>CM070876.1:38073944-39482694 GCA_036365515.1 Torymus aiolomorphi | reverse complement strand
GCACGTCTCATGATAATGTTAAATAATAAATAACTTTAAAACTGTTGAGTGAAAACGCGCTCCATAAAAGGGACATGCTTAGAGATAGAGGTCCCCGAACTTGGAACGCCACCTTTGGCTGTTCCATAAACTCGGACTACGCTCGTTTGTATGCGGCAATTATGAAACACTAAAATATTTATTGAAAATCTTTACTATTGCAGAAAAACTACTGAAAAACTTTAATCTATGAGTAAAAAACTGCATATTATAAAAAGATTGATATTTGAAAAGTGTTGGGGTGCATAGTTACAGTTTATAAAATAAAACGTATGAAACCAGCACCATTGACGTCAACAGCAACAGATTTCAGTCGATCTCAGAATACACGCAATCATATATTTTTTTTAAATTATAATTATCATGTAGAAATGTGTATCTCTGCATATTACATAATAAACCTTCACTGTTCAGATAAAATTTTGATATTGTTTATCTGTATCATTAATAGACTTTATTTTACTATATTTCAAACTGTTCCATGAAGGGGTCACGATTTGAGCGATGTTTTATAATGGGTACTTTTACCTTACTCGAGAACGACCTTAACAAAAAAATGAAACAAAAGAAAGCAAACTTTCATTTGACTTTTTTCAGAATCTAGAAATTATATGGGTCCGAAGTTTGTCGTTGGAGTGCAACGAAATAAGTTTTTTCAGTTAATTAAAATTATTAAACAATGGAAATGTTATCTAAACCTCTGTTATAAAGTTATTTTATACTATAAAATACTAAATCTCACACGCAAAATTAATATTAATTAGTACAAACTTGAAGTAAAATAATTTTTTTTTATTTTGTTGCACTCCAACGTTGCAAACTTCAGACTCATGAAATTATAATTCTGTCCAAAATTATGCCAATGCAAAGTTGAGCAACGAAGATGCATTGACAAATTCCAAAGATCTGTAGGTTTGTATCAGTATAATATTTTAGGTTATTTTCGTTGCTCAACTTTGAATCAACAATAACTTTAGACTTAACAACAATTTGTAGATTCTGAAAAAAGGCAAATGAAAGACTAAATAATTTCAAACTAAATAATTCGTGTTGCAAGTAGAGACTGTTTTTAATGAGTTTTTTCAAAAATAGAACTAACAATGTCCATAATTTTACTTTTTGAAAGCATTAGGTCGCGCGACTGGAACTTTATTCATTTTTTGGCATACAAAAATATACCCCGAAGCTTAAACGGAATCTGTGATTCAGAGCTCGTGGCTCGTGACAGACTAAGTAGAATGTGTAACTTTAACAGTATTTTGTCGTAATAACTATTGGTGCGGTTCAACAACAGCAAGTACTTATATTTTAAGACCACATCCTCTTCTATGAGTTTTCATCTCTTAGCGCTCGAATCTTCGCATGTGGTCCATATGCGCTTTTTAGAGACAATAACCACGTTGGCGGAGGCTCTGAACCAACGTAGCGTTGTCAGAAACTTCACCAATAAACGATAGCGTGACATAATTGTACAATACTATATTTAAAAAATAACTATTATTTTGCTATTATTAACGAAAGTGTAATTTTTCTTTAAGGTGGTGCTATACCCATCAATTATCGAAGATTGCAGGTCCCGTTTTTTTCATTTTCAGTTTTGAATTTTGAGAAAATATCTATTTGACACGCTATAGATTCAGAAAAAAACTACAACATGTCAAAGAGATTTTTTCTTGATATTCAACATTGAATGAGATAAACTGGTGCCTGCAATCGTCGGTAAATCTGGGATCTCACATCGCCTTAATATATAAATTTACATAAAGAAGAGGATCACGGAAACTGTGTATTGTCCCCTAAGAGTTCATGTACGACGTTCTTTGCACCTCAACAATTATTATAGAACACTGAGACAAAGTAATTTTCCTTTTGAATTTTTCAATAAAATACTGCAATTCACGCGACGACGAATATAACATGCCAATAATATAGAAAATATTTCATATAAATATGTAGAAATATTCAGACACATCATCAAACAATCAAATGCATACAATTACATTATAATTTTCATTAAAATTTACTCATCTTAAATACACCTGCTTAATAATTTCAAATCATTACAATATTTTCATAACAATTTTTCGTGAGTTAAACAACGAATAAAACTATTTATTAAAGAAGTTGTTAAAAGATCACGATTATTAGAATAATTAAACAGTGCCCTTATATTTTGCTGAAATAGAATTTGCCTTTAATTATATATTATTACCTTGGGAAATGCTTTCTGAAACCTAAACTGAATCCTCACGATCGAATCAGACAGGTAACTTATGTAAGTTATCAATAGAAAAAAAATTATTTTGCTTCCTCCTAGAGGAAGCTTTGTAATAGTAAAATTTTCAACTTCGGTAAAACTCTCTAGAAACATCATTAGAGGTGTTAGAAGTTTGTTTCACATGATTTTAGAAAATGTCTGTATGGATGTGTGTGTGTGTATGTATACCGCTTTATCTCTGGATCTACGCGGTCGATTTTAACCATCAGGTTCTCATTTTTTTTGTTTTTTTATTCCGAATTCGGGAAGAAAATAATTTTTCATGATTTACTGATTCCTTTTTGTTTTATTTCAAATTTTTGATTTTCGAAAAATTTATTTTTGATTTTTTTTAATGATCGGATTTAAATTTTTGAATCGGATGGGTCGCATTCGAAAGAGCATAAAAAAACCTATAATTTCAAAAAAAAAAAATTATCTAGCTATCACGGTTCTCTTGTTATTAACAAAAACGTGTTTTTTTTTAAAAAGCTAATAACTCCTAAACTAAACGGTCAATTTTTTAGAGAAAATTCACAATAATGCAGAATATAAATTGCTATAATTTGTGAAAATTTTAATCCATTCTGTTGGTTAGTTTGTGAGAAAAAAAATTAAAAAATGGAAAAAATGTGTTCTCTATGTCGCACGTTTTATGGAGTAAACCTGGATTAATCGCTTTGTAATTTCTTATAGAGGTAGATTTTGGATAGATCTCGGCTAAGTTCTTTGGGCTACATGATCGGTCCATAAATTTCTGAGATTTTTGAGGTTAAAATTTTGTTAACCTTTTTTTCAAATCGAAATTTCTCGAAAACAGCTCTATGTATTCGAAGGGAATGGGTAGCATTCGAAATAGAATTAAAATAGCTATATTTCCTAAAAAAAAAAATTTTCTTTTATAGGGTGTTCTGTTATTATAAAAAAAACGTAAGCATTTAAAAATGAAAAAATAAAAAAAATGAGTTTTGTATGTGCAACGATTGCTGGAATAAAATTGACTTATTCGCTTCAAAATTTCTTGTATAGGTGTATTTTTTAGATTTTTATGTCGATTTCTTGGGGCAAAAAATGGGGCGATTGATTGGTCCATAAATTTCAGATATTAGAGGTTAAAATATTTTTAGTAAAATTAATAAATGAAAAAAATTGAGCTTTGTATGTCTAGCGATTTTGGAAGTAAAATTGACTTAATTGCTTCTTTAAATCATTTATTAGATGCAATTAATAATGTGTCAACACAAAAGTATTTATGTTAAGATATAAATAATACAAAATAACCTACCTACTTGGAACGCAACTAATACACATTTAATTCACGATATATAAAAACCCTTTTCATAATTAATATTACCTCCAAATTATTTTACTGTGATATTTTTTATAATTAATAGATAATATTTCTTAATAAGATTTCACGAATATATCGTTTATTCCACACACAATTTTTTTTATAAATTTCATTTTTCCACTTATAAAACAATTTATTATTGCTGTCAAGCGCGAAACCTTCTGTTATTTTCGTGTTCCGATGGTAGAATGATGTTTAAAATTTAACAATGGTCCGCGTTATACAAATTAATCAGACGTGCATATTTTTGTTTTCAATTTTGAAATACTTTATTTCTAATGGAAAAAATTGGCGGTAAAACCTGTGTAATTGTAAATTGTTTCAGACGCAGAAGACAAATTGTAACTATATACATTCTGTTAAAGACTAGATTCTTTTATTTAAACAAAGCCTGTAATAGGCGTGACATATACATTTGAGAGTGTACATTTTATCTAATCGTTTTTCCGTTTTTACTTTTTGTATCAATAACTACATATCAACTACAGCTGCTTGCAGATATCATTAACTACAGTACAGGTGCTCTATGCCGTTCTGCTCTTCATTCGTATACCGTTAGTTGTTTGTCAGATTCGTTTGCTCGTAGATGTTGCAATGGTGATGTTCTTTGAATATCGTTTTCAAAGGATACGAGCGCACGATCTAGTTTCTGGCAACGTAAGAAATAACGAAATTGAATTATTTTTGTGCTTAAACTGATTTTTTTGAATAATTGCTATCTAAAAAGTGAATATTATCTTCTACGCAATTTCGAGATAAAAATTTTAAAGTTGAAACTTCTATGGGTTATTCTGATGATAGGTCATATTTATATTGGCACGATAAACTCTAACATATAGATATACAAAAGTAATGTATTTACAAATATGCCCTATCACTTGAGCCTACTGTGTCAGAATAACCTTTTCAGAAGTTTATAATATATTAGTAAATCAACAATTCTTTTACCATTGTTCCACAATATATATTTTTGACATCATTTGTTTATAATTACTGAATTTTTTATAAAAATATGAGATACATAATTGTAATAGAGTTTCGCAATTAGCATGAACTTATTTTTGAGTTTGAAAATATTATTATTAGATTAATATATTACACTTACTTGAAAGTATTCAGCTCGCTGCGATATTTCACTTCGGAAATATGGCCTTTCAAACAATTAAATTGTTTATAACTCTTTTTCTCCCACTTTTTCGGCCGGGAACCCTCGAAATTCGGATTCAGCAGGCCAAATTACACCTAGAAAACTTTGGTTCAGGTGGGGACAAGATTTGGCCACGAAATGTATTGTCGGCGCCTAGACTAATAGCTCTCGGTCGAGTTCTTTGCGCAAAATGATTGGTCCATAAATTTCAGAGATATTTAAGGTTAAAAATGGTTAAGTTTTTTTTCAATTCGTAATTTCTCGAAAACGGTTTGATGTATCCGCTCCAAATTTATAGACAATTTTGTATGTGATATAGATAATATGTGTGCGAATTTTCATGAAGATCGTACCATTACTTTTTGTAATATTTGATATTGAAAATTTTTGTATTTTACAAAGTTTATTTCTTTGTCGCTTCATAACTAGAGAAAAAAAATCGGTTTAATCATGTTGAAATTTTGTGAAAATGTAGAGTTTATATATTTATTGTATAAGTCCTTTAGGTAAAAGAAATGTCTCATGATTTGTAAAGATATTTAGAGGTGAAAACTTGTTTACGTTTTTTTGATAATCGTAATTTCTAAATTACGACTCCATGTATAAGCTCATAATTTATAGGCTATTTTGTTTGCCAGATAGGCAATATCTGTAAAATTTGATCAAGATTATATGGCTACTTTTTAAAATATTTGATATTTAACATTATGGTATTTCTGAAAATGACTTTCTCGGTTGCACAATAACTAGGGTAAAATTGTTTTAATTTCTTTGAAATTTTGTAGAGATGTTGAGTTTGTATATTATTTATTATATTAGTTCTTATGGTAATAAAAGAATTTGTTTATGAATTTGAGAGATATTTTAGGCTAAAACTGTTTTAGCCATCTTTTTATATTGAAATTTTTCGAAAACGGCTTTATGTATATGTTACTAGAAAGTGGAAATGACGCGCGATACGAACGCGTGTTGTTTACTTGCTTTTTCTAATTTAATAAGCTATTAGGTTCATTATTTAAAAATATTGCAACGAGGTATAATGAAGGTAGGTTAATGAAATTGTCGATAACTCAAAAAACATGTATTTTTTTATGACTAACTAAAGACGGTATTATTTAAACAAAATTAAAAATATACCCCTACAGCGAGTTTTTAATCATTATGAAAGCAGATAAGATTATGAAAATAAACAATTTATTAAAATAATACAGATTTTTGTTATTTCTGAAATATTTTCGAATACTTGTTTTTCAGAGAATATTTCATAAATCGACTCAAAATTTTAACCTCTTATTACACTTATTAAAAACTATATTTGGTTAAAATTTCAATACATTTTCTTCATTTATTTTTGAGAAAAATTATTTTATAAAAGTATAAAAAAAGGAATTGATAAATTAGTTTGAGGAAGCTACGTGCCAATGAATTGGCAGCGGTTTTTTTTATCGTCAAAATGCAAAGCAGCAAGGAATTACGAATCAAATTCCCTGAAAGCGAATGTGGAGACGTGGCAACGTTCGATGTTGTCCCCCATCGAACAGCGGCAATGAAAATTAGAAGAGATAGGGAGAGACAGAGAGAAGAGTAATATAACTGTGGGGGGCGTTCATGTCCACAGACAAGTCGCGCCCAAAAGTAAAAATACACCATGAATCGAGTTTCTAAGATTAATTGCGTATTTTCATTTTTACCACACGCAATAGTCTGCGATAAGGTGACGTAGTCGCAATATTGCAACGACGAGCAAGCATGGAAGCCAACGCGAAAAATGAAGAATAAGGAAGACGGCGCATGTATGATCGAGCGTTTTCTCTCGGTGATAATACAAAGTGCGAGAGCGCTGCAGATAAAAAAACGATCAGAAGATTGACGTTTCCGGTAGTGTGTTGGGAAAGTAATAACATGAAGGGTGAGTTGTGCTCTTCCCGTTGTAGTCTTTTTCGAAAATTGATTCGAAAAAGAACTTTTACCAACGATTACTTACATGAATCGTGAAACATAAATTTGATGTTGCGACTAACATGTCAGAAGAAAATGAATTTTTACGCTCATACATAAAGCAATATAAATTTCGATTAATTTAAAATATTTTCCTCGTTTACGAAATCGTTCTCTTCTTATCAAGGGGATGTCCAGCAACTTAACAGATATTTGGGTGTATATAAATATTTGGAAACATTTTCCAGTTTTTTCATATATTTATATGCTTGCCACTTTTCAGTTGTTTTTTTACACACAAAATAATGAACAATAAAGGGCAAATATCTAAAACAGTAGTAGTTTTAGCCACTATAGTGCGCTTGAGAACGTTAAATAAATTTTGAAAAAAAAAAATACAAACTCGTAAACGTTATTATTGGTAATAAATTTGCTTAATATAAATTTTAATGTTCACTTAAATGCACGTAATAATGAATTTATTATGGTATATTTTATAATTTTAATATTAAAATATTTAATTGAGAGCTTAGCTTTTAAACATCAGCAAAATTATATATGAACATTTTTATATTTATAACTTTGAAATGGATGTTTTAATTAAAATAAATAAAAACAAGAAAGTTTTATTGTATCAAGCACATAAAGTACTCTGGATGCGTATTTCTTAGAAAAATTTCTATTCTACTTAAGTGTTCTAAAACACTTTCTTTTGCGTACTTAGATATTAATTAAGAGTGTAGATAACGACTGAATACTACATCTACCATATATAAATAGATAGTACTCTTACATGCTTCTATTATGTCCTATTATAACTCTTGTATGGCTTAATATCACATTTTACAGATATGAAGAGTGATGAAGTTTAATTTCAACAGTCTTAAAAAATTATTAATATTTTTTAGTTTTAGAGAAATAGATTCTTTAACCAAAATTATATATCGATTAATAAATTTACGTGATATTTAAAGTTAATATTTTGTAGTCTTTTTTTCAAATCACGATTTTTTGAGACGGATATTATATATTAATTAAAGTTTCTTGAGATTCCTGGTCGCACTGTCAGATGTTACAATAACTATCACAAATTATATGTTATTCAACGTTTCGATTACCGCACAGTGATCCTCTTCAGGAAAAATAAAAGAAAATTTGTCTACTATGGTTTGAAGTACTAAATAGCATAACTTGCTACCAGTCAAGCGGACCAGTCAAGTGGAGTCATTTGACTGGTAGCAAGTTATGCTACCTAGTACATAAAAACAGTAGACAAAATTTCGTTTATTTTTCCTGAAGAGGATCACTGTGAAATGATCAAAACGTTGAATCCTTTATATAATTTGAGGGTTCGAGAATATATCGATCGATTCGCGGAGCGAATTATCGAATATCGAACTCGAACCTCGAATGAAGAAAAAGACAAAAAGAAGGGTGGCGCGCGTAGTGCGCTAATTAACGCTACTAGCATGTAAAATATAACAGTTAAATTTTAAGTTATTCGAAGTGAAAATTTCATATTTTTTTACGAGTTTTAGAAATGTTGACTTTTTTATTCCAATAATTTATAAATGAAAAAAAAAATAGCGCTACGCGCGCCCTCTTTTCGCTGTTTCTCGGTTTCTTTCGAGTTTCGAGATCGATTCGAGATTTCGAGATACCTCGCAGAAACGCTCGAAAACCGAATGAATATCAATCGCTCAATTTATATTAAGGACATTTCAAATTTATGCTAATTAGCATAAATTATTAATAATTGCATTGAAAAAAAGTAATAAACATGTGGTGGTACCACCTGAATTTTATGGCTAAACGAAGATGGCTCCCTAGGCATTACCGTGAGGCGCAAAGAGCTGGAGGGCACTTTTGGAAATAACTATTAAACTTTTTGGCGCTCGAGGTAACACTTGTAATCTAATTTATATTATTCCCCACGGTGTACCGACAATATTGCTGAAAGTTGCTGAAAGATGAATTACTTCTTTTCAGTGTGTCAAAGAAGTTTGAAGTTACATCAAATAACAGTTTTTCAATGATTAGCTTATTCTATAAAAACTTTATAAATGATATTTTTGCCCAAATTTTGCTTTGAAACATGAATTTTTGTAATTGAAAATTCTAGTGCCTGTGCATTGGCAGCAGATTTTTTTTTTATTGTAAACGTTATCTTTAAATATTGATTTCACAGCATTCTCTAGACTCCTAATGGATTTTTAAATTTGTGAGCAACTTACTTACTAAAGTATTTACTATTAATATTAACTTATTAATATTAACTAAACATAGATTTGTAAACATAAATAGAATATAAAAGTAAGGTTATATACTGTAACATTTTGTTTACTTATTAATATATAAATATCATTTTAAATTTCAACTTCTGTGGAACATTATTAGTGGTTACTCAGGAAGACTCCCGAAAGTACAAAAAGGAGTGTTTTCGTAAGAATTAGGGAACATCTAGAAGGTATTTTTTAAAGTGATATTTTCTAAAATAGTTCACTTTTGCAAATACAGATAAATAATAACAAATAAATGTCGACTCTTACACGGACAAAGTATGATTTGATAAGCTTAAAATAATGATTCGCAGGGTGTCATAACCCACGTCACCGAATAAATGATTCTCCGCTCCCCTGAGAGTCTCTGGGTGAGCACGCGCGGTAGCGCGAATTCACAATGCGCAGGAGAAACGTAAACCGGGAAACGTGCCCGACGCGCCGCTAGGCTCCCATGCACCCACTTCCTGGCTCGCTCTCTCCCTCCGCTTTCCAAAAAAGCAGCCATCGAAAAGTGTGCGCATCAGCGTCCCGTAAGCTCAAGAAAGGACCTCGAGACTCTGCAAAAATTGAAGCCCGAGCGCGACCGCAAGGAGCGTCAGATAAAGCAGCGCTGACAGACGAGAAGAAGGCGAAGCCCTGCGAGGGGCAAGCCAAGACGGCGAACAAGTCTGAGCCGCTGCGATCGCGAATATTCGAGCCTGGCAACTACAAGTACAGGGCGCGATAGCCGCGTCTTTCTCACGAAACGAGGGGAAGCAGAGCGGCAGCAGGAGAAGGAGCCCCGAACCGCAGCGCGTGCCCCGCTTGATCCGCGGCAGCGCGCTCCGCTTCGCTCGAGAGGAGCCCCGCGAGAGACAAAGAGAGAATTAGAGCAAGGGCCAAGAGAGAGAGAGAGAGAGAGAGCAAGAGAGCGCGGCGAACAAAGAAGAATCCGAGAGAGAGAGAGAGAGAGAGAGAGAGAGAGAGAGAGAGAGAGAGAGAGAGAGAGAGAGAGAGAGGAGAAGAGGAAAAGGTTAATAGGGATTTGCAAGGGATTGCAAGAGAAGCGGCAATAAAAGATGAGAGAAAGATAGCATCGGGAGAGAGAAAGAGAGAGGAGTGAGACACAAAGAGTGTTGCGAAGAAAGATGGGAAAGCAAGGAAAGCTAAGGAGCGTGATAAGCTATACGCGAGGATGAAACGGCATTTTTGAAAACGAGACAAAGTACGGACACGTAGGAAACGATTAATAAAACGTGCATCTTCTTGCTCGGTCCCTCTTCTACAGCTCATTTATCTCAAGCGTGTTTGGATAATTACGCGAGACATTTATTAAAGATTTCTAATTAAATGCCTTGCTTAGGAAAATACCTCCTTTTCAGTGTCTTATATCCATTGCCAGAGCAGTATACTGACGTCAGGATTAAAATATCGCGGAGATTTGTCTGTTTAACGTAGAATACGGTAAGCAAGTAGCACGTGAATGGAGCACGTAATTCAGCAAGACCATGTCATACTTTTGATGAGAATAATCAAAGAAAAAAATTATTAAAGAAATAATATGAACAAATATTTTTAAATAAAGCACGTTATTTATAATCTAAAATGTAAGTCACCTGCCCATATTATAACACATTATAGACACATCATCGTAATAGTATTCTGAAAAAATTACGCGCATTCACATGAAGATTAATGAATGTATGTGTTTATATATTCGATACAGAAATAAAATGAATGGTAAGATAGAAAATAATAGGATAAACAATTTTGTTTGTACAACGAAGTATAACTTTAAGGCTAAACATATTCTGGAATAGTAACGTGTTAGTTAATGCTTTTCAGAATTATATGATTATAATAAAAATAATAAGAAATAAATTAAAAAGAAAATCAACGTTACCCAACTTAAAACCGTTATGAAATGAAAAATGATCATCGTGATAAAGTTATCGTTTATTTAACTGTACTTTTCGCAAATTCGCGTGAAAGTTACACTAAATTAAACGATTTTCTTATTCTAAAACTAATATGCATATAACCTGCAATATGAGTCTATTTTTGACTTTTGCAACTTAAAAATTCTTTCGCACGCCCCCGTAGTTTCAGATTTTACTTTGTACGTCATAACTTTAGAACTAATTGGATTTATTTAATTTATAAAACGTTGTCTTCACTACGAAATCCCACATTACAATTTGCTATTGTGCTCGACTATTTTTGTAATTTTTGTTAAAGAGTTAAAACAAATGTCTATTTAACCTCGTAAGCGTTTATCGGTTTGCAAACAAAATCTTTAGGCTCGACTTGTTTAAAGCGCGATGTGACTGAATTAGAACATTACACCTTGATACTCCATCACAGCTTTTGCGCAAGTTAAGCCATTTCGAAGCCTCCTAATCCGTTGCTAAAGCCACAAACAACCATCGCACTTAAAATGTCCTCTGAAGCCACCTGAAAAGCGTTCTTTGACCTTTGACTTCATTAAAGAAAAAAAAACAGAAATCCAGAAAAATTAGGAAAGTCTCATGGATGGGGGACTCCGGAAGCACTCGCAAGTTTCTGGAATGAATTTATCACAGCTAAAGAGTTAACCGAAAATTTTATTCAACAACGCAACTTGATTAGCCAGGCAGACCGAAGGCGGAAAACGGGGGTACATAAACTAGAAACTAGCCGCAGAGCAGTAGTTTCAGTTCAGCGAAATAGAGGCGCCCTGGAGGGGCAGAAAAAGAGAGTAGAGAGCTACGAGCGCGCGAGCAAGCGAGGAAAAGGGTGGTGGGAGCGAAGTCGGCCTCACGTATATGTATGTATATGTGAAATACACACACACATAGGCGAGGTGCTGCTACTGCTGCTGTTGCTGCAGACTGGCTTGCGCTGTTGCCAAGCGGAAATCGCTGATCGTCACGCAGGTTTTCTCTTCGTGGGCACCCGCGCGCGGGAGCACGATTCTCTTATTTCGCGACGGCGTCGTCGGCAAAAAGGATAAGGGGAAAAGGAGGTTAATAAATGAAAACTGCCGAGGTGCGAGACCGTCTGTCTGGAGGTGACAGAACGTAAAACTCGGAATTTAGATGCTGCAGACGGAGTCCGCCGCATGTGGAGGCGCTTCGCCTGCCTGTCGCCATGTTATTCCCACTGGCTCAAAGTCAAAACAGGATAAGACACGATCGGAGATCCAATGAATTCACCGCGCGTTTCGACTTAGCCTCACGAGCGGCCAGGTTTTATTTTCCGAAAGCGTCGCAAGAGTGTGTCGGAATGCCTTGCCGCCTGACATCTAAACTTGAACGTAAACAACTTGGAGAGCTCGGAGTTTTTATCTGTACAATTATTCTAATTCACCGATATGATTGTCCTTATAAAGTATGGACATTTTGGAGTCGGAAGCATTTCGTATATCAGCAATAAATTAAAAACGTATACTGCTTACAGCTAATTATTTATATCAAAATATGTATAACGGAGAAAAGTAATATTGCTGAGAGAATAAGATAACTTTATTATTTTTTACATTTCCACATGATATTTACGCATGCCTTACAAAAAACTTATACTATTTTGAAAGATCTTAATATTCATTCCTACTCCAAATAAAATGATAAAATTTTCTTTTGACGTGGCTCATTAGTTTCAGGAAGTTGAAAGATAATGAATGGATGGCGTTGCCGTTGCAAGTTCTCAGTAATCTGCTAATGTTAAAAAAGAAACAGAAAACTATGCTTTATTATAGCTTGGATATCTTGAATAACAACACATATTTAACCGCACCCGTAGTTGAATAATTAAACGTATATTTATCTTTCCCTTAGTTATACAATATTTTCTTTTATACTTTTAATTTTTCAGCAAGAAAAATGGAAGAATTCCGTTTCAGCTATTGTAAAAGTCTTTCTAAAATTGGAATCTAATAGCATCGGCTAATTGGACACATATATAAACTGCAATCTTTTGCTTCCAAACAAAATGTAGAAGGTATAATAGTCTACCTAGCAACAGTGACACTCACTCAACGTAGATGGTCTGCTTTCATTTTTGCAGAAATCGAAGAAGACGATAGAGCGATGTGTGCGATCGAATCCACAAGTCATATTCACGGAAGACGGCTGGCTGCGATCAATGAATCAGATTACTAAGCTGAGTCGGGCTTGTCGTCAGGTGGCTTGGAGGTAATACGATAATTCAGGTTATCGTTTAATTTTATAGTAGAATTTTTCCAGCGCACAAAGTCGTTTACAGGTAAAATTCTGACTTGATTTAAAGTAACAGATATTTCATCAATTGGATAATTTCTATCTCACCTAGCCTTCTAAAAATTTATATGAATATTTTTAAGACATTTACAAACCTGTATACGAAATTTCACATGTATCTTAATTTTAATTCTATTACCGATAGAATCTCCTTAATACCAAATGACAGAGTGAAGATAATATAAATATGGATGGTAAAGGCGCTTATGGTAGGGTGTTGATCATATGTTTGTCTTGAATTTAATGGCCAATTGTCTACCAAGCAAGGTTTTGTTTAAATAAATGAACACCATTTATTTAAACAAAACCTTGCTTGGTAGACAATTGGCCATTAAATTCAAGACAAACATAATCTAAATATTAAAAAAAAGAAAAAATAGGTAATTTAAATACCTTTCAAGAAAAATTGATTATATTATGTAATAATGGCTGTAAGATATAAAAAAATAAAAAAATTCAAAATCGTTTTTTGGTTATAAAACAAAAGAAAGTCAATAAAAACTCAAATCAATCAGGGTATCGAGTTTTTTCGCGAGACGAGAAGTCTGTCCGACGAAAATCGGTCATTCGTTTCCGAGATATAAAGAGGTTACACACACATACATATACACACACACACACACACACGCGCGCGCACACGCACATGCACACATACATCGACGAAAAAAAATGTTCTCGAAATCAACAAATATCGACATATATCGCCTTAAAACATCGTTTTGAACATTTTTTGTCTTGAAAAATTTTTTCACCGTTACAAAGCTTTCTCT
The DNA here is from genome assembly GCA_036365515.1 of Torymus aiolomorphi. NCBI lineage: Eukaryota > Metazoa > Arthropoda > Insecta > Hymenoptera > Torymidae > Torymus > Torymus aiolomorphi. The sequence goes on along the minus strand of CM070876.1, from coordinate 39,468,675 downwards.
ATGAGGAAACAAAATGAAGGTAGTTTTTGTCGGGTCGAAAAATCAGCCGGACAAGATGAAACACCTTTTTCATTTTTTCTGAAGTTATATAAATACCGTAATTAGAGCCTTTAACTAGCGTGGAGAAATGCTAATAGTAACAATCCCTCTTATTATTTACCTCTGTCGCCTTTGCAAGTGACTCCAGCAGCCATGATCAGCTTTCCTCGTATTTGCATAGTGCTGTTTTGTCCGGCACTAATACTTTTTAACATTTGTTAAAAATAATGATGTATTACAATGAATAACTTAATTATAACAGTGACTGCTTTAAATATACATAAAATATAATACCCGTACGAAGTTTGAAGTAAGTCGCGCATCTAAAAGCCAAAATAAACGTTTACTTACGTTGATGAAATCGTAAGAATCGACGCTCAAAAGAAATTTCACTTATATTGTCAACCTGATCAGCGCGGGTGCCCAAATCATACTGGCACATAGTCAACAATGTTGTTGTTTATTAATGCTCACTATTATTTTAGCACCATACATTATAATATCCAAGAAAATTGGGTATACCGTCTTGCCCGGGTCTCCCCTACATACATCGTAGAAAAAAAATCATACAATGTTGTTTTAGAAATTTAAATTTAATAATTGCATTACTGCCATATTGATAGCGTATACGCACTTTCTTTATTAATGAATACTAAAGTATCTTAAGTCAACGTAACGATTTCGCGTATGAAAGGCCAATAGCAAACAAATATAAGTGCGCTTTTATCAACTCATTGCAGTAAAAACAGTATAAAGAACTAATGCACAACTAAGTTCATTGACATTTTGCACAGCAGTCGAAGCAGTATTGCAATGGCACCTGATCTCTGTCTATGCACGCGCGAACAATTACAACGACCCCGTTATTACGACACGTTTCACGCGCTTACAATCTTGGCGAGTCTATGCAAAAGGTATAGCGACGGGGTCAAATATATATCTCCTTCCTCTGTGCACACACATTCATCTCTCGCTATCCATCCATCAACTGATATCGCTTCATCCCCTCTCTCTCTCTCTCTCGCTCTTGCACAATCTTTCTTTTTCACTTTAAAACACTTGGAAAATATTGTAGGCTATATCTGACATATTACTACAAAATTCGTCTTATGATTATTAAATTATGCAATAGAAAATCAATTTTAAAAAAGAGATAAACAGATTTCATTCTGGGTGAATATAGATTAAATTTTATTGTAAGATAATTTTGCATTTCTCTAGCCGAAAAAGTAATTGACCTTGAATAAGTGCTTCATAAAAGTAATTCTACCTTTTTATGATTATACATAATAATACTGAATAACATAAGGATATAAGCGAAACGAAATTAGAACATGAAAGAAAAACGAACCAATTTCCTTCTAATTTTCAAAGCCACAGAAAGATTTAATGAGGTAAATTAAATAAGAAAAACAGAATGTAAAAGAAATAATTTTTTATAAGAATTAGAGTGCAGGAAATCTTGCTTCATTTTCAGTCTATTATTTAATAATATTTTCTAGAAATTGAGTGTAAGTATCCTAATGACGAAATATTTGCAGTATTTAAACCTTCGAGTCAGTTACGAAATTGCCATATTTAAAAAAAAGTCTTTTTATATATATAGAGTTAAAAAAAAACTTTACAAGCTGTCTGACATTAAAATAACAGACATACCGCTATAAGTTAATAATTTGAAAGCATTTTTATTACAGAATCGCAAAGGTTGAGTTTTCAATATTTAATACAGTTATTTAAGAGTTATAGTTTTGATGTACGCAAAATTTATTGGGAATACGTATTGTCAACGCTTATTAAATGCGATTAAATTTATCACCGTTCTACCAAATTCTTTATTTTTCTTTTCTAGTAAATGCCAAAAGCTACCAGATTTACGGTCCTAGGCAGAAATCTTGCATAAAGCTTCATTAGCATACGAAATTGATGTACAAGCAACGTCGATTTCAGGACAAGATCCTTGATTACTGCACGCTGCCAGTGAGCGACTAATTTCGCAGATCCATCAATAATCGGCAAAAAATGCCCCTATCGGAGCCAAAGAACGGCGTCATCAAACGAGAAAAAACAAAAGACGAGAAAGTAGCCGCTTTAAAAGAAAGCAGTAGCGTGGCCCATCCCCTTATCCGCAGCGACGCACACTAACGACGTAGAGTTCGCGGGCGTGGAGACAGGAGCGGCTCTCCGCGAGCCTTCGAGCTCTTTAAGCGAGGGATATGCCCATATCCCGGCGTGAGAAAACAAACGGAGAAACGGCAACGTCGCCTGCGAGCCCGTCGCGAGAACTAGGCAGCGCCGCACGCGCGCGGCGTATATAGCAGCGCTCTTACGAGCGCCGAGTGGAGAAATACACTCTCCCCAGCGCCGTCGGCGTAACAGCGGAGGGAAGGAGAAATTGGCCGGAAAAATTAAAGGGCCGAGAAATTTTTATGGGCATTTTTTTTCCAAGCCCCGCACGCGCAAAATATTCATGCGCTCCGCGAGGCGCGATTTATTATACAATTGCGTACGCACAGTGCGAACCTGTGATGCAAACATTTCGAGTGTAAGCGACGGTAATGTGTAATTTGCAAGTTGTGCGGATTAGCGTATTAAACGAAGTACGCACGACTGGCCTGCATAATTATCAACTATTTTATATGACTATTTGATTACATAGGGCATTGGTGTATCTGTCTTCAACACTAAATCTGTTTTTGCCGAATTAACTCGCTCGCATGCAATGTAAAAAGCGCAGCGTGTCAACTCAAAAAGTATAATTTTATCGAAAACTTGGATAATTATGTCTCCCTAACCAAGGAATACTGGTTTTATGGCTAATTATAATCAAGTTGTAACTGGCTACTAGCTAAGCAATATTCTTATTGCTCATGGAGGTAAAAAAAATGAGTTATTGAATAAGAGTTCATTAAAACATTCGTTTTATCCCACATCGGTATATGATAAAACTGGAATAACAAGAGTATTTTACAATGAATAATGAATTTTCATTGTAAATTTCTAGGATAAAATTATTTTTAATATTATTTTCTTTAATTTCACTCATATTATTATTACAATTCTTTATAATGAGTAAGTTGTTTTTACGGAAAAGCCATTCCAAAACGTTCGTATCAACTTGGACGTGGGATAAGCTAAACATCAATAATGTTAGATTTATACATAAGCATGTGCATGTGACATTCAATATATTACAGTGCAGTTAAACGTACATTTACATTTAATATAAAATAAGACTCTTAAACATTTAATTAATTTCTCGTTAAATCACAAAATTTTGATTAGAATTGATTAAAGTGAATTTATTATTGAAAACTGATGAAAGTTTTCGTTCGTTAGTCAAGTCGCACGCACGTATACATATTTGACTCTTGAAAATAGGTTTACGCGATTGCGTTTCAAGGAATTGCAAAGATCAATCTATGATATTCAATTTTGTCAGCGAGTGCGTATTATTTTGAGAAATATTTGGTTTATAAATATCCACAGAAGATTAAAGTTTTTATAAGGCCGGATGGAAGCATAGTGTGTTATTTTTAATCCTCTCCGTGCTTCGATGCACATGCGCAGGAACCAAAAGTACACATCGTTATAAAATTAAAATTAAACTTTATTGTGTGTTAGCTTATGAACTGAAAGCTCAAGGTAAAATAACAATAAATTTTAATTTAATGGAATGAATAGCTATTTTTATTCAATAGGCAAATAATTAAAAAAAGGTGATTTTCACTATTTCAAGAAGATGAATCTCTACCAGAATATCCTTAATTTGGTAAACCATAATTTTTACCTCAAGTTTTACAAATAACATCGGAAAATCATAAATAAAAACAATTTTTCTCGTTTTTAAAAACTAGAGTATCGATAACTGCAAAGTAGAAACATGCTTTTATAGTAGGTACCCCGAAAATATATCTTTTAAAAAACTCTTTGCTAATGTTAACTAAATTGTGCAAAATCATTGAGTTCAAAGTATACTGTGGGCCGACTTAAAGGTATATATATATATATATATATATATATATATATGAGGTCAAAGTTAATTTGAAAATGATGCACAAGGCACGATTATCATACAATTGAATTTAGTTGACGACAGCCTGGTGTGCGTGTATAGGAGCGAAGCCGAGATGGCAATAAAGGAACGAGTATATATAAGTATAAGGCGCGAGAGACAAAAGCCGCGAGATGAAGAAGCGTACGAAGGAGAGGGCCGCGCGGTCCGTGAGACACGGTTCACCTATACAGAGGCCGGCGCGCCATTGCCAAATTCAAGATTGCCCGCAGAGAGCGTGCGCGCGAGGCTCGACTTTGCGTGAGCGCGCGGTTTCGCTCGAGGCCAACTTCTTTTGCCCCCCCCCCCCTCCCTCCCCAGAGCGAGCGCCTGCTTTTCGGCCTTTTCGTTTTTCGGATATAATTGCGCGAGAAAAATGCCGGGGCCTGCCTCGCCTCGGTCCTATCCTTCTTGCTCGCGACGACGGCGACGACGGCGACGACGAGTTTCTCTCGTTACGAGACGAAGTGCGATTATGCGCTGCGCTGCTGCAGAAAAGGCACTTAATGCCTGATTCTCTTTTTGCCTTTGTGTCGCGGCACTTTTTGCTCGTTTCGTCATTCTGGGATGGCCAGCTGCGCACCGTCGCGGCCGGCTTTCGCGACTTTTCCTTTTTGCAGCTTTGTAATGCGATTAACAGTGCTGCAGCTGAGCTCAATATTTTCGGCAGCCTTCTAATAGCCGCCGAAAACTTTAAAAATTATCGACATGATTTATCAATGACAAAACTTTCTACCAGGACTGATTAATTATACTTGACACAACACGTTACCTTGAAAGTCTCTTCACGTAGAACCAAAATTAAACTCTACAGATATCTTAGTCATATCATAACTCATTGGTAATAGAATTACATTGCGATACTTATTATAACAATACTGTTGTTGTTAATACATCGAACCATCTTCTTAAAATATATAAACAAAAACAAATGACATGAATCTTGCCCAGTCTAAAACAGTCAATTAGATCTTAAAATTTGCAAATGTGCGCGCCTCGTGTATATGGATGATTTAAAAAAAAAAGTGTATTGTAACTCCAACATTCAAACATTTTCTGAAAAACTTTCTTTAATGCAATATGTACAAAAAGATTAATTCACTTACGTTAGAAGCTAAATAAAAGTAGACTTTACAAAATATTGGTATATTTAAAGTTTTACTCCTTTTTTTTATTCTTGTATATTCGAATATTGTGTGCGCAAACACACTGCGAAATGGATTTCAAAAATGGCAAAAGCTGAGATCAAAAAGGTACATAATAAATTGAAACACAATCCTCTTAAAGAATTCAAATGGCTAAATAATATTTAAATTTATATATTCCATCAACAAATGTATACACAACAAATTTATAAAATTTACTTTTTGACGAGGATAACACTGATAAAGGGATAAAGTAAGGATTCTTTTCAAAGCACCAGCTTTGCAATAAAATAAGTTTTGGTCAGAGAAAAAGTGGAGCTTGGGTAGATAAACATCGATAAACCGTGACCCGTAAAACGTTACTGTTTATTGGCCTTTCGACTTTTATTGCAAAATGTATCGCTTCCCCTACCGTCGGCACATGTACGTACAACTCCGCTTGAATGATAATTTTTTTCTTAATTTATATTGGGTATTATTTTTCGTTACTTCGTAAAAACTAATCAACAGTTATCGCGCTTGGTTTAACAAGATAGAAATAATAAAGTTTTAATACTTTTTAATAATAAAGTTAATAATAATTTTTAATAATAATAATAAGAAATAATAAAGTTTTAATACTAATTTTGAAATTATATATTTAATCAACATTTCTCTGTGAAACCTCTTTCGTTTAAAAGCTTTTTACTCGTTCTTGATTTGATTAACCCTATCATTTTGAAATAGAAGTTTTATAATATTTTATTATCAAATGCTATTATAATAATAATTGTATATTATAAAAATTTCACTTTGCCGGTTTTCAAAAACGTCGCCATCTTCAGGTAAGTAGCCACAAAAATTTTTGAGTATAGGTTCAAGGCTACATTTTCTCCTGTTTAAAATCGTCAACGTAAATAGTGATTTCCTTCAGTAAAAAATCCTCCTTCTCAAGTAAAAGGTACAAAGTTTAACGTCGTACAAATAACGAAATTTTACTTGATTTATGGTGAATAATAGGAAACATATAAGCCTGGAGGACCTTCATAAAAAGTCGGCTGAGAAATATTTCATAATGCAAGAGGAAAATACAGATGATTAAACTGTAAAAACTAAGTGTTGTAATTTTAAAGGAATTTCTTATAAAATATGAAAAAGAAGGTCACTTAATTGCTACGAAACTTGACATACAATGGTGAATGAAAAGGAAATACCAGATGTTATATGACATATATACTGTACATATGCAAGTAAAGTTAAATAAATTCGACGACGGTCATCATCAATCGTTCGTTTGCCTACAGCCGCTGTTTTACCAAACGTAATGATTCACCAACCGTATGAGGGGTTCTGGGAACGTGATAATAGATAATGTTAGGCGAAATGATGTGTCCTGCTTCTGTTACACCCTCGCCTAAAATATGATCACATTCATCCATCAACTGGACCATGAATCTCGATACGTCTAACATAACGTAAACTTTATAAGGCACCAACCCTCCTTCATTCGGCTCAACTTTCATATTTGGAGGTCCATCCCCCAACAGCAAATCGCTGTAGCTTCTCAGATATGACTTTCGCACGAAATGTATGTGCAAAGTGGGCGTCCACGTGGACCTCGAGTATAAAAGAATAGACAACGCAGGAGCAGGAGCAGCAACAAACAGCAACAGAAGGCGAATAACTATAAGCCGTAATGACGTTAGAGAAATTGCTGTTGCTGCTTCTGCTCTTATAGGTACGCAGGTTCCGTGGCCTTGGATAAGTCTTTGTCGGTGCGCCGAGGAGAGAAGAAGGCAGGTGGCAACTGGAATTTTTCTTTCTCTCTTTCTTTCCGTTCCTTATTTGCCCTTCTTGTAAGCCCATCGGCGAAGCCAAGGGCGGTATATCCGAGAGACGTTTACAGTTGGTTAGCTTTACTCCTCTTCTCTTGCGCGCTCTTTTCTCGGGAAAATACATCACCGAGTACTTATCTAGCGGAGGCCGCGCTTTGGTGTGCTAGTCTATAATAAAGATTTTTCTCTTTTCTAAAGGAACGTTCGAGGTAGCGAGGAAGTCTCGGCGACTGCTAAATTGGCGAAAAGCTTTTTACGCGTAGAATAAGCTATTGAAGAGTGGAATTGCTAGTATGTTTATTTCAACACTACTTCTTAAGGTAATGTGTACTTACCGACAAATTTTAGAACATATATATCTTTTGCAAATAATAATAGAATTACTAAAAAAAAAAATTGAGTATAGTATTTATATATACGGAGCGCCTGACAGAGCTGTTTTTCCAAAAATCTACTCAGAATTTATTTAATTAAATAAAAGCCGCAATGTCGATAAGTAGGGATCTGTAATACTTCGAATTTTGCCAGTTTTAAAACGAGCGTATCTCATGGAAATGCTGATAGAATCGCACAAAAAAAAATCTGAGCATAGTATTTACATACACGGAGCGCCTGACAGAATTGTTTTTCCAAATAAACGTTCGAATGTTTATTAATTAAATAATGAAATTGGGTTGATTTTGAGGTTCACATCGCCTTAAGGCTACGCCATTTTTCGCATTTTATTTGAAATTGCAATGGTGATTTAACAAAGTAAATGTTATTTTTATACAGTATTAAGGAAGTGATATGCATTCAACATTTCTTTTTTATATATCGCTTCCAGGAAACAAAATATGGATGTGATGAAATTTTATAAATAATAATAATTAAATTTAAAATTTAAACGACATCTTCTAAAAAAAAATTGGCAGTAGTAAGAGATATAAATAAAAATTTGGTCAAAACCCATCTAAAATCCAATTATTCAGGTCTTCATTATGAAAATATAATATTTATTAATATATAAATACTTAATTCAGTAAAAACATCACCAGCAATAAAAAAATGTCAAAAGTGTCGGAATGAGCACTTGCAAAAGGACGAGTAAAGAGGTCAAGTAAAATAAATATGAGGGCATGGACTTAACAGAGTATAGAAGGAAGGGGACGAATGACCACATGCTTGTAAAGAGAAAAGACAAAAAATATTTTAAGCACTCAGACACTGTCTGTTTAGCTTATGTTCGAAGGACAAAGGGAGAGCCGGGGAAATACAAACGGATTAAATTGATGAAATCACCCTCAGTTTTCTCAACTTTTTTTGTTTGTTATTGACAAACTTTCTCATGGTGCGCATGCGAAGCAAATTTCAATTTCGCATTCGTTTGCATGGTATGAAGACAGAATTATTAAAACCTTTTAATTTTTCAACGGGTTTCAAAATTTCTAAGTAATCCAGAATATCTTCCTGCAGGCTTCTGAAAAAGCACCACTATGTCTATAGACTTTACTATAGTTTTTTGAATTTCAAGCATGGACAGGCAGACTGCTGGGAAGAAGCCCGAGAACGAGAGGTTGACAATCAGATGCACACACAGCGAATAGAGGAAAGGCGAGAGAGAGGGAGAGAGAGGGAGGGAGAGAGAGAGGGAAGGAGAGAGAGAGAGAGAGAGAGGGAGGGAGAGAGAGGGTGGGAGAGAGAGGGTGGGAGAGAGAGGGAAGGAGAGAGAGAGAGGGAGAGAGGGGGATCGGAGTGAAGTCAGCATGCGTTACGAGCCTTCGTCTGATGATGGTTCGTTGTTCGACGACATTCTGCCTGTGTATTTACGCAGAACTCGTCGCGCCGCTGTCGCTCGACTCGCTCTGTCTCCTCTCATTTCTCTTTTTCTATACTTCCCCTACTGTTGGCAGTAGCGAGCTCGAGTAAGAGCGAGTGATCGTATATACATGTGACGCAAGACCGTCGGGTTGGACGAACTCGAGAGCAATTCAATCGTCGCCGTCATCGTTGTTGAATACATGTGTATACACCACGCAGATGAGAGAGAGAGAGAGAGAGAGAGAGAGAGAGAGAGAGAGAGAGAGAGAGAGAGAGAGAGAGAGAGAGAAGGAGAAGAGATGAAAAAATTTAATTCAGAAAGATTTGAATCTGTAAAAGTATGAAATATACTATGAACTTAATACGTTTGTGTTCGTGTACTTTTTCACTTTTATATAATACATTATTGCAGCGTGTTTGATGATGATCTCTAAACCGTAATCATCTTAACAGGAACAGTTTTGTGCTGAGCTAATAGATCTGCCAAAAAAAGTATTTGTCGTCATTTATGAATTCATTCATGGGTGCAGGCGCGTGCCGGGTTCAAAAGTACGAATTCCGTCATTTTCGTGCACATGCTTCTAAAATTCCAAGGCAACACCGTCATGGCGTCGAGAGGGAGTTGGATTTTCGCAAAGTGAATGCTAGCGCGATTCGGTTCACAAAGCTGTAGATTATGCCGTTAGATAAGTGACATATGGGCTAAGACGGTTAGAAATTCGCCAGAATTAGATATTCTAATGGCCTATTCAAAATTCGCAAATTCAAATGATCGCAGAAATGTGATGTCTAGACTGATGATTTATATAAGAAAGTAGTTGCCGTATTAACAGTTACTTTTTTTTATTAATTAAAAAAGTAAGATTTAAATGTTCAAACATTTTTAATATTTATTAATGTTACGTTTTGACTTTTATTTTTGAGTTTTCAAGTCAGCATTTTAATTTAGTGGTGATGACTTTTGCTCCCAAGTGACAATGATACTTGATATCCATTTTTCTGAAGATGTAAACTCTTGTATGTATTCGAATTAGTGATTTAATATCATAACAGTATTATAGTAATACAACTTGTTTCTCAGAAATATTAAAGAATTATTACATAATTTTGATGCCTCATTCATCACTTATAGGACTGGTATTCTAGCCAATATTCATGAAAACAAATTTTATCAGCACAAGATAGGATGAGACTGAGAAGACTCAAAAAATTTAAATACACAAGATAGTAAATTTAGGCTAGGTACATCATTTTAATTAAAAATAACGTATCAATATTGGACATAATTAAGTTTCTTTTTTAATATTTTTCATGCATTTTTTAGTGTTAACACACTAAATTAATGATGATAATTTCATAAAATCAAATCTAATGTTAATCTAAATTGACCTTTATGTCTTTTACAAGTAACATTAAACTATGTGTTGAATATGAATTTCACTATTTGATAAATTTGTAAAACTAATTTTTAAGGAACCTATTTTGTTGCTGTAAAAACATATATTTTCACATTAAAATTTTATTTTAAATCTTAGTTTTAAAAAAAAGCTTATTGTAGCTTTTCATAAAGTCCATAATAATCCTCGTATAATTTAGACATAAAGTAGAAAACTGGATTAAAAATTTTATTGCAACGCAAAATGTACCTCTAAATTAAAAAAAAATTACAATCTAGAATTATAGCAAGAGTTTGATGTATTCAAGCTATTTCGTGTGAATATTGATCGAAGAATCACAAAGTCCCAAGAGGATACAATTTAGTGTAGAAATCTACTTTACCGCATGGGGAAGGGCTCCTCTCAGGCTGTCAGATGGCGCCAGCCGTCTAAAAGCACTGGCGCCCGGCTACAGAGGGAATGCACTAACCGGCGCACCTACGCAAGGTCAAAGACATCAGCCGGTATTATGACCGTGTGTGTCGTGCAATGAACTTACCTGACACTTGTGGGGTTCTGGGCGCTGCCGCTGTACCAATAATTCGCGAACGCTCGTTTGGATGCACTTTTCACTAAGATGCAACAATTGCCATGCGTTGCATAGGTTGTCGTTACAGATAAAAGAACATCTGTGTAAAAGCATGTTAACTTACTACAGGAAAAATGACAAATTAATAATGACTGTTATGAGTGCTGAAAAATGCAAGAGATAAATGATATATGTTACAGCTTAAACACAATCAGCCAATGCCGAAGCATTTTTCACGTCGTCTAAACGTGAAGCACGCCTATAAGTAGACGCTGTTAAAAATTCTCGACTGTTTCGAGATGGAAATAAAAGGGGCGATTGACGTACCAAGTAGCAGAAGAAAGACCCCGCTGCAGATAAACCGCGCGAAGTTATGCCGGCGTGGCAGTAGCAACAGCTCGAGCATCCGCCCGCGCGCGACATGCGCGATGCGACGGCGGGGTAGTTATCCACGTACCAGACGATTCCCTTTAAAAAATCCGCGAATGCGCAACCGTCAACGGGCACGTTGTCGCAGCCCGGTGGGCGTCCATAACCTCAACCAATGCAGCAAACCCTTTTCCCTTCGTAGCTACTCCCAAAGAAGGGACAGCAGGAGCGAGAGCACAACAAATCGTCGAAACTCACGGCGGTACATTGTCAGTCTCACCTTGTGTGGGCGTGCATGCAAAGACGGTCTCGGTCATTTCTCCCTCTCGTCCGCAAGCTCTTGATCAGCAACGCCAACCGCCGATTATGCCGAGGAAGGAAGAGCAAAACACTGACGCCCAATTGTAGCGCAAGACGAGATAAGAGAGGAAAAAGAAAGCGCGCGCGCACTGTCATCGACGAGGCGGTCTCGCCGTCGTCACTCGGCGTTTAGTCGCCTTCATCGGGCCGGCCGCGCGCACCTGCACTGCACTTCTCGTGTTTTCGACACACGACACACGCACACGTAGAGCCACTGATTTTGCGACTGCAGCGTTTAGTTTACGGTAAGACGCGGCGCAAAAATATACAAGTGCACGCTGCACGCGTTGCGCGCGGTTCCCACACGAGGCACGCACACCGAGCAATCCACGCCATGGGTACCTACACATTGTGCGCGCCCGTGCCGGCTCGACGAATTGGCAAAATCTCTGTATGGGTGCAGGGGAGCGCGCGAGAGCTAGCGCCGCCCTCAGCCGCGCAGCTTTCGATCGAGTCGGTAATGCAGCGTTTGATTCATTCATAAAGAATATAGGTGTGCCGCTGCCGTATGTGGGCAGGGAGGGTCGGTGTGATGCACCACAGGTGGGACGGAGCTTTAATACATATAGGAAAGATTCTTTGTGATAAAAAAATTTCACATCGTTCTGTTACTTTTTTTAATTATGTGTTTATAATTTTGTTATCAATGAAGCTCAATGCATAACTTATAATAATATAAACCAACACATATAAATGGCTAGATAACGTCATTTTTTTTCAATTTCATAGGGTGATTTACAAATTTATAATCGAACACGTAGTGCTATACTGCCACCGTAAGCAAGACCTGTAACTTCAAAATGTCACTTTCGCCGCAATTTCGATAAGAAGTTTGAAATCCTGCCGTTTTCTATTAAATTAATCATTTTTGAAAATTAAATTGTTTTCAAGTTACAGACCTTCTTGCTTCCAACGGCCGTATAATATAAAATTCTCGCATACCCATTTCAACGTATATCTAGCGCGGTCGTCCCTCAGGCTTCTTCTACATACATTGGACAGATACTTGCCTTCGGAGCGCTCTCGCGCTCCTTGATATGTGACTGAATATACTTGCAGTCAATGAATGAACACTTATATTTTTTAGGTAGTATAAATAGTACGTAAGTGTATTAGTATCGATGTTAAGGTGATGCGATGCCCACGCTAACTCAAAATTGGATTCCCGTTTTTCTCATTCAATTTTAAACTTTTTGAAAAAAACTCTTTGATACGTTGTAGTTCTTTATTAAACTTACAACGTGTCAAAGAGTTTTTTTCAAAAAGTTTAAAATTGAAGGAGAAAAGCGGGAATCGCATTCATAACAAATATAAATGATTATGAAAAATTATTACAATTTTTGTTTTTAAAAGAACATTCTTTTCAAGTACTTAATGGCATGTTCTTGTTTATGCACATAAGGATTGTGCACATATTTATTGTGCACAGATAGCATTGGTACAGATCTATATATATAGATATATGCCAATGTTAAAGTGTGCACAATTAATATGTGCACAATCAGTATGTGCATAAACAAGAACACGTCTACTTAATTAAGTAAAATGGTCAAGTGGGCTCTATACAATTTTACATTAATAAATAGGAACTTCTAAGACGCTTAAAGCTAATAACAATAAATATACTTTTCAAAAAAATTATTAACAAACAATTTTATCAAATTCAATGCAGTCAGATGTAACCTATACATTTTAGACTAATCTAATCAGTCTTTGAACATTTCAAAATATAAGTGAGATTCTTTGGCATTTTTACTCGTTATTTTTTCATTTTTAATATTCTTTTGTAACATTTGTAACTTTGTTTTTGAGCTGCTTATTATATACTGGCCGTCAAGTAAACAAACGGTTCCCATATAACATATTAAATATTGAAGCAATATTTTCGCGAATATTTCCTTAAGGGTATAATAAATATGTATGCAACTCTGAGGCAATATTGCTGCAAACCCATGATTTCCGTTTGTCTATTGAAAATTTTTGAGTTCAATTTTTTCATTTTAACATTGTAACAGTATTGCTGCAATATTATGTACAATATTGCTGCAAGGTTATACAATATTGGCGAAGTTTATTTTTATAAAAATGCAAATGACACCTATATGCGTACAAAGATTACCACTTTGAGAGTTATCATCAAGATCCAGGTACTACTACCCTAAGGATCATTTTTATTAATGTAAGTCTTATTTTTATAATTAAAAAAATATTGTAGCAATATTGTTAAAATGAAAAATTCGAATTCAAAAATTTGCAATGTAGAAATGGAAATCATAAATGGGTTTGGAGAAATATTGCCTCAGGGTTGCGTACATGTTTATTGAGGCAATATTGCTCCAATATTCAATGTTATATGAGTGTTCATTCACTAGAACCAGGGCCATATTAAAATGAACCAAAGTTTGAACACCGAAATTATATTTGGATAACTAACTTTTTTGATAAAAATAATTTTAAATTATTAACTATAAGTATCAAACTTTATTTATACACAAGGTTTTAGTCCAAAGATTTTCAATTTTGAAAGAATTTTCATTATATTCCTACGGTGCATGCCGGGTCATTCTTTATATAGTAAATATCGCACATCAATTTTTTATGATGGTGGCCGCGATTAATGAGTTTTTTCTTTTAAACCAATTTATTTCATACAATGTATTATACATTACAAAGTGAAAGGAAAATTGGCAAGGATTTAAAAAATATCATTATATTTGATTAATAACACGTTCACTCTTAACAATTTTGCATATTTTAAGAAAATTTTCATTCACTGCTGAGTGATCAACTACTAGGGGTGCGAACGAATAGTTCGAAAATTTTTTATTTCTTCTTTTTTCCATTATACAACGCATGTCGATCAAAATAAATTTGTTAAGCATATACAATTCCAATGTTTTAACACATATGAAGATAATTTAACACTTTATTTCATTTTAAAGTTGTTAATAACTTTTGGCTGATATATTTTTTTGAGTTTATTTTTCGAGTAAAAGTTCAAAAAAAGTTCGATCTTGCGGTTGTATGAACCTCGTGACCTTACAAATGTTCTCTATGTATCTGAACCTAGTTACTAAATTAATGTATTGGTTAGAAAATGTGGATGATTTCAATACATTATTTTATCATTTTTCCAATTATATTTCAGTTTATTAAAAATAAAGAAAGTTTCTTACTACTGCTCAAGTCACCCTAGTCATATTGTGATAATTAAAAAGTTTGGAAATAACAGAAAACATTGTAGAAAACATAGTTAGATATATGTTTCTAATGGCCACGGTTCATGAGAAACCAATTTCAGACCTTTTGATACGTGAAATTAAGCTGAAAGTTATACTTGTAAATCAACACGCAAAATCTCGTCAATATTTCATTGAAACTGAATTTATATATAAATCTTTTTTTATTTTCTCAAATGCAAGTTACAGATTAAGAAAATACAGCTTATTAATACATTAAATTAAATTAAATTAATTATCATTCAAAATTCAAAATTATACAAATAAAGTAAAAACTTTAAAACCATTAAATATCCAAATCAATGTCAAAGACAAAATTTTACGGTATCACACTATGTTAATGGAAAAGACGTTTTTTAAATTCAAATAGGTTGCACAACTCATACTTGAATACAGAAAATCGATGATGTAAAAAAAAAAGTCAATATACAACGGCCGTAAAATACATATACCGTTTATAATTAAAAAATAATCATCATGGCGTCATTAAACAAAATGAAATGCTTCGTAAATTTACGATTATCTCTTTATATCTTTGATTTATTTATTAATTTATAATAGGGGAATATGAGGTTGTATGAGGCACTTTTCCTAAATATGCTAAATATTTTAGAAAAATATCATTTAATTCTATGAAGATTCAATAATATGTAGCACAATTAACATTGTAGATAAAATAATATAACATTCGTCAAAATAATATCTTAGTATAGGCTTTCAAAACCCTCATATTGACTCACGCGTTGGACAATATGGTGGCTATGTCAAAGTAATACAGGTACAATTGAAAACCGCTAAAAAACTGAAAAGTTTTTTTTGCAAATGCGAATAGGAAGATTAAATAAACAAAAGCTATTTAAATATTTTTATTAATTTTTTTTATTATAGAATTTAAATTATAGCACTTTCTAAATTTTAATGAGACTAATATTGTCTCACTGTTTTTTTTACGTAATTACACATCATGCCCCTAATTTACAAATTATTTTAACAATACAATAAATAAATTCTATATACGTCTACGCCGCGCAAGCAACAGTTCGCGTTCGGTTCCAGTATTTTGTCTCCCCTCATATAGTCCCAAACATGGAATTTTCTTAAACAAATAAAACATATCTTGAAAAAATAAAAAATCATTAAGAAATTGGCACTTAATTGTAAGTTCAAATGTTAAAGCGTGTAAATAAAGCACAAAAAGCCTTTCAAAAATTATTATTATTAATTTATTCTAAACCTAAATTAACTTCTTCACCTACGAAAAATTTTTTATTTAATAATCTTGTTTTTGCTTGTTAGTTCCAATTTTTTTTTTTAAATTTCATTCGAACTTATACAAGTAGATTCTATCAAAACCAGATGTAAAGAGAGTAAACTTTTTTAAATATGAAAGAAAATCATATTGCCCCGACCTTCATATAGGTATAAGCTCCATATATACCACTAACTTTTTAACTACTGATAAAAAATAACTTTTGATGAAATTAATATTTATAATATGAATTAAATTACAGCTTTTTTAATGTTTTTTTTTAATTGTTATTTAGAAAAATTGTGTGATATAACTATATTAGAAGGCTATACGTTACAGTAGCTCTATTTTTCCAAAAAATGTTTTGTTAAGCTTATATCTTCGAGTGGAAAGTATTTATCAAAGATTTATTATAGAATAGATTTACATCTGTGATGCTTGCCTTGTTAGTCTCAAAACTGTAACAATAATTTGATAATATAATTAATTACGAAAATAATGATTCCGAATAAAGATATCCTTTTTTAATCGAAAGAAGAACGTTATGTTATTACGGGTACTTTTATTTAAACTTATTGTACAAGAATTAATGGTATTTATCATTTATAGTTTCAACAAAGAGAAGCTCTGCAGCATATTCGAGAACGTTGTTATATTAAAATTCTTCTTTAGACTATAATATTATATAATTATTGAAGTCAAGATAGTAGAATAATAAATTAAGTTTAAGTAAGATAAGTGCAATAATATTGGTATATTTGATTAAAACTTTTAATATAAAAAAGAACAATTATAACAATAGAGATTATTTCTCTTTTCTGCTTTGATAGTATTAAAACATTTTGGATTATCTCTCGTGGCTGTAGCTAAGTACCTGGCGCGGCTGCGCCTGCAGGTTTCTGTTGCACGATGTATAGCCGGACTGTGTAAGTACCGAGTCTCGAACGCCACGATAGAGCGAGAAAAAGGTGGAGAGAGAGAGAGAGAGAGAGCGCAAGTGGTCGAAAAAAGGGAGTAAAAGAGAGCAGCAGCCAGCAGCTCGCTCGGCTGGCCTATAGGCTGTGTACAGTGCCTATCCTACAGTGCGCGATATACGGCATGACGTGAGGGCAGCGGCGAGCGGCGAGCTACGAGGGGGAGCGAGAGAGCGCGCGCGATAGAAAGCAATAGATAGAGATGGAAGAGACGCAAGACCCCCGCCAAAGTGCAACGAACAACACGGACACGGACACATAAGCCCGCGAGCGCGCGTCCCGAAAGAGAGAGAAAGAGAACGAGCGAGAGAGAGCAAGAGAACGAAAGAGTCGGCGCTCGCGCCTCTTCTCCTCCTTCCGCATCCGCGTACTACGATTACTTACATTTACTACGCAGCGTACTACGCGCGCGAGCTTCGCGTATACAACATATATCGGTACACGCGCTGGTACGTATACATACGGCGATACGACGGGTGGAGTGCGACTGTGCGAGCACAGTGCGAAACGAAACAGCGAAAGAAAGAGTACGAGTGCGCGCGGGAGAGTAAAAAGCCGAACCGTGGACGACATCATGATGCGGCCGCGAGTGCGACGAGGGCCCTGCAGTGTTTAGTGGAAGATTAGCAGGAGCAGGAGCAGCAACAGCAGCCGTCTGTCGTCCTTGGCGGACGATGCCAGCCCGAGGCGCAGCGGCGTCCTCTCCGTAGCACGAAAGAGCCTCCGCGACGCAAGGATGAACTTCCTGAACACGATCGCGGTCGGCGCGGTGGCCGGCAGCGACGCGGGCCTGCAGCTCAACAACGTCGAGGTCCTCTACAGCAAGCAGCAGCGCGTCTACGTCAAGCCTCAGCACAAAGAGGAGCGACAGCGCGAGCTCAGGGTCAACGTCGAAATCCACGCGGGCCTCAGTCCCGTCTGTCGCAAGGCAAGAAAACCATTCACTTCTCTGTTTTTTCCCTCTCCTTCAAACTCGGAGCTCTTTTTCAAGGCCCACTTGACCCTTTGGGCCTTTGCTCGTTAGAAAACCGGCCCTCTAACCTCACTTTTACCGTCCTTTCTCTTGCTCAGAGGTCACCTCTTACCTTCTATTTGTCTGTAAACAAAGCTATAGAGAAAGAGTCATGTAATTCAGAAGAGACTGCTCCAATTTGTTTTTTTATTTGCAATTCAGAAATTTAAATTACTGCATAAAATATGTACAGCAAATTTGAGTAATCCCAATTATCTTACATCTATTGTTTTTTAGAAAATAATTTTTAAATTTTATTTTTCATCAAACTAATATAAATATTAGTGTTTCATTCTTGTTGTTTGTAAATAAAATAATAGAACAAACAACTAAATATAGTTATTATTTTTTATTCATCTTTAAGTACACAAAAATAATTTTGTTAATCTATTTCAGGCTCTTTGTGTTCTTTTGGGAGACGATGATGATCCATGTTTTTTGTATTCCTTATTCATCACAGATGATGATTTCAAGGTTTTGAAAGCGCAACAGGGTCTTCTTGTAGACTTTGACAATTTTGCCACTCAACTAATATGCCTACTTGAACAATGTCAAGTTCCAGCCACCAGTTTGTCTAAGGCACCAAAATTTTTACTACTTTTGTCTGAAGAAGCTGGAGACTGGAGTTTCAAAGTAGTAGAGACAAATAATTTTAAGCATTTATGTCATCTAAGTTTAAACATTGCACCAGCCAATGATTCTGATTTAAAGACACATATGGCCATGAAAATAAAAAGTTTAAAAGAAACTATTGTACAAAAAGAAAAAGATGTGAAAAGCTTGGAAACAAGACTGTCTGAATTAACAAATAAGCTTGAATCAAAATGTAGAGAATTAGACCAGTATGAACAAAAATGTATGACCGAAAAAACACAATTGCAAATGACTCTTTCCCAACAAATTGCTTTAGAGAAGGATAGATTATCACAAGCAAAATTAGAATGGCAAAACCAAATTGAAAGAGAAAGAATGGAGCTTGATTACAGACATAATGAGACAATAAAGCAATTACATACTGAGCTTGCTGAACTTAAAATGCATAATGCAGGGTTCAGAGATAGACAATCACTTTTAGAAGCAAATAATAAAGAGCAGTTAAAACAAATTCAAGAACTTGAAAAAGAACTAAATATAGTACAACGTGATTTTTCAACAGTGAAAAAGCAAAATAACAGGCTTGACACTGAATATCAAGAAAAAGATAAATCAGTAAATGCACTTTCTACAAAGGTTGCTGTACTTGAACAAGAACTGAAAGACAAAACTATATTAATAAACAAACATACAGAAATGATAAAAAATGCAAAAGAAAGCAAAAAAAGATTAGAAGAATTACTTGAAGAAAAGGATTCACAATTACAACGAAAGCAAGCATCTTTAAAAAATCTAAGTGATGAACTTATCAAAGCAAATGAAATTTTGGGTAAATCACAACATGAGTTAGCTTCAACAAAATCAAAGTTAAAGTTACGAACAAGTATAGCTATTGAACAAGAACGTCTTTTAGATAATAAACAAAAGGAAGTTGGTCAATTAGAAAGTAAAATAGAAAAGCATGCCAAAGAAACTAGCGAGACTAAGGCAGAAATCGAAAATTTAAAAGAACAAGTAAAAACGTTAAAAACTCAGTTGGAAGAAAAAGAAAAGACTATCAAGAACAATGACAACGTGATAAGTTGGCTTAATAGAAGATTAGCTGATGTCCATACACCAACAAGTGCCACAATAACAACTGCCCCTGTAACAGTACCTTCATCTATGCAGTTAACATTGCCAAGGACTAGTAAGTTTATGTCCAATAGATTTGAAACACGAACTCCAGCAACCACTACATCTCAACCAATGTCACTTTCTGGATTACCATTACGAAATCCAATTGTGCAGAACCCAAACATTAATCAGACTTCTAGAAATTCAGCAAGATCTATGGGAGTTGGTGTAGCGGATAATACAACCGGAATAAACTTTAAAACTGGACAGATTAGTAGTACAAGTACACCAATGGAACGTGCCAATTCACAAAGTAAGATAACAAATAATCCAGGAAGTGCTAATTTGGTGCCAGCAATAATTGAAAACAATAATGTACCAGCTCCTGCAATCAATGGCACTAAACCGAAGAGTGCTGGAAGTTCACTGCAAGGTGGTTTGAGACGAGCTGTACTGGACAAACCTCTGTTGCCTTCAGCTTACTTTCCTAAGACTTTGCATAATCAATGACAACAAAGAAATAAGGTTCACCTTAAAATTTGAAAAGATATTTATTTTGTAGTATTGACGATGGAACCATCTTAAATGTAATATAAGCTTTAAAGAGAACTATAATATGTTAAGCAATGTAGATATTAAATAAAAAAGTATTTCTTTACGGCAGTAATTATGAAATAGTATGTTTCAAGCAACTGCTTTTATATTTTTTCAATTTTTTCATTCTATTTTCATTTGAGATTAATTCTCTTTGAATCTAAACAGAAATATAAAACTTCAATTTAAAAATTTGCTTATTTTTTATAGTAATTTAAATTTGAATCTTAACTTAATAAAGAAGGGGTGATTCATATCTATTCAGTAATTATTGAAATGAATCAAAGATTCAAAATGTTCCTATTTTTAAAATATCTATATTATTTCTGAAATGAAAATATTTTAGGTCTGTTTCATAAGTATTAATTATGTTAGTTATTTAAAAGACATTTTTCTGTGCATGATGTTTGCAATGAATTATTCATGATTTCTTTTTTTAATTTTGAAACCAATACAAACTTTAAAAAAAAAATGTTTAGCCCATTCAATGCAAAGACACAAATATTAAATATGTAATTTTACAATGAAAAAATTGTATATTTACAATCAAATTTTATATTAAATATCAAATTATTAAATAATTTTACTTAGAAAAACCTCATTTTTTTAAAGCTAATGTCTACTCTTGAAATGACTGATATAATTTAATAAGTCTAATCATTTTTAGAGCTCAATCGAAATCTTAAGTATTACAATGTATAAATCCATGAATATTCAATATAATTAAATATTGATATTATGATAAAGTAAATATTACACTTGCGATGGTGCCTTTGTGATTTTTTTTTATTAAAGTAATGACTGAGGATTTGAAAAATCTATCTTTATTTGTTTTTAAAGTTTAGTAGAAAAGCATAACAAATTTATTTCTGCTGGTTAAATATGTTGAATTTTTTTAATTTAGAGTATATTTTAAAGTAATAAAATAATAGCTTTACAATTTTAATATGCAATAAATGCAAAACGTTTTTTTTTTTAATTTAAGGTGAATCTAATAAATATTTAAGACAATCAAAGTTTTTTAGCACAGTGAAGTTAGGCAAAACAAAGCTTAAAAAAGAAAACTTCTATTACAATAAAAATTATAGTTAGAGTTTCTTATTTAACAAACAAAAGAGTACAAATTATGTCCAACAACTGAATAAGGAAATCTTAAGTAGTATATGAAAAGTACATTTTCATGCCTATTTGCCACTTTTACTGTTATAAAACTTATGAGTACACGAAAGAAAGATGATATTGTATAAATTGTGTAGTTTTCACTTTATTTTTATATATTCTTTGAATTATAAATTAAGTGATGTTGAGAATGAGATTATATAGAGAGCAAGAAGAGGCATTTAGGCATTGCACTTAGCATAATTGTAGATTTGAAATTTTTTCATCTTACCAGTGATAAACCGTAAAAAAATAAGCGGATTAAGTACCTGGGTAGGAAATTTTCAAAATTTTCAATAATATTATGTTTTTAAAGACTATCGAATGCGAATTATGTATTAAATGAGTCAAATACTTGACTCAAATATGCTCTCTAACCACGTATTGTAGAGCAACAGTATTAATTGTAATATTCAGTATAAGTATAGAAGGCAAAGCATTAAAAAATTTTACTATTGTAGCAAGCAGCCGTGTCTATTTTATTACTTTTGTACATAAAATTGAAATAAATACAATTATTATTTTACAAAGTCAATTTATAAAAAACCTCTCAACCTCTGTAAATTAAGGTTTATCACAAATGTTATCTTAATGTTTTTAATTAGAGTCGAAATAACAAGTTAGAAAATCTTCCAAGCACCTTCACTGGCATTGTTTACAATGCAAAGAAGCTGTTAATGCATATTATGCACTGCATTAAGATTTTCTTGCATCGACAAGCAGCTTAACATTTAAGAAATAATGTTAAATTTAACCTTTATACATCTGTACAATATTAACGATTTTTTTGTCTTTAAATACTGGTATTAGGTTGACATGAATTACTGTTCATGTTGTGGCAATTGGAGGTGATAATGTAGTTTCATTCAACAGATCAGGATTTCCCAGATCTAAGAGGGGTAAATCCATACGTTTTCGTCTACGTTCACATTTTGGACAAGGTTTACTTGCATTTAGACAATCTGAATGAAAAACAGCATTGCAAGCTCCACACTGAAAAAAATTAAAAATAAATTAAAAATCAGTGAAATAATGTCTTATTTTATAATTATTAATTCATAAGAAAACTGAAATATGTAAATTTTATCAAAATTATTATTTAATTTCTATTCAACTTTTTAGTATTTAAATTTTTGTAAAATTCATTACAACTTTTATATCTTCTTCTAAAACGTTTAATTTTGCACGCCAAGTTAAAGTTAAGATGAAATTCAAAATTAAAAATAATGACAAATTTAAGAGTGGAATAAATACTTACTCTATAGGTTGATTGCATGTCAAATGGATAAATAACTTTTGGGTTATTGCAAACTTCACAAATAAATCCTTTTTGGCTACAAAGCCAACAATTCATCACATGACTTTTAGCGAATTCCACTACCTTTTGAAGTTGCTGAGCTAAGGTTCCATTAGGAATATCCGATAAATCTGATACTGAATACTGATGGACGTGTTCGTATAGGTAATCTCTTGGAGCAAGTTGTTTTTGAAACGATTCTATTATTGGTTCCCGACACGTAAACAAATATGCTCTCAACAAATTCAGTTGAACCCTTAGCGTTTGTAATTGTGCCATTAAATCCACAGCCGTATAAATTCTAGGATTTAAAATCTTCAAGTCTAACAACATTGTACATTCAGAGAGATATTTAGCGACTTTTATGCTCACTGAATATCTCTTCAAATCCCAGTTATGAATTACACGAGCGGGTATCAAATATTCATCAGGAGACATACAGTTACAACAGAAATAATCTCCGGAGAAGCGACAAACGTTAGCCTTGGCAAAGGACAAGCCAATAAGCTGTCCACATTCAAGACAGTTGTAGTTCTGGAGATCTAAACCTTTCTCACGCCCGAGTCTCCCTAATTGATCGTCAAAAGTTCTCCTTTCACGTGGTTCTGGAGCGTCTGCAACCGGAGCTGCAACAGGTTTATATACGGGATACTTATCTAACAATTCCTCTAAATTCGGCGACTTGTAATTTCCTGTATGATAACTCTTTAATAGTGCATCATAGGTCGGACCCTCTCCAGGCGTCGTCGGGCCTTCTGTTGCTGAAGTTCTCGAAACCATAGATGAAGTCATAGACGATTCACAATCTTCGTAAGACGTTGACCAACCAAGCTTACCGATCAAGGAATTACCCACCGTTCCTACTGCTGTGTCAACTTTAGCTTTATTCTCGTCACTAGTAGTTGGCACGCTTTCGCCTTCCCTTATAATGTCATCTTTTATTTCATTCTTTAGGAATTCTTCCACGGATTCCCCTTCTTCCGCGATTTTTCCGTTTTGTTGAACTATCTCAACAACGCAAGGCGGTGCTGCAGGCTTGATATTGCTTTTGGACGCCTCCGGCGGGCGTGTTTTTTTCGCTAAAATAATCCTCAAGGCCTCATCCTCCGAGAAGCCGCTAAGATTATTCTGCGAGGAATTAAAGGAGCTGAGACTGCCAATTGAACTGGCCGTTTCAATGTCATCGAAATTGTCGTCCATAGTCGTGCGATCGCTGTTTATTGTCTTGGCGATATCGACGGCACTAAAGACCGGACAGGACTTCATCGGGGGCGACCAGATCGCGGCCATCAGTAGCGGCGTACTCGACCAGAAGTTGAGCAAGCTGGAGTTAGCGACCAAATCGAATCGGATATAATCAATGCTCTCGATCAATAATTCGGCGACTTCTACGAGGTCCGTATCTCTGATGAAGGCAGCGCGATTGTAGTAAGGCTTTAGGGCCGAGTTATCTCGGCGAATCGCTGCTAAGTAACTTGATAAGAGACCCTCGTTTAACGCCAGACGAATCCAGGCCCGGCAATATCCCACTTCCGTTGTCAGCTGCACATCATACGAAATAATGTCAAAAATTGCAGTTAAATTAAAAAGTATTTTTAATGGAAATCCAAGATCTACCTGACTGAGCGCCTGTATCTGATCGATAATGCCTCTATGGGAGAAGACGAGGAGCGGCCCCCAGAAGCTCGGCTGGGGCATCGCGTCATAATCGGGGCCGCTCAGCACCTCCGTTACCCGATTGAGCAAGCTGTCCTTGAGCCCGTGCAGGAAGATGGCCTCGAGGGTCGAGCAGAGGGCGAGCGCCTCGTCGCACACCTCGACGGGCTTGCCCTCGAGCACGCCGGGCGCGCTCTGCATCTCGATGCAGGTCGTGTTGAGCTGCTGCTGGAGCGACTCGCGCACCAGCATGTTGCGCCTGTTGGACATGGAGTTGACGGTACGCAGCAGCGAATTCATCTTGCCGGCTCTGATACTTTTTGATTCTGCGCTTTATACTGCCACGGCTGAGGCTAAGGGTGAGCGCCGTCGTCGTTGTTGTCGTCGCTATCGGATTTCTGATGAGTATGCGAGATAAGGACGTCGTCGTCCTCATGTTTCGCTCTGCTAACTAAGGCGAACCTACTGTAATACACATTTTATGTTACTCTTAATTACTTATAAAAACGTTTTTAAATATTTAGAAGTATTAATAATTTTTACTGTTTGCCTCAATAGCATACTAGTTTATTGTATGTAGTATATCTTTAAAAAAATAGAAAGATACATATTTGGCTAATCAACGTAGAACAGCCGTAAATTCGTGTGAACTTGTTGATATTTCATTTAAATTAATCATAACCTATTTTGATTTTTAAAAAATAATAACGAATTTCCGTACATGGATTCAACTAAAAGATTTTTTTTATTAAATTTTTGTTTTCATCAGCTTATGTTTTGATACATATAATAATGAATAATAAATATATTAATTTCATTTGTATTAACCTTTTAGCTGCGGGGCTGGTCCATATATGGACCAGCAGTCAGGTCAGCGACTCTATCTGAAATATCCAGTGATATTATGTATACATTTTACATATTCTGAGAGGTCAATTTGTACTGAAATTTACCCGCAGCCTAAAGGTTAAAGCATGTAGCCATGTATAAAATAATACTTTTTATATTCACAATATTTCTTAGATGACTAAAAAGTATTATTATTATTATTATTACTCATAGTACACACACACACACACACACACACACACACACACACACACACACACACACACACACACACACACACACACACACACACACACACACACACACACACACACACACACACACACACACACACACACACACACACACACACACACACACACACACACACTATGAAAATAAAAAGCAAAAGATAAATATTACTCATGTGTCAAATATGAATGACTATGATATATTTGATATTATTTTATCAATTATTTTTCAGTATTACTGACATGTATGCGGCTTTTATCAATCAATTACAAGCTCAATACAAAAAATTATCTTACAGAATATTTTTT
The DNA here is from genome assembly GCA_036365515.1 of Torymus aiolomorphi. Lineage (NCBI taxonomy): Eukaryota > Metazoa > Arthropoda > Insecta > Hymenoptera > Torymidae > Torymus > Torymus aiolomorphi. The sequence continues at coordinate 39,442,855 of CM070876.1, read as the reverse complement.
TAATGCCATTTAGGCTTGAACAACTTTAAATAGGATAATTGCTTGTGTAGTCTGGTTTGACAGTAAGCAACAAGTATTACTCAAGGTCAAAATAATATAATTAGAGCCCATCGTATTTCCATTCTGCCAGGGTTTTTTTTACTAATTTTAGAACACAATAATTTTTTCAATTGTTTTTACATATACCATTGCCAATGAATTGTAATTTTGTAAGCACTATCACAACCATTAAAGGTACCTACTTGTCAAATGCTGACCTAGAAATGCATGTTCGACTGTTATAGTTTCAGGAACTAAAGATGCTTTGCAAGTAGGTATAAAAAAGACCATTGTTGAGAGTAAAGCACAGCACTTACTTGGCGTCTCTCCTCAACGATTATCCATCCCAGACTGACGCTCGTCGAATTGATCATCACAAATTACGTAAGAAGACACGACATCCTCGGGAAAAACGGCTGGCTCACGCTAACACAGCTCCGCGCTGATGGGCTTTATCACGACGAGGAAGTGAAAGAACCGTGGGCCCGATATCACCACCGTCGTCGTAGAAATCGCGCGAACTTTGACCTGCAACGATGACGACGTTACTACGTAGAACCAGTGGTGGAATGTCAACGCTGTGTTGTAGTCAACAAACGGTGAGGTTAGGTCGCTCTGCGTTTTGTGTCAGTGATGCATACTTGCGTGGATTTTATCGTGACGACGGCTCTCCTCTTCTCTACTCCACCTCTTGCTACTCCTCCTCCTCTTCCGCCCTCGCGCCTTTCTCACGTACTGATAGTCAGGGAGGCGAGGAGTGCATGTTTTGTTATTATTGCTCGTAACGAGAGAGCAGTAGACGGGGAGGCGCGACACGCACAGTGCACACACATTATGTAGAATATCTACACCATGCGCTCTCGCACGCTCAACGGCTCAACCACAAGACGAAACACTGTGAAATTGCGATTGAGAAGATGCGAGCGAATGCTGCATGGGTGCGATGCGCGCAACGCGCTCGATATATGAGGTTAGATACAAATGCAATTCATCCTCGCGGAACAACTCGACTGGTCAGCTCAGTCAACTGTTTCCACTTTACCGAGTCGACACTCGACGCGCGGCGTGTAGTGTTGGTATATGACGCGTCCAATTCTCTATAAGTAGTTCGACGAATGGTAGAGAGAGGGTAGCGCTTGCTACAGAGTGAGGTGTTTGTTGCATAGGTAGTTCTGATTCTGATTGTTACTTGACGAAACATGCTTTCAGTATTTTTACTATACAGTGATGCACATGGTAAGTAGTCTTTTGTTTTGTAATTCTATAATGACTATTGCATAATAAATGTCCGTTGATTATGTAAAACATAAAAGAAAAATTTAACTTGTTAGTTTATACTTTATATTTCCCTGAGCACTTGCATGATATAAATCAACTTAATTGTACGACAAAAAAACAATATGATGATGTTTTGAGCAGATCGAGAAGAGAAATGGTAATGTACCTTTGTAGAGTATAAAAATTTATATCAAATATAAAAAAAAAAATGCAAATTCACAGCAAATCAGTAAAAAATAATAAAACTGATATAGATTTTAACGTGCTTGTTCGTTGGATTATAATATTTATTATTTAAATTATTGCATATGCAACATATGAAATATTAAATTAAAACAAAGTAATAGATAAATAATTACATAAAGCAGTATTATAGTATTTTAAACCCGAAATCTGAATATATATTAAAATCTCAAAAAGAGAAAAATCGACTACCGCAAAATCGTGGAAATTTCCAACAAAACAGTTTTTGTCTGTTTCCTCTATAGAGGAAACTCATGCTTATAAGTATGAGCGGAATTAGGGCCTGAAAATATATGATAAAAAGTTTAGTTCGTTATATATTTACTTTTGACATGACATATGTAAGATGTTTTAATAATGAAATCCAAACGTTGCCCATCGGCATGTGAATTTTAAGAAAAATGTTAAGAAAAAAGCGCTTTATTAGACGCTCCATAATAGTATTAAGAATATCCCATCCAAATTTAGAGCAATTTCATTCATTAGATTTTTTCCAGACACTTTTGAAATTAGTAATAAATTAGAGTTAATGTAAACATTTTTAAAAGATTGCCAGTGAAATTACGGAGCACCTGACAAGGCGTTTTTTTCTAAGATTTTTGTTAAATATGAAAAAATAATTAAATTCTCGTGCCGATAAGCTAGGGATCGATATTTGGGTTGAACATGGCTTGGGGGTAGGTAATATTGTATGTACCCTAGCGGAAATATTTTTGTTAAAAAATGTTAAAAATTGTTAGAAAGAGATATGAACTGTTTAAAAATGTTACAAAATGTAGGATTTTGGACGTTATTAATCGTTTGTAACTGTTTGTAACATTTTTCAACAGTTTTTAACAGTTTGTAAGAGTTATTAAATTATTTAATAACTTTTAAATATTTATTAATTATTAACATAGTAATAATTAATTATTAGTATAATTAAACACTCCTTAGGCTTCTTCTGCATTGTTTGACTGTTACTTGCCTTCCCGCGCTCCTTGATTCTCATGATTATAATAATGAGGTTATTAAATAATTATTAATTATTAATAATAATAATAATAATAATTTATTAATTATTAATTTTTCCTGAAATATATCAAATTTAAAATTATTTGAAACTGTTTGAAAGTGTTTAAAACTATTAAAAACTGTTTGAAACTGTTACAAAGTATTATAATTAGAAAAAATGTGTCCAAAATCATATATTTTGTAACACTTATAAACAGTTTTAAACAGTTCCAAATAGTTATAAATAATTTTTAACAGTTATTAACTGTTATTAACATTTAAAATTTACGACAGGGTATACACCCGTTTCTCGCGGCTGTCGATATGTGTTGGCATCGGACAACTATGGTTAGATGTAAAACATCATTTTTCCAACAGCGTACGTAAAAAGTGTATTTTATACCTCGATATGAGGGAATAGAACGAAATTTCAACACAGTGCGTGTATTATTACATTTTACAGCTTGCAGGTGTATTACATATGAGTATATGTTGAGTGTTGATGTCAACTACAATAAATCTTATTTTTTTCTAATTTATGTTAAGGTAAATTAATATTTAACTATACTGTAAATAACGTAATTTTATCATTTTTTAATTTTTCATTAAAACAATAATAAAAAAAACGTAATAATTAACATGGATGTTCTACCACACTTTTTGACGACGAAAACATTTTGACGTCCATTATTGTATGGCGATGTGAACCTCAAAATCAACCCAATTTCATTAATTAATAAACATTCGAACGTTTATTTGGAAAAGCAATTCTTTCAGGCGCTCCGTGTATGTAAATACTAAATACTATGCTCAGATTTTTTTTGTGCGATTCTATCAGCATTTCCATGAGATAAACACTTTTTAAAACTGGCAAAATTCGAAGTATACAGATCCCTACTTATCGGCATTGCGGCTTTTATTTAATTAAATAAATTCTGAGTAAATTTTTGGAAAAACAGCTCTTTCAGGCGCTCCGTATATGTAAATACTATACTCAATTTTGCTTCCTCATAGAGGAAGCTTTGTGATAGTAAAAAAAAAAGTTTATGAGATAATGTGTTAGAAATGTTATTTAGAAAATTTGGAATCGAAATACACTATTTTTAGAAAATGTCCGTATGGATGTGTGTGTGTGTGTGTGTGTGTGTGTGTGTGTGTGTGTGTGTGTGTGTGTATGTATGTCCGTATACGCTGATATCTCATGATCTACTCGACCGATTTTAACGGGAGAGTGATCATTTTTTTAGATTTTGCTTCCACAATTGGGGTCACTATTCTATTTTTGTAAAATTTAATTTTTTTCTTTTTTTATAGCAATTTTTTAATTTTCAAAATTTTTTTTTTCGATTTTTTAAATATTTAGAACAAATATTGTTTATATATCATGAATTCTCTGTATGTAGGATAAAATTATCTACAATTTAAAAAAAAAAAAGTCGGTAGCTATATTTTGTCATAAGTTATTGATGTAAACGTAATTTTTTGTAAATAGGTTATATTTCGAAATTAAAAAAAGATATTAACATGAATATTTTTTTGGTTATAAATGATATTAAGTACTATAACTTACTAAATTATTAGGTTTTTTTATTCATTATTTTTTGAGAAAAAAAATAATTTATAAAAAAAAGTGATTTTTTTTGTCGTTCAATAACTATAGTAAAATTGGCTTAATCACTTTGAAATTCTTTGTAGGGTTAGATTTTGTACATCAATCGAGTGAGTTTTTTGGGCAAAAGGATTGATCCATAAATTTCGAAGATATTTGAGGTTAAAATTTTTTTCAAATTTTTTTTAAATCGTAATTTCTCGAGAACGGCTCTATGTATCTAAATGGGGTGGGTGGTATTCGAAAGAGAATTAAATTACCTATATTTTCCAAAAAAAATTAATTCTCTAGCTATCACGGTTCTTTTGTTATTAACAAAAACGTAAAAATTGAAAAATGAAAAAAATGAGTTTTATATGTTTAACTATTACAAGAGTAAAATTATTGTCTTATTCGCTTCAAATTCATTGTAGAGGTATATTATTGATAGTTCTCGGATGAGTTCTTTTGGCAAAGTGATTGGTTCATAAATTTCAGAGATATTTGAGGTTAAAATTTTTCTAGACATTTAGCTCTAAATATCAGTTGCAACTTTATAGGCAATTGTGATATATATTTTATGTATGTGAAATTTTGTGGAAATGTATAATCTATAAAAATTTGAATAAATTATGTTGGAGTTTTGTTATTTCTGTCTTTCTGAAGTATTAAATTTTAAATATTGGAATTAAAAATTAATTAAAGGAATCAGTAAATTAAGTTTGAGGAAGCTACGTGCCAATGAGTTGGCAGCGGTTTTTTTTGTTAGTAATTCTATTATTATTTGCAAAAGAAATATACATTCTAAAATTTGTCGGTAAGTACACATTACCTTAAGGATTGTTACAATTCGAAATTCCGTGAAAAAGTAAAATGGCCAGAACTGGGAAAACCCTTTTTGGCGATCGTGAAAAACCAACTTTTTTATTTTTTCAAGTATATTATTGTTATAATTGAAAAAAAACGCTGCCAATTCATTGGCACTTAGCTTCCTGAAATTTAATTTGTTGTGCTATTAGATAAATTTCAAATTTTTCTAATAATTTTAATTTTATAATCTTATTAATTATTATGAATTTGCATAAACAGAAGTAAAACACCATTAAAAAAAAATAAAATATTTTTAATGACTTGAATTACAATAACAAAGACTTTTATGCTATCCTAAATACCAAAAAATTCCAAAATACTAAAAACGAATATCTTCAAAAATAATCGAACAACCTTAATGAAATTTTGTACATATATTCTTCATAACTTGAGCTAGACAGCTTATGAATTTCAATTTGATTTGTTGAATCGTTTTCAAGAAAATGCTATTTGAAATATTAAAAAAAAAAATGTAACCTCAAATATCTTCGATTCTTATGAATATTTTTATTTGGCCAACGAAAAGGCTTCAGAAGTTTAAATGAACTACCTCTGTGCGAATTTTGATAAAGATTTATATATTTTTATTCCAGTTTTCGTGCAACAACGAAAACTCAATTTTTTTCTTCAATAATTTTTTTCTCGTTAAACTATCGATATTATAAACTATTGAAATTTTTACAGGAAGAAGTACTTTTAAGAAGTGGTTTATAACAGGTAAAAATTTCGTGTAAAAATATGAAATATTTTCTAAGATAAAAATTATAGAAGAAAATGACACATTTACCTTAATAACAAATGAAGGAAAATAGATATTGTTAAAAAAAATGTAGCTAATCTGATGCCCTTTCAAAGAGATTTCAAAAAAATTGAAGAAAAGTTGCCCCGTCATATAAAATATACAAAAAAATTAAATTTCAAAATTTTTTTTTTTTATCATAAAACAAGAGAAAAGTAATAGACATTTAAAAGTTATTGTGGTTTTCAAAGCAGCATTAAAATCGAAGAGAATAAGCTTTGTCTCGTCGAAATCGATCGATGCGTTCTCCAGGTATCTTCTGCACACACACGCACACGCACATCCACACGCGCACACACACACACACACACACACACACACACACACACACACACACACACACACACACACACACACACACACACACACACACACACACACACAAAGGAAAACAATGTTCTGAAAATCAAAAAGTTTTTATGCCACTATTCTTAACAAATGTTTTTAATATTTTTTTGATTGAACATTTTTTTTTACCGTTACAAATAAGCTTCGTCTTTGAGGAAGCCAAATGTATGTTTACTATTTATATTTTTTCATGATTTTTCAATAACTTAATTTTGCAAAGTAAAATATGTCTAAAGAATGTATATATTATTGCATACTACTAAGTTAACAAATCGCATTACAAAGACTTGTTTTCGGATGAACGAACGTTCGATCGTGCAAAACCTTGGACGTCATTTAACGGGCGATTGAAAGGTGGAAAAATATAGATTTAGTATCTTTCACCACCTCCTGATTGAGCAAGTGAATGTGTAATGAAACTCGAGACACAAGGGATTAAGGATTAAGGCACAGAGAGGATAGCGGAGATCAAGTTACGCTCGTCTTGTGCATCAAGACTTTGATTTTGACTCCACCAGCTGTCACCTGCCGCGCATTTCCTGAAAAGTTTTTCCGTCGCCGCAAGCCGTACCTCGACTAAATCCGGGAATTTCTATGGGTTCACTGAAATCGAGTAACGTTACATCCGTGTGCATGTAATGTAGCCCTACAGGGAGGAAATGCGATTGGATAAATTGAACACCAAACCAAAAGGAAAAAATTTACTATTTTTTTATTTTGTCATTGTGTATGTAAGTAATGCTGAACGATTAAATTTTAACATTTCAATATTTGTTATATTTACACGGTTGGAAATCGTGTGTTGTGTGTAGCTGAACCAACGATTTATTGTTGAATCAAAAAATAGTGTGTAGAATAAAAACACAAAATGTGTATTATAATCAAGGAGCGCGGGAGCGCACCGAAGGTATAAGGTATAGAAGAAGCCTGATGATCGACCGCGCTACATATACTTTCCCATTTACTTTACATTATAGTTTTACACAAAGTTTTTGTAGGGTAAGTGTGTCAGTTACTGTGCCCCTTAAGGCGATGTCCGTAGTTATTTAATCAATTACTATTTTTTTTTTCAATTTTTAATCATCTTAAGACCTTTATATGATAATTATATATTCTGCGAGCAGAATAAACACCTTTTTAATACAATATTATGTAAGGAATATTAAATAATTAATAAAATAACAGCATAAGCCTTTGCATCAGTTACTGTATCATTAATTTAGTTACTGTGTGTCAGTTAGTGTACATTGTTTTAATTACTGTGTGTCACTTAGTGTACATTGTTTTAATTACTGTGTGTCAGTTAGTGTACATTGTTTTAATTACTGTGTGTCACTTAGTGTACAGTGTTTTAATTACTGTGCCTTAGATTTTGGACACTGTAATTAATCTTGTGTCTTTTTTCTCACTCATCTGCATCTGCATAAACTATATAAAATATATTTAAACATGAAGTTTGTTTTTTTTTTTTATTATATTTAGTAGACTCCCTGCTGGAAATCATTTCTAGTGTTTTCATTCAACTTAGCTTTCATAAAATGGGAGAGAAATGGATGATTTCCAGCAGGGCTATGATTTACTACGTATAGAAGTACTTACTTATAGAAGAAAATAAAATAAAGATAGGAATAAAATATATTATTTTTAAATATATTAAAAACTGTGTTATTTGCTCTGTGGGTAAGCAACGAACTCCGAAGTTGACTTGTACAGGCGACGAAGCATAAGAAAGTAAGATTAGCGTAGCCTACCGCGACGGGGCACAGTAACTAAATACATTCATGAAAACTTGTCCAGTTACTGTGCACAGTAATAGAAACATGCCAAAAATTCGTTTTAGTTACTGGATTATATTAAATTAAACAATAATATTAATCAAAACTACTTTTTTATTGTTCTTTTGTCAACTAGATGGGTTTTATAAACATAAAGTGTATTTTTTTATTCTGAAAAATGTTATTTTTATAGTTTTTCAATCACTTTTGTATAGGCATATTCTTAAGCGTTTCGATAAGAAAATCATAGAAATCGCGATGAGAAATTTAATAAATTATTTTAAATATATTATAAGAATAATTAAGTCATACTGTGGGTTAAACAATAAAAAGCATGAATTGAACTGTATATAAAAATTTAAATATTTATGATTAAATATGATTATACTCTACTATAAATGAAAATGATTTAAGGGCACAGTAACTGGCACACTTACCCTATTTGTTGTCTACTAAATCTTAATTGCACAGAAAGCTGTTACTGAATCCGTTTTTGACAAAAAACGTGTTTTAAATCGTATCTCATTTTCAACTGTGTTTGGAAATTGGAATAAACGTATTAGTCATGACATTATAAATTATTAATTTTTAAACTTTAAATTGTAAGTGTCAAAAAATATTAGGATGAAAATAATAATCATTAACTTTATTTTATACACTGGGTTTTGTTTCACACAAAGAGTCAATCGTGTAAATACTTAGTGCCCATGAAAACAGAAAAAATTTATTTGCAATTTATAAATCTTGAATACTAAAAGGCTTCAGGATGATGTGATTAACTCTATAAATTTCTAATTTTTTCCATTTTTTCTACCATTATATTTCGATATATTATTATTTGGTAAAAACTTTTTTATTGGAATGCAATATACTTTTAAGATATTAAATTTGTTTGTTTTGCAAAAGCAATCTAGACGACGACACGAATCAAAGTGCGTTCGGCATGAAAAGCTATTCACTCGCGCCCCATAATAACGCACTATGCTCTCCGAATACAAACGGAATGATAATTCTCCGAAAAGCGCGTCCTTCTCATCCCCCCCCCCCTCTCTCTCTCTCTTTCTCTAACCACAAGCCCTGCGCGAGGAGCAAGATTCTAGTCATCCGCTGTAGGCATTCGCCTCGGCGCGCCGCCGAAACGTACAATTTCTGGTGGTGATGGAGCGAGCGCGCAGGCCAGCTCTCGTTCCGCGTGCCAATTTTCAATATATAGACAGAGAGCACGTGTGCATGCGCGCAGAGAAAGGAAGGACAGCCCATCCACTCTGCTGCACTCTCGCCCCGAGAGAGGAAACGCACGCGAAGCAGAGGAGGGGAACAGGAAGGAGGAAAAAATCGTCCGTCGCGTCCAAAGTCATCGATCTCTTTGTGTGGACGCGAGCGCGCGCGGACCTGTACGGCTCTCTTTCTCTCTTTCGTCTTCGATCGCGCATCCTCTGAAAGCACGACAAAGGAAGCGAAGACGAGCAGCACAAAATAAGAGTCGCGCGCACCACTCGTGCGGAAAAAATGCGGCGAGAGAGAGAAGCCCTGTGCATCGAAGGAGCATCGTCCCTGAACCGCGAGAAAGAGCGAGAGAGAGAGGAAGCGGGGAAAAAGACGGGAATAAAAAGTAGCGCATAAGAAGTAGGAAAGAATGAGAAGGAGAGCGAGCGAGAGGGAAAAAAGGAATGCATAGAGGAGAGAGTGAGGCTCCGAGGAAGTGGCGGCCTTGTGTCGCGCGCGTGTGCGGCACAATGCGGTGGCAAGCTGCGCGCGCAGGTATATAACGCAGCTCTAAGCTCGCGCGCAGCCTATACCTATCTGTCCCCTTGCACCGGCTGCGCGCGCCTTCTGTATATAAGTAGCGGCCTTACTGGTGAATGACCGAGTACGCGCGAGCTTTGTGTGCACACGCGTATAGGCTCAAGTGCGATTACCGCCAAAGACGGCGCAAGGTGTGCAAGAGGGAAGAGAACGCGAACGCGGAGGATCGGAGGGCGCGGATTATGCGCTCTCGGGATAGAGAAAGGGGGGTGTATAGACCTGCACCAACTCGAACGAGACTTTTTTTTCGGCACCGTGGGAGACTTCGCTGCTGATTGATGGTGGGTCTAGACTCTGGTTATATACCTGCAGGAGGCTTGCATTCGAATTTCAATTTTCACGAGAGGCTCAGTGATTATTTGAGGCTCCCGAACACGTGGACCCTCGTGAAAAGGTTGCCTGGGATGAAATTTTAAGTGAATTGGACCATTAGTTTGGCTATCGAATCGAACGATCTTTAAATACTTCTCTGTAACTCAGAATTCTTAATCATCTCTTATATATAGTATGTTATTATCATATATTATACATAAAATATGAAAAAAATAATTTAATTGCTAATTATTGGTATTCTTTTCTTTTTTCTTTGAATTGATTTTACTATCAACCGCTCTTATAAATTACTTTTATTATAATTTTTGTTAATTTGAAGAGGTTTTAATTAAATATTTTCAAAATATATTATAGATGCTCTCTCGACAAACATTTTTTAAATTCAGTAAATTTGTTTCTGAAGTGGCAAATAAAGTACTTCAAATACGCTTTAGCGTCAATTTTTTTCTTTTGTTGGTAATGTAGGATGTCTAATATTTAATTATGTGATTAAATTGCACAATACACTATTGTTTTCATCTCCAAAATCACAGCAATATGTACCAAAGACACGATAAACGCGGTTTTGACCGTACTACTGAAGCTCAATGAATGAGGTGATAACAATGTCGATGAAATCGAGGTAACATCAGGTTTGCTTTGTGAATAGCGCTGTTTATACGATTCACTGTAAAAAGGAAGTTGTAAAAACTATAGAATTCGGAGACTCTGAAATCAAGTATTCATATGAAGCATTTTCTCGATTTTGTACAGAAAAATGATGATTTAAGATCGACTATTTTATTGAATTTTAAATGTATATACAGAGCATATATATGAAGGTTTTCATAATTTTAGATGCTATCTGTTATTGTAACCCAGTTAGTTTTCTGGCTTTAAACCGATTCCGTGTATTTAAAATTTGTATATTCGTTATATAGTTCAGATGCACAAATAGAGATATGATATAATGCAAAACTATTTTGCATGTTGGAAAAGACTCTGAACAATGTTTGAGATGCTATACAATTGTAAATTTATTTAAGTGTCTTTTCTTTATTAAGCTATCATACACAACAATATATTACGAATTTTAATCTATGAAATCAGTTTAATTTAGGATTCCAAAGTAAAGCACAATCTATATAAAATAATTGTAGTCAAACTATTTAGATTTATTAGTTTATTTCATAACTAATAGTTATAACTAAAAGTAAAAAGTATGGGAAATGTATTTACTTACAAACTGTATAAAAATTTTAATTATTCCAAAGTTTTTTTCAGCTCGTGTCATAACTACTTAAAAAAATAATGCTATCCTCAATTTTAGAAAATATAGATACACCCAAATTTTATTCTAAAAATGGTTAATTAGTAATTGTAGAAAAAAATGTTTGAAAAAAAAACTCGTAAAAATCGTAAAAATGAAATACTTATTTCGCTAAAATTATATAAGGTGCTTATAGAAGAGCTGTTAATGCACGCTTATCAAATATTTGTATTAATTGATGAGTTGCTGGTTGCGTTTTTTCTGTTGATTGCCCACTTCTTGGAGTGAAACGCACTTACGTGTGGGCTTTAGGTGTCAGCAATAAATAGATATAGCCACCTACCAGCTACGTGTTTTTGCTTACCTGTATACTCGTTTCATCTCAACCTGTTGACATTGGCAACTCGAGTTTCGCCAAGTTATTGAAATAGTCTTAAGTTTGTTTTCACCGTAAAAGAGTATAGTTTAGCGGAAAATTGAGATTTTCCGCCAAAGTATCATGTTGTAATATAATGTGGAAATTTATCTTAGTGATATACGGGCATTTGAAATTAGAGAAAAATATATTATAGTACGAATCATGTCATAGTGTATGACGTGTTTTAAATATCTATAGGAGTTGAATTGAAATTATTTCAAAAACGTACTCAAATTTAATTAGAATAAATACGAATGCTTAAGTCTAGCATTACAAAATCTATACAATAAGCAATGTATCAATATATCACTCGAGGTAAAATTCGGCCACTAATCTAATTCGTACACTTTTCTACTTCTCTATCTCCACTTATCCGAAAGTTTAAATAACCGATGTCGTCAGCTTCCAAATATGAAAAACATACCTTATGAATCGTTTTTAATTGTTTGAGAATGATTATTACATTTTTATGTATCTATTTTCAACTTTCAGCGAGTCGTGCATATAAAGTCAAAAAAGGAAGTATTTCGTTTATAGTCGAAATGTAAGCTTAAAAATCAAATTGAAAGTGATACGGACAGAAAGATGACATCTTTTCCTTGAAATTCGTATGGAATATGAACAAAATTTTTGTTTGTAATTTATAAAAGTAAAATACTTTTGCGTCTATAATTCACCTGATTCGGCCAATTTTGGGCCTAATTAGCGAATGCGATGTCTAAATTCAAGATAAATAGTTTTTAAGTATGTACATGTATTGCCATTGTTGTTAAAGTGAATTTTATTCTTATTATTATTACTATTACTAGTACTAAAAGATAAGAATGCATATTATACATAAATATACGTAGCCAAGTCAAAGCAAATGTGAATAGCGCATAACCGTCGTAACGGCGCCAATAAACCAATAAGCGCAGCAAAAACTCCAAAATTTGCAAATAGAAAGGGCTTATTTTACAAAAGTTATTTAAAAAAAAAATGGCGAAGTTATAAGCAATAAAACATTAAAAATAAAGTGATGTAAAAATAAAAAAACACAAAAAGTTGAAGTAGAATCTGTAAAGAAGATGTGATCCAATAAATATGAGAAAGTGTCAAATTCGTATTACATTCACGAAGTCATTAATGTGTCCCTTTTGTGAGTAGAAGCTTTAAAAATATGATTAGCAATAGTCAATTCCATTGATAAAAATGAATTTTTTGTTTAGTTTACGGTGAACTGTTATATAGAATTTCAAAATTATTTATAGAATACAATATAAACAAATTTTTTTATTTCCTTTTGTTACGTGTGAGAGGGTTCTATTTCTCGTGGGTTTAAAAATATGATTAGCAATAGTCAATTCCATTGATAAAAATGAATTTTTTGTTTAGTTTACGGTGAACTGTTATATAGAATTTCAAAATTATTTATAGAATACAATATAAACAAATTTTTTTATTTCCTTTTGTTACGTGTGAGAGGGTTCTATTTCTCGTGGCTAGTCTGGGTGATAAGCCCAGAAAGATGCACAATGAAGTATAACACGAATACACACACACACACACACACACACACACACACACACACACACACACACACACACACACACACACACACACATACACTAGGGGGAGCACCCCCTACTCGCTCCTCTCGTCAATCCCCAATTAGAATTTTGAAACTCTATTTAATTCAATCTAAAGTGAATCTCAAGATCTATCTTTTTCCAAAGTTTCGGTCAATCTGACCGGATGATTCTTTCCCGCACATTGTGTGCGGGGTCCTTTAGTGTACGTTTCTATTTGTTCAAAGAAATATCATTTTTCAATTAAGCATGTACTTTAATAAGTAGTCTATACCTAAGGAATAGTATATTACGCATCTTTGGAGGAAAAAACTTATCAATTTTCCTCCCGCAGTGCATATATTATTTTTCAACATCCACGTGCCGACAATACCACATTCGTATCTTTGAGCTGCGTCGAAATTGGTACTTCCGGATAGGGTATGGTGAAAATAGTTTTTTGTACCGCAAGCACGATTTTCGCGTTTTTTGAACCTATTAATAGAGCCGAAAGCGACCGCTTATCGACCAGCGGGGGGTAAAAACTGAAAAGCGCCCGCGGCTCGCCGTAGTGGGCGGTAAAAATCGAAAAGCGCCCGCTGCTCGCAGTAGCGGGCGGTAAAAAATCGAAAAGCGTCCGCTGTCGTTTTTGAATGGAGTTTTCAAGATTTTTTAAGAAAATCATCGATATTTTGAAAAAACGCAAAAATCTATACTTGCGGTACAAAAAAGTGGGCTAAGTGGGTTTTTTGACATCGCGAGGTTGCAATACTCATCTACGGTTCGCAAATGTACTCGCCTTCGGCTCGTGCTAGCTCACCTTCGACTCGTACTGCAACCCCACACTTGGTCTAAAAAAACCCACATTACGCCCTTGGCACACAATATACTATTTCGATCTCTATGTCTCTGTCTCTACGTCTCTGCCTCCACGTCTCTGTCTCTACGTCTCTCTCTACATCTCTGCCTGTATATCTCTGTCTCTACGCGCCTGTCTCTAAGTTTCTGTCTCTCAGACTGTCTCTACGTCATTGTCTCTACGTCTCTCTCTACATCTCTGCCTGTACATCTCTGTCTCTACGCGCCTGTCTCTAAGTTTCTGTCTCTGTTTCTCCGACTCTGTCTCTACATTTCTATCTTTGTTTCTCCGACTCTCTCTCTATGTCTCCGTCTCTATGTCTCTCTCTCTACATCTCTGCCTGTACATCTCTAAGTTTCTGTCTCTCTGACTCTATCTCTACGTTTCTGTCTCAGTTTCTCCGACTCCGTCTCTACATTGCTGTTTCTGTTTCTCCGGCTCTGACTGTACATCTCCGTCTCTACGTCTGTCTCTACGCCTCCGTCTCTACGTCTCCGTCTCTATATCTCTGCCTGTTCGTCGCTGTCTCTACATGCCTGCGTTTCTGTCTCTCTGATCCTGTCACTACGTTTCTGTCTCGGTTTCTCCGACTCGATCTCTACACCTCCGTCTCTACAACTCTATCTCTGAGCCTCTGTCTCTACGCCACTGTCTCTACGTTTCCATCTCTACGTCTCTGACTCAGGGGGGGGGGGGTCCAAAGTTTATACCACTCACTTGAAAATTGAAGTCAACTATAGACGTGCTCGGTTTCGATATAAGCTACTGCAGATTGTGCAAAATTTCGAAATTCTAAATTACGAAAATCATATTTTCGAATGTAACAATTCACCTACTGTTCAAAATATCGAATTTCATTAATAGAATTTTAATAGGGATACAATAAACATATTTCGAAATAAATCATTAGAAACAAGTTATATTTGCTTTGAAATTGTATTGGTGAAATTCGATGTTTTGGACAATAGGTGAATTGTTAGATTCGAAAATATGATTTTCGTAATTTAGAATTTCGAAATTTTGCACAATCTGCAGTAGCTTATATCGAAACCGAGCACGTCTATAGTTGACTTCAATTTTCAAGTGAGTCATCTAAACTTTGGACCCCTCCCCCTCTGACTCTACGTCTCTGTCCCAACGTCTTTCTCTACATCTCCGCTTCTACGTCTCTGTTTCACGTCTCTGTCTCTACGTCTTTTCTTTACAACTCTCTCTTTACATCTTTGCCTGTACGTCTCTGTCTCTACGCGCCTGTCTCTACATTTCTGTCTGTCTGACGCTGTCTCTACGTTCCGTCTCTGTTTCTCCGACTCTGTCTCTACGTATCTTTCTTTACGTCTCTGTCTCTACAGCTCTATATCTAATCTCTGTCTTTACGTCTGTGTCTCTATTTTTCGGTCTCTACGTCTCGGTCTCTCCGCCTCTATCTTTACGTCTCCGTCTCTACGCCTCTGTCTCTACGTCTCTGTCTCTAATCTCTCTCTACGCCTCTGTCATTACGTCTCTGTCTCTACATCTCCGTTTCTAATCTCTATCTCTACGTTGTCTCTACGTCTCTCTCTGTACGTCTCTGCATCTACGACTCTGTCTGTATGTCTCTGTCTCTCCAACTCTGTATCTACGTCTCTGTCTCTATGTTTGTCTCTCCAACTCTGTATCTACGTCTCTGTCTTTATGTCTGTCTCTACGCGCCTGTCTCTACGTCTCTGTCTCTACATCCCTGTCTCTACGTTTCGTTTCTACCTCTCTGTCAATATCAAAATTAATATTGATGTCCTTGATTTTTTTTTAATTGTAATTTACGTTTCCTTTGTTAAAGTCGGAAGGTCCTTTGGCTATTATCAAAAGCCTTTTCCTGGAGAAACCACCTTTTTGATTACGGTATCCTATTTATAAAAATAAATAAATACTTCTAAAAATTTTTCTAAAACAGGAAAAATGGTTTTGAAGGACTATTGGCGAAGGATGCCCCTTTGTAGGAAGTCGCCGATGTAGAAATGAGGGGGGTGCTGAGGGGGTGAGGAGGGGGCGTGGGGCGCGAGGAAGGGGTAAGGGTGGTGCGAGGGGGCGCGAGGGGGTCAGGATTTTCACATTTTCTTCAAAAAAACGTATAAATAATCACATTTTTACGTTATTTTGAGGGGGGTGGAGAGGGGCTGAGGGGGTCGCGAGGGGGGTGAGGATATATATAATGAATAATT
The DNA here is from genome assembly GCA_036365515.1 of Torymus aiolomorphi. Lineage (NCBI taxonomy): Eukaryota > Metazoa > Arthropoda > Insecta > Hymenoptera > Torymidae > Torymus > Torymus aiolomorphi. The sequence continues at coordinate 39,426,509 of CM070876.1, read as the reverse complement.
AGTTATAGAGTTTATTACTTTAAACTGTTATCGCGAGAGAGAGAGAGAGAGAGATACTTCTAATTCAATTTGCGTGATGGGGTAGTTTCCCGATGGCAGGAAGGGGCTTGGAGGTTCGGTGAATTCGGTTGTTAGTTGTCTCGGCAGGTCGACGTGGTGGCTAGGTTGATGATCGTCGTGACTTCTTCTCGTGCAGCGTTGGTCGTAGCCTTGGTCTCTTTCTTTAGCTAGGCCTCTCTCGGCGGCATCCTAGCCTCGGTCTCTCTCTTTGGCTATTTGTCGCCTCGTGGTATGCTATCGCTTTTATAGCCAAACTTGGTGTAGTTCCCTCTTCTTCCAATCACCTATGGGGCTATTGCCGATTCATCTCTGAACTCCGGCTTAGCGACCAAATCCCTATGTTAGCTTTTTCGTATTCCATATACAGCCTATATTGCTGAGTTGCGGCTATTGCGGCTTCGTTCCTGCGCTTTAACTACGTGTGCGAGGCTACCACTCGTAACACCTTTATACTTAATATTATTAATATGAGTTAATAATTAAATAAAGTATTTTTATATATTTAAAAACATTCATTTTATTAATTGTTAGAGTTTATGAGTTTCCTTGCTTGTACTATTTTTTCAATATTGGCTGAATTAGGTTACGTGTCACCTAATTTGGCAAAAACGCACATTTTACAATTTTGCACCCTTCAAAGTCAATATCACATTCGGAGCATTTCTAATTTTTTTCTTGGTAGTATATTTAGTATACTTTAAAGCCTTTCTTACAATTTTTTCGCAACGCATTTACAGAAGGAGAAAGAAAATATTCCGCTTAAGATGGCCGAATTACCCCAAATTACTTTATTTATTCAGTCATTACGTCTACGTTTAACCGTTTTCCCCAATATACTTTCTGAGTAATGAAATATTAATAGATTCAAGTATAGAAGAATCTTAGGAAAGATTTCGTTTTTGGTAATGATTATTTGCTATTTTATATATAGGCATGTCTTTTCTATAGAAATTTCAAGAGAAACCTTTTTGCTAAAATACCTATTTGAATGGATTAAATTAATTTCTAAGGGTAAATATTCATAGTGCAAGTTTTAATTATTAATGTATATTTTTAACGGCGTGTTTTTATAGATCAAAAATATAACATAAACATTATAATTATAATATATTAATTGATTAACGGTATAAGAATAATGTGGGCAAAGCCACTAGGGAATGCAAAGAAGAATATGAAACGCGAAAATAAGGAAGTAATATTATGAATAAAATTCTAAATTTGCTTAAAATCTAAAGTGCTGTAATTCTTATCAAAATTTATTATTTTATCGTTTTATTACACCAATGCATCCTTAAATAACCATATGATACTTTTAAAAGCTCATTGCATGTAACGCACAGTCTATCTTCTACGTATTCATTAAACACTTGCAATAAACGGATGACACTAGTGCCATTAATCATGGGAGTCATTCTGAGCAACTGTATATGCTTGTACTGTTGATTATACATGGACACCTACATGAAAGTTTATAGTTAATAAAGTTACTTGGACGGGGTAGAAGTAAATCATTTTTATGAACTAAATTCAATTTTATATCTACTTTAAAAAATTAATTTCAATTTACAGTTAAAAAGTTGTTCATTGGAATGAAAATTTTTGCTGTTTGTAGTTATTTTCATCCTTATTTATTAAATGTGCGGCTGACATGCATACGAAATGCGACGTGTAATTGAAATTTATGGATGCTATGTGGAATATAACGATGTACAATGAATTCTCCATTGTCACTTATACTAACTAAAACTGTATCTGCATTATAATAGCTCTTTTGTAGGATACAACTTTAAATAAGAATCGAAGAATATTTTAGGAGATATTACTTCTGACTTATGAATGATATTGTGTAATTGAATGGCTTGAGAAAAGGTGGCCTATTGCGTAACTGAACCTGCTGGTTATGATAATATGTAAGAATGTGGTGCTGATATACGACATTACAGATATACCTAATTGTAAATAATTAAATATTTGGTATGGAGTATGGAAATAACAAATAGTTGTACATATTTGTGAAAGATTTCAATAAAATAGCAGTTTGAATAGATTTCGAAAATTCTTTGCTTTTTTGAAATTCCTATCATACCGTAGGTATAAAGATTTTGCAAATTTGAAAGCGATGTTTAATCATTACTTCTGAAATAGTCGCCGTAGCAGAGGCCAGACTGACAGTCGTGAGAAAAGCATCCATCGGCTACAAAGTAAAAACGTCGGAAACCAGAAAAGTTTAACGGTTAAAAGGTACGAAAAGCAGCAAAAAGCCCAGCCACAAGGCATAACCTAACGGTATATTATTTACGATAATGATATAAAACTCATCTCTCTCTCTTTCTCCCTCTGCCAGCACTGGCGATTCACTCAGTCGCGCATACATGCGTATGTACGGCTTTCTCTTTCTCTCTCTCTCTCTCTCTCTCTCTCTCTCTCTCTCTAGGATGGAAGGCGGAGCGAAGGGGCCTCGGAAAGGTCGCGCCGCGCCTCGCGGAAAATAAGAGGAAAGGTGAAAACGCGCAACGGGAGTGGACTATCCCCTCGCTCGCTCGCGCATATACGCGAGCGCTTGAGAACGGGACGCAGGAATCCAGGGCCGTGCGAGCGCGGAGATTCCCGGGGCGTGTGAAAACTCCGGGCAATCGGCATGTTTTGTTATTATTACCCGGAATCCACTTTCCTAATTGCGCGCACGAGCTAGTGCTAATGCATTTTTCAGAACGCTGCTCGAATGATGCGATTCGCGCATGCATATAGCAGCCGCTGATGTAGCGATGTAACGCAATTCCCATGAGAGAGCATTGTGAGCGCCTTCTGCACGCGAGCGGACTCTCGTAGAGTAATGTTTTTTGCGCGTACTTACTCCTAACAGAGAGAGAGAGTGTGATTGTTCAAGCGGCGCACGCCTCGAGACAAAGAAACTGTCAGCTGGCGAGCCAGGTGGATTCTGAAATTAAGAAAAAACAATTACACACCTAGTCTTGCGATTGTTGTGCACTCATTATTATAAAATATTATATACATTCAGTTAGTTCACCGAAACGTGCTTCCGTTTCAAGCTCATATTATATATATATATATATATATATATATATATATATATATATATATATATATATATATATATATATATATATATATATATATATATATATATATATATATATATATATATATATATATATATATATATATATATATATATATATATATATATATATATATATATATATATATATATATATATATATATATATATATATATATATATATATATATATATATATATATATATATATATATATATATATATATATATATATATATATATATATATATATATATATATATATATATCAATTAGTTGGAAATAATATTTTTTATGGAATCTAATTTAATTAGGATTCTGTGTGTGTGTTTGTGTGTGTGTGTGTGTGTGTGTGTGTGTGTGTGTGTGTGTGTGTGTGTGTGTGTGTGTGTGTGTGTGTGTGTGTGTGTGTGTGTGTGTGTGTGTGTGTGTGTGTGTGTGTGTGTGTGTGTGTGTGTGTGTATATTCAGAATCCCAATTAAATTAGATTCCATAAAAAATATTATTTCCAACTAATTGAAATATTCATAAATTGCGTTTGTCCTTTTACATAAAAAAAAATTATTCATTTAACGTATGAAAACTGAAATAATTTAATAAAAAATGTATGATGAATAAGCCAAGGGGTCGTATATTTTTTCATGCGTTCAAGTTATAACATACTTTAACTTTGAGACCATCCAGCAATTAAAAATTCTTGTATAAACGAGATTATCCTACCCGGTATGCTATAATACGAAGATATCTTCAATGTATTAAACGAGGTAAAAATGAAGTTTCCAAGCGTAAGCGTGGCAGCCGTGATATAAATCCATTTAAGCTGGTATCTGGAACGTGGGTATGCTCCAATTAGGGAACATTTTAATCAGTCTTTCTTATTGCAGATGACGTTGCATAATTACACAATGAAATGTCGCTATGTAAAGACGAAGAAGTGCTTGTTAATATTTGAATATTTCTGAGGCGTGAATCTTGAATTTAATTACTTAATTACATCTTAATTAAGATAATCACTAATTTACTATCGGATAAACTAATTTCATGCTTATATTCTACTTATAGTCATCTATTATAATTATGCATTATTTTTATATTCAGTAAGTGTCTAGTTTAAATTATTACTATCAGGTTCAACCCACTAGCCGAATGACCTCACTTTCGCTTAAAAACTTAATCATGCTTTCTGAATTTTAATGTTGCCGAAATTAGTGTACTTACGGCTGTGATGATTAAAGAAAGTATAAATAAAAGTGCTTCTTTCCATTTTACATATTTTTAAACCTTCTTTATAAAATAGTATTGTTAAATGATACTTATTTGATAGCAATCATTTATAGGTATCATATAAGTTAAAATTAAATAATCCTATAATACAAACGTTTGAATGGAATGAATAAAGGGAAAAAAGTCCAGACTAATTTAACATGTTTCCCCTTATATCTCGCGTCTTACGGTACCGGATTCTTACACTCGCGATGCGTGCGTGCACAATAGAATAAAATCGCATCGAAAAGGGGGAAAAAGATCGTGCGCGTCTCGCGCGACCGATGGAAAATCGTTTAAAAAATCACGGATGCGCGCAGGCGCTCGCGCGCGAAACCAGAAAGTTAGCGGGACCTTCTCTCCCTCTCTGCTGCAGGCGCAGTCCGCGCGGGCATTTAAAACACTGTCGCGCGAGCGGCATAAAGTTTCCATGCGAGGCGCGCAGGCCAAAAAGACGAGAGGGAAAGAAGACGAGGAGGAGGAGGAGGAGGCGCAACACATCCGAGCCTCGAAGCAAAAAAAGCCAAGCAAGCTCTCGCTGCAGCGGCGACCCAAGGAGAAGAAGACGACGAAGAAGCGGAGGAGAGTAAGGGAGAGAGAGCGAGGGAGGAGAAGAAGCCGTAAGGTATTTCCTGGCGTGGCACGCCGCGAAAACCTTATCGCGCCTTGACACTCGGATTCGTTGCCCCGTGAGTCAGCGGCGAATTCCGCTGCGCAAAAGCATATAATATGCCGCAGCCGCGCGCTTTCCTTTTTCTTTCCGCCCGCGCTTGCGGATTTGTATATATAAGTAGGAAATTGCTTTATTGCGCCCGTATGGCTTTTTTCGCCAATGACACTCTGTGGCTTGCTCTTTGCGCCGCGCCGGTTGTGTGCCGCGGTCACAACACACAATGCGAGGCGCGCGAGTGTGTATACGGGAAGTCTGTTGGCTTTTCGTGCGATGGGTCAGTAATGAATGATTATTTGCGGCTCTGCCCATTTCCGCTCACTTGTTGCGCACCTTTGCGAGAAATCGAACCGAGGTGCTGAGGACGCTTTATGTAATCTGTGAGTGTTATTCTTGCATAAATATCAATATTCGCATAATATAAAACGTACGTGGAGTTGTATTAGTAAGATGCAAATAATTTAAAGGGTATCTTTATTTCAAATAGTAAATATTTCAATGAATATTCGAATCAAAGATAACAAATCTCTATAAATATGCGTTATGGATGATTTGACACGAGTATTTCCCTCCATTTATACTTACGTCAGCGATTTTATGGAAATGGAAACTTTGCTGAATTTCTTCCTATTTTCAAATGAATGCTACTTTTTCTGCATTGTTAAACATGTATTATTAGCTTTATCGGAGAATTGTTGATTCTTGGCCCCCTTGACTTATTATCTTATGGTTAGAATAATGGCTATATTATCATAGACAACATGAAATAATAGAATACAGGAATAATTTTAAATTGATACATTACTATATATACATTTTCAGACTTACGATTATATTCGGCTCTCGTATCATTATAGTATTTAATTTATTCCACATATGCGATAATTATTAATATACTACCAAGATGAAATAACAAAACTTTTCCATGAAGGGTCACGTGGTCACTCTCTATCTGTTCCATTATGCAATATGCAACCACTATACGGATAACGTAAAACGGACACGGTAAAAAAAACATTATCAGATTTAAATTTATTTTAAACTACTAAAGAGATACATAACATCGAATAACAATAGAGTTATAAGAAATATAAAACTAATTAAATACTATATCGATTTAAAATATGAAAATATTTAGTTAATTTTAAAATAGAAAAATAATTGTTATTATCTGTGAAGCTCTTCCCTTTCAGAAAATTTCACAAAGCTGATTAAATACTCATTTCGCATTATAATTGGTTGCGTCAGAATGGAAGGACGTATTATTATTATTATTATTATTATTTTTTTTTTTTTTCCAAGGTACTAGGTGAATCTTCCGAGGCCCCCGTCCTTGCTTACCGCATGGAGGGGGGCCCACTAAGACCATCACGAAGCGTCGGGCTCCGCGGTGTGAGGGATTTCTACCCCCTAAACACCCAAAACCTTTCCCGCGGCGTTCACCGGAATCCGGCCCGGAACTGTTATACACATTACTTCGGACCGGTCGGCGTTTCTATGCTCTACGGCAATCTTATATATCTTGTCTGGTCTGTCTATTTTTCGTCTTCTGTATCAGTTTTCAAGGCAACCGTCAGTCTTTTTGCCTTGTAGTACGTGAGTCACGTAGCGTGCTATGTCGTCTCAGATTTGTTTGCTTGACAGCATCAGTGTCACGACGTTATCCGGTGTGATGTCACCTGTCTTCGTCTGTAGTCTGTGTTTCGCGACTATCCAGCGGGGGCACACGAAAAATGTGTGCTCCGCGTCGTCTCTATTATGTCCGCAGTACCTGCAGGACGGGTTCATTACCTTCCCCATCCGATGCAGATACTGGCGGAAGTATCCGTGTCCGGATAGGAACTGGGTCAGGTAAAAATTCACCTCCCCAGCTCCTCTCTGATGCCAGAGTCGCACGTCCGTTATGAGGCGTCTCGTCCACTTGGCTTTGTCGCTGTCTGTCCATCGCGTTTGCCAGGATGTCAGCGTCGTCGTCCGTGCGTCTATGGAGGCCCTCGCTCTTCCCCTTTCTTCGTTGTACTCGTAGATTCTCTTCCGCTCGAGAGCGAGAAGGTCTACTGGGACAACCCCTGCGATCACTAGTACCGCCACCTCGTGAGACAGTGCGGTACGCGCACGCGATTCGCAGCGCTCCCAGTCTTTGAACCGCCGCGATCTTTTTGCGGTACTTCTCTATTCGCGTCGCGTCCGCCCATATCTCGGCCCCATAAAGGAGCATCGAGTTGGTCACTGTCATAAGCAGTCGTCGTACGCTCGGTCTCGGTCCCTTCGTATTTGCCATGAGGCGGGCGAGGGCGGCGGTCTTTCACGCCGCTCTCTCAGCGACGCCACGTATGTGCGGCCAGAAGGTCATCCTCGTATCCAGGGTCACCCCCAGATATTTGGCGGACCGTCCAGGATGCACAACGGACGTCCCCACCGTCATGGGTATCGTCGTGTCTATCCGTTTCCTAGTTAGGTATAGTAACTCCGTCTTTTGCATGGCCAGCTGTAGTCCCCGACTTTGCATCCATTCGTCCACCCATCTCGTGGCTTGGGTCAGCCTCATCTGAGCCAGTCGTGTATCCTTGGTCGTGATGACGATGACCAGATCGTCTGCGTAGCCGACCAGATAGACCCCCGGCGGCATCGGAAGATCCAACCTCTCATCGTAACCTACTTTCCAAATATCGGGGCCAAGGATCGAGCCCTGCGCTACTCCCGCCGTCATTTTTCTTTTCTTAAGGGGGTTAGTGCGATATTGGCTTTTCTTAAGAATTTCTTGAAACTTGCAGGGTAGACTCATATTACTATTATACGCAGTATCTGTAAATTTCAGAAAGCCTAGCTTCCCCGTTTGTGAGATATAAGCTCCCAAAGTTACGAAATTTAACACGGTGTCTTATGGGACCGTCGTCATGAAATGTAAAAAAATGAACGTTTTCGTCAATAACTTGGAAAGTTTTCTTAAGACTTGAAAGAAAAAGAGATATGTTACTAAGAACAATACTTTGAATGTCCTCTGCAAATTTCAGGAAGCCTAGCTTCACCGTTTTCGAGATACAGTTGTTTAAAGTATGTAGCCTCAGGGTAGACGACGCCGCGCGTGTCCTTGTGTGCGTGTAAACAAACGAAGGCTCGCTGCGTGTGTGTCTACACAGACGTAGCGCTTCTATGTGTATGTACACACAGATGAAGCGGCGCTATGTGTGCGTGGACAGTCTCTCGTGAAATTTTGAGAGTGGGGAGACTCGAGAGAGCGTGAGGCGTACGGCGTTCGACCAGCTGTACTTTTGGCTTGTATGTTACCGCACTAACCTCCTTAACGCCAGTCTGCGTCCCGTACGTAATGTAACGGTCTCGTAGATAGTCCTTGAGGATTCGGAGAAGGTATGGGGGCAGCGGGAAAGCGTCGGAGAATGCCCGCACGATGTCCATTATTATTATTATTATTATTATTATTATTATTATTATTATTATTATTATTATACATATTATTCATTTTTTGAGTAACACTTTCATTCACAAATAATTTTATTTATTGAGCTATATTTGGCTGAATTTTTTAATAAAATATACCATAATTGCCTTGACGTACGCGTGCTTTGCCATGTAAATCTAGTCATCCGTATACACGGTTGAAAATCGTGTTTTGTGTAGTTGAACAGACGATTACACAAATTGTGTGTAGAATACAAAAATATACAAGATTTGTGTTGTAACACCATTTATTTTATATTAGTTCCACATAAATTTTGTGTACTTTTTGTCTGCTAAATCTTAATTACACAGAAAAGTGTTTTACTGATTCCGTTTTTGACACAAAATTTGTATCACACCGGAAAAAGCCGTTAGTATTTAACATCATGCGAATACGGATTTTGGTTTGTAAACCGTATCACAAAAATAACTTTATATTTATATAAAAAGTTGAATTTCCACAATAATCACTTTAAAAGATAGAATGCAAGTATACACTAAATTACGACTTGAAGATTCGTTCAGTTGTGATTAAGTACATCAATCGCAATCGCTAATCGCTCTTGACGTAACCTTTTCATCCTTCAATTATCGACTTACACTGATGCCCCAGCACTACGAGCACGATTTTGACGCCAGCATCATCTTCCTCTTTGCTCTATCATTTTAAATCTTAGAGTTTAAAAAAATGCTCTCGATTGAATATCTCAGAATCGCTGCCACTCCACAGTTTAGGGTTGTCGTGTATACCTGATGGATGTATAAATATACCGGGTTACCGGGTTGAATAGTACAATATTGACAGTCAGAGTTGCATAAGAAGACGCGTTTCCGGTATTGGGCCGTAAGTTTTTCTGTTGGTGTTTCGAGCGAGATACTCTTATAACCACTGCGAAGTATGTCCATGTCAAATTCCGTTAGATTAATAGTGAATCATATCCGCAGGCCTTGTATACAGACGGCCTTATTCCCCTGTACATACTTAAACATTTATAATTTTCGAGCGGGTGGCGAGGTACAAGGCCGGGCCTGGACAGGAAGCCTGACTTACTTTTTTTTATAATTTTCTTATGGCATATATCTAGGTACATATCCTGTATGTATACGTATATATCCTGACCATAGCCTGTACAGGGTCTATACACAATTACTCCGGCTGGCCTGGATACATTTTTAGGATTGTAGGATACTGGGATATCATCGACTCTACAAGTTTCTTGAACAATCAGGTATTCAAGTAGATTTTACGGTTCCAAACCAAGGTTTTTCCTCTGAACCTTTTTTGTTAAAGAGCAAAGCATTCACAAACAGAGGTTTCTCTTTTGCAACAGCCCAACAGCTCATATTCCAGATAATGAAACAAATGCTCCGAATGTACAGTTCAAAAAGTGGTTGTACGGTTGCAAAGCTGCCTGATTAGGTTGCCACCAAGTAATTATAGGTCGGCAGCGTGTCCAAAAATCAGGAATGGTTTATTTCCATCTATTTAATATGTTAGCTGATTAAATATGTTTGACAGGCTATAAAAAGAAAACACGGAAGAAAAGAAGGTAAAAGCAATGAGGATGAGAAAGAATTTAAAAAAATCCAAGTGAGAAGATCCATATCGAGGAGTTACGAATAGAACAAATGGCCAAAAGAAAGCAATTTTTTAACTTTATTCATTTTTTCCTTCATTCCATACTCAGAAAATGGTAAAATAATAAATAGATGCATATATGCAGTCTAGGCACTGACTTTTATTTTTTTTATGTGACATACTATACACATTTATTACGTGATCTTAATTGGCGAACTGAATCTCTCGAAAGGAGGATTCACTCTTCAGCTGATTATTTTTTTTATAAGGACTCAAGTAGAAGCGCTATCAATGAAAAGATCTCAATATAAAAACTGTTGGCAATTAGTGGCTTTCTCAAACTAATATATACTATTTCAAAGAATGAATAGCACGGTCGACTCCTAGGCTTCTTCTATACTTGCCTTCGGAGCGCTCCCGCGCTCCTTAATTGATGCCTTCCCTGGTGACCAGCTTTTCTGCCTAAGATGCTATGGATTTCTTAGCTATAAACAAGTTACTCTGTTACCTAAAATCTAGCTAAAAACTAGCAAATTTTCTGGTTAACCTTTGACAAGCGATATTTGTTCACCGAGAAAAGATTAGTGGAAAAATTATAACAGCGCCCAATAAAAATTATTATACTGCACACGGAAGCCGGCCACAAATTGTTACAAGCCATATTCATAGTTTGAGTAAGAAAAATTGTAAAATAAAAAATTGGAAAAATTGTTAAATAATATGGTAAAAATGATAATTCACAAATATTGACTTATAAAAAGTACCGGACTGACAGTCTATGGTCGAGTTCCTAACTCATTATGGTAATTTTTATTGAACGTTCTTGTAATTTTTCTACTAATTTTCTCTCAGTGTAACTATAAATTAACTAATTGACCGAGCGCAGTCGCCACCTCAGCTGGTCACTGACGTTAAGCATCATCGGGCGCTGCCAGTACTTGGATGGGTGACCGCATTCCTTTTCTGTGACTACCTCGTGTCATGTGTGATCGGTTAGATGTTGAATTGCCTTCTGACAAATTGAGCGGGATGTGTGGATAAATACAGTTTCGGTTTCTATGCCATCGGAATATGACCTAGACATTCAAACTGAACTATTCCAATAATACACGGACCATCCCGGGGCGGGTTTTCCTAATTAGGATTTATCCCACGTGGTTTGCCTATATTATATAGGTTTTTCCCGTCCCACAGGCATAACCGGGGTGAATGTGTGATGGATGATAGGTATGAAGAACGGTTATAGAAAGAGAGGTCCTCAGGATAAATGTATGGTGTAATAATAGGTAAAGGAAAAATAAAGGTATGGGAGGATACGCGCTAGGCCAGTAAGCTGCGTGGAAACCACCATTTTTTTTAATTAACTAATTTTTCCAGCTAGGAATTGGTTAAGCTTTGAAGATATTACATTTCATATTTTTCTAAGGAATATGGATAACTTAGTTGCCAGTAACGATCCCTGCGATACCGCAGAATAAAACAAAAATTAAGAAATTAAGAAAAATTGAATTGTTACATTGTACATTATCGCAATAAAATCTCCTTTCTATCCTTATCAGGCCGCGGGTGTATCCCTAATCAGATTGAGAGGTACTCGTAATGCGGCCTTAATCAGACTACGAAAAAATCCCTAATACGGTCCGAATCAGACTACATTACTTGGATCCAGGGATTTGGGGTTCTATCGTAGCGAGATCAGGACCGTAATAGGAATACACCCGCAGTCTGATCCGGATCGTAATAGAGATACCCACCTGACCTTATCAGAGCCGTATTAGGGGTATGCCTGTAACCTGATCCTGTCCATATTTGGTGTTCCTTTGCTGGATCCGGGTCGTATTAAGAGTAACTACTTGAACTACCAGGAACTACTTGATTGATTTAGATCGATCACAACTTATTTTCTTTGTTTTTGTTTCACGATGTGGGATCAAAAATAACATTGTATGATTTTTAAGTTCGATTTTTTAATATCGATTTTACGATTTTTGAAAATCAATTCGTGTTTTATAAACTTTAAACTTGATATTATGTTTATATCAGTAATGCATTAGTATCAGTATAAAATTCTTTACAATTAAGGTCATGTAAAATCCACAGATCTCATTGGCAGCGATTTTTTAGATATCTCTACCTTATCGGCACATGAATTATATTTATTTCGCATTTAACCAATATTTTAAGAAAAAAGCATTTTTTCAAGCACTCCGTAATTATACTAAGAATATTCCATCCTAATATGGAGTGATTTTATCTACATTTGGGTTGGATGTGGTCGTAAAAAAATCGCTGCCAATTCATTGTATATACGTTGGTTCCTCCAACTAATGTACTGATTCCTTGTGTTAATTTTTGTAATTAACACAAGTCAATTTTAATAATTAATTGTCTCAGACCAAAATTTTGTCGATAGTTATCCGCAATAAAAATATTATATAAAATACAAATATATTTACAAAGTTATTTTCTTTGTCGCATGATAACTATAGAGAAAACAAAAATTGGTTTAATCATGTTGAAATTTTGTGGAGATGTAGAGTCTATATATTATCGTATAAGTCCTTTAGATAAAAGAATTGTCTCATGATTTTAGAGATATTTAAGGTTAAAATTCTTTTACTGTTTTTTTCAAAATCGTAATTTCTCAATGACGACTTCATGTATTAGCTTGAAATTTATAGACTATTTTGTATGCAAGACCTGTGTAAAATTTCATCCAGATTATATGGTTATTTTTTGAGATGTTTGGTATTTAAAATGTTAGTCTTTTTGAAAATGACTTTCTTTGTTGTCGCACAATATAACTAAATTAAAATTGTTTTAATTTCCTTGAAATTTGGTGGAGATATAGAGTTTGTATATTATTTATTAGAAAAGTTCTAAGGGTTAAAAAATTCGTTTATGAATTTCAGAGATGTATGAAGTTAGAACTATTTTATATATACATATTTATGTATACTAGAAAATGGAAATAACATGCGCTATGCGCCGATGCGCGCGTGTCGTATACCTGCTTTTGTTTTGTAATAGCCATTTATTATTTTTAAGGTTAGAACCTTTTTCTTACATCGGAAATTCCAGAAAGGGTACACAACTACGGACAGGCATACTATTAGAGAAAAGTAAGTACCCTATGTGTGAAATTTCACAAAGAAAATATAATTTGAAATAAAGGTTATTTAGGAATTTTAAAAAGTTTTGACGATAATATTACAATCAATTATTTTATTTATTTTTCACACATAATTTAAAAAAAAAATCATATCTATTATTTTATTCATATTTTATACATAATTTAAAAATTAATAATTTTTAATCTTCATAAATGAATTTAATTATAATTATGTCATAAATTGTTGCAAAAATTATAAATTTTGTTTGAATAAGCAAATTAAGTTTGAGGAAGCCACGGGCCAATGAATTGGCAGCGGTTTTTTTTTTAAATTATAGTAAATCAAAGGCATTATATTTATTGAAACATAAATCTTAATCCATTAAAATATACATTTGTTGTCAAGATTGATCATAAACGTTTAAATATCAATAAGAACTTTGGATGACCCATACGAAAAAAACACTCAATCTGTCCGAAATTACTCCGAATTGAGTGTAATTTCGGACAATGTATAATATTAGTGGTTTTAAACACTCAATATTTGAGTGTTTTTTCGTAAGGAGACGCATGTGGACATCACTGACCTTCCATAATAAGTTTAATAGGCTTTTAGTTCTAGACTCAATTACCGTGCCCTGTGTTATTCCCTCATCACAGAAATGCAATTAGAATAAGCAATTATCGAAACACAGTACACAAAGTTTCTATATTATATCAAAATCTTTAAAATATTGTGTAATACTATGCTTTGTTGTACGATAATAAAAAATAATGAATCTTTCATCGGACAAATCATTATTGACTAATCATTATCAACTATTTAAATTAAAAGCTATGTTTTTGTAGAAACTGATTGACATAATATCCTTAAAGGTAAGGTTATTACTATATTTGTATAGATTAAAGCGATGTTAAACCCCTTTTATCACCGATGATTACAACACTGTTAAAAATATCATTAAATTTAATGCACTTTTAATGTACACTCGCGCATTAATTTTCATGAACTAGTAACTTAAATATCATTTAATGCACATTTACCATAAAATTAATGTGAATCTATACAATATTAATGAAAGTACATTAAAATTATTGTACCTGTACATAGAAATTACTGTACGAGTACATGAAATATCTGTATTATTATTAAATTACGAGTGTAAATTAAAATTAATGTCTCATGCACAAAGTTTAATGAACATGATGATAAAAATTACAGTTCACGTGCATTAAAATTAATGTTGAAGATAACGAAATTTAATTACATTTCATAATATTATATTACATTATACGAATAATTAAATCAACTAATGCACATTAAATTTAAAGTACCATGCTTTAAACTTCATGTACATAAACATAAATTATGCAGTTCGTGTGCATTAAAATTAATGTGAATGTGAAACAAATTTAATAAACTTTACATGAAATTTCATGACAAAACGAAATAGGCTTTTCCAGTACTGAGCATTAAATTTGAGTAACGATCCATTGAATTTCATTCACATCCGCATAAATAACACAGTTCACATGCATTAAAATTAATGTCATGATATTAAAAATTTAATTAACTTTACATAAAATTTTATGACAAAACGAAAAAGGATATTCCAGTTCTGAGCATTACATTTGACTAACGATCCATGGAATTTCTTTTCCATCGGCATAAATAATACAGTTCACGTGCATTCAGATAAAATGATAAAAATGTAGATTCCCCTACTTATCGACCACAACGGTTTTTATTTAATTAAACAATTTTTTAATATTTTTTCGGAAAGATACATCAATTGTGCACTCCGTATATGTAAATACTGCATTCAGAAATTTTTTTGAAGGGTTCTACCAGTAATGGCCCGAGAAATATTTTTTTGTATTATGTCGGTATCTCACATCACCTTATGTAGATATGTATGTACCGGTACTTGAATTTTATTTTTATTATCGTATTGAAACACTAATTTTAGAACAAAGTGTTCTGTCACGCTTTCCGGAATGCCATTAAGTACACTCTATTAAATTTTCAAATGATTTCACTGATTACATTTTTCAAAAATCGTTTTTTAGGGATCTATATTGGAGTTGAACATGATCTTAAAATTAATAACATTTTTAACAGAGATAGATGCAAGATACTTAATATTAAAGTCTCTTGTTTAAACACGATAAAAAAATGAAATTCAGGTGCCGGTAAGATAGAGATCGTCACGGTACATATGGCTTTAAGAAACATTTTTAAGTTAATCAAATTTAATTAATTAATGTCTTAAAGTAAGTTACTCATTTTCTTAAAATATTATCTAAATAAATAATTACTAAAAATCATTAATATTTTAGATGAATGTATAATATCAATTGATATGGATAGTGCACCTTATATAGATGAAAATGTCCAAACTGTGACATGCGAGCGATAGCGTAGCGGATAGCGTGCGTGCGTAGTAACCCAAGGGTTGCGGGTTCGATTCCCGGTTAGGTCGAAAATTGTATGTAAGTTTTTTTCTGCGATAATAATAATGCGATTAATTTAAAAGACAAGTTTCTTTAATGAAAATGCGAAAATTTATAATATTAAAGAGTTTATATGCATAAATTAACAATTGCTGCTGACACAACATAAAGACGGTGAGGTAAGTAAATATATTATAATAAATTTGAATCAATATAAAAATTTCAACTACAAACTGTGTAGCATTATTAAATTTTGTAACAATTTTTTATTTTTACAAAATAAAAAAATAATTTGTTAAATAAAAAGAAAAAAAAATTATTTTTCAACCAAGTAAATAATGTTTTGACCTAAGTAAAATTTTACTAGAAATTTCAAATACGTTTATGTTAAGTTTTATGCATTCAATTGAAATTTCAGTTTACGGCAATTTTTTTTAATAGGTAGCAATTAAATTTTCCAGTTCATTAATTGTAATGCAAATTTGCATTAATTGTAATGCAGATTTGCCTTAATTGTAATACGGATTTGAATTAAGAATAATGCACATTGCATTAAATTCAATTTACTTGTACATTAAATTTCATATTTTTTCTAAAACAAGCTGCATTAAAAATAATGCACATTGCATTAAATTTAATGTATATTTACATTAAATTTACGTTACGCCCTTAAACTGTTTTAATGCACCTGCTTGAAATTTGCTTCCAGCACATGTACATTAAAGTTAATGTAACTTTTTTTTACAGAATTCATTTCGAAATTTACATTAAAAGTAATATAAAGTTGCTTTAAAATTAATATTCATTTGCATTAAAATTCATTTACGTCATTAAACTACTTTAATGTACACTAGTGAAATTTGCTTCCAGCACATGTACATTAAATTTAATGTAAAATTTTTAACAGTGAAGTGCACATTCTTTTCATTCAATTTTGAGAAAATATTTCTTTGATTCGTTGTAGTTTGGATGTAAAAATTAAGTTTGTAGAAGCTACATTCGAAAGAATTGGCAGCGATTTTTTTACTATACATAGCTTCATCTTGGAGGAAGCTATAGTTGAGTGAATTCAACTGTTTCACATTTATTCATTTAAATCGCCAGGATTTCGTAACAATATTGAACTTATTAAATGCCTTCTTTAATTTTTCTCTTTTAAAAATCTATTGCATTAATTATGACATAAACAGAAAGTGCTAACGAATTTTTTATAACGTTTCTTTTTGCTTAACCATATTTAGTGGTAATTATAATAATTTTCGGCTGTAATGAAGAAAGCTTTAAATGCTAGAGTAAAAATAAAATAGTCAGAGTCAGTAAGATTGATGTTTCACCCACAAAGTTCTACCACACATTCGTAAACCTCGTAGTCGTATTTTTTGACCCTTGACACCAATTGGGGTCAGATATTTTTAGATGTAATATTTCGTTATGCACTCTCTCCGAGAATAGTAGTAACAGAAAAATCTTTAAAATACGAAATGTATAAATTTTCCTCTGTGAAAAAATAGCGTTAGTGCTTCTTATGATAAACATTGTAAATAATATTTTTCACGCATAACAACGTCTTACTTCGAGAATTTCACAGATGTTTGCTCATTTTATCTGAAAATTCCCGAGAAAAACATTTATCTTGAAAAAGAAAAATCAACACTTCCGCGTGCAAGATAATCCAAACTTTGAGTCTCTATCTCGAAAAAGCCGTCATCTAAGAGCTCGAAGTGGCTGCATATAATAAACCCTCGACGACTCTTTCCTCGCGCGCAAGACACTCGTATACGCGCGCGCGCGCGAAGAAAAGAGTGCAGCGCGTCTCCTCTCTCTCTCTCTCATGCAAGTATAAAGCATTTGTCACTATGTGTGTGTGTGTATATACACGCGCGCGGACAACCGCGACTGGAAAGATAATCTATCTCTCGGCTGAAAGCCTCCTCATTTCCCGCTAAAGCCGAGTCGTCGCGAACGACGTCGATTATATATATGCGCGAGCCGGGCGAGAATACGCGTAAAGAGAGGGGAGAGGGGCGACGAAAAAAAGCAAAAAGTGCCCCCCACTACTGGCCTGCGCAGAGGAAGACGAAGAAAAAAAGGGACGAGACCTGGAGGAGACGGGGAGCGGAAAGAAAAGCCGTATGTACATACACTGAGGCTGAAAGTGTCTCGCGCGCGCCTCGTGCTGTAGCGGCTTTCTTTCTTCCTTTTCGTTTTCGTTTTTGTACATATATACGCGTCCTGAACTTTTTTTTTCTAGAAAATCACAACCTGTCAAAAATTTTGGGTGGATACTTTTCGGAGCATCATTACTTTCAGATTAAAAGTATATGGAAAATAAATAATATTTCATGTATTTAACGATTAATCTATATGTCCATTATAACTCATTTTACATAAGTTGACATATCTCAAAGCTAAAAAAAAAATTGAGCTGGGCAACAATAATTCCTTGTCAGAATTTATATACGTACTTAGTCTTTAATAGGTTTAAAATGAAGCTTCATCTCATTCAAATGAAAAAGTCAACCATATTATACTGAGTGGAAGTTACATTATATAGCTTTACTAAATGCCGTGGTCGCTAACAACCTAACGGGCGCGCATAACTGAATTAAAAAGAAAATATCAGCTTGATTAATTGTTCTGACTTATTGAGAATTTTCAGCATCCAGTGCTCCGGCTAACCCTTGTCGAGAGCGTCATCCCGAACGCCGGGATAAGTTTTATCAAGGAAATCTCTCCTCGTTTATACATATAAGCATCGCGTATATATATGTATCCACCTCTCACATATTTTTCTTTCCCTTTTGTGCCTATAGGGTGTATGCATCGTTCTCTCTCTCTCTCTCTCTCTCTCTCTCTCTCTCTCTCTCTCTCTCTCTTACTTCGTTTCCAGCTATCCTCTCTCACACTTGCATATGCATGACGCGTCGTTATATATACGAAAGGTATACAGCAGCGCGTGCGCGCTCGTATATGTATATATATAAAACGAGCGGGCGATCTTTCTCACGCGGCCGCCGCCTATGCGCATTAGGCACGTTCGAATGATCATTTCTCCGTCTCTGTCTAGGCTCGACGTACGCGCGAGCGCGCACTGTGTACAGGATAAACGCTCCCGACACTCCGGGCGCTTTTCTGCCTACGCTCGAGGTGCATCATCGTTATGTATAGGTACTTGCTCTCGCAACATTGAAAAGTCTCTCCTGTGTGTGCGAGCGAGGATGTCCGCTTGCGTTCGTCGATCTCTCTCTCTCTCTCTCTCTCTCTGCACACACGTGCAAAGGTGGCGCGCATCATTCAATGACATACACGCTTCGGTTCTTGCACGCGCCACTTTTTTATATAATATTTTTATTAATGGAAAAGTGTGGAAATACAGGCGATCGTGTACAAACGCTTTTGCAAAAAAAAAAAAAAAGATTACCCAGTGGGCGTTAGGTAAACGCTGACTAGTCAGCTGTATAGATGCTTTGTTGTGACTTATTTCTCGCTCATATTTATTTTCATTACAAGTTCTTTCACCGTTAAGCTAGTCGATAAAAAGTGCCGATTGAAAATAGATTTCTCCAGGCGAGAAATTATCGTATTGGCAGGAAGTTATTCAACACAGGAAATTCTGGACCACTTTTTAAAATCAATACAAATTGTGTAGTCAAGCGAAACAAGGCGAAACAAGGCGAAATAAGGCGAAATTCTATACGAAATAGGCTCAACTGAAAACAAATTGTTTTTATCGATGTGGAAAGTGAAATCTCGAATAATATACGAAAAGAATTATTTTTTTTGCCCAATCGAAGTTATCTTTTTTTTACTTATGGTATCACCAACTATATTATTTAGTTTTCGGTTGTTGTAGATTCTTAATGCTGTAGTTACAAAAATTAAGTTTTTTCGAATATTTATATACACATATATTCTGCTGGTCTTACTTAATTGGCATTTTTATCGTCACAGAGATAAAGATAAATATGGATAGGCGTCCAACAAAACATTTCACATTAGAATATACGATAGCCACAATTTTTAGTTAAATTACGAGAGAAGAAATCCGTGTTAATCCATATTTATCCATTCATCCGTCCTGTTAACCACCTATCTACCTATTTATCTTCTCTTAGGAGCCGCATAGATACACATTCGTGCAGCCGCAATCCGTCCCCGGCGCTGGATGCGCTAGCCTATATAAAATATTATGCCTCCGCGTGCGTGCGCACGCAGAATAGACTCGGAGGGGAAGACAGAAAATCTTCCCAGAGTGGCGCAGGTCTTCTTCGCCTCCGCTGTCTCTGTCCTGCTCCGCTTCTCCTGCGCGGACGCGAGCGGGAACGAGTGCCGGGGGAGAAAAACACGTTTAGTTATAGGTGAACGAACGGAGGGGAAGGGAGGAGCAAGAGAGGAGGACGGAGGATGAATGAGAGACGATGAGTCGGGAATGCATATATATATACACTTGCATATATGTGCGTGCGTGTGTGTACCTACCTATGTAAGCACGTGCACATGAGAGAAATAGGGGGAGGGTTGAGAGAGAGAGAGAGAGAGAGAGAGAGAGAGCAGGTTGGATAACGATACGTCGCTTCTTATATACACATATATATATATACCTTTTTTACCCGCACTCGTATTCTATACTTTGTCCGTGATTTCTCCGTAACCGTGTGTTTCCAGCTTCTCCAAATTACGGGTGTGCGTGTATGTGCAACCGCATGAGCAGTGAGGCAGTGTCTTACAAACGACACGATGACGTGCCACGTTTTTCGTTTTTACCGTATTTCTAATTACTATTTTCTAATCGGAGTGCACGGGGGTGAGCGTTTTTGTTAATTGCTATCTGGACAGCCAAGGGAGATATCTAAGTAGATGTTTATTTGAAAATTCGATAATAACGACCGGCAGTAGTCCGTTACCATCATTATTAAAAGCTCTTTAAGTTGGAAAAAAATTACGCGCGTGACCTGGTTTTCCTTGGCCTTGCCCGTTGATTAACAAAAAACTCTGTTAAGTAATTACCAACTGATGTACTATGCGTTAGTTTAAATCATCCGTTCTTCCGTCGTGAGAAATATAATTTCTGAAATGATATATTTTTCAATAATAATAACAGAACCGATCGAGGTTTCAGTAGTTCTTCTGGAAATATTTTTTATATTAGTATAATATTAGTTTGTTTTTATTGCATTTATTAAAATATTAACAAAATAAGTTAGAATAGTTTTTGAAATGATAATTAAAACCTAAAATAAAATTAATTTATTTGTACAAGTAAGATATCAGATTATATTTTATTCTAAAGACATGAGAGCTGAACCGTAGCACCTCTTATCATCATGAGATATTTCATTGCCGAAATATTTAAATTATAATTAAGATATGTTGAATCTTCCGAATGCAAGTGTTGTTCCTAACAGTACTCGTATTATATCGATGACGTTTTTTCACTAAAAATAAAATTTATGAAAAAATCGAGAAAACTATATTTTTCTGACAATGACGTTAAATCAATTTTTTTATACGTTGCATTTTACATGACGTCATACTTTCTTCGTGGCGTTTTATTTTTCAGCGTATAAGGTATTAAAAGACAGAAATAAATCGTAACGAAAAATCGCGCGAGGATAGCAAACTATAAAACTCAGCAACATAAAAATCGGCCCCAAAATCCCTCGTAAAGTTTCAAGCCTATACGTTGCAAGGGTATACAACACGCGTAAACTGTACACTTGAAAACAGAAAATAATGTGTTAAAACTTGACTAAAGCGACGCAACATTTTTGAACATTTTTACGCAGTAAAGAAAGCTATAAAATTTGGGATAATAATTTTTACAAACATTTTTACGATCGGTCAAATTGACTTTTACTCGCGCGTTAATGTTAATACCCGAAAGATTTTCAATTAAAATGTATTAATTACAATAAACTTTCAATCAAAAGCCTATTGAATAGGCAAACATTATAAACCCAAGTGTATTGAATGATATTGTAAATTAATGACGTGTTTCCCCAAAATTTGCGCATGTTTTGTTGAAATGATCCGAACCGTGATGTGGTAATTTCGGACATATGTGCAAATCCGCGGACTACAGACAACAACTGGGGTACAAAAACGGAAAAAATTTTTTTTGAGGGCACACCTATCACATAAGGTTTTTTCGGTTCTTTGGGGGTCCCCCAACATGAAAATACTCGTGTACACTCATTATCCGTTGCCAAACTTTTTTGCCGACGAAATCAATTTTTCTTATGGAAATTTAACATGGGAAAAATGGACGAAAAGTAGTCATTGATGATTAATCAATAGCAAACTATTGAAGAGGCCAAACCAAATTTCACAAAAAAGCGATTAAAGTTGAAGAATAGAGCTTTAATTTGAGATGAGAATCGTTAAAATCGGTCGATTCTGTGCAAAGCTAGGTGAATTTGAAAATGGCGAATAATGACGAAAATGAGAGATATTTTTCAAACCCACGTAATTCTTCAAATTTTTGTCATTTTTCGCCATTTTCAACTTCACCTAGCTTTGCACAGAATCGACCGATTTTAATGATTCTCATCTCAAATTAAAGATCTATTCTTCGACTTTAATCGTTTTTTTGTGAAATTTGGTTTGGCCTCTTCAATAGTTTGCCATTGGTTAATCATCAATGACTACTTTCCGTCCATTTTTCCCATGTTAAATTTCCATAAGAAAAATTGATTTCGTCGGCAAAAAAGTTTGGCAACGGATAATGAGTGTACACGAGTATTTTCATGTTGGGGGACCACCTCCAAAGAACCGAAAAAACCTTGTGTGGTGGGTGTGCCCTCAAAAAAAATTTTTTCCGTTTTTGTACCCCAGTTGTTGTCTGTAGTCCGCGGATTTGCACATATATATTTTTCCCATTTGGCAAAGAGCCGCACGGATTTGAAACCCCAATGACTTTCCCACTCATTTTTCTTTAAGAAGCAGCGGTACGGTAAAACCAGTTTACCCGCTTCATTCAGCCCAGTTTCGCGCAATAAGACTAACATCTCTCGCCCTCGAGGGGGAAAAAACGAAGAAGCAAGAAGCTCTGCTCCTCGAGAGCGCTGCGACCGCCGCTGCTGGCCTAAACTCGCAGCGCGGAGAAGTGGCTTTTAAAAAAGCCCCGCTCGTATATACGCACACCGGGCGTAAATTAGCTCGCGCACACCTAAGCCCAAGGTAAGTAACCCCGCGTGCAGCGCGCACACCGACGACGGCCGCCGCGCCGAGCGAGTGTACATACAGAGGGGGCGAAGCAGAGTGGGAGAGAGAGACAGCAGCACTAGGCAACGCAGGAGTAGGGAGCCTCGCCGGTGTGCGCGAATACGGCCGAGAACGAAGAGAGAGAGAGGAGAGAGAGAGGGAGCGAGCCGAGAAGCATATATCGGCTGGCGACGGCGCCGCGACTGCAGTTCGTCGCGAGGCTCGGCGTGTGTCGTGCGTCGCGGTCTCTCCGCTCTCCCTCTCGCTCACTCTTGCTCTGAGAGACTGCGTACGCGAGTGCGCGCACCTTGCGTACCATCGGCGCCTCCCCGTGCTCGCGCCTTCGCCCACGCGGAGCGTCGCCGACGTCTACATACGCAGGGCCCGCGGGACGTGCGCGCGCAATCGATAAGCGCTGCATGCACGTGCCGAGCGACCCAGCAGCCAGCCGCAGGAGAGATAAGACGAGAGATATTTCGCCCGGCGGAGAGAAAGGGAAGCGGCCCAACGAGTGACAGCGGATGTGGTTCGCCGAGCCTGGGGAATAACAGCGCCGAGGCGGAGAAAGTGCAGAAGAAGATGAGAGTGAGCGAGCCCCCGCTGCACCTGCGCGGCCGGCAGTAATTTCGGAGGCTGCGCGCTCGGTTCCCACGGCTGCGGCTCCGCCGGGGGCCTAAACAAAGGCCGGGGAAGTCGAAAAAGCGCGAGAGCACCGATAGGCCATTATGGACAATAAAGCCGCGAGCGGAAGGTCGAGTGCCACTCGCGCACACGCGTGCCTCGAGAAATCCCAAAAGAAAGAAGACGCCGGCGACCTTGCGGCTTATTAATTTTAGCAGAGCCAAGAGGCCCACACGCGCGCGCTCCCGCCGAACAATAATAACAGCAGCGGGCGTCCGTCGCGTGAAAGGAACGAGGAAAGCTCCCCCAAAAGCCCCAGAGCTTGCGAGCGGTCGATATCGGGAGGAATAGCGCGGCCGCCCACCCTCCTCTCTTGCTCGAGCGCGCTCGCTCCCTCTCCGTCAGTCAGTGCGGTGTTTACCAGCGAGCGAGAGCGACATGATCCCGCGAGGCGCGGCCTGAGCAGCCCGAGCAGCAAGTGCGCGAGTGTGTGCGCGCGTGTGTGTGCCGTGTGTCGCGTGCCCGTGCAGTAGCAGCGAGCGAGGGAGAGCAGTTCCGCGAGGAGAGAGGATATTATAAACATGTCCGCGGACGTAGCGCAGCCGCCGAGCCCGCCGAGGATCGCAGGTGAGAAAGCGAGCGATGCTTATACTTCTTTTGTTGTCGTTTCCGAGCACGCTCCAAAGTTTCGCTATGTATATTACGCTTACCTGCGCGGTTAGCTGTTTTTATTGTCGCGCGCTCGATCGAACTCGCATTGATACGGGCTGTTCGATCGAATTCGACGATATATACTCCCCTGCTGGATCATTACGGCTTTTTTGTTTTGAGGTTTTCCGTGACAATGCTGAATCTGTCGCGAATATTTGCTATTCAATTTCGTACCTGTAGAGTTTTAAATACACTGTGTATGAGTGTGTTTGATTGCGGAATTGACCAACTGTCAAAGCAGTTTTGACGTTATTGAAATTGTATGTAAACTCTACTTTGTTTAATCGTCCGTTTGTTTAGCTTAATGGGTTCACGTGGAAACGTGTAAGTATGTACGCTTATAATGGTTATAGTGTAATGCCACAATGCTAAATCATCGTATTATGTTGGCGCGATGTCATGATGTATACGTTCTATGGCAACTTTCAGTTTCACTGACCAAATGGAACTCACGTTTACATCCATCTTGATTGAATAGTTAATTACAGAAACCACGCAACCCCAGTGATTCACAGATTTATACGTTAAAGATGTATGAAATATTAGCATTCCATTCATAGAAATAATTACAATTAAATAACCTTTTAAAATAAGTAGTTAAAATATATTTTTTTTTTCGATCGAGACCACAAAAAAAAATAATTTCTTTCAGAATTATATGTACCTTGTAATTAAGAATTCTGACTACAGACTTTAGGGGGATGTGAGTACCGATGTTATTTTTCAAACGAGTACATCTCACGAAAATATACTAATAGAATCATCCAAAAAAAATTGTGAGTATAGTATTTACTTATACGGAGCGCTTGGCAAACGTGTTTTTCCAAAAAAATGATGAGAATTTATTTAATTAAATAAAAACCGTACTGTTGGTAAGTAGGAATCTGCATTTGACCTACTTTTCAAACGAGCATAGCTAACGAAAATGCTAATAAAATTACTCAAAAAAATTTCTGAATATAATGTTTACGTGTACGAAGCGTTTGACAACCGTCTTTTTCCAAATAAATGATTGAATGTTGATTTAAAAAATATTGAAATTAGGGTTTCACATCACCTTAGAATTAAAAATTACTCGAGCGTAGAGCCACTGTACTACTGATTTTCGGATTTTTAAAGTTAGTTTCCAAGCGACCGTGTAATCCCTTAAAGACCTATTTATGCTATATAGTCAGCTGTTTAACCGTTAATCATTTTAAAGCTTATTTACTACATGATACGGGAAGGGCTCAAGCGAAAAGTTATTAAAACAAATAGGTTTCTAAATTATTCGTTGAAAAAATGTACCATTTGTCATTTTTTACCAAAAATATTGTGTTTCTATATTATAATTTCCGTCTATATAAAGATTCAGAATAATTATAAAGTTGATGATCTAAGAAAAAGTATCGAGATGTTCGTGCACTGAATTACTTTATAATTATAGTTAATTATTTTTAATTTACATTGTAACTAAATTTACTCCCTCGTACAAGTCCAACTAAAATTAGATTAATTGCATTGTATAAATTATAAATGTCAATCGCATTTTTAAACATAACGTGTATCGAAGACTGAAGTTCTAGTTATTAATTGATATTCAATGGATATTATACAACTTGTTCGGAAAATGTATGCGTCTGTAAACATAATCCTGTAGAGCGCAAAATTCTAAGAAAAAAGTTCCTTTACCATTTTTTCATATGACTAGTACTTTTCTAGTAACTGATGTGTTTAAATTGTTTGTTTTTAATAGGAATTGTATATCTATAGATATCATCTTATAAACATAGGTATACATTTTCTATTAAAAACAAAGAATTTAAACACATCAGTTACTAAAAAAATACTAGTCATATGAAAAAATAGTAAAGGAACTTTTTTCTTAGAATTTTGCGCTCTACAGGATTATGTTTACAGACGCATACATTTTCCGAACAAGTTGTATATTTATTATTGTTAATGTTCTTGAATTATGATTAGAACTAAATACAACATAAAACTTTTCTACATTTCCGAAATGTTATAGCTATAGTATTTTTGCAAATGAAGTGTTTTTTACTTGAACTTTCACTATTAATAATGACCTATGATTTAAAAAAATCTCGAGCTACTATTAACATTTCATTCGGTTAACGTCAGAATATATACCTGTACATCTATATATTCACGATAATCGACAGTTGATTGTAGTTTAGTTTCGATACCAACACAGCGGATCTGCGTCTTTTATGTGCAAATATGTGAAGCTATTATAATATCGAAAATTCATTCATACTCTTATAAAATAATGTGATTAACGTAATTGGATATGTTACATAACATACACTTGGAGAAAAGTAAAAGTACGTGTGAGTGAAAACAATGTCAATTAAACGGGTTGAATCACAGTTAGCCATATGAAGTAGTGACTAATAGATACCTGGGAATGCTTTTGTCTAGGATACGAGTAGAAGTGAACGATTCTCCTGAGTCTGTACTTATTATTCAAATATTACGTCTTTTTTGATTTAAAAATATTACAAAAATGATACTTACAGAAGTACTTTATTTGAAATGTATTTTAGAAATTATAACAAAAAATTAAATATCTATTGGGCAAAGGTGTAGAATATAAATTCACATAGTCACCCTACATGGAAATCGATTTTCAGTCAGATACAATCAGTAGAAAATAGAGGAATGCGTGGTTTCGCTGTAAAAGAAATTGTGCGTTTCGTCAAATTTAAAGGCGTTGGAAAAAAATTTTTATGAAGTTAAGAATTATTGTTTTTAAAGACTCCTTCCTTGATACTAATTTAAGATTTTTTAAAACTAAATGAATCGATAATTTTTTTTTATCAATTATTATGCAATTAGAAAGTACAGAATAAGTGAACAAATGAAATTTATATTATGATATTTAGATAGAATGAATATAAATCTAAAACCTGTTATTGTATGCACGTGCGCGGTAAGCACCCCCAGGCAAACACGATTAGTTGCTGTATTCGAATTACCATTGTATATGTGCCACTTCCTGCTCGAAACAACATAAAAGATCAAAACTTTGCCTTTCATGCGCATTCGCGTTGAACAAAAATTAAAGTGTGCATTGTTTTAAGTAATTATGAATAAATAGTTTTAAATATGCTTGAGATTGTATGTATAAATTTACGTAATATAATATAACAAAGCGCTTTTTTGCCTTTTACGGATATAAACAACGTTTCATTATTGATATTTTCCACGATATATGTTCGCGATAATTTTCTATTTTTATGTTTCCACAAACGAAAAAAAATTATTTTTTTTTTAAATATATTGGAAAGTCAATCATTTCTTATAATAGTACATTTCGACACGGGTGGGGAAGTCGATTATTTAGCTGGTGTGACTTTTTGCACGAGCGAAGCGAGTGCGAAAAAGTCACACCACCTAAATAATCGACTTACGCACTAGTTTCGAACGGTATTTTATACCACGAGCGCCGAAAAATCATATCAAAGTTGTGATTTTGAGGTTAGAGTGGTATAAATAAATTTAAATGCTGTACGCTACATTCTTACTTTAACCTTTTCCGAAAAAATACCTAGATATTAGGTATACATTTGATTTCAAAAGAAAAGTATGCTTACTTCAATGTATTTTTATTTCAAATTCAAGTTTTAAAATTACTTCCTTCGTACGCAATCAATTGCAAAAGAGATATCTTGAAATTTAAGACAAATACGATAGTGTTGATTTACAAAATGATTTCAAGAACGAATATCCAAGATAAATATAAGTATCAGCGATTAAAAAGATCAATGACCATCAAGAATAAAACGGATATTTGAATTTTTTGTATCATTAATATAATTGTAAGAGCTGCCTTAACATTTGCTGGAATATTAACAAAGAGTTTGAGGTATTGGCAAAGTAAATATTAAACTCAAATAATTTAGGATTCTATTCTATTGTTACGGGTGGATGCCCTCTTAAGCAATACGCTCTAAATATCGACACATGCATAGGGCACGACGTAAGACTGTATATTCTACTGTAAAATGGTCTTTTGCGTTTTATAAAGAGTATAATAACAGATAAAAAAAGTTATTATATAATGATTGTAATTTTAATTACTCGATGGCAGGAGAGAGAGAGAGAGAGAGAGAGAGAGAGAGAGAGAGAGAGAGAGAGAGAGAGAGAGAGAGAGAGAGAGAGAGAGAGAGAGAGAGAGAGAGAGAGAGAGAGAAAGGGACGCGCGTTATAGTCGCTCTCGCAAAGAAAAATGCCGACACCGAGCCCCTCGCTCTCTGCGCCAGCTGTAGCGGTCATTACTTTGTCATTTTGCTTCTCCCTCTCTTACTCTAGAAACTCTGAGAGAACATCTCCGACGACAGAGTGTGTGCACATAATACGGTAGTTTGGGAGGATACGCGAATTTCCAAAATTGATCGGTAAACTTCACCTCATGAAAACATAAGATGTAAGAATATTGAGTGAGTGGAATTCGATGATATTTGAGAATGAATATTTTGGATGATTTAATGATGACCTGCTTTCTTTTATTTTCTCGTTAGAATTTATTGTTATGTTGCTATTAAAAATGTATGTCGATTTCTCATATTCTAACAATAGCATGTTGAATCAACATTTAAAAAATTAAATTAAATTAATTAAATATCAGAGGCGCAATATATATAATATAGTGCCGGATGCAGTGTTATATTTTACGTAGGCATTTTCATTATCTATTGAGAAGGAGAAAAACCGCTACGTCATGCAGGAATTTTCATCCTTCTATGTATCTGTGCGTGAGCGTTTCCATAAATTTCCTCGTTTAAAAGGAAGAATTGTCTATGGTAGCAATCGTCAATCAGCGTTTCGTTCGGCTTGAGAAACTCATAGAGTATATACCTTTGATGTCTCACCAAATGAGCATCTTCTGACCATTCATATTGGGCTAACGGTATGAATGTTACGGGTTAGTCCGGTTCCATCTATAATTTTTTCTCTCCAACAGTTGACGTAATAGACTGCTTTTTCCGTCTAGAGTCGCCTGTTTCAGACAAAAACACTTCCTTTATTAATTGTTGCTACTACTTTCGTGACTAGGATAACTTTCCTCGCTCTGGATCTTTTTCTGTGGAAATAACAAAAACAACTTTAACAGTTACCTATACCTGTATACTCATTTTACATCCGTTACTTTTATCACGCCTACTATATACCAAAAATTTAGTCAACCCTATATAATAATCAGGTACATAACGATCCGGTTATTACCTTCTTCGCGATAAAAGAGTCTTTGAAATTGAAGCAAGCCAGTTAAACGTTGGACCGTTTGCTTGCAGGATCTCGGAGCTCGACCGATCATCAGAGCTCGGGCTCGTCGTCGCTCCGGCTCTCGGATGAGCGCGACAAGAAGAGCCCGCCGCCGCAGGTCTCGCTTACCGGCAGCTTATACCTGCGGCGAACGCGACGTCGCAGCGACTGCACCGAGACCGGGAGCATCGGCTACGGATCCTCGGCGCCCCTCGAGTCCGAGACGTCCTACTCCTCGCATCCGGGATACCCGGCCAAGCCGCCAGCGAATCATCAAGCGAAGACCTCGTGCACCGAGCTGCAGGTCGTCTCCCAGCAGCCGCCGCACCATCACAGTCATCAGGTAAGCATCGTCAAAATATGTTTCTCATTCACGATAGACTCATTTTTACTAGCAAAGCTCGATGAATTTCTTTTTAACTCTTTAGCGCCCAACAGGACGTACACTACGTCCAAGCACTTTCAGGCTCCGAAATTTTATTATAATGAAATAAAACGGATTTGAAACCTCTATCCAATCGTATTATAGTCGACCTGAAAAAGGGTGGCTAATAGATTAATTCAAATAAAATAATAATAATAATCGTTTTTACTCCCGCAGATTTTTTCTTTAATTTATCGAAAAATACCCTGGGCGTTAAAGGGTTAATCAAACTTGTTATTTGCGTAGGTATATTGGTAAATTTGCATTCAGTTATTGGTTGAACCATATAGGTAGTCGGCCCAATGGCCCATTACTCCTAGCTATGCTAAATCTGTTATAAGTAACTAAGTGCCTGTATGTATATATGTATTTAGTATATGCCATTAGGTGAAATCGTGCACATAAATGCACGCAGCATTGCGCAAATACATTAAACTTTATTCATATATGCGTATTTTCAAAACTAATGATAATGCTAGATCGTACAAGATCTCGTAAAATAACAAATATTTGCACTATGTGCGGGCAAAATTCATACATGGTGCCTTTAATACTTTAGCATTTAAGATTCATGATCCAATATATACGTGAACAACGATACTTAATCATCTTTACGATTGGAATCCGCAGAACCAGCGACTGAGCAGTCCGAGCAGCGCGAGTCAGTCGTCGTCGTCGACCCCCAGCTCCGGGGCGTACGTGGACGTCTCATCGTCGACGCGGCTGGCGGGGCCGCCGAGCTCGACGACAACCACGACGACGAGCAATGGCAACGGGAACGGAGGCGGTAGGAGGCCGAGGAACGCGATCGTCAAGAGCCGACCGAACGGGCTGTCGGCCGGGCCGTCGTCGTCCTCGTGGAACGGCTGGCCGCCGGCGGCCGAGTCCGAGACCGACTACGTCGTCGACGCCGAGCGCGGCAACGCCTACGTCAAGGGCCAGCTCTTGGGCAAGGTGAGAGGCCACATTCTCTTCTTCCCCCTTTGTGTGGCGCGCTGACAATGCCCGTCTTTTAACCGAGACGCGCCCGGTGAATGATATAGCTGCTGCCTTTCAATAAGTGTAGCCTGTATTTTCTACCCCTTTGGATTTTTATGACTTGTATGCGAAAACTGTACAACACTGCCGTTGAAGTACAACTGGCTCACGGCGCCCGTATTACAATTCACAGCTTTGTTGTATATACGACAGTTATTATTCTGAGAGCATTGTGATACTGCGTCTACAGTATTGAAACGCTAAAACTTTTTCATTCCTCTTTCTATGAGGTACCGACTATCATGAGCTGTAATTTCGAATCGCGAAATTACCTTTTGCAAACTTTGGAAACTTTGTTTTAGTTTAAAATAAAATTGTCACTTACGAACAGTGTAAGCAAAACGTAATCGCATTAAGAAAGTTGAAAGTTCAAAGAGACTTTCCTGAAGTTTATAAACAGTTATTTTAAATGCTAATATTATGATGGAGAATGTTTTAAACTCACGTATTCCAAACCATTAAAAACATAAAGTATTGAACACGAACGACGGATAAACAAGATTTGCTTAGAGCTCAGAAATAGCAACGGTTTATTTTCGAATAACGTTTTTATTTTTCAAGAAATTTTGATTTTGCGTCGTACGTCTAGAGCCTTTTCCGCCGATTCCCTAAAATACACCTCACAGACGCGTTTTCTAATTCAATTACAGCGACATTTATATATACGTTTAATGACACGCGTGTGGGCTGTCGCTTCTTATCTTGGCAAAGCCGACTTGCGGCGATTAATGAGCGATAAAAAATGCTTAAACTCTGCATACGACCCGCATGCATATGTACATATACGCTCTCGAGCTTGCGAAAATAATCAGCCGGCGATGCATAAAATGTCGCCGCGCGACTGCGGCCGCAGACAGCGCTCGCGCATGGCTCATTCACCTTGAATGCGTATAACCTCAGCGAGTATTCGCCCGCGATTAATTACCATCCGGTCTCTAACATGCGTACAAGAGAGCGTCGTCTCGATGCTCGGCCAAATTTCCGCCGATCGTCGGCCGTGCTCCGTCGCCGACTCGTCGTCTAGCGCAGACACGTACGTACGCGACTCTTTTCGCAATCCCCTCGAGCCGGTTGAGCTCGAGATGCGTGCTAACGTTCCCTGCCACCGCGCCTATATATTTATTTTCGACTTTCCGATGCTTGGCGCGCGGCCCGCAAGCACGCGCTCGACGCGGCGCGGCCTTTTCGAAAATATACTGCAGCTCTGCAGCGCAGAGCGTTCTATGCTTTGCACGCGCGCGCGCGAGCTGATTTAGGGGAGACTGACGCCTATTTCGATTCGTCGTCGCGTGTCGCCGCCCGTCGCTCCCCTAACACCGTTTAATGCTAGCGCGCGAGATATAGCTGTTGAAAAGATGCTTTTGTCATGCGGGCGCGATGCATAGAGGCAGCGTTATGTGTATCTCTCTGCGCCGATTGTGCGCCCCTTTTTTCTCTACACATTCTTTCGCTCCCTCGCGTGAATTATTCTCGTGCGGGTATTTTTCTTTCGACTTCATGGGAAAGCGCGTCTCTTGTGGGAATGATTTATAGATTGATGGCTGTTGTACTGCGCCGCAAACTTTTAGACTGTTTTTCTTTTTTTTTCTCAAACAAAGAGTGATGTCATGATGTGGTTCATGGTGTTGGAAGTATTTTTAAGTACAGACGTATCTTATTTCTTGAATGATTTCGATAGCGATTAAATAGAAAATAATCCTCAAATTTATCAACAATACTGTCCATTTGACCCTAGGCTACGTATACAAAGAAGTTATTATTAAAATGTTTCCTCGCTTTTTTATAACCCAAGGATGTATGTATAATTAGTAAAAATCATCGTAAAAATCAATTTCATAAATGAATCACACCACTATTTTTCTATTTCCTTGACATAACTAACTTTTATTATTACAACGATTATTATTATTTACATTAATTTAAGTCTTACGAGATCTCATTATTTTCATATTATGTATTTTCTCTCTATAAAATATTCAAAGATTCAACAGAATGTTTACGTTCATAAAATACCTTGTTGGGGTCATTCATTCACGTAGGTATAAAATATAAATAAAAGAGGGTATGGCGATTCGGGTCAACGTCTCGTGGCCGTATTTTACGAGGGTTAAGTCGAAGGTTGGTTGTAAAAATTTATCGCTGGGTAAAGTACTTTTTATCGGCTTGAGGAAATGAATTTTGTTTCATTTATAATTTACGCACGAACACCTACAATTAATTCTATGAAAAGATCTTGTATGAAAATTTCGAGCAGTTATTTAAATTTTTACTGGGTCCTAGCCTTTATCATTATCGTATGCACTTTACATATCACCGTTCTTTTATACATCCATAATATGATATTATTGTAAATAAACAAATAAATAAATAATATGAGGTCGAAATGCTTTTTATTGTTCCAGGGCGGGTTTGCGAAAGTGTACCTCATCACAGACATCGCGACGAGGAAGCCATACGCCTGTAAAATTATTCCAAAGCACCAGATGCAAAAGATCCATATGCAAAAGGTAGGTGTAAAACATTAATATTGATAAAGCCCGCGAACGCGATAGTTATCAAACAAAAGCTCGTTGCGTGCCGCTGATTGCACTGTTGTTTTATCTCGCCGCATCGGCGCAAAAATTTCGTAAAAAGGAAAAGAAGCCGTTATAATAGTCGACACAACAGCTGTGCAATATTGAGAATAACCAGTTACTTTTGTCTGTTTCTCTATGGCAGATCGCTCGCGAAATCATGATTCACAAGGAGCTGAATCACGTAAACATCGTGCAGATGCATCATTACTTCGAGGACAGCCTGAACGTGTACATGCTGCTGGAAGCCTGTCCGAAAAAGGTATAAATCTCGCTATCCATCTGTAAATGGCTCTCTTACATCCTGCTTTTCGATCGCAATATCCCGCGCTCACTGCGTCACGATCCCATTCGCACTCGCGCGCCTTTCTTATGCCCGGACTTATCCGTTATAAATTCTATGTCATCGCATATATTATTATCAGCTCGTTAACTTCTGCTTTCTAAAAACATCGGCTCTTATAGTTGTATACAAACAAACCATATTTTATCTTAAATTTACGAATATCGTGTGCCGTCTATATAATTGGAAGATTCAGTGTACTGCAGAAGATGGGCTTTACAAGAAAGCAACACGTTACGTTAATTTTTTGATACCCATGAAAATAGCCTGGTAATAAATTCAATTATATGGTATGGGAATATAATTTTAAGACCGTATAAAATATTAAATCAAATCAGTTCCATAAAAATAAAAATTATTTAAACTAAAATATGCACAAATTTGCATAATAAAAGTCAGTTAGCCGTACAAGATATAGGTATGCAATATATCATGCTTGATAAAAGTAAAATACTTCATAAAATCGCTTGACGCTTTGCCTCCTACATCCTTTTACAACCCAGTTGCTATACGACTGTAATAAATAAAGAAGCATAATATAGGGTAAAATGTATTAAACGCATTACCGGCTACCAAATATTCGAACGAGACATATTTATATCTCATCCAGTCATATTTTTCAAAAAAATAGATGAAAAATTTCCATTTACAATTTTCATTCATATAGTAATATCAAAAAATTTTTTGTCAACTAATAGTCTATAATACTATTTCAATACATTTTATTTAATTATTCAAAGACACAATAAAATGCTATCATTATCAAAATTCACTGTTATTCTTGAGTTTTCGAATTTTTAGTCTTCATTAGAAAAGTTTCAAATATTTTTATTGCAAAAATTTCATTTGAAACTGTTTCATTTTGTATCGCATAAAGTTTACTTTTAAGGTATCATAAAGTATTCATAAGTTCCAGGAGATGTAAAATGTATACAAGTTTCACCTAATACTGTATTCATAGCATCGTAAAATAGTGGAGTACAAAGGGACAAAACGCCGTTATAAAGTTTTTGTTTATATGTGCGTAAAAGTACTTATTGCAATATGTATCTGACGATTTGTATGAAAATATGACCCTGTTTCTTTTATTCGGACTTGAGACAAAAATAACGTGCAGGCCGGCAAAGATTATAAGCTTATTTTTCAACTTTTTCAATACATATTGATCAATATTGTGTTACTTAGTGAAAGTGAATCCTTTGAACCACTCAATTTTCTTACAATAACATAAGCTCGCAATTGTTGCTACCGCAGAAACACTCCTTTCACGCGACATCCGCATGCGCGTGTACTGACGCATTGAAAGAGGAAACCAGAAAAATCATTCCGAACGGCTTACATACCGCAGAAACCACTTCTCCTCGCGCTTTCGAAACCTGCTCGTAATTATATCATTTACGACGTAATAATTTCGTTTTTATGGAATAACTACATTACGCTCTCCGTTCTGCCGGCGAAATAAATTGGCCGCCTCAAAAAACTACTCGCGTCGCCCACTCCCATAACACGCTGCAGTATTATAAGCTACGCGCATGCACGTGTGCGTAAGCCGATTGACGTCGCAAGGATTATTTAAGCCCGATAAAACGGCCAAGGAAATTCAGCGATTTTCTGCGCTGAGCGCTCGCGATGAATCCCACACGTGCGAGGGGAAAAAAAAGACAGCCAATTTCGTAAAGATCGCAAAGCTCGGTCGAGGGGAAAAAATTCAATAATTTTCCCGCGCTCGAGCCGCTCTTTCTTTCTCCCCGACGGTTTTTACGCACTCCCCCCTCCCCACTCTTTCTTTCTCGTGCGCTGCACATCAGCGTCTCTTTTTTCAAGCCCGCCGCCTGCAGAGACTGCACCCTCGCGCTCTCCGCTCGGCAGATTGCACGCGAGGTCGCGGCGGGCCGCATTCCGGTTCGGCGACGTTTTTACGACCTTGACCCGCGCGCGCGCCCGCCGATGAGGAAAAACGCGACGCGCGACCGCGACAGTTATTCGCCGCTCCATCTGTAATACCTCGGACTGTGCGTATAATAATTGCGCGCGGCACGCGAGCCGTTTCCCGAAATAAAGTATCGCCGCGATCGGCATGAGCCGGCCACCTCGCGACGGTCGCCCACGCGAGTCCAACCAGGCGGTCGCGCGCGCATATAAGCTAGCTACCTATAAGTATATTGACGCCCACGGTGAGATCGGCACGCCGGTGGAGCTAGTTTTGTTTCACGCGAGAGAGAGAGATAGCGACGAGGCCGTTCGTTCGCGCGTTCTCAACCTCGCCAGAATGCACTTCCTCGTCACGGTCCAATGAACTATTTTTTTACGCGCGCACGCTCTCTCTCTCTTCTCTTTCTCTCTCGTTCGCGCGCCGGAGCTGCGGAATGCTTTTTTTAACATTCCGCTCGCGGCCGCGTGAACTGAAAAGCCAGATGGTATATAGGCAGTATTTTTTTCTGAATTTATATGCGCTCGCTCTCTCTCAGGCGCTGCGCGAGAGCGTGAAAGCTGAGAAGAGCGAGCTTTGGAGCCGAGGGATTTTCCGAAAGAATGATTTTTGTGCCGCAACTATAACGAGCAGACCCTTTCAACGCACCGCGTCGAATAGATTTTTGCGATGAAAGGATGGATCGCTCAGTTTGTTTAGTGGCTTACGGCCGAGGGCTTTTACTGCTAATCGATTAAAATAATACTCGGATGAGGGAAATTTTCAAAAATATCGAATCGACATATACAACCGCGCTCGTGAAGAACAGCTGAACTTTACTTTATTCTTTATGTTCAATAAACAACTATCCTATTTTATGTACTTCGTAGTAAAACTGGCAATTCATTACAAAGTTCAGTGCCAAAGTTATTGCGAACGCAGGGTCGGTATTTTCTGCTTCCGCGGAAAGCAGTGCTAAATTTTCTCGTCCACTTTGATGTGGCAGTGAAATTAGAACTACTTTTAGAATCAAAAACTGTTGCAATGCGCTTCCTGGTCATGAATTTCCGTTGGCTTTAGATGAACTTTAATGCAATCGAGAAAATTTTCAATTAAATCTGCTGTCTGTTTTTTAAGTACAATTGTGATGTATTTTAATAGTTAAATGAACAACCAAATTAATAGTAAGATTTAAAGTTTAAAAAGTATAGTTAGCTGAGCGTACTGGATCTAGATAATAGGTATTAGACACGCGGATATACGCGCATATTTCAAACCTACAAAGTAAATACCCACCGCCTCGTTCTTTGTACGTATGTTCAGTAAAATATACCCAGGTGTAAGGATCTCATAAATTCAGATAGAATGTGCCCGGCTGCGTTGTCTCTTATAACTTTCTATTAGCAGGTGGACCTTTTTAACTTTTACTGGTATTCAGCTATGTATACCGCATGTTTTAAACTTTTGTGCAATAAATTTGTCAGAGATAAGATTCTATTGTATTCGAATAGTTTTATACTTGTAGTTTTCTAAATTCTATCCAATTAGGCAATATACAAGACCAATTTTATCACAATTTCAAATGTATCGTTGTAACAATAGCATTTTCAAATATTCGAAAGTATGCAAATAAAAGTAATTCAAATATTATTGCACATGTTCGATGAATGCTTTTGTGTATCCCACTAGATCAATTTTTGATGTCGGAAATTCTAAAACAAGTTGATATAAATAATTCTTTTAAAATCTTTTATTTTTATATGCTCACAGCAGTTTCTCACGAAACGTTATTTTTAACACGTGACTTTTAGAACTAGAAGTTTTATAACTTGAACGAAAATAACGGTTCTCTGAGTTTGACTCATCATACCTATATAGACTCTTTGATAATCGAAAAATCTTAAATAAGTTTGTGTAACACTCTGTAGCCCTTTTAAAATTCTTCTTAAAACACATAGCTAATCAAATAATATAAATTATAAAAGTTTTCAACTTAATAAAAAATGTATATTCATTTTCGAAAATCATTAGCTTCGAAGCAGACAGTTTTCAGTGAGCCTGCCATCGAATATTTAAATTTGATACTAGTTTACGCTTCAATTACTATACTAATTTCTGCATAAAATTAGACCGCAGCCGACCGCCCGTAAGATGGTTACATCTTTAGCCTTCTCGGTAATAGCCGTGGCTCGTCTGGGAATATAGATGAAAGATATACGCAAGGGTCTCCGAAAATCGTTCAAAAACCGGACTTGAATAGGAATAAAGGTCATTGCCACGTACCGCACACTCAAACGGAGAGCTATATACGAGATCCTCTTTATATATGTAATAGCGTCGAACTCCTATTTACATTTTACACGCGAGAATAAGACTTTCAAAA
Source organism: Torymus aiolomorphi (assembly GCA_036365515.1). Classification (NCBI taxonomy): domain Eukaryota; kingdom Metazoa; phylum Arthropoda; class Insecta; order Hymenoptera; family Torymidae; genus Torymus; species Torymus aiolomorphi. The sequence goes on along the minus strand of CM070876.1, from coordinate 39,388,360 downwards.
GAGCCAGGCTATAAAAAGTCAATAGTTTTACTACTTTGCAAACTGTTTCGTTCTTTGTGCTGTTTGCGTTGGGGAAGCTACTAATATTGTAATGGGAAAGACTGATCTTCAGTTTCAATTTTTTTTGAGAAATAAACGCAAAACATTACGTTTAAGGTACATCCATGGTATTTAACGAGTAATAAAGATCAAATTACGTAATTGAAAAATATAAATTTTACACGGGATCTGTCGCCTTTTTCCAACTAACAAAATTATGGCAAGCATAAAAAAATGCGCAGGAGCTTTAAAAAGCAAATCGAAGTGTGTTGAGCCGGTCGTTTGACATCTTATTACAGAACCGGAGATTTAGCTGCGTAATAGCCCCCTTAAAAATGATTTTTAAAACAGTTTCACGAACGCACGGGCGAATTCGGCGAGTGGCAACGGGCGATCTGAGAGTCACATTAATATCCTCCGAGCCTCTTTCTACCTATATAATCCCGGCGCGACGAATGGTCCGCTAACTGCGCGCGCGAATCCGGCGGCTGGCGAAGGAGAAAAAAAGATCGGCTCGTGTATAGTCGTGTGCGCGCGTAAAAAAAAGGAGAAGAGGGAAATCGTAAAGAATGGCCCGCGGCCGCGTTGGGGGGATTCCAAGAAGAGGAGTGGAACTCGCGGACGGATTCCTCCTCCGGGAGGAGAAGTCGGCTCACTTCTCTTTCTCATCCTCACTCCCCCCGCTTTGTTGTCTGCCTGCAGAGCCTGGTGCACGTACTCAAGTACCGGGGTAAGGTCACGGAGCCCGAGGCGCGCTACTACATGAGGCAAATGGTCACCGGCGTCGCCTACATCCACTCCCAGAAGGTCATCCATCGCGATCTTAAACCGAGCAACGTCTTCCTGTCCGAGAGAATGATCGTCAAGATTGGGGATTTCGGCCTGGCGACCCAGCCCGACGGCCAGCGACGCAGAGTGTAAGTTTCAACTGCTGGCTTTGTCTCAGAAATTTTATTTTTCTCTTCTTTTTTTAACCCTTCAAAATAGCTCTCCTTCCGTCTTGGCTTTTCCTCATAACTCATCAAAGGGACTTGAAGAATTCGTTCGCATTAATTCTTAGTGGACACTAGATTCTATCTTAACGGGATTCCATAGTCCTACCATTACCGACCGAGCAATTCACACAGTTTCAAGCTGATTAAAAATAAAATACGTCGAATCACAAAAAATCAAGAGAACACTCTTCTGTATTTTTTAACGTTCTATCATCCAGTCAAAGTTTGGAGTTGAAATATCAAGCCGTTTTTTCAAAAACTTTGAACGAAATTAAATTTCGCTTTGTTCAAAGTTTTTGCAAAAATGACTTGATATTTCGACTCCAAACTTTGACTGGATGATAGAACGTTAAAAAATACAGAAGAGTGTTCTCTTGATTTTTTGTGATTCGACGTATTTTATTTTTAATCAGCTTGAAACTGTGTGAATTGCTCGGTCGGTAATGGTACGAGTATGGCACCCCCTTAATGTTCATTAATATATAATCATTATCGTGATCGATGTTGATGGTTTACGCAGGCAATTTAGAAAATATTGACATAATCACGATGTACTTATCGTCACTGAATTTATATGGATACAGTAATAATGATGAATTAAATATAATTTTTTCGCTCTTCATTGTTTTACTGCCATCAATCGCGATGTTCACGGTGAACTGAAGAATTATGAGTTCCTTAAAAATTCAGATAAATTTTGTAATTGCATTTCTCACGGCATCTTATAAAGCGATTACGTAATCTGTCTTCATAAAGAGATTAACGGTATTCGATGCTGCGGTCGCAGGGGGCGTGCTTTGCAAGTAACACATCCGCGACATAAACGAGATAAACTCCGGGTACAGTAAGTACTGCTGGAATATCGATTAAAGTTAGTTTAATATTTTTAGCGCATGAAACATAGACGCGCGCGCGCAATGGCGACATTGAACGTTTGAGGGATCACCTTAGCCATTTATTTATACACATCACACGGTACTCTTTTTCGATGCAGTTTTATATATTGGAAAACGAGGAGGCGGGCGAAGCACTTCGGTGACGTCGAGCGGACGCGCCGCCTCGTCACCGCTATATTGACGTAGCGACGAGCTTCGCTCAGCACTGATTCATGCATTTACCCGTATTTGCCTGCATAATTTACAGCCGCTCTTAACTGTAACTCATCCTATAGATAAAATCGCCGGGACTGCCCGAGCGCGCAACCGTTATGCAGACAATCCGCACGCCCAAATGAGTAATGACGGACATTTAAAGTGTGCGTGTGTGCATGAATTCCTCTATGCCTTTTTCCTTAAGTAATTGTTAAGTAACGCGTTATGTATAGCGGGTGTTGTGTTACTCGTGAAAATGGCTAGTGCAATAACCGCGCTGTTTATGTTTGTTTTTATTTTCATTACGGAGCTTCACGAGGTCGTAAATATTTTCTATGAATATTTGTTTGGAAGGAAACTATATGATTGACGTATAGGCGAATTGCCTGTTTTACCGTCGACAAAACGAACGTTAGCTATTACATACTTAGCTTTTTCCACATTTGCATATTTTGTTGAATTATGAAACTATATAGCAAAGGGTAAAACTAAAAAGCATACGCGCCATTTGTGAACAGAACGATATGCGGCACGCCAAACTTTATCGCTCCGGAAGTGCTGTTCAAGCAGTCCTGCAGCTACGAGGCGGACGTGTGGGCGCTGGGCTGCATCTTGTACGCCCTCCTCGTCGGCCAGCCGCCGTTCGACTCGTCCACCCTGAAGGAGACCTACTCGCTGATCTGCAACCACCGCTATAAGGAGCTTGACGACGCGTCAGCGACGCGCGCCGGCCAGGACCTCGTGCGCTGGCTCCTGCAGCCAAATCCGGAGCTCCGGCCCTCGCTCGAGCTCGTCAAGGAACATCCCTACCTCACGCGCGAGTACGTGCCGTCGACGCTGCCCGACAGCTGCTGCTACCAGGCGCCGAGGCTGTCGCTGCTCGAGCGGGTGTCCGCGCTATCGACGACCGTCGCCTATCCGCCTGCTCAGCACAACCTCAGCCTGGTGAGTTTGCCGTCTCGGATTACGCGCTTGGATTTCGCCAAATCGCGCACGTTGTGCAAACGGCTGGCAGTATTCTATAACAAAGCTGTTCTTCTGATCCGTACTTTATATTCTCATAATAATACCTCGAAATTATTCATCCATTATTATATTATTATTATCCGATAATTCTGTGAAAACGGCGTTCGTTTTGCGAGTAAATTCAATACTTGAAATAGCCAGCTAAAAATAAAAGTTATTGGAAAAAAGTGAGGGACAAAACGATGACGAATGTTGCAGATGAGCCCGCACGAGCAGCAGATCCAGGCGCACAGTCAGCCTGCGCAGCAGGCCCAGTCGCAAAAGTCCCAGGACGGCAAGAAGGCCAAGACGAAGAAGAAGAAGGTGTCGAGCTGGCTGGCGAGCTGGCGGCTGCCGAAGCTGCCGCGCTTCCGGCAGAGGATCAGCAGCGTGCTGTGCCTGGAGGGCCGCAAGAAGCAGCCGCTCGGGCCGGCTGGTGAGGAAGGCGCGGTCGCCCTGATCGGCGCGACGCAGAGCCTGCTCATAAGCCGGGCGCTCGAGGAGTGCCTCGCGGCGACGGCCAAGGGCCTGAGGCCCCGCTTCAATCCCGGCCTCGTCGAGGACTACGCGCCCCTTTTCGTCACCAAGTGGATCGACTACTCCAACAAGTACGGACTGGCATTCCAGCTGTCCGACAGGTCTGTCGGCGTGCTCTTCAACGACAGCACCAAGATGAGCTACACTCACGATAGAAGGTCAGACTCGCTTCAATCTTTTCCACCTTTTTACTCTGTATCGTTCTTCAATGTCGATTACGTAAGGCGATGATGAAGCATTGGAGGCTTTACACAGGCTAGAAATCGATAAAAGAAGTAAAAATATATAGAAGCGGTCGGTGCAAATGTATTTCAATCGTAAACTAGATTATTTGTGTTTTAATAACCTTCATTTCACTCTTTTACGTATGATACAGAGGAAAATATTTACAAGTAAATAATGGGCTGTGTTTAATTACTATTATTATGATTCTGCTCCTATATACTCTGTCTACAAAAATGGCAGTCTCTCAGGAGATAAACGATGTTTTACATCTCATGTTCTTCAATTACGCCGCATTAAGTAAATCATTATAACATTAAAATTATTAGGCTGAAATTCAAATTTTCTAAAAGACTCGACGGCACACTTGTATATTACAGCGACGATCAACACACGCGATTCTAGAGCTCTACGCGCGAGGGTTCAGGTTTCGCGCGGTGCAATTATTGTTATTAGCACGCGCGTATTCATTTTCGAAGTAGGATGATGATATACGACGTTATATACGTGCACGAGTATGCATTTTAAAGCTATGGCATTATGTTGTTTTCGTCATTTCTTTTGGATAGCTCTGTTTGGCTTTGTTTGGCTATCCGCACGGGCTTATTAGCATACATTAAAGGGGGCACTCGTATTCATTGTTTTTTTTTTCATAATGTTTTTGCTCTTTCTCTCGCGTGTTCAACAATGTGTTTCTTGGGGATTTCCTGTGAAAGAAGGCATTTTCCTTCGCACAGCTGTACTTACCGCCAAACAATCAGTGGGAGTTTTGTTTTCTTTTTTACACCACAAATTTTTTGCATTGTATAAACAAACAAGAGTAGTTATTACATTAGTGCTATATGAAACAAAAAAAAAAAAATTAAATACTTTTTTTTAATTTTAGACGAGTGGAGTACATGACGACGGACGACGAAGTAACGCGATACAATCGGGAGCGAAATGTCCCTGCACACTTGCAAGAAAAGCTTGAACTACTTCGACATTTCACCGATTACATGGATAAACATCTCACCGAAGGTAAGTTTAACAATTTTTTAACTCTATTACTTTGTGCTAGTTTTTCCCATATCGGTCGACATGCAATTTTTCTAATCTTTCAGTTCAAGCTACACTGTAATTTTATAAGAAGTAAAATTTTTCAGTGTTTCTCGAAAGTTTTGAAGTTGAATTTTTTTTTTACTATATTCTAAAATATTTAAAGTATTTTCATACAGTAGTTTCGAAACGAAGTATGCGAAAGGAAAATGAAGTCATAGAAATATAAAGTAAAATTGAATTAAAGCATTAAAGCGCATTCTAACTCAATGCCAAGGAAAATTTTTTTTACTAATTTTACTTCAATGTCAAGTTTTCGGACCAAATTTTTTTCTATTGTATTTATTAAAAAAGTATTTTTTATTTTTGTTCATAATTTTTTTTTAAACGTACTGCAGTAAAGTTGATAATTGGTCGAACAATTTTATGTAAATGCAGGAAAATCATCAAAGAATATGTAAAGTAGCATCAGATGAACGTATCTCTTCTTCCAGGCGGTGAGGTGTCAGCGCAGCGTGACGAAGGCCAAGGAGTCAGCAGCCGGCGCTCCTCGAAGAGCAGCCACGTACCCCTCATGCGCCGCTGGCTACGCACGAGCAAGGCCATCGTGATGGAGCTGAACGTGCCGCTGCTACAGATGAACTTCTTTGAAGATCACACGAAGCTCATCGTGTCGCTGGGACCGCAGCAGCCCCCGCAGCAGCAAACACGAGCGGCTGCCAGCGTGGCGAGCTACCTCGTGACGTACATCGACGGTGAGAGGCACGCCTCGAGCTACTGGCTGAACGACCTTCGCGACTTTGGCTGCACCGCCGAGCTTCATGAGCGGCTGCTCTACATCTACAAGGTGGCCAAGGAGTTCGCTGAGCTTGACGCCTCCCAGCAGGCCCACTAGCCCGGGGCCACCATGGAGCTCGGGCTCTACGCCCACTTTCGCTACCACCGATGAAATGTCAATTCCTCTTTCGTTCTCTCTGAATTTCGCGTAAATCAACAACCCGCAAAATGCTAATGCAACTGGTCTGGAAAAAAAATGTCGCTCGGCTTTAAAAGTTCGCCTAGTGAGACTGATGTCACAACTGACAAAACCTTGTGATATAGCAATACAGGGTATATAGATATATATCGTTTAGGTAGATGAATGAAAAATCAAATGGACGTAATATTACAAAATTTTTGATTCTTGAGAAAATGAAATGAAAAATTTTAACTCCAAGATCATTCTGAATATATTAAAATATTTCATAGTTAAATATTATTAATCATTAAGAATCTGAATCTCCGAAAACTCTTTTGGACTTTACAACTTTCTGTTTCAAATTTTTCTCGGTTTGAAGAATTAAAAATTTTTATAATATTATTTTTCGCGATTTTTCGACTTCAAACCACTATTAGAATACTAAATTTAGCATTTATTTTAAATGCATTACAAAAAATTAAAACTCATTATAAAATGATAAAGATCCATGACATTTTTCAAAGACTTATTGTAGTAATTTTTGAGTCAATTATTTTTCTTGTAAATATTTTAAAAAATGAAAAAATCAATACAAAAAATAATTCAAAAAAAGTTAGATTTCGAGAAATTCAGAGAGAAAGATGGAAATAATAAATTTGCCTTCGTTATCGTACGAAAGTGAATATAAAGTTTGTAAACCGAAAAAATATTGTCATTCGACTGTCGGTAATCTGATCTCGAATTTAAAGGTTGATAAGAGATGTTAGTGTAGGAAAAATGCACCGACGGATGTTCCGCGCTTGGACTTACGTAGTTATGATGATCTTTCCAAGAGCACTTGCTTAACGAGATTGTTGTATTTAAAAAAAAATTGTTAAAGTTGTATCATCTAGACCTTGCCGCTCTTTTAACAATGCGACATACTCAGTTGAGTTTTAGACCGAGATGCGTAGAAGTGACGCAATGGGAAAGGTCATTGAATTAGCTCTTTCTGTGATCCACACGCGAGTGCATGTATCCGAGTGCCAAAAAACGTAGACGCGCTAATTCGAATCTCTTGCGCGAACATCCTCGAACGTCTTTTTTATAAGAATGTCTGCCATTGCCCCCCCCCCCCCCCCAACGTGTGTTATATAACTTCGTTCAGTGAAAGCGCCAGAAGGAGAGGGAGTTGAACTCATGAGATTTAGCGGTCCAAAACTTATCGAAGCGCACAGGGTTTTGTTCAGTAGTGAGTTTATTGATCGTTTGTAGACTCTTCGATTCAATCAATCAAATGCTTCCGACAGTTGCGTCGCCAGCGCAACTGCGAACCCACTTATTATTTGGCCGACGGCGGTCGAATACTTGGCTTAACTAATGGGCGAATTTATCGGAATGTGCTCATTCATCAACCGTTACTCGTATCAATTGATTTTATTTTGATTCATAAAATCAATGTGATTGGAGTAATTATCTGTGTTAATTATACTTTGTTAAAATACTTGAAGTAAAGAAAATGGTAAAACAGTTTCTCAATTGTTTTAGTCTCATTTTCTCGTAGCAATGATTGATCAAGACTCAAAAATAAAATGTTTAAAACGGTAAATTCGTCTACGAATTAAGCTCTCATACATAGTTAATTAACAAATTAATGGATGAACCGGTTAATTAACGAGTTTAACCAAAACAACGATAATGTGATAATGATTGATTAATCGAGAAACTCGGTAGATAATGTATAAAAGGAAATATACGCTGTAGGCTAGCTTACGCGTGTATATGTACTTGGGTACGAGTGAGAGAGGGATATAGCGCGAGCGAGAGAAAGAGAGAAAAGTCGTCAAGGCGCACGTGCGCCTCCTAGTCAAGCGTTCTCCAAGTGCGCCTAGGAATAGAGCGAACAAGAGGAGGAAGAAGAATAGAAGACGAAGAATAAAAAGCCCTCGCTTGCAGGGCACTTGGCAGATTCACACTGCCACACGGAGCAGTCTCTCCCGAAAGAGACTATGCTCTTACTCTCATAAAGCGTATGTGTGGGTGTGTGTATGTGGATATGAAGGTATGCGCGAAACTGGGCCGACAAAGTTTGCGATGCCAAGCAGTGATGAGCTTGCGATTATTCCCAATGGAGAGTATTGTGGAATCTGGCGTATAACGACCCCGGAGCCTTGAGTGATTCGAGTGTTTCGCCTGCGTTAGCTTACGTCGGCTTTTCCGAGTTTTCCTACTATGATTGATCGATTAACTCTCTTTTTTTCTGGAATTTCTCGTTTGATGCCAGGATTCAATCAATCTTCCAAATTTATTTTGGGGATGCGCACAATAATTTACAATTTTTATCGGATAATTAATCTTAGCATGTTTTCAGTTGAGAAATAGTAAAAAATTATATTGTTAAGTTCAAATTCTATTAAATTATTATTAATCTTCGTTGATTGATTTAAATTTGTTATGAAATTAAAATAAGTCAATCATAGTACCTAAATTGTATATTGTTATACGTTTGAAATTATCAGACGTGCTATTCTTAGTTTAAATCTCACTGCTGAAATGATACTGTATAGATTCTTAGAATCTCTATATTTAAACGTATGTTATTATTAGTTAAAACTACTACGTTTATTGACAGTTTAGTCAATTGACATTTATTCAACGTATTAGTCACTATTCAATAATATATAAATTTTTGTATGTTTATGATTTATCTAGAGAAATAAAATTCGTTGTTAAAACTAATGTTATGTATTATAAACCCTTTTTTAGTAGCTAAGTCAAGTCGTTGATTTATTACCAATTAATTTTTAATTTTAAGAATTGAATCTGATAGGTTTGCTGAGCAGATTACAATCAAATGCTTGAAAAATTTATGCTACAAACACTCGAATGATTCAAGTCACAATTGATTGCGTTGCGAAAGGAAATGTAAGAGGCAGGATAAGTCCAGAATTCGAAGCATTTTTTTCGAGCAATGCTTAAGAAGCAAGTGCCAGATCGTTGACACAAATATATTCATCCAATATTATTTCTCCTACATATAGCGTATATATATAATAATTGAACATTTATTATACTTCTCATTAAAATTATCAGCAATACTTGATACTCAAAGGGATGAAGTTCAATGAAGACGGGGGGAGGGTCCAAAGTTTCGACGATTCACTATAGAATCGAGCCAACTAACGATTTTTATAAATTCGACATAAGTTGTTGTCGAATGTACATAATTCCGAAATTTTAAATGACGAAAAATGTATTTTCGAATGTAACAATTTACCTACTATCCAAAATATCGAATTTCAAACTACAGAATTTTAATGGTAGATGTAGCTAGTTTCTAATGATTATCTGGAAATATCTTTATCATCTCCTTATTAAAATTCTGTAGTTTGAAATTCGATATTTTGGATAGTAGGCAAATTGTTACATTCGAAAATACGTTTTTCGTCATCTAAAATTTCGGAATTATGTACATTCGTCAACGACTTTATAAAAATCGAATTTATAAAAATCGTTAGTTGGCTCGATTTTATAGTGAATCGTCGAAACTTTGGACCCCCCCCAACCACGAATCCCTTTTTTCTATATATGTATAGAGTTTATATACCTGGAGCGTAGTTAAAAATACATTAACGTTGTCATAGTAAGTGTCGCACCTTCAGCGATACTGAATTATAACGATCGCAAGGGTCGACCCGATTATGTAAATCATAAATCGAATATCATCGTATTTACTTAAGGACGTTCTCCGACTCAAATTCATTAATATCGCGAAAATTGTGATTTAAAAATATTATTTACAATGAAAACCCTTCATGAGTCTCTATACATTACTCCAAAAATAAAAAAAAATGTCAGTGTAAGATAAAAGGTGTCAATATGATATTTAAATAAATAGCACTTACATAGGGTGACTATATATAGATATACAAATAACATGGGAGTTTTTGTTTACGTTGCTATATCTCTGAAATTAATATCGCTTGCTATATTGAAAATTATACCATATTATTCCTCTCGATTTCTAGTTTTATGGCTTACGGTTGAAAAAGAAACACAAAGAAAACTTTTTTTATAGTAAATTAAAATGTAATTTTAAAACTAGCTTAGATAGGGATCCCGTGTTAACACAAAAACTTTGAAGTTAAGTATTTCTATTTTGAATACCGCTATGGACGTGGGGCTTTCAAGCATGTACTAAGCACACAAAATCAAACGTTCTCTGCAAGTTTCAGGAAAATCACAAGAAAATCGTTTTCTCGGAGAACGTCCTTAAAAGTCGCGTGTTTCCGAATCGTTACATTCATTCTAGTAAAACATGTGTACGAAGAAAATGTTCAGAGACACTGTTAATGAAGAAGAAGAATCGAAAGTTTGAAAATATGTTTATTTTTTACCGGAAATTTTCTCCAGCCACGAGAATCCGCAAGCGAGTAAAGTATATATGTATATATATGGGGACGACGATCTATATTGCGTCTTTGAGTGCTTTATGCGAGCCACTTGATCGCGTGCGCGACAAAATCTCAATAAAAAGAACGTCGAAAGGATTTCAAGGTCAAATACTATTTGTGTCTTTCTTCTTACGTGACCTAACCATTGTTCCGTTCCATTCTTACCTCCATCACTGCAATGCATTACTGAATGAACTTCTCCTTTACCTCTCCGGCCACACATTCCCGTTGATATCTTTCCATGCTTTACAAATATTGATTTATAAAAAAACGAATTTTTTTCTGACGTAAGTGTATGTTCATTTATTATTGAAATTATAATAGAATTAGGTATATTGGTTATATTCATTAAAAAACAAAACTCGAATATTAAGTACAATATAAACTTTATTACTGGTTTCGTATATCACAAATTGATCTCGATCTCACAATAAAATGTATTTTATTTCGTAAGCACTTGAATAAGTAGAGTTTTCAGACATATGGAATATTTTCAGTAAATATAAAAAAAAAATAATTTTTTTCATTCCATTCTTCATATATGTAAACAATTATTTTTTATTTAATTATTTATTTAGTTATTGGAATGTAACTGTTTTTTTCAATATTATGTTTTATTCTTAAATCTAGAAATATTTATGGATAATCTAAACATTATAATAGTTTATAAAAATAATAAATTTAGTGCAATAATTAACTCATGTACCATTTTCAAGGTATTACATACTTATATCTTATTATGTATTAACGATGAAATAACTTAATTTATTATTGTTTATATAGTATTCAATATTAAATACTTTCTGGGATTATACATTTTTTTTTATATACTTTAACACGATGAAATTAAATTTTGAATGAACGTGTGTGATGAAAACTTTTTTGTAACCTTTTAATTATAATACATATTTCAATTTAAATAATATAATATACTTTTCATAAAAAATAGTGTCGTAAATTCGTACTGAAATTCAATTCTCTCTTAGCGCCTGGCTAAAGACAGTGAAATGCTCAAATAATGAATATTATAGAAAATACATGAAAATACCTCTAAGATAGAATGACAGGAAATATCTTGTGCGTAAAATATTTTTAAGTTCCATTGGCAATAGTAAAATACAAAAAGGTTAATGAGCCGCGGTACTAAAACTCGTACTGCGTGACGACGATGAAGATCTTGGCGACGGCACTGCCGGCGAATGCGCCGCTCGCACTGTAGATCTCCATGGAGAACTCGAGCTCGATGTCCTGGGGTCCCTGCAGGCTGCGCGTCATCACGAGGACAGCCTGCGAGGGGTAGGGTCGGCGCAGAGCAAAGCAGGATTCCGTGGCGGAGACGACGTGGGGCGGGGCGCGCGCCTGGATGAAGGCGACGCTGAACCTCATCGTCGAGCCCGGCAGGCTGTACACGCCGCGCATCGTGAACAGCTCGACCTGGCCTGTGCTCACCGGGATCGGGTACATCGATATAATGGCGATGTAGTTGAATGTGTAGTGGGCCGGCCGCTGGAAGCACGCCGCGTCGTTCATCGGGCAGAGGTTGCTCTCACGCACGCATCGGCTGTTAATTAATTATTCGTTAAGCATTATACACTTCACATTAATTGCCCATGTAAAATATATATTCTTACTTTTTCCTTTGCGCGTCGATAATGTAACCAGAGGGGCAGTTAATCTTGTTACATCTATATCCACCTCGGACATTGTGACAGAGTTCTCCGTTTAAAGTGCAAACGTTCCCAGCGGCGCATTCGTCGATGTCTAAAACAGGAAATGACATATACATCTCAGTATTATTAGCCCAGTTCGCATCTTTTTCGAAACGGTAATTTATATCGTTAAAGGCAATGGCGCCTGTAAGGTAAACTTAAAACACGAATATTATAGCAGGCCATGCGTTGAGAGGTTAATTCGAGTGTGCGGGCACAAGTACATGTCAAGGGCGAACGAGCATTTTACACGCCTCGTTGAGCGTCAACTTATATGGTCGGAGATTCAAGGAGCCTAATAGGTATGACATTTTTTAACAACTTTGTATAATATTAGAATTTTTGTGAGAAAAAAAAGTATAAAGGTTTAAACATTGATAGAATATCTATAAAGAGAAAAATGTTGTGTAAAACTTACAGTTTTGGAAAAATTACTATACCATTTACTATAGAAATTTATTTTAAAGTTTTGCAATTTTATTGGGTATCCATCCATAATGATATTGAAAATCTCCGGCTTAGTGGAAAAAGCGAACACGTCGATTTTTAGTTCAAAAAGCGAACACGTCGATTTTCCGTTGAAAAAGCGAACACCTCGCGTCTGAATTTTTTTCTCTTTATAAAAAAGGTAAATTTGATAAATGTATAATTGAAGCAATGATACCAGAAAAAAAAAATTCATAAAGTACAGAGCGAGACAGATGATTTTCCAGTGCCAGTAGGTCTCAACTCAAATAAAAGTAATTTAAACTCCGACACGAAGTGTCCGATTTTTTAACGAAAAATTGACGTGTCTGCTTTTCCAACGAAAAATCGACGTGTCCGCTATTTCCACTAAGTCGACGAAATTTTAATGTGGGAATAATGAAAACTTTGGAAGAAAGTTAGCTCTTCCAGAGCCCTTTCGAATTGTGTTCTGCGAGAAAGTTACCTAGACAGGTGCGCCCGTCGTCGGAGAGCCTGTAGCCGTCAGGGCAGCGGCAGACGTAGCTGCCAGGCGTGTTGTCGCAAATGCCGACGCAGAGGCTGTTCCCGCGGAACTCACTGCACTCGTCAATGTCCTCGCAGCTGCGGTTATCGGGCTTGAGCTTGAATCCGAAGCGGCAGCCGCATCGGTGGCCGCCGATGGTGTTGTAGCACTCGTGCTGACAGAGTCCGGCCGTGGCGCGGCACTCGTTGACGTCGCGGCAGCCGCCGACGCCGGTCGTCCCCGGCTCGCTCTCGAAGCCTACATCGCAGATGCAGCGGTACGAGCCAGGACTGTTGACGCAGTGGCTGTGACTGCCGCAGGCGCGGCCCGGCAGCGCGCGCGTGCACTCGTCGATGTCGCGGCAGCCGTCCTTGCCGTCCGTTTCGTAACCTGAGCGTCAGGGATTTTTATTTTATTATACATCAATGGAAATTTCGTTTGAACATTGTATGTATAATAAAGGGTGCTGTTATTACCTGGGGAACAGTGGCATATGTATCCTCCTTGTCTGTTTTCGCATTGCTGCTCAGAGCCGCACTTGTGCGTGCCCTCGGCGCACTCGTCGATATCTGTGCAGGCTCCTGTGAGAGGATTGGCGGCGTAGCCAATGCCGCAAAGCACCCGAATTGGCTCGCATCTACGTGTTAATCATTTTTAAACGATCGATTATTCACTTGCAGGGTGCAGCTTACTTCGTACTCGAAGTGTCTCTTACCTGAAGGATCCTATGGTGTTTACGCAGCGTTGACTGCCGCACATTTTTAAATTTCTGTGGCACTCGTCGATGTCGATACATTGGCCGATAGGTCCGGGTTCGAAGCCTCTTGGACAATTAGTTCTTGGCCTAAGCGCGAAATTAGAAAAGACGTAAAAACAAAGAAAATCACTTACGACAAATAAGATTATGTATAAAAAATGCACCTTATAAAAACGGTAGTTCTGCGGTACGGCGTAGAGGTGGCCAAAGTACCCACAGTTGGTATCGCTTCAGTGGTGGTACTGGTGCTGGTGGTTGGTCTCGCTGTCGTAGTTGTAGTTGTAGTTGTGGTTGTGGTTGTAGTTGGTCTTGCAGTTGCAGATGTAGTCGTAGTCGTGGGTCGATCCGTAGGTCGAGGCGTTGTGCTAGTCGTTGTGGTTGTACTTGCAGGAGTAGTATAGATGGTTGTGCTGCGTTCGTAATGAATTTATTATAAATCAGCAGCAAGCCCAGCCGAGCAATTGGTTGGCGAAACCTACCGAGGTGTGGCATAAGTCGAAACGGTAGTCCTGAAAGTCGGCCTCGTGGTCCATTTCGTCGTAGGCCTGGCGGTGCTGGTGGCGCCTTTCCTGTCCCTGTCGCACCTGAAACTGCCGAGGGTGTTGCGACAGTGGTAGCCGGCGCTGCAGTCGTGGGTCTCGAGGACGCACTCGTCGTCGTCCTCGCAGATCTCGGTGGCGGCGTTGAGGGTGTAGCCGGTGCCGCAGGGCAGGAAACGCACGCAGGTGTAGCTGCCGAGGGTATTGTCGCAGCGCTGCGAGGGCAGACAGTCGTTCTTCAGCTGGCACTCGTTCACATCGACGCAGGCCTGCGTCAGCTCGTCCCGGCGGAAGCCCGTGCGGCAGGTGCACTGGAAGCTGCCCGGCGTGTTCCAGCACTGCTCGTTGCTGCTGCACGCGTCCTCCAGTTCATTGCACTCGTCTATGTCTATGCAGCCGCCACGCAACGCGTCGTATCTATGAGGAGAAGGAAAATCGATCGCTTGTAATTCATACGTACACTGAAAAAAAAATTCTATTTTCAAATAAATATTTATTTGAATACTACTATATAAATATTTATTTAAATTAAAACAATATTTATATAATTTTAAAAAATATTCATTTAAATTAAAAAATTAATTTTGATTTGAGTAAATATTTATTAAATTTAAATGAATATTGTTTTAATTTAAATAAATATTTATATAGTAGTATTCAAATAAATATTTATTTGAAAATAGAATTTTTTTTTTCAGTGTAATGTGTAATAGTTTGGTTAAACTCATAATGTCATATGGTAATGCATAATTTAAAAATAACTGCTTGCTCAATTAGTCTATTAGACACAATAATAATTAATTTAGAAAAAGTAAATGCGAGTGAGTGCACAATCTCCGATAGTCTGCGCTATAATAAAAGCTTAGAGGATATTTAGAGCTAATTTAACATGTAAAATTTAAGGTGGCAAGCCTGGGTTAAGGCCTGAAAAAATAGATTTTAGTATAATTACTCAGGTCATTGTTTTTTCAAATCTATATAAAAAACAACCTTTATACCTCAAAAATATACATAAAAAACAACATTTTGGCACATCCGGGATTCCTCTTTTTTGATTCCCGCGTAAAAATTGAAACTATTGCAACAACATTGCTACTATATTGGAAATTAATATCGCTGATGTATTGGCAATATAGATGTACAACAATTGCAAGGCTATCGGCACTATTTGCCTTGGGTGCTATTTCCAATGTAATTGCTAATATCTTAAGATTTAACTTTCTAAAAAAAAAAAATTCTTGGGTGGATTCGAACTAGGAATCTTCGGATTACTAGACTTGATCGCTACCCACCGAGCTAATTCGTTATTTCTGTCAATGAACGAACCCGAGCGGAAATAATATCAGTCCAGCCTTAGTTGGCTTGAATTGACAAGTTATATTTCCCTGACAACCGATTTAATTATATACTTCATAGCCCCATTATTTACAATAATTAATTATCGTTGTTTACATACACTTCTTAAAAAATACAGAATTAAATGTTGTTTTTTAAATTGAAAGTTTTATGACGTAAGGTATGTAAGTGATTTCACTAAAAATCCAACGTCTTAATACTGTATAAAATAGTTAAAAAAATGAAGTGCATGTAACATTGTTAATAAAAATATTTTAATCCTTACCGCACGATATAAAAATTAAACTTTAACAGCAGATAATATATTTTTATAAGTATAAGAGGTTAGTCTAATTTGAATCTATGATAGATTTTCATTTGTCAAATCCGGGCTTGACTAGAAAAACGTCACCACCTTGATCCGGTATTGATCCGGTATTGATCAGTATCTTGATCAGGACTGGATCAGTACAATCAAGATCTTGATCAAGGCCTTATTTTATACTGATTTTATTTCTGATCGGGAAATAGAGTTTAAATCTACTTCAAAACAAATGATCACTTGTTTCACCTTTTACCCTCCATTTCGTTCATTGACAGAAACAACGAATTAGCTCGGTGGGTAGCGAGCAAGTCTAGTAATCCTATAAGATTTCTAGTTCGAATCCACCCAAGAAGTTTTTTTTTTTTAAAGTTAAATCTTAACGGGATTCCATGGTCCTACCATTATCGACCTAGCAATTCACATAGTTTCAATCAGATTATAAAAAAAGTACGTCGAATCATAAAAAATCAAGAGACGCTCTTCTGTGTTTTTTAACGTTCTATCACCCAGTCAAAGTTTGGAGTCGGAATATCAAGCCGTTTTTTCAAAAACTTTGAACGAAATTAAATTTCGCTTTGTTCAAAGTTTTTGCAAAAACAACTTGATATTTCGACTCCAAACTTTGACTGGGTGATAGAACGTTAAAAAACACAGAAGAGTGTTCTCTTGATTTTTTATGATTCGACGCAATTTTTTTTTTTAATCAGCTTAAAACTATGTGAATTGCTTGGTCGGTAATGGTACGAGTATGGCATCCCCTTAAGATATTGGCAATATATTTGAAATAGCACCCAAGGCAAATAATAGCCAATTATTATATATCTATATTGCCAATACATCAGCGATAATATTAATTTCCAATATAGTAGCAATGTTGTTGCAATAGCTTCAATTTTTACGCGGGTTTATAAGTCTGTAATAACCACTAGATTGAAGTATCAATTTTTGTATATCACCTCAGGGCACGTAGTGCTGCACTGGAATGCCTCGATCAAATGAGCTCAAATTTAGTGGAGATCTTTTTTATATGTATCTACACTGCTTAAGTGATGCAGATGTTGAAAAAGTTAGACTCTTCCATTAATATACATTTTTGAATAATTTTGCTTCCTCATAGAGGAAGCTTTGTGATAGTAAAAAAAAAAGTTTATGAGATAATGTGTTAGAAATGTTATTTAGCAAATTTGGAATCGAAATACACTATTTTTAGAAAATGTCCGTATGGATGTGTGTGTGTGTGTGTGTGTGTGTGTGTGTGTGTGTGTGTGTGTGTGTGTGTGTGTGTGTGTGTGTGTGTGTGTGTGTGTGTGTGTGTGTATACACGCTGATATCTCATGATCTACTCGACCGATTTTAACGGGAGAGTGATCATTTTTTTAGATTTTGCTTCCACAATTGGGGTCAATATTCTATTTTTGTAAAATTTAATTTTTTTTTTTTTATAGCCATTTTTTAATTTTCAAAATTTTTTTTTCGATTTTTTTAATATTTAGAACAAATATTGTTTATATATCATGAATTCTCTGTATGTAGGATAAAATTATCTACAATTTAAAAAAAAAAAAAAGTCGGTAGCTATATTTCGTCATAAGTTATTGATGAAAACGTAATTTTTTGTAAATAGGTTATATTTCGAAATTAAAAAAAGATATTAACATGAATATTTTTTTGGTTATAAAGGATTATTATTTTTTTCGTTATAGTACTATAACTTACTAAATTTTTAGGGTTTTTTGTCGTTCAATAACTATAGTAAAATTGGCTTAATCACTTTGAAATTCTTTGTAGGGGTAGATTTTGTATACCAATCGAGTGAGTTCTTTGGGCAAAAGGATTGATCCATAAATTTAGAAGATATTTGAGGTTAAAATTTTTTTCAATTTTTTTTTTAAATCGTAATTTCTCGAGAACGGCTATATGTATCTAAATGGGGTGGGTGGTATTCGAAAGAGAATTAAATTACCTATATTTTCTAAAAAAATTAATTCTCTAGCTATCACGGTTCTTTTGTTATTAACAAAAACGTAAAAATTGAAAAATGAAAAAAATGAGTTTTATATGTTCAACTATTACAAGAGTAAAATTGTCTTATTCGCTTCAAAATTCATTGTAGAGGTATATTATTGAGAGTTCTCGGATGAGTTCTTTTGGCAAAGTGATTGGTTCATAAATTTCAGAGATATTTGAGGTTAAAATTTTTCTAGACATTTTTAAAATCTATTTCTTGAGGATGGCTCTGTGTATCTGAATGGGATGGGTAGCATTTGAAAGAGAATTAAAATATTTATATTTTCTAAATAGAAAAATTTTTTAGTTATCGCGGTTTTTTATTATTAACAAAAATGTAAAACTTGAAAAATTGAAAAATGAAAACAAAAATCTGTCTTTATCAAATTTTTTAAAATACATCCCCTCACATTATAACAGCCTTTCCACATAACGCATTCAATATAACACGTTCAATGTTCAACGTAACACGAAAATAAATTTGTTGTCCGACATCTACCAATTTCATACTCAGTGGTAGTGGTGGAGAATGGGTACATTTCTACCACTGAATATGAATTGGCCATGAAAAAATTACAAGTTAATATTTTCCATAAAATTTTTCCAATTTTTTTCGTGAAAAATTAATTTTTCGAATTTTAATTTTATATGAAAATGTATAATTTCATCTATCTCTTACGAGATGAAAATTACGTAAAAAGTTGTGCATTAATGTGGAATGATCGTTTGACAAAATTTTCTAACTTTAAAGTAATTTTGACAATAACTTTATCGTCATTGATAGTCATAATTTACAATACATAAATATAAAAATTACCGACATTGCTTACATGACGGTCATTTTTACAACAATTTGACAATAACTAATAGATATAATTTACAATCCATGAATACAAAAATGACAGTCATTGAGCTTTGCTGATTGGTCAGAAATGATCATGGTGATTGGTCAGAAATGATCATTTCGTCTTTTGTGAAGATATGATCATTTCGTCTTTTGTGAAGATATATATTTTATGTATGTGAAATTTTGAGGAAATGTATAATCTATAAAAATTTGAATAAATTATGTTGGAGTTTTGTTATTTCTGTCTTTCTGATGTATTAAATTTTAAATATTGGAATTAAAAATTAATTAAAGGAATCAGTAAATTAAGTTTGAGGAAGCTACGTGCCAATGAATTGGCAGCGGTTTTTAATGATTTTTCAAAATTTTTTTAACATATCTCTATATGTAAAAGTTGATTAAGCACTTAAGCAGATACAGTGTAGATACACAATTGAGCTCATTTGGTCGTGGCATCCCTGTGTAGCGCTACGTGCCCTGAGGTGATATGCAAAAATTAATACTTAAATCCAGTGTTTATTACAGACTTATAAATCAAAATAGAGGAGACAGAGAGGTGTTAAACTGTTGTTTTTTATGTATATTTTTGAGGTATAAAGTTGTTTTTTATAGAGATTTGAAAAAATAATGACCTGACTAATTATACTAAAATCTATTTTTTTCAGGCTTTAACCCTAGCTTGCCACCTTAAACATGCTTAATAACTATATGTATACTGTTAAAAATTTTGAAGTTTTTTTTGTTAAATTTTAGTTAAATTTAGTAAAACTTTTGAAGTTTCAGTTAAATTTAACTGAAATTTAATAAAACTTTTGAAGTTTCAGTTAAATTTAACTGAAATTTAATAAAAATTTTGAAGTTTTATTACAGAGTTTATCTTAAATTTTAGAAAATTTTTAACAGTGTACATATATTAGCGATTTTTGATAGAAACATTGGAAAACATTGGAAAAAATAAAACAGATTTGGAATAGTTGAAATTCTTTATAATAAACGTCTTTATAGTAAAGTTTACCGAAATATATTTTATAAAGATAACTTTTGAAATTTTTACTGTTCGCAGTTTGTAATTTTTTATTAGACATTCTTCTAGTGTATATATTGAGTATTCTATTGTTAACAAAGAATTTGACCTTTTAAAATGATCAAGTGGTGATACGATTGAAGTCTGCGCTCGTTATAATCTATCATTGAAGTGTTGTATCTTTGTGCGTCACTTCAACATTGAGAGCTACATGTGATACAAACTTTTCAAACATATACTCGCATATAAAAAAATGTTTTTTATATAGGTATAGTTTATAGGTATTTATTTGGTTTATAGGTATTTCGGTCTTGACATTCAATTAAATATTAAAAATTATATGTACCAAGATAATTTTTCGGTAAAATTTATAGTAACCCATATGGAAAAAAACAAGTGTAGTAAATCGTAATAAACTATACGAAACTGTACAAAACTGTACAAAGGTGTTGGTTTTCGGACAGTTTGCAGGGTTAATTTATACGGTTTAATACGTTTTCGTACGGTTTCGTACAGCTTTGTACAGTTTTGTACAGTTTCCTACATTTACTATTTCGACAGGAAAAATTTGTTATAGACGCAAAAAATTTATGAATCGTAATAAAATGTATGAAAGTATATAAACTCGTACGAATCCGTAAATAAATGTACAAAACTGTACGAAACTGCAAGATTCATTAAAACTTACGGAAATGTACATTTCCTTACGTTTTCGTACATTTTCTTACGTTTTCATACATTTAAGTTTTTACAGACAAATTTGAGAAAATTTATAAATCGTATCAAAACGTATAAAACCATACAAAAATGTACAAAAATGTACAAAATCCTACGAATTTTGTCTGAAAACCAACAGTTTCCTACACTTTCCTACACTTTCCTACAATTTCGTACAATTTCGTACGGTTTTCTATGATTTCCTACATTTATTATTTCCATACGGGAACTAATTCATTAAAAAAATTATAGTTACATCAGATCCTACTGAAAAATCTCAAGTGAGATCTCAAGTGAGATCTCAGATGAGATCTCAGGTAAAATCTCACACGAAAATCTCACCTGAGATTCTGCTCCAGAAAACTTACGTAAATTAAAAATCAGCTTTTTCAGTATTGAAAAACGCCTGTTAGGACGTTTTAGTCCTCAGATATGAGCTTAAAAATACATGTTTAGAAGAATTATATACAATTTTTCAATTTTTAAAAATTGGTACATGAGATCTCAGGTGATTTTTTAGGTGAGATATCAAGTGAGATCTCAGGTGAGGTCATCTGGAGGGTAAAATATCCTAAGAGACAATTTCCAATACTGAAGAAACTAATTTTTAATTTTACGCAAGTTTTCTACAGCATCTGCAGCAGAATCTCAGGTGAGATTTTGGCGTAAAATTTTATCTGAGATCTCACCTGAGAATTCACCTAAGATCTCACCTGAGATTTTTCAGTAGGGGAGTAATTTTTGCTGACTGCTTCGGTTGTTTCACCTTTACAAAACTATATCCCCCAATAAGTTTAATTGGAAAATTCTTTACGCGTACTTACTTAGATCCAACAGCACAATTGCTTCCAGGAGTCGTTCGACCTGCGGTATCTATCGTTGGCGGTCTTCTTCGCACCACCGGGAGAGCAGCTTTGGCGCAATGAAAGCTACCGGGCAAGTTGTAACATTTTTGCTGTCCGCAGTTGTGAGTCCCGTCAACGCACTCGTCGATGTCTATTATGGTGGAAAGAGAAGAATACCTCAATTAGTCAGAGCTTCATCGTAGCATTTGCTTTTCTAATTAATGAATGCACGAATTCAACAAAACAAGCAGATAATGTGAAAATGCACGTGCGAATGCTACTGCAATAAAAATTATTATGATTATATTAATGAAGTGAGTTGATTAAAAAGAGGATTATTCGAAAGCTTTTGCGGGTTATATTAGAGCGTTAACTAATGCAAGGACTTTAATTGCATGTGATTTTTCTCACGACTTCAATGCTGAAAGAAAAAAAAGGGCAGTTAACTCTGAAAACCAAAATATTCATTGTTAAGAATGTAACTTGGAGCGTGCCTTGTTATTCTAATTCAGTATCGCCAGAATTATGTTCGCTCCGACGTTAATGTATTAAGTTGAACACCCAAATAATGAACGAATATATCGTATAACGTATATTACCAAAATACCATTATAATATACCTGCACCTTTGTACAATGTTAGTCTCACTAAAATAAAAAACTTACTTGTACATGAATAGAATATCGAAGAGTAAACTAGTGTTCTATTTAAAAGAAAAATTGTATAGGAACAATTATCGTAAATAAATTCTGTGCAATTATATTTGTAATAAAAATATTTATTAAATAGGATTTTTGACAAGATTGCTTATTGAAGATGTCAAGTAAGGTTTACCTCACAGCGTAAAGTCATTGTATATATATCTATCTATATCTATATATATACGTAAATATAAATAATTAAGTAAAGTAACGTTTATAAAAATATGACTGTATCGGAGAGAAGTGGTCGTCGGGTCATCACTGGGAGGCGGGGGTGGTCCGGTCGGGCCCCTTACCGGGGAGCGGCGAGCACCTCCTGAGGGCCGGCTCGTAGGCGTACCCGGCGCGGCAGGCGGGCCTGCGCAGCTTCTGGGCGCGCATGTCGGGCAGGGGCCGCTCGCAGCGGTAGCTGCCCGGCAGGTTGACGCAGCGCTCGTTGAGCCGCGCGTCGCAGGGCCAGAGCCCGGCCGCCCGGCACTCGTCCACGTCATCGCACTCCTGCGTCAGCAGCGAGAACTGGAAGCCCCGGGGGCACGAGGGCAGCCGGGTGATGCACTCGTAGCCGCCCTCGCGGTTCACGCAGTAGCGGTGGTGCTCGCGCGCGCACCGGTGCAGCCCCTCCAGGCACTCGTCCACGTCGCCGCAGCTGCCGTTGTGGGCGCGCCGGTAGCCCTGGGGGCAGCTCTGCAGCGACTCGCACATGTACGAGCCGTTCGTGTTGCGGCAGTAGTGCGTGCGCTGCCAACGTTTTTTCGCTCGAATCAGTAATTTCGCTCTTTTGAAGCGCATAGATATGTACAAGGCTGGGAAATACCTGGCGGCAGTTGTGGTGGCCGAGGAGGCACTCGTCGACGTCCCGGCACTCCTTCGTTCTGATGTCGAAGCGCCAGCCGGGACCGCAGAGGGCTAGGCAGTCGTAGCTGCCCGGCAGATTCTCGCATCTCTGGTACTCTCTGCAGCCGGGGCCCTCGAGGCACTCGTCCACGTCGACGCACGTGTCGCGCTCGAAGTCGGGCTTGGATTGCAAAGAGAAGGGCGGTGAAGCGACTTTGTAGTTTAGCTGAGGTTGGGAAAGTTCAACGGTACCTTGTAGCCCTTGCGGCAGTCCATCCTCGGGGGCTCGGCGGTGGTGGGCCGGCGCGTCGGCCGGGGCTGCTCGCAGGTGAACGAGCCGTTGGTGTTCTGGCAGCGCTCGTGCGGCCCGCAGGAGTGCAGCCCCTGCTCGCACTCGTCCACGTCCCTGCAGGAGTCGTTGGCGTAGAGGAAACCGCGGGGGCAGCTGGCCGGGATGCAGTCGTACCCGCCCACCGTGTTGCGGCACATCTCGCCCGGCAGGCACGGCTGCGGGTACTCCCGACACTCGTCTATGTCTACCGAGTCAGCGGATAAAATGTTTTTTTTCTATTTTCTTTTTATATGATATAATGGTTCGTGTGAATGATTATACAGATTGTATTTATAAAACATGCGGATGATGAATCTATGGCCAATTAGATATATATACGTATGAGTGGATAAATTTGGAAAAGTAGTAGGAGTCTCCCATGTACAATGGATGGGAAGTTCTCCGAAAATAAAATTACCGTGGCATCGTTTTAAGTCCGAATTATAGGTCAAACCATAAGGACAGATGATTGAACTACCTCCTTCGTCTACGCCCTCATAGTCCCCCGGTCGCCTATCCTCTGATCCGTTTCCAATGTGGCTTGGTTCCGTGAACTGATTGTACTCTCTTAAAGTCTTGCACTCGTAACTTCCAAGCGTGTTCACGCAGATAGTGTCGGACTGTAGGCATGGATTCGTTAACTCGGTGCACTCATTAATATCTAAAATGAAGCGAACATAATTGATAAATTTATTTACAAAAATACTGATACTAAATTTGTTAGATTGTGCGGTTATATTTACAGTTACATAATAGGTATATGCGAATAAAAGAAAAAAGACTAGTGTATACAAGTTGATTACAGTTTTATCCTTTATCGTTTTTTTTTTTTTAACTTTTTCCATGTACTTACAAGCTATGCGAATACATCAAAGTAGCAAGCCATGCAAGAAATCTCAAGGTATCCGAAAATCCTTTCCATCTGACAAACATTGACGGTTTAGTTGTTCCAAAACGTGCACACAGAAACACAGAAGTTTTGTTAAAAATTGAAAAGAATATCATTCCATATTATTATTAATTTTTATTATACATTAAGTAGAGTAGAAATGTTTGAGTTAAGTTCGAAAGACAATGTTACTCACCAAGGCAAGCCCCATAATTGCTGTTAAAAACATATCCCTTTTCACATTTAATCTCACACTCATAAGATCCCTCCAAGTTTCTGCAATTTTCCGTGTCAACTATGCACTTGTGAGTATTTTCCAAACACTCGTCGATATCTTAAGAAATAATAATATTGACAATTGATATAAAATTGTTGAGAAGTAAAATAAGAAGAAAAATTGAAAATAAAACATTCAGCCATCAACAAGACATTTGAATGGGAGAGTAAAAGGAGTAGAGTTGTGCTGTGCTGATGAAGCTTACCCAAGCACCACTTCAAGGTAGAGTTCCACCTGTAGCCTGACTCGCAGATATCGTCGTTTCTGCTCTGCTGTCTCGGCTCAGCGACGCACTGATAAGAGCCGTTGGTGTTGCGGCAGCTGGTTCCGGGCGTGCATACGGCTGCCGACTCCTCGGCGCACTCGTCAATGTCTGCTCTCGTGCCGGTAAAGCGGATCGCGAGCGCCAAAGAAGCAACAAGAAAGTAGCGCGTTTATGAGCGGCGCGCGGACCAATCAAACTCGCGGCGCGCGCATTGTGCGTTAGATCGCGTTCACAAAGCGACAGAGAGAAAGAGAGAGAGAGAGAGAGAGACACATGGGGGATTGGGCATTGAGGGGGACAAGTGCAAGCAAGAGCTTCGTCTTTCTGCTTTACAGCCCAGTTAATCGAGCGCCTCTGATTTCCTTAAGCGGGATCATTTTATTTGCATTCAATGTCGTTGTCGTTAATGAAAGTTAGTTGACTGATGTGCGTGATGATTTTCAATCGCAGAAAGAGAGACAGCGTCATGTGACTTTTTATTCTATTAGATCAGTTTTTTCCTCTACTATATTTATAAAGAAACGGCAAATACCCATTAATTTGCAAAGTTTAAGAGGCTCGACAATTCTAGTGTCATGTATATTTCTTCTCTGCGAATGAAAATTGTTTAATTCAATCGAAAAAAGGTGACGGTAAAGTTTCTATTCTTACGTTTTTTTATATTCATGTTCATATTTATCATAATAAGTACGAGTGAGAAATTCCCAGAAAGACGAAAGTGGACAATGTATAATTACCATCGCAAGTATCGGTACTCGTTAAGCGATATCCAGGTGGACAGGACGAAGTAAGTTCGTTGTCCTCCGTCGCTGCGGATCTTGTAGTTCTCAATTTCGCGCCACTGACAAGTAGCTTCAAAGTACTCAGCGGAGATATCGGACGAGTCGATGATTTAATTGTCCAAGACGAAGATGAATTGGGCGAAGTCAAAGTTGACGGCGTAAGATCGAATGAAGTTATAACATCAGATATGGAATTTGCCATTATGGTAGGAGTGGAAAAAGCTGATGTTTGAGAAGAAGTCGTTGGTTGAGCTTCAGTCGTAGTAGCATTCGATTTGCATGATCGTCCGTCGTCTAGTAGAGTCGATCCTTCATTGCACATACAGTAATAAGAGCCAGGCGTTGGCACACAGATTTCCGAGCACAGCAGGCCTTTCATCAACTGGCATAAATCATCTAATAAACAAAACGAATATTACAAAATTCATTGTTACCATCAATTATCGCCAATTAATAATATTTATTTGTGTAAATAATGAATCCTGTAACCAATTAAAAATCATAAGCCTTTTAAATTTCCTATACTTATCTTACAGTTCAAGCACGTTATTAACCTTTAGACTGCCGGGATTTGAAGGGCTTCAATCCCCTTAGAAAATGCCCAAACCATGTCACTATATCTTAGATATAACCTATACAATGTTCCGATCACAATCAGAGCCTATATTTAGGCTTTCCGTCAGCCTAGAGGTTAATGTACTTCTACTTTGAATGCCAATCTTAAAATGAAATATTTGTACCTGATTTAAAAGTAGTGGCAGTTGGATCGTCGGTTTCGTCAAGATCATCGTCGAATTCTTCACTTTCTGGAGAGGTGTTAGAAGTACTACCCGTTGATGATGACGTACTTGGAGTCGGTGTTGTGTTTGAAATATCTTGAGTCGTGCTAGTCACTGCTTCGTTACAGCACTCTATGAAAGCCGGATCCCACGGTATGCCGAAACTAAATTTTTTTGCTATACAGCTTTTGCCACTCGACCCAGTCAAGATACCTTTTTAATGGGGAAGAAATTTTATTTTTTTATCATATTCTATTTTCGGGAATAAATGAAATATGATGAAATACGGTATAAAATTGTGTATGCAAACAGTGTACTCTCTAAAGTTGAATTAGTGAAAAAACCACTAAACATTAATGTGAATTGTTCCACCGTAGAATTAGTGGATATTCACTATTTTAAATAGTAAATTTCACTATTTTAAATATTTACTATTTCATTAGTGAATATCTACCTAATTCTACAGTGGTTTTTTCACTAATCCAACTTTAGAGAATAAATGTTTCAAAATAAAGTTTTTAAAAAAAGTTGTATGTATCGAAATTGTAAGTAGCATGGTTATAAAAATGATATAAATATATGTAAATTATTGTTATTAAATATAATCGAAGACTTTGATTTTACCAACGTTGACAAGGTTTCGATATGAGTGTATCATTGTCCCCTTCAGATTCAATTCTTTAAATTGATCGATCGCGTCATCTTCGATTATAAGGATATACAGAATACAATATAGAAGAGATACAAGCATTAGAATATTTTTACTAAAACCGAGATAGTAAACAGTAAAATTTATATTGTTAAAAAATTTATCTTATACAAATAAAGTTACTTCTTTTATAAAAGAAAACAGAAGCATGTGATATGAATAAATTGTTTAATATGCAAAAATTCAAAGATCCAAAAAAGAAATTATATAGTCAGATGCTAAATTAAAAAATAACTTTTAAATTTATTTTACTAACAAGGAGAGGGTTTACCTGCGGGAAACGGGCATTGGAGAGTCAATTTCTGGTACCTAAAAATGAAGCCCAGTGCTCACATTTCCGTCAAATTGGCCCTTTTTCTTGGGATATGGGAAATTTAATCTCGGATATCCTCTATTTCATTAAAAAATGATGTCTCTTTTATTGAGTGTCACATTGCAAATATTTACGATACGGAAACGAGCAAAAAAGATTATAAAATTAGACAGTAAACGCTAAAATTTAAGCCCTGATTCGTTAAAAAATATTTATTTTTCAGAAAGTTACAGGCAATCAAAGATAGCGTACGAAAATGGTTAAAAATACGATCCATTTAATCGGTTAAAATGAAGACAAACTTTTACCATTTTCTTACGCTATCTTCGATTGCTTGTAACTTCCTGAAAAATAAATATTTTTTAACGAATCAAGGCTTAAATTTTAGCTTTCACTGTCTACTTTTATAATCTTTTTTGCTTCTTTTTCATATCATAAATATTTGCAATGTAACACTCAATAGAAGAGACATCATTTTTTAACGAAATAGAGGATATTTGAGATTAAATTGCCTATATCTCAAGAAAAAGGGCCCATTGGATGATATTGTTAGCACTGAGCTTCATTTTAGGTACCAGAAATCTACTCTCCAATGCCCGCTAAAATCCGTTTCCCGCAAGTTAGACCCTCTCCTTGTAAGTATTATGAAAAAATGTGAATTTTGAAAAATTTGAATTTAGATATTTTAGATGAAAAAAAATATAGAAAGTAAGCCTACCGAGCTTGCATCCCTCGCAACAGTCACGCTGGTACTCGCTGTAGCCGTCGAGGGACTTGGAGCCGTTGATCAAGGATGCGCACGGCCTACCGGCCCGGGCGTCCAGCTTGCCCTGCTCACAGCCCAGTTTCTGAAAAGCCTTTCTGCAGCAGATGTCGACGGTCTCAATGCAGACGGGCTGCTCGTCGTGTGGCACTCCCGGCACCGGACCCGTGAATTTCTCGCAGCGCAGCTTCTGCCCGGCCCACGAGTTGCCAAGCTCGCAACACTTCTCGAAGTAGTCCTCCTCTGCTCCATTATTCCTTATTCCTGTGGGCAGATAGCTGCTAGATAGATTTTATATTTCAAACATTTTTTTATGCGTGTTTTTTCGTATTTTACTCTTTTGATGAAAATGTTGTAAAGTTTATTTGCATATTTTTAGCATGTCGACGCCAAGTATGCTAAATACGAGAAACTATAAAAATATATTAAAACTATTGAAATACATGCACTGAACCTTAAAAGAACCATTTTAGGGAATTCTCGTTAAATTTAGTATAAAAAAATTATTATTATTATTTTGAATTATTTATGTACGGTTGAATTCTCTTACTTAAACCGTATCGAATTTCATGAACAAACATGACATCAGGATTATCTGAATGAGACTCTCATGTTACATCTCAAAACAAGAGAAAGCATTTAATTTCAATAAACTTTGGTATGAACTTACATTTAATAAATTCAAATCAATTATTCAGGTAGTTCCCCGGCCTTAAATTACTTTCAGAAGTGAATTTTCATCAAAGTTTTGCGCTATAAACTAACTGCTTGAAAAAAATAATAAAAATAAATGTTATATAATACGTAGGTAGAGAAAAAAAAAATTCAAAAGAAAATCGAGAATTTTCAGATACAGAATAGTAAATAAAAACTTCCTCGTAAAATTCGGTATGTATTTTTATTTAATTTAAACGTTTGAAAATTCTATTTATATCTTCAAATAATACGTTGAATCCATAAGCAATTAACATAGCATAACAATAATAGAACTATATACTCGCAGAAATTTAATAACAGTAGATTTATATCTTTGACACTACCACTCGACTTACGTTACACGTTTAGCATAATCACACTGCGTTATGTGCTAATCATTGCTTAATAGACATTTATTGAAAGAAATGTTTACCATTTAATGAATGATAGTTGCAAGTTATGCAACTTTCATTCTATAATAAATGTAAAAGACGCGTTGCGCGCTGTATCAGCCGGACGTAAACACTGCTGCTTTGATGAGTAATCAAAAGGCAACAGTTCTCAATAGTTTCTCGATAAGATGAAATGAAAAGCTCAAAAATAGAACGACTCCGCGTGTGACACATATCAGTACCACTATGTCAGAGCGAAAAAAAGCAGCGAGCTTGCGCGCGAGTTCGTCGCCAGCGCGGGAACCGCAGCAGCCGGCAGCGCGTGCGTACATACAATCGTATAAATATTTCCCGGATTCCAGGCGATTCGGCGCAGGTGTCAAGAGACTCGTAAATTCTCGGCGATATGCAGAGCAAGGCCGCGGAAAGGCGATCCGCGCGTTTTGCGATATACATGTGAATAAGCTCTCTGCGATGCGTAAATGCGTCGCGCGCTACGGCGTTTCCCCGCAGAGGCAGGGATCGCGCGAGTTACGTAAAAAGTTATCTCCGCGCGCGCCCCTTCTTTTGCGCCTCTCAGCGCTCGCCTCTGCGGCCGTCATATAGCGCGCGTGCTTGCAACTTGTTGCACGCGCGCGCGCGCGTACTCGAAAATTGCACGAAAACTACGGAGCTACAAGGCTGCGTGAGAACAAGCCGCTGCGAGAGCAGAACAAAGAACTCGCGCTCGGATTTATCGGGCGTAACTATATACTGCAGCGTTGCACATTCTTCAGGGTTCATGTTTGTGTTTTTATTTTCTCGCAATCGTGAAGATCTATACTCGGCTTGTGTATTGTCAAAAAAGGGCCAATTTTCGAAGAAGGCAATGAGGAAAACAATTATTTCAGATAACTAATGTATAATTTGTTTAGATAAATTATCTCAGTTTTTTCACTAATTTAAACATGTATTTCATTACTACTTTTATAGTATACTATAATAAAAATGATTGGAACAGATTGCCAGCAGTTCATTTCATACACTTACCTTATAAAATCTAATATGAATACTTTTTAAAGAAAATTTGTTTTTAATGGAAAGTACAACAATTAAGTAAAAGTCATGGATAATTTTAGTTGTTGCAAGATTCTTTAACTCTGGTGAGAATTATAATGCAAGAAATTATGTGTTACCCTTAAATGGCTATATATTTAAAAAAATTTACTAAAACATATCTCTCGTTATCAGCCAATGAAGGGTCCCGCGCAAACTATTTTCGTTGGTGAAAAGTTTGGAAAACTTACGCAATGAGAAAACCCCAAACTTGATCGTTCCTCAAATGTTTCCCAAACCTTAGTCAAATAAACTATCTCGGACTTTTTTGAAACGACATTTTTTTGGTTGGGGTTTCGGTAATTTAATTTTTATCAGGAAATTCTAAAGGCGTTTCGAAGATATAAGATAAATTTTATATTTTGAATGTATTTAAAGCAGTTTTATATACTAATATTTTATACTAAATCGCAAAACTTATCGGTTAAAACTTTAATTAATGCCTATAATCATCGAAATTAAAATTCATACCTATATTGCTTTGCTGCCATACGATTACTTGTGCGAAGTACTTGTTAGAGAAGTAAAATAAGATTTATGTGTTGCTACACAAAATACCAGGAATTGAACCTGGGTGTATAAACATGAACTAGAAATAGTCGAAAAGAAGTATACTAAAAAAAGAAATTGCGAAAGTGTAGAGTCGTAAACACAAGTGGAAGGAAGAAGTAAAGCAGAATCGGAAAAGTCGGGCGGAGAGGAGAAAGATGCTCAAGTGCCTCTTGTTAATCTGCAGCTGTCGATTCGTCGGAAGCGCGAGTATAGTTCCACAATAGCATCAGTGTGTAATTATTAAAGTATTGAATAATTACCTTGCAGGAAGAGAAGAGCTGCGAGAAGAATCGGCACGGCCGAACGCTGGCTGGGGTGTCGCAGCGCCGCCATCCTTTCCTTCCTTCCTTCTTTCCTCTCTTTTGGCGCACCTCCGTCGTTTCTCCTCTCTCTCGTATTCTCCTCCCTCGAACTTGTAAGCGATACCAAAAGTCAAGCACACGAAACTCGGCAGGTCGGAATTATTTGAAAAGCGGGCGCATCGCGCGCGTGGAGGGCGGCGGCGAGTCTCTGGAAATCGGCATCCGAGGGGCGACACTGTGTACGTTGGATCCGGATCGGGCGAGTCGGGATAAGTTTGGCCGCGAAAGATCGGGAAGCCGCAGTGTGCGCGATCGAGACACTCGCGGAGCAATGAGGCTGCGCGTTCGGAGGCTGCTCCGTTCCGCCGGAGACTGACGGCGCCGAGAGAGCGAGAAAGAGAGAAAGATCTCCTCGTGTGCGTATACACGGCCGCGCATGTATATATACGAGGGAGGGCGCGAGAGAGAGAGAGAGAGACAGAGAGCGAGAGCAGAGCTAAACGTTCGCGACGACGGCGGCGGCGGCGACAACGCGCGACGTCGACGGCGACGACGAGCAAGACGACAAGTCGTAAGTGCGACGAGGGGAAAGATCCTCTTTCGTCATCCGGCAAACACGACGCCAGGCTCTTCTTACTTTTTCTCTCCCTTTTTCTCTTTCTCTCTGCTTCTCCTCCTTTGCTCTCCTCTCCTCTCCGACTCGCCGTACTCATACGCCGTCAAGTGCTGATTCGTTGCTCTCTTTTTTCCTCTCTCTCTCTCTCTCATTCACTCTCTCTCACTCTCCTTTTTTCCCTCAAAACTCTACGTACTTATACTTTCTTTCTTGCTCGCGCACATAAATTCGGCTGTCGTTTTTTCCGTCCTTGTACACAGCGAAATTTTTTCGGGCTTATTTATAGAAAGAGAAACACTGTCTTATTTTGATTGATTAATACCCCCAATTATTGAGTGATCTATGTTATCGAGTGCTGACACTTTTGTGCAGTACCCTATTTATTCTCATTTATTTTACTTAACTTTTCACAAGTGTTTGCTGTAGAAAACTTATTCAATAATAAATGCAACATTTCAAACTTTTTTATTTGTAAATGAATGTTTTATAAATACTTGTTTACTCATGAAATTCGAATATTCTTAAAGAATATTTATAGTATCACAATATGAAATTATCTGGATATTTCCAGAAACTGTTTACTAAAATATTCTTACTTTCTAAATCAAAATATTTATAAAAAGTATAAATAAATATTTTCCCTTTCAGATTACGTCAGATCAAATTTAAGATTAAAAAAAATTGTGAAATCACCTATAACGCGTATTGTATTATAAATAATTAGAATTTTTATTTATAAAACACTAATTTCATAGTATGTTTCGATGTCCTTAATTTAATTTCGCAGAGCATTTCGTGACATCCCTTATGCAAGTTTCCTATTTTAAACGGTTTCTCCTTGTCTTTTAATCGGTAACATGTGCATCTCTTTTTTTTACCATTACTCAAGTGTAAGCTTCCTTCATCCCAAAAGGCGAAGAAAGACTCATACATAATACCAGAAAAAAATGACCTAAAAAGCTCTTAAGAATTATGAGTCTTCGCATTTCGCAATTTAGCTTAATTTTAAATAATTTTACGAATGTATATTGATTTTTGTAATGAAATAATTAGTCATTCCTTTATAAAACCCACAGAATATTTTGAAGAATTCATTAAAATTTTATATTTGGAAAAATAAATCTAATAGAGTGATGAATTTAATCAAAAGACTTTACAAATGACGGCGGGCACATGACTTTATTAAAATATAAAACTGTAAAAACATACAGTAGCCTATTCTTCCATGTTTATAGAAATAAACAGCTAAAAACGCTACGGAAGTACCAATAACGATACTTTTTGAGAATATTACTCAGTAAAAAATATGTAATCTTATCTATGAAGCGTAAATTGGACTTTAAGGGTAGTGGTTATTGTGCACGCAAGAATACCTACCTCCTTTACCTTTTTACTGAAATTATGACAATTGTTACACATCTTCATTAAATAGAAATAATAAAAAAACGTTTGAGCCTATACTATTCTAATAATTTCTAACAACAAAATTAAATAATATAAAATTTAATCTAGGGATCGATTATTAGCTCCAACAGCTCCTTACTGACGAGGGATGTATTGATATAATTACATTGTATAATAATAAATTATACTTTTTTAAGGTACCTAAAGATTTCATTATTAAGAATTAATTGTTCCTAATCGACGCATTATTTTATGAAACTAAAATTTAGTATATTTTATAACACAAAGAAAATGAAAAAATTTTGATCTTATATACATTGAAAGAAATAAAAAAAGTATGTATAGATTATTGTTTTTCAACTATATTTATAAGAAGTACGAAATTTTGTGATGTAGCTTTGTAACTAAAACATGTATCGAGGTAACCCAGATTTTTATTATGCAAAAGTTTTTATTTGGGTTATTTCCGTGTTCTACAAATCTGGATAGATGACGTGAGTCTGGCAATACCAGCACTAGAAATATATCATATTTTTTACAAAACATTTGCGCAACTCCGCAACGAAATCAAATTAAATATTTTAATCGTACATATGATAACAGAAGAATTAACCAGTACCTATAACTATCAATACTGCACATTGGCATCATAATATAGTTATACACTTTCGTTCGAAATGCATAGAAAACAAATACTTATAACCGAGTTGTATTCATGAAGTTCTACTTTGAATTCTAATTATCATTGGAGTAATTTTTACAATTCGATATATTTATAGATAAAAAATTATTATTACAAAATATAATTACTACAGAAGGAATAAAAAATACGATTGAGCCACATCCTATCAATGTATTCGATGAGCGATAATTTGGAAAGAAATTGCTACTATAAAAAGCTACGGCGATATATGGTTTTACGCGTATAGAACCATTAAATTTTGATTATATACTTAATAAAGAGAAAAATGATGAGGCGTGAGAAAAAAACCTGTAGTTCGAGCGCGACCTCCCAGCACTCGTGGATCACACGGAGCTTGCAAGCTATAACGGCGTCTCGCGCGACCCTGACACGCATAGTGCATAAACCCTGGCCAAACTCAAGTGCGCCACGAGCACAGAGACGCGTTTTGTGAAAAAATTTAGGCGCCCGCCGCGCGAGACAAGCATTAACACACCAAGTACAGTTCGGCGTACATGCGTGTAGTACAACATGCGTCTGCGCGCGGACCGAAATGAGACGAAGGTCGGCCGCCAACCACCGTTAACGGAAGAAAGAAACGGGGAGCCGTTTTTTTGGTCGCTCGACTATATACGATGCTGTGCGCATAGACGAGATGACGAGAGAATTATGAGGGAAAGAGAGGAAGAGAGAAGGAAAGAGAAGGAGAAAGACGGGCCAAAGTTGACATGTGCACGGCGGGGAATCCATCGCATCCAGTCACGTGTTGAGAGGGCAAAAAGCGAAGAAGCACGTGTACAAACGCTCAGACTTTTATGTCTATAGTGTAAGCTAAACTTTCTTCACTCTCGTTCATTACTAGCTCCGTCTATTGCTTTATTGATACCTACTGATCTTAAATTTGTTCAACATTCATCAATTTGAATATAGTAATTCAAACACGATTTCCATAAAAACCATTTGCTTTCTGTTTTTTTCAACATAAGTATTGTGTAAGTTTAATACTAATATATTAAAACAAGCGAGTTATTGAGATTTAAATATTTATCACTATTAGAATTCCGTTAATAACAATTTTTTTTATACTTTTCTCCTCCAGCTGATGACTTACTTCTATTGGTATGAGCTACTATAATAGTGACTTCGAAATTTATTGAACAAATTTATTTACCAAAAATTTATAGTAAAAATTCCTTTTTGAACGCTTTTGTAATATGTCTTTCTATAAAAGGATTTACGGAAAAAAGTTTCACTTAACGTACTAATAAAAATTAAATTGGTATCAAACAATCAGACCCTTATATGGGTAGCCTACTTTCGTAGGTAAGATATTGGAGTTTGATTAGATTTGTATAGTGTTTTTTTTTCTTCCTAAAGTTATGGTAAAAAACACCAATTTCAGTTAATCACTTGTACAACATAAATATTCTAATAAAAGAATGCTCATCAAAATTAAAAGCGTAAAGTGATATATAAAATACTTTTGTGATCTCACGGTATATAAGATGTTTAACCAGAATAGGGCAGAATAAATAACCTAATAAATTTTTGAAAAAAATGTTAACTTATAAAGTAAAATCGTTTCCAATTTAAAAGATTTTTTTTCATTATGTACTTTTTATAGTTACCATTAAAATATAAAAATCCGCAATAAACATTATATTTCTATAAAAAGCATGTATGTACGTCCTTTCCATAAAAAATAATAAGTATCATTCATATGTGCAAATTATTTTATATTGAAGTTATAATTCATATAATTAATATGATTTTAGTGTTTAAAAAATACTATAAAAGTATTCTTTTTATAAAATACGCGTGACAAAATAATATTTCAGCATTTTCTACATTATCGACACTATTATTTTAATTGCTAAATATAATTAGAATATAAAACAATAACCAGAAGCAGAAAAAAGATGTATGTACTTTGCCAATAATAAGAAGCAAAGTAAGTA
The DNA here is from genome assembly GCA_036365515.1 of Torymus aiolomorphi. Classification (NCBI taxonomy): domain Eukaryota; kingdom Metazoa; phylum Arthropoda; class Insecta; order Hymenoptera; family Torymidae; genus Torymus; species Torymus aiolomorphi. The sequence goes on along the minus strand of CM070876.1, from coordinate 39,352,627 downwards.
TGTATTTCTAGATAATTGTGTAAATTTAAAATTCGTGTATGTATGTACACCCAATGGACATTGATTCGTGTGGAACGTGCATGGTAAATTTCAAAATTCTGCAGTCCCATTGGACAATTCAAGTGTAACCATTAATTCTAAATTGGAATCGTCCAATGAGATTGCAGGATTTTAAAATTGACTAGACACGTTCGACACGAATCAATGTCTATCGGGTGTACCTACGTAACCATGTAAAACTGCAGCACTGCAACCTGCAGTTGAATCGGCAAAATATTAAAACTCCCTATACGGCTTTACTCACATTGCCATAATGCTATGTAGAGGCCTAGAGGAACATTTCACAACAAAGATGTGGTATACGGTTCTGCGTCTGACTCGTCCGCTATAACAACGATGCGATTGGTCAAAACAATCAAGTCATGCAATAACAACAAACGGTCATAATGCAGAAATAACAAATAAAAATAATGAGTACGAGATGTTAAGGAAAATACGCAAAATCTACCTTACAGTTTGAAAACTTATCATGATCGTCAGCCTGCACATATATTTTTGGCATTATCTAGATAGGGTTAAGCGTTAAAATAATTTACATATGGTTCACGGCATTCATAAACATGACTCAATAAAAATGAACGATCGCACTAGCATGAGTAACGGCTCATTTGAAAATCTCATTTGTCAATACCAGGTGATAATTGTATTGTCATTCCAAGTTTACTCTCTGCTAGGTTAACATCGCATCACTATAATTCATCAGTCACTGTGCAATTAACTTTAATTGTTTAATGGTTAAATTTTCAAGTACTTTTAAATTTAATACACAATGAATACCATACTTCGAATGATTAATGCAGCACAACAGCTTAGTGCAACAAATAGTACATTCGATATGAACTTGTCAACTGAAAGTTTGGATCTATTGGATCAATCACCATATCAGTCAGAAATATTTTTTAACCAACTTCTTCCTTATGGTGATAAAATTAATGATGAGGCAGATAATTTGCTTGCAAACATTAAAGCAAATTTTGGAAAATGTGTCATGTTGCGTGACATTAATCCAGGATGTATGTATTGGTCACAAATTTTAACGAAGTAAGTAAAATAAGATAAAATATTGTTCTGTGTTATTGGAATTGTATAATATTATACAATTCCAATAACACTGAATAGAACACAGAATTGTATATACAATGTTTTTCTTTCAGATATATTGTACTGTATGGCTTGAGATTTACAAAAGATGAACACGTAACATTCATTAAGCTATCACACGAGTTAGTAACTATTCCAGATCTTCAACCATCTTTAATAGAAAATTTTGTCAAATTGCTAATTTCTCTATTAAAGTAAGTAAATAAACCGGTAATATCTACGATAAGAGTAAGTTTTTATAAAAGTAATTATCTAAATTTCTTAAAAATTTAGGAAAAAAGAAGCACTTTCACCAGATGATTTAGAATTACCATGGGAACCACTATACGAACTATATAACACATTACTTTCATGGAAAATCAAACTTTATCCGAAATATCAATATCCCATTTCTTTAATCAGTACATTGGAATCATTAATGGATTTGGTAAAAATATACTTCCCAGTAAGTAATACATATTACTGCTTTTCTTAGTAGATAATATTCTTTAAAAAACAAAAAATTTAATTTTTTAGTAAGGTATTATATTAATTTATATTTTTTACAAAGAGACTTATTTAAAATCCAAACATGTAATAAACTAAACAGAAAGTTTGTTTTATAAGTAATACTTTGACCAATTATTTGGTTATTACAATTTTATTAATTTTGATTATTTTACAAATAATTTAAATATAATTATATAAATGTAAGAATTCAGTTAAATTATCAGTACTAATTTCACTTGATATTAAGAAAAAATTCAATAAAATGTAATAGCTTAATAATTAATGCAGTTTCACAATATTCCACCAATTATTTCAAGTGACTTGTACTTCTTTGGATAGCGTACTATAATACTATAAGGTAAAATTTCACTTTACAAAAATATATACCTATATATAATCATAAAAAATAGTAATAATCGAAAGAAGAAAAGGCATTACTAAAATGTATGACTCATTATCTCAATAGTAGGTTTTGGTATTGTAAATTACTATTAAGTAAATAGTAGTCTTTAAATTCCTAACCTTTTGTACTTTTTTATATTTATTTTATAGCATAGGTATGCTTTAAATTTCATTTGATATTTTACACAATTAAAAAGTAAATCTTCAAACTTTAGAATTTAGTATTCTAAAACAAAATTTATTATTGAACAATGCTATAATAATTACAGCGCGCACCCATATTTCTAGCGCGTATAGTTTCAAAATGGTTGAATAATTACACTTTTAAGTATATACAACATAACAAGATAAAAATATTACTTCAGACTATTAAGGTGATGCGATACTGACACTATTGCCCAAAATTTGATTCCCGTTTTTCTCATTCAATTTTTAATTTTAAGAAAAAAACTCTTTGATACGTTGTAGTTCTTTATTAAACTTAAAACGTGTCAAAGAGTTTTTTTCAAAAAGTTTAAAATTGAAGGAGAAAAACGGGAACCGAGAATTGAGTAATGGCGTGGGTATCACATCACCTTAATTACTTGTATTTGCTCCGAGCGTGACCCTACACATCTTGCCCATGGCGCCCACTTTTTTGAAAGTTAAGATTTACGGAAGGTTCCAAAATGTTAGGGTGCGATCCCATAGCGTTCCGAAAAATTAGACGAAACCATTTAAGCCCGTGAGAGCGAGAGAGACATTTATGGAAGACCTCTCTCTCGCACTCACGGGCTTAAATGGTTCCGTCTAATTTTTCGGAACGCCATATGGGATTGCACCCTCATGCATGATTTGTTCCGATGAAACCCGTCGGAGAAATGCTCTCGCAGTGAATTGCCCTAATCACATAACCGCGTACGATCGCGTACGTCTGCGTACAACCACCGACCCCCTCCCAGCCAACGAAAATTGTCCAAATGAAATAAAAAAAATACCAAAAGATAGGATTTAAATTGCTCCTTCCAAAAATATTTATTATGAAAACTGCTCCCTTTTAATTATTGTAAAAAAAAATAAAATAATTTAATCATTTTTGCATCTTTAATTAACTCGATCTTGCTTAATCAAACTGCTCTCAATAAAATAAAAATAGCAGTAATCTGCTCCTAATCAATATTAAATTGCTCCACCATCAGATTTTTTTATAAACATTCAACTTCTCAAGATAAAAAATAAAAAGCGTTTCATATGGCTAACCTCCTTTCGGCTTTCTTCCAACTTTTTTAATTTTTCGAAGTGCGTTAAGACAATTGACTAAAGAAATAATATCCCTGTTTGTGTAAAAATTATAAATATCGACATTCAGAAGGATATTATTTCTTTAGTCACATATTTCATCGTTAAAGATATAAAAAATGACCAATTTATTTAATTTTTTTTGCAATAATTAAAAGGGAGCAGTTTCCATAACAAATATTTTTGGAAGGAGCAGTTTAAATCCTATCTTTTGGTATTTTTATTTGTTGGATTTTGGCAATTTTCATCGGCTGGAAGGGGGGTGGTCGTACAACCGCATCCGACGTTAAGGAAGAATCTAGTGATTTTCGCTGTTGCCAACAGCGGCAATGTCAGTGCAATAACTAGTACTTTCGAGGAACAGACCTACGTATACGAAAGTCGGCTACTACACCAACGACAACAGACATAAACAAGCAAGCGTTACTCCGATCTACTGCACTTCGTGTGAGTAGGTCTGTTCCTCGAAAGTACTAGTTATTGCACTGACATTGCCGCTGTTGGCAACAGCGAAAATCACTAGATTCTTCCTTAACGTCGGACGCGGTTGTACGTAGACGTACGCGATCGTACGCGGTTATGTGATTAGGGCAAATAGGTGCGGCTCTACTGAAAAAACTCCTGATTATCAGCTGATAATCAGGTGAAAATCAGGTAAAAATCATGTCAAAACGTGACCTGATTATCAGCTGATTTTCACCTTAAAATTAGGTTTATATTTTCATTTATTATTAATAATTATTATTGTTTAGTATTATAAATTATTGTCATCATTCATTTACTTGAATCTACTTTTAACTATATAATGTGGTTAAAAAATGTAGATGCCGGCAAAGTTTTAAATTATTTGTCATAATTTAGGAATGTAAAATTAAATATAAAGAACTTAATACTAACAATAATAAATAATAATAATAATAAATAAAAATATCAACATGATTTTCATGTGCACATCAGCTGATAATCGCCTGATAATCAAATGACTATCAGATGACTGTCAGGTGATTATTAGCGGATTATTCAGCTGATTTTCACCTGAAAATCATGTTGATATTTTCATTTATTATTAACTATTGTTATTTATTATTGTTAGTTTAAAATTTTTTATATTTAATTTTACATTCCTAAATTTTTAAATTCCTAAAACTTCTTTGCCAGCGTGTACATTATATTTCAAACACATATTAGTTAACCGTAGATTCAAATAAATGAATGATAATAATAATTTATAATAAAAAATAATAATAATTAATAATAAATAAAAATATCAATTTGATTTTCAGGTGAAAATCAGCTGATAATCAGGTGACGTTTTGGTATGATTTTTACCTGATTTAACCTGATTATGAGCTCGTCGTTCCCGAATAGAAAGGCGTTATCTCGGAGTCCGGCCGAAGAAGGCATAATCTGGGAGTCCGGCCGAAGAAGGCGTTATCTGGGAGTCCGGCCGAAGAAGGCATTTCTTCGCCCCAGATTTAAGTTGGCGGCACCGCCTATATATTGTCTATTTTCGGCGAGATAACGGCTTCTTCGGCCGGACTCCGAAATAACGCCTTCTTTGGACGGACTCCCAGATGACGCCTTCTTCGGCCGGACTCCGAGATATAACGCCTTCTTCGGGCGGATTCCGAGATAACGCCTTCTGCGGTCGGACTCCCAGATAACGCCTTCTTCGGCCGGACTCCCAGATAACGCCTTCATAGACCGGACTTCGAGATAACGCCTTTCTATTCGGGAGCGACGAGCTGAGTTTTTTCAGTAGGGGGACGGCTGAGTGTAACCAGTCAAAATTTAGTCAAATATGTAGTTACCCTGTTAAAAAAAATCATATGACAATCACTTGATGAATCACGCCAAAAAGTTACTTGATTTTCATATGATTGTCATATGATTGTCATATGATTCTCATGTGACTCATGTCCCCAATTTATTAAATATATATTCAAATAATTTTGTATAATTAGTCAATAGAAGATTAGGGAAATAAAATCAATGAAAATGATTTATTTAAATCTACTATAATACAGAATTCAGGAGCGGCCGGTCTTAAATACCAAGGTAAAGAATTTAACGGAAACAAATGCCATAAAAGGCTTAAAGGTTAAAGGAAATATCCAAAAAAAAAGGTAAAAGCAGGAATAGGTCATCATAAAGCACATCCAACAAAACAAAATTTTTATACATTGAATACCGTGGGGAAGGATGTTTAAAAAAACAACAACAACAAAAAAGACTTTTATGTGTATCTATCCTCTTCATTGTCCATTTTCGTTCTGATGTTTCTTCTGCCTGCAGGAGTTCGGCTCTGGGCTCGAGCCATGAAAGCTCATGTCAAAAACCGTGAGCCTTTTTTCTTTTTCCGTATACACCGTTGTTATTTTAAACATCCTTCCCCACGGTATTCAATGTATAAAAATTTTGTTTTGTTGGATGTGCTTTATGATGACTTGACCTATTCCTATGCTTTTACCTGTCCGTTTTGGATATTTCCTTTAACCTTTAAGCCTTTTATGGCATTTGTTTCCCTTAAATTCTTTACCTTGGTATTTAAGACCGGCTGCTCCTGAATTATGTATTACAGTAGATTTAAATAAATCATTTCCATTGATTTTATTTCCCTAATCTTCTATTGGCTAATTATACAAAATTATTTGAATATATATTTAATAAATTGGGGACATGAGAGTCACATGAGAAACATTTTCAAATATAAGCATATGTTCTATAAAAATGGGTTGAATAATTAAAATTACTGAATAGTAAATAAACAACCGTATTATTTTATTAGTTTCAAATGAATAATTATGTTTTTTATACATTTTTCTGTAAATAAATCAACAGTAAAGCGAATACATTGAAACGATTGTTTTAAAATTTTTAAAAATGTAATAAATAAATTTTAGTTAATGATACAGTGAGTTTTTCAATCTTGATTGAAATTTTCATTTTTATTATTAGATATCTATACTGACCAAAACTTTTGCCGTATATACTACCGGCTTCATCTTTTTCATAAAAAATATATTATTTATTGTTTTTCAAATTCTGAGAGTTAACACACAAACTAATGATCTAAGTCCAGGTCAAATTTCAGACAAATCACTTGAAAAAGAAACACAAAATTCAATAGTATACAATTGAATTTTGTGTTTTTTTTTTCAAGTGATTTGTCTGAAACTACATGTATGTAAGTATGTATATGCAATTTATAGTTCAAAATGCTTTTACTCATTTTAACCGGTCAAAGCGTATGTTCTTTGTGTTCGAACAAATCAGTTAACCAAAAAACAATTACTGAATCGGATTAGTTTTCGTCGCAATCTTATATGAAATGTGTTAGTTTTCGCAGCAATCTACCGAATCGTGTTAATTTTCGTAGGAAACTGAATTATGCTATTTTTCGTACGGTTGTTAATATAATTTTTTAATGTTATAACTTATACGATAAATAATTACTTAGAATAGTTAATGATTTTACATCCAATACGTCTGTGCGGAAATGCAATACGAATATTATATCATTTTTAAAAATCAGGAATTTAACCGGTTTACTGGTAAGCCTTTTTTCCAGTTTTCATCGCAAAACTGGTACAAGAAAATTATTTACCAAAATACACAATAATTTGTAAACGTAGAAAAATGATTGTAAGTATACCAATTTTTCTGGAAATCGATTGAAAATTGAGAAAGTTATTCAAATTTGTACATATGATAGAATACCAGAATTGGCACGTTTTTTTTTTTACATGTATGATAGAATACCAGTAAACCGGTTAAGCAAAATTTACAATGACAATAATTCTTTTTTTTTTCTTATAAAAATAAAAAGCATAATGAAACTTTGTCAATAAATTTTGCTTCTATTACAGATTTAAAGCTTATAATATGCGAATTGCATTTCTGCAGAGACGTACTGGACGAAAAAATTCGCGATTCTTGTAAATAATTATTTGTCGTTGTTATAACGCTAAAAACTATTTGTTGTCAGGAATCATATAGCCATAACATCTTTAATTTTTTGCAGTACTTTGAGTTTTGGTACTTTAGACCATGATAAATATAAGAATGTTGTTGCATATTATCATAAAAACTATATTAATATTTCACGAAAAATACTAAAAAATAAGGTGGAGTATTAAAAAATTATTCTTGAAATATTATCTATATTATGCATAAAAGGCGAGGTTATGAAAAAAAGTGATGATACTATAATTTTTATTCGAATACTGACTTATCAGAAAGGCTTCATAAATTCTATAAATGCGAAATATCAGATATTAAACGTATTCCATAAAATAGTATTTAACACCTTACAAACTTACAATATAATAACTGTCTAATATTATCTTAAATCAGTCAGTGATAAGTAATACGTGATATTAACTCTTGAGTTGAGATGAAGGAGTGAGCTCCTTCATCTGACAAGATCGGAGATAAAATATTTCCAATTTTCGTTTTAATGGTGTTTTATGGAACTAATCTTCTTTCGCATTTGAGTGAAAATAAAATTGAGCGCGCTATGGTATAGGTTTATATAACTTTATAACTATTATAAAAAAATAGTACATTACGATACTAGTGGCATAAGTTGCACTTTACGGCACGGCATGTATAAGCGCCCGAGCGTAGTATCGTACATTATTTTATACACTGAGAAAAATGTTGTAGTAAATTTTATTATAACTGTAATAAAAATTACTATAAAGTATAGGAAGGGTGACACAAATACACTTTATGCTGCATTTTTATTATAATTGTATGAATAATTACAAAATTTCTTGTAATTTTTATGACAGTTGTTGATTAGAAAGTATTACGAAATAAAAGAAAAATTGCTATACACATAGCAAAAACTGTGATATAATAAAATTTAAAATATACACTGACAGAAAAACCCGGGGAAAAATTCCTATGTTGCTCTTGGAAGTTGCCCACAACTGCTTAAAATCGAAAAATTTACTATCTTTTATATGAAAAAGTCCAATGTCACAAGTAAAACTTCCTATGCCAGCATAGTAAAAATTAACACGTGGCTAATGGAACTTTATCTTTTGTACATTTTCCGAGGCTAGCATGGTAAAAATTGAGAGAGTTTTAGAATAAGAATTCACACGTTCAATCGTAAACAGCCCGCGAGTGCACGAAAAGTTGACCTCTTCAATGTCAAAATAGGAAAGATTCAGACAGATACATGTCGACAAACTCAATCCACCTTGGCAACATCGAGACAAAACACAAACGCTAAACGCAACAACTGAATGTGCCGTTCTAATCCAATATACTTGTTTTTATTTATTTTTTTTTTATTTTTTATGATGAGACAATTTTTAAAATAATTTTTTATTTGTAATATTTTTAAGGAAGGTTGTGAAAAATTATTATATCGAAAATACAAATTCATTAATAAATAAATGAGCTTGTTTAATTTAAGGTATTGGTAATATTTATAAAATGTTAAACAATATTCTTAATATATAACATTTGTAATAAATTACGCTAAAATAGAGAATAGTATTATTCGAGTTAAAGCATAATTTGTTATAAAATTAGCGCGCATATCTTACGTTTGGGGATATACAAGTTCCAAAATTTTGTAGGACATATGTCTTTATAGGTAAGTGGTTAGCGTTCCCGACTACCGTGCCAAGGGTTCCAGGTTCGAGTCTCGATGTCGTCAAAAATTTTTAATTTATTTAATAAATTTTCTTTAATCATGTTTAATTCAAAAATAACTTCTGTATTGTCTAAATATAATAATTATGTGTCTGATACTCGCTCCTCCCCCACTCCTAAAAAAAAGGATGAAATAATTTTTTTCGCTCTTTAAAATCAGTTATAAAAAAATTCCCATGTTAGACTTGGAATTTTTCCTACGTGTATTGCAAATTCTGCTAAAAATCCGACATATGGTCGAGTTACGATTCCAACATGGTAATTTTTACACGACAACATAAGAATTTTTACCAGATTTTTTCTGTCAGTGTATGCTTTTAATTTTTATTAGAATAGAATATAAATTTTATTTTGTAGCGTTTAAATTTTATTTTGTAGTGTATAAATTTTATTTTGTAGCGTATTAAAAATTACTATAAACATAGTAAAAAGTGCCACATTCAAAAATTGCTAGAGGCCATAAGAAAGTTTGCTATTCAACATAGTAAAAATTGCTACAATATTAGTACTTTCTGCGCAGATCAAGGCGCCCACGTGTCTGATTGAGGTTATGTTTCTACGGGAATTTCACTTTGTCTTGCTTTTAAGTTTACAAAACATTCAAAACCTTACTTCAATTATTTTATTTTTATATTATGCACATTAATGATAAGTTTCTTTGTGTTATCAAAGTTATTTATTGTCATTATTTAATATTATCTGAAATTTTCTTGAAATCGATGGTTTGGTATGTACAAGTTCCAAAATTTTACACTCAAGAATCCTATTTGGGTAAGTGGTTAGCGCGTCCGATTGCCGCGGTGAAGGTTGCAGGTCGATCCCAACGCTCGTAAAAAAAATATTTTTATTTCTCATTTTAATTTATTTTCACATTAAATATTGTATGATTAGAGTCTGAAAATAGTTCTGAAAACAGGAAGAACGAGAAAAAATTTAATTTTTTGAAATTTAAGGTCATTCATAAAAATTACTATGTTGCATAGCAAAAATTGTTATAATTTCGATTTGTCCCTCCGTTCCTACAAAATATAGTAATTTTTCTTATGTTTATAATAAATTTTACTACAACATTTCTCTCAGTGTAGCACTGACTGCATAAATCAGCCATGCCACGCCTATTGGTGCAAAAATGGACTACTTATGTCACGGATAGGCGTGACATAAATGCGAATTTATGCCACGCAGTGCTATAAAATATATTATTCGAACAAAAGGTATTGATGGTCAATATATTTTCGGATGAGCATTTTTCTACTAAATAGAATTTAACGTGGTATAAGCTTATTTATTAATGCTATTCTACATGCCTTATATTATTAATGCATACTCTGATCCTTCTCGCAGTTTGAATCAATCGCACTGCAATTGATAGCGAATGCAAAATGAATGGGTAAATCGTTGTCTAACAGTCAGAAAGTATTTTCACAAACAAAAGCTAAAAGCTCATTGCTAACATTAAAAAAAAAATTGTTATTACTTTTTTAATACAGACGTGAAATTTTGTGGAAAAATGAATATTTCTACTCTTTATGCAAAAAAACCTTTTTTTTAAGCTATTTTTAGCTATTTTTGGCCTCTCTCACCTTACCAAAGGCAGCTACCATAAAACGAATAGTATCATCGATTTCTACGGATAAAAATACACAAAAAGCATGTATAAAACTTGCTGCCAATATTTTGTGGCTATTCAATGGAAAATAACAATAATAATAGTATGGGGAAGCTTTACTTTTCAAATTTTATGTCATTTGTTATAAAACCGCATAAATAATATTTTGGTTCTCAAAGAATAAACTTTTTTTTTAATCAGGGTGGGCATCATAAGACATCATGGTATAGATTTTTCTATAAATATTTCCGCGAACATTTAAATGTATAAATATAGGTATGCTTGAGTGTTCGTGAAGAGGTTTACAGAAAATTGCATTTTTGGCATTAGTGCTTTTCATAGTTACTTTGAGTGACTTATTTCTTTTGAAAGTGTATACTGAAGTAAAAAGTATTATATAATCGCTTGAAGCTGATTATTATATAATAAAAAACCGCTGCCAATTCATTGGCCCGTAGCTTCCTCAAATGTAATTTGTTGATTCCTTTAATTAATTTTTAATACAAAAATTTATAATTTTTTAAAAAATTTATTGCACAATTATAATTAAATTCATTTATGAATATTAAAAATTGTTAACTTTTAAATTTATTTATTTATTTATTATTTATTTATATCAAATTTATATCGATGTCATGAAGAAAAGATAAATGCTATATGGGGACAAACTAATCCATAATTTCCTATGATATCATTTCCTATAATTTCCAATATGGCGACAAATTATCAAAGCACTAGAAAATCCCTTATATATACGCACAACGCACGACGCACCGCACAGTGTAGGCGTGTATGCAGTACTGCGGGATTCGTGACTAACCCACAGCTTGTTGGACCCGGCCGGAATACATACTGCACTACACGCTACCCCGATTGGAGCGCCACCTACTCTTATACTATTTTAATTATTCATCAGTTTTGAATATTTAAACTCAAGAATTGAATCTTGAAAATTCAAACATATTATATTTTGACGCCAATACTATATACTTTTATAATATACTGATAATAACATCATTGGAGTTATGAGTTTAAAAAAAAAAACACGTTTTTGTTTTTGATGATAACTAAAGAACCGTGATAGATAGAAAATTAATTTTTTTAGAAAATATAGGTATTTTAATTCTCTTTCGAATGCCACCCACCCCATTCAGATACATAGAGCCGTTCGAAAAATTACGATTTTTTAAAAATGTCAAAAAATTTTTAACCTCAAATATCTCTGAAATTTATGGACCAATCATTTTGCCCAAAGAACTCGACCGAGAACTATAAAAAATCTACCTCTAAAAGGAATTTTGAAGCCATTAAGTCAATTTTACTCTTGTAATCGTTGGACTACAAAACTGATTTTTTTCATTTTTCAATTTTTTACTCAAAATCTAGCCTACAGAATGTATTCAAATTTTAACAGATTATAGCTATTTATATTCTGTATTATCATGATTTTTCTCAAAAAAATTGACCGTTAAGTTTAGGAGTTATAAGCTTCTAAAAAAAAACACGTTTTTGTTAATAACAAAAGAACCGTGATAGCTAGAAACTTTTTTTTTTATAGAAAATATAGGTATTTTAATTCTCTTTCGAACGCTACCCATCAGATTCGAATAACTCGATCCTATCATTAAAAAAAATCAAAAAACAGTTTTGAGAAAATCGAAAATTTGAAAAAAACAAAAAAAATGAGACCTGTCCGGTGAAAATCGACCGAGTAGAAGCTGAGATCCAGGCGTACACACACACACACACACACACACACACACACACACACACACACACACACACACACACACACACACACACACACACACACACACACACACACACACACACACACACACACACACACACACACACACACACACACACACACACACACACACACACACACACACACACACACACACACATCCATACAGACATTTTTCAAAAACCATGTATTTTGATTCCTAACACCTCGGAACATAATTATAACATGTTTTTACAACAACACAAAAATTTACTATCCCAAAGCTTCCTCTAGGAGGTAGCAATAAAACATGTTTTCTTTATTATTATCATATTCTCGTGTACATTTTTCTTACTTAATTATTTTCCATCAATAGTTTAGTCAAAAACTTTTTAAGATTGCAATTTTATTTCACTTTGGTGTCTAATAATAAGTTCATGAATCCAGTATTGGTTCAATACTGTTCCAACATAAATCTAGTATTGCATTTCCTGAACTTGTATTCAATGATTAAATATTACCATTAACAATTAATATTAATTTTTAGTAGTATTTATTATTTGTTTTATTTTTATAACCATTGATTATTTTATTAATAATTCAAAATATGAGAAGTTTTGTTTTGTGAGTACATTTTAAAAACTAATTTAAGGACTCTCCTACCTTTAACAAAGAAGCAGCCAACAATTTAGAATTTTTATATGTTATTCCTCAACTTAAAAGAAGATTACTTGAAATTTTTCAGCATTTTTCCTCGCGCATTTTTTTGAGAAAATAATTCTTGGAAAACGAGTTTTTAACATAGGCTCTTACGGAAGATTGAGGTTATGTGGTCTTTAAACATAAAAATTCCTTACAAACGCGCAGAGAAATGTTGGTTGCTTGTCAGGCATTTGGGAAAGAAGTTAATCAAAACGCCGAGTTCGTTGGCTGTGCGAGGAGGTGCGCGGTGAGCGGGGAGCCGCCGCGGGGAGCCGCCGCGGGGAGAGGAGAGACCCCCTTACCTTGTCCCGCCGCATGTCATGATGGAGAGTCCTTAAGGCATATGATATATTCAAATTTTATGTTTTTAATTTTTTAATATTTTTTATTTAAAGGGTTGTTTAACCAGTTAAATTATATAAAATTGGTCACCGAATACAATAGCAGATAATAAAAATTAAAATATTGAGAAGTAACTCAATCTTGTTAAGGTGATGTAAAACCCTAATTTCAATATTTTTTAAATCAACATTGAAAAGTTTATTTGGAAAAAGACGGTTTTCAAGTGCTCCGTACACGTAAACACTATATGCAGAAATTTTTTTGAGTGATTCTATTAGTATTTTCGTTAGCTATGCTCGTTTGAAAAGTAGGTCAATTGCAGATTCCTACTTACCGACAGTACGGTTTTTATTTAATTAAATAAATTCTCATCATTTTTTTGGAAAAACACGTTTGTCAAGCGCTCCGTATATGTAAATACTATACTCAGATTTTTTTTTTGATGATTCTATTGGTATTTTCGTGAGATATACTCTTTTGAAAAATAACGTCGGTACTCACATCCCCTTAAAAAATGCTTAAAAAATTGAGAAGGATATGCTTCTCGTATTTTATTATTCGATAGTATTCGATAATACACTGTTGGTATAAACTGCCTTTGGTAAGGTGACAGACGCCAAAAATAGCTAAAAATAGCTAAAAAAAAAGCGGTTTTTTGCATTTTAAGTATGGCTCACCACTCGACAAAATCTGAAAAAATTCAGGCACATAAAGAGTACAAATATTCATTTTTTCACAAAATTTCACGTCTGTACCTCAATATAGCTCAATTGTAGAGCGAATTGTATTTCTTGAAGTTCTAGAATCATCAAAAAATTTTAGAAGATGATTATTTTTATGTAGAATACGCTTGTATTTTTTTCGGATTTTTCCAAAGCAATTATTTTGCTAAAAAAATTATTTATGAAAGAATCAGTTTTTTAGGTGGTGGGGAGAGGGCGGGGGGGGGGGGTAAAATTACCGTGAGAGGTCATCATTTTACATGCCTGAACTGCTACCAAAATATTTTGGAATTCCAAGAACGGTGGCATTTCACCTATTTAAGGGAGGCCGACGTCCCGTCAGTTAGTTTTTCAAAGTTTTCTCTTCGAATAATTAACCGATTGGACTGAAATTTTGGGAGAATACTTAAAATTTATGTACAAAACGCGCTCAAATCTTGAAATTCAAAAAATTATTGTCTTTCAATTTCGTAATTTATAGGTTATGTTACCCGCGCAAGTTTTTCAAGGTTTTCTCGGCAATTAATTGATTGTTTGCGTTACAATTTTGAGAAATAACTAAACATTAATATCCAAAGCGCGCTCAAATCTCCAAAATCCAAAAGGATAAGAATTTTTTAATTTATATAATAAAAACAAGTTTTACTGAATACAGCGCCACCCTCAATTTAAAATAGACTGACTCCGTCGTCCCTTGGGGTACCCTTTAACTCATAAAACGAGAAATTTGTGTATGCAAGTTCAAATATGCGATTCGAAATGAAAATAGAGGTAATTTTTTCAGAAATCACGTAGGGGTTTTCGAGGATGCTCTTTCCTGGTATTTATTTTGCATAAATTGTACATTTATTTTTTGAGTTTTTTGAAAAAAAGGCTGATTTTTTTCGTCTTTTTTCAAAGTCGATTATTTTGT
The DNA here is from genome assembly GCA_036365515.1 of Torymus aiolomorphi. Taxonomy (NCBI): domain Eukaryota; kingdom Metazoa; phylum Arthropoda; class Insecta; order Hymenoptera; family Torymidae; genus Torymus; species Torymus aiolomorphi. The sequence continues at coordinate 39,337,607 of CM070876.1, read as the reverse complement.
TGTTGCTGCTTTTGAATAATTTTATGGAACAAAAAATGCTTAAAATTAACCAAAGAATAAGTTTGAATTTTTTCAGAATTTTTTGGACCATTTTTGGATTTTTCAAAAAATGGCCAAATCTAAAAAAAAAAAAAAAATAAAAATGGTCCAAAAAATTCTGAAAAAATTCACACGTATTCTTTGGTTATTCTAAGCATTTTTTGTTCGGCCCACGATTCCTGGTGATTATATAATTATTCAAAAGCAGCAACAACAAAATAATCGACTGTGAAGAAAAAGGCGAAAAAAACCCAAAAAATAAAATAATAATTGAAGTTTTTATGCAAAATAAACGCCAGATTCTGAAAGAGCATCCTCAAAAACCTCCTATACGCGATTTTTGAAAAAAATTACCTCCATCTTCATTTCGAATCGTATACTTGAACTTGCGTACACAAATATCTCGTTTTGCGCATTAATGGGTTAACAAGATATCGCCATCTAAAAAAAAAATTAACAAAACACTTGAATCATTTTTATTTTGTATCCTTTTTATTTTTAACGACTCATTTTGGTCCGTTTGCAATTTCAGGAGAAGGTACCGATATGAAAATTATAAAAAGGATCAATACTTGCAAAGCTACATCAGATTGTTTATGAGAATTTATAGTTTTTGATGAATAATTGGATTAACCTTTACGGGGTTTGTTTGAACAATCTGATGTAGGTTTGCAGGTAATTTTTTAATTTTCATATCGGTACCCCTGAAATTGCAAATGGAATGAAATGAGCCCTTCAAAATTGAATCAGATAACCAATAAAAAAGATTCCAGTGTTTTGTTAATTTGTTTTTTAGATGGCGATATCTTCTTTAAGAATAATTAAATTTGGTTTAAAAAAATCCTTTTCTTTACTTGAAGTATACTTGTTATTAATTACATTATCACTCATATTATAATATTCGAAATAGTAGATAAAAAAAGGTTTATATATTTAACGTTAATTTTGGCGTTCGAACCACCTTAAATGAATCTTTTGAAAATGGAATTTAAAATATGTTTTTTTTTTTCAAAATATGTGACAATATTGTCTTAATATACATTTTACAATAAATTTCAATGATAAAATTTGCAGTACACACGTGCACGCACGCACGCACGCACACACAGAAGAGCATGAAGCGACTAAAATTTTGGCAAAGTATCTTAAACTAATTATATTAATATCTAACGGATAGTAAATTATTGTTTCTGTGATCAAAATTAGATAATTGTAATTAAAACCGTTGTGATTTATAACAGTCGTCCTAAGATAAAAGATTGTTTTTTTCACGGGCCCTTTTATTTTAAAACTGTTCGAGAACGCAACAAAGCAACTAACGGTAGAGTCAATCGAAACCTGTCGGAAGTGGAAACAAAACTCGGGATTGCTGCATGCAAATCGCGCACCTAACCGACTGAGCCACTGCGTTCTGCTTTATGTATTTTTAAGAATAAAATTTTTAAAATGTAAATCTACTCGAAAAAACTTGGTAAAAAACGTAGGTATGATTAGTGCTAAATATCTCAATAAACGAGGGAAGGTGATTTCAAAAGAGTTTAAGATAATGAACAAGCTATATATTTTTCGCATTTTTCAGCTACCGATATGTTTATTTAAGTTTTCCAATGTGGTAGGGCCGAGATTGTGTAAGGTGGCCGAAGTAGGTATGTGGCCGATTTAGCTCCACTTACCTTATTTGTAATATTGTTACATTCACATACACATACAATAACCAATAATAATCATCATTATAAAAGAATAACATATAACTTTATTCAAGATCATAAACACGATTTGAAATCTTATTGATAACAAACTCTCGAGTCAATTAATAAAAACTGAATACTAAATCGAGTCGAGAACAACAACAAACTTATCGCTTAGCAACGCTTTCGTTCTTATGTTTGATGATGGTAGACGAACACATAACATTATTCTCCCTTCTTTCAGATTGTCGTCCCGACAATCTTAAGATCAAATGAAAGAGAAGGCGTCCTCTTCAAGCGGGCTGATCGTTCGCACACGGCCAAAGGGCCCGTCTCTTGAATTGGTCCATCTTGAATTCTTGAAAATATCTTGAAATCATCGTGAAATCGTTTTGAAATCGTCTACTTTTAAGCGGGTTGATCCTTAACTCATCCAGTCAGAGGACCCGTCTCTTAAAATGTAGAAATGTTATTTTTGGGTATCATCATGTCATCATCGGTGGGTAAGGTCTTGTTCGTAATTCTTGGATATAAGTGGGGAGTTGGTATGCCGTGGTATCTCACCTCTGTCCCTGCTCTGGCATTTGCCCTGTGTCTCACGGGAGAAACCACGGCTCAAAATAACCGTGAGTAGAGCAGAAGAAATTACCTATCGTGGTAGGTCGCCAATCGATCAATATGAATGATCTTCTTTTTGTGTTTTGGTGTCCTCTGGATGCAGAAAACAACGTCATTGATCTTCTTGATAATCTTATAAGGTCCTTCCTAATTACTTTGGAGGCTCGGAGTCCTTCCTTTGACTCGGCGAGGATTATATAACCATATTTTCTGTTGTTCTTGAAAGTTAACATTCATCATCTGATTGTGGCCTTTATCTGATGGACCTTTCTTTGCAACACAAACTGAACAAGATCTACACCAATTTTCAACATCTTTTTTGTAAGAAGCCCAATAAAATCGTTTGCGAATTTTCTGTAATGTTTTATTAACATCAAAATGACCACCGGAAGGAGAATCATGGGCTTATTCTAAAACAGTGTCGACATAATTTCTAGGGACAACTAATTGAAGAACTTTTGTTTTGAAGTTAGAACAATTCCATTCCCTGTATAAGATATCATCGAGAACAACTAATGAGTCATATTGAGATAAATACCCTTTCATATATTCATCTCCAGAAGAAATATCCTGCCACGACAATTTAACACCCTCTTTTTTACTGTCTAAAATAGCCCGAATGTCATCATCCTGATGTTGACGATTTCGCCAAACTGATTGGAATATTTCTTCAAAAATAATACGTCTTACTGAATTGCCAACTTCATATTTTGATTCAATATTAAAGCAATATCTACAAAAAGAATTATCACAAGGCCGTCTAGAGAGACCACCTGCATTGCTATGAGAAATACCTTTCCGATGTAGAATCTTAAAGTCATACTGATCTAATTTTCCTATCCATCTGGCTAATTGACCATTTAAGTTCTTGAAAGAAAGAAGCCATATCAAGGCAGAATGATCAGCACGAATAAAGAAATGTCTTCCACATAAATAATAATGAAAATTTTGAACTGAATCTACTACTGCTAATAATTCACGGCGAGTAACACAGTAATTTCTCTCAATTTTAGACAGAACATGGCTGTAATAAGCCATAACTCTTTCTATTCCTTCTTGAATCTGTGACAAAACTGCACCTGTTCCATGATCAGAAGCATCGATCTGTATCTAAAATGAAAGGTAAATCTGTACGAGGGAAAGCTAGAATGGGCGGAGTTGACAGAGCTTGTTTTAAATTCAAAAATGGTTTCTGACAGTCATTTGTCCAATCGAATTTAGTTTTCTTTTCAGTTAATCGATAAAGAGGTTTGGCAATAGAAGAAAATCCCTTAATGAAGCGTCTATAGTAAGAATAGAAACCTGTGAAACTTTTTACCTGTTTTTTACATGAAGGAATTGGTAAATTAATTATAGCCTCTATTTTTTTAGGATCCGTCTTTATGCCTTTTTCTGAGACAATGTGTCCTAAGTACTCAACCTCGCGTTAAAAGAAAGTACATTTCTTTTTATTCAGTTTCAAATTGGCATTTCGAATTCTTACAAAAATCGTACGCAAATTATCCAGCATCTCATCGAACGATTTAGCCATAACAATAACATCATCTAGATAAATTAAACATATATCATTTAAAAGATCCCGAAGTATTTTCTCCATCAATCGTTCGAAAGTAGCTGGAGCATTGCATAATCCAAAAGCCATAACGATGAACTGCCATAAACCATTACCAATTGAAAAAGCTGTCTTTTCTCTATCTTCAGGGAGAATCTTAACCTGCCAATACCTGCTTTTAAGATCTAAAGTCGAGAACCAAGACTTACCAGCTAATTTATCTAGAGTTTGGTCAATCCTAGGTAATGGATATGAATCTTTAATCGTCCTGTCATTTAATTTTCGGAAATCTACGCAAAATCTCCAAGTGCCATCTTTTTTCTTTTTCAATACTACTGGAGAACACCAAGAACTAGAAGATTCTTCGATAACCCCTTGTTTTTGCATATCATTAATCATCTGATTAATCTCTGTTTGTAAATGAAAAGGAAGAGGACGAACCGGTTGTTTGATAGGACGAGGATCACTAAGTTCAATTTTGTGTTTAACAAGATTACACTTGCCTGAAACATCATCATCTTCGAAAATATCCTGGAAATTAACTAAAAGCTGGGCAAATTTCTGTTTCTGTGACGAATCTAAATTCTCGGAATTATCTTTGAAGACATCTTTCAACAAATCTAGTAACTCCTTAGCCCACTCCATAATCCTACAACATCCCTGCTCGTCAGTATTACTGTCAATTGTACTTGGGGTATTTTGGAAAATTTTATTTATTGATTCTGTAATTCCAGTTTTACTCAAAAAATTACACCCAAGTATACAATCGTCAGTAATATCAGCAACAAAAACGATCATTTGAACTGAATGCTAGCCTAAATCAATTCGGACAATTGTTTTAAACTTGATAGGAACATCTTCACCAGTAGGATATTTCAAATTTGGTCCATCAAGGGGAATGCGATGACAGCGTGGCTCAACAAATTTAGAATTTAAAATGGTCACATCTGAACCTGAATCTATTTTTAAAATACATGATTTCTTATCCACACTACCATCAAACTCGAAAGCCTTTAAATTTCGAAGAACCCTACAAATACGTGTGCTCGAACCATCAGGTTCAACAGCATCGTGATTAGGAGCCTGTTTATTAAATGTCAAACTTGCTTCTGAAAGTTTGACATGACCTAGTTTCCCTGTTCTGAACATTGAGAGCGTGTGTGTCCTTTCTTATGACAGCCCCAACACTCAAGATTTTTCAACCATTCTTGATGATTGAATGGCTGATCCTGTTTCTGAACGTCTTTACCACTAATCTGACTCTTTCCTGAAAATTTTTGGGTGTTTTGAGAACCTTTGATATTCTGTTGCGAAATTGAGTTGCTATTTTGTTCCTTGATAACTTTTACTTCAAAAGCTCACGCAAGAGCAACCTTAATAGAGGTTATGCGCTCTAATTGAAGCGTTTCCCTAACTTCTATATTGTAAATATCGATAATAAATTGAGAACAAGCTATCTTATCTTGTACCTCTAATGAACATTCAGGATATGCTAATGTTGCTAACTTCTCTACATCAGCTGCTAATGTAGGAAGATCCTCCCCTCGGCTTTTGCCGCCTATTTTGGAATAAAGAGTAACTACTTGATCCTAAATGTTCACCGAAACGTGCCTCTAATTTTTCTAACAAGGTCTTCAAATTCAAAGTCTCAGTATCCTTAAAGCTACTCAAAACGCTTTTTGCCTTATTACGCAAAGAAGCAGCTAAAGCTATCATCTTTTTTTCATCATTCCAACTGTTAGACCTTGCAATTAAATTGAACTGATTCAAATACTCAGACAGAGGAGTTGTACCATCATAAATATCAGGTTTTAGGTTATAACCTAACCCTAAATTGACTGGTGTAACCGAATTTTCAACAACTGATCCTGTGTTTCTAAATGAATTCACCTAACCTAATTGGCTGTGTGTTTCTGTTACTCGTGTAAACCACGTTTGTTATTGCTGTTGTTTGTGTATTGGAATGTTGGGTTGTACTCATCTGGTTTAATTTTTGACGATATTGAGCAAGTTGTTCCTGGAGAGAGAGTTGCTCTGTCCGCAGTTCATCGATGGTACGCTGATGCTCGATTACTTCATCGTCGCGTACCCGTAACTCCATCGCGAGGTGTTTCTCCTCGGTGATGTGATGTTGGAGTCTCGCTTCAAGTTGTTCACGTCATTGATGTTCAGCCTCACGATCGGCTTCCAACTTTTCGAGTCGTTCTCGGTAAATATCCATTTGAGTTCTAGCCTCATTGAGTTCCAATAGCGTTTCACGAAGAAGAGTAGGCTGGGTTACACCGATCATCGGTGAGACGTCAGCCACCGTCGATGAGTCATCGGTCATCATCACGTGCGCATCAGTTACCGAGCCTGCGCCAGCCGTCGAGTGCAAGTCACCAGGTGGACTTAAATCGACGAGAATTGGATCAGAAATTGCAGGGTTAAGTGTACCTGTTTGATGTTTATTTAAATTTTCAGTAGCAGTGATGGTATCGGTGTCGTTGATATTGACCGCAGCAGTAGCAACTTCGGCAGCAGCAGTACACTGAAAAAAATTTGGCACTCCAGCTGACCCGATAAGTACATACGCTATGCCGAAAGTAGGGTCGAATGTTGTACCGCGGTTCGGCACATCTCCTGCCCCGTACTGGCACAGCTCCTGTCCCGTAAAAGCATCGCGCGCCCCGTACTGGCACAGCTCCTCTCCCGTTAGGGACAAACGGTGTGCCAAAAGTGGGTGGTCTGACACACGCAGCGAAGGGGGCGCTGACGAACTGTGATGGAAACAGACGCCGTGCCAAATTTTTTTCAGTGTAGCAGCCTCAGCAGCAGTTTGTGCTCTGGTCTTTGTTTGAAAGGGTACATGTGGCGGTGTACGCGTCGTTTTCGCCGACTTGTTAAATCTGTCCATTTCTCCTCACAATCTTCGGACGAGCCCCCAAAATGTTACATTCACACACACATACAATAACCAATAATAATCATCATTATAAAAGAATAACATATAACTTTATTCAAGATCATAAACACGATTTGAAATCTTATTGATAACAAACTCTCGAATCAATTAATAAAAACTGAAAACTAAATCGAGTTGAGAACAACAACAAACTTATCGCTCAGCAACGCTTTCGTTCTTATGTTCGATGATGGTAGACGAACACATAACAATATAACTAAGAAATAATAAACTTCTTTAAATATAAGCAATTATATTAGCATTTAATGATTTAAAATGAATAATCTGAATAACGGAGCATACGGATTTTTAGCCAAATGCGACTCAAGGAATACTTGACGAATTGAGGCCCAAATTATGCCCTCTCTACGAGGACGTCATGTGTTGTACAATGAGATCTTTCCGAGTATTTTTACCAGTAGAACTGCCTGAAAAATATCATAGTATAAGTCATGAATTATGGTTACATGAAATTATGGAACTGTGGGAAGCCTCTCATAATGATGATAGATGGGAAAATGAGGCAATACAATTAATGGCAAAGTTGGCGTCGAACAATATCGGGTATATTGATTGGAACCCGTATATACCACTAATGTTCGCCCGAATAATCCGGTCGTTGGATTTACCAGTGTATTATAAAAAAATGACAACGAAAAGTGCCCACAATCTTGATGGTAGTGCTATTGGGGAGTGGATAGCGTCAGTGTTGGTAAATAATATACAAAATTTAAGTTTAGCCATGCAACTATCTGACACAATAATGTAATTTTGTTGTTTAGGGAGATAAATTTACGACGCAAACATACTTAGAAAAATTTTTAAAAACTATTGAAACCTATTTTCATCCCGCTAATCGCGGAGCATGGTCAACAAAATTGGAAAATGTATTTATTAAAATAGCGTATTACTTTGTCTTGAGATTGCATAGGTAAGAAGAATTATAAAATTAAAAATAAAATGCAAACTATAGATAAAATATTCTAATTTCTTGAAGGAGTAAAAAACGGACTCGAGACGAACCAAGTTGTTTTGATGAATTTATTGCACCAAAGTTTTGTTACTTTCTTCTTCAGGGCATAGATACAATATTATACATTTTAGGTTCGTCTACGAGGAGTTTCAAATTCTCATAACGAACACAACGTCGCCAAATCAAGAGTCTATGACGTATCACACACATCGTCAATTTTGGAAGTGCCCAACTATATGATTGGGCAAACTCCAAAATGACACTGTTGGAGTTTGCCTAATCATATAGTTGGGCACTTCCAAAATTGACGATGTGTGTGATACGTCATAGACTCTTGATTTGGCGACGTTGCGTTCGTTATGAGAATTTGAAACTCCTCGTAGACGAACCTAAAATGTATAATATTGTATTTATGCCCTGAAGAAGAAAGTAACAAAACTTTGGTGCAATAAATTCATCAAAACAACTTGGTTCGTCTCGAGTCCGCTTTTTACTCCTTCAAATAATTGCAACCTACGAAAGTATTTCAAACACTTCAAAATATTCTAATTTCTGTAAAAGGTCTAAAATATTACCATACTTTATAAGAATTTTTGCTAGATATACAAGAAAATTTACTATACTGTATTATAAAACTTCTTGTAAAGTATGGTAGTTACCCGGATTTTTACATTTTTACAGTCTAGTTTTACTAGACAGTTTAATAATTCTTGCAAAACTTTTTGTAGTTTTTCCTAAAGCTTTTCTTTACTATAACAGTCTGAACTTATTTATAAAAATATGACTCACTATTTCAGAGAACGTTACGCTAAAGAATCATGGCTATATCCTATTCCCGACGATCACAAACTAACCGATGCGAATGTCGATGCCTTCGTTAAGAGCATGATGCCAATAGCGTTAACTGCAATTTTCACCAATCCGTCTTCTTCTGCTTTCTCTCGCGTATTAAGGCACTTATCCCAGGTTCGGCCTAATATTGTCATTCCTATAGTACTTGAAAAACTTTACCCAGTTTTGGGCTCAGAGATAGAATCACATAAATTTGTTGGTACCATGGCTTGTATGGTATCTATATCGCGCCCATTAGTTCAAGGATCGCATTACCCCATTAAAGGTATAACGTTTATAATCAATATTTGTTCTAGTTTTTATACATTTATAAAAATATACACGTTAAAAGACAATGATTCAATATTTTTACAGATTATGCATATTCAGAAGGTCCTATGAACGTATTATCTTTCCTCTTATCATCTCTAGATGGTATTGATCCAAACCATCCTATTAATGGTCTTGCTACTTTACGAATGATAGCCATCTTCACAAAATTAGTTCCAATTGTTGATTGTTCGAACTCAAACGTCGAAATAAGTGAAGATGAGCGAATTATCCGCGACGACACGTCGCGTTTCGAAGACTTCATTCTACAGTATATGGATAAAATTTTTACTTTGATTAATTCGTTTGTTTTGGAAGCTGTTAGGCTCGAATCTCAAAATAACAAAAATCAAAAAGATTCTTTAGAAATGATGGTAGGGACTGCATTTCAAGCATCATTTAAATCTGTACTACTGCAAGCCAGTGACTCCATATTTGCTAGTGCGTTAAACAAACTGCGCTCTTTCATAATGGAGAACACTTTGGACATTGGTATTGCTGGGCAACAAATAGCCCGTATGTGCAGGATTTTCAGTGAAATCAATAGCAACCTGACCCTGCGGACTCTTTTACCTCATCTGTGCGAAAGCATTCTGGAAGCTGTTGAAGAAATGAAAGATAGCCGCTCGGGACACGAGAATTTAGACCACCGACTGCTCTACTCACTACTCTTGCTTCGGCAGCTTGTCTGCACTCAAGGCAATGCGCTTTTACCTCACATGGATACCATCATAAAAGTACTTGACGAAGTGACGGTACTTACATCTCGCGAAGGAAATCAATTAGGGTGCCATTTATTGGGTTATGTACTTCGATCGCTCTGTGATGTACATGCTATCCGAGTAGACAAAAATTACAACGATCGAAACTATCCGTATTGGAGAGATTGGGGTGAGACCGTTGACGTTAAAGCGGTACAAATAAAATGGTATGTACCTGGGGAACAAGAAATGTTGACAGCTCAAAAACTATTCACACGTTATTTTTTGACTGCTGTCTCTTCTATTGAAGATTACACCAGTGGAAAAATTACGTTGAGTCGGTAAGATTACAAAAACAAAAATTACATTTACATAAATAACCTTTTCTTATTTTCCTTTTATAATTTCATTGCGCAATTTTATATATTGTATAGAGAGGAAGTGCAAAGAATATTAAGAATAATCGGTGTTGTTCTGCACGGCTGCGAATCCGTATTACCAATCTGGGCAGAACCTGCTTTGGTAACCAAACCATATAAGTCATGTGTATTAACTTTTAAACCAATTCTTGGAAACGATTATGAAATGAAAATGCCAGATGGAGGTAATGTCAGAAGTTATCTAGTTAAAACTATGGCAATTCTTCAAGACAGAATATTAAAAAATGTAGAAGATGATACAAAAATTTTAAATCTTTTAATTCAGGTACAGTGATTAAACTTTTGATGAATTTGTGTTTTGTGAAATGTAACTAAGGATTGTTTTTTAACAGATTTGGGAGTTGTTGTCTATGAACAAAACCAAATTATCTAATAATTTAAATATAAGACGACACAATTTTCGAATAGCAAAGAATATAGTAGAAAACAAATTAGTAGGTAATAAAGGATATTTGCCTGAGCTCCTATTGGAACGTTCTGCTATTCAACACGAATTACGCGCAATGAATATCACTAATACCTTTACTGAAACGAGTAAAAATATAATACTAAATTTGTTTCAATTAAGTATCAGTCAATATACTCAAATACGTATTGAAGCTCAGAAGGTTATTAGTTCAATTTTAAACGACTTTCCAAATGCTTATAAAACAATAATTCCTTACGTAATGGAAGTTCTTAAAAGAGATACCGAAGTTCACCACGACGCTTACAAGGTTTGTATTGCCTAATTTTTTTTAAATATTTCAAACGATTTATAACACTTGTGTTAAAAATGTTTTAGGGTGTTTTATACTTTCTTACACAAAATCAAACAGATTCTGTACTTACCAAGGGAAATTGGCAAGTTTTTTCCGAATTATTACCTGCATTGGTAGTATCTAAACCTTCAGAAAAGCCGTCCATCATTCGCCTGCATGAATATATAATTGCAATCATGAATCAGAACTTAACTGTAAATATCAAATTGAATGTACCAGATGGTTGCGTGTCTGCTGCTAGTGAATTATGGAACACGGGAGTGCAACCAGCCTTTCCACGGCCCACAGAAAATGAAGTACAAATGGGCATAGAGCATTTGCAGAAGAAAGGAGATGATAATTTAAAATCATACAACAATACTTTAGACAAACTTATTAATGCTCTATTAAAAGAAAATTTACATTGGAGGCATACTCTAATGGCTATGAATTTCATTAAAGCCCTAACGCACCCTGATCATCTGATTCCGACACCAATTGTTCGATACTTTCTTGATGCTTTAATAAACGAATCGATAGATCAAAGAAAGTTGGCTTGGAGTGTGACATTACAGATTTTGAACAAATTGAAGAGAAAACATCCAAAGGTAGAGTACAAGTTTATGATATCACGTTTTATTTCTATATCTAAGGCCGGCGAAGTTGGACAAACACGTGTTTACGCGCACTAGTTGCAATATACTATTTTAAACAGCATTTGCAAAATTCCTTTTTTCGTGCCTATAATTATAGAATACGCAACATATCTGATTCTCACATTTAAATAGATTATTGTGCGAAGTATTTTACCTTACACATTAGTGGCATAAACTTTGCATGTGCTGAGAAAATTACGAGTAAAATTATTAATAATTGTTAAAAAAATAAATAAATAAGCCATCGCTTTGCTCAGATAAGATCATTCTTATTTTTTGTTAGAGCATAAATTTGATTATAAATTATGTACGGCGGGATTTCAAGTTAACATATCATTCTGATTACCACGGAATGAACTCTTTAAAGAGCTTTTTGTTATCACGAAAATAGAGTTACAGGATTTATTTAAAAAGACGACATTTTTGCATCTCCATATTTAAAAATATTTTAAGAGTATTTTTTAAGCATATTTACTAAATAAATTTCATAATAAAGTAAAATTATGCTATTGAACCTACAGAAAACGCGAAAAATTTAATGTAAACTATAATATATTTTTTTTTTATTTGAAGATCATTTAAAACCTATTAAACATAAGATTGTACATGAGTAGCAGTTTAGACTTTAAAAGAAGAGCTAGATTTAAAATTTTCGACATAATATGGTAATGTTTAATTTTTTAATAGATAGTGATAGATGTTCCAAACCGAGAAATTAATGGGAATCCAGGTCCTAGAAAAGACAACGAATGGCTACAATATAAATACGATAAGCGGCCTACAAATCCTACGCAATGGGATGAGCCTCGATATGTGCATAAGGCGTACTTAGGGTACTATGTGTGGCCAAAAAAATTAGAAGTGTATGCGCCTTGTTGCGATCAACCAACATTAGATAGCAATCGACAACTAAATGATCACGAGAAAGAAATTGATTTATTTTTCCGTAACGAAGAAAATATTGCAAAGCTCGTAAAGTACTTAACTATGGAGGAAAAGAAAGGCAAAGATAGGTTTAACTTTAACCGGTACCTCCTTTTCAAAGGGCTTTTCCGAAATCACGGAGACGTATATTTGAAATCATTTCTGCCTCATTTGGAGAAAATTGTACAGAGCAAGGAAGATAGCTTTCAAATATCCGCAGCAGAATTCATATCCGGTCTCGTGCGCGGGGCCAAGCACTGGCCCTATCAAATGACCGTGAACCTGTGGCAAAACCTTTTGCCGATCATCGCATTAGCATTGAATAACATCACTGAAGAGACGACTAATGACTGGGTAGTGTGCTTCTCCGCCATTCACAAAAATAGGGATCCAAGCCGACTGCACTGGCTAATTGAATATTTAGCCAGCGAAGAACATCAAACGGCTCAGGAGGTCTCAGTTACCGAGTGCGTAAAGCTACTAATGCTGGAATGCGCAGTGTCGAATCAAACCTGGCGTATAAGAGAATTATTAAATAGACTAGTGCCACGCTTTGAGAGCCGATTATTTGCTAATCCGTTTGATATCGTCAGAGTTCGGCTCTCGCATATTCTCGCGTCAATCTTCAATATAAATTTCAAGTTTCAAAGTAAAATGAATAGCGAAGAAAATGGCAAGTCAAATTACACGTATCTTCTGAGAAATGGAAAATATAATAAAAATTGTAAATTTAATATTATTTATAGGTTATCCAGAAGTAGATGACTTCATTAATAAGGTGTATCCGCGATTAGAACTCTTATTAACCGAACAAGATAGCAAATCTGCCGAATTTGTTAGTGCCTCAAGATTGCTTTGTGCTATTTGCCTTTGGATAATGCTGTGCATTTGTAGCTCGCATTTTGGCGTAATTTCGAGTTTCTATAAAATATATCCTATTATCACCCAGATTGAGAACAGTGAAACAGACGAGAATATGTCTCAACATTGTTTGTACGCACTGTCCGTAATGTCAGTAACATCGCTTGTTCCGAAACATGTGCCCGCTGCCATACGGGCCGTCGATGAGATGAGCAGGAGTTCATCGTGGTCAGCTCGATCCAGTGCTGTGCAATTTCTCCAAGCATTTCTCTTTAACAATATGAGCACCCTTTTAAGTAATCAACCCTGGATCGATACGTTCACGGACATTGTTTTAAGAACGCTGGAAGACGAGCGAGTTGAAGTCAGAGAGAAGTCAGCCCAAGTTCTGAGTGGCATTCTACATTGTACGCTAATCACCAACGAACAATCTCATTTCGTAAGTTGTTTTGTTTTATTTAAAATTAATTTAAAAACTACTTCTATTCGCAAAAACACTCTGCATAAAATTCCCTACAATTTAAAAACAAAAGACGATAGCTACATTTAGCCATAAGTTATTGATGAAAACGTAACTTTTTGTAAATAGGTTATATTTCGAAATTAGAAAAAGAAATGAATATTTTTTGGTTAAAAAGGATATTAAATACTATAATTTGCTAAATTTTTGTTTTTTTATTGATTATTTTTTGAGAAAAAAAATAATTTATAAAAAAAAGTGATTTTCTTTGCCGCTGCATAACTAGAGTAAAATTGGCTCGATCGCTTTGAATTTTTTGTAGGGGTAGATTTTGGATACCAGCTGCGGCAGTTTTTGGTTAAAAGGATTGGTCCATAAATTTCAGAGATATTTGAGGTTAAAATACTTTTTCAAATCGTAATTTCTCGCGAACGACTTGAAGTATCATCTTGAAATTTATAAACAATGTTGTATGTTATATAAACAACATGTGTACAAAATTTTTATTATTTTGAGATATTTAACATTGAAAATTTTCGTATTTTAAAAAGTGATTTTCTTTGTCGCACGATGAATTCAGTTAAAATTTTTTAATTGTTTTGATATTTTGTAAATATGTAGAGTTTGTATATTTCTTTTGTATGAATTACTTTCGCAAAAGTTTTTGTTCATAAATTTAAGACATTTGATGATAAAATTTTTTCAACATTTTTTTCAAATCGTCATTTCTCGAGATTTATGAATAAACGTAAAATTTATAGGCTATATTTTATATCACTGCTAGAAAGACTTGACAAAAGACTATGACTTGACAAAAAATCTCCGGATTGACTGTTAATGAACGTGCACTTGAATAGCGTCAAATGCCGGCGGATTAATAGTTAAGAAATCGAGAAGTTGGCGTAAATACTTGAAAAAGTTCACCTTTTTCAATTGTACACTCTTTTTGTCTGTCGTATACTTCTTCACATCGGAATGAAGAAAACTTGTCCAAAATTTGTCAATTGAAAACTAGAGTAAAATTCCTACAATCACGTTGAAATTTTGTGAAGCTGTATAGAGTTTATATATTTATCGTATAAGTTCTTTAAGTAAAAGAATTGGCTCATGATTTTTAGAGAAATTTAAGGTTATGATTTTTTTACGTTTTTTTTTTTCAAAATCGTAATTTGTCAATGACGGCGGCATATATAAGTTTGAAATTTATAGACTATTTCGTATGCGATATAGGTGTAAAATTTCATCAACATCATATGGTTACTTTTTAAAATATTTGATATTTAAAATTTTGGTATTTCTAAAAATGTTTTTTTTTGTCGCGCAATAACTGGAGTAAAATTGTTTCAATTGCTTTGAAATTCGGTGGAGATGTAGAGTTTGTATATGGGAGCGTCCAGCAGAAACGGGCCACCGAGCGCGCGTGGTGCCTTTTTTCGCGTAAAAGGCGCTCTGTTTAACTCGTTCATAATCGTATGCTGCGTCTTTGAAAAAAAAACCAAGGACCTATATCGATAGATTTTTTCCTGCTCTTTCCAATGGTGCCATTGTTTTTATTGCGAAACGCTTTCTTCCGGACGAAAACTCGAGTTGAATATTGAAAGCCGTTTTTCTCAAAGTGTATCATGTTTTTTTTCAAAATAAACTACACCATTGGAAAGTAAAACTCTTAAGCTTCAAAACCCTATCTTGGAGAAGTTGGAGAAATAAAGGGTTTAAAAGTAACAACATGAAAAAGACAGCGCTGAGGGTCCGCGCGAGCCCCTCGCGCCCGTGGGTACGGCACGTTTAAGTGCACGCTCTATTCAATTCGCTAATAATCGTGTACCAAGTCTCTCAAAAAAGAACTAAGGACACATATATCGATAGATTTTTTCCTGCTCTTTCCAATGGTGCTATTATTTTTATTCCGAAATGCTTCCGAAAGGTAATATTGTTATGCCAGATTAAACAATCTATAAGGTTATTTTAAATTTCTGTTTCACTGCTTTCAGTGCGTTCATGGATATTTTTATGTTTAATATATTATGTTTTTCAAATTTTGTTATATAAATGAACAAAGTTCATTGTAATATTATACTAACTGTTACAACTAGATCCACAAAATTATGTCCACGCATTGGCATTGTAAGTTACAAAACATTTTATATTTACAAAAAGAAAGGGCGAAATAGCACATCGCGTGTATTAATCCGCCCTTGAGCATAGCGTAAAAAGTTCGAGCAGCCGCTGTCTTTTTGATCTTACTATTTTTGAACTTTTCATGTTTCAACTTAAAAATATAATATTTTATAGTTTAAGACTTGTACTTTTGAAGAATATAATTCATTTTGAAGAAAAGACTGATATTTTATTGAAAAAATAGAGTTTAAACATTCAAATGGAATTTTCAACTAGAAGGAAGCATTTCGGAATAAAAATAATAGCACCATTAGAAAGAGCAGGAAAAAATCTATCGATATATGTCCTTAGTTCTTTTTTCAGAGACTTGGTACACGATTATTAGCGAATTGAATAGAGCGTGCACTTAAACGTGCCGTACGCACGGGCGCGAGGGGCTCGCGCGGACCCTCGGCGCTGTCTTTTTCATGTTGTTACTTTTAAACCCTTTATTTCTCCAACTTCTCCAAGATAGGGTTTTGAAGCTTAAGAGTTGTACTTTCCAATGGTGTAGTTTATTTTGAAAAAAACATGATATACTTTGAGAAAAATGGCTTTCAATATTCAACTCGAGTTTTCGTCCGGAAGAAAGCGTTTCGCAATAAAAACAATGGCACCACTGGAAAGAGCAGGAAAAAATCTATCGATATAGGTCCTTGGTTTTTTTTTCAAAGACGCAGCATACGATTATGAGCGAGTTAAACAGAGCGCCTTTTACGCGAAAAAAGGCACCGCGCGCGCTCGGTGGCCCGTTTCTGCTAGACGCTCCCATATTCTTTATTATATGGGTTCTTTGGATGAAAGAATTGGTTTATGAATTTCAGAGATATTCAAGGTTAAAATTTTTGTAGCCCTCTTTTCAAATCGTAATTTCTCGAGAACTGCTTTATGTATAAACATGAAATATATAGGCAATTGTGTGTGTGGTACACTGAGAAAAATGTTGTAGTAAATTTTATTATAACTGTAATAAAAATTACTATAAAGTATAGGAAGGGTGACACAAATACACTTTATGCTGCATTTTTATTATAATTGTATGAATAATTACAAAATTTCTTGTAATTTTTATGACAGTTGTTGATTAGAAAGTATTACGAAATAAAAGAAAAATTGCTATACACATAGCAAAAACTGTGATATAATAAAATTTAAAATATATGCTTTTAATTTTTATTAGAATAGAATATAAATTTTATTTTGTAGCGTTGAAATTTTATTTTGTAGTGTATAAATTTTATTTTGTAGCGTATTAAAAATTACTATAAACATAGTAAAAAGTGCCACATTCAAAAATTGCTACAGGCCATAAGAAAGTTTGCTATCCAACATAGTAAAAATTGCTACAACATTAGTACTTTCTGCGCAGATCAAGGCGCCCACGTGTCTGATTGAGGTTATGTTTCTACGGGAATTTCACTTTGTCTTGCTTTTAAGTTTACAAAACATTCAAAACCTTACTTCAATTATTTTATTTTTATATTATGCACATTAATGATAAGTTTCTTTGTGTTATCAAAGTTATTTATTGTCATTATTTAATATTATCTGAAATTTTCTTGAAATCGATGGTTTGGCATGTACAAGTTCCAAAATTTTACACTCAAGAATCCTATTTGGGTAAGTGGTTAGCGCGTCCGATTGCCGCGGTGAAGGTTGCAGGTTCGATCCCAACGCTCGTAAAAAAAATATTTTTATTTCTCATTTTAATTTATTTTCACATTAAATATTGTATGATTAGAGTCCGAAAATAGTTCTGAAAACAGGAAGAACGAGAAAAAATTTAATTTTTTGAAATTTAAGGTCATTCATAAAAATTACTATGTTGCATAGCAAAAATTGTTATAATTTCGATTTGTCCCTCCGTTCCTACAAAATATAGTAATTTTTCTTATGTTTATAATAAATTTTACTACAACATTTCTCTCAGTGTACAAGCAATATATGTGTGAAATTTCATCAAGAAACTATGATTTGAAGTAAAGGATATTTAGTAATTTTTGTAGGTTTTGAAGTTAATATTATAATCAATTATTTTATTCATTTTTCATATATTAGATCATACCTATTATTTTATTCATATTTTATACATAATTTATAAATGAATTCTTTTTAATCTTCATAAATGAATGTAATTAGAATTGTGTCAAAAACTGGTTTAATAATTTTAAATTTTGGTATTAAAAATTAATTAAAGGAATCAGTAAATTAAGTTTGAGAAAGCCTCGTGCCAATGAATTGGCAGCGGTTTTTTAAATAAGAGCTCTCTATTGCTCTCTACAAAAATCTAATGAATGGAATTTATTGAACAGTGATGAAAAGTTTCTAGAATCGTTGATAGTAAATAAAATGTAAATAAATAAATTAATAAATAAATAAATTAATATACTCTACTTCTGAAGAAAATTTGTCTTATATTGTGTTTTTATTTTATTTTATTTTTATATTTCTATAAATATAAATAATAAATATAATAATAACAAAGATAATTATAAATAAAATGATCCCATCATTTTATCAGAATTAAAATCAATTTAGATACATTTTTCTTATTCACATAGCTCCCATTATGACATCCTCTAAAGAGAATGTAGCAAATAATGAACTTTTTCTTAACAAATACATTGATATTAAGATACAAAATATAATTGAACTTTTTTTTCATTTAATAATGATTCTACTGACAGTTATTATATATTATATGTAATAGTTATCAACCTACTGATCACTACTGTCTAGTTCATTCGACTTCCGAAGACGTGAAAACCTCTCATCCTCAGTCCCGGGTTGTTTAGTCCAACCCACGGAGGATTTTGAGAGCGTCTTCGGAAGGAGTAGATGTTAAAATTGAATACCAAAAAGGAAGAAAAAACACGTTTAATTGAAATGGTTTTTGAAAATAATAGTTTTCGGCCCTAGGCCGTTGCATTTTACGGATCGAAAACTACTATTTCAGAATGAAATTCTGTGTTTCGCCTTCGACATTGTAGGTTCCCATGGGCTAGATAGCCATGGGTTAGAATTACTACAAAAATGTATCACTGAGTATATACTTAGTCTACATTTACACTGCGAATTTGTGTGGTGTGATCCACATTTCTTAATTTATCATGTTGTCAAGAAAATTGACTTTTTCAAAAACCATTTCGATTAAACGTGTTTTTTCTTCCTTTTTTTTGTATACAATTTTAACGCCTACTCCTTCCGAAGATGCTCTTGAAATCTTGCGAGGGTTTGACTAAACAACCCGGAACTGAGGATAATCGGTTTTCCACGTTTTCGAAAATCGAATGAACTAGGCAGTAGTGATCAGTAGATTCATAACTATGACATATAATTGAACTTGTTAACATTTTTTTTTTATTATACAAAAACGTTAAATATTTATAAGAAACAGTTTTACTTCTAAATTGTTAAAATTATTAGAGTACTGACTTTTATTTTTGCTTGTAAAGATGAAATATGAAGTTAGCCACATACGTTGACGTAAAAGGAGCCGAGGAATACGGTAACCCTTTTGCTTTTAAAAAAAAGGAAGTTTTACTAGGCATCTCTAAGCGCGGTTCGCGCGCCATAATATTAGCAACACTTCGCACCACTGTTGTTTGTGTAACCTAGCAACCCATTACTTACTCCCACCAACCAAATCACGAATAAATTGGTATCATAACAAATAGGTTCATTTTTTAAGATAGGAGGATAGGATAGTCTAAGGTAGTTCTTTAATAATAATATGAGAAAAACTTACTCAACAAAATAAACCATATTCTCTATAGCCTGTAAAGAAAATCACGAAATGTTTTTAAGCCCAGAATACCAAATGAATTTTCGAAAAAAATCTTGAAAATGTTCGTGTTTTTACATGTGTTTATATGAAATATATGGAAAAGAAGAAATAGAAGTAAAAGTTAAATACTATTGGATAATTTAAAGAAAGAAAAAAGTTTACTACCGAACGCTTTAAAAAGTTATTGAATAATAGTATACAACAAAGCTGCTACAATACGCGTATTAATCATACTCTACTTTTTAAATCTGCACAAAATATTGTATGTGTTTTACGGTTGTTTACAAATTATTGTACAATTTAATAAATGATTTCAAATTTTACAATATTAAAAGCGTTTAAAAAATCATTCATCATTTGATGAATCTGCAGGTTCACAAAATCCGGACCTGCATTAGAGAATTACCTTAACACTTAATAAAAATAGATTTTGCATTAATACATTTAAATATTAGGAAAAAAAATTATAACAAATATCAACTAACATTTTCTTACACAGGAAAAGTTTAAGTTATTAGCTAAAACAAAGTTGCGCGGTCCACATGCTATGCGCTTGCGCCACGCCGGTGTTCTAGGAATGTGTGCTTTTATTCAAGCTCATCCTTACGACATTCCAAAGGATATTCTTCCTATTTTTGAGCACTTAAGCGCACATCTTAATGATCCAGCTCCAATACCCGTAAGTAAAAAGTATGCATTTAATTATAAGACATAAGTGTTTTCGTAACTTGTATAAGTTAATGTGCATGTTTATGCGCAAAGCTAAAACGCTACAACACTGAAACACTGAAACGGTTTTGAAGAGGCATATCTATCTATGTGTTTTTTTATATCCACGTGTAACGCTGCGAATTGATACTGAAATGTTGGCGTCAACGCCAGAAAGCATTTATGGTAAAAAAAATCAAATATTTTAATTAATTTTTTAATTTTTTATTTAATATTTCTATTCAATAAAAATGTTTAAAATAATATAATTCTATAATTTAGCGATTTTGCCATAGTTATATATATAAAAAATAATAATAAAAAAAGTTTAATTGTTTCATATTTACCTTTTTTCCTTAAATATCCGTGATAATATTAACTTTTCAAAATATAATTATAACCGTTTAATTAAAATATAATGATTAAGTTGATTTATAATTCTTGACGCTGAAAAGTTCTCTGTGGTCAACTTTTGAGCGTTGACACTTGAACCTTAGCTAGCTATACCATATTAGAAGTCATAGAACAAAAACTTACGTATAGTGGATATGCATCAACACTGTTTCGGTGTTTTAGCGTTTTAGCGTTTTAGCGTTTTAGCATTTTATACAGGTGCATGAAAAGGCACCTTTACACATGCAAACGTAAAGGATAATGCTTGAAGTATTGTTAAAAGAGTGTATGAAAATAATAAATAATAAAACCTGGGCTAAGAAAAAATGACATTCTAGTGGACAGTTGGAAAATGAGTTATTTTCAGTAAGACCTAGGTGCTCTTTTTTTTTTTTTTTTTTTTTTAAACTAGTAATGCTGAAAATTAGAAGTAATTTTCAAGTATTTTAAAGTACTTTTTCCAATTAAAGAAAATTTAAATAATTAATCTACAGACTTTATGGGGAGAGCAAGCATCTCGCAATCACGTATTTTAGAGAAAATAATTTTTACGATATACTTAGTTGAGGATGGATTTTTCAAAACCCAATAGCTGTTATCTTTCAAATTTTTGGTAAATTAAAAAACAATGTGGTTGGTTTTCCGTAATTTCAAATGAAGTTTGGTCATATTAAATAATATTTTTATTAAATATTAATTGTATAAAATCAAGATTTAACTCAAAATGAAAAATAGTATATATTACCCAACTAGGGAGGTAAAGAGTTGGCCAGCCTCGCCTTCGGCTCGGGTGGCAATTTACACGTGCTCTGGGATGGCCCTCTTTATCCCCATGTTGCGTATACGATTTTTCACCATACCCGGGCCAAAAGTACCACTTTCGCTCCCGGCTCAAAAACGCGAATGTGGTATTTTCGGCCCGGGTATGGTGAAAAATCGTATACGCCACACGGGGATAGAGGGCCACCCCAGAGCACACTCGTTGCGTAATATACTATTTTTGCCTGGCGAGGCCGAAAATACAACCTTCGCGATCGGGTGCCGGAAGCAAAAGTGGTAATTTCGGCCCGCTAGGTGAAATAGTATATTACGCATCTAGGGAGGAAAAAACTTGAACAGTCCACAGTTCGTGTAAATTGCCAATTTACACAAGCAATTTACACGAACTGTGGGCTGGCCAATTTTACCCCCGTGGTGCGCATACTATTTTTCACCATACCCGGGCCGAAAATACCACATTCCCGTTTTTGAGCCGGGCGGGAATGTGGTACCTTCGGCCAGGGTATGGCGAAATAGTATATTGTGTGCCAAGGGCGTAAAGTGGGTTTTTTAGACCGAGTGTGGGGTTGTTACGAGTCAAAAGTGAGCTAGCACGAGCCGAAGGCGAGTGCGTTTGCGAACCGAAGAAGAGTACTTCAACCACACGAGGTCAAAAAACCCACTTAGCCCTTGGTACACACCATATTTTTTGTACCGCAAGTATAGATTTTCGCTGTTTTTGTTCTAATGTACTAAAATCAACAGCGGGCGCTTTTCATTTTTTACCACCCGCTACGGCAAGCAGCGGTCGATTTTGATTTTTTACCGCCCGCTACGGCGAGCAGCGGGCGCTTTTCAGTTTTTACCGCCCGCTGGTCGGCAAGCGGTCGCTTTCGGCTCTATTAATAGGTTCGAAAACGCGAAAATCGTGCTTGCGGTACAAAAAACCCTTTACAACCACTGTTTCAATAAGTATTCAATATTTAATTTATAAAAAGTGTTTCTAATCTTTCGTATAGCCATTTGAAATTTGGAAAAATCTCTGTAAATAGTATTGTAATATAATTATTTTATTCCTATAGGACACAATACGTAAGACGCTAAATGATTTTAAACGCACTCATTGTGACGGTTGGAGCGGTATTGAGGGTTTGGCGCAAGATTTGACACAAGAACAATTTTCGCTTTTACAAGACCTAACATTACCACCATCGCATTATGCATAATACGGGTTTTAGTAGGATCTAATTTATATTTAGAAAAATTTCTTTTCTTTATGTTAGATGATATTTTATATGTTAGATGTTAAAATTATAAGAAGAAATGGAATAAAAATGAAGATGTAAGAAAAATTTTTTAATTATTGTTAATAAAAATAATTAAAATTTGAAATTTATTAAATATTTTGTTTAACAGATTCAGTACTGATAGTGTATAAGCTTTTTCTATTCCCCCAGCCTACGCAATAAACTTGTTAATTATAATGCATACATCAATGTAAATATGAAATATTCTTTTAAATCATGGGATCCTGTTGAATATAATAATTCTTAAAATCCTACAGAATAAGAAAATCATGATTTTAAATAGTTTTATTGAACTGTCGCACCGTTCGATGTCATAAAGTACGGAAAAACGCATAAGCGGAATGAGTCATATTTGACTCATATCGGCCTGGCGGAAAGAAAATCATGAGTCATTTTTGGATCATGTCGTAGCGAACCTGTTAAATATAATTTTATAAAACCTATTATACTCTCATCATTTAATTTATAAGCTCTGGTGGACAGAATATTAAAAATAAGCAATATAGTTTTATAAAAATTTTTGTGTTTTTTTTTTATAGTTTTTTCAATGTTTTATTTTTTAAATTATTAGCAAAATCCAAACGCGCTGCGCGCGTACTGTTTTCTTTTTGAGGTTGTGAATATATAATTTTTCATTATGATTTCATTTTAATTAGTTTAAATGACAGTGTAATCAAATAATTTTTCAAATCATGAAAAAATTAATCTTTTTATTCTAATTTGATTTAATTATTTAGTTTTAAATAATTTAGAATAAAAATTTAAGTTCAAAAATTCAAATGTAGCGGAAGTTGCAAATTTTCGCGCCTATTCCTTACAGACCAATCAAAATCAATCTTTAAATGCTTCACAACATCCGGCCATTGTTTTTTTAAGAGTAGAGAAAAATTCAAATGTAGCGAAAGTTGCAAATTTTCGCGCCTATTCCTTACAGACCAATCAAAATCAATCTTTAAATGCTTCACAACATCCGGCCATCGTTTTTTTTTAAGAGTACTAGCTATATTCAAACGCGCTTCGCGCGTTACTTTTCTGTTTTTGCAGTTATGTATGCTATCTTTATTACGTTTTACTTTTAACTTAAGAATTTTTTCTAAGTCAGTACTTAACCTACTACTCTAAATGTAAAAGTTTATACTACTTTTATACTACTCTAAATGTAAAAATTTCATTTAAAAATTCAAACATAAATTTTTCGCGCCTTCTTCTTATCGACCAATCAAAATCAAGCCTTTAGATGCTTCAACATGGCCGCTCATCACTTTTTTAAGAAGGGAAATAGAGACTATATATAGCAAGTTCAGGCGCGCTGGGGCCTTTCTACACTTATGTGTGTTCTGTGTGTTCCCGACAAAGACAGATAGATCTGTTCCGTTTATGTAAGACAGAGACAGACATAGAGAAAAGTTGTCTAGAACAGACAGAACACACATATATGTAGAAAGGGTCCTGCGCGCGCTCTTCCTTTGCCTTGATTGTATCTACCTACATACAATTAATATTGAAATATTATGAATTTAAAATTTATTTTATTTTTTAACATCCCGCGCAAATTTATCCAATATTTTTTATTGAAACTTGGATTGTATTTATTTTACTTTATTCCTACAATAGAAAAATTTGGAGGCTAGAAATTTAACTGTTATCAGAACACTATTCATAGTCCTTTAATTTTAATACTTTTTTGTTACACAAAACCAAATTTTAAGTGATTAATACTATTTAAGACATTTTTAGTTGAAATATTTCATAATTCCATACTTTGTTGGTTTTATTTGGACCAGTCAGCTTGTTTTTCTTATTTTAAAATGCTATTTTGATTTAGTTATACTTTTTTAAATCTAAAAATCAATTATATTTTTGAAAATCAAACCTATCAGTCTTAAACAATTCATAAATCATATCTTGGCGCCTATTCTATATAGACCAATCAAAATCAAGCTTTTAGATACTTCAACATGGCCGCTCATCACTTTTTTAAGAAGGGATTATTAATTTTAATACAAATTTTTTTTTTATCTCATTATTACCATAAAATTTATCCAAATAGGATTAATATGAATAGTACACAAAAAACTTTTTAAAATACAATGTTAATCTAATAAGCTTACTGTAATATTTAGTATTTTAATCTAAATAGCACGTGGTATTTGAATACATTTTCCGCATTATAAAATAATTTTATTTTATTTTGAAAAGTATTTTATAAAAGTACAAAATTAATGGAAGATTTCTCTACTTCTTGATAAAACATTTTATATTGCTAGCTTAATATATTCAATATAATTTTAAATAGAATGTAAAATCCAAAGTTTACCATTAACATAATTTTTGGACAATTTACACTTAATTACATCTATTATAATTATCTATAATAACATTTTATACGTTGAAATATTGACACTAAAAAGAATTAAACAGTAGATTCAGAACAACGGATTAACAAATATGGTAAACTAGGATTCCCCTTGAATAGTCTTTGAATTTTAATATTTTAATCAGTATCAAAACTTTAATGTAACTGTATCATTACGAGCTTATTATTTACAATCGATTTTGTAAATTTAATAACAATATTCAAAATTTTTGCAATAATTTAATCTATGTGTATAAACGATAAATTTCAAGTCATAAAAACCTATTGCTTATAAATATTATAAAATCTACTACATTCAGAAGTAGATAATCTATATTTATGTATAACTTTAGTGTTTTCTAGCCCGAGGATGCCAGCAGTTACTGGCAAAATGGCCAATCTTATTACAAATAGTGCACCTGTTATTATTGGCAGAACAATATTGCCGACTATTTATATGACTTCTTCCACAATAAATACAGCTTAGAATAATATCTGAAGAGCATCTCCATGAAAAATGATTCATGCGTTTACATCTTGAACATTCTTGACCAAGCGCTGGACATGAACCTAGTATATGGTTAGATCCACATCTAGAGCAATCATTTGTAAAAGACTCAGAACAACATCTAGCAAAGTGGTGAAGTTTTCTACAATTCCAACATTTTTGACCCTTGGCATAACACTTTTTTGATTCATGGTATCTGCCGCAATTAACGCAATCAAGCTTTTTATGAATAATAGATTTTTCACATTCTTTCCATAAAAATATTAATTCATGTTGATTTAAATTGTCATAATCATGAATATGCGAATAGGAGGACATCATTTTCAATTTAGTAAAAATATCTTCTGATTTGAAATCCTGAAGAATTTTCTCTTTAATAATTCTTGGGATGTTACTTGTATTCTGGGCTTTTTCCAGTGCTATGCGCTGTAATAATTAAAATTACAATATAATAAATAATTATAAAAAGAAAAATAAATAGTACTTGATGAAACACAAACCTCTAAATTAACAATATATTGATCAATAGTACCATAAAAATAATTCCTTGTTACAGTTCCAAATAAAAAATACACATCAAATTTAAATAGCAAATCTGATAATTTTATATCTTCTTTAGGGTGTTGAAAGTACATTTTATGAAAGACTTCTTCACCAAGAAAACCAATGCATTCAAGGAATTTATTAAGTTGTTTATATTGAGGCACATATTTATCATCCATAAATGTTAAAAATACTCTTCTCCAATTAAGCCATTCTTCCCTTGAAAGTGAACTTAATGGCCATGGTCTTTGAACAGTTTCTCTGCTATCAATGCAACCTGTAAAGTTAATAATATAATTTATTGATGTAATAGTATATGTAGATTATAAAAAATAATAATTTATCTGATAAATTAATAATATAATTTGTTATT
Source organism: Torymus aiolomorphi (assembly GCA_036365515.1). Taxonomy (NCBI): domain Eukaryota; kingdom Metazoa; phylum Arthropoda; class Insecta; order Hymenoptera; family Torymidae; genus Torymus; species Torymus aiolomorphi. Next base: position 39,310,959 of record CM070876.1, on the reverse strand, counting down.
AAATTTACTATATGCGAGTTAAATACATAGGATCAATCACATCATGCATATCTATTTTTATGATAAGTAGTACTTAAATAATTTTCAAATGACTTTGATTTTTCAAGAGGCATTGTGTTACTGATGGTAATAAGTAAAGCTACATAAAAAATGTTGAAGGTATGTAAATCATCAAAAGGAAGAGATGAATCAACAAGGCTAATTAAAAACTTTATTCATAAATACTTACCCATATTGTCAATAGCACGATCTGTGCTTCCTAAAAAATTTTTCTGCTGGTGCTTATAATAATAGGAGCACAAAACTTATCCGTGCATTACGCGAGAAACCGATACACTGCCGATGCCCGCCTCAGGCGCACGCCGCACACTGACTTGGCAGCTTGGCTTTGTCCTGCGTCTCTGTCCCTTACGCACGCACACGAATTGTAGAGACGAAACTACATCGGCTTTCATTGGTAATATGTAGGTCGTGGAGGGAGAAGAAATACGAGTAGGTGCACGTATCGGTACGCTGCGCCCCTTGCGCTGTTCGTTCCGTGCTGCTCATTCGGAGAATGTCAACAAACGTTCAACTTGAGCGCGCTCTTATTACGCGCGCCATACTTATCTGATTCTACGAGCGAGTGCGAGCGCTGTTATCATAAATAATACGCGGGCTCTAATCATTAAACTTATTTAATAATTATTATTAGCTTTGTACCCTTATGAATGGCTCATCGCATCAATAGCCATCACGTATCAAAGTAGGACCCTGCTTGGCACATGTGCCGTCAAAGAAAATTATAATAGCTTAATTGTTATTGTAAAATGTACCTAGGAGAAAAAGGTGTCAATATTATTTAAAGATTAAAAGATCCTAAACGTCAGGATTGAATTTCCCCATACTTAAGTACCAGGAAAGTCGGTTACGCTAAGTGTACATACTGTAGATGTATTATGGGGAGAACAACCCCGCAGAGTGAGAGCGAAAATATAGAGCCTGCGACAATGGCGCTGGATCTACAGAGCGAGGAAGAGAGACAGAAATAAGTCGTGCATGCATGCGTACGTACTCACGTATACGATCATCTGTTTTTTGTAAAATAAAGATAGGTACGTTTAGTCGTACGGTATCGCTATAGATAACTACGCGAATCTCGTTTTGGGACGGACGTACACTGAAGGGACAGCAGAGTCGGGTTTTGTAAAAGGTTCTCTCTAAAAAAATTTTCGTTAAAATACAAAGAGTACCATAGAGCGTGGCGCGCGTTTGCGTGCGTGTTCGTTGCTAGTCCAGGAGGAGGCAGGCAGGAGCCAGCAGGAGAGAGATTGCGTTTCGGAGCATAAAGCGAGCAGCAAAGCCATATAGCGAGAGCGAGAGAGAGAGAGAGCTGAAAGCGGCGTTGGCAGCGCTCCTGCATGCGCTCAGTTCGGCGGCACGGCCACAGGCGGCTCAACGGCGGCAGTTGCCTCCTGCTCTCGTACGAACGGCGGAGCGTGCAATCAGATCAGCCATCGGCCGAGAGAATCGTGAGTGCAGTGGTGTAAGTATAGTCTCAGTGTGCGAGAGTGCGTGTGTGCGCCGCGCGACGACGACGACAGTCAGCCGCACGCCAGCCATGTCCTCGCCGACCAAGAAGGTGAAGAAGCTCGACGAGTCGAGCGACGGTGACGGGGCCGGCGAGGGCCGGGACTACGACGTCGAGATCCAGAAGGCCCTCGAGGAGATTGACGGCTGCCAGAACCAGATAGACGGCCTCAATGAGAAGGCCAGCGACGAGATACTCGAGGTCGAGAAGAAGTACAATAAGCTGCGCAAGCCCTACTTCCAGAAGCGCAACGACATCATCAAGAGGATACCCAACTTCTGGGTCACGGCCGTATCCTTTTATACCAACCTCACGCTACCATTGCGTCCCCCTTGCCTGCCGTTCCCGGCGACACTTGCCGCCAGCCGCCTTGCCGGCGTTCGCAGCGCGCCGGTGCCGCTCGACGCCATCTTTGCCACCCGGACTCTATAATACGCATCGCGATCGCGTTTCCTCTGCATTACATTGCCATTCCTGACTAAATGACAGGCTTTCCGCGAGTCCGAGACCCCGGAACTTACCCTAAGCTTCTCGTACGACTCGGACGGTTCGCCGTGAGAGCCCGGCTGATCCAGCTGCTCTAAAACGTTACATCAGACACTTTGGAGTAAAGCAACAGCTTGCTAAATTTATACTCTTTTGTCTGCATTTCCCCATTTATAAGCTGCATTTTTTACTTTTTTAACGCAGTAAATATAGTCAAGTACTTAATAAATCAGTTTATTTTCAAAAATTTTAACCAAATTTTCTTAATGAGTATTTCCAAATAAATTTCTTAACCAGAGCAAGCTTATACAGTTTACTTTAAATTAACAGTGTTATAAATTTTATCTACTACAATTTTATGAACCACCCTTTAACTGCCTTGAACTTGAAAGCTAAATATATCAGACATAGCTATATAGATTGTCATTATAACCTATAAGCACTAATTGACCAACTTAAACTTTTATTTCTTAATCATTATAAATTGTATTACAAGTACTTCAAAATATCTTTTCTTTTTTAATAATATATTTTTTCTTTATTAGCATAAAATATTGTTTATTCACTACAATATATATTTGTCCAGGGTGACTTTTATCTTTCTAAATTAATAAGTTTTGATATTAATTTTTAACGGTGCAAAACATTTTCCTTAACTAACCATGCAGTTTGTCAACAACAAAAAAATAGCTGATATTTTAAAAGAAGAAGAAGAAGATGCATTACGTTACTTGAACAAATTAGAAGTAGAAGAATTTGAGGATATAAAATCAGGCTATCGAATCAATTTTTATTTTGATGAAAATCCATATTTTGAAAATGGTGTGCTTACCAAGGAATTTCACCTCGGTTCGTCTGGTGAGCAGGCCTCTCAGTCTTGTATTAATACAAAGACTCGAGGTCGCCATTATATTACAGGTATTAAAAAAGAAAATATTTTGTACTATTATTTTACTCTGTTTAGGTGATCCTGCATCTCAAAGCACAAGTATTCGCTGGAAAGAAGGTGCAGATCTTTTAGCTTATTCTGATCTTTCCAAAAGTGAAAAAACAAAAGTACCAGGAATTAAGTCAAGAAAGAGGCCCTTAGAACATAAATCATTTTTTGAATGGTTTACGGACCATGGTGATCCGAGTTCAGATGAAATTGCTGAACTTATTAAAGATGATCTTTGGCCAAATCCCTTACAGGTACTTAATTTGTAAATAAAATATAAAAAATTAGTTTTAGTATTCTGTAATGTAATATAAAAAAAATATTTGTCTGTTTTAGTATTATTTGGCACCAGATATGGAAATTGAAAATGGTATTGAAGGTGATGGTGATGGAGAGGAAGTGGACAGTGAAGAAGAAGAAGAAGATGAGGATGGTGCAGATGAAGATGGTGATGAAGTAGGGGAAGGAGAAGAAGGTGATGACAGTGTAGAAATCATGGAAGATGCTGGTGACGAAGAAGAAGATGATGAAGATGCTGCTAATGAAAATGATGGAGTGCATGACGAAGAAGATTCTTTAGCTGAAGATGATGGTGATAGAGAAGGTGAAGAGGCTCTGGGTAAGATTTATACAAAAAATAACAAGACTGATATATTACAACTTTTAGTATTTGTTTTTTCTCATTATAAACTATTTTTAGATGGCGAAGAACCAGAATAAAATTTTGATTATTTTACGTTCACCAATCAGCACAGAATCATAAAAAGGACAATCGTGATAAAGGATCTTTTAAAAAAATGTTGCTTGGGGCTTCTATCTCTGTATTAATGATTAATGTTAGTTTAGTTATAAATGCTCACAGCTCCAATGCAGACATGAAGTACAGATACAAGTATCAAATCCAAACAGCTGTCGATTATCCTAGCAACAGAAATTCGTACGCCAATTTCGGCGTTACGTTTCACAGGAAGGTCAATTTTTCAAGAGAAACAGAACTACGGAATTTCATACATTAATTTTTTAATGTTAAGATAGATTTAAGAGCGCCGAGCTTCCAAGACGAAGTTCCATACTGTCGTTTTTTTTTTTTTTTTTTTTTTTTTTTTATTTCTAAGTCGACATTGTAAATAGTGACAGCGCACGATTTCACGTTTCTGTCGAGATCCCGGCCTTTTCCTGTTTCCTCTATCGCTTAAGTAATTTTACTAGACTCATTTAATAATTCGAACTTGAGAGAAATTTCACAATCCGAACTATTTTATGTACGGTTTTAATTTCTCCATGAAACAATTGTAGGCTGCATATTAATTTTTTTTTTTTTTTTTTTTGAATAGGACTTTTGTAAATTCAATTTTTTCTTGGCGTGCCGGCACCGAAGAGTTTATAGGATAAATTATTTGGCTCAGCACGGTACTGAAATGTTGAATAAATTATTCAGTTGCTATAATGCATCGCGATTTTATATTTTCAAATTTGATCGATGTTTTTACATCGCGGGTTTTACTAAAAAGTGTAATAATAAAACATTGTCATTTTCACAAATAAATTGTCATTTTAAAATTTATTTTTCATTCAATACTTTCCTAAAAATACCTATTATTTATTCTTTTGATATAGTAATTAAAAATAGCGAGATTGATAACATTTATATACTTATTAAAAAATGCTTAAAAATATCAAAGATGTAATAAATTGAATAAAAGTGATAAAAAGTAAATGTGTAGGTATGTAAAAACACTTTTTAAGCATTTTTATACAATAGAATAAGTTACTTAATAGCGTAAAAGTACATATAATAAATTTTAATCACATAATGTAAATACCTATGTGTATCTGTTACAATTTTACTTGCCTAATATTTAAATATCCACTTTGAAGTACAAAGCGCATTTGTGTAATAAATTTTTGTAAACATTATGAATCTTTCAATGCAAATTTCTTTCTTTAAATGATTCATTAAATATATATTATTACAAAATTAAAATTTTACAAAGAGGTTTTGTTCTTAAAATAATAGTACATTACGATACTAGTGCGGGAAAGTAGAAAGCACATGTATCGTACAGAACTTTTTAATACGACGTGTGGAAAATATCTTTTTTGAAACTCCGTGCGAGAAGTTCGATTTCTCGCACGCTGCGTTAAACGATGCGTGCAAAAATCTCACTTCTCGCACGTCGTGTCAAAAAATACGGTTCGACACTTGTGTAAGAAGTTGATTTTCTCCTCGTGTGACCTTTTCACCCTCGCTTCGCTCGGGTGTAAACAGTCACACGAGGGGAAAATCAAATCCTCGCACTAGTATCGAAATGTACTATTTGAAACTTCGTGCGTAAAATACCATATTTACGCACGCTTACGTTTACAAGATGCAGAAATAGCATTTTACGCAAGGAGTGTCAAAAAAGTGATTTTATCCTTGTGCTGACGTTTACGCCCGAGCAAAGCGAGGGTTAAAAGGCCGCACAAGGATAAAATCATTTTCTTGCTCGTGTATTGAACCGTAGTTTTTGACATGACGTGTGCAAAGCTTGATTTAGCGCATGCTTTTTTATTTAAGTGTGTGAGAAATCGAGCTTTACGTACGAAGTGTCAAAAAATAATGTTCGGTACACTGGATAAAAATGATTCTCACGAGTATGACGACAAACTCACACTCGTGCAAGAATCATTTTTATTGCACTAGTGTGGAAAAATACTAATCTATTATTACAAATACAATTATTGAAATTGTAAATGAGCTTATTCTGTATAGGATTAAAGCTCATACAAAATATCTTTTCATAATTAAGGTGATGTGATATCCACACTATTACTCAATTCTGGGTTCCCGTTTTTCTCCTTCAATTTTAAACTTTTTTAAAAAAACTGACATGTTTTAAGTTTAATAAAGAACTATAACGTATCAGAGTTTTTTCCTTAAAATTAAAAATTGAATGAGAAAAACGGGAACCCAATTTTGAGTAATAGCGTGGGTATCGCATCACCTTAAATGCAGATGCTTAATATTCAAGTGATAAAAAAGATTTTTATCGGAAAAATAACTATAATATATATATATATATATATATGTTAAATGTACTTTGTATTTATGATTTTTACCTCGTATATCAAAATAACTTTTAAAAACGAAGCTGTGAAATAAAAATGACATAATAAAATTTTTAAAAAGCATATAGAATGGATAATTTCTTTCAAATTCTGAAACATTGAATAGATTTTTTTATTTTAAATTTATTAATTTATAAAAAATGACAATTTGTCAATGTATAAAAAAGACAATATGTGAAGATTTAATTCTAAATAACGGGTTTATTATATTTTTTTTAAATTTTCATTTTAAATTATATCACGAATTTTATAAGCTTAGAAAAATAAAATATGCATAAAATTTGCACTGTAACTGATGGGTAAGAAGGTATGATAAGATCGAAATAAGGTTTGATGTTTTTTTAGGATTTTTATTAAAATAATAAAGAATTATGTACATTTCGTAAAAAAATTAAAAGAGAGATAAGGCAACGCAGCAAGATAATCAAAGGCTCAAATGCTTCACGATTTTTATAAGCTTTTTTTTAATCCTTGCATACTTTTTTCTATCACACGCCTTTACATAAATAGTGACTAATTTTGTTCCCGTTAAATACTTTACAAGCTCGATTTTTTTAATGTCAGTATCGTTTGACAACCGGCGTACTCGTTACTACTTACATATTATCACACAAAGGTCTTCTTTCTTGTACGCCAATGTCGTATTTTTATAATACTCGAGTGTCAATAATAAGTAATTATACAATCGTCTACTCCATGCTTTTTTTTTTGGTGAGAGACTTAAAAATGTACCTTTTTTCTTTAAATAAAATGCTGCACTTAAAAGCTTTTTTGGTCACTACATTTCTTATTATTATTGTTATGATCACATAAAATACATGAAACTCTATCTTCCTGTTGGCATCGATCAAAAAATTTAACGTTTTAAATATAAAAGAAACTTTGCAATTAGTTATTGTAACTCGACAGAGTAATGAAACGCCAAGTCATAACGAACAAACATTAATTAAGGTTTAAGGTTCAACCTTAATTATAAAACTTACAAATAACATTAGACCCTTCACGGCGGTATTATACAAGAGACAAGCGAGGCTGTTGCAGTGAGTAAAACAAAAAGAAAAAAAAAATTATGCAATGATGAAGAAAACAGTTTTGTTTGTATTGTAAAGGGCCAATGAAGCAACGATTGATACAATATTTTTTCGCTCTGCGAATTGACCATTTATCAACAATTAACTAAATAAGTTTGTTCAAAAAACAAGTATTTGAACAGATGTCGAAACAATCACAGTCTAAAGATGAGTGTAATTTGGGCTTGTGAGCACATTCGAATCCCTAGCGAGTTGTAGGACTCGAGCAGCTTCTTCTTGTGTCTTGGCCAATTCCATTAACGCGAGAGCACCTAACCATTTCTGATTATCTTCGGGTAAAGGCAGTTTAACTGAACTTTCTTCTTGTTTGACGACAATTACTTTTATGTCTGTGTTGCCAATCTCATTTTCACACAATTTTGTTTGATTTTTTCCTGCAAGCATTAAAACTGTAGGTCTCATTTCATTTTCTGTATGAAATATTTGTCCTGCTTCTCTGTCTTCAGATTTTATTTTGGGACTTGATAATTGAGGATTAGTTAATGCAAATTCATCCTCTTGCCTTGTAATACTATTACATAGACTGGGTATTTGTGATTCTGAAAGACACCATTGTGATGATGTATTCAATTCTTCTGAGATTCGATGACAATTGTTTGTGGGATTTATGTCCCACCTTAAAGGTTTAGCTAATTGCTGTTCCAGACATGCTTCTCTTAACCATCGTTTTTTGGGCTGTAATCTATCAAGTGGCCTTCTCAATGGAGTAACGGGTAACTTCATTCCTGTTGCTTCCTCATCTTCAGATGTTTGGAGTATCGCACATGCCTCTGCCGGGTCTTCATCTTGACTTTCATCTTGACTGTCTTGACTCTCACTGCAATACAGATGACTTTGACTTTGTTGTATACGGTCAAGGTTTTCTTGTTCCACTACTGCATCCATAACAAGACCCTTTCTAGATTTAATTCTCTTATGAGTATCTCCACTGCTTTTCCATTGTTTCTTCTTTCTGTCACTTTTACTTGTGGGTGTTCTGTCTTCTCTTTCCCTTGCCATTTTATAGCGTTCTAGCCACCTAGTCACATCATGTGGAAGCTCTGTATTACCAGAAACAGGTTTTAGAACAAAGTCATCTGATCGAGTAAGAGTTGCATAAGGATGATCCGGACAGTGTCGATTTGCATGTGTAAATCGCATTTCACAACCAGGTTCTGTACAAAGGAAAGGTTTTTCGCCTGTGTGAAGCCTCTGATGAGTCTTTAGTTGTCCGGATTGAGTAAAAGCTTTTGTACATCCTGGGTAATCACAAGGATAAGGCCTTTCACCTGCAAAAATAAAAAAAAACATATGAAATACTTAATCTTTTTATGATCTTTGATTTGACTAAAATAGTATATTATGCACCTAGGGAGGAAAAAACTGGGACAGTCCACAATTGGTGTAAATTGCCACACGTGCCAAAGGCAAGGCAAGCATGGGCTGGCCAATTTTTCTCCCATAGCGCATATACTATTTTTCGCCATATCCGGGCCGAAAATACCACATTCGCGTTTTTGAGCCGGGAGCAAAAGTGGTACTTTCGGGCAGGGTATGGCAAAAATAAATGTACTATACAGTAACATACAGATATCTTTGAATATTTAACAGATCAATACATAATTTGAAAATTTATTATATTTATAGTATAAATGCAAACAAAATATTCAGAGAAAAATAAACAAATAATTTTTTTAATTTTTGTATCAGGCAATAACGTTTTTGTCTTGGCATAGATTCAATTGTTAGATTGTCTTAATTTTGATAAAGTGAAAAAATGTACATAAATTTTTAATAAAAAAAAATATGTACAGTGAACTAATCTTGAAAATACATGCTTTTATATTCATTTGCGATTGCGAATATGCCAGCAGTAAAGATTGTAAACAATAATAGTACGCAAGAAAAAATCACAGCGCACCGATAAGTTATGATTCGCAAATGAACTAAAATTGTTTCCGTAAAACTACCGTCTTTTGTTACCTCGAATAAAGTATATCAATCGTATATACACAGGACGCATAAACGACACAGTCTCCGGAAAAGTGTGCGCGACGCCAACAAAGACGTGTGCGTGACGTAGGTTAGTATTTTCCTTTTCACCCCCCCCCCCCCCGCCCCTCTCACTCACTCGTTACGTGCACTAACCCCACACACAAAAAAAAAAGAAACAAAACGATCGTAGTGAGACGTTTATACATCTCCCTCACCCTTTTTTCCGCGAACAAGGAAAAACAATCAATAAGTAAAAATGGAAACAAAAACAAAGCAGAACGCGCACTGAACGCGAGGAACACGCGAGCAGGGTTCGGTGAAAGAAAAAGGACATGGCAGCGCACGACAAAGATGGAGCAACCGACGCGCGCGTGTCCTGCATTTTTGTACTTGGTTGCGCTTGACGCGCACCGGTATTGCATTATTTTGAAGCGGTGGCTTTTTTGTACAAATGTACTAAGAAGTAACAGATCGATGGGATAATGCAGGGTTGATATTTCCTTGCGAAGATAAACGTTTTTACCATCTGCCTTTGTAATGGTTGTATACGTGACGCGCAGAATGTTTAGATCAGCGATTTAACAACGTGTTCAGTAGTGACGTCATCAAAATAAAGTCATTTAAAGACATCCATTCCTTCATATTATGAATGAATAACGTACTTGGTGTTTCAAGTATAATTATTTTTCTGCGTAAAACTTGTGTACACTTTTACATCTCTTTTTACAAAAGATTTAATACAATTTTTAATGTTTATTGAATTGTACCAGACCTGTGCATAAATATATTTTTATATCTTTACAAAAACATCATTTTATTTTATATATTATGGACATGTAGATGAAAGTTACTTGTATTTTTACTCTGGATAAACAAATAAGCTTTTGTGAGCAAACATTATTTAACAAACAAAAGAATTACGTAATAAACAAAAGGTCATTGATTCTATCCCCATAATGTTTTCGACAATAATTTGTTTATAAATTCATGAAACTCCATTGAAAAATACGTCTCTAAAAATATTAATTTGAGCAACGAAACATAACGACAGCATAATAAAAGAGCGAGCGAGCAAGAGAGCGAGAGAGACCAGCTGTAGGTTGACAAAGGGATTAGGATCAGCCGACAAAAATCTCTCTCCATCCCGAATCCCGATTAAAGAGCAACAGGGGCTTGCTCTACCGTTTTCTCTGCCTCTCTCCCTCTTGCCTGGCTCTTTCAAAGGCTCCTGAACAGAGAGTATAAGGTAGGTAAAAAGCCGCGCGCGCGAGAGTGAGAGCGAGAAAGAAAGGGACAGAAGTAGGTGTACCCGTGTACCTATAGAGCGAGCGGCTGCGCGGCACGCACAAGGGGCAAGGGGCGCAAAACGGACATGTTGGAATTTCCGTGAGCGCGCGCTCGCGCGTCCTCCTCGCTCCATCTCGCTCTTTCTCAGAGCGCGCGGGATCGACGCGCGTCCCTCGTGTGCAACGTGCGCCGTAAAAAGTTTGTATCAGCGCGCGCGCGCTCGCACATGCGCTCCGCCCGCGACTTTCGGGCACAAAACACGGAGTCCGGAAGGGCGCGGGGATGGATGGATGCATGCGACGGGGCGGTAAAAAGAGACGCAGCCTCGAAAAAGAGCGGTAGCCCGGGAGTCGCGCCACTCGTCCGTTGAGGGAAGGACAGGGAGAAAGAGAGTGAGACGGAGCGCGCGCCGAAGTAGGACGGAAGGTTTTCGAACGAGTGTCGCGGCGGGGAACACTGATAGGTTATGTTGCCTCGCGCGCGCCGTTCGCATGGTGGGCGCAACACGCGCGCGCCCGTCCAAATAAAGGTCGGCGACGCGGGAAAAGCGCACAAGAATGAATGAAAGTTTCGGGGGCTTACCGGTGTGGGTCCTGAGGTGGGCCTGCAGGCTCTTCTCCCGAGGGAAGACCCGGTTGCAGTAGGTGCACTTGATGCTCGAGGGCGAGGTGCTGCCCTGCATCATGAGGTTGGTGAGCGCATCCGCTCGGGGCCGGCCGCGCCTGTGCGACTCCGAGGATGAGGCCCGGTGCCCGGAGGCGCTCGTCCGCTGCACCCGCGCCTCGGAGCGCTGCCCGGGACCGGCACCGTCACCCCCGCCGCCGCCGTACTCCGGCGAGGAGCAGGAGCTGCCGGGGCTGAGGTTGACGTTGCCCGCCTCCTCGCCCCAGTTCCACGGGTAGTAGGTCGTGTCGCACATGGGTGGGCTGCCCATCGGCAGCTCGCTCGCCGGCTGGCTGTTGCGCTTCGGCGTGAGCAGCTCCATGCTGCCGCTGCTGCTGCCGCTAAAGCCGCCCAGGGGCTGCTGCTCTGCTATGGGCACAGCTCAGGGACGCGGCGAGACGGGGGGCTCGCCGCCTGGTACACACGAGGTAGCGCACTGCTCGAGAATTGTCCTCTCACACATGCACTCGCAGGATGCGCGCGATTTACGCCGATACTTGGGCCGAAAATGCAGGACTGAACACGAGGAAGGTAGCACAGCTAACGGACTCGACGACTCGCCGCGTGCGACTGATTAACCGCCAAAAGTGCGCTTCTCCCGCACGGGCCGGCAGCTGCGCAGGCGCGAGCGGCGGGGATGGCTCGCCGCGCGACCATTGGCCCATTTCGGGCGGGTCGAAAGTATGCGAGCACGCGTCTCCCTCTGTCTCCCGCTCCTTCTCGCTCGCGCGCGTTCACGCAAGAGCCGCGGCAGAGCTCCTACAAGTTGGCACCCCATATAAAAAAAACCATCAAATATTATTATATGATTCGATTGCGCGTAAAAAATGATTAATAAAAATCCAAAGTAGACGTTTGCGCGTATTTTCGTTTTTTGGATAATGAAAAAAACGTTCGGGTGCTAGAAAAATTAAAAGTTTTAATTTTATCATAGAAAAATTGATAATACGACAATTGTTTCAATGATAATTGATAGTTTTCAACACGCGCAAACAGCACCTGTAATTAGTTTTATCATAGGCCAAATATTTATGCAATAAAAAAAGTTTCAAATTCTCAATCACGCACTGACTCGTACTCACGTATTTGATCATGCGCATGCGTGTGAATCGAGAGTTAGACACTGCGGTCCGTGGACTAAAGAAATAATATTCCTCTTGTTAGCGACTCTTTAATACTGTCCACGCAGAGAGGGATATTATTTCTTTATAGTAATGTTGTCTAGACTCTGGTGAAAGAGACTATATCTCTTTAAAAGTACCGATTTGATAATTATATAAATATTAGGTCTATTGCAAAACTAATTACGGGTGTTGTTTGAGCGTGTTGCAAACTATTGATTACCATTGAAACAATTGTCTCATTATCAATTTTTCTATGGAAAAATTAAAACTTAATTTTTCTAGCACTCGAACGTTTTTGTTTTATTATCTAAAAACGAAAATACGCGCAAACGTCCACTTTGCATTTTTATTAATCATTTTTTACGCGCAATCGAATCATATAATAATATTTGATGGTTTTTTTATATGGGGTGCCAACTTCTAAGAGGCCCCGGTTCTCCTTGCTACCTGCGCGCGTTGAGTCACGGACACGCACGGCGGTCGCAACGCAGCTTCGAAGTATCCCCTATCAACTTGTATACTACCTAGCGCCGGATTCTCCGTATACACACGCAACACCTATGAATCTGCCGCTTTGTTTTCGAAGCTGCGGGACAGCCTGTGAAAGTGGCATTTCAGGAGAGGCAAGATTATCTGAATCGCAGGAGGAAAACGAGGATCCTCGCAGGTATAGACGGTAATTTGACTGGGCGGTACGCTTCTTACGGCTCCTCATGGACCTTTAACTATTAAAAATCAATTAGCATCCGAGAGAATGGGACAACGTGTACACCCATTACACGGACTCGGGAAAGAGCTACAGGTGTTTACGCACGGGTGGATATATGGCCGGTAGATATGCGCGAGGGGCGACACTAAATACTTTTTCCGGGTTTTGTTATGAAATTCAAATCCCGTGTTCGGGCGCCGCGCACGTATACCTCCAATACGGATTTCAAAATATTTTGGGTTATTAGAAAATAGATTATGAGGTTATAAATTACTTAGTTTAATAGACCTGACTGTACTTAATGTGTAAAGCATCGATTTATGACACCGACCGGGGCCAGTGAAGAAGATTAGGACCCTCATCAAGTTTAAATATCCGTGAGCTGATCGGCCGATCGTCGGCCCTTCAAAATTTTAAATGTTCTAAGCGAATTTTTAGATTAACACATTCATATTTCCTTATCTAGGAAAATTCGTTATATAGAATATTTTAGACAAATCTATTAGAAAACAAAGATAAAAGTTGAAAAGTCATGGAGTTATATTATATCATGGTAATTTCAACATAATGTCTTTTAATTTTTCTAATTTCACTTCTGTTTTTCAACGGAACTGTAGAAAATTTAACCTGGAGTTATATCTGTACAGTTTGGCTCTATATCCATCAATTCTCAGAATTTGACAAACGATAAATAATAACAATATATTTTCAATGTAAAACATAGGCGATGGTAGGGAAGAAATTAAAATGAATGTTAATAATAATTGTTTTACATTGTCATTGTTGGGAAAAATTAAAATTCACTAAATTGTAGTAAGTATAAATGAATCAGACTGTGTTAAACATTTTAATTTTTTTCCCCGCTTCTTGAAAATTACAAACTTCCTTCTTGAGAAAGCGGAAGAGCGGAAGAAACTGCACGAAAGGAGCGCCGTGCGTGTGGACGCATAGTCGACCGCTGCAATAACAAGATACATCGTTTACCTGCAGCGGTGCACACCTGGAAAAGCGCTCATAATACGAAAATTCGCAATTGAGTAAGTATGGCACCGTACTCTCTAAATTAAATTCAGTGAAAAATCGCTATATTTGAGAGTGTAAAGTCGGGCACTGTCGAAATAGTGCATATGCATTCTGAAATAGCGCATATATACTATTAAACAATGGATATACTGATAATTCAGTGTATATACAATATTTCGGAGTACATATGCACTATTTCGACAGTGCTTGACTTTACACTCTAAAATAGTGATTTTTCACTGAATTTAATTTAGATAAGTAAACTAGGTTCGCTCTTCACCCTTGATCTACTCAAGTTGATCTACCAATTCGATCACGAGTATGACAGCGGCATCGTGAAAAATCAAAAATTGCCTTCTCCAGTTCTAACTATTTATCTTAGCACAACCTCCCCCAATCAGCTGTCGGCCCCTGGCGGAAGCCGCGCGTCTATATGGCTCGTCCCTCTTCGAATCGCTGCTCATGAATGAGTAGCGTGAACTTTGTAGCCGGTCACGACACGTTCACTACAACAATGACTGTAGAACAACTTTGTATTCTAACGTATAGGAGCATGCATGAGGCAAGAATGAGGCACTCCGACAGCTACCAAATGTCCTATTATAAGGTGTGTATATACCCGCGTAGTCTGATGGTTCATCGAACTCTTTGTTAAGTATAGTCTTCTGAATTTTTAAACCTTGTAAATATTTTAAGTTATAACGTTTTTTAACGTGGTTGTAGGGTGACTACACAGCATTGGAACAGTCACCAGTGAATGAATATTTTAATATAATATTTAAAATTGTAAAATTTGTACATTTTGTGTATCAAATATAATCATGATTTTGAATCTTTGCGAAATTTCCTTTCATGTTATATATTGTACACGGAGAGAAAAATTTCAGTAAAAATTACAAAAAGTTCCGCAATTTTTACTGAACTTTTCGGTACTGTGGTAACAGACTGCCAAACTGAGTGGATTTACTTGACTTTCTATACTTTTTATAGAATTTTCAGTAAAAATTACCGAACTGTTCAGTAAATTTTAAGAGAATTCTCTTAAAAGTACCGAAAAGTTCAGTAAAAATTGCGGAACTTTTTGTAATTTTTACTGAAATTTTTCTCTCCGTGTACATGCTATGAAATGAATTGCCTTAGTTGAAAAAAATTATTAATATTGCGATACCGTGATGAGAATTAAATATACGCCATTCGCTATAAGGGTGACGCAGATGCACTGTAGGTATATGCTGAAATTTTTTTTAAATCGAAAGTTTTTGTACTAAAATCTTACGTCTAAATGAAGTTTTATACTTATTAGTTGACGATGCGACATTATTTTTAAGAAAAAAGTTAATTATTTAAATATAATTTAAGTGTTCCAACTTTGGTTCATTTTATACTCCCGAATCTAGTGAACGAACGAACACTTCTTTGCTGGGCCGCGAGTTTTATCCCGGCAACCCAGTGAACGAACGTTATTCGCACCTCATCCTGTACTCTATGAAAAATCAATAATGTTTATTATTTAATGTTTAGTTCTAATACATATAGTGTATCATTATCATCCTGGTGTCAACTTTCAACATTTAGATTGTAAAATTACTGTTACTGAACTTACATAAGTACATATACAAAGTAAGTGTTCATTTACTGGTTTTTAGGAGATATTTACAGATTTCTTTTAAACAAAATTTCTACTTTTATTCTTCATCTAAAATTTTGTCACTGACATAAAGTTTGAAGATTTTAAAAGACCAATTAAAAAAGATTTTCACTTTAAATACATTTTTAAGACTCTTAATTGAATAACAAAAATTACAATTTCCTTATTTGTTCATTCACCGGTGAAGTCACCCTATATATGTTCTTTGCCATCAGTTAAATCGAGATAAAAAATTACAGATGAAAATGACAATTTCTTTTCATCAGGTAAAATAATTTCTAACTTGAAGTAAAATAGAAAAAAATACCAACACCATCTTAAAAACTCATTGTTATATCAATATCACTTATTAATATTTATATCGAAAATTCTAATTAAAAATAAAGGGAAAAATTTCGAAATTTAATAGTTAAAATTTATAATTTTTCCTTTCAATTAAAAAGAATAGATTATTGACATTTTAAAATTAAAAAAAAATATATACAGCTTAAACACATTTTGCTCTGACAATTAAAAAAAAATGTTACAAGTCTTCACTCGTAACCATATGTACAATTATGTTTGTAAACAATTTTTAGACTAACTTGATTTTACCTTGTCTCTAAGACAAACATAATTGTACATATGGTTACGATTGAAGACTTGTAACATTTTTTTTTAATTGTCAGAGCAAAATGTGTTTAAGCTGTATATATTTTTTTTTAATTTTAAAATGTCAATAATCTATCCTTTTTAATTGAAACGAAAAATTATAAATTTTAACTATTAAATTTCGAAATTTTTCCCTTTATTTTTAATTAGAATTTTCGATATAAATTAGTGGTTTTTTCACTAATTCAACTTTAGAAGTTGAATTAGTGAAAAAACCTCTAATTATTAGTTAAAATTGCACCCCGCCGAATTAGTAAATATCCACTAATTCTTAGTGGAAATATATTATTTCATTAGTGAATATTCACTATTTAAAAATAGTAAATTTTATATTTTCAATTTTAGTTGAATAATTTTTTTCTTTTTGTTATGTAGATGAAGATAAAAAGACGGACTCTATAGACGAACCAATTTTGTGTTTTCTCCCTGAAGAAGGGAGTTAAAATACTCCCGAAACGTTGGCATTAAAAAGTGAATTACACAAAATTGGTTCGTCTAGAGCGAACTCTAGACGAACCAATTTTGTGTAATTCACTTTTTAATGGTAATGGTAAAAAGACGAATTTTTTTACCATTACTAACATTCAATACTACGGACGCTTTAATATGAAAAGCATCATGGACAAAAGTTTTATAAGTTTTTTTGTTTTACAGCAATCTGAATAAAATTATGGCAACTAGCATGAGTTATATTTGGATCATGCCGTACTGAACCTTTTAAATCAAAACCGTGGTGTCGATATTGCAGGAATCGCATTTGTAATTTTCATCTGATTTTTTAACACAAACATGTTATGGAAAATACTAATGGAATCGTTCAAAACATTTTCTGAATATATCTACATAAACGTTTAGAAATTAATTTTATTAAATAATAAAACTGGGTTAATTCTATACGGTTCCACATCCCCTACAATGGCATTAAGTACATTGTTATGAGTTCTTTTTACCATTTCGTGTGATTTACACTTCTTATAATATTAACGACGTAATTATAATATGCTTATAGCGACAATATAAGCTTTAAAACTCAATTGCGAATGATACAGGTGGAATTCGGAAAGTCTATTTCTTTTTTTTTTAACTGGCAATGGATCATATATGTACATATTTGAATAACTTTTGCAATTCTCAACGGATTTGGACAAAACTTAGTATACAACTGTTTTTGAGGTCGCTGAATCTCAATCTGATATCAGAATTATTATTTAAGGCTACCAGTTTTGGCACGAGAAGTTGTAAAAGTCGCACCAGTTAAGGGGTTAAGGTAGTATATTGACATTTTTTACTATTTGTATTGGTCGCATTAGTAGGTGATACAATTCTTAATAAGATAAAAATGATCTTCAAGCAAATATATATGTAGCTAAGAAAAATAACATTTGAATCGTGCGCAAGCGTACTGACCGATGAGCGCTATAGTGCACTGTATTATCCGTATACTTGGTGACTCATACTTACCTTCGGAGCACAACACCGCTCGACCACCTTTTGGCATCGCTGGCGCTTGTTGATTCGTATAAACTATATATCTATTAATTAAAAAAATTTTTTTCTATATTTAAAATATTAATTTTATTCATTTTTGTATTTTGAATGGATCTAAAGTTTGACAATCAATTAGAGTTATTAAAGAATGGAGATTTTATCTAAACCTTTGTTATAAAGTTATTTTATACTACAAAATACTAAATCTAGACGCAAAATTAACATTGGTTATTATAAACTTGACGTAATAGTACATTATGTAACAAGGGATTAAAGTTGCAGATTATTCCCGCGGGCGAGTTCACGGACGAGTTCAGTGATCACCCAAGGAAATGATCGAATTTAGTCCCGTGTTACATATAGTACTTTATTTCCATCGCCACTGTGGCCACTTCATAGATTTGAAAAGTTATTTTGTATTTATGTGTTATAATTTTGCTAGTTTTAACCCAATTTACGATAAACGTAAAAAATTAGACTATGCTAATTTATTGCCGCTAATTTACTTTATTCCCGCATTATGCGAGAATAAAGTAAAAGAGGGAATCAGACGCCCCTTTTTCCCCGCTTTTCAGGCTATAAAATGGCCATTATAGTAGAGATGGGAATAAAATCAATTAATTTTGTTGTATTGTTGCACTTCAACAATGCAAACTTCAGACCCATTATTTTAAAAAGAACTAAAGATGTTTTTGTAGTACTAGATTTATATTGCGAGAGAGATGGTTCTAGTACGAGTATGAGTTTGTCGCCCGAGCGAAGCGAGCGTATCGAACAATATTATTTCAAAACGACGGGCGGAAAGTTCGAGTTTGCACACACGCTTGCGTGCTCAAAGTAGGTACCTTCCACACGGAATGTGGAAATAGTGTACATTATTGTGCAACAAGGGGAGAAAATGAGCTATTTCAAGCTTTTTCAGCATTTTCTTTTTTTTAATAGCTTTTTCTTCCCGTGTTACACGTCGTATTTTTTTTAATGAGTGTACGAGAGGGCCTTTTATATGCATAAAAGTTGTGTAGGGGATCATGCATTTAGAGTTGTGCGCAACCCAGTTACAAATCATTCCATTCTTATAGGTTTTATTTGAATAGTTTATTTCAAATATATGCTTGTTTAAAACTATAAAAGTTATCTATATATATCCATCTAAACAGGCCAGAAAGCCATAAAATGTATAAATTTGACACTAAGAGAACTATGTCATAAAGATTCGTTGTAGCGGGGAAAAACTGTCAAAAGATGGATTTTTTTAATTCTTTCCCAAATCACGCTCGGAAGGCGCGATTTTCTACACAACTTTCAGGCATGAAAGAAGGCCCGTTACATGCAGATGTTGAATCAAGTACTTTATCGCACTAGTATCGAAATAGTACATTACGTAACTAGTGCGTAAAGTAGGTGTTTTGTCCATGGATACAGTTTGTCTATTATACCCGTGCACGACACGCCTACTTTGGGCACGTGTTGCGTTTACTATTTTTTATAACTGAGCGCGTGTAACTCACGTTAGATGCCTGTTCAGTGTGCGTAAAGTACCCGGATTTTTCATGAGTGCGTAAAGTGAGTACTTTACGCACTACTTCACGCATCGAGTGCGTAAACACTTTACGTACTAGTGAAAAAAGGCGATACTTTACGCACGCTAAACAAGTATCTAAACTAGAATTTTACGCACTCAGTTATAAAATAGTACATTGCGCAACTAGTGCGTAAAGCGAGTCATTTTTGCACGTGTTGCGTTTACTATTTTTTATAACTGACAGCGTGAAACACTACGTCAAATGCCTGTTCAGCGTGCGTAATGTACCCGGATTCTTTCACGAGTGCGTAAAGTAAACACTTTACGCACTAATGAAAAAAGGGGGTACTTTACGCACGCTAAACAGGCATCTAAAGTCGAGTTTTACGCACTCAGTTATAAAAAATACTAATTTTAATTTTTTTGGTCATATTAGGGTATTGCATTGTTACCTAATTCACCTAAAACGCATATTTTGCATTACGGCTTCGTATGTAATCTAATTTTTTTTTCTATATAAATAAAACTGAAGTCTTATAAAGATGAATTTCGCTGCAACATAATTTATTCTATAATTTAATATACTGTTCTGATACTGACAGTTTGGCAGTTAGCACAGTCGCCACGTTGTGTTAACGTGTTCTAAACATTTTCTAATAAAAAACCGCTGCCAATTCATTGGCACGTAGCTTCCTCAAACTTAATTTATTGATCCTTTTAATTAATTTTCACTTTTAATATTTAAAATTTAATACTTTATCTTGTACGGTTAGACTAACAAGGAGAGGGTCCGGATTCAGCTTAAACTGTGGTATATGTTTTTGGATATACAAATATGAAGAAAGCTGCAATATTAGACCCTAACGCTAAAAAAACTAAAGTTCTGGGAACTTTTAGCTTTATTTTGAAGAAAGTGTTGAAAAAAACCTTCTCTAAAAATGGCAACTATTAAACTTTAGAAAGTCTTAAATATAATTTCAAGTAGAGAAAATAAAACTAGAGAAAACGAGCTTTCATTTGCGTTTTTTAAGAATAAAAAATATCGATTCCTTCCAAAGTTATAAAAGTTTGAAATTGATCATCGAAAGTGCTCCTGTGTTGCTCTTGTTATCGTGCGACAATTAAAACGCAAATTTTTTCTAAGATGATTTGTTTCTAAAAAACCAATGAAGATAATCTCTTGAAATTTGAACAACATATAGTCTTCAATGAGTGTAATAAGTGGTTAAAATTTTAAGTCGACAAATCAAGTATTCTTTGAAAAAACGCGATTCGAAAATTTTTTTTAAAAATTTTTAACCTCAAATATCTTTTTTCGTAATGGACCGATTTTTTTGGGCAACGAACTCGATCTGAAGATATATAAAAGCTACATCTGTGCCAAATTTCAGGACGATTGGATAATTTTTTCTCTAGTTATCGTGCGACAACGAAAACGAAATTTTTTTCTAAAATAATTCTTTTCTAAAAAACAAATGAAGATAATCTCTTGAAATTTTAACCAAATATAGTCTTCAATTAGTGTAATAACTGATTAAAATTTGAAGTCGATAAATAAAATATTTTTTGAGAAATTAATTTATGAAATATAACAAAGTTTTCCTTAATAACAAATGACAGAGTGAAGATATTTTAAATTTAAAAAAAAGGAAAATATAGGTAATTTAAATACCTTTCAAGAAAAGTTTATTATATTATGTAATAATGGCTGCAAGATATGACAAAATAAAAAAAACTAATAATTCAAAATTCTTTTTTGGAAAATAATTTTTTTTCTAAAAAAAAAAATGAAGATAGTCTCTTGAAATTTTAACCACATATAGTCTTCAATTAGTGTAATAACTAGTTATTTATTTCAAATAATTTTTTGAGAAATTAATTTATGAAATATAAAAAAGTTTTCCTTAATAACAAATGACAGAGTGAAGATATTTTAAATTTAAAAAAAAGAAAATATAGGTAATTTAAATACCTTTCAGGAAAAGTTTATTATATTATGTAATAATGGCTGTAAGATATGAAAAAATCAAAAAAACTTAAAATTCAAAATCGTTTTTTGGTTATTAAACAAAAGAAAATCAATAAAAACTCAAATCCATCAGGGTACCTTTCTTTTCCTGCGAGACGAAGAGAATACGCTCTACCCGACGAAAATTGGTTGATTCGTTTCGGATCAGATATGAAGAGTTTAGTTTACACACACACACACACACACACACATACATATATACATTTATATATTTTTTCTTACATTTTGAATAATTGTATTGAAAAATTTTTATTTCTGTAAATACACTTATTTACGGTTACTTGCAGATTCATACATTTATAAACAATTATATACATTTATATGCATTTTTTTAAATTTTCGCTATATAAGACTTTTTTTAAAAGTTTTATGGAAGTGTATATAAATGTATATAAATGTAAAAAATATATATACATTTTAAAAATTGTGACGTTTAATGTGTAAAAATAAAAAATATAGTTTCCTAAAATATAAGTATAAATTTATGTAAAAAAACGTATATAAATGTAAATAAACGTAAATGCGTGTTCCAATTACAACATTTATATACGTTTTTTTACAGAAATATACACTTATTTACATTTGTATACATTTTCCATTTGTACTAGGGGTGGTATAAAATACTGTATGACACTGGTGCGCAAGGTGATTTTTGCCGCATTCGACTTTTTTCAGGGTGCGATCCCATGGCGTTCCGAAAAATTCGACGGAACCATTTAATCCCGTGAGAGCGAGAGAAACATTCACGGAAGAACCTCTCTCTCGCACTCACGGGCTTAAATGGTTGCGTCTAATTTTTCGGAACGCCATGGGATCTCATGGCGTCTCATGCGGTAAATAATCACCTTCCACACCCGTATCGTAATGTGCTATTTCATTGCTAATAAGATAACTCAGAAATTAAATATAAAATTCTGTAATTATAGTAAAGACCTATTGGATGCTCTTGGAAAATATAAAAATAATATGTAACAAAATGTTTTTACAGGTACTTATGACTTATAATTAGGTCGACATCGAACTCATAAATAATGAATCTATATGCATAAATAATGCATCGATATCTAATAATAAATAATAAAATAATGACCATATGGTATATCAAAATTAGACTTCTTAGTCAATTTCTTAAGGATTTTAAATTAAATTTACCTATCTTAACTCTAGCTTAAACCATCATTGACCATTATTGACCGTCAAAATACGAGATATTATTACTTCGGCTAATCTAAAAATGCCGCGAAATCATTAACAAGTTATTTTCAATTAATATAATATGTTGAATTTTGCTAATGCTTGTGTAAAAGTTTTCGAACCTTTATGAGTAATTTCGATCAACGGGAATATTAATTTTTTGTACTTTAATTTAAAACGAATCGATACTTGTATATGTATATATGTTCTTTTTCCGTTTATCACGTATCTTAACATGGAATGATGGAGATGAGTTGTAGATACATTTTTAAATTAAAACGTTTTCAAAAAATAATATTAACCTAAATCCGGTCTATCAGTGCAAGAAAAATATCTAATTTATTGATTTGGAAATTATTGATATCGAATAAAATACTATAAATGGCGGCAACAATAGTACATACGTTTTAGAGTTGCACTGTTGCCACATCTTTTGACCGTTTCCATGTAAAAAGGAGGAAAATTTGAAAAGTAAAACGTGGACTATTTTTAAAATAAGCTATAAAAATAATATTTTCGTTAGTCAGTATATTTGAGTAGAGCCATTTTTTTATTGATATTTTTGTATTGCAATTGTATTTTTATAATAATATTGAAAATCTATATTTTTAATATATTTATTATGCATACAAGTAAAGAAAAAAATTAAAATGACTTGCGTATATCATATACAATAGTGGATCAAATTGTATTTGCATTGCTCTTTTATATTACTAAATTAAATTCAGATTAAACGATTTAAGCCAAAGAACAATTTGGATCTAAATATGTTGATAATAATAATAAAGACAATTTAATTGGTACACGCGGATGACTGTACAAACATTCGCAATGAATGTGCAATTTTGTCCAAATGCTTTTGGCCAATTCTACAGTGATTTTTTTACCTTAAACTTGTAAATTGTAATATTATAAAACAAATAATTAAATCTATCATATTAATATTTTATGGAAAACAGAAAAATGTTACAATTTAAAGTTTTGCATTAAAAAAATGTAGAAATCTGCTATTTGATTTTCATTTATTGATCGTTTTAGTTACCACTAATGTATATATATACGTTGTGGTAATAGGTACGCAAGGCATTTTAATCTATAGGTAAGCATAGCGTGCGACGTATAAATACTTTTTAGTGAGTCATGTTTTATCTTATCTTCTTGAAATCACATAACTTGTGCGAAGGAAAATAATTTATTTGAAAAATGCGACTCGTCGATTATTATCGATTTTTGAAATTTGAAGCGTCTGCGAGATTAGCGTGCGTTATCGGCTCGAGCGCAAATGAGGCGTAAAAATAAAAACAGAGTTAGGGAGCCGAGCACGGTCGGGCAGCATGTGGACGGTACGGCGTGTGGATCGTTATCTTGGCAGCTAGTGTGGTCGGATCGAGTGATTGTGGGTGTAGCTTGGCTTCGGTCGCGTTCGCATGTGGCGTATCAGTGGCGCGAGGCGGGCGGGAAGTCGCGCGACATCCGGCAACGGCGCTGGTGCGCGGAGTACGGTAGGGTAGGGCGGCTTCGAGCTGGCGGCAGCGAACCAGCCGTCTCGACTCCCCACCACCCCCAGGCGAAAATCGCGCGAGTGCGGCCTCGCGGACCTCGTGGTGAAGCTCGAGCCTCCTTTCCTCAGGCACTGGGGATCCGACTCGGCCATATTGGAATCAATTGGATGTCTCTGTTACACAAGGGCTCAAGAGTAGCCAGGAAAATAAAGTCCGATCCTCGATCAAGGGAGGACAGTAGAGCGCCCAGGCCGGCCCACACTTCTCAAACATGGAGAACACCTACAGTATAACCGTCACCAACAAGTTCTCGCTCGCCCTCGACGAGGACGAGGATCCCCTCGAGATTCTCAAGCTGCGCGAGCAGGAGAGGGAGGCTAAGAAGAAGGAGAAGCTCAGCGAGAAGGAGAATAAGAGCAAGCAGCAGCAGGATTCTGCCCAAAACAAGACCGCTCCGCAGCAGCCCGCTAAGCCGAAGCCCAGGCAAAACAAGGAGAATCAACAGCAGCAGCAGCCGCCGAGGATTCAGGACGCCAAGAAGGATCAAGGTTAGAGCCCACGGCGCAGTCGCACGCCTCGCGCACTCGCACGCATCGCGCATTCTTGCACCCGGGCCTTCCCATCCGCCCCCCTCGCTCCGCATGCCTTTTCAGGTGCCTCCGAGGCTGCCGCGGCGTGCCCGCCGGCCCGGGGCCTTTTTCCGCGGAGACGTGCATGCGCTCGCGCGCGCTTTCTATCTCTCGCGTGCGCCTATGAGGCCTTTAAAAGCCGGCTAACTCACGGGAGGAGAGGGAGAGAACGAACAAAGGAAAGTCGACAAAGCAGCCCTTCCGGAGCATTTTGCGGTCCAACCGCGACGACCTCAGCTCTTTCCTCTTGCCCAAAGCGGACAGAGTCTAAGGAAATGCGCCTATTCTTTTGCGCCTTGGCCCCGTGCTCGTCTCTTCCCATGTGCTCCCAAAAAAGAGAGAGCGCGCGCGCGCGTGCGGCGTGCGCGCTCGACAACATGTCCGCTGGAGAGAGATCCGGAGTGGATAAAAATATAACGCGGAGAGCGCGAGAGGGCATTTAGGGGGAGGAAAAAATAGAAAGGGAACAACTTTACACGTTTCTCGCTCCATTCTCGTGTGATACTGGAGATAATTTGGAGAGCTGCATGCTACTTTTGGATCTGCTCCGCTCTCTCCCTCTCTTACTATCACATGTACATCTTCAAATAGACTTCCAATTCATTTTTGGATTTAGTCTACTTTTAGAATGCCTTCCCTTGCCTCTCCTTAGTACTCTACTGAATAGCTAATTGAAAATGGTCCATTTCACAAATTTTTGAAAATTCTAGTGGAGAAGAAGCCTGTGCCGCAAAAGTTTGGAGGTGAGCGCAATGTGAAATTCAACACTGAATCAAGAGAGGAACATAACAACAGACGCAACCGTGAGGATGGTGAGCGGCCACAGCGCATTCAGAATGACTCCAGGCGAGGCCCCCCTGGGTAGGTTCTTTGCTGTCATTTTGACACATCTCCATCAATGGAATGTTGTCTGTACTTGTTTATAAACTCAACTTGCTCCAAGTACACTTAAGTACTTAAAACTATGTTTTCACTTAATGACATTAAAATTTAATTATTTTTATGATCTTGAAAATATTTATCAAAACATTAAAAAGCTATATATAACTTAAATTATGAATGTCATGACTCAGTGTCTAATTATGCTATACCAGACTGAAATCTAAATTAATAACAATTTATACCCTTTAAACATTATTTTTTAAAGTAAAGTTAATGACTTAAATATATTTTGATCTTGCTTGCTAATTAACAGGTTCATTTTGCCTTATGTTTCAAAAATTGTATTATTTTTTCAAGGTTTAAATTATCACGAAGAATACTTATAGTTTCACTTCTTTATAATCATTGATATTCCCGTGATGTAAAATGTATTATTGAGGCAAGCTTCACAGATTTTTCGTTCTCTAACAGATAAAAGTATTGGAAAATGCATGAGTCATATATGGATCATGTTGGGCTGAAACTAAAGTAAATGTACACATTAAAACAATTTAATTTCCAACTTCATGTTATAATTTAAATAAAAATATAAAGTATTTGGAAATATGAAAAATGATATATTTTAAAATTTCCTTGATAAATAAAAAAATTATTTCAGTGAGGGCCGGGAGCCGCGTGAACCACGCGAGCCTCGTGAGCCTCGCGAATACCGCAACTCTGAGTTTGGTGATCGCCGTGGACGCGGTGGACGTGATGGTGGCGGTCGCGGCATGAGCCGTGGCAGAGGCGGTTTTCGCGGACGTGGTGGTTTTGACAATCGTGGAAAGCGCGAATTTGATCGTCAGTCTGGATCAGACAAGACGTATGTATTACTGCTTTCTTATGCTTAATAAATAGCCTTTCCAAATCTTTCCTCTTCCTCCTTAAATGTAAACTTTTTCTCTGTAATACTTGCTGAAAGAAGGGAGTTTTTTTTTTATTTTAAATCAAAAACTAGGGAAATCATAAATTTGTTTATTTAATTTTGCTTCTTTAATACTAATTTTAAAAAAAGCAAAAGTAGTACAAAGATAATTATTTAATTGATTTTATATACATGGGATTGATCCTATATTTTTTTTTCTTTTGCATACGTAAACAAGGCAACCAAGGTAAGGATTTTACCCATGTTTCAATCGTTCACTGCATGTTTTTGTGACTTTACTTTCAAAATTATCATTAGCACAGTATTCCTAATTTTTGTTTTTCAATGTTTCTTGTAAAGGAAGCACCACCATATTTTTTTTTTTTTTTCCAAATTTTGCAAATTAGATTGCACTTGTCATTTTTATATATGACAGTTAATAATGTAAGCAGGTATGGTTACAGTGGAATAAAACCAGTAGACAAGAAGGATGGCGCTGGCAGCCATAACTGGGGAACTCACAATGACGAAATTGAGTAAGAAATTGATGCTTTATGTCTTTTTATTTATATATTCTTATTTATATTTTTGGATCAATATGAAAAATCAAATCAATTTATGTATTAGGTATTAAAAATGTCCAGTTGCATTTGAAAATCCAAGAAACTATATTTGCTAGCGTTATTAAACATTCATTTTTATTTTTTGCCTAGTAGTAATACTACTTCATCAGCTTCATTCTCTTGCATGTAATCACTCATGTCTATTCAAATAGTATTTGTCATGCTACATCATTTATCCTTTGCATAAGTGTATTACTAGTTCTAATTATTTAAAAGTAAAATAGAGAAATGTTGGTAAGTACGTAATTCTGTATAGGCTCTGACACCTCCTTAAGAATTACTTACACTTGTACTGTTAGTTGTAAATAAAATCTTTATAATTCCTAGTTATCATAGAATAACACCATTGTAGATGTATTTTGTTGTAGATAACATAGGCCCACAAAAAGTAAAATGTGGTATGTGCCAGAGACCAAACCAACATATCTCTGTGTATTTTAACCCCCAAACATGGTTCAAAGGTGAGAATTGGTTTTTCGCAATACCCTGGCCGAAAGTACCACATTCCCTCCCGGCGCAAAAACGGGAATGCGGTATTTTCGGCCCGGGTATGACGAAAAATAGTATACGCACCACGGGAGAAAAATTAGCCAGCCCATAGCTCGTGTAAATTGACACCCGAGCCTTCAGCTCTGTCCAAGTTTTTTCCTCCCATGGTGCGTAATATACTATACCACACCTGCATTTTGAGATATCTAAGGTATAAACTTCTTAAGATATCTTAAAAAACAAAGCAAAACTAATTTTTTTTGTTTGTTTTTTCTACAATATAATGTAACATTGCTTGTGCTCGTCAAGCCAACTTTGAGTCATCCCTCGCCAATTTTTTTTTTTCGCCAAGATCTAAATTCGTGAATTTTGAAAACTTGCATGTACCTTTTAAAATGAAATTCTTTATTTTTATTTTAAAATTTACACATTTAGATTTCGGCGAAAAACAATTGTCGAGGGATCACTCAAAGTTAGTCTTGAAGAGCACAAGCAATGCTATTTTTAGAAAAAAATGAAAAAAAAAAATTGTTTTTGCTTGGTTTTTTGATCTCAAAAAATCTTATACCTTAGATATCTCAAAATACAGACGTGGTCAACCAATTCTCATCTTGTAATCATGTTTAGGGGGCTAAAATACATGGAGATATGGTGGTCTAGTCTCGTGCTCATACCACTTTTTTCTTTTTGTGGGCCTGTGTAATTCATGAGCAATAAAACTCTTCCTTTTTGTTTATGCATTATGCCAACAGAAGTTGACTTTATAGTATTTCAAAGACAACTTTATTTCGGTTTGAAAAGCAAAATTTTAGTTTGTCCCTTAAATATATCTACATAACTGATAATCAGACATTTTTAAGATTTTTATATTACTTATTTTTAGAGAGAGCCTAAACCAATCGGAAAATTGGGATGGAGAGAAACTAGATGATTCTGGAAATATCAATGATAGCAAAGAAAGTGCTGGTACTACTGGTACTGGAGGTGAAAGCACTGAAGCCCCAACCGAGGAAAAACCCGCTGAAGAAGAAGCTCGCGAATTGACCCTCGATGAGTGGAAGGCACTCCAAAAGAACCGCATCAAGCCACAATACAATTTACGCAAGGCTGGAGAGGGTGAAGATCTTTCACGTTGGAAGAAAATGTACGCTCTTGAGCGTAAAAAGGAGGGCCAAGAAGAAGATGAAGAAGATGAGGAGGAGTACGATGCTGCAGAATATCCCCAGCGCGTAGGACGCCAAAAGCACGTGCTTGATATTGAGATTCAATTCAGTGACTCTAGACGCAATGCTGGAGGCAGAGGCGGAAGAGGTGGTCGTGGTGGTAGAGGAGATCGCGCCATGGGTCGCGGATATGGCAATCGTGGACCGCCACGCGAAGGGCCTCCTACTGATGTGCGCCCTGTAAGTGTAACGGTAAATTTCAACTGATTTTTTTATACATATATATTAAATAATTCTAAAAAACTATTTTTACATAAGTTTGCTTGAACCACAATCATTCTATTTATTATAAAACTGAGTGCTTTAGATAATTTTTATCTATTCTATATTAATTTATCAAATTAAATTTAAATTTGTTTCTTATTAAATAAAAACAAAAAAAAATTTTCGTTTTTTCTCCATCTTTTATTTAAAAAAAAGTTGTGGATAGTAAACTGTTTAATTAATATTTTTAGGAACAACAACAAAGGTCGCCTCGTGAACGTCAAAACGCTCCCAAAGTTGACGATGAGCACGATTTTCCCTCGCTGGGTTAAGAGGTTGATTTAAGTGATTTACCAACCCAAAATATCTACCACCGCTATGTAATTGAGAAATGAAAAAAAAAACACCGTTCAACCACGATCGACACTCCAGTTCTTCGATTACCACTAATATTGCTACAGTTGCTGCTACTGCTACTCCCGTCGCTGCCGCTATCAGCGGTTCCGTCTTCATAACGCCATCGTTGTTAAGGCATTAATACAATAACATGAGACACCAAGATTCATAACAAACATTACATTGAAAACAAAAACAAACAAAAACACAGAAAAACATATGCAGTTGCAAATAAACTCGCAGATGAAAGTTATGTATGTATCCAGTTAAGAATAGGGAGAGAAAATCGAAAATAATGAAACTCTTGACTGCTTTGGCTTTTTGAACAAAGAAACGTTTGTTTGTAATGATTGATTAATGTTTAATAATATTTGAGTGTAAAGCAGATCAAGAGACACCGTGTCGCCCTCTCGATTTTAATTTTTATTCATACGTGATTCATATCGATGGACGGCCTAGACTAGAGGAGGCCACTAAATGACACTACATTGACTATTTAATTAGCATGACCGATGCCGGGTGCGATAAAATACTTTTTCCTCTAGGCGATAAATTTTTAAAACCTTTGTTTTATAATTTTTATACGGCACAATCTGCGTTCGTACGATACGCGTAGACATAATAAATAGTAAACAAAAAGAGAGTGATCGAGATAAAGGGGATAAAGGGGGTGAAGAGTTTCAAGGAAGGGGGAATGTTCGCGTTAGCATGGGTATCGAACCTTAAGCTCTTGCCCAGATTGTAATAAAATAAAACTAGAGGCGACAAAAACACTTTTATTTTTCACGATGGCCGAGTCGTGTTGCGAGTAGCTTTGCGATGTATTTTTTCTCTGTCATAGCAAAAGAGTTCGCGTTGTCGATAACCAATATTTTCAATGCGTTTTTAGTCAACAACACGAGCTCTGGATCTCGAAGAAAGACAAAGAAAATACACCCAGTGAGAAAAAGATCGAGGTAATTTACTGTAACAAAAAGTGATACACATAAATACACTTAAGTCAAAAAAAAACCATCGATAAAATATGTTATACTTACATCGATCAATTGTCATATACATACATCAAAGTATCGAAACTCTATATTAGTAATCCACGAAGTTTGTTATATTATTACTTTAAAAGTAAAGAAAAAAATAGCTAAAAAGTTTTAAAAACTCTTAAATGCAAGCCCCAATCTCCTTCATCGAGATGGATAATGTTACGATATATTTGAAGCGTAGATAAATGTGTAAATAACATACTATTTACAAAAAAAAAATAATAAATTGTGACAAAACTGCTAGATACGTTTAAAATTATCTAAAGAAGGTTCTTCAATTAAGTCTGAGAAAAGTTTCTTCGTTAACTTGTCTTTCTTATATTTGCCATACTTAATATGCAAGTCGCGGATTTTCTCGTCCTTTTCTTCTCGCGCTCACAGTGCAAAGCAAAAAAAGAAAAGGAAAAGCGTAGTAGTAACTGTGCGTACCTGAAAAGTATCGATAAATACGATGAAGAAAAATCGTATTAAAAAAAAAAACAAAGACTACACGCTCGTTTAATGAACTCTTCGTGGAAAGAAACATCAGTTTGAGTCGGATCAGAAGGAACGAGAGAAGAAATTAGCGGTTATTCGAATGTAATGACGATTATTTTATATAAAGTACCCTTGAAATAAAGAGGAGAAGAAAAAATACGAAAGAGTTATCGGCTGGCGACAATCGAACATGCATGGCACGTTCCCCGCTTGTTGCGATTTCCCTCTGCTATTCTCGTTTTCTCATAGTCCCTGAGAAGCTGAACGAGACGAGAGTTTTGCTTCTTTATTACACACGATTTTGCTGTTGAACTTTGTGTTATCCATTATTATTTAAGGCGATGTGAAGTCCAAAATCAACCCAATTTCATTATTTAATAAATTAATATTCGAACGTTTATTTGGAAAAACAATTTTGTCAAGCGCTCCGTACATGTAAATACTATGCTCAGAAATTTTTTTTGAGCGATTTTATTAGCATTTCCATCAGATACAGGGAAAAAAATTTGGAATCTCCGGATCTCCGATATGTATGGAGTTAAACCTGAAAGAATCCAATATCTTCGGAGTCTTTACGATTCAAAAAACGTATGCTCTGAACTCCAATTCTGTCATCCCCAGACTCCGAGATTTCCGGTATTGTAGCGATTCCGCTTTGGACGCCTGAGGCCTCCATCTCTGGCATCCTGGGGCGACAGCGTTAAGAGAAGGGGAACGTAGTCGACCGCCGAGATACCAAGAATGGGGGCCTCAGGACTCCAACGGGCGGATCCCTACGGCACCGAAAATCTCGGAATCCCTGCCATTCCAACATGACATCCGTACACAACCGAAATTGTTGGAGTCCTGTTGATTCCAACATTCCAGGCTTCCAAATTTTTTTCCGTGTATGCTTGTTTAAAAACTAGATCAAAATTATTCAAATGCAAATTCCTACTTACCGGCATTGCGGTTTTTATTTAATTTAATAATTTCTAAGTATTTTTTTGGAAAAACATGATTGTCAGGCGGTCCGTATATGTAAATACTATACTCAAAAATTTTTTTAAGTAATTCTATTAGTATTTGATAAGATGTACACGTTCAAAAATTATGTCGGTATTTCACATCACCTTTGATATTTTTTAGTTTATTTTCATTATATTTTTACGTTAATATAACTAAATACAAATAATTTAAGTGACGGTTATTATCTGATATTACAAGAACTAGTTAATAAAGCCTACGTGATAGCACAACTAAATTCTATAAATTCTCTACTCATTACATTTGAACGTAATATTGAAGGCTATATGAAATTATAAATACTTACCGTACTTTTCATATTTTTCCGCATATTTATATTTTTTTATCGTTGCTAATTACCATAATCATCTATTGCTCTTTAACTTATTCAAATATGAGGATAAAACTGATAAATTTTACAAATTAAACTTAAATATAAATTTACTGCATGATTCTTGTAATGGTTCTTATATAAATATGCTATAATTTATGCTATTTGAAATTTTCGTTAGTTCGCATCATAATTTTATAAGTTTCGGTTTATTTCTGTTTGAATTATATTAATCAGTTTCTGAAATTCGAAAAGATCCAAAATTTATTCCAGGATGTCATTACTCATTATTACCGAGATTTAATGAACAGTCGTAAAAATCAACTTCAAGACTCCCGGGGTGCACACGTTGCTCATTAATATCAAATCTAAAAAACTCAACACGTTCAGTGTTAACGTACGTGTTTTAATTTTAAATGCATATTAGCACATGAAAGGTTCGGTTTTGTTGTTTACTCACGCATGTACGTGACTTGACTATCATCAATCAGTAAAGTATTTTCAGTTTATCCTTGCCGCATCGTTTATTTATCAAATTTAAAACTACTTACATGTAATACATTTTTCATTTTTATATTAGTAATAACAATTTAACGAAACTATTTGCAAAAACATAAGGTAATGTTAAGGACGTTCTCTGAAAAAAAAACATTTTTTGTGACTTGTGAAACTTGTTGAGAAAGCTTAATTTAGTACATGCTTCAAAGTCCGTCATCCAAAGCGGTATTCAAAATAGAAATATTTGACTTCATAGTTGCAGCGTTAACGCATAGGATCCCTATATACGCTCGTTTGACAAATACATTTTGACTATCAAAAAAGTTTTCTTTGTGGTTTGTTGTCAACCGTGAGGCATAGAACTAGAAATCAAGAGGATAATAAGTATGGTAAGCGGGATTAATTTCAGGAGTCATGGGGTAAGTGTGCCAGTTACTGTGCCCCTTAAGGCGATGTCCATAGTATTTAATCAATTACTATTTTTTTTTTCAATTTTTAATCATCTTGAGACCTTTATATAATAATTATATATTCTGTGAGCAGAATAAACGCCTTTTTAATACAATATTATGTAAGGAATATTAAATAATTAATAAAATAACAGCATAAGCCTTTGCATCAGTTACTGTATCATTAATTTAGTTACTGTGTGTCAGTTAGTGTACATTGTTTTAATTACTGTGTGTCAGTTAGTGTACATATTGTTTTAATTAGTGTGTGTCAGTTAGTGTACATTGTTTTAATTACTGTGTGTCACTTAATGTATAGTGTTTTAATTACTGTGCCTTAGATTTTGGACACTGTATTTAATCCTGTGTCCTTTTTTCTCACTCACCTGCATCTGCATAAACTATATAAAATATATTTAAACATGAAATTTATTTTTTTTTTATTATATTTAGTAGACTCCCTGCTGGAAATCATCCATTTCTTTCCCATTGGTGAAACGATTTTTCGAACCTTTTCTAGTGTTTTCACTCAACTTGGCTTTCATAAAATGGGAAAGAAATGGATGATTTCCAGCAGGGCTATGATTTACTACGTATAGAAGTACTTACTTATTATAGAAGAAAATAAAATAAAGATGGGAATAAAATATATTATTTTAAATATATTAAAAACTGTGTTATTTGCTCTGTGGATAAGCAATGAACGTCGAAGTTGACTTGCACAGGCGGCGAAGCATGAGAAAGTAAGGCTAGCGTAGCCTACCGCGAGGGGGCACAGTAACTAAATACATTCACGAAAACTTGTCCAGTTACTGTGCACAGTAATAGAAACATGCTGAAAATTTGTTTTAGTTACTGGATTATATTAAATTAAACAATAATATTAATCAAAACTACTTTTTTATTGTTCTTTTCTCAACTAGATGGGTTTTATAAACATTAAGTGTATTTTTTTATTATGAAAAATGTTATTTTTATAGTTTTTCAATCACTTTTGTATAGGCATATTCTTAAGCATTTCGATAAGAAAATCATAGAAATCGCGATGAGAAATTTAATAAATTATTTTAAATATATTATAAGAATAATTAAGTCATACTGTGGGTTTAATAATAAAAAGCATGAATTGAACTGTATGTAAAAATTTAGATATTTATGATTAAATATGATTATACTCTACTATAAATGAAAATGATTTAAGGGCACAGTAACTGGCACAGTTACCCTAGCAACAAAAAGAAAAACTGTTATTTGTATATCTATATACTTAGTCATACCGCGTGTAAGTGGTATTTATTTCAAATATCATATTGACACCTTTTTTCTTACACCGTCATTTTTTATTATTTTTGGAGTGGTGTATAGAGACTCGTGAAGGGTTTCCATCATAAATAATATTTTTAGATCACAATTTTTGGAATATCGATGAAGTTGAGCACTACTGCCTCCGGAGAACATCCTTAAAGATGAATATGTAATGAAACTAATGGCAGCTAACGTGTATAAAATTTGAAGCTGGTGGCTTCATTATTTAAAAACGAAGATGTAGATGATGACAAAATACTCTTATTTCTCAACATTTCGATTTCTTTATTGAAACCCTCTTTACTTTTAATTAAAATCCTAAGACGATTTTAGAAAGGAAACTAAAACATTGAAAGAAAAGTTTATTTTGCCACCAACAACTTCATCTTTTGACAGTGAGACAATTAATGTTTATTTTTGCTCTGTAGGAAGTTAAATTTTTTTGGTACAATGCATACTTCGTCACTAATATCACCCACAAAATTACATGAAATTATTCTTTTTGCTTTCGTAATTTAGGTAAATGCATGCGTTTTATATATATTTATAATTTTTTAGGTGCATTTCTTTAGTATTTTTAAGGTAAACGCCGTATTATGAGACCCTGTACCAAAAAATGGAACACTTAAGGTGATGTGATATCCACACTATTACTCAATTCTGGGTTCCCGTTTTTCTCATTCAATTTTTAATTTTAAGGAAAAAACTCTTTGATACGTTATAGCCCTTAAGGTGGCTTCAGCGGTCTAGTAGACCTAGAATTATGAAAATGTTTTACTATGAATTGTTTGCACAACCCAAACTGAAATCTGATAAGTATAACAGGAAAAAAGGATCGTTCACTAAAAAGAAATTTCATAATTTTAGGTCTACTAGATCGACGAAGGCACCTTGATTCGATGTGCAACAAGGGTAAACATAGATATAGATTTTTCA
Organism: Torymus aiolomorphi; assembly: GCA_036365515.1. Lineage (NCBI taxonomy): Eukaryota > Metazoa > Arthropoda > Insecta > Hymenoptera > Torymidae > Torymus > Torymus aiolomorphi. The sequence goes on along the minus strand of CM070876.1, from coordinate 39,275,559 downwards.
GCTATAGATAAAGTAGATATTAAACTCTGACATGATCAAGAATCTGCAACAGTGGTTATCGAATTTTTGAACGGCGTAATTTTTAGTTTATGCAAGAGTATATATAGTATTAAAACCTTTTAAAATGCATTCATATAGTCTCATACTCTTATATAATAATAATAATAATTTTATTTATATTTATATATATATATGTGTGTGTGTGTGTGTGTGTGTGTGTGTGTGTGTGTGTGTGTGTGTGTGTGTGTGTGTGTGTGTGTGTGTGTGTGTGTGTGTGTGTGTGTGTGTGTGTGTGTGTGTGTGTGTGTGTGTGTGTGTGTGTGTGTGTGTGTGTGTGTGGCTTCCAGGAATAACGACCTAACCCACTTGGGGGTCAAAATTGAGTTAGCACCGGAATTTATACCTTCTAACTACCCTTTTTCATATAGACTTGGTCAGGAAATCTGCAACGCGTTCAAAGAGCAAATATCAGCTAAGTGCATAACCACTTAACTGCACCTGTGCCCGGAAAAACCACTTAACTGAATATTTATATTTAATTAAAAGCACCGTTTTGAAGTTAATACTACGCAATAAACAGATTATGACATATCTATTTTTATAGCAACAAAGATCAAAGGTAATAGATAATAGAAGGTAACACAACAGCTTTGATTGCCGGGCGATGGGGCGAGTGTGCATAAACAGTAACCGAGTAACGTTCGGTATTCGGTTTACCGAATTCCGTTGACTTCACGCATATTCCGTTGGAAGACACATGCGTGCGAATGAATATTTAAAAAAGAATTCGTATTCTATGTTTTAAGTGTAGAAATAACTATGTTATTTAATTATCTTATTTGAACAATTTCCCTAAACCACTTAACTGAACAGTTACCGGAATAACGACTTAACTGCACTTTTTTTGTTTGTTTATACAAAGAATAAAAATGTATTCTAGCAGCTGATAGTGGGATTCGAAAGATATTCGATACCTTTGTAAATGTTTACATTGTTATGACTCATCTCGCGCATTTCGATCTTACATATGAAGTGTCATGACAGAAATTTTAAAACGTCGATTTCTCGAAAACACGTACAAGTGGGTTAGATCGTTATTCCGGGAAGACACACACACACACACACACACACACACACACACACACACACACACACACACACACACACACACACACACACACACACACACACACACACACACACACACACACACACACACACACACACACACACACACACACACACACACACACACACACACACACACACACACACACACACACACACATATATATATATAAATATAAATAAAATTATTATTATTATTATATAAGAGTATGAGACTATATGAATGCATTTTAAAAGGTTTTAATACTATATATACCGACTGGGGCAGCCAGAAGACCAACGCAAAGGGACAAGCCCTGTTGGAGGCGATGTCCTCATTGGACGTTGTTCTGCTCAACACGGGCATTGACCCCACTTTCGTCAAAAGAGAGGCCTCATCCGTTGTGGACCTTACATTCGCGAGTAGCAGTCTTGTGCGAGGAAACCGCGCTTTGTGGAAGGTTCTGGACATCCACACTCACAGTGATCACCAGGCCATACTGTGGGAGATAAGCGCGGACCAGAAACGGGGGTCGAAAAAACCAAAGACGAACACACTGGGCTGGAAAGTCAAGCTGTTTGACGCGGACTTGTTCCGCGAGGCGTTTAACACTACCCCGCTCAAAGAAGGAGAGGCAGAACTGAAAGTGGGTGAAGTTATGCAGAGGGTGACCGACGCGTGCGACGCAACAATGCCCCGGAAGAAAGCTAACGACCACCATCCCGCTGTGCACTGGTGGAGCGAGGAAATTGCCGGGTTGCGTAAGAAGTGCCACCGAGCCCGAAGGTTAGCCCAACGAGCTCGAGGAAAATCCACGTTTGATTCGCTGGAGGAGGAGTCCAGGAACGCAAGGAGGGAGCTCAAGCTAGCCATCAAGCAAGCCAAAACGCACAGCTGGAACGAACTTCTTAGTGAAGTAGACAGTGATCCGTGGGGCAGACCATACAAGGTGGTAATGACTCGACTGAAAAGTCAGTCGATGCCAATGCCGACCTGTCCGAAGCTACTGGAAAAGATTGTGACGACCCTTTTCCCGGAACAGCAGAAGGAGGACCTCAACATTGAGGAGAACACAGGTGAGGGTATTCCACCCATCACGGAGGAGGAGCTGCTCGCCGGTACAGCGAAGGTGGGAAACAACAAAGCTCCCGGTATGGATGGCATACCCAACGTGGCACTGAAGACAGCCATCAAGGCAGCACCAGCTATGTTCCAAGACATGTACAACACATGCCTTAAGGAAGGAACATTTCCAAAGAAGTGGAAGTGGCAGAGGCTAGTGCTTCTCCCCAAGGGAAAGAAGCCTCCGGACGAGCCATCATCATACCGTCCACTCTGCATGCTAGACACGGCTGGAAAGATCTTCGAGCGGATCATCCACAATCGGATAGTGAAGGTGGTGGACTCGCTGCTAGCGGAAGATCAGTACGGATTCAGGAAATCGCGCTCTACACTGGACGCGATCAACAGGGTGGTGAACGCAGCCAAAGAGGCTATCTCAGGGAAAAGATATACGAGAGGGTCAAAGCAGTACTGCCTGATCGCTACTCTCGATATCAAGAATGCCTTCAACTCGGCCAGGTGGAAGAGTATCATGGAGGCCCTTAAAAGGCTCAATGTCCCATGGTACCTCCGTAGGATAGTGGCGAGTTACCTGTGTGATAGGTACCTCATGTACGACACAGAAGATGGAACGAAAACGTACAGAGTAACTGGAGGGGTACCGCAAGGCTCGGTACTGGGACCACTTTTGTGGATCATCCTGTACGATGCATTGCTGTTGTTGCGATTTCCTCGAGGAGTAAGTCTTGTAGCCTTTGCAGACGATGTGGCGGTGGAAATCGTCGCGAAACACCTGGAGGAGATAATCGATCTCTTTGGCCAGGTCTTCGGAGAGATCGGCAAGTGGATGTCATGTGTCGGACTGCAGCTGGCAGAACATAAGACGGAGGCTCTCCTGGTCTCCAGCAGGAAGAAGATGGAAACGGTCGTGCTCAGTGTTGGTGAAAACGAGATCACATCCCAACCGTCCATCCGATACCTTGGCGTTATTCTCGACGCTAGGCTCAGCTTCAAGGAGCAAGTGGAGCAAATTAGCACGAAAGCCTCCGTAGTGACGACCACATTGTCCCGGCTTATGCCCAATGTCGGTGGCCCCAAGCAAAAAAGGAGAAAGCTGCTATCGTCGGTAACTACCTCTGTGCTCACCTATGGTATACCCATATGGGCTGATGCACTGCTTAAAAAGGGGTATCGCAAGAAGGCTGCAGCGCCTATCGGGTTAGCGCGTTGAGGGTAGCCTGTGCGTTTCGCACAGTCTCCGAGGACGCCGTCAACGTCATTGCGGGAATGCTACCCATTGATCTACTGGCTAGTGAACGGAGGACGCTGTACCAGCAGGAGAAGTCAATTGAGGCGAAGACGGAGGCGAGACAAACGAGCTTCAATCGTTGGCAGAGAATGTGGGACACTTCCACGAAGGGACGGTGGACACATAAGCTAATCCCGGATGTGGAGAAATGGGTGAACCGGCAACACGGGGAACTCAACTACTACCTCACGCAGGTGTTCTCAGGGCACGGTTGCTTCCGGAAGTATCTTCATAAGTTCAATTATGAAGATGTTCCGGACTGTCCAATGTGCCCAGGAGTTGACGAAGACGCCGAGCACGCATTCTTGGAGTGCCCGCGGTTTAGCGATGCTCGTAACATCGTTGAGGAGAGACTCAACATACGTCTGACGCCAGAGAACCTGGCGGAGCAGATGTTGTCGTCGGAGGCAGCATGGAGGGCCGTTAGTGCCTATGCTGCCGTCGTCATGAAGGAGCTGCGCCGGGAAGAGCGCGAGAGGAAGAAGGCGACGCCAGAACAACAGGAAACCGAGGAGACAGCAAGTGACGAGAACCCCTAATCCACTCCGGGTGGGACGGGGACGTAACGAATCTTGCAGATGCTGGAGGAAGAGCCGCGGCTAAGGCCTCTCCCGCGAAGTAGTACCTAACGGTGGTTCCGCGGGAGAACGAAAGGCCACAGAGGAGGTTGACTAGGCTTAGTCCGGGGGTTTAGTCCGTGAGAGTCGGACACGCGAGTCACGGGCCCGTGACTATCAGTGCATAATGCATTCCCCTAAACCTCTATAAAAAAAAAAAAAAAACACACACACACACACACACACACACACACACACACACACACACACACACACACACACACACATTTCTCGAAAGGGGTTTATAAAGCCCGTTTTTTTATATAAACTCCAGCCCGATTTTGATTATGCAGCCCGGGCTTCATAATATTTCTAAATATAGGGGTTTATGCGGCCCGACCTAGAGTCTATAACCCCAGGGTCCATTATTTCTTTAGTCACTTGCCATAGGGAACTCTGGGCTGTAGGTACTAATATACAGTCTTGGGCTACATAAACCCCGATAAGTGTGTGTGTGTGTGTGTGTGTGTAATAATAATAATAATAATAATAATAATAATAATAATAATATATAGTTTCATTATGGGCTGCGAGAGCGCCCACAAGGTAAGTTATATGTAACGCTTGCTCTGATCAATTATTAAATATTTCCATAACAGTAAAGTTAATAGTATTTTTATAAAAAGAAATAACAATTTTGAGGTAAAACTTTACGCTATATCAAAACTAGTAGTGATAAAAAAGTCACTTTTTATGTTGTTAAAAAAATAAAAAAAAAGTAGAAAACTGGATAGGACGTAATAAGATATAACATACTTGTAGACTGAAAAAACGCCATGATCTTTAATGTAAGCATAGTCTACTTATGCAGATATTTGATTGTCCTCATAACCGAATGGTGTCATTTTATTGTTTGCGTGTGGTGGTCAATATGTTTCCATGATATCCGGCTGCTCCGTAAAATCGAGCAGAAATTTAATCACTAGGTATATATCAAGAACGTGAACAAAAACCTTTCAAGAGAAAAGACCATTAACCACCAGTCGAGCTATATTTGAACGTTTATAGTTATGTTGGCAATTATTTGTAAACATTCAATACCTATGAACGTTTCTATTTTATTTTGCAAAAGTAAAGTATAACAAAATTATAATTAATTTTTCTTTCATTCATTCATTTTTCTTGTTCAATTCTAGCAAAGAAAAACAATAACAATATTAATTAATTAAAATAAATTAATAACATTTTTTAATAAATAACAGAACGGAGTTTTGAAAAACATTCATTTAGTTTCTCAGAAATATTTAGTAGATTTTTAATAACGAATCGATATTTTTAACAAGATGTAAAAAAAAATTGTTAATAAAAACGTGCACAGTTTCGCGGCACTCGCCCCTACGATCTATGCGTACTCCCCTACGTGTATTCCTGCTCAAGAGTCTTCCACGCGCTATGCCCACTCAGCACGCGGATTCCTAACGGTGTGAGTGCGAGAGAAATAAAGAGAGACAAAGACAGAAAGAGCGAGCGAGGGAGGCGTGGAGGGAGGGTACACGCGTATTGGCGAGCTTTCCAGTTGTTCCTATATGAAGAGAGAGAGCGAGAGAAAGAGAGAGAGAGAGAGAGCGAGAGAGAGAGAGTGAGTGATAGTGAAGAGGGGAAAGAGGAGGGGACACAAAGCAGGGACAACAAACTCGAGAACTCTCGTAGTGTGCGCGTATAGCGAGTAGCGCTAGAGTGGGACAGATAACCAGTTCCACGCGGAGGGTGGAAAAGGAGAAGAATGCGTGTGGTCACTTTCGTCACGTTTCGATCAACTGACCGTCACCTATAGATCTGCCCCTGCACAGTTTTCCAGTTCTATTGAATTTATCATTGCTGGCATGACAAATAAGATAAGGTACCCTACTTAAATGCAGAGGCATCAAAGTACCGAATTTCAATTACGATTTCATTTACAGAAGTCAAACTATATATATTAAAAATATGCAATACTTCTTATTCATAATATGCTGGTTTTAGCAAATTAATTAAATACTCGTGAAAAAAGACTTTTGATGAAATGAATACTGTATAAAAGCGAAAATGTAATTTAGCTAAACTGCTCTCAAAAGCGAATATATTTCTATTTAAGCAATTTATTTCCAATTGCTACCGAGAAATTAGCCTTTCCAACGTTGAAGTAAAACTCAAAGAGATTAAAGTCAATGTAGGTGATTTCATCCTAGAAAGTTAACTTTCTTAAGTACTTGCTTTGAGCTTTTTCTGACTTATGTAAAAATGCCGATAAAGATTTATTACTTCAAACGCAAATCTTTTTCTACTTGTTTATATATAAATTGAGTGTTATTTATTCATTCATGCTTTCAATATAAAGAAATATATTTGAGTATCTTATCTTAAATTATATTGACCCTTTGAGACGCGGTGGGAGATACACTTCCCACCTATTTAACATTCATTTTTTCTTCATTTCTTTAATGTTTCACAGTTTGAATCTAGACAAAGGCGTTTTTTAGACTTTTAAATAACTATGTTACACAACTATTACAAAAAATTACCACAACTTTTTTGTAGGTATAAACAATCAACTGACAAAAAAATAGATTTTTTCAGGAAAAAATGTACCCCTCAAAGGGTTAAGCTGCTTCCATTTTTTCCGGTTCTCCGGATTTCCACTTCCGATGACCTTTAGGTACTTAAACTATTTTTTTACGGAGCAATTCTCGGGACAATTTTTGGGACAGTTTTGGGGTAATTTTGGGAGAATTTTGGGACGATAAAATAAAAATTACTTATGATTTTAATCTATTTTGTATTTATTTCAAACGAAGATAGTCAACAAATTATTATTTTTCAATCAGATCAGTGCATGCCGACGTTTTTAAAAATATACAGTTGAAACTAAAAACAATTCTCAAAATTTTATTTAGTTGCTAATAAAAAAACCATGTAACCATGTACGTGTTGTAGAATATCAACGGAAATAAACACGAGCCTTTTCAAGCTTACTCATTTATTAGATTGGGATAATCATTTACTCATGATCGTTTATTATTGTTATTTGGCACTTTCATGCTAATACATGACGGGAATTCCACCTTTAGAATTATTAATAAAAAGTATTTTGTCTGAAATGATATTGACAAAACGAAAGACAATGTAAACTTTTAAGGAATACCGAAACTGTAATCCTATTTCTATACTATACAAAACCACCTTAAGAATGTATGCTAAAAAATATTTTACAATTATTTCTTAATATATAATTCGTTTCCAACGGGCTTGCAGAATAAAAAGTTTTCTTTTTTATCCAATTCTTTTTTATCAAGTCCAAATCAAAAATATTTCGAAAAAGCCACGTTGTATGACCTAATATATACTTACAACAAAAAATGTAAAAAATTATGTTATATAGTACTAGTTCTGAAATACGCTTTTATAGCGATCAAATGCATAAGAAGTTGTATAGTATACCTTGAAAAATACCTATAAATAGTTATGGAAAAATTAAAAGTTAGTCAAATGAATGAAATATATTCAAGATGAGAAAGCGTTGATAATTTTGCTTATAAACTTTCTTTTGTTCATTAATAAGAGTGCTTAATTTATTATTCCGCTGCAAGCATTGCCGAACAACCGTTGTCATTCTGCTTTGTATGCGCCTAACATCATTCATTACTCACAGGTGCACAAAGCTTTTCTGAATGCAATGGCGAACTCTGTCTTATTATGTAGGAGAGAGCGGATGAAATAAAAGACCGGTGGTTTTCTTAGTTCGCCTGGTGATTTGATAAAATCGTCCCCCCCCCCCCCCCGCGCATAATGAATTCAATGGCGAGGTGCCTATGTACTTTAAACAATGAGAATCTCTTGTTCAATTATGGAAACTAAATTAAACATATTAATCCACATCATCAATATGACATGATAAATATTTAATAAGATTTTAGAAACTTACGAATTTAAAAGTTACCTGTATTCATTATTTTTGTCTTTAAAATTGCTAAATTCATTCCAGATTATATGTAACATAGCGTTTTTTTATTTTTTTCTGACACACTATTTATATTTAACCTACAGAAAATTATCTAGCTCTTAACCTGTTGTTATGAACTTGTTTGTAAAATGTCAACTCAATTGTAAGTATAAATTATAAATATGAATATAGAATGTATCATTAAATACTTGATAGCTAATATAATAAAACAGTAATCAATAATTACAACTCCTATCAATAATTATATAACAAGATCGGCGAGCAATACACTATATTGATAATAATTCGTATTCCAATAAAGTGAACTTTTTTAATTATAAAATATAGGTACTTTGAAAGCAGTTTTCAGGCATATTCACCGAATTTATAAATAAAGGCACATTTAATGATCAGAAATCTCAAAACAAATCGATCTCTATAAAAATCTTGATATAAAAAATACCTTATAATAATCAGGTAACGAATATGGAATGAAAAAGTCGAGGGACATAAATAGCCGTTTGTTAATTTTAGAGCCTCTTGAGGATCAAAAACAGGTTTGTCAAGAAACACGCATCGATTAAGCAAAGTTTTGATAAATTGATATTAGGACACTGAAAAATTGGGGTGCAAGATTTATGCACCTGTTTTATGTTATAAAGTGCGGCGATACATGAATTTCGATCATTTTTCGCAATAATTCTGTAAATGGAAAAAAATGCATCGTAAAAATATTAATTTATACAAGTCGTATTATTCTCACCTTTGTATAATCTTTCACGTGCTCAACATTTTTTTTATCAAATTTATTTTCAATAATAGTTTACCTAGCTCCTGAATAATTTTTATTATTATAATTGTTTATTTACACAAACGTGTGTATGTACGCGCATGCATTTGTGTGCACACTGAGAGAAAAAGGTTTGTAACAATTAATATACTGTCCGATAAAGCTGTCACAGACTGTGAAAACCCAAAAAATGACCATACTTTATAAGAAATTTTGCTAAAAATATAGGAAAATTTACTATAAGTGTAGAAAAATTTACTGTAAAGTATAGTAATTTTGTGAGTTTTTACAGTCTGTGACAGCTTCATCAGACAGTATAGTAATTTTTACAAACCTTTTTCTCTCAGTGCATTATTTTACGACACATAAGAAACTCGTGTTACTGTTTTATAAACTAATAAAAAAATACTAACCATAACTTCTATTTCGATAATGAATAGAAACAAAAATTTTTATAAAGTTGTTGTAATATCACTCTTAAGAAGTATCGGGTAAAAGTTCTAAATATAATGGTAATCATATTTTTTAAAATATAGCCTTTGATATAACTTTTATATTAAAGAGGATTTCGTTATAACGTACTTTATTAACAATTTTATGATCATTTACGTGACATCGAAATCATTGTATTGTAAATGTTGATGTAATTAGGATTCACCCGTAAGGATTTATACGCTAAGTCTAAGTTTGAAATCATATAGTGTGCCAGAGTTTCATTTTTGAGCGTGAAATAAAAATATTAACTTTGAGATAATTATAAACGAAATAAAAAAATATTAATAAACTCAGGTCATTTGTTTTTTCACAGGAATGTGAATTTATTTTAAAATTTAGAATAATAACTAAAATGGCATATTATGCAGAATGGCATATTACGAAAATTTGGATGCTCTAATTATTGAAATATCAATATTAATAAAAGATTAGTGTTGGCTTTGAAATAGAGGCTAAATGACACAATATTATTGCAAAAAATAATAAAAAGAATTAATTCGTTTTCTAGCCACATCAATAGATGATGTTCAAAAGTTTTGTCCACGGTAGTCATTATTTACTCAGTTTTAAGGATTTTCCAAAGCCCACTTTAAAGTCCCAAATTAGGCAGTCGAAGTGGAACGAATAAGTCGCATTTAAGCGTTTAAAAATAGGGTGCTAGTAGAAGGGAGAGAAGATATTTCCAGGCTTGAAAATCAATTTTTCGGCTGCACAATGCGACAAAGCCAAATAGACCTCCCTTTTGACTCGGGGCGCAGCCGGCATAACAGAGGTTTCCCTCCCTCTGAAAGTGCTACCTGCATAATGCATGATTAGTGAAAAATTTAGGAGATGGGAGTTTGAGTTTTTGTGCACCTATTAGGGGCCTTTGCCACTCACCGTCTAACCGTTTCGCCCGCGCGCCCGTGCGCCTGCGACCTCATGAATCTATATAGAGCCTCTTGACTATTTAATGCCGACAAAAAGCGTATAATTTTATTGTATACTGATTTACAAATCACGCTCTGCATAATTGAGCCACTGCACGAAGCATCATGCCCTGAATCATCGAGTCGCCATAAATATCTGTTGCTTTTCAATTTTTTAATTTTATTATAAGATAAACATTGCGCGCGTTGAGTTTCTTTTTCTCCCGACTCCCGGCACTGATTTATTTCGAGTCTGTCACTTGCGAGTGACGTCGCATGAGCGGCCGGCGCTTCACAACCATAGAATGGAATTTGACTTTATGGCCGAATGAAGGCACATCCCAAATAGGATGTATCCCGTCCATTAAAGTACATTCCATCACCGAAATCCGGCCTAAGCCTCTTAAAAAAGACAATTCTCATCAAATAAACAATATGAGCCCTTTCCGATATCCGAACTCGTGCACGAGCTGCTCCGAAATGCAAGACGACGAGGAGAGCACGCGTCAGCTGCTATACCTATATACCCCTTGCTTCATGCGCGCGCGTGGCAATTTATCGGCAAGTTAACACGTTCGGGTGGCCGTCTGCGTGTGTTCTCTCCTAAAGTGCCGTGCAGCACTCCGCCCCAAAAATATATCCCCCGTCCATCGGCATTCTTCAAACGCGCCTGTCTCGTGCCCGGGCTCTTTCCGGCTCTCTCTCTCTCTCCTCTCCCGCGCGATGCACACTCCCGATAGCGTATACCTATATCTAGAGAGGCCCGGCGATACTTGGGCGCGAGCGCGCGCATAAACTGAGTAGAGGCGTCTATACGAGACAGCCGCAGAGGAAAACAGCTGCGGCTAATGGTAAAATGCCATAAATCAGGGCCGAGCGAGTGACTGCGCCTCTTTCCCAACTTCTCGGCGCGTCACATCACGCGGACTGCCCGCGAGCCGGGCGAGGAGCTCGGTGACCGTCACGAGACCGCCGCGCTGCATTTCTCTCCTCTATTCTTGCGCTCGCGCGCGCGCACATACACACGCGCACACGTGCGTACGCATGCGGCACCAGAGAGGGAGTCGGAGAAGAGCCCTTCACACGGCCACTACACTTGTGCGCCCGTGTGCGTGCGAGAGAGAGGAGGGAGAAGCGCAGAGAGCGCGCAGCATATAGTATACGCATCGGGAGAGCGGAGAGCGCCGCTGGCTGCCTGCCTGCGCTAGTCGAGCCGCAGCCGCTAGTCGGCCTATGTGTCAGTGCGAGTTTAATGGCGGCGGCGCGAGCAGAGCCCGTGCAGGAACAGCAGCAGCCGCAGCAGGAGCAGAAGGGTCCGTCGAGCCGCTACCACTACCAGCACGAGGACTAGGCTCCGCTGCGCGCAAGGTGTCGGTCCGCCCGGGCTCCGTCGTCCGCGCGCACACCGAGCCGGGGGAAGGCTCTCTCCTCCGCCGGTGGAGATTACGCTGCAAAGAGACAGAGGAAGAGCGAGAGGGGGACGCGACGTGCTGCTGCTACTTACGTGTGTCGCTCTGCGGCAGTGTGTGTGCGCGCGCGGTGTATATCATCGGCCCCCGTAGCAGCGACACACAGGACAGCCGATAGCTATACGCTGCACCGACAGAGGAGACGGAGATAGAGCGCGAAGGGCGAGGAAGGCCCGATGTAGCGCTGTCTCGCTCCTGCGCACGCTCGCGAGAGAAAGAAGGAGCGAGAGCGAAGGACGGAGGAGCAGCGCGTTCGGAGCGCAGGACGTCGACAGTAGCAGCAGCAGCAGTGGCGGCGGCAGCGGCGGCGCACCGCAGCCAGTACCACAAAAAGGACTTCACGGCTCCCCGAGGATGCCTCCTAGGGACGAGGAGCCGCAATCGGCGCCGCCGGGCGAGGTACGTGCGTGCGCCGTGCACATAACTCTTCCCTCACTCCCCCGCATACCGATAGAGAGAGAGAGAGAGAGAGGGCGCCCAGCTCCTTTCTTCCCCGCGTCCTGGTGCATTGTTTCCTTTCCCCATAATCTATCCCCGCGTGTCGCGTGAGCTTTGTTTGGGCGACGAGGACTGGACGTGGCTCGGAAGTCGAGGATACAAAGGAGCGCCTCGTCCTTCTCGGGGCCGTCGCCGACGGCGATGCTTCCTTCTCCGTCTCTCCCCTCGAGCCGCTGTCACGATAAAGCTCGCGCGCCGTGTTGTTCTTGCGAGCCTTTGTCGCGGGCTTGCTCGCTCGCTAGCGCGGGTTTTGACAGGTGCAGGCAGGCTCGTCCTCGTCGGCATCGGCTTTTCCGGCTGTCTCCTCTCTGCTGCCGGCGCCCCGACGAGTGTATGCTTACGCTGTGCGCTTTTAGCCGCTTTTTCTTTCTTTTATGCGCGCGACTCCTGTGCTCCCGCTGCTCCTTTTCGTCCTTTTTCCTCGGCGCGCGCTAGCTAGCGGGCGCCCCGAGAGAGTAAGAGAAAGAGAGCGAGAGAGATAGAAGGAAGGAAGGAGAGAAAGACGGCGAGGGCACAACAGAATGCCCAAGCGTTCGCTCGCTTTGGAAAATACTGTGCACATGATGTATTTCGGAGCGAGAGCAATCTAGCAGCGGGACTTTTCTTGATGCGCGCTCGCGCGTGTGTGGCCCGCTGTTCATTTATCGCCGCGGGCTCGCTCTTTCTCCTTTTCGTCTTTTTGTGCCTCTCACGGCGAGTTTTAGGGTAAACACGCTCGCTTCTAGCTCTAGACTGGTCCTTTTTCCGCGCTCTCACCTCAGCGCGCCCGGGGCCCGAGTGGGCAGTTAGCTTGAATTTTTGATAACGTGATTCATGATTATGCGCGCGGTTACTCTGCGAACCTCTTCTCTCGTTCTCTCTTTCTCTTTGGCGTGTTCTGTAGCCTGAAATTTGTTTCGGAGCACTCGCGCGCGCGCCCGTCGCTTTAGCGCTTTTGTCGGCACTCCTCTCGTCGCTCGTTTATATTTTGCACTGTACGTCGCCTGTGCGCGTTTTGCGCTTGCAAAGTGCTTGCTCTCCCGCTCGCCGGCCTCTCTTTTGCCCTTTGTTCACTCGGTGTCAAGGTGAAAATTCAACGGTCTTAGCTGCGGATCCGCTTCTTGACAATTCAAACGCTCGTGCGCGCGTGAGAGGGCTTTTTAGCATGTGAAAATTGCAAGGAAAAGGAGCTCTCACGTGTCTTTTAAGTGTATCACGCTTCAGAGAACGAGATCGAAGATAAAATATTTCAATTCTTTGATACGGCGTCTTCCGACAATCCTATTGCCTCGGATGTGACCTAAAACGAAGCAGTTGTCGATTTCCGCTTCAATGCTATACTAATCTTCTTTCGGTTTCGAATAGAAATAAAACGGAGCGCGCTTTTATAAAAGTTTAACAAGATGGCATACATTATAGCTTTATGGCTATTGTGAAAAGTTTATTTTTTGAACAAGAGGTATCGGCGAACAATATCATAGAATTGAAAATAGTATGAGTTTATTTATTAACGCTCTTTGAAATGCCCTACTATTAATGTCACTGATCCCTCTTACAGTTTGAACCAATCGCACTGCAATGGCAAATGTAAAATGAATGAACGAGACATTAACCAGCAATCAGAAAGGATTTTCGAAAATAAAAGCTAAAAGCCCAGTGATATTCTTTTAATAGTAGTAATAAAGCAATAGGCTTTCATTGCTACCATTAAAAAAATACAAATTTTTACTCCCAATCGCTGCACGTTTCCGTGTTTCATAATGCACCGATGTGGATAATTGATAAGAAAGTGTGAGCATTCTCATACACTAAAAAAATTTTTGATATATTCAAGTAAATCGGACTTGTTTTAAGTAAATATTACTTGTTTTAAGGTGGCTTGGGAGCAAGAATTTATTGGTCACATTACTAAAATTTGTTTACAATCGTTTGTTCACATGTTATATAATGTAAAAAACGGTATCATAGAAAAATATGGATCTTTAAGTAACAAAAAAAAAATTATTTTCAACGAAATTTCAACATTGCAAAGTAGATATTGCCCAATAAAAAAAATTCAATAAACTATAAAAATCTTTTTATTTTTGATCTGATTTAAAATTGGAAGAACTCATTTTGTTTCACGTGCAATTTCACAGGAAGTCATCGACATCAAAATTGAAAAATTTTCCAAATCTGCAAAAATACATCTATTTGTTTATAAAAAACGTGTATGAACCTATAAACATGTGGATGTATATTTGCGATACTCGTGCGCAAGCTCGATTTTGCACACGCTCGGCAAAAAACGTGTGCTCAAAATCTAGCTTTCCACACGTTGTACCAAAAAATACTGTATGCTACATGTTCGGGAAAGAGATTCTCGTCTCGTGTGCCTTTCCACCCTCGCTTCGCTCGGATGTAAACGTCACACGCGACGTAATAGTACATTAAGCGCCCGAGCGTAGCGAGTGCGCTTAACGTCGTGCCATAAAGAACGACTTATGACACGTGTATCATAATGTACTATTCCCGCACTGGTAGCGTAATGTACTATTGCAGGTTTTTAAATTTTTTCAATTTTGATATCGATGACTCCTTATGAAATCGCACGTGGAACAAAATGAATCCAATTTTAAATCAGATCAAAAATAAAAAAGATTTTCATAGTTTATTGAATTTTTTTTATTGGGTGATATCTACTTTTGCAATGTTGAAATTTCATTGAAAAAAATTTTTACTTTAAGATCCATATTTTTATACGATATAGTTTTTTACATTATAACGTGTGAACAAACGATTGTAAATAAATTTTAGTAATGTGACCAATCCTCGCTCCCAAGCCACCTTGAAACCAGGGTCACCAGTGGTGGACCAAACACTAGTAAATGAACATTTTTTAATAGAAATCGTTGATAAAAAAAAATTTTTAATGTTTCTGGCCTGATAAAGCACCTTCCCTCAATTTTAAACTTTGAAAAAAGTCATTTTTTTACGGCTTAGTATCATAAAAGCATTTTATTTAAGCGATTAAACATATCACGTGTCCCGTTCATTCACTGGACTTAAATGTTCATTTATTGGTGATATCACCCAAGTTCGATTTACTTGAATATATAAAATTTTTTTTCAGTATACCCAAATTCTATTTACAAGCCATTCCATATTCCATATACTTACTCTTAATATATTATCTTTCACATCATAATGCAATATTATTTATAAATTCCGATTTTTCTTTTTTCTTCTTCTCCAATTTAATAGCAATGTCGAAATATTCATAAGGTTGCGGCTTCTATCTGTAAAGTAATTTCGTAAAGTAAAACAAAATTAAATTTAAAAATTTTTAAAATTTTTTAAAAAAATAACATAAGTAGGGTGGAGACTGTAGTGATCGGCCATATCCTAATTGTCGGACATTTTCGCTGTACAGTTACTCAAAGCTAAAATTTGCTAAATTAATGAATCTAAGTAAAATAGAGGTTATTTACCTCCTGAACGCTACCGTAAAGTTCAAAATCAATCATTTAAAAAAAGTGAATTGAAAATGAAACAAATTTTCAAAATTTTTGAAATTCTTAAAATTTTTTGAAATGTTTAAAAATGTTGTATATTTTTGCAAGGTGACATACAAAATTAGGCTTTGTCTCCTCCCTCTACCTTCTAAAACTTCCCTATTCAAATATAAATATTGTAACTGTTACAATATTTTAGATAACATTTTTAATTTTATTAGTTATTAATAAAATGTAGTTTCCAAACTCCTCCTCTCAGTGTACAATGTTGAAATAACTTTTAAGGGGATGTCGGAGCCTATCTGGAATCACATACTTATCAATATTCTCGTATTTTCCATTGTTTTTATTCAATTTTTAATTTTCATTAATTATCTTTGTCATCCGGCGTTGTTAACCTAATACAAACATTGGATGACTGAGATAATTATGAAAAAACTAAAATAGTATGTTACTACACGACGTGAAATTAGCGCCCGAGCGCAGCGAGGGTGATAATTCACGTCGTGCAGTGGGCCACTGAAGGCACTCGTGTCGTACGATATTTTATAGCACGTTTACCTAAGTCCGCTGTCACGCCTATTCGTGCTTTAAGCAGTCCTTTGTTGCACTGTGAGGTTAGCGCACGAGCGTAGCGAGTGCAATAAACACGGTTCAATAATCGACTTCTTAAGTCACGGATAGGTGTGACCTATGTGCGGACTTAGGTGACACCGTGCTATAAACTGCATTTAAATCCTATCTTAAAGAAATTATGGATTTGTTATGATATCAATTTATTCGTGATTTGGTTGGTGGAAGTAATAGAATGCTAAATTACAAAAACAAAAGTGGCGCGAAGTTTCGGTAAAATTACGGCGCGCGAAGCGCGCTTAGGGATGACTAGTAATGTAAAATTCGATGTAGGGATCTGTAATTGGCTCCGGTATCTCCTTGTCACTTTAGAATATGGACTAGAAAATCTTTAGTAGTGCATACTCTCACCTTTACTCATTACTTAAGTCGTCTTTTATCGATCAGGCGGGGGTTATTTTGAAATAAAACACTTTTTTTATTTTTGGCTATATTAGCGACGTTTCATTGATGGATCTTCCAACCTCTTCAGGCTAGTTTTATTGAAAAAATGATCAATTTTTCACTAAAGTACAATATACAACAATATAGATCAACGCAAAAAAACATTACTTTTGATCTATATTGTTGTATATCGTAATTTAGTGAAAAATTAACAATCATTTTTTCAATAAAATTAGCCTGAAGAGGTTGGCCGACCCGTCAATGAAACGTCGCTAATATAGTCAGAAATAAAAAAGGTGTCTTATTTCAAAATAACCCCCGCCTGATCGAGAAAAGACGACTTAATTACACAAATAGAGGGTGATAAAATTTTCAATTCAGTTTATTCATTACTTCTGATTCGTCGTTATTCGTTATTAAATAAATAACTATAAATTACTAGATAAAGATATTTATTCTATGTAAATTTCTTTTTACTATTACAGAGTTGTCGCAGTCGGCATTTATCTATGCATTTATGAATATTTTTGTATCTTGATTTACGTTATACTTTTCATATAGAGGGAAGTTCCACAGTACCGACCGGTGCCTAGGGTAGATGTCCGTATTAGTGTGGGTTTAAGAAACTCTTCAGTTTTGTCGCATAATAATAGACTATTTAAGCTGTATCAGAGATTCCGGGCAGGTTTATATAGATAATAAAAGTAATAATCTACACGAAACAATTTTTTTTATAGAAAAATATTAATATTTACGAAAGTTACAAGCAATATAAAAAAAAAAATTTTTTACGCATTTGTGTGCCCTAGCAGACAACAAAGTACATTTTTGTGTGCCCCGTATTAATGTGGGTGTACACGTTTGTGTGCCCCACATTAGTGTGTCTTGATAATATTATCATTGCCAACAAAATTATTTTGTTAACTGTAGTGCATTTATAATCAATTTCTAACCCTTGTTTACATTGAATGTTAATTAATTCCAATACGGTAAAAACTGCTGAAGGTCGTCAATGCGATATGAAACAATTAACGTTTGTGCACAAACAACCTAACCTAACTTTTCTGTTCAAGCGCCGATACGAGATGCTCGTATTGTATTTGTGCACACACAAATCTGGACAAGTCGTTTTTCACTGCCCTATTAGTAGACACCATTAATTAAATATTAAAATCAATTGAAAACCTTTATATTAAGGTTTATTATATAACATGATATTATTTTATGATATAAGCAATTGTATCCCACATTAAAATCCTTCCGAAACATTATTTAATGTTACTTTTAAAAATGTCATTTCTTAGCAAGTTTGGACAAGGAAACACCGTGACACACCTCAAACCGTGAAACATATTTTTGAAAGTTCTTTTTTAATGTTATAGTAAATGAAAACAGATTAAGTAATTAATTCTATTTAAACTTAATTAACTATACTTTATGAAAAAAAATATTTTAGTGTTACGTTTTTACTCGTTCATTTCTAGGATATGTTTTAATAATAGGGCACACAAATATGGACAGGCACACTAATACGGACCACTATATAGTTCCCTGCCTCATAATAAAAGGTTTCTCGTTTTTCACGCTATATGACCCAATCGGATTACTTTAGTCAGATATAGAATATTACTTTATCGAACATATTTCGAGCTCAATATTTTAAATTTAGTTTAAATTATAATATAATGTATCCATCATATAAGAATTTAGAATAATGTATGGAAACAGCAATAAAAGCGTAGAAAGTTATTTTTAAAATTTTTTCAAAATAACGAGAGTATTAACATACTTTGTATATTATACCGCGAATTCTACACATCGTCGCGCGGTACGAAGAAAAACCAACTTTGAAGAGGCAGACGAAGAAAAGCTAGTTTCGCGCGAAAAAAGCCAAAGAATGGGCACGTTTTTGGCTTTTTTTTGCGCGAAACTGGCTTTTCTTCGTCTGGCTCTTCAAAGTTGGCTTTTCTTCGTACCGCGCGACGACATATTAAGAGAGTTGTGCAAACTAAAATAAAACTATTTAAACTTTCCCTTTTAATTTATATTAATTGAATAAAATAAATCTAAATTTTATTATAATTCCTACCTGTAGCAAGTAAATACGGTAAATAATCGTAGTTTTCATATCCAGGGCATAAAGTGCGACTTGATATACGATTCGTGTATGCCGCGATCACACGAGGGATGTAAGTTGCACTTCCAAGATACGAACGATTCGGAACTCGAGCGTAGAGATTTTCGCCCTCGTGTGATCGCGTGGCACTCGGGGCGTAAACCTCCATTTGACGCTCTTATTACGGAAAGTATTATTATTTAAATAAGCAATTCTACAAGAAATGTCGAACAACTCGGTACAAAAATAGATAAATAAAAAAAATGAGCAAAATAATTTTTGAAAATACATTGAAAAATGGCACTAACCCGCTCTTTTACATTAGCACAGTATTTTGTGTATTTTACGTTCATCCTTGATCCTTACTGACCACGTTCTCTAGTTTTATTTTCTTTTGTGAAATGTACGTGTGATTCTCTGTGACGAAATGATTTATCCTTGAAGGAGTGACATTTTTAAGCATTTAAAAAATAAAATTATTGTCGGCAAAAAAGTTTTCCACGCATCGACCGCGTTCACGATCTTGTTTATATTCAGGATGCCCCAGAGAACCAGAAAAACTTGGTCGAGTAGATGTGTCTCTCAAAAACTTTTTTATTTATTTCCGGACCGAGTTGTTTGATATTTCCCGTAGAATTGCTCATATATATCGAAGAGTTTGGTAAATATAATGTAAATCAGTGTATATTAACCGAAATAGATATAATTAATACGCAATTTGAGTGGCTCCGTTATGTATAATATTAATATTTAGTAATTGATTAATCCAGGCAGTATACATTTCATTTATTTCGTTTTAAAACATAATTATTTTCCTTTAGCGTTTAAGGTTTTATGTGTGTAAATATTAAAGTAGTTTAATTATTTTACCTGACTTTATTTATTTTCTAAAGATTCACACACTTTGCTTGCTAATCAGATTAATAAGATATATTAACTTTGTATGCTGTTACCTTCTCTTTTTATGCAAATATAAAAATAATAATCTATTACATTTATTAAGAATAAAGTTACAATTCGACATGTATAGAAATTTTGTCACACGAGATTTTTATTCGTATTCGGTTCAATAATGGCTTTTTTCCAATTCGTATTTTCATACTCTACTTTATTTAGTTCCCATGAAAAAATGGGTATTTTATAGTTTCGATCATACTTTACTGGAAATGATAATATGAGGTAATACATAAAATAAATAATTCAAGATATATTTTCTGAATTCGCGTATTTATTGGTGCTAGTTTAAATTTTCCAACTGTGTTAATATATTTAATACATAAACTTCTTTCAAAATAAGTTAGATTTTATTTTATTAAATTTTATGTTTCAATTTCGCGGTAAGTAGTTCATTTGAATTATGCTCTAACTTTTTCTTAAAGTCGTTATTCTAGCAGAGAATATGTAGTTGCACATTTATACCTGCCGGTGAAATTAGCATTAAATGAATAGTTATCCAGTTAAAGTAAAGTCTATACTTACGTACCCCATCAACTGTCCATTTAGTATTTCTTTCAGTGAATACACTGAGGATCGTTACGAATTCCACAACAATTCGATAACTTTTATTTTTCGTAATGTGTGTATAATGTAATATTATGTAATATGATTGATATAAAGTTTCATAAATTTGATATGTTAATATTATCGATGTAATTGACACTATATTTATTTATTTATTTATTCAATAGCGGGCTAAACCCCAAGTACAAAACTAAGATACAGTTTGGTAAGTAGCTGAACGTGCATACGAATTTTTTATGATATGATTTAAGTAGGTAGTATTCAATTAGTTTCATCGTTTCCTCTATATGTTTCGTTATTAGATCCAAGTAAAATGTAATCGACAGCAGTTCACCTCTTTGCTAAAATAGCAATTCTTTTTAAAGTTATTTCTTGATTCACTCTTTTTAAAAGTAATGCTGTGCCGCCATGAACCGCATGTTCATTTATTGTAAATTAGAAGAATAAAGCCTCGCTCTGTTTTTAAACTTATACATTTTGCGCAGCAAATAAAATGAAGCTATTCTTACTTAAATTCGTTTTAATTTTAATTTTTACTTGTATCGAACATAAAACATCTCATTTTACGATTTACATTAGAATTTTATTTTTTAATCAAGCACGCTATATTTTTGTTGTTGAATACAATATTTATATTTTATTTGAGGCTCTTGTTATTCGTATGTGAGATCTAAAGTACATTGACCCAGAGTATAAGTTCAAAATAACACACCTTAATTTTTGGTTTTGTTTTGACACCTGGTTAGAAAAATTATATCCCGTTATGCATATGTATATATATTTTGTATACATAAATATGACGTACAAATAGCAGATACGTCTATTTAAATAATGAAAGAACCTTACCGTTATTAAATTCATTTATTAAAAGGTTACCTTTCACTATATGGTAATGGCAAATTAAATTAATGCAGAAAGTATACTAAATCAAAATTTTATTGTATCTTTATAAGGAAATATATTAAAATTTTCAATTTATGCATCTATAAGTAAATTAGAGAATACTGTTTTTAAATTGATTCCAATAAATTATTTCCTATGTCCTTGATTACCTCCGCTTTATTTCAATCAAGTTTATTTTGAGCGTTCATTCTAAGTGATGTGGGAAAATATATTATTTATAGTTTTTCTTTACTTTGACTGATAACGCCTATTTCATGTAGAGTTTAAAAATATTACATTTGAGAGAATATTAAATTTTGTTATATATTATTTAATAATTTATCAAAGCATTTATAAAAAAAATTCGACAAATTTATTAACAAAATACACTTGTTTTTTTATTTTTTTATTATCTTTATATAGTCTTGATTTATACAATATGTATTGATATAAAAGAGTACATTTT
This sequence comes from Torymus aiolomorphi, assembly GCA_036365515.1. NCBI lineage: Eukaryota > Metazoa > Arthropoda > Insecta > Hymenoptera > Torymidae > Torymus > Torymus aiolomorphi. Next base: position 39,253,909 of record CM070876.1, on the reverse strand, counting down.
GTAACAGAGTTATAATTTAATTCTAAACATAAACACCAATAAATAAAATAATATGTTAAAATTCAAATAGATTCTATAATATCTACTTCAAAATACTTTTTGAATGTATTTTCTTAATTTTATAGGATTGGCTATTGGATGTGAACTTATCTCGAATCTTTACTTTGAGCGTGAGTGCGCGCACGTACATGTGTGTATATATGTAATTACTCTGTTTTTGCGGATAAGTTTATTTTGAACTATAACTTATTTAATACAAAGAATACAAAATTTCATATACCATAATTTTCAAGCTTACAGTATAATTGATAAGAATCATTTTCTTAAAATAGTACTTAAAATATCAATAGTACTTAAAATATAATTGATTTTTAGAGCTGATTATTACCTCTTTTGTTGTTTTACATAGTTAATATAGTTATAATTATTAGGCACGACTGCAACTTGGGAGAGCCTTATATTTACACCAGAGCGAAAATTGTTATACCTCGAATATTAATAATTTATTACATAAAAACTCTTTTTCAACGAAAATAAATCCATTTGAAACGTTTCCCGAGATTGTGTATGTCTGTACGTCCGTATGTACTCAAGTTCCTCAATTATCTCGACGAAATTTGAACGAATCGGAAGGAATTTTTTACTAGATAATCATCTAATTATAGGTATCTATATTGAGACTAATCCATTACAAAATACAAAAATGCCAGAGCAAATGAAAATTTGAAAAAATCGATTTTCAAGCATAATGTGTACAAAATTAACTTTTAGTAAAAATCTAACAAATGCATCTGCTAAAATTAATCAAAAAACATCTTTTTCATATTGAAAATTCTTTGCTACGAGCAATATTTTTCAATAGCGAAAAAGAGCTAAAACACAAAAAATAGTCAATTTTTAGCTTTTACTTTACAGGATTTAATTTTACACAAAAATATTAAATACAAAAGTATAGATAATATTGAAATAAAACTTTTTCACTTTTAACATTTTCATGTACAATCAAGTCTTAGCGAACTAGACTTATAAAAGCGATTTTTTACGCCTGTATATACCTGCAATAGTCGAATTTTGCTTATTATTTAGCAGCAGTTGATTTTACATCGAAACGTTAAATAAGTACAAAAGTTGTAGATAATGTCAAAATAAATGGGTCTGAAGTTTGCAACGTTGTAGTCCAACGAAATAAAAAAATATTTGATGCATTACTTCAAGTTTATAATAATTTATATCACTTTTGTATGTAGATGTATTGTTTTATAGTATCAAATAACTTTATAACAAAGATTTAGATAAAATTTCTATTGCTTAATAACTTTAATCAATTATAAAAAATTATTTCGTTGCACTCCAACGATGCAAACTTCAGACCCATCAAACTAAAGCTTTTTTCAATTTAACATTTTCATGTAAAATCAATATTGCTGATAAGCTAGACCTATAAAGAAGATTTTTAAACATACGGATATAAAATGAATTTACTTTTTTGAAAGCATATTTTATTATAAAATAATGATGGGTCTGAAGTTTGCAACGTTTGAGTGCAACGAAATAAAAAAATTATCCATTTTATTTCAAGTTTATACTAATTAATATTAATTGTGTGTGTATATTTAGAGTTTTATAATATAAAATAACTTTATAACAAAGGTTTGAATAAAATTACGTGAAAAATTATTTCGTTGTATTCTAACGATGCACACTTCAGACCCATAAATAATGCGTTAGTACTTGAGATGTACCAGTTGTGGCAATGGCGAAGATATAATATATAAGTTTAGGTTTTTACATATATACATATGTAAAAACGAAGTTACATATACCTAGATAGCGGGAGGTTAACACGCTGAGCGAAGCGAGGTGCGCGGAAGGGAAGGGGCTACTTTATTTATAATCAAGTAAAATATTTCTATTGTAAATCTGTCTCTAAATGAAAGTTGACTTAGGGAATTATGCCTGTTGTAATTATTGTATTAATATTTAAACGAAATTTATATAAATAGTACTACAAGTATATTTGTGATTTTTTTTAATATTTTGGATATAAATTTATGTGATCAATTATATCGTAATTACATAATTTTTATTTTGTTTTCAGATACACATGCTACTAAGCATAACATGCAAAGCCAGCTGAGCAAACTGCTAATAATGGTATTGCTTGGTTACATGGCTGGTTGAACTTCTCCTAGATGAGGTTCACTATTCTTCGGTAGACTCTTCGAATCCTCTCAACTAGTATATTGCACTACGCTAGTAGCGTAGGTGCATCTTTCAGCCTCACTATAAATTACCTACTATGAATCTCTTTGGACTATGGTCCATTTCCCCTCACCTAATGGTGCCACCACCACCTCGGTTGCCGCCACTTCTAATCCTTCACTATATCTTCCTTACACTCTGCTCTATTTTCCTTCAAGTAGCAATTGCTATTTCTGAGGAAGGAGCTGGTAGTTCAACTACTGCACCAGAAGTACAACCAGTACACATTGTAGCAGAATTTCCAACGATAACAGAAGAACAGAGTATCAACTTGGATTACAATGCTACAGGAGAAGGTGCACTGCGTTTTAATCATCTTGTGCTGGATCCTCAAACTGGTCAACTTTATGCAGGTGCTGTCAACAGGCTCATGCAACTTGACTCTGAACTTAACCTTAAAGAACTTGTAATAACAGGTAAAATATATGTTTTACTGAGTAGTGTAATGTAAAAAAATGTTTTTATTTTTAAAAATAAAACTACGAAGTAATTTTAATAATTTGCAAAAACGGAAACATTTATATATCTTATTTTAGAATTTGTTTATTTCGTCCACAATTAATTAATAAGAAATATTTACGTGATTTTGGTGAACAATACTTTATTATAAAAGCGACGTTTCGGTGGTCACATTTTGCCACCCTCTTCAGGCTAAACCTTGTTTACAACAATATAAAACATACCAACAGTAAAAGTCATATTTCATGTACATTAAAAAAATGTTTACAATAAGAGATAAAATTACTCACTGTAGTCAATTACATGTAGAAACACATCAGTAAATTGTTAACAGAATTCCGGATACGGCGCATTATTTATATATGTTAGCCTATTTTTTCCTAATATGTTGTCAGAATTAAAACATCTTTAGCGGAAAAGTTCAAAATGACTTGAATGTAGGTGAAAATTCAATTCTGTTAAATATTTGGCTTGTAAAATCGATATAAAAATGTCCGCTTGGGAAGAAATGGGTTAAGGGGGTGTGAACGAGTTGCGTAGATCCCTACCGTACCAGCGTCGTCATTTTATTTATTTCCCGTAACTCTAGGCAGCTTTCAAAAAACGACCAATTTACTACCCTCCCCAATCGTGCAAAAAATTGCGTGGTTAAAAATGTGCATTGCTGAATAGTAAACATGATAATTTTTAATCCAAAATAACTTGACTTTGTAACTGGGCATTTTTTGTACGATTGCGGAGGGCAGTACCCTTTTTTGAAAGTATGCCGAGAATTCATTGAATTGACTATGTCAGCATGGTAGGGATCTACACGATTCCTTCGTATCCCTTTATACTTTTTATATTAAAAAGTTACAAATATTGTCATAATAAAAATTTAAAATTATTCAATATACATCGAATAAATTTGAATGAAAAGTTGAAAAAATTTAATTTAGTTGTCACTGATAACAATATATTCTTATTTTCATAGTAAATTTTATAATATCACAGATCATTTACATATTTTTATTAACGACGTAAAATATTTACGTTTGCAATATTGACTTCTCATAGATATAATCTATAATCCATTTGAAATTGTATACAAGTGCCAATGCTTAATAACGGATGGCTTGCTGATAATGTATTCAACTAAGCTTCTTATTGACTTAATTATAGAAAGGTGAAATAGCTATTTAAATAATAAATAAACCAAGTAACTTTTGTGCCGGAAAATCCTGTAGGCAAATCCGAGTCATTTGACTTTCAAACGGATGAGTTTCCTCTCTCGGAAAGAGTTTAAATGCTTAAAGGTCTAACAATAGAACGGTATTACCGGGTCGTTGCAGGTCCACGGCACGATAACACGCAGTGCCATGCGACCGGATGTCCCTCTCAAGACGTCGAAACCGCTCTCACTGACAACGTGAACAAGCTGATGGTAGCGGATCTCGACACGCATACCCTCATAGTCTGCGGCTCACTCTTCCAAGGCGCCTGTAACAAGCACAACATGTCCAACATATCTCTGAGACCCGAAAATCTCACCTTCGGCGTGGCGGCCAATGACGAGAATTCGTCCACGTATGCTTTCATAGGCCCGGAGCGCTACAGGTCCTGGCAGGAGTCAAACATCCTCTACGTCGGCACGACTTTTACGAATAATGCAGAGTATCGACACGACGTCCCCGCCATTTCCAGTCGCAGGCTAGACACCCTCGAGTTCGCCGAGTTCACCTTCAATCAGCAGTCGATTTTGCACATAGATGTCAAGTATCGGGATCACTTCCTCGTCAAATACGTGTATGGCTTCAATGCCAGCCACTACGCCTACTTTGTGCTCGTTCAAAAGCAGTCCTACTTGCCCGAAGAGGAAGAATTAGGTGAGACATTTATAACACATTTTTACCATATTACCGCAAATTATTTGAAAAAATACATATAAAACATGTATTTCTCTCTATCAGGCTACATATCGAGGATAGCTAGGAGTTGCATCACGGACCCAAATTACGATAGTTATACGGAGGTGACACTGCAGTGTAACGTCGAAGGAAGGAACGAGTCTTACAAACTTGTGCAAGATGCCAAAATCGCACCTGCTAGCAGCGATATAGCCGCTCAATTGGGAATTCCCGTTGGCTCGTACGTATTCGTCGCAGTCTTTACACCCAGCAAAGGAATAACCAATGAGCCTCTGCCCAAGTCCGCCCTCTGTGTCTACAGTCTCAGTGATATAGAAACAAAATTCGAAGAAAATATCCACATGTGTTTTAATAATAGTATCAAGTATAGAAATATGGGATATATTAGCGGTCCTATTCAGAACGGGGAATGTCCTCAGGCAGGTGTAAGCATCTTTTAAACGGATTCTATTCTATGTTGCTTGGTAGGGTTTATTATTCCATTAGAAGTACATTTATAGTACAAATAAAATAAAGTATCATCTTAAAAACATATGTACTTGAAATTTCGAATATTCACAACGAACGAGATATAGACTGAGAGTTTCCAATTTTAGTTAGAGCTTGTCGGAATTGTTTTAGGAGCAACTAGGTATAAGGGTAAGAACTGAAGGGTTGCCGTTATTATTAGTTTTTGTTGACATATTAAATGGCTTAGACTAAATAGTTTAGTCTAGGAATGGCAAGAAAAAGCGTTCACTATGAACGCTCGAAATTTCAAATACCTAAAAACACTTAATTTAACGAAATTAAAAAATTCATATTTCTTTTTACACTAAACTTATACAATGTATGATTATTGGAATAATACAAATATAAACTTAAAAGCTAGTTGGATAAATTTAATATATGTAATTTATTTTTTCTATTTTAGACCACTGGGAATATCAGAGACTTCTGTGAAGTTGGACTGAAAATTTCTGGTGTATCTCCCATCGTTGGTCAAGCCGTCCTACACCTTCCTGATACTTTTGTTACATCGGTTACATTGGCTAATACAGAATCTCACACAGTTGCTTTTTTGGGCACAGAAGACGGATCTATAAAAAAAGTTTTACTTTCTGCCACAGACGCATCAGTTTACGAAACAATTGAAGTCGACAAAGATCAAAAAATTCTTCCAGATACTGCTGTTGCTCCGAGTGGCGATTACCTTTATGTTCTTTCAACTTCGCGAATTTCAAAAATGAAAGTACAACACTGTAACAGCTACACAAACTGTAATAGCTGTCTTATTGCTGGTGATCCTTATTGTGGTTGGTGCTCTTTAGAAAAACGGTAAGATTTTGTAAAAATCATGATAACTAAACAAATATTCGTACAAAAGCATTTAATTAAAATAGTTCTAAAAGTATTTTTATATTTGAATTGTCATCCTGAAATAAAACTTCATTTTGTAACTATTATAATTAGATGCTTTGCATATAACATTATTGTTTGTTTGCTAATTATAAACATTTTTTAGGTGTACTATCCGTCGCGACTGTCAAAAGGCTAATAGAAGCAGTCCTCGCTGGTTGTCTTTAGGAACTGGGCAGCAATGCATTGATTTTGAGCAAGTACTTCCAGATCGCATTCCCATAAAACAAATGACGACAGTACAATTAACTATCAGAACACTCCCGGAACTGCCAACCGGTGCTAAGTACAAATGCGTATTCGGCAACGCCGAGCCAATAGATGCCATTATGACTATGAACGGTCTATCTTGCCTAACACCACCTATCTATTTGAGGCCAAATATTCCTAAGGATGCTGATCACGTCCTTGTGCCATTGTCTGTACGTTCGAGTGAGACAAACAAAGATTTCGTATCACGCAATTTCGCATATTTTGACTGTTCAAGACACACTATATGTTCTGAATGCGTGAGAGCGCAATGGGCTTGCAACTGGTGTGTTTACGATAACAAATGCACGCACAATTCGACTGAGTGCCAAGGGAGCATAATATCTGGAGAAAATGTAAGTTTGCTCATCTAAATAAATTCTTAATGAAAATCTGGTTTTGATGTGTAACCAAATATTTGTATCGATTCGTTAATTTATTTATTGTTTCAGAACGTGCAAGCGAGCCTTGCAGCTCGTGGAGTGCAGTATTGCCCACGGTTCGTTCCTCGACAAAAACCTCTGATGCTACCTAATAACGTTCCGAAAGAAATAACTCTTGAAGTAGAAAACTTACCACACCCTCAAGTCGGGCATACTGGCTTTCAGTGCTTTGTAAAAATTGAAAGCGCACACTTCCGGGTTCAAGCTCGCGTCAACAGTAGTCGAATAATTGTATGCGATAAAACGGTCTATTCATACGAAGCTAATACAGGAGAGCATGAGGCTGAAGTGATGGTTATGTGGAATACCAATCACTATGTTGATCGTACAACTATCATTTTGTATAAGTGTGAAGTACTTGGTTCGCATCGTGAGCATCCGGACTGTTCACTCTGCGTTACTCGCGATCGGCACTTTGAATGCACTTGGTGCAACAATAAATGCGTTTACCGAGATTCCTGTCTGAATTCGCCGTTCAGCGAGTGCCCGAAGCCGCGCATCGATATGATCAAGCCGCTAAGCGGACCCATTGAGGGTGGTACATTAGTAACCATAGAAGGTAGTAATCTAGGTTTACGCGAAAAAGACGTAGAGGGAAAAATACTCATTGGCAACGCCTCATGCAGCCTTGTCGATTATGAAGTATCTGTGCGAATTATTTGTAGAACTAGTAGACACAAAGCTACAGATGCAGCACCTGTGATAGTGGGCAACGATGCCGGATACACTCGGAGTGCCGTGTTTTTTAATTACAAAGACATAAAATTAACAGGAGTGTATCCGTCGGTTGGTCCGCAGAGCGGAGGTACAAGGCTAGCCATAACTGGCCAGTACCTCAATATTGGTAGTACAATTTCAGCGTATTTGGATGAATTGCCTTGTCAGGTAAACGCCACGCAAGCTAGTAGTACGAGGCTAACTTGCATTACTAGCAGATCAGGACGTGTACGGAGAATATCAAGACTGACGCTTAGCATAGACGGAGCAAATCGCACACTCGAGGCAAATCCTTACAACTACACCCACGATCCAACGATCATGGAAATTAAACCGCTAAGTAGTTTCGCTTCAGGCGGTCGCATGATAACGGTGCACGGAACGAACCTCGATACTATACAAAAACCTGAAATGGTGGTCTACCTAGAAAAAGATAACGTACCTGTAAATCAAACTGTGTGTACGGTGCTGAATCCTACGCAAATGGAATGCCCGAGTCCTAGTGTAGTGGGGCGTTTTCACGCCGCTCTTGTGAGCATTCGACAGAAACGTTCGGCCGCTCGTAAAGACGCGAGTTTAGCTCTCAAGATCGGTTTCCTAATGGACAATGTCGAGAGTGTGCGCGATCTCGACAAGCACGCGCAGAGCCTTCGAAATCGTTTGATCTACGTCGAGGATCCCAACTTCTTCCCCTTCCCCAAGAACGTAAAGCTGTACAAGGGCGATACTTTGGTGATCGAAGGCGAGAATTTGAACTACGCAAGCGACGAGTTCGACGTAAACGTGACGGTCGGCACGCAGCCGTGCAACGTAACGTCGCTCGCTCTCACGCAATTGGTCTGCACGCCGCCGGATCAGCAGCCAGCCGGCACCGACGAACACGGCCGCAAGACGGAGCAGGGTTTGCCACTAGTCGTCGTGAGGGTTGGACGGAGCTTGAGGTTCCCCATCGGCTATCTGCATTACGACGTCATTAAATCCTATCCAATACCGCCCGAGGCGATCGCGGGCATTGCGGCAGGCACTTTCGGATTAGTGTTCATATTCATCCTCGTGCTCGTCGTCTATCGTCGTAAGAGCACGCAGGCCGAGAGGGAGTACAAGAGGATACAGATACAGATGGATACGCTCGAGAGCAATGTCAGGATGGAGTGTAAGCAGGCCTTCGCCGAATTGCAGACCGACATGACTGATCTTACGGCTGATCTTGAATCCTCCGGTATTCCGACGCTCGATCACAAGAACTACATCATGAAGGTAAATATGACGAATTTTCAAGCACAACAAATAGCAAAGTATTATTGTACTAATAGGAGAGCTAGATAATTAGATCTGGTACTTATTTTATCACAACTATCATTTTATCCTACCAAATTAGAAATACATTCGGTCAATATAGACAAAACAACTAAATTATAAAACGTGCATCATCCTTGTAACTTAGATAGGTATCACATTTATCTTGAAACGTTGAATCTAACATTTTCCTTTTTTTACACATTTTTATTAACCCTTTCGGTCCAAAAGATGCGTCAACATAAAAAATACCTGCCATTCAAAATTTTTCAAGTATTGTCTGCTGAATTGTAATTTCTAATTCTTCTCCATATCGAATTTCATGAATAAATTTTTAACAAGCTATATGCCCAGTTTCAAGTGATTTATATCGAAACCACTTAATTACGATCTTAAATGTACAAACAATACAATACTGAAAAAATTTTATATTTTTTTTAACTTTTGAGATCCTGCATTTTTGCTAAGAAATCAACTTCTTTTTCTGTAGAAAACTTGTCTACTTATATAAAAAACGTATAATACGTACCGTACAACATCCGAATTTAGCGATGTCTGCTACATGAGTCAGTGCAGTCCTCAATAGGTTCAGTGCTAATAAGTATACAAACGTATTTAAAATTATTGATTTTCAAATGAATGTATACGTATTATATTTGAAATCTAACACATAAGTTTTTCTAAAATCATTATATTGCTATAAATATGAAATGATGAAGTTGAAATATTCAATTTTGATGTCACGCAATTTGTAGTAAACTTCGACTTTACGGTGAATCGTCAAAGCCCCCCTCCCGGCCCCATGATGTTATACAGAGCAAGATTCAATTCCCTCCTCTGGCGCCTAACTACCTCTGTTAAATGCTAAAAAATTTAGAGCTATTGTTTGATTATAAATGTATCTTGAAAATATCAACCATGTCCTTATAATAAATATAGGCTGTGCAAACTTAGTCCCAAAAGTTAATTAAAATTTATCAAATTTACTTTGTGGCATGCTTTTTAAAAAATTACAATGTTTATATTGCACTTCTATGTGTGCCGATTTATTAAAATTGATCAATTGTTTCATGTAATAAAACAATCATCATTATTCCAATCGATTTTAAATTGAGCTTTTTGAAACTTAGTTTGTAAATTATATTACTTAACAACCCATTGACGTGCAAAAGTTCCAAAATCGTACAAGCAAGTAAACTTTTCTCAATTTTCAATCCTTGTTTAGGAAATTACGCTTTCTAAGGATTTTTAAAGCTGCTGTATTCAATTCAGTTTTAATTGCAAAGCTGAAAATGAATTTTAAAATTTGTTTTTCAATTACTATTTAAGAATGATAAATTTGTGCATTTCTTTAAAAAAAAATTCAAATTAAGTTTTTTACACGATGTTTTATCGATATTTAAAATATATAATCGGTGGACCAAATAGTTTACAAAAAAAAAACATCTTTTTGTTTTATTCCTACATGGTGGATCTATTATGAAGGGCGAAACGGCAAAATCTGTTAAATTAAATTTCGCGATTTTTCATAGTTTTATGGAAAAAACCTATTTAATTATCGTTTGTAGATTTGTCACTGAATTTTATAAACAATTGTATATAACTTTACAGGTTTTGAAAATTTTCCAATTTTGATATGGGTACCTCCTCCTGAAATTGAACAAGGAAGAAAATGAGACTTTGCAAATTAGAATTGAATGAAAAACAAAAAAGATTATAAATACTTATTGAATTTTTTTTAGTGAAGAAAATCTACTTGTGCAACATTGAAAATTTTGTAACAAAAATTTTTTCCGTTATGTTAAGAATCCTTTTTCCTGTCATATCAGTTTTAAGATTGTAATGTGTAAATGAATTTTTGTAAAAAAATTTCATATCTTTAGGTCTACTAACCCGCATGAACTATCTTAAACTCACGACTTTTCATTGTTTTATGGAAAAAATCTATTTAAACTCGCGGTTTTCCATGGCTTTATAAATTCAGGAAAATAATTTTGATTGAATGATTTGTTGGGTGATTAAGAAGAAACAAAAACATGAAGTAAAAATGAAAAAGATACAAGAAAAACGATACTCTCTAAAAATAAAAAGTAAAATCATCTAAACTTCAGAGTAAGTGACAATTTTAGTAGATCTTGCCATTTTGCTGCTACATTAGATTTATCTTTCTCCAAAACCATAATATCTGGCTAATACAACGTCAGGTCCACGGATTACGGATATATTATGTGGTGATAAAATAACTTAAACGATTTGCAATTATTGGAATATATGCACAAAAAATCAATATTTTTCATAGAAACTGAAAAAAAGTTGCAAATAAGTTTGCAATTACTGGAAAATATGCACGAAAACTTCGTACTTTTCATAGAAACTGCAAAATAAGTATACTAGGATCATTTTTCTTTCGAAGCCAAATAATCAAAAGAAAGATTGCCAAGATGAAACATTTGTGAATGGATTAAAGTGCAGAAACGCTATAAACTTTTTTTAGTTAAAATATTGATTTCCCTGATATATATTTCTTAACTTCTATAGTATACTTTACTATAAGTAAAGAATATGGTAATAAATTAATACTCCTTAATATAAATAATGGTTTTAATATTATGTAAGTAGTTTCGTTTATTTTAATTGTAAAAAATTATTTTTTTCGTCCTCTTTCTCCTGTCATTTATCTAAAAGGAATTAAAATTCTATATTTAAATAAAATATTTGTATAACATTCATTTATACGAAATTTTTGAATTAAGAAAAAATAAAACCGAAAATTAAATTTTGTTTTGCATAATTATCATCAAAGTGCTTTTATATCGTTTAAAGTGAGAACTTCTGAAAAATTCGTATGAGACTTACACGTTTTAATATCTAAAATTGCAAATCCTAACTAACTAAAGATATGTAACGAACACTTTAATAAAAAAAATAAAACTCACAAGATAAAATGCGTTTTTTAACAGTGACGCCACACAACGGAAATCGTGATTTAAATTCTGCCTAAAGCTATTTTCCTACATATGAATATTTAGAGAAATTTAATAACTTTTTTTCTCGTACAATACTTCAATCAAATAAGCAGAAAATGATTAAAGTTAAAAAAAATTAAATTTGCTTATAAAAATTATGAGTAACAAATAGTGTTTTTTCATATTATTTTGTATATTTGTTGTTAATATTGACATATATATTGCATAATATGCATTGCAATTTGTAAAGTTCCAGTGAACGCGTACCTCAACATATTTTAGAATATAGGAAAAATTCATGTGAATATTGTACAGTAGCATAATTTAAAATTTCTAATGAATAGAATCTATTGCAAAAATTTCGATGTGTTTTGGTTTTTAGTTTCACGAAATCTATTAAATTAATTACACAGTGAAAATATTAATTATATGATGAAAAAAGCGAACGGTTAGTTGATTATAAATAAAAAATATAGAAAATTAGATTTATTTTATTATATAGCTCTACTCCAAAGGACGTAGTGAAATCGTTGTTATAACAACTCCAGTTTTCTTTCTTTATTTACAAAGAACTTTTGAAAAAAAAAATCTTCCAACAAGACAAGAACTTTAATGAGACGTTCACAATACAAGCTTGTATTGTTATCGAGATAATCAATAATTCTTGGAACATTGCCTATATAAAAAAGAAAAAAAATGAAAAATTTTAACACATTATAATCTATAATATTTGTATATTTTATGTATTTATGACAATAATGTAAATAACACAGACGCATTTCTAGTGTTCTGATTTAGTATGCCAAAAAAGTAAACGAAACGAGCACCGCCGAGAATACTGTACCGCTATAAACTCGCAGTAGGTACATTTAGTGAACTTCGCATTCGTACATAAATTATTACGTTTGAATAAAATCGCAATTTATTCTCCGCGGATCTAGGCGCTTAGGTTGATAGATAGATAGCACATTTTCTTATTCCACACAAACGAGAGAAAATAAAAATGCACCTTTTTACAGTTTCTATATTTAAGAAAAAAGACAATTTTAACAAGAGAAATGGAAAGACGGAAAGAACAAAAAAATTTCAATTTTTTTAACAAACTGCAAATTGTTTAGTTAAACTAAAAATGTTTAGTTTATTGAATTTCAGTTAAAAATGAAAATGTCTTTTGTGCTTTATTTGCAGGTTTTCTTCCCAGGCGTGATCGATCATCCCATCCTCAACGACCCTCGCACTCGCAACAACATCACCCGCACAAACTACGACGCAGCGATGCTGCAATTCGAACAGTTAATCAATAATAAGTACTTCGTTCTAACTTTCATTGAAACGCTCGAATCTCAAAAAGACTTCAATATCCGCGACAAGGTTAATGTCGCCTCGTTGCTCATGATTGTGCTCATGGGAAAGATGGAGTACGCCACGGACATTCTGTCAAAGCTCCTTCTGAGGCTCATCGATAAATCGGTCAACAACAAGCATCCCCAGCTGATGCTCCGGCGAACGGAGTCCGTCGTCGAAAAAATGCTGACCAACTGGATGGCCCTATGTATGTATAACTACCTAAAGGACTACGCAGGCTCGTCACTTTTCCTCCTCTTCAAGGCCATCAAGCACCAGATCGAGAAGGGTCCCGTCGACGTCGTCACTAACGACGCTAGATACTCGCTGTCGGAGGAGCGACTGCTGCGCGAGCAAATCGAGCACACACTGGTGTCGCTGCACATCGTCCAGGACGATCTCGACGAGAAAATTCAGTGCAAGGTCCTCGACTGCGATACGATAAGCCAGGTCAAATCAAAGATTCTCGACGCCCTCTACAAAAATACTCCCTTCTCTTTGAGGCCATCCGTGCACGAGGTTGATCTCGAGTGGAGGCACGGTCGCGGCGGACACCTCACCCTGCAGGACGAGGATCTGACAACCAAGTGCTGCGGCGACTGGAAGAAAATCAATACTCTCGCGCACTACGGAGTCAAGGAATCGGCGGTCATGTCGCTCATACCTCGGCAGAATGACTCTTTCGCGCTCTCATGCAAGCAGCCCTGCCACACGTGTACAAAATCATCCCAGCATCATATCCAAAACTCGAACCAGCAGCAGCATTATCATTCGAGACACGCGATGAATCACTGCCCGACACTGCATCTGCCGGTGACGCCGAACCACGGTATCATGAGATCGTCGACGATGTATACGACGGGAACAGGAATCTATTTCGACAGTCAGCACTCGCCGCCAGTGATCATTGCGAACGGAGACGTAGAAACTGGTGGCACACATCGGCTCTACCACTTGGTACGTCATGAGAAGTTTATTTATTTCGTAATTAAAACTTTATTCAAAGCAACTGAAAATGATCTTTAGGTTCTTTAAATTCAATAAAAATTAAGTTTATAAACTTAAAACAAAAAAAAAAATTATAAAAAATAGAAAAAAACAAAGAAAAGCAGAACTATTTTCCGCCAGGGTAGTGTTCATACTGCCTTTTTTTTTACAATTGTTCACATTATTTTTGAATTTTTAAAAATTGTAAATATTTGTTTGTTTGCAGGTAAGGCCAGTAGAGGAGAGTCAATACGCAGCGGGTATGGGATTTGCCAGCAGCAAGTTACCACCAGGCCTACACCCCGAGCGCACCCACAAGGCCATTCCCGAGATCTTCCTCACGAGACTGCTCTCGACCAAGGGTACCGTCCAGAAATTCGTCGATGACTTCCTCAATACGATACTCACAGCAAACGAGGCGCTCCCAAGCGCTGTCAAGTGGCTCTTTGATCTCCTCGACGATGCCGCCGCTAAGCACACCATTATTGACCCTGAGGTGCCACACGCCTGGAAATCTAACAGTCTGCCGCTACGTTTCTGGGTGAACTTCATCAAGAATCCGGACTTCATGTTCGACATTAACAAGACGTCAACAGTGGACTCGAGCTTGTCCGTGATTGCTCAGACGTTCATGGATGCATGCTCGACGAGCGAGCATCGGCTCGGCAAGGACTCTCCCTCCAATAAGCTGCTATTTGCCAAGGACATTCCTCATTATAGGGAAAAAGTGGGCAGGTTTTATGCCGAGGTACAGAGATTGCCACAGATCACGGATCAGGAAATGTCGAGTGCCATGCAGCAGCTAAGTGCGGCACACGCCAACGAATTTGATGTCATTGCTGCTCTTAAAGAGCTCTATATCTACGTCAGTAAATACTACGGAGAGGTAAGAATACCTTCAATTTTGTCAATTGAAACTAAAGCTTTCCATTCAAATTCTTTTTTTTTCATTTCAAACATCACTCTTTCATATCTGACATATGTATACATGATAAATTGAATTTCATAAAAATTTTTGATAAATCGCTAGTAAAATAATACAATAAAAATATTTTTAATAACAAATATTTTTTGCAATAGTTTTATTCTTGATGTATGCAAATGCATAAATTCGACTATCAATGATAATTTTGTATACAAATAAGTAGATATAGAACTGACGCGCAAAAAATTTAAGGTAGTTCAATGTACGACAAAATTTTGTGAGAGTCTAAGGGGCACCGGATAATAAATGATCGTTTCTGACGCTTTTAACAAGTTGAAATATAAAAAGCTGAAATAAATCATTATTTCTTTATGCATACGATAATTTTTAAATAACGATACGTTATTCCATAACTTTTTGTAGCGTTCGATAGTACACATTTTTCTTTGAATCGTCCTATAGTATTTAATTTTTACTTTTATCTCTTCTTTTCAATGTTGATTTCCCACTATTAGGCAGAGGAATCGTTATGTTACTGTTCAAATACAAATGGTTCTCACAAGAACGCGTGTAAAAGCGAACATTTTCAAGAATTTTTTTCTCAAAAATTCATTCTATGACCTGGGCTTACAAACATTTTTTATTATCTTTATAGCTGTGAGAATATAGTTTATTTTTGGCTTAATTTCTTCCCATATTTATCATTATTAGAAAACCCCCTTTTGTATTAATGAGTTCTTTCGTGTATGATCTCTAGTAGATATATCTAATTTTTATTAGACTCTTAAACAGAACTATTAAAAACTATTTATGGTAAAGTACTGTAGTGATATAACCTGAAAATTAGATTTTTACGTTTTTTTTCTCGTTAATACGAGATTAACGTGTTTATAAATGATGCAGCCATCATTTATAAATACGTATCAACTTCATTTAATTATCTTATATTTGATTTTGCAAAAAACCCCTCTTTTACAAAATTGAAAAATCGTTTAGTAACGATGGTAAAAATTACGAAAGAAAAGGTTTTAAAAAGTTTTAAATTGAATCCTCTGTTTTGTACGCACAGCGCTAAGTAAATATTGTTTAACGTCATAACTATACAGACAGATATATTTTTTATGATTAAAAAAAATACGTCAGTTACGTGTTTAACATTACTTGTGCCAAGTTAATGTACAAATGAAAAATTCCTGAGTGATATAAATTTCGTAATTATAAAAAATAATGTCGTAATACATCAAATTTTTACAACATTAAGTGGTTAAAAGTATCGTGAAGTATAATGCTGGTTGTAATAAAATAATTCATTTTCTCAAAGTACTATGATACATATCCTATCGTTAAAAGAATGAATCTTGCAATCTAGCCTATACTATTACATATAAAGTTTGGTCGTCTGATGTGATTGTTTCAGATCCTCGAAGCGTTAGAGATGGATCCAGCTTGTTGCAAGCTCCACCTCGCCCACAGGCTGGAGAACGTCGCGTGCACGCTCGAAGGCGAGGAGACGAGTGCCTGCTGACACGATCTCAGCGAGGCCTTCACCGTCCGAAAAATCCGACTTCTCCTCCAGGAACTCTAATTAGTGCCTCCATACGTTTATCAAGTCACACAGCTCCACGAACACGTTGCACTCTCGCGGCCGCGTTTACGAGACGACTCGACACTTCGCCAATTATTCATACAAAAACAAAAAGAAAAAAAACGCTGTCTCAAACGATTGAAAGATAAAGCACTTATATACATACAAACAAACAAAAATAAAACATATGTACAAAGAAGAATACGTCTGCTGCCACCTTAGAGTACGAAGAGGAGTAGCAGCTGCGTATGAGCTCCGAGATCATGGAGCGATTGATAGCCTTTGGTAAGTTCGAAACGCCGCGTTCCGTCTTTGATTAATTAACGAGAGTGTGAGGGCGAAGAGGAGTGATACAAACAAATTAAATTTGTGCTGCCGAATCGGTGGATCCGTTCGGCGAAAACGCTTATTTATATACGATACTCAATCGTCGATCTGGAAAAGAGAGCGAGAGACGTACATTAACGTAAGTTTAAGAAAATTATGCGCACTCAACGATGAGGATATAGTAGACAACTTTCGTTTCACATTTGTCGTTCATTTGTGCGCGCGCGCAAACGTAACGGATATATCTACGGTTTTAAGAAAAAATTAACAAATATAAAGATTAAAAGTGTATGGATATATTAAATAAGACAAACATTTTGAAGAGGGAGAAATTAAAAAGCCATAGTGTCCAACGGACTGTCTGTACGTCGCGTCGTACAACAGCAAGTAGTCTGTGATCTGAGCACGAGTGGCTATGCCTACTATCTTCATTACGATATTATTATTGATATGTTATATATATGAATATTTAAAGACATAAGAGTAAATATATATATACACATGAAAATATAAATAAATATATATGAATAAATATATATATATATACATATATGAGAGAGACAGAAAGAGAGATGATGAAACATAAGAGATATACCACTGATCGAAACAGGCAGATTGTAGTGAGCTAGCTAAAAAGGGTTTATTATCTTACGATGTATAAAACGAGCCAGGGATGATGAGATTGTGACGCGTAGTGTTACGGTATACATACTCTATACGGTGACTAAGCTAGCGTTTAAGTTTAAGTATAGCCAAGAGGTTGACGAGGATCAGGAGAGCAGAGAGAGAACTACGTTAATGGTCTACTTTAAAACGAAATGGCGGCCAAAAAACGTCGAAAAACGCTGGATTTAAGTAAATACTTTTACTTATTTGCCACGCAAAGATTTATTAATGTTCCGTTGAGATAAAATGTATTAAATACATTTTGAAAATGTGATATAGTTTTCCTTAGATATACGTATGTACGCGTTCTTTCTCTTCTAGCCATTTCCTCGTTATTGCTCTACATCTTTCGCTCTCTTTTCTTTTGCGCTTTTCGTCTCTGGCCAGCAAATTTTGTTTCCAGCGACCTTCATGCGTAAGTACTATGCATTACTATTTCTCTCATTTTTTTACTTTTATACATGACGATAATTATACATATGCATATATAGTACCCATACGAATGTATACACCCACACTGCCAGATTTTTCTGAATGTCTCTCTATTATTCGTTCCACTTGTAAAGTTCAATGACTGGTGTTTACACACACGCATACACACATACAGACACTCACATATACATATGCAAGAGCAAATTCACGCGCGCAAAACTCGATATTTATACAAAAGCTCTCTACGCGTTTAAATCATTTTTTTTTTTATTATTATTTTTACTATTTAGTCTCTATTGACTATTTTGTATGATTCTCTTACATTTTAAATAATGACTCGTCGATGATTTTTACAACTCTAATGCCGATATTGCGCGTATTGCATATTGTTCATTAAATGTATAGTTATTATTATTATTATTCTTGTATAAATTTATACGACTGGTTCTATAGGAAATTCAGTCAGAAAAGATGAATTGATTCTTTAATTTTAATTTCCTTTAACATTTTGTATATACGTGAAAGAAATTTTGGAAACGAAAAAATTAAGCCCGTTGGTGCAGCCTCCGTTATGGCTATCGCAAACGCCACGGGCCGTACGCCGACGTCGAAATCTTGTGCGTCTAGTTCTATTCGTCCGATTATGCCTTTACTTTTCTCTGTTCTTTCCTTTTTCTTCCACAGTTCTTTTCTCTCTTGCGTTTATTGTTCTCAACGAAAAAAATTACTACACGACATAGCGTGCACTGCCAGGGCTCTTTAAGTGGATCGCGTCCTATTAAGGAAAAAAGCGAAGTAAAAAGTAAACGACGGTCTTAGGCTTAACGAAAATGAGGTAGAAGAGAAGGGGATCCGTCACAGAAGCGCGCGCGCGTGACCGGCGCTGAGTTGACGCAGGGCGCGCGCGAACCTCGGAAGTCAGCGCTGCATTAAAGGCCAGGATTTAGAGCTCGGCAAAGGGGTTGGATTTTGAATGGCTTGAAAAAAATGTCTTTGATTTGGTTATTTTGCTTGGGGATATGACGTACTCTGCAGCCGCATGTGCGCACCATGAAATAAGTGCGCTATATAATTATGTGAGATGGAATTGCGCGTTTAAGGTTGACGCGTGCGTTTAAATTATTTAAACGCTCGTTTGTGTCAAAGATTCCCTTTGAAGATTATAAAGCGTTTGCACGTTTTTCTCTATGTATTGTACTCGTACGTTCAAACGCTTTATAACGTGGGGAATGCTGAGTAAAGTTGTACGCGCAATTAAAAAATAATGTTTGCAACCGTAGAATATACATTTGTTTGATATTTCACCTATCTTTTATCTATTAAAGAAGTGAAACATCTCTGCACAAGGAGTTATGATATATTTTGAAGAACGTCACAAAAATCGTTAAATTAGAGTTATATTTTAAAAATGAATGCGTGCGTGTGTGTGTGTGTGTGTGTGTGTGTGTGTGTGTGTTCGTGTGTGTGTGTGTGTATAAATTTTATGTATCTCCGTTTTTTCATTTGATAACAAAAATGATTTATTTATTAAAACTTAGTAAAATTGAAGACATTATATTTGAGCCCATTCAAAGGGATTAGAAGAAAAGAAAAAGTCTTCCCAAATCTTGAAAACATAGCTTATCTTATCATAATTTTTCCATAAATTTAGCATTTATAAGTCTTGACAGCATTTATTACTTTATAACTTAGTTTTAGAAAAGTGTATGCATTTATTTGAATACTGACGATCTCTATACCAGCGAATAAGACTTTGAACAGTAGGCCAGTGACACACCGCATTTTTTTCAGCGATAAGTAACAAAAAAATAATGGTAAATAAAAATTGTTTTTTGTTTATAATTCAACTATTCTATACAATTTGTCAAGATTTTAGAAGACTTTGTTCCTGTTTCAGAGTTGCGAAGTTTTCGTACTTAACTAAGATTTAAGACTATATGTTTAAATTTTAAGGGCAAAAGAAGAAGTGGGGGAGAGGTAAAAGTATACCGTGTGTAGAGTAGAGGCCTTTGAAGCAGCGTCCGCCTGGGCCTTCCGGCTTTCGTGCAGCGCGATTCCATCCGGCGTCACTCGTGTCGCCGACCTATGTATAACGTATCTATCCGTACCGTATTTATTTATATACTAAACTACTCGAACAAGCTAGCTTTATGCGACTTTAAGTCAGCGCGACCCGTCTATAGTCTACGATCGAGTCAGATCGCTGTCCATCTCTGCACACGCGTATGGTGTTTAGAATGGCACTGTAAAAAAGTAATCTGTAAAATTACTAGTCTGAATTTATTCGGTAATTAAAGCGACAAATTTGGATATCCGTATTTCCGATTGTTTTATTTTCAATCAATATAGGAACATTATGCCTAATTGAAAATGAAACTCTTGTACATTGCGCATTTAATGGTATCACGTAACATAATTTACTTAAATTACGAATATATATATATGTATAATATCTATACTTACGAACTTTTAATCGCAGTCGTTTTATTGTTGGTACTCGAAATAGTAATTATACGATAAAACAAAATTTGTAATGAAATCGCAATATTTAAGTAGTACATCCAGTGATATAAATTATGAATACAATTTTTTTTACATTTGCTTTTTTACGGTGTATGCGTGTGCAGTGCGACATTTATATGTGTAATAATATATTTCCTTGAGATTGATTCAGTAAAAAGTACTTTTCGTTAAAAGTTAGTTCGGAAATTTAAAATAATGATAAAACTTTAAAAATCAAAATTCGTATAAAATTAAATCATTAATAAACCACTTATCAGAAAATATTTCATTCTTATGTTTAATAAATGTTCTGAATTCTCGGCCTCCCATGCTCACGGGAATGATATAAAAGTAACAGAACCGTGGTAAGCTATTTATAAGATTTCCCTACATAAGGCCTTTACGTGCAGCCATTTGTGCTGCATACTTATGCTCAGCAAGATTATTTATATAAGAATAACCTTTTAAAGAAAATATTTTTGTGATGGAAAAATTTGTACTAAGTATACAAAAGTTAAAATGTGCAAGATAAATAAAAGTTATTTTCTCATATTTCCGACTTAACAGATAAATAATAACGAATATGTATATTTTACTGGCTCCATCTCAAGTGATATGGTATGTCTTCCCTTATATATGTGTACAAGGAAGAACTGTTGTAATTCTTTTTCTCGTTCTATCAAATATGAACTTCGCATGCTCAGACGAAAATTTTGCTGAATTTCAAGCCTCTGAAATGAGTTCGAGAGATATATTAAGTAAATGACTTATTGTTATTTGAAGTCACTGTAAAAATTGTACAAATATTTTAAATACTGTCAACCTGATTAATAAAATATATCGCCGATAAAGCGTAATTTGTTTGACCCCCCACGAAACCTTTACATTAAAACTAAAAATTTCATTTACGCTAATAAAATAAGTACTTCAGAAGGAAGTAAAACTCGAGTTAATGGTTAAAATGTTTTCAAGTGTTCTCTCAGATGCGCACTTTCAGATTCTCATAAACGAAGCACAGAGACTTGCGTACATTCGATGTGCAATCCCGCTCGACTCCAGACTGAATTCTGTTGCGTTGAAAGCGTCTCTTCTGTATGTTTGTCCCGTTTTCTCCCTGATGGTCTAGTCGAGCGACTCCAGTACGTATAGTAGCTTTTACCGATGATTATCGTCGTACATAAGCGAAGTCCATCTTCGATCGATACAGAGCGAGAAAAAGAAGAGACCCGCATTTCGTTTAGTTTTCTACTATTAGATCGCTTAGCCCCGTACGCGACATATGTCTCTTTCCGCAAGGTCGAAGAAAGTCTATATAGAGTAGAAACACGATAAACGAAAACTTAGAGTAAAATTATAAAATTAACCTTGTCGTTACAAGTAGTGAATACGTAAATGTTGATTTGAGTATAAGTAATTAATTAACCGATCCGAAGGTGGGAATGTAGACAGTGATAGGATTGCTCCTTTTGTAACGATTCATTTATCCGTCAATTCTCCCGAAGAAGAGATTGGGGTGAGTAGCATCAAAAGATTAGATGTATGTACATGCAATCGAACTCGATATGTATTTGAATATTGCTAATAAATTATTTTGTACATTATTATATACTTTTTAATAATATATTATTAAGTGTCAAAACCTTAAGCGACGACGGGTTTGGTAGAAAAAAAGTTGTTTAATGTTTCGTCGACATATGATATTGAAATTCTCATACAAATTTCAGATTTAAATGGACTTTAATACAATGTTTTTCTGGTGTTTTGCGCGCATTTGTACTCGTTTAACATGCACACAAGCGCGATTGTAAAAGTTGTGCATACAACTTAACAATGACATGTTAATTAAGCATCCAATATAACTACATTGAGGTTATTAATTTTGAATTTAATAGTAATTTATCATCGATATTGAATATAGGATTGTCATATATATTCTCAATACGATAAAAAATAATATTTGTGTTAAATATATACATATATATCTTTTACAAAAAATACTAAATAGCATGTCGTTATTTTACTGGCTCATTTTCAATAAAAATACACAAATACTATAAAGAATAAATAAAGAGTGTCTACCAGCAATTAAAATAGCTCGCAAACTCTTGCATAAAGATCAAGAGAAACAAAAAGACTTTTAAATAAGAATAAACTTTAAGACTGGCTGCAAAATACTCAATTAAAGTACATTTCCTTAATATACTTTCTTCTTGTCCGCAATTTATATAGACTTGAAACGGAGAGAATTAAAAATTTAAGTGCGCTAAGGACTGTGAATGAAAAAACCAACGAAGTAACCTGGTAGACACTTTGAAACCAGCAGAGCAAAGTACATACTGACAAAAAGTTTATATATAAAACAGAAAAATGTGAAAAATAAAATACTAAAGCATACAATAGCGTCAAACAAAGTTAAGGAAATAAGCAAGTAAGCAGATAAATAAATAAATAAATAAAAGAAAATAAGCTTGTCAATTGTGCGCGTGAACTTTATAACTTTAAGGAATGTAATAAGAAGAAAGGCCCGTATAATTACGCATCGCATTCTCCATAATTTTTAGAGCGGGGGCGCGATGCATAATATGGGGTATCTAGAAAGCGAAGAAGAAGACAAAAAAGTAGTCGAAGGATAGTCGTATATAACGTAAGAATTGGACGAGATGTCAGGATTTCGTATAATTAGGGATATATACATATATCCAAGTGCGTAGTTTGCGAAGCGAGGGTGAGAGAAAGCGAGAGCGAGCAACAAATAAAAACGTGATGAAATACTCTTTGTGGGCTCGCGCGCTCCGCGAAGGGGTCGACGTACTCTGGCGCTACTTTATACATAAGAGCGGGAGCGCGAGTGAGCGAGCGAACGAGCGAGCGAGTGAGAGAATGGAAAAAATATGAAGGAAATCGAGAATGCGATATGAGTGTGAGTGAGATAGAGAGCGAACGATATGTACACGCCGGGTGCGCGCGAACGAGCTAGAGAGCGAGGAGTGAGAGAGAGAGAGAGAGTCAGAAAGGAGCGGCGCTTTTTTGCTTTTTTCTTTTTATTCCTGCCCTGTGGGTGTGCGCGAGAAAGAGAGAAAGAGGGTGAGAGAGAGAGCGAGAGAGAGAGCGATTCCGTTATACATATGTACGTAATATTCCTGTAGTAGCCGTGTGCGCGCTCGGTGCTCTCCACTATGCGCGCAGCACATTTTTAAAGGGAGAGAAAGAAAGAAAAAAGAGAGGGTGCAAGGGAGAAAAGAAAAATGAGAATGCGCGGGCACTAGCGATTTGAAGAATGGCGACGTTTCTGCGTTCTTTTTCCTTCTCCCAGCAGCGCGCGCAAGTGTACGCGAGAACGTGATCTTCGCGAGAGAACCCCCTGTTTTCCCGTTGTTTTTTTCCCTATAACCCAGCCCCTCCTCCTCCCACCCCCGTCCGATTGTCAAGGGATGGATGGATGGACGCTCCGACGTCGCCGGCGTTTGCTGCACCCTTGTATGTCCTTGTGCTCCGTTGTAAATAGCGAAACCCAACCTACCCCGGCTGCCACATCCACACTCACATATGCACTACCGTGTCCCATCGCACACACGCACGCGTATGTATGCATGTCCCCTTCATCGAAGAAGACGAGGAGTGAGTGAGAGAGAGAGAGAGAGAGAGAGAGAGAGAGAGAGAGTCGGAAGGAGCGCATATATAAGGATACGAGAGTGAGAGAGGGTGGAACGAGAGCGCGCGTCCCCCTCGCCTCCTACACGAGGCGCAAGTTAGACTGTAAGTTGCGCGTATTACGCGCTCGCGCATACGTCATTATTATATATATACATATATATACAGGAAGAAAGACACTCGAACCGAAACGAAATGACTCTTGCCAAATTTTCGATGGGACGTATAGGAACGAACGATTTAAGCATTTGGAGAATTGCAAAAATATATTGGTATTATAAACAACCTGGCTTGATTTATTCATTTCTCCCCTTCACCAGCCAACTTTCACCCTTCTTTTTTCGAGTGAACCTTTTCTCCCTTCCTCGCGACCTCCCCCGGCTTTTGAGTGTGTGTCCTCTCTTTCAATGCAGTTTGGCGTATAAGCGAAACAGCCAATTACTTTGAAATGCACGCGACAATGAGACCGACTACATAAAGCCTCCAACATTTTGCATTTCCATTCTTCCCGTAAATTACGCGCTCCATTTTTTAGATTAAATATTCTTAGTCAGATTAATTATTACTTCATTTAAAACTTTATTTTTCTCAATTTTACATTTTATTTCACAGTTACGCCTTCATTTTCGAACTATATAATAATAATTTTTTCTCCTCAGAAATTTTAAATTGCCTTTTCCTATTTATTTTGATATTTGAATAATGCATTGCGCAGAAAAATGATTGCCGCATTATACCGAGATTGCGCCCGCTTGTTTCTACAGTCATCTAGTTATTTAATGAAATTAAAACTTAATCTTCCTTGAAAAGCTTTGTCAACAGTTCTAGTTTTAGTTTTTCCTCGGAAATTGTGTCTCTTTTAATTAAAAATATGCATCAAGCTTGTTATACGGTTTGTTATGTAAATTCGAAAATGCAGATTACGTGAATTACGGACGAATAGACGTATGAAATGATGCATATGTTAAGCCGGACATTCATTTTCACCCGTAAATTAAATTACAAACCTTTTTTGCGTCAGTATTTGATATTTTAATCCGCTTAACGAATGCACTGGATTTCTTAATTAAAACCTACACTTTCGAAAAAAAAAAATAATAAACACGGTGATTTGATTCATATATTGTTTTTCCGAATAGTTCTTTAAGTTTTGTTGAGTCTAATCTAATTAAATTTAAATCCAATTCCATACCTATCAAGGAAAATCGAGATATTTTCTTATACAATTTTGTATATAGAATTTTTGGCAACAATGTGCGGAAAATGCTACTTTATAGTACTCTTGAAAACAACCATGTTTTTGCAACTGGGACATAGAATTTCACACTCCGGGAGGATCGCGTACCATGCAAGAGCCAGCTTCGCCGACCCTCTTGCTGCTCGCTCCTCCCCCGGAGCGCAACATTCAACGCCCCAGCTGAAACTTGATTTTTTCAAGTTTACATAAAGTAGCATTACAAGCCCTTAAAATGGATGTAAAATCTTATTTTTACGCACAGTGTTGCACAAAATATCGTATGCGACTCGAGCATACGATTTACCCACTCGCGTGATCGCGCGAAAAATCGCATTTTACGCCTTGTTGCATAATATACTATGATTTTATTCAACTCTTAAGGTGATGTCGGAGCCACGCTGATTGGTTGAAAATTTCCTAACCTCAAAAACTTTATATCATAAATAAAAAAAGTGTACAATCATAAAGCACAAAAATACGGTGATCGCGTGTTCTTGTTATAATAAGGAATGTTTATAAATGTTATACAGCATTTAATAATTTTTAGTTAAACCAAACAATGGGAAATACGAGGCGAGGTGAGGATGACGTTTCACATAGAAAATTGTAAGATAACCGTCACTTTTACGTAATTCCACGCGTCAATTTTAAGAATATTGCATTATATAAATTATTGAACATTTTGATTATTGAAAATGCTGTGATCCCGCGTTCTTTGCACGATAAAAAATCATTAGCAACTTAATTTTCTGTATTACGAAGTAAATTTTGCGCGAACAATGGGAAATGCGGCTCGAGGTGGAGGTCACCATCGGTAAAGTTCGCTCCTACATCCCCTTAAATTTTTATTATAAATATATTACAAATTTAATTACAGAAGCGATTTTTCTAATTTCAATGCAAAGAGATCTATCCATTATTTAAAATTCGCATCTTTCGGTATTTTTAAAATTTTTAAGAATTTTTGAGAATTTTTTTCTCGGAAACTACGCATTTGAAAGAAAACAACCAAAGAAAATTTTTCTCTTAGAAAATGACGGACAACAGCTTAGAAATTTTTAAAAATCAAAATAAATCATTTTTTAATTTGTTTATAACAGTTTTATTAATAAATAATTTATTGACCACTTTAACATTACAGATTCAGATTCAGGGGGTCAAAATACATAAGAAAAACCTTGGTGGACCTCTTAGGCCCCCTCTATTATACCGTGCCCGGGTTATATAGAGCTTGATGTATATTTTTTTAAGCACACCTCCTTCTATAGGCTATATAGATATTTCTATTTGCGCGTGCGCGCGTGTATGTGTGCCGTGTGCGACTGTGCGTTCTGTGTGTTTTTCATGATATATGATAAAATTGTTTAAACAAAAAAACTTTCTGGTATAACTGTTTGACATAAACATTATAAATTAAAAAAATATGTGACAAGCCCCTACGAAACGTCGAGAAAGAAGAAAAAAATTCATTTGTTTTTTCGAAATTAAAAAATATTGACCCTTTCTAAAGATAATTTGGTTCACAGTTGAGCATCAAAATACACGAAACATCAAACAAATTGAGATGCCTGGATTTTTACATTTGTTGGTGTGTTTCGTTTATTTTTATTTGAAACTTTTTTAACCAATGTAAATTTAGAAAAATTCAACATTTTTTTAATTCCAAAAATACAAATGCCAGCTCTTTTCTTCTAGTTTGATTTTCTTAGTTAGAAAGTTTATTTACGACTGTTTTGTCTGAATGATTTTCATTTAGATTTACATTTGAAGTAGGAGTTTATGTTAAAAAACTGTCGCTAAATATTTTTTAATAATTTTTTCTCATATTTTAAGTGACATGCAGAAATAGAAAAGTCAAGTTTGGAAAGGGTTTCTTAAATACGAATTTTGATGATTTTAGCTTACGGAAGTTTGTTAAATTTTTGTTAATATCAGATTACAAAGACCGAAACTTATTTGTATTTTAAAATAGCATCGGATAACAATTTTGAGTAGTTTTATAAAATTATTCGGTAATTTTAATTATGAAAATGTCGATTGGCGCATCTGAATCTTTGTTGTATTTTCGTATAAGCGGGAATTTGTACTATTCTATAAAGGGGGAATTCACCCTGTCAGTCCTGTAACTAAGTATATTGTAATGGATGGGTGTATATTATTAACTACTTAATTTTCTAAAGTCACAACGAGAATTAGGACATATTCTGATTCTGGCATGTAAAGTATAAGTTTTCCGAATAATTAAATATATAAAATATAGTAATTTTTAGAGCTGCGGTGGCTCATGGGTAAGAGCCTGGCCTCCCGTCCGGGAGACTCGGGTTCGACTCCCGGCCGGGCACCTCTGACTTTTTTTCGAATGAAAAAATTGATCATGTGCCTCGGTAAGACCGCGGCTCGCGCAGCTGGCCTATTAAATGCACTTTCTGGTTGCATGGCAGAGTGAGCATCCAAGTAACAACAAATAAGCAGTTTTTACAACTTAGATGGCACCGCTCTGTTGTACCGACAGAGAACATTAATGGTGTTTAAGCCGGCAGGCTTAGGGGAGAAAATAACCTGAGCTTTTTTCTCTACATACTCAAGTTTGACTCCTCTGCCCGCTGTCCTTAGTATGGGTTTTCCCTCGTGGCATTGAGGTTTTCTCACACCATAGGAAGCGTGTGCAAGCGCGCGAACCCTGGGTAAATGCAAGAATAGTGCGGGATATAGGGAAGGGTGTTTATTAGGACCAAACGCACCCACGCCAAGGCGGTGGTGGGGGCGTCCCGTCGAATAGGGTATACGGGGTAGGAAAGATGATAAAAAAAAAATAATTCTTAAAATAAAATGACTACAAAATTATAATTTTTTGTCAAGTTATGATTATTTAATACAGCGTATAAATATTCTAAAAGATTTTAAGTATTACTAAATGATAAAAATGTCGAAAATTTATTTTATTCCTAAAAATCATTACTTCAAAAAACAAGTTTATAATTATAAAGGAATAAATATTTCAGATTTTTCAGGATTTTATTTTTTGAATAAATAGTATTTCTGGAATTTGAAGTATAACTTCTTTTATATTATTGCATATTCATGTTACAGTTAGAAACTTTTTTGCTCTATTCGTACTTTTTTTTTACTTTTGCCGATTATTTTTGTCATTGAATTTTGATTGAGAAGCTTTAATAAAACAACTTTCAAGAACGAAAAATTGAGACCAGAACTTTGAAACCAAAGGTAAGCAGCGCTGGGTGATGGTTACAATACTTACCTGCATGGCCCATGAATGACCGCGGCATATACCTACGCAATTTCGGTGACCGTTGATTTTTCGTTTCTAACAAAGGGTAGGTACGGTAGGTGACTTGAATATGATTTTGGTGTTTAAGCTTGCGTATGGGATGTGTGACATTAATATCAAAAACATACTTAGGGTAACCGAATGATGCTTCAGCCAACAGAGAGATAAAAAAACCTTCAGTTCTCTGCCGTAAAGTAGTGATCAAGATCTGGCTAGAAGGACTGATGGGAGGTTTGCGTTTACCATTTTTAAAAAGTATGGATCGAAAGCGAGTGTAAAGAGTATAAATCATTTACTGGGTCAAGAAAAGGTTGTATGCAGATAAACTAAATAAACTAAAAAGTACATACATATAATAACGAAAAATTGAATATGGGAATCTGTAATTAGTAATGCTTCCAACATTCCAGTAACAATTTTCGATTGGAAAACGGAGGGGGGGGGGGGCATACATAGGTACGGCATCGAAGATAGACTTCATCCTCTTATTTGCAGTTCGCTGGCCATGGAAAACGCAATACGATCGATATAGTAAATTTGTGATTACTCGATCGGTAATGTGCCAGGCGCGAGATACGAATCCATTTCGACTCAGTTATCTTTGATGCGGTGGCTTATCAAATATAATTTTTTGTATAAATATTCTTTAGATTACTATATTTATTTATTACTGTATAATAATATTAAAGATGTTTAGAAAAATAGTTTTTTATTACTTTATTCACCTTATTTTGAATTAGAATATATTAAAATGATTTTTTTTTTATTATACTCGATTTAATTTAATTAACTTTATGAATGAATAATGTATAGTATAGTTAATAATATATAGTTAATAGGTTAAAAATAAAACATAATAAGTATGATTTATTATGTAATGCATTTATTGTTAAGAGAGGAGGTTTCTTATTGTTTGTATAAATGTTACTAATGTAATTGTACAAGTTCTATGTATTTGAACTATTTAGAATAACTAATTGAAATATTCATTTTAATTTATCATTTTGTTCCACGAAATAAAAATATTTTCTCTATTAATGTTAAAAAGTTTAAATTAAATGTGCACAATTAATTATTAATATGTTTCATGAGAATATTAATTTATCTATCTATATATTTACAAAAATTATTTTCATGAACTCATTTACAGATGTTTACAAAATATAAAAATTTTTATTTTATATTTACACTACTTATTCAGTTATTAAATTAATCTGATTTGTTTTTATAATTAGATGATTTTTCATGTGAACTTTTTGATGAAGAACTAGAACTTGAGTGCTTGCTTGACCCAGAATTACTACTTCTGCTTTTTTTATCCTGTTTTGCTTTTTTTATCATATCCTTTAGCCTTCGATCAGCACTGACTATATGAAAGTTTGGCACTAATTTAGAATTCGAACTACTATTACCATTAGAACTTGACGATTGACTCGATGAACTTGATGATTTGTATTTATCTGAATGCTTCGAACCTAAACATAAAAGAAATTTATTCTAAAATTAACATCACAATTAACCGTGTATTTAGTTTTAAGTTACAAAATTACTAAATGAATATTATTAAAAATTTTTAAAAATTCATTCCAAGTATAAATATTTATTACTAATCATAGAAAATAAAACTTTAACGACAAATGATTTATTTTTTACTCATTACTAATATTTACGAATTTTACTAAAATTATTATTCTTAATTTATTATTTTATTTACTTACTGGATGACGATGATTTTTTGGAATCTTTCGATTTACTTTCAATTACAGTTTTAGGAGAACTTCTTTCTTTTATTACCTAGCAAAAAGTAATGAAATTAAGAATTTTATTTCAAAAGAAAGTTGATTTAAATGATTTCTCTCAAAAAAGAATAATAACTTACTGGTTGAGTTTTGGTACAATTACAACAGTACCAATCAACTGGATGAGTGTCAACTTGTGAATCAAGAATATGTGGTGTATGACATTCTTGATGATACAGAGAACCACACTTTACACATTCGACCAATCGATTTTTAGCTCCAACATCCATTCCTTTACAAATAACGCAAGCAACATCTTCTAAAATATCTGCTAAATTATCATCACTTTGTAGTGGATCAGGAGTAGTCTCTCTTTGTATAGTTACTGGAGAATTATTTTTGCTTGACTTTGAATGTTTTGATGAACTAGAGCTTTTGCTTTTCTTACTACTAGTACTACTTTGGTCACTCAATACTGGTTCTTCTATTGTATACTAAAAATTTAAAAACAATTTCATATGATAAATTTTCAAAAATGCTTTAAACATTGATATATGAATATAATACAGTACTTTTTTATGCAATGTATTAGATAACATTTTAGATGTTCCATATTTTTGTCTAATCGCTTCATCAAGAAGATTCCGTAGTTGTTCAACAGAATCCTTGTTTGTAGAATGAAGTAAGCGTAGAGCCTGCACATACTGTGGATCTAAATCTAAGGCAGTCATCCTGAAAAAGTTCTTTAAATAAATTTATCTAATATTTGAAAGTTTTTTGCAGAGAAGTATATTACTGTTGAATAATATAAACAATATACTTACATAGACAATTTAATAAATTATTGCGTCAAAAGTGTTTTTAAGTTATAAATAAATTCAATAATAATATGTGAAATAGGGATTTTCTTTGAACAAATCTCATTCGTACAATATCTTGTACGTATAATATAAAGCAATAAAGCTGAAACAAATACCTACACACTACAGTGTCAAGTTAAACACTGCCATTTAATGGAGGTTAGATTCTTCACCAGTATGGTCACCATTTTAATTCTTAGGAGAGGGTAGCTTCCGGTTCTTCTATCCCCCCACTGCCCCACTCCACTTATTTTTACTCGTGCTTTCTCTCTCTCGCTCTTTATATATAAATACTCTTTTTTCTCCCTTTCTTTTCCTTGTTATTTTTTTTTTTTTTTATTTCGCTCGGTTCTCTGCTACGAACATTGCAAATTTGCAACACGTATACACGTGGAATTGTACAATACGTACAGCAGGTGTTTCTAAATTAATGAAACATACTTTTAAATTTTATAGTAAATTGAAATTATTTTTTTTTTATTATATATAATTATTATAATTGTTAAAAAATATCTGTATACTGCAACTTGACAGCAGATTTGAAATTGTAAAACTATTTTTTTTATTGATTTTAATTAAAAAAAAAAAAAAGAATAAGTAGACATATTTGTAGACGCTATTATTAATGTATGACTAAATTAATTAAAGATGTAATAAAATCATTGTAAACTTTCATGATACAAATAATGATGAAACGTTTATTTTATTACGACGTCTAATAAATGAAGAAAATACTATTCAATATTAAACGCTAAAGCTATTATAGTTCTTTTTAATTATAAAAGAATGAAATAGAATATATATACGATTTATTATAACATTGTTTAAAAGTGTAAGCTATAATAGAGTTCTGTTAATTAAATATAATTTATTTTATAGTTGTAATGGTACAATTAAATTAAAAAATCTTATTTTAATAAAGAATTTTTTTTAATACAAATGCATATTACATAATTTAAGCGAACCACATTGTGTATATATATATATATATATATATATATATATATATATATATATATATATATATATATATATATATATATATATATATATATATATATATATATATATATATATATATATATATATATATATATATTTACATTCGGAATTGTTCAATTCAACTCTTCATTTTCGGTAATATATTAGGGTTCTATTATAGTCTACTAAAAATAAAATGTAAGTCTCGAATATCTGTTTAAACACGGTATATTTAGGTGCAGTCCCAATTTCTAATACTTCATTTAAAAGCGTATTTACTTAATATTTCTAACAATATGAATTGCGAAATAATAATTATAGAAGTTGAACATTTTTTTTTCTTTTTTTATCAAAATTTTAAGAAATATATTTTATGAATATGATTTATCTCCAATATGCTCTGCAAATGAATTAAAAAATAAAATTTTTGTTTTACTTCAAAATATAGATTAAATGATTTTACACGAAGACCTTTGGATATTGTTAAAATAAAAAAAAAGAGGATATAGGTATAGATATTTTATAGTATATTACGCACCATGGGAGGAAAAAACTTGGACAGTTCACAGCTCGTGTAAATTACCACCCGAGCCGAAGGCGAGGGTGGCATACACGAGCTGGGGGCCAATATTAATCCCGTGGTGCGTATACTATTTTTCCTCACATCGAGGCCAAAAATGCCATATTTCCGTTTCAGAGCCGGGCGGGAATGAGGTACTTTCGGCCCGGTGTGAGGAAAAATTATTAATTTCACGTACGGGTATAACAGCATGACAGCTAATTTACATTATTTTTCTAAAATAAATGACACTCTTTTACATGAATTAACCTTATATTAGACCAAGCAATTGAATCCTGTGTGTGTGTGTATGTGTGTGTGTGTGTGTGTGTGTGTGTGTGTGTGTGTGTGTGTGTGTGTGTGTGTGTGTGTGTGTGTGTGTGTGTGTGTGTGTGTGTGTGTGTGTGTGTGTGTGTGTGTGTGTGTGTGTGTGTGTGTGTGTGTGTGTGTGTGTGTGTGTGTGTGTGTGTGTGTGTGTGTGTGTGTGTGTGTGTGTGTGTGTGTAATATTATTGTAGTCAATTTATATTATTTTATATTAAAAGTTATATCAAAATGTTAATAACGGTGTTGCACATACCAATAGTAGGGCAATATGGAAAAAGTTTAACATAACAATTATTTTTCTATCAATTTATATGTTTAACTAACATTACCACATTGGTTGTGCACTTATATGTCCATGTCACGATTTAGGCATATGTTAATAGGGAAGGTGTGAAATACCGATAATAAAATTTTATTGAATGAAATATTAAAAAAAAGTAAATAGAAATAGAACGGAGAATCGGTTTTCAGCAGAGTCGGAGTCGAGGGCGCCCGAGACAGAGACGAAAGCTCAAAACACCTTACCCGAGTCTGATATAGCTTTTCTTTCCGTGTTACACGCCGTATTTTTTTAACGAGAGAATGATAGGGCCTTTTTTATGTATATAAGTTGAGTAGGTGATTGCGCATTTCAAGTTGTGCACAACACAGTTGTTCCCCGCTCGAGCTTTAGTGCAAAATAATATTATATAACTGTTCTAGCAGAAAATAATAATATTATCTTTCGCTTTTTTGAAAAATCTCGAAATACACGATTTTCTACTTAACTTACAGGTATGGATAAAGACTCATTTCATGCTCGTATTAAAAAATATACTTAAGTAGCCTAGCAACGTTATAATGTTAGTTCAAAGTTAAGCATTGAAAATACACTAGTAAATTGCTCAAATTTGCAAGTATATTCTCGATGCTCAACTTTAAACTATCATAACTTTGGAAGAAGTTACTTGATATGTATTTTACTTCTGAAAAGGCAGTTGAAAGCTGGATCTCTATAGTTTTATTCTCCTCTTTGAAACTTCACGAGAAATATTTCTGGATTAAACTATATAGTTTTACGAATATGAAGTATTAAACTATATAGTTTAATGAATGAAAAGTGGGAAAAATGACGAAAATTTTAAGAATTACGATGATTTGGCAAAAATCGCTCATTTTTTGTCATTTTTTGCCATTTTCAAATTCACGTAGCTTTGCACTGAATCGACCGATTTTAACGATTACCCTCTCAAATTAAAGCTCTATTCTTCGACTTTAATCGCTTTTTTGTGAAATTTGGTTTGGCCTCTTCAATAGCTTATTATTGGTTCATCATCAATGACAACTTTTCACCCATCTTTCCCATGTTAAATTTCCATAAGAAAAATTAAAAGTGCTGTAAAAAAATGATACCACTCAATCGGCTTGGAACACACGTTTTTTCACGTTTTGTAAGGTTCAAGAAACGAGAAAAACCTTGTGTGGTGTGCATTCAAAAAAATTTTTCATTTTTTTTGACGACGTAAAAGGGAAATTTCCCAAGAATTGCTCATATACTTGATGTTAAAACTCTAAAATATAAAATTTTTTTTAATGAATTATTCATACATGGCATGGTGAGAACCGATATAGTACAATAGATAAGTATTTCAAGTAAAGGAAAAACATTTCA
Source organism: Torymus aiolomorphi (assembly GCA_036365515.1). NCBI lineage: Eukaryota > Metazoa > Arthropoda > Insecta > Hymenoptera > Torymidae > Torymus > Torymus aiolomorphi. Next base: position 39,219,151 of record CM070876.1, on the reverse strand, counting down.
GTACTTATAAAATAGATAACAACAATTGAAAAAATGATTCAACAAATCATTTGCAACTCTTTTATTTTTGCTCCGATTTTAATTTGAAAAGGTTCATTTGAATTTTTAAAACCAGAAAAATTACAGGTAATTTTGTTTAATTAAATTATCCAATTCATGTCAGGTTCGTATAAAACTTGATAAACAATTGCCTATAACTTTCCAGGTTTTAAAAATTTTTTAATTCGTCCCACGATCTCTCGTAACGAAATTTCACAAAGATTAAAACGAGCTTTTCGAAATTAAAATCGGAGCAAAAATAAAAAAGTTGCAAATGATTTGTTATATAATTTTTTCAATTGTTGGTATCTATTTTATAAGTACTGGAATTTTGTTAAAATAGAATATTAGGCAACTAGTGCGCGAAAGCAGGTTATTCTCTGCCGCTCGAGCGCAGCGAACCGCAGCCTCTACTATTTTTTAACAGATCGTGCGCGAAACTTGGCAAACCTATTAATTAAAATAATAATACCTATAAATGAATAATTAGTATAAAAAAGATGAGTGAGTGAATATAAAAAAGGTAAAAAATAAATATGTACCAACAACAAACATATCCAACTCAAATGTAAAGTTTATTTAAAAAAATTATGTATCGCAATTAATCTGAACAAAAATGTGTAAATATACAATCGATAAATTCATCAACAGACGCTAGGAATGTTTGATTAACAAAACTTATTAAACATAAGTTTCTTGCGGCAGCGCGCTCGAGTTTTTTGAGTGCGTGTACCGGTGTACGAACTATTGTTTTGTTGTTTGTTTTGAATCGGAAGAGCGCGTCTGTAAAAACGCATCTTTCCTTTAAGAAAATTCCCAAGTAGAGGGAAGAGGAGAGGTCGTGCCGCACTGTGATACTTAGTCATATTCACGCATTATGTTGAAACGTGTGCGAAGCACTTATATATGTGTAGCACACTCAGTATACTTCGCGCACGCCCCGTCAAGAGTGTATAAATCTAGGGCTTTGCACACGGAAAACAAGCATGAAAAGTCGTGTTCCGCGCATCGCGTAACGTCATATATATAGTTAATTAAACTATAATAATTATAGGACTATGTATATTAAAGCTTGAAACTTTTAAAATGTTTCTGGGCGGGTTTTGGCTGTAAAGAAAGTGTATATCGACGCTCCCTATGAAAACTAGCACCTTTTTTGGCCTCCTTACGAAGACTAGCACATTTCAGAAAACTGCAACGAAAACTAGCATAACTCACGACTTTGCCGCGAATACTAGTACAATTCGCGAGGTTCCCGCGAAAACTAGCATCATTCACGAGTTTGCGCCAAATAATAGTACAATTCGTAAGATTGCGACGAAAAGTAGCACGATTCGCGAGTTTGCGACGAAAAGTAACACGATTCGCAAGCTTGTCGCGAAAACTAACACTTCGCGTCACCGTGTTAATTTATATAAGAAGCAGTGGAATGTGCTAGTCTTCGACGCAATCAAGCGGATCGGGCTAGTCTTCAACGCAAATCAATGGGGAGTGCTAGTCTTCGCGGCCAACGATGAAATGGACTAGTCTTCGTGGCAATCTGAATCGTGCTAGTTTTCGTAGGGAGCGTCGATATATATATAGTATTTATTTTTAATTTCGTATTTAAAATACTGTTTTTTATAAACGAAATTGCAATTTTAAACTTTCTTCGTGATTGAGTATTGTTAAACACAATGTCTTGTTTGAGAAATATTTAACATTTTATTTTTTGTGTTTTCGTTTTAAGGGGGTCTCACCAACGAGGCCCGAACCCACAGAGCACGGTGCCCCGTGCGACGCGTACAGGCTCTCGCATGCGCTCCCCCTCTCTTTCTTTTGAGAGTTGCTTGCTACGGGACTGAGCACAGGCACCGAGAGACGCCTGTCTGTGTGTGCGCAGTAAGCGTGCGCGCCAGCGGCGCTCCCGCTCTCTCTCCCCTCGCCTTACATGCGTCTCACGCGCGCGTGAAATCTAACCTGATATTCCGCACTTTCAATTAACGTATCTCACGAACGAGACCGCTGGGCTTTCTCAGATTTGAATGTCTTGTTCTAATAGATGTCATTAATAAGATTTCGGTTTTTAGAAAAATTGCTAAGAAAACTTTTCGAGTTACAGACGAAAACGTTCATTTCGCGCGGGCCGTCCCATAAGGCGCTGTGTTAAAATGCGCGACTTTGATGTTGAATATCTCGAGAACTAAACCGCTGGGAGTTTTTAGATGGAAATATCTTACAGACAATAGTATTATCAACACCTGGTCAAAATTGAGAGAAATTTCTAAGAAAAGGCGTTTTGGGTGAAACCCCCTTAAGGCAACGTTGGAGTCATTATACACATATATATATTAAGTATCTTGCTATTTTAATTTATAAAGTTTTTAAGAAATATATCAATAATCCCTTTTTCGCAATGGATTGAAGAAATTTAGATAACAAAAAATAATTAGCATACACGAAAAGTTAAATAAAACGTTGATGTATAGTAATCGATATTTTCGTGATGTTACTTATCTTTTAATCTTTATTAAGTTTTTTATAGATTGCTATCAAAAAGCAGATACAAAAAAATTTATAAAAAATTGTTCAGTCAATTTGGTTTGCGGAATTGAATATATTTTTATTAATTAAGCTGTGTGGAAAAAGTATGTTAGGTACGTATACAAAATGTTGTTGTAATTTGAAAATGTTTAGCCTGTATAAGTAGTACATGTTTCAAACATGCGTAATTATCGGAATATATGGGGAATCACTTGGCGGCAACGTTGCTTATCCGCAAAGTGCAAACAAGACTTACCTCATGTGCTTCCTTTTCCTCTTTTTTGCGCGCTCGCCACCGCATTTATTCCATCAGATAAGTCACACATATAAGTATATGTATGCATGGCCACACGCTTTCTCGTAATCTCGCCTGCCCCAACGATACACCCGCTTTTGCGAACTTTAAGTTGTATATTCAGAAATGTAAAATTGCATGAGCGATAATACTCTTAATGTTTGCTTCTCTCAATGTATAATATATGTTTGATTGTATTTTTCATCGTAGGACAAGATCTTTTTTCACATGTAGTTATGTACATAGATAATATAGACGAAGTAGTCGCCAGAATAACGTCTAAAATCAGTTTGGGAATAGCATCTAATAAAAACTTGGCATTTTTTAATGTGGCCTAAATATATATGCACATATGTGCATTCGCGGTGGCGTTGGTTGGCAGCCGTGCAGTGCTCCAACGAAAAAGAGAAATACCTAATAAAATAATTAAGGTGGCCAGGAGCCCGTGAGATGAAAAAACAAATCCCACAGTGTTATATTACATTGAATTTAAAAGTGAGATCTTAGTCTATTGAATTACTTCGAAAATCTTTTTAACATCTTTTGCTTTTTCATAGTGGAAAACAGACTAAATTATAAGTATCTAATAAACTAACATAGACTTAAAAATGTGAATAACATTTATTTCTGTAAACTTGAATTAAGTTTCACTTACAAATACATTCTTATAAATCCAGACTCTGTGGAATAACTTAGCGTAAAATTAACAAAGAAGGGGAAAGAAAGACATCGATATGTGCGTCCGTTTACCCTAAAAATCTGCATGTTCTAATATGCGTAAGTATAGCCTGTATAGCGTGTATAAAAATTTAGTATATGATGCTTCTTTCTAGCCTGTTTATAAGCCGCAATCATCACACGTCAGGCGTCACATTATATGTCATCTAGCGTACATGTGAAGTCTCCCTCAAAATTGTCTCCGTCAGTCGCTCGCCTGCTCCTGCTCTCGTGTACTTAAATGAACAGAAGTGTCCGTGTTCGGTTCTTTTTTCGTTATTTTGCTCTCTCCCTCTTTCTCCGTCCCTCAAGCCGATTCGATATATTCTCTAAATTGCGAGTAAGTAGCGCGAGAGCCAAGAGAATGAAAGAGGAAGAGAGGAGACTGAGACTGTTAGTGACGGTCACGAATCATCCAGTTTACCAACCAACATGATTTATTATCACTCTGGTGTCTGGTTATAGTGGTTATGTGGTCTGCGACGTCAGCGCCACCGCCTTAGGACTGTTTTGGACGGAAGCGCGAAAATGTATATGGCAGTGGCACAGAGATTATTATTGCAATTCCTTTACTATATCTATAAGGTGGTCTACTATACACTAGCCATACCAAATACGTTATATTGCTAGGCATTACCTAAGTTTAAACACAAACAATTTTGATTAAATCATAGTATCTATACTTTAAATTTTTGTTAATTAGTTGTTGAATTGAATAATGAATAAAACTAGATTTTTTTTTAAATTACATATAAATAATTTTTTATGTTGAATATTGACAACAGACATTGAGCTACAACATTTTACAATTTAGCTGTGTATTGCACAACATAACATTATGAACCTATAAACAAACTTTTGGTAGCACTGTACGTAGATACGTCGTAAGACGTATACCTACGCAAGTACGATGTATGTAGTATGATGTACATACAAGCCACCATGGCACTAGAAACAAGGAGCGAAAAAATCCGCTATTACTTACTTCACTATAGTTCCACTAAAGTGGCGCTAAAGTTGCAACTCGCGTCAAGCGAACCCGAACACCCGAAGTCCCGAAATCGCAAAAAGAGAAGATAGAAAAAGAGCAAGTATGCAGAAGAGTGGGAGGTAGAGATGGATACTTGACCGTCTCGACAACCGTCCCATGACCGTCCCCGGCATTCCAAAGAGAGATAAGCGACAACAGAGTGCGAAAGAGGAGGAAAATGCGCGTGTGCACGCTTTCGATATTCTCCATCTCGCTCTCTTGGCGATTCGTGAGAGTGTGTTCCCACGGCTCTCTCGCGCGGGGGAGGGGGGCGTAGCGTAGCGGCAGCAGCAACAGCAGCCAGCATCATCAGAGACACACACGAGAGAGAGAGAGAGAGAGAGAGAGAGAGAGAGAGGGGGGAGAGAGAGGAGAGAGAGCGAGAGGCATTGTCGAGTAGTGCGCACACCACCTCACATCAGCGGAGACTCGGAGCCGGAGGTGCAAGAGAGAGCGCTATATAAAAGATACAAACACGCACCTACACAAGCGCACGGCCGTGACTACTCCGGCAGCTCCGGCTCTGCGTTGCTCCGGTGCAGTAGCGAGAGTTATCCGGAGATATAATTCCCTCTCTCTCACCCCCACTCCGACTCAGCCTGGCGCTGCTCGCACGCACGAGCACGACACACGGGCACACGCGGGCGCGCGCACACAGACGCACGCCAAGTGAGAAAGAAAAAGAGACTCGGCTCTCGGGGCGAGAAGATTATCGGCACCTTACCACACGACCGACCGAGCGAACACGACCGTCGCGCGGACAAGAGCGTGCGTGCGCGCACGCGTGTGTGTGTGTGTATATATGTGTGAGTGCGGAACACGATTTCTGCGCTCGGCTCTCGTTCTCGACTCTCGACGCGCGCTGCTCGAGAGACGAGACGACGACGTCCTCCCGACGTAGGCGACGGAGACGAGCAGCGAGGACCGCCATCCAGCCAACGGCGTGCGCACGCCGCCGCCACAGCGCGAGGGAGAGGAAGAGGGAGAGACGGCCGACGGACGGAGACAGAGCGAGCGAGACGGGGAAAAATAACACGACCGAGAGAGAGAAGTACATAAGCGGTGCGCTGTGTTGGTGTGATCGCGCGGCGGCGTCTCTGTGTAAGTGCGCGCGCGAGAGACACCGTGAAGGGAGAGAGAGCGGAAAGCGGCCGCGAGAGAGAGAGGAGAGCGCGCGCTCGCCTCGAGACTCTGTGTGTTGTTTTTCTTTTTATTTTCGTGAACGAGGCGCTTCGCCGAAGCCTCCGTCTACAGTGTACAGCGTACACACACAACTGTGCTACCGAGATCGCGCGCTTCCGCAGCAGCCGAGCGGCCAGTAGCAACAGCAGCAGCATCGTCCCCGTGGTGATCGCGCTGCCAGGTGCGCTGTCGCGAGGACGAAAGCAGCCTTGCGTGGTGCGCTGCACCCGCGAGATAGGCGTCTTCACGTTTCCTTTGCCCGTGTGTGCAAAGCCGGTCCTACGCACAGCTGAGATTCCGAGCTGGACACGCGAGTCCAGCAGGGAAGATAGGAGATACCAAAGTGACCAGGACCTGTTCCCGTGGCAGGCTTGACGTCGTCGCCTCGCGGTGGCGGCGGCGCCAGAGCCGCCTGATGCAGCTGCAGACTTCAGTGGCCAAGTGGCTGCGAGTGCTGGCACAGGGCTGCTTCAGGCTTACAGGCTAGCACTGCAGCATTCACTTTGCCCAAACTATCAGAGCGTACTGCAGAACATGCTGTACCTGCGTTTACATGTACACAAAGTCTGACATGCACTGTGGCTAGACACAGCTCTAGGTAGCTAACCACCATGAAGACTGAAAAGAAGCCCAGTGAGCCGAGTTGTGTACCTCCGGTAGTCGTCAAGGAAGAGCCGGAGGCAGATCGAGTGAAGATCAAGGAGGAAAGTGGAAAAGGTAACAACGATGAAGCTCCTAGTGAGGACAGCACAGAACAGTGCTTGAAGGATGCTGCGCTAGAGGCAGCTGCCAGTGCAGAAGCTGCAATTGGTGCTGATAGCCAGAATGGTAGTGGGAATCAGTCATTATTGAACTCTGTAAAACAGGAAACTGATCCCATTAGTACAGTGGAAGAATTACCTCCTGGTAAGCTGTTTATTATTTACATGACTACCCATATGAGTAGTATTTTAGTTAGTATTGAAAGCTTTTCTACATAAATCAATTGATTAATATTCTAATAATGAGTATAATTGTACCGTTAATATAACTTAAAAAATAATTCATTTTAAGTAATTCAAGATTTAAATAAATAAACACTTTACAAACAATATCAACAAATTCATAACAAGTCAATTGTACAAAACTTTTACTTAATTATTATAAGTAATATCAATAAAACTAGATTGTTTTAAGTATTGCTTTTATTGAGAGCCATTAAATTAAAGTAATATTTTTTAGTTTATTAATTTATATTAAAAATATTTGATCTATTTTTTAGATTGTGGGACAAATATTGGAATACCAGGTGATGGAATTCAACCATTAGTTAGCAATGTGTTGGCCAAACAAATGGGAAGTGGTACAAATACTGGTGAAGCACAATATATGCAACAACAAAGCCAAATATTTGTCTTTTCTACACAAATGGCTAATCGGGGTGCAGAATTGGTTATGCAAGGTCAGTTTCCAACTATAATTGCGTACCACATGGCACAACCGAGCACTAAAAAGTTTTTGGAGGTATGTTAATTCTGTTATAATTTTTAAATATAAGTAAAATATTATTGAATATAAAAATGGGTAATTTTAAACTAATTTATTTGTTCCAGAAATTTCCAAATAAAATGACTCATTTTCGTCAAAATCCTCATCAGTGGTTAAATAATCTTGCTACAATGAAACAAAAAGGTCATCAACAGAGTCCAAACATGGGTTTTCCTGGAGAACAACCCCCGGACCTCCCTCCTCTTGATCCAAATGAGTCTGCTTTTTGGAATGAGCAGCCAAACATGCGTAACTTGAACGGCAGTAATCCTCTGGGAAACCCTGAATCGTCAATAGATGATACAAATGTTAATGTGCCTTGCCTCGTGCCCAACTCCCCTAGTAATTCAGGTATTATACAAAATTTTATAATAATTTTTTGTAAGGAATATGTTTTTTAGTATAAAATACATTACTTATATAATAACATTTCATTTTAATTAGTAATATAAATAATAAGTAATAATAGCATTTTAAAAATGAGTAACTGTACATTTATCATTTCATTTATGTCAAAATTTTATGAAATTTATTCTTTAAAAAATTTTTAAATTTTTATGTAGAGTTGATTTATAGAATTATCTAAATAATTTATTATTTTCCAGCTAATCCTCAGCGCGGTGGTGGTGCAGCGATAAGCCATAGTCCAAATTTAATGGGGGGTACTACCAGTCCAGGTCCTGGAGGTGTACAACCTTCATTACAAGGTGTTAAAGTACCCGATGAAAACCTTACTCCACAACAACGACAACATAGAGAAGAACAATTAGCTGCTCTCATGAAAATGCGTGAGATGCTTTTCCCTGAACAAAAAGATCCCACTACTGGCCCTATGGATCCAACCCAAGGAAATGCTCCAGGAGCTCTTTGTCCAACGAGTAGTCTTCCTCCAGTAAGTGCTCCAAATCAATGTGGACCTGTAACAATGGATTGGCATAAAATACAACATCCTTTTATGGATGGGAAGAATAAGGTAAATACAACATCCTTTTATGGATGGGAAGAATAAGGTAAATAGCTGTAGTTATAATGGATTACCTTTAATTTACTCATGTATTTGACAAGGTTTACTACAAGAACAATTGGAACTCATTTTTCTTATTATTTAATTTATGCTTTTGTTTTTTAATTGTATATAAAAAGAAAGTTTTAAAAAATTCACTTGCATATCTTTTATTAGTATTTTAGAATGATTTTTGAAAAATATTAACTAATCATAGTCGCTGAACCGGTTAATAATTATTTTTTTCTATTTTTGAAGTAAAAAAGAAAAAATATTTTGTTGTTAAAAATATATAAATGCAAAATATTGAGTTCTCAAATTCATATTTTAATGAATCTTGTTGTTTTAGAGTATAAAAATTTCTACAATCTAGATTAATAATATAGTCAAAAAATCATAAACTTTTAGTGAATGAGCATGGTTTATATAAATAAAGATGAAGTGGGATAATTTTCGTATCGGAAATAAATTTTTATTTTAAATATGTGTTTGATTAAACTAAATCATTGTAAATGTTCAAAATTGAAAAATTCAACAATTATTTGTTAAGAAGTATGTGTTTAAAATAATAATTAATGCGATTCTTCAGGTTGGAGTAGGTAGTCCGGGTGTACCAGTGCGTGGAACTGGCGGTGGTGGCATGGTTAGCAGCACTGGTGGTCCAGGAAGTGTAGGAGCACCTGGGACAGCAGGTGGAAACGGTCAAGGTCCTGGCGCTATGGCTGGTAACGGACCGCGTAGTCAAGGTCCTCCGCCACCTTATCATCAAACAACGAGATCGGCAAGTGTGCCGATAGCCATACAGAGTCCGAATCCTGCGTCGCCTAACAATCCCACAAGCAATTTGTCATTACCGTCACCACGTGCGAGTTCCGCTTTAAATTCGCCTGCTGATTGCAACCGACAATTTCAGCTGGGTGGCAACACAGCTCCCGGTAGCGGCCAAAGACCAGCTGGACCTGGTGCCACTAGCGGGGCTGGAGGACAACTACCGGGCCAAAGTCCGACGAGCCAGGACTCACCAAATCCTGCAGCGGTCAATGCGGCGACCACTGCCACTAGACTGAATCACAGTAATCCTGGTACACCAGTATCCCATGGGCATTTAGCTGCGTTAAGTCCCAGTGGCACTCCACAAAAGGATCCTTCATCTCTTGATTTTCCTGTTAATCAAACTACAAATGGTATGCTAATTTTTTCAATTTTTTTTTGTTTTAAATTTTTATTTTAATTTTTTCAAATCTAAGTTAATTTTTTTTTTAAAGTATTGCTTAATTTTTTCAAATTATATATTTTTATTGATAATTTGTTATTTAATTTATAATATATTTACAGTGAAAAAGTTATTGTTCATTCAATATATAAAATAAAAATTTGATACTCCACTAATGTAGTTTTTAAGTTTGAATATCACCGATTTAATCCGTAAAATCTTTACTGAAGTAAAATAAATCTTTTTCACCTAATCTTATAAAAAGTTATTTTAATAAAGTAATAAGCTATAATTTTTGCTTGCCATCTTGTACTACTCTTTTTTATTGTAATTTTCAAAAGTATTAGAATTACTAATGAGTGCTTAAGTACTTAAGTACTTTTAGGAAACTCAAGTAAAATTACTTTTTAAGACGCCAAATTTTTACATAAAAAAATAGTCTATTATTGTTTAGACTAATATTGTTCTTGGAAGTTTCTATCTTATTCAGGAAGAATGCAAAGTTATCTTATCAATACTTTTAAAAAAATTCTTACATTGATTAAAGTTCAATAAGATTTTCCTTTTTTATTATTATTGCTGTATTTACAACTTTTTTTGCTAAATTGTTTACTATAAACTAAAAATCTTTCATAAATAAAAAATCACAAAGTTTTTTTTTTTTTAAACAACTATTTACATAATATTAATTTTGGATGCAAATAGTAGACGGGATGTTTTGCCGATCGTTGCCATCGTTGACGCAACAAAAGCAGCCCCTTGGTCCTGGCGGAGTGAATCAAGTTGGTGTCAAAGAATTAATGCCTGTGCCGAGTCCGCAACAAATATCGTATCTTAATACATTCGAAGGACAAGAGTTGACCATACAAAAACAACCAAACACCAGTTTAAAGGATGGTAGTTTATCTACGTAAGTATTAAAACATATTTTCATTATATTTTTTCTGATTCCATCCATTTATAGTGAATAAGCCTTATAGATAATTTCTTAACTAACATTAAGTTTTATATATATTTCTTTCGTTAATTGTTGGAAGTTTAAAACAATTTTCCATCTTTTCTATATAAATTTCGATTTATAAACAATTATGGCGATAAATCACGATTGTTAAAATAAAAGCGTAGTTAGAATTTTATTGTTACTGATTGTTTTAATATTTAAAAAAAAAGTTAACCTAACTTTATGAAATCCATTTGTTTTTAAAATTAAATTAACATTCTAAAAAATATGACCCAGGCGCGCATCCAGCATGCGCAAACTGCGCTAGTCCACCTTATAAAAGCCATTGCGATATAACTGATATCAAATTAAAGCACAAAATATTGTTTCACGTATTTTTTGGCCCTTTATTGGTTAATATACGTGGCTAATTTTATGTTTCGTTTTCATAAATAAAAGCAAAAAATAGTGCACACCGCCTGCGAACCGCGTTTGATCAATCTCTTATTTATTAAAAAAAAAAAAAAACTATAAATCTTGTATTGAAGTCTAAAAGCCTTGTTAGATTCTTGCGTTTCTTAAATTAAATTAGTCAATATCAATAGTATTGTCAAAAAACATAACTAAATTTACATTGTTAATTTAAAAAAAAATTTATGACATTGAAGCCAAAAAGCATCGTTAGATAATTACTCACATCCAATTTGGTGTAATTTTATAGAAGAATAAAATTCTCTTCATATTGTTTATTTATTTTTTATTTTTAAATTAAAATAAAAAATGGCATTCAAATGTCTAAAATAGGTGTGCATAGGTAACACGCGTGTAAAATCCGCTACCAATTAATATTTTTACTAATTATATTTAAATAAAAAAAAAGATTATTAAACTTTAGTTTTAAATAAAACACTTATTAACCTTATTAACCTTATAAAAAAAATAAAATTTTATTAAAGAATATCTTATTAATGTTTATTTAGGATTCAAAAAATTAAATAAAAGTTACATCAAAAGAATCGTTCGATATATAAAACTATGGTCCTATGCAGAATATTAAGTCAACGTTATATTTAAAAGAGAGAATGATTATTCATCAAATTTTAGTTCATATTTTCTTATCAAGTTTAGTCATATAAAAAACTCGCTTTCGCACACGCTTGAATAAAAAAGCATGCGCTAAATGAAGCTTTGTATAGGTCGTGTCAAAAAATACTGTTCGATACATGAGCGAAAAGGTGAGTTTAACCTCGTGTGACCTTTTCACCCTCGCTTCGCTGGGACGCAAACGTCCACACCAAGATTAAATCACTTTCACGCACTAGTACCGAAATGTACTATTTCCACACTCTGTGTGCAAACTTGGACCTTCCGCCCGTCCTTTTGAAATAGTATATTATGCAACTAGGGAGGTGAAGAGTTGGCCAGTCTAGAGGACATGTAAATGTCCTCGCTTTCGGCTCGGGTGGCAATTTACATGTCCTCTGGGGTGGCCCTCTTTATCCCCGTGTTCCGTATACGATTTTTTTGTCTAGTGAGGCCGAAAATACAACCTTCGCGATCGGGCGCCGGGAGCAAAAGTGATACGCTAGGCAAAAAAATATTGTTCGATATACTCGCTTCGCTCGGGCGCCGAACTCACACTCGTACGAGAATCATCTCTCTCGCACTAGTATCGAAAAGTACTATTATTTGTGTACATGTTTTAACAATAAACTACCACATCTAAATTTTTTATAAACTATAAAAAACTTATTAAGTATTTAAAATAAAATATCCTTTTTGACAAACTTACTCAAAAGCACACATGATAATAGAGCATTAATAAGTTAACAATAAGTATACAAAATTGAAAAAATTTCTTTTTATATAAATATTTGTTGCAATAATGCAACAAATATTTTTAATGCTACAGACATTTATGAATTAAATTTGGGATTTCATTATCAATCCATTTAGTGTTAAATATTTTTAATTTAAATAAAAATTTAATTGTAAACACATGAAAAGAATAACAATATTTTCATGCAAACTAAAATAATTAGAAATATTTATAATCATATCTCTTTTTTTTTTTTTTTACAGAAATACTCAAGGCAATAATAATACAGAAATGGGCAATCGTATGTTGCCTGGAAATATGGAGAGCGGTAATACCGGTGGCAGCAACAGTCAGTATGGGCCACAATCCGAAGGTGCTAGTCCGTCGATAGAAAGTGCAAATCGGGGTTTCGGAGGCCCTCTTCACAGTCCACACACTCCGCACACACCTCATACGCCAGGTAGCGTAGCACCCCACACGCCTGTCGACACGAATAAGCCCGGTAACAAAACTACGAGTGCCCAAAGCAGTCCGGCCTCGCACAATACAAGTCTCACGGATATGGGTATGGGACCCCCTAGAACGATACAGGCATCTCCCAATACAAAATCCGAAACTTCACCGACACCCAAGGATCTCCAGCAGCAGCAGCAGCAGCAACAACAGCAACAGCAGCAACAACAGCAGCAGCAGCCACCTCAGCAACAACAACAGCCGTTGCAACAACAACCGGTACAGCAGCAACAACAGCCCCAGCAACAACAACAGCAACAGCCAAATATACCGGGAGTAATGTCGGGAACACAAGGCAATATGCCGGTTAATATGATGCCAGGGATGATCGGACCGGGTGGTAATACACCATTTGGCTGTGGTAGACCTACAACGATCGTTAGTCAACCGAATGACAATATTCCCCTAAACCCTAATAACGTCGGTAATAGACTTGGCGGCCTCGGTCCCATGTCTTCTAATAGCTTCGATCCCATCACTTCGCTTGCGCAAATGAGCCAACAATTGACTAATACGGCCGCAAGCAATGCCCTTGGCAACGAGAACTCTCCAATGCACACAGGCGGTGGCCAAGGCATGATGCCCTTTAATCATCCTCACAATATGCACATGATGCAGATGCAGCAGCAACAACAGCAACAGCAGGTTAACGAAATGAATGGAAGTTGCCATATGGGCGGAGGTGGACCAACGACCGAGCCCGCTGACGTTTCCGGACTATGCATGGGTCTTGGAGGGCCTACGAGTAGTTACAGTCCCACACCTCATACTGGTAGTCCCGGTGTACCGAATAAAATGGGACAGCATCATCCCATGATGTCGCATGCTATGATGTCTGGTGGCGGACCCCAGGGCCCAGGCAATTCTAATGTGAACGTTTCTCAACCAAGCGGTTATCCGTCCGGTCCTGGTCCCGGACCAGGAATGATGGGCCCTGAAGGTCCACAATCTCGTCTTGGTATGCCTGGTCAACATCCTCATCAACCACCACCTCACCACGTTCATGGTCACGGGCCCAGCCCTTACAATGGGGCTAACGTTCAAGTGAAACCTAGCGCTCCGAACACTATCCAGTACTTACCGGCCAGGCCAAATGTTGGACATGCACCACGCGGTCCACCTAGTCTGGACTTCCTTCACCGTTACGCCAATCCCATGCCAGGTATCGATGCTAAAATGAATTCGCCTTCTGTCAACTTACAGTACTTTCCGAATGGCTGCATGCCTAATAACCTTGGACCAGGACCTCAAGGACCTCATGGCCCACCTCATAATAGCATGGGTGGACCCGGCCCTGGTCCTGGAGGAGGCATGCCTCCTGGTATGACTGGAAATACTGGCCAACCAGGCATGGGTGGTCAATCTCAAACCCACATGCATCCATCCATGAGGCCCGTCGCCGGCGGTGGACCTCAAGGTCCGGGGGTGCGTCAGCAGCCCAACATCATGCGCATGCAGCATATGGTGGGCGGGACCGTCTTCCCGAGCAGTCCCATGGATCCAGACAAGGTATTCCCACCAGATATGGTACCAGGACCGCAAATGCCTGGACAAACTGCAAGTCCAGGCATGTATGGAGGCCCAGGACCGGGTCAGAAACAACCGAATGCCATGGGACAATTAGGTCCGCCACCGGACGCGACGCAACCGCTACCTCCTAGCATGGGTGGTGGTGGAGCTGGAGGAAATTTTAAAAATAGCCCATTCATCGGGGCAGGTCCGAGCATGTCCGATCCGAACTACGCCCAGCAGTTCCATCATTTTCAGCAACAATTGTACGCGACGGGTACAAGGGGTAGCGGACCTCAGGGTCACCCTAGCATGCACACTCAGCCAAACTCGCATGCGCATCAACAATTCTTCATGCCTAAATAGGCCATGGGATTCCGCATCGCGTCGGATACAACAGTCTGATTCGCACGCACGCCCACGCACACGATCCGATTGCGAGAGTTAGCAAGCGTGAGTCGAGTAGTAGTCGAGGGTATTTCCTTGCGCGAAAATACTTAAATTCTTTTGGTCGGTCACTTTGCGACTTAGCGGTCATTACGACCTAATTATTTGTACTTTTTGCGTTTCAGTCGGCGGAGCTGAAATTATAAGAAAAAGAAAACAAACTGAGGTGCTTCCTTGACGGACGGAAATGTAAAGAGGCGCTCTTTTATCGAGAATGTTAGTCAAAAAAGTTCTTATGTAGAGTGAAAGAGAAAATAATTATGTGAAAGTACTGTGAATGTTACGAAAAAGTGAGAGATAAAGCGCGAAAGAGGAAATTTGAAATAAAAATGAGAGCGAGACTGAGAGTGAATGGGTTGGAAAATTTGTAAATTCAATGTTGCTGTACCGAAACGATGATGCGCCTGTACATATATTATATAGGCTAAGGCAAAATTTGGGCTTTCGCAATGTCGCTCGATGCACACGAGACACACACATGCTCATACCCAGAAAACGTAATACCACAAATCGTCGAGAAGCTCCATATGACCGTCACTCATTTGTAGTTGATACTCAATTTAAAAAAATAGTGAATTATATATGTGGGAAAACCCTCGACAAACGGTGATTCCGGGCAGAGCGCGTTCAGGCCCGCGCAAACTTCCCTTTTTTGAATTTATATTATAACTGCGTGCGCGAAGAATAGAATATCGTCGACGGCGAAGCTTCGCATTGTAAGAGTGCTCGCGACGAGTCTCCAAAAAAAAAAGGCCATCGAGTCCTTCCTTTGATGCTAAAATACTTAAAAGAAAAAAAGCTCAAAACCACGAATGTACATATATACGATATATACATATTATATATATATTATATATACATACACATGTGTACCCAAACGACATAAGTCCTACGATATCGTCCGCCCCTCCATGCTCCATTGATATACAAAGCAAAGTCCCTTCATGACCAACTCTGTGCATAATCATAAAAATCCTTTCAAAAACCCCTTCCTTTTCACTCGATAAAACACACTCACACAAATCAACGCAAACACACCTCATTCATTGTAGTGTGTAACAATATATATATAAGAAGATATAATTGACTAAGAACAATTACGTTGTTGACGAATGATTTTTATTATAAATGAAAAATAAAATAAAGATATTTACAAGAAAGAAGAATTGGTAGTGAAAACAGCCAGCGAAAGAATTAACAAACGCTTTACACTGTTACCTGCCTTGATCCATTACACAAATTTATCCACTTTTTATATCAAGCTTTTTTTTAATTTCTTTTATTCTAGATTTTTTCAAGTTTATGTTAAAATTTGTCCTATAGTAAGAACCAAATATTGCAGAGGCTGCCTATTTACAATAGTTTGACAACTGCGTAGTATTGAAAAAAAAAATTTATTACTATAACTGACTAATAGTAAGATTAACTATTTCTTAGTTCCGAAAAAAGTTCATAGGAGTTCTAATATAAAGGAGTGAGGCGCATATTACGAAGATAGCGTGAAGAAAAATACGAATGGTCATTTTGTAAAATAGCTTTGAGCACTCTGTCAAATTAGCGGTACACTACGTGGTTTCCGACTTGATACTTAATTATCAAGGAGGAATTTGCATATTTTGCGACGGAGTTTCTACAAACGCTTTGGAACTGGCATTGCTTGCAGGATTACAATAATGTGCGCGACTGGGCGATTCTCTGTCACTATGGAAATCCTTTTTCTCGGCAAGCTTTTGTGATACTTATTATCTTTTAAGCATCACTCTCATCTAGAAAAATATGAAATTTTTTGTATTTTTTACTTTCACCAGCAGTCTTAAGATCTAAAAAATATTTTACCTAGATTGCTGCTTTTCTGAAGAACCAGCATTACCATTTGAACTGAAACATAACAATAGATTAGAATAGCATCCTATAAAATGTTATATTTTTAAAGTTTATACAAACTTTTTTTTAATTGGTACAAAATCATCCCATTCACTCAAATCATATTTGGAAAGATCACCATCATCTTCGTCTTCATCTTCGTCTTCATTTTCTTCTTCCTCTTCTCTCTAAATTAAAAAAATTGTTAGATCTACATTAAAGTAAATACACTAATATTCAAGAAAGAAATTTTAGCTACCTCTGGTTGTGGTTCTACTTCTCCATCCTTCTCTTCTTCATCTGACTCATCTTTTTTACTGCTAGAAGTTTTGGATCTTCCTCTTGGAGGACTACTGTATTTTGAGGAATCTTTAGAATCATCGTCAGAACGATTTTCTATTTTTCGCTTTTTTTTACGTCTGCCAAATTCATCATATTCATCATCATCATCATCTCTACGTTCTTTATATTCAACTACCCCCCGGTCATTATACCCCCCTCCGTAACCAGTTCTTTCTTCAACCTCACCAAATTTTGGAGCATTACACATGTTACATTGCTGCCGCCTTGCCCAATTGACATTACCACACTTACTACATTGCCAATCATCTGCACTGTAATCGTAAACATAGTTTTTATTTATCATAAAATGTATTTTTTGCTTAATAGAAAGAAATTTAATGAAATAGAAAATTTACTTATGACTTGTTTGTAAAAGCAATATTTCCAATATTTCTTTTATTTTTCATTTACTTTATTCATTAGAAAAAGTTAATTTAAAGTATCAATGAACAATTTTTCTTAAATTTTATATTTATATATATCTATATCTGAAGATTTTCTATTTACCTAAATAAGCCTCGACTCTTTTCAGCAGCAGCTTTTCCAATCTCTTGACCAAGCTTCTTCTTTTTGGGACATTCCCCTCGGTCTGAGAATGGGTAAAATGAATCATATTCTTTTCTCTTTCATCGAAAAAAGACATAATATAAACATCTTTATTACCTTTACCACAACGATTACAAGAACTGCGCTTTGCAAAGTTCACATTGCCACACCTGGAACAAAAAAAAAGGGATGGTGGGTTATGAGTACTGTAAAATGTTGTAGTGTTTCTAATAATGATTTGGATTTTCATTAATTCTTATAAAAAAATACAAGTTTATAAGTACTTGGGATCGAAATAAGTAGTAGAGGATTTTTTACAGAATAGGTATTAACTAATTTTTGGACAACAAACAAGGTAGAACAATTAAGAATGCGAAAAGCTAGTTGATTAACCTATAAAAGAGAAATGACCGCAATGCGGAAAAACATGAATTCTGGCGTGAAAAGTGCCCTCCCGCGAGAGAAGGGTTGGCGCAAAGCAGACTTGGAAGTGATAAGTACGTCGCTTACGCATAGCATTTTGAGAAAGTTTGCTACGTGCTTCCAAAGCATGAACAACGAAAGGTTTTCAAAACACTAAGTACCTATAGGTATAGATAGTTTGAGAAAAAAGAAGAGAGAGAGAGAGAGAGAGAGGGAGACACGAGACGGATCGATGAAAATCCAAAGAGAGAGATAGAGCGAAATGTACTTGTAAGAGAGGGAGAGAGATAAGAAGATTGTTTCGGAAGAAAGAGGAGAGCGAGAATGAAAGGAGAAATAGGCGCATGCAATTATTTGGTCGACTGTTGTACGCACTCGGAATCAGGACAGATCCAGTCTCCGTAATTGCCGGCCCGACCCTCCTCGTCGGGCTTGCTCTCTGTGTCGCTGGACAGCCTCTTGGCTTTCTTCTCCGTCATCGCGCCGGAGGGAAAATTGAAGACGCGTGTTCTGCAAGAGCAGTACTCAGCCGCCGCTGATAATGCGACGATACACAGTCGGCGCGCGCAGGCCTCTCCTCTACTCGTAGGTATTGTGATTGTGCGCTGTACCACGCTGTCAGAGACGTAGGTACTTATTACGTGCGTCGATGAATAAGTTGCGAGTAGCCGTCGCCGCCGTTGACGACCAGCCGCCGCATGCCTCTTTTCGCTTCTGCTTCGCTGCTTCTCGCTTCCTTCTTCCTCTTTCTCTATTCTCCACTACTTAGCTATGTATGGACTGCCGCGCTGCAGTTTGCGCCGCTAAGCGCTTCGTGTCAGTGTCAGGTGTGTGCAGTGCGCGCGCGCTGCGAGGCCCAGAAAATGGTACACGCAGTGCACGCACTCCCACGATGCAGCGAGCTGCGTGCTATTCTACTGCATGCACCTGCGAAGGCTGCGGGCAGAGCTGCGACGAGCTTGACGAATGCGAGTGCCCGAGCAGCCCGAGTGGAGCTTGCGCGATACGGAGAATTATTTTTCTCTCCGCGCGACGCTATACTCTCGCTCCCGCTCAGCCACTGTACGCGAGATCATCAGCGACTGTCCAATTTCATATGCGTACATACACAGTTTTACCCACTCTCCTTTGCCCTGGAATACTTGAACAGGTAAAGATCAGTACTCAGTTTGCGGAGGCGCGTTGTCGCGGCATTTGTGTGCAGGACTGCAGCCCTGCAGGTAGTGCAGGAACTGTGCAGCAAGTTAGATGGTATATTCGCCTTGTTAAGAGTGCTCTCTACCCCGATTGGAACGCCACCTACTGTCAAAAGTGTTTTTTGTTAATTAAAAAAATGTAGGGCAATATTAACGTAAAAATAAAGTTTTCTCACGTATAATTAGTATTAAAGACACGATTACAAGAGTTTTCCCAAATTAAATTCCATTAATAAATCTGTATTTTGTAGAGAAAAATTTGGAGTCATTTTCAGAAATGTCCACTGAACGTTTGAATTTTCTCTACAAAATACAAGTTCATTTATTCATTTAAATTAATGAAACTTGTTTAAAAGTAATCCTTATTCATTTTTACACGTGGGAAAACTGAGTTATGATTAATTTAAAATTTATAAGTACACTTAAATTAATGAAAATATGTAAATAAAGTCATGAGGGCGCTGAGATCTATGACTATTCCGGAGTTGGGGTTTAAGCACTCTTAAGAGTGCTCTCTACTCCGATTGGAACGCCACCTACTGTCAAAAGTGTTTTTTGTTAATTAAAAAAATTTGGGGCAATATTAACGTAAAAATAAAGTTTTCCCACGTGTAATTAGTATTAAAGACACGCTTACAAGAGTTTTCCCAAATTAAATTCCATTAATAAATCTGTATTTTGTAGAGAAAAATTTGGAGTAATTTTCAGAAATGCCCACTGAACGTTTGAATTTTCTCTACAAAATACAAGTTCATTTATTCATTTAAATTCATGAAACTTGTTTAAAAGTAATCCTTATTAACTTTTACACGTGGGAAAACTGAGTTATGATTCATTTAAAATTTATAAGTACACTTAAATTAATGAAAATACGTAAATGAAGTCATGGGGGCGCTGCGATCTATTCCGGAATCCGGAGTTGGGGTTTAGTTTAGGTAGAGAGCACTCTTAAGACCAGCGTCAGCGCCCCTCGCGGTCAAAATTTGAACTGCTTATTGAAGGATAAACACAGCTGATTAGCATCAGCGGTATACGAATCAAAGATTATTTAATTAAAAAATAAAATAAGTAGTGATCTGATGAACGTCTTAAAATCATTTATTGATTTGTCTGATATTATCAGATATATTGGCAATGGAACAAGGCCTTATGTGGAAGGCGAAAGAGTTTATAAGGCTAATCATATAATATTTTATGGGTTAGCCAAAGAAAGTAATGATTGCTCAGCAGAGATAATAGCACTGTGCCTAAAAACGTCGGGTTTACAAGAACATTTCACTTTGAGGAATTTAGAATCTGTTTTCTTCAAGTGGCACTCTGGCGAAAAAAATCACGTGATTAATCATATGATTTATCACTTGATTTCTCACTGGATTTCTCACGTGATTTTTCACGTGATTTCTCACGTGACGATTTGGCGCGATTTCTCACGTTATTAATCACGTGAAAAATCATGTGACAATACAAATATAAAAAAATAATATATAACGCTTATTCGTTAGTGAAACTTGTTTCCTCAATGGATAGCAAATACATTATCGCAGAAAAAAAGATACATAAAATTTCCGACCCAACCGAGAATCGAACTCACGAACTTTGGGTTCCTGCGTAGGCACGCTATCCATTACGCTATCACTCACCTGAAAGATTGCGGTCATTTTCACCTACATGAGCTGCATTCTCCATATTTATTGCTATTTCAATTTGATTATTTATGTAAAATAGCAATAGTTGGTAAAAATTATTTATTTATACACTATTTTAATAAAATGCGTAACTTATATTAAAACATTAATTAATTTAATTCGAATAACTTAAGAATGTAGGGCCGGTAAAGTAGAAATCAGGTAAGTACAAAATTAATTTTTTTTTTTTAAAACAAAATACCGAATTATTTTTATAAAATGTTATGTATATAAAATTGAGAATAATGATCATTACATTTTTAAAAATTTGTATTACTTTTGAAAAAGTTATTCGAATTTAATTATTTAATATCTCAATATAAATACTTATTTTCAAAATGATCAAAATTAAATAGCAAATTAAACAATCAAAATAAAACAGCAATTAAATAAATATTAAGGACGATCATTTATCTAAAATATCAAAAATTTCTATTTATTATTTATTTATACACTACTTAAAGAAAATGAGTAACTTACATCAAAATATTAATTAATTAAATTCGAATAACTTTTTCAAAAGTAATACAAATTTTTAAAAACGTAATGTTCATTATTTACAATTTTACATTCATAACATTTTACAAAAATAATTCAGTATTTTCTTTAAAAAAAAAAATTAGTTTTGTAGATACCTGATTTCTACTTTACCGGCACTACATTCTTAAGTTATTCGAATTTAATTAATTAATGTTTTAATGTAAGTTACGCATTTTATTAAGATAGTGTATAAATAAATAATTTTTACAAACCATTGATATTTTACATAAATAATCAAATTGAAATAGCAATAAATATGGAGAATGCACCTTATGTACGTGAAAATTACCACAATCTTTCAGGCGAGTGATAGCGTAATGGATAGCGTACCTGCGCAGGAACCCAAAGTTCGTGAGTTCGATTCTCGGTTGGGTCAGAAATTTTATGTATCGTTTTTTTCTGCGATAATGTATTTGCTATCCATTAAGGAAACAAGTTTCATTAACGAATAAGCGTTATATACTATTTTTTTTTGCATTGTCACGTGATTTTTCACGTGATTAATCACGTGAGAAATCACGCCAAATCGTCACGTGAGAAATCACGTGGAAAATCACGTGAGAAATCACGTGGAAAATCACGTGAGAAATCCAGTGAGAAATCAAGTGATAAATCATATGATTAATCACGTGATTTTTTTCGCCGGGGCAAAAATGCTACAATTCTACAGCTTCATACATTTTTGAAGCTGTCTGTTTTAGCTTACCCCACTGTTGTTTTAAATCCGTGCAAGATGCATCTTGAATAATACATGATGGAGTTCTTAAAAGAATTAACACATTTTATAAGTAAATGCTTTAAATATTTACTCATCATTAAGAAAATAAACAAAACAATAATAATTTTGAACTGACTTGTGAAGGTGAATTAAAACTGCAACAGAGTGTTTGCATTTTCCCAAAATACCAGCTTTACAAGAGCACACACAATGAATGATATTTTCATCAGCACATACATTTGAAGAGATCTTTACTCTTATTTCATGAGAAGATTCTTGTAAACCCGACGTTTTTAGGCACAGTGCTATTATCTCTGCTGAACAATCATTACTTTCTTTGGCTAACCCACAAAATATATATGATTAGCCTTATAAACTCTTTCGCCTTCGACATAAGGCCTTGTTCCATTGCCAATATATCTGATAATATCAGACAAATCAATAAATGATTTTAAGACGTTCATCGGATCACTACTTATTTTATTTTTTAATTAAATAATTTTTGGTTCGTATATCGCTCATGCTAATCAGCTTTAGCCTGTGTTTATCCTTCAATAAGCAGTTCGAATTTTGGCCGCGAGGGGCGCTGACGCTGGTCTTAACAAGGCGAATTTCGCGGATGACTGATTGCAGTCATATGACTGTAACTATTACATACAGCTGTGCCATGCGCGGGCTTTTTGATTTTATACATGGTGGCAAGTATCCGGTATACTTATCGTTCCAAACGAGTTCCAAACCAACATGGGTATATACACTGTAAAAAGCCTTTGTGAAAATACTACGTCGGAAGTAGGTAATCAAAGCGACCTACGTTGAAAGTGGTAAAATTAATACAAATCCAGCTAATTCACTATTTTGAAGTTAGTGTTTTTACTATATTGAAAGTAGTAAATGAATTTTACTACTTTCAATGATGGTCACTTTATTTACCTACTTTCAATGTAGTATTTTTACAATGTAGTTGTAATTTATCTACTTCCAATGTAGTATTTTTACAATGTGGTTGTAATGTAGTTCAGATTTTACAAAAAACGTAGTAAAATATTCAGGAAATTTGTAATTTTACAACTTTCAAAGTAGTGAATTTACCGTTTTGTAGTGGAAAAATTTTACTAATCCACTGTAAATCTACAAGGGGTTTGTTACAGTGTAGTGTATCCCGTATTCGGGTAACGGGTTTTCACACAGCTTTGAGATTCGACTTTCGATACTTACTTATCTAACAATTAAATTCACTACCTACTTACCCGCAATCAGTTTCCATTCGCCCATTTTTTCGAGATATAATAAGCTATATTTTATGCATAACGGTGAATCTACATTACGTGCCCGGAGCTGTGCGCCGTGCGCTTTGCGCTCTACCAAAAAGAAAGTGTTGTTCGACATCTACTCACTTATTACCACAGGATAAAGGGGAAGAGACGTAGTCTCTTTATTGAACAGAGCATAGATGTCAAACATAGATAGCAGTTACATAGATGTCGAACAACACTTTCTTTTGGGTAGAGCGCAAAGCGCACAGGGGCCTTTCTACATATGTGTGTTCTTTGTGTTCTGTGTGTTCCCGACAAAGCAGATAGATCTATTCCGTTTATGAGACAGAGACAGACATAGAGAAAAGTTGTCTAGAACAGACAGAACACACATATGTAGAAAGGGCCCAGTGCACAGCTCCGGGCACGTAATGTGGATTCACCGTAACTTTGCAAATATTTATGTAATAGAAATAAGCTAAGATTATTATAAAAGTAGATAGATTAATTTAAGCTTTGGTTTGTTAAGAAATATTTATTCCCTAGGAAGTTATAGGAAATGAAAGAAAATAAAAAATCGTTTTATATAAACACGAAAACCTTAGATCGTATTTTTTTCATATTTATATCTTAGACTTTTTATTTGTTTAGGACTTTTTAAGGAATCAATATTAGTTTCTTCATCATTATCAATCCTTTTAGCTCATTTTTGTAAGTGACATTTATTTTTCAACAAAATAATACATGTTTAAAATTTGATAAGTAGCTCATTTATAAAAAAAGACACATTGGTATAAATTACTTACCGGGGGGGTTGCTCTTCAATGATATACGATAAAATGTTTATCACCGCGTAATACAGGTATGTTTTTAGAACGAATAGTACAATTTAGGACAAAATTTTGATTAGATGTGACATAGACTGTGGTAAAACGATAATTTTATATTACGCTATAGCGATAAGTTTTGTTTGTAAACTTTGTATGTGGAAACGTTGTGCAATAAAAAATTCTTCGCTATGGGGCAATACAAAATTACCCTTAGCGATATGCATTGCCATGCAACATAATCGTTTCACATACTCTCTAAAGTTGAATTAGTGAAAATTGCTCCTCACATTAAATTAGTAGAATAAACTACTAATTTATTAGTGAATATTCACTATTTCATTAGTAGTTTTTAAACCCATTAAATTAGTAGAAAAACTACTAATTTATTAGTGAATATTCACTATTTCATTAGTAGTTTTTTTAAAGACTACTAATTAAATGCGTATATTCACTAATAAATTACTATTTTTTTCTACTAATTTAATGGGTGGAGCAATTTTCACTAATTCAACTTTAGAGAATATACTGTGGTAAAACGATTATGTTGCATCGCAACGCATATCGCTAAGGGTAATTTTGTATTGCCCCATAGCGAAGAATTTTTTATTGCATATCGTTTCGATATACAAAGTGTACACAAACAAAACTTATCGCTATGGCGTAATATAAAATTACCTTTAGCGATATGCGTTGCGATGCGATATAATCGTTTTACCACAGTATACGTCACATCAAATCAAAATTTTGTTCAAAATGGTACTATTCATCCTAAAAACATACCTGTATTACGCGGTGATAAACATTTTACCGTATATCATTGAAGGGCAACCCCCCGGGTACAGGATTTCATTTTTACGTGTCATAAAAATCGACTCTCAAATTTCCTTTAAAATCCGGTCAAGCTTGAGATTGTTTTAAATATTTAATTTCATTATCAATTCAATATTTTTATCGTTGCAATTTTGTAATGTAATATTAAATAATAAATACATAAATAAAAATACATTTATGTAAACAGTAGTCATGATTTTACGAACATTTAAAATTTTAATTAATTAAGGAGGATATTAATTAAAATTGTTAAAGTGAATATTTGTGTCCAAATATTCTGTAATCATACATTCTAATTCTCACCCTAATTACTTTTCGTTTATAGTACTGACTAACCAACGCGTAATTCGCAAACAAAGAAATAGAACTTTACGTAAATGCGCCAGAGTAAAAATTTAATAAGATATTTCTGCCCGACTCTGTTTTTCATGACAGCTGTAGCTATATGTATATACGTATATCTTCATTCGCCGCGTGCGGCGTGTGCCTGTGTTGAATTGTGATTCATTCGACGAGATGCACACGGTAAAAATTCGTTAAATCGTACTTAACCTGAAAAAGCGTAGGGTAGATCATCATATGTTTTTATAGAAAATTTATAATTGTTAATTAATAATGCCTACGGTTAGCGTAAAACGTGATTTGCTATTTAAATCTCTTGGAAGAACTTACAGTAAGTGCAAAATTTGAATTTTCTATTACTTTGGTCACTGTCATCGAAGTAATCTATTTAAAATATTGCACCTGTAGGGCACTCAAATTTTTCCAATTTGATAATTCGCACTTATTATTTTTTACAGCTGATGATGAATTCCAGAAGTTATGTTTTGCTTTTGGACTTGAACTTGATGAAGTTGTAAGTTAATTTATATAATTATATTCTACATTTCATATTAAAAAGTACAAATTTAAAAACAGTACCTTTATGAATTCAATGACAGATTTTGTATTATTTTTATTATTTTTAAAAAAAATCATTGTTTAAACTGAAAGTTCTTTGAATTTTAGACAACTGAACAACAAATGATAGCCAAAGAGCAAGGTATAGATCAAGTTCACGGAGCATCTGATGAAATACTTTACAAAATTGATATTCCAGCTAATCGATATGATTTATTGTGTCTGGAGGGTCTTGCAATTGGTCTTTTAGTATTCCTAGAAAAGTAAGTTTTTCATACATAAATACTATCGTTATCAATTATTTTTTCAATTCTTTATTAATTAAACTTCTATTTGCAGAATACCCATTCCTAGCTATAAAGCTGTAAAACCAAAAAATATGCAAAGAATAGAAATAAAAAAGGCAGTAAGTTAAAGTCTGAAAATTTTTAATAATAAGATTACTTGATATTGTTATTTAATCAATTCTTGTGAGTTTCACCTAGTGTTCACAAGTAAGACCTCACCTTGTAGCTGCTATTTTAAGAAACATTACTATTACGCAAAATGCTTATGATAGTTTTATTGATCTTCAAGACAAACTTCATCAAAACATTGGTAGAAAACGAACATTAGTATCAATAGGAACTCATGATTTGGATACTATTGAAGGACCATTTATTTATGATGCAAAACCACCAAAAGAGATTCGTTTCAAGCCATTAAATCAAGATAAAGAATATAGTGGGGAAGAGATAATGGCCTTATATGCGGTATAAGCAATATTTTGAAAGAACTATAATCATTACATTTATATTTTAAATACTACTAAGGATCAAATCTACTTTTTATTATAGCATCATGCACAGTTGAAGCAGTATTTACCTATCATTAAAGATAGTCCCGTTTATCCTATAATCTATGATAAAAATGGTGTTGTATTATCACTGCCTCCAATTATTAATGGAGACCATTCGAAAATAACTTTGAATACTAAAAATATTCTTATTGAATGTACTGCAATGGATCTTACAAAGGTGAATTTTCAAAATGTACAGGAAAACTTTTACTTATTCTAATAATACTTTAAATATTTTTGTTTTAAGGCAAAAATTGCAGTCGATACTTTAGTTTGTGCTTTTAGTGAATATTGTTCTACTAAGCATGAAATAGAAATGGTTGAAGTAATTTATTCAGATAATAAAAAATTTTATAGTCCAGATTTAAAATATAGAGCAGAAATAATCAGCAGCAAACGTGCAACAAATTACATTGGAGTTAAGTAAGTGATTTTAATTGATAATTAATATTTATTTATCTTTTATAGTTAAATGTAAAAATCTATAATATATTATTATCTGAACTTTGTATTATTTATTTCCCCTTTAGTCAAACACCTGAAGAAGTTGCAAAACTTCTTACAAAAATGTCATTGAAGACCGAAGTCAAAGGAGAGGATGAATTGCATGTACAAATTTCCCCAACAAGGCATGATATTATTCATCCATGTGATATTTATGAAGACGTTGCTATTGGTTATGGTTATAACAATATTGAAAAAACATTGCCTAAAATTTCTAGTATTGGAAAAGAAGTTAATAATTTATGTTATTTTTTGAATTTTGGTTTGTTTAATTAATACCTTAAATTTTAAAATATTACTTTTTGTTGCAGTTCCCTCTTAACAAACTTACTGATCAGTTACGAGTAGCTGTGATGTCCATTGCTGGTTTCACAGAAGCTTTAACTTTTTCATTAGTAAGTATTATTTATGAATACATTACTTAATAGTTTTAATAATAATCTATAAATTGAATATTTAGTGTTCTCGAGAGGATATTGCTGAAAAACTTGGTCATGATATTAAAAACTTGCCAGCAGTTCATATTTCAAATCCTAAGACTGCAGAATTCCAGGTAACAATTTTTATTTTTATTTATTGTTCTAAAAAACAAATTTCATGTCTGATTATAAATTATATAGGTAGGAAGAACCACTCTTCTACCAGGTCTTTTAAAGACAATTGCAGCAAACCGGAAAGTGCCACTTCCTATAAAATTATTTGAAATATCAGATGTTATACTAAAAGACTCTAAAGCAGAAGTTGGAGCACGAAATGAAAGGCGTTTATGTGTTGTGTATTATAATAAAATAGCAAGTTTTGAGTTTGTTCATGGTGTTCTTGATAGAATTATGCATATTCTTGAAGTTCCATGGCATTGCAATAAAGATGATAAAGGTTATCATCTCAGACCATTAGAAGGTTGGTAAATTTGTCAACAATTTATAATAGTGTTATAGTATTCTGATGTTATTGGTTAACATCTTTTGTATAATATTTAAACAATAGTTAATGTTTTTTGTTATATATTTTCAGATGCAACATTTTTCCCTAACCGTTGTGGTGAAATAGTAGCATACGGGAAAGTAGTTGGTAAAATTGGAACTCTACATCCTAAAGTACTTACTAAATTTGGTTTAACTATTCCTTGCACATCACTTGAAATCAATATTGAACCATTTTTATGATTAGCCACTTATTATTTGAATGTTAAAGTCAAATTTGGTTTAATTTCTAATTAAATAAAAAAAGGAAATATATAATAGCATATTTAGATGATTTAAAATTTTTTTAATTTATATTGTAGTAATATTTTCTTTTATCATAGTACCGTTAAGGATGATGGTTCCGTATTAGTGGTGTATACTTATATAATAAGAACAAATTTATCAAGAAATATTAATTATACATTTTTATTGCTACTAAATATAATGTTTTATAAAAATCTAGGTCCTAAATATAGGCCATGCAACATTAAATCTGTTAAACATCTACTGTGATATCATTAGTGGAATTCATAATGATTATTAAAAAAAATTTCAAATTAAATTATATAAATGTGATTATTCATTAAGATCGCATTAGAAATAATTTGTATAAAATTTCTATTAAAATACTTACTGTCACATTTTAATTTTTAATCAGTTTACCTCATCAGACCGTAAATTAAAGCTTGTTATTTCAAAGAGTAGGAATTTTCTAAGAAAAATTAAAAAAAAAGGTAATAGATGAAACTTTTCTGAAAATCGAACAATGAAAAAATGGAACAATGACAGTTTTAAATAAAATAGTTTTTCATAAAAATTTATTGTACAAATTCTAAAACCATTTTAACTATAAACTATAAATCAATTTTATTATATTTTATAATAATATTTAAGTAATACATTTTACATAAGATCAACGTCGTGTTATCTTATTAATAATTTCCTTTATTTAATTTTAAAGGAATGTTGGCACCATGACAGATTTCTAAGCAGACTTTTTATTAGTTGAATTTGTTTGTAACTTTTAAAATAAAACATTATTTATTACATCTCCTTTTCATAATGATTTGAAAAATTGTAGGTACAAAAATAATTAGCAAAACTAAAAAATTAAAAAATAATTTACATTCCAACATCTCTTTCTTTTGAGATAAAATTTTTTTAATTACAAGAAAAGAAAATATATAAGCCAAAGTCTTTTCTAGATACTGAACTTGGAACATAAATTGAATATTTTTTTTTATTATATATAAAAAGTTTATATTTTTTATATATACTACAAAACAGTATATGAGAACCAGAAAATTTTTTTCTAGTTCTTTATTAAGTTGTACAATAAACGAGAAAATTTTTCAACAAACGGTCTTGGGACACTGTTCTAACCACACATCCATTTTTCATATGGAAATTTAACATGGGACAAATGGAAAAAAATGGTCACTGATGACTAACCAACATTAAGTTCCTATACAAATGCTAACAAATTTTCCATAAGAAAAAAAAATCATTAAAAATTGAACGATTCTTTGCAAAGTTATGTGCATTTAAAAATCTTGAAAAATGACATAATTCTTAAGATTTTGATCATTTTTGGTAATTTTTCGCGATTTTGTAACATTGCAAAGAATCATTCGATTTTAACAATTTTTATCTAAAAATTAAAGTTCTTTTCTTCTACTTTAATTTTTTTCTTCTGGAAAGTTTGTTGTCTGCGGGAGCTTATTATTGTGATGACATCAGAGACCATTTTTTGTCCATTTTTCCCATTTCCATAAGATAAAATTCCTTGAAATTTTTCTCTTATTGTATGACCTCAAGAATGGAAAAGTTCTATACAGAGGTGTGTATATTTTTCTCATATATTCTTTAATATGTATTCACTGCTAAAAGAAATTCTCACTTATTCTTACATTTTGTATTGCTAAAGATACAACTAATATACTCATATGAATTGTTTAATTAAAATATGTTTTACTTACAATTTTACTGTAGTTACAAATTTTAGCTGATTTGTACAATAGAGAAGAAAATTGTTTTAGATCTGTGACTTGATTAATGCAAATTATACATTACATGCATAGAAGTAAGGGTATTTATAAATATAATTATTTCTATTAAATTATTGACATTTTTCACATATACACAATATTGCAGTTCAATTAACAGGATTTCGGATTTAGAATAATATCTCATATTAATCATATGTTAGTATCATTAAAGCCATAGACATTTTAGAAGCAAGTTCTTGATTGCAATCTATAATTAAGAAAATTGTGTAATCAGTTAAATTGTAAACAAATTAATTCAATTCAATTGTATTAGCTTACCATCACTTACTGAATCAACTCCAAAATGATTGTGGTATCCAAAATTGAATATACCAATGAAAGGAATATATCGAAAAATTTGTTTCACTGTATTCATCAATTCATGACTGTTATGATACATATTTTCATATGAACTTTTGTTTAGATCTTCAACATATCGTGGGCCACAAGCTAAGCCTATTGTATATTGTCTTAAGTTTAGCTGTTCTTTTAAATTTAATAACTTTTGATCAATTTCACTTTTCTTTGTACAGCAATCAACTACAATTGACCACGATGCAATACTAGATCCAGATATACTCAAAGCAAATACAGCTTTTGTTTGTGAGTTAAGTGGATCTATTGTTTTATGTTTAGTAGCTTTTAAATCATCATCAAAAATTCCACCCCATAATGTATACATTTTTTGAATGAATCTGAAATAAACCCATTATCCTTACAACATGATAAGTACAAAAGTAATAGAAAAATTAGCTAAAAATCACTAAAAAATTTTTACTTTTTTTTTATCAACTTTATCGTTTTATTAGCAATACAATATCCTTCATAAGAATTGGAAAATAAAATTAAAGTTGATTTTGTTTCTTTACTTTCAGGTAATAATTTATTAACAATCATTTCAGCTGCGTTTGAGCTCCTATAATTTAGACAACTTGCTACTTTTATTTTTAAATCTCTGTATAATGGTAGAAATAATCCAAGAATGCCATTAGGAGCACCTAACAATCCTGGACAGCTTATTATTACATTTTCATCCATCATACACTCATCAACACCTACTGTTACCAAATAATGAGGAAAATACTTTTTATAAATGGCTAAAACTTAATCAAAAAAGGTACAATTATTTTTATATATTTAATGAAAAAATTTATTTACTAAGAGTAAGAAGTATTATTACTTTGGTACTCCAAATTTCGATTATCTCTTTCTCTCAAACTTGGTCCAACAAATAATAGAGCAATATACGGTTTTGCATTTAATATATTACCTACATGAAAATTTGAATTAGCATTTGTAATGTCTTCACTAAGTATGTGCGGTATCAAAACTCGTTCAGGGCCCCTTTTCATTATTTCTCGCATTGCTGTTGTATACCATGATCTAAAACAATAGAAAATTTATATAATTATAATTTATTTGTAGAGATTTACAAGTATATAACATACTACACATTTTGATACTTACTTGCAAACTAAAGATAAAGTGATTAAATCTTTTATCTTTAAATATTTGCAAATATTATCTAATGCATCGCTAAGAGCATACTCAGCACTTATTTCATTTTGTTTATTTGATGCTTCTTCCATTGCAGTGATCTAGAAATATTCATTTTGAGTATCTGATGAAAAGTGGAATTAATTAAAATAAAATAATGTAATTAAAACTCACACACGCATAATGCAACAAGCGGTTTGAGAAATGAAATAATATAAAAATAATATATAATATGTAGTAATATATAAATAGTTATCATATAAATTCCAACTCTAATGCATTTAATGTCTTTTCACTAAAAATCTTTTTTATTAATTGTATATATACCTAAATAACATATTTTTGTACTAAATCATAGATATTGAAGATAAAATTTATACTTTTCCTATTTACTTGTGTATACTGTATTTTAATTTTTAATTTACAGAACTTAATGAAATAACAACAAATTTCTTTTATTAATATTTAAACAATCTATGCAACAAGTTTAAAAAATTGACAAAGGAAAGATTGGGGGATCAGAATAAAAAGGATTAATAAAAAACGTTGACGTGATTAGGAACTGCCCACATAGCGTCTCATGTTCCTTGTCTCTTGTCTCATGTTTCAAGTGCGAAAAAAATCGTTGTCTGAATTTTTATACATTTATAGTTTATGGCAATAGAAAATTATACAGAAAAAATGATCACAGATTAGAAATTATTAAGATTGCGGACAACGATTGTTTTCGCGCTTGAGACATGAGATAAGAGACATCAGACAAGGCACCTATGAATTCGAACCATATTCGCTTAGTTCGTGAAAACAGCTGATTTGATTTCTGTTGTTGAGCGCGGGAAATTTCGCAAATTCAATATTTAAAATTCTCTTCTAACATTTAAGTAATATATTATAATAGAAAACTAATATTTTTTGTCACATTGACTTATTTAAAATGCCAAAGAACATTCTCTTGATAACGTTATAAAATTTATAAAAAACTATGTTCTGATGTTCATATTATTTCGTAATAAATGTTTATGTTTTATTGGTTTAATAAATGTAAAAGTATGTTAATAACAAGGTATGTAACCAATTATTTATTGATTTTATAATCCGTAAAATGAAAAGTACAAATAATTATCTGAATTAAATAAAATAATTCAGTCTTAAATTACCTCATTTTGGAATTCCTTAACGACACAAGTTTAATATTAAAAAAATTATGTTGTCATCATGTTAAATACAATTTTGTCTTTACATTTCAAAAACTGTGCGCGATGCGCGCACGCCTATACGTGGTTCTATATATGTGTCTTCCCGGTTGAAAAGATCCGATAGAGCCAGATAAAAAGGGTGCAGAAACCTCATATCCTATGCGGTTTCTGCACCCGAATCTGAATATTTTTATTAGTTTTTATTGGACCTTTTCAACGGGGTTGTCTTGTGTGAGAATGGCTGATCAGTGTAATGGTATTTGAGACTATAGTGATTGATAATTGATATATTAAAAGATTAAAAATCCTATTATTTCAATTAAGTTCCAGTCACTACCAATGATACAAGCAACATATTAAATAAAAAACAGCTTTGACTCTGTTACGACCCGAGTCGGGGTCTGAGAGTAGAAGGGCTCTTCTACAATGGTCGCCGAGTTGACCAACTAGAACGTGGAATTCGTTGTTCGATTAAGCACTGAAGTGCACGGAATTGCAGGAAATTTGAAGTAAAATTCGAACTCGAGAGAATAAACTTTAACTTGAATTTATTGAATTAATTCAGAACTTTGTTAATTTTGACAACCAATGAACTTTAGAACCGTGACTCTATACAATTCAATGATTATTTAAAGCTTCTGGGCGCAACATGCACAATGTGCAGCAGAGTACCAAAAATGTTGATAACGACCCAGGTTAAAGCTACGAAGCGTCTCATGTGCTCGGTAGCGACTGACCCTGGCGGCTCGGGGCTCTTCTTTTATACCCCTGACGCGGACCTCAGGCCGTTGACAAGGATCCTAGGAGAAACGCTATTGGTCGGCAGCTTCAGGTTGGTAGTGGGAGGCAGTATGGTGTAGAGGCTGTAGGGCGCCAGGTTGCCTCAGAAGCCTTCTCCCACTCCTAAGTGGGGGAGTGGCGATGGAGGGGCCCTAGACCAGAAAACAGGGTCGAGAGCGATGAGCAGCGAGCGACGGACCGCATCCCCCAGTGGCGTGGGACGCCGCTAGTCTGATTGGCTGTTGACGATGGCTCGGGCCGTTAGGTTATTGCGCCACTGCGCCATAGTTCTGGGAATTGTTTGTCTCTCGTCGGGTGACCGTTGGCACTAATGGATTCTGAGAACTGTTTACGCATTCCTAGCCTGTCCGTTAATCCTTTCCTTAGCCTAATGGATTCCAAGAAGTGTTTACGCATTCTTGGTTCGACCGTTGATGCATTCCTGAAACTCTTGACCTTGAAGTGGATTAAGTTTCCTCGAGCCCTTCGCTAATTGATTCTCGGAAACGTTCACGTCTTTTGTTTGTCCTTGAATTGTTTCTCGAGCTGCTGGTTGTCCTTGGGAATTTCTGTAACAGAGCTTCTTCATACCTGAGCGAGCTTCCCTAATTAATTATTATTACGCCTGCCGTTATTTATCAAATCGCTAATTATTATGACACAATTACTATTTATCGTCCAAATAGTTATTAATTTAATCGCAGATTACTACCGTTTATTTAGTTTTATTGCTAATCTCAATTTGTTCGTTAGCGCGTTGGCCTTGCCATTGATAGTTTAATTATACGGGCGCAATTACTAATTGTTGAAGGTAATTAGTTAATAAATCCATTATCGCTTGTTTATCATCGATGCCTATTCGAGTTATTGTTTATAACTTGGTTAATTAACTAATTAATATATAGATCCTACTATTGGAATTTTAGATCGAGATTGTTATGGGAACGCATTCAATTATTATTATTTAATTTATCATTTTATTTAACTTTTATCAGAGATCAATATTTAAGGTTCTATTGTAGAATTGCCTTTATGTGTTGCACGACTCGTTTACGCAAACGCAGTTCATAATGCCCTGTCTACAACCACCGATTTTTTTTTTGCGCATGCGCAAAAATCACCAGAGAGGGTTAGTGATGTAAGAAGAGCCAATCGTAAAAAACTTAACCCTAAATATTGAGTTTGCGTTGAACACACCTAAAAATCAAAGAATACGAGTTTCTGCTTTCTAAACTGAAACCTAGTCTGGAATGATTTGGTGAATAGTTGAAACATCAATTGCATAAAACAATGCATTTTTTTGTACACAATCGCCATGTGCTAAATAGCTGTAAAAATATATGTAAATTAACATTCAATCTAAACTTGCATTTATTATATTTACTTACTTTAGCGTTATACACAGTCTTAACTCTGGAGAGGTATTGGTACTCTCCGACTATATTTTGTTATTCTATCTTTAACTAAATTACATAAATACATAAATGCTTGTACATTCATTCTACTAAAATTCATGAACTCTTTTTCGTCATTCATCTTAAAATACGTAAAAACTCTCTCATAAGCACCATATCCTGTTAAGTAATTATTTCTAATTAATGGTTTGCACCACCATCTTCTGAATTTTTTTTTCGATTTCTTAGTAATTGTATTAATCGAAGGTAATTAATGCTTATTTCCAGTACTTCAACAACCAGATTATGATCATCCATTTTACATTAATTGAAAAATCTTCTTATAATAAAATCTCTAAATCACTAATCTTCTTCCAACACTTGACTCTTTGTTAATGTTAGAAAGCAGAAACTCATGTAGTCATGTTTTGATCTTTTTAGGTGTGTTCAGCGAAAACAATATTTAGGGTTAATTTTTTACAGTTGGCTCTTCATACATCCCTAACCCCCTCTGGTGATTTTTACGCATGCGCCAAAAAAAAATCGGTGGTTGTAGGCAGCCCGTAACAACTCATTGGAAAGGTGCAGGACTCTCGACCTAAGGGTGCGATTTCATGGTAGCGACATTGTCGCTCTGTCGCTGCTGCGACGACGTCAGATGTTGCGCGCCTCTTTCAAATATACACTACAACAAAAAGTTTCGAGGTATTCTGGTGGTCTATGTCTCTACCAATGCTTCATTTCGGTCTCCTAAATCTAAATATTTATATTAGAGTACTGAAAAATGGTCAGAAAATTTGTTATCAACAAATTATTATTAACAATTAGTTTATATTGTGCAAAATATTTTTTTTTTGTATTTTTTAGACCATTTTGAACATAAAAAGTTCTTATACATTTTTTTGTAGGACTTATAGTTTATGAAATAAACATTGTTAAAGTATTAAAAAATACTAAGTGAACATTTTATAACCAAACTTGGCTTAAATTTATGTTTAGACACGATACTAAGTATACAACACCTGTGTATGAAATATTTATGCTAAATTTTTTATTTTTGTGCGTTGATAATGACATATAATTTATGTTGTTAGTGTATATTTGAACGGCGTACGCAGCATCTGTCGCTGCTGCGACGGCGACAGGGGAGTTGCTCTACAGTGATATACGTCGATGCGTGTTTATTGCGTATCGGCAAACGAGTATTGCGAGCTGACTACAATGTTTTTAGGAAGTTTAGTACAAATGTCAAAATTCAACGATGTAATGAATTCGGAAATTTTTAAGTATATTAGTGAAAAATATATAAATAAGAGTGATTTCTTTTTCTCTACAACAATAAACGGTAATAACGAAAAAGAATTAATATTAAAAGATTTATGAAAATGTGAAAAATGTGTAAATGCAGCAATATAATAAATACAAAAACTTTGAAATCCCAATGAAAAACTACGAGTGAATTTTTATTACTCTATAACGAACAAGGATAAACATTAAAATATTTTTTCATTTTTTCATACATTGTAAATTGAATTTTGAGAAAAGAATCAACAAAGTAAAGAAAGAAATTAAATCATAAATTCTAATAATCAATATCTAAATCATTTCTTAAAAATATATTTTTTAAAGTAAATATTTTTTTCTTTATTTAAATATACTTAAATTTTCTTAAATCAAGTAAAATTTTCTTCTTCTAAATAAATAATTACTTGGTTCAAAAAACATATTTCTAAGAAATGATTTAAATAAACAAATTATCTCATAGTTTTTTATTGCGACACAAAAGTTGATGTATTCATTATATGGCTGTATTTTTACATTGTCTATACCTATGTTGTCAAATCTTTTAATGTTCATCCTTTTCCGTTATTATCGTTTATCGTTATAGAGTAAAAAAAATCACTCATAGTGATATGTTTTATTCCCTGAGATATAAAGGTTTTCGGATTCATTATATAGATGAATTTTTAGATATGTAGTACGATGTACGATATAAAGATTTTCGAATTCGTTATATCGCTGAATTTTCACATGTGTACGATACATCCTAAAAGCACTAGTCAATTCGCCATACTCGTTTGCCGATACGCGATAAACACGCATCTGCGTATATCACTGTAGAGCAACCCCCCAGACGCTGCGCGCGCCTTTCAAATATGCACCAACGACGAAAGGTTCATTTTGGGCTGACTCATTGGCCAAGGAGGCTCCTCGTACTGGCATTACGCTCGAGTATTCCCTTCCACACTCCGACTTTCATCATCAAATTACATTAGATATTAAGGACAAAGTCTTTCGCTCCATCACCAACCCCAATTGCCCCAAGGGACAATTCTACATTGATAACTGTCTCTCCCCTCTCCTAAATCTTCGTTCCTCTCCTGCAACCTTCCTAGAGACCACATCACCTCCTTCAGCCGCATGTGTAGTAACCACTACAACCTAGCTTTCAGCCTATTCCGAAAAAATCTCTCCGACTCCCCAGATTGTCAGTGCAGGGACACAGAAGACCTCAACCATGTGTTCTGGTCTTGCCCCCGCTACGTCAACCAACGCACCACTCTCACACGCTCTTTAATCAAACAAAAAATCTTCCTTCCATACATCATTTCACAGTTCCTGCACGCTCCTAAACCATACATTATTTCTCTCCTATGCGGCTTTTTAAAGAGTTGCGAAATTCGCCTTTAAAAACCTGAGCATCCTCACTATTCCTCCAGCTCCATACTCTCCCTAGGACACTACACTTCTGCTTCCTCCTACAAAATCCCTCGGCGCTACCCCACCCTGGCCCTCCTCCAGGGGAGAGCCATGGTGGACAAGCGCCTGGGGCGCCGCTGCTCATCCCCTGCAAAGGGGGTGAGCTGCGGCGCCCTCGTATTTCTGCTTTCAGATATCTGCATCTCAAAATACCCGCCACCTCGCGCGCATGCGCACCGCCTGTTGATGGCCCGTAAGGACTAAGGAACAGGCTGCGTAAGGGTGAATGTACATAAGCGCCGCGCTGCGCTGCGCGGTTCTCTGGGGTCTTTCTACATATGTGTATTCTGTGTGTTCTGTGTGTTCCCGACAAAGACATATAGATCTGTTCCGTTTATGTAAGACAGAGACAGACATAGAGAGAAGTTGTCTAGAACAGACAGAACACACATATGTAGAAAGGGCCCTGCTTGCGCTGGTCCATAGTTCCGTTTCTATATTCCATTGCTAAT
Organism: Torymus aiolomorphi; assembly: GCA_036365515.1. Classification (NCBI taxonomy): domain Eukaryota; kingdom Metazoa; phylum Arthropoda; class Insecta; order Hymenoptera; family Torymidae; genus Torymus; species Torymus aiolomorphi. The sequence goes on along the minus strand of CM070876.1, from coordinate 39,180,830 downwards.
GGTACAATTCTATAGATCTATGTCATACATCTATCATTTTCATGGTCATGATCATGATTGAAGCCAAAATAAAAAAATTAGAAAAATGTATAATTTCATTAAAGTTATTGAAATTGTTAAAAAAATTAAGAAAAAAGAAACAACAATCTGGCAGAAGGTGGTGGGTTCGACCACATTTAGCAATACCTCAAAGAAATATTCATAGTGCTTATAGCACTTTATTTAAATATTTTGCATTAAAGGATCATGAAGAGTTTTATAGATTTATTAACATGAGTTTTAATCAATTTCATCATTTATTTGAACTGGTTAAAAGACATCTCATTATCGCCTAATTCCATCTTATTCATCAATAGCTTCATTTTCCAATGTTCTAATCAATTTTATAATTCATAGTATATCATATCAATTGGGTCTTGTGTTTTCTTTCTCGGCTTAAAATACTTTTGTTCTTGAACTGTCCGTCATCTAAACTATACCTTCATTTATTTAACTTTTCATTTTGGAGCATATACACATCGTCCGTGATTTATAAATATCATAGACATGCAACTGCTCATTTTTTTGTAAGAATATACGAATGGAACGGAACGGCAGAGCTAAGCTTCAGCGCAGGGCCCTTTCTACATATGTGTGTTCTGTCTGTTCTAGACAACTTCTCTCTATGTCTGTCTCTGTCTTACATAAACGGAACAGATCTATCTGTCTTTGTCGGGAACACACAGAACACACAGAACACACATATGTAGAAAGGCCCCAGCGGCAGCACGGCGCAGCACGGCGCGGCGCAACGCAGCGCGGCGCTTATGTACATTCACCCTTACAACAGCCACACCAGCGCCACAAGAAAGGAAGAAAGAAGAAGAAGAAGAAGACGAAAGGTTCTGAGGTCGTCTGATGGCCTATCGGTCTACCGATACTTTATTATTAGGTATTTGGATCTTCTGAATCCAAATTTTTATATTAGAATGCTGACAGTCAGTTAATTTGTTGTAAACAATTCATTATTCTGCGAATTTTGTTTTCTTTGTATTTTTCAGACCATTTCCATCATAAAAAGTTATTATGAGTTTTTTGTAGGACTTGTAATTTAAAAAAAACAATTATAAAGTCATCAAAAATACTATTTTTGTCATTTTTAGCGTATAACCAATACTCACTATAAGTCAACATTTTTTAATTAAAATTTGATTACATTTACGATTACATACTGTGCTATAACTGTACAATGTGTCTATATTGTGTTTCATTTACATACCCTTCAAAAAATCAATAATTTAAAGGCTCTGAGAACACCTTTTCCATAAATATATCACATTATTAACGCACAAAAATTAAGTACAGCATTAACCCATTTAGTCCCAAATGTCGTCAATTTTCACTAAATGTTCATCCAGTTTTTTTTTCATATTATTTGTATGAAAAAAAAATTCAGAAATATGATATCTGACGTAAAATTTTATGCTCTTTCAAAATATGGCATCAGAATTTGTCTAACATTAATGCTTAAAAAGTTATAAACAATTTTTTGCAAAACTCAAAAGAGTAGAAAGTACCAAATATCTAGGTATAGTCTTTGACAGTAACATGAGATGGAACGAACACATTGTTTACGTGTACAACAAAACTGAATATCTCATTTTCATGTTTTATAAACTAACGAGGATTATGTCAACAGACTGCTTACGTATGGTATACTACGCCTTTTTCCACAGTGTCATTTCCTACGGTATAATAGCCTGGGGAGGTGCGTATGCGGACAGTATCAATTTGCTCAAAAGACTACAAATCAGATTACTAAAAATAGTTAATAAAAACAAATTTATCACTAATAAAAATCCTATGTACTTAGATCAAATTTCCGAGTATGAATCACTAGATTATTATTACAATGAATTAAAGTTAATATACCTTAGCTCCAATAAAACTACAAGAAATAAAAGTATCCAGATTCCTAAAAGGTTCAAAACCATTAGCATTAAAAACAGTTTTATTAGAGCAATAATGATATTCAATCGCTTACCCAACGATTTAAAGACCATTAGTAGCATACATAGTAAAAAAAGGAAGCTAAAGAAATGGGTAAAAGAAAACATTTAGAAACATTTAGAAATAAAAGCAACCTAGATATTTTTATATTGAAAAGTTTAATCACATTTGTTATATTATATTTTGTTACAAAACTTATATTTCTATCTAGAATCTTAGGTTAAGTTAGATTTAAGAATACCGGACCAGCGAACAGGAAAAAATTCCTCTGCTGGATTACACATCATGTATAATGTAAACATGTACTTACCTTTTGTACTTACTCTGGTAAATAAATAAATAAATAAATAAATAAAATAAATAAAATAAATAAAATAAATAAATAAATAAAAAAGCAATTTTTGCTATTAAAAAAATATTTTTGATCTAAAATTTTTATATGAAACCACTAATATACACATTCCTTTATGGATAGAAAAGTGTTTTCATAAACTTAAGGGTCATAAACTTAAAGCTAGGTGGGGTCCAGAATAAAAAATTAAACATGGCTGTCCCCAAAATGGCGTCCGAAATAAAAATTTTGTTGATAAACTACAGGACGCTGCAACTTAAAAAGTATGAGGTATTTCAAAAAAATGCCAAGAGTGAAAAGTTATTAAAATTCATCGAGAAATACACTGGAATTTTTTCAGATTTTTTTGGTGACATTTTTAAAAATTTGTTATTTAAATTTTTAGAAAATTTTGAAAACTTCACGAAAATTTCTAAAAAAAAAATTTAGCATATTCTTTGATAAATTCTAAGCATTATTTGTTCTGTGCAATTTTTTCCAAAAGTTGGTAGTTTTCGCAGGAAAAAATATTCTGAATACATCATTTAGATAGTTTATGATTTTTTCCTGTGAAAACTACCAACTTTTGGAAAAAATTGCACAGAACAAATAATGCTTAGAATTTATCAAAGAATATGCTAGATTTTTTCAGAAATTTTCGTGAAGTTTTCAAAATTTTCTAAAAATTTAAATAACAAATTTTTAAAAATGTCACCAAAAAAATCTGAAAAAATTCCAGTGTATTTCTCGATGAATTTTAACAACTTTTCACTCTTGGCATTTTTTCGAAATACCTCATACTTTTTAAGCTACAGCGTCCTGTAGTTTATCAACCAAATTTTTTTTTCGGACGCCATTTTGGGGACAGCCATGTTTAATTTTTTATTCCGGACCCCACCTGTCTTTAAGTTTATGACTCGAAAACACTTTTTTATCCATAAAAGGATGTGTATACTACCGGTTTCATATAAAAATTTTAGATCAAAAATATTTTTTTAATAGCAAAAATTGCTTTTTTTGCAAAAAATTGTTTATAACTTATTAAGCATTAATGATAGATAAATTCTGATACCATATTTTAAAAGAGCATCAAATTTTACGTCGGATATCATGTTTCTGAATTTTTTTTAATACAAATAATATAAAAAAAACTGGAAGAAAATTTAGTGAAAATTGACGACGTTTGGGACTAGATGGGTTAATATTTTCTATACTAGTGTTGTGAATATTTATAGTGCAATGTCTAAACAGATGTATTATGAAATATTAATTGTATATTTCATTTTTATGTGTTAATAATAATGAGCAGAGGAGTTGCACACTTATGGCCATTTCCTAAAGTTAGCCACGACACGTTTCTCATGTTTGTGATGACATCGGCCAACTGTGGTAAGATGTAAGATTTCATTTTATTAAAAATATCTCGTGCCTGATATTTTATTTTCGTTAAGGGGACGCCGGAGTCAATGTATTTTAAATGGAGGGTGGCGCTGTATTCAGTAAAATGCGTTTTTATTATATAAATTAAAAAGTTCTTATCTTTTTGGATTTTGGAAACTTGAGCGCGCTTTGGATATTAATGTTTAGTTATTTCTCAAAATCGCAACGCAAACAATCAATTAATTGCCGAGAAAACATTGAAAAACTTGCGCGGGTAACATAACCTATAAATTACGAAATTGAAAGATCATAATTTTTTTTAATTTCAAGTCTTGAGCGCACTTTCCTATATTAAAAGGGAGATGGGTATGAGGAGACAGCCATATGCTTTTACGGGGCAGCCATATTGCTGAGCAAAAAATATTATTGGTTGAAACATATAGAGCCAACTTCAGAGAGTTCGCTGATTGGTCAAAGTACGGGCATCTGGCGCGCATAGCGCGCCTCAAATTCCTAGTGTATATAAATTTTAAGTATTCTCCCAAAATTTCAGTCCAATCGGTTAATTATTCGAAGAGAAAACTTTGAAAAACTAACTGACGGGATTTCGGCCTCCCTAATGCATATTTAAAAGGCGTGCGCAGCGTCCGTCGCCATCGTAGCAGCGACAGAGCGACTATGTCGCTACCATGAAATCGCACCCTAAGGGACTGTCCACATAACACCATGCCATGCTTTCCATGCCTTCCATGCCGTTGATTCCAGAATTAGTTCGTTCCATGGTCCGTTCTATTCCGTTTGTCTTTGCTTGCGTATCGTTAGAATGCACTCGTATAGACTCTATACGAGTACAAGACAAACGAACAAATGGAACGGACCACGGTATCAACGGCATAGAAGGTGTATGGTATGGTGTTATGTGGACAGTCTCTAAGGGAGATAGTACAATAGGTTCCGTGCTATGCTCCGTGCTCTGTTCCGTCTCTTTGTCGTCTGCGCGTGCTGCTCTCCGCGGTTCATGTTGCATTCCGAAAATCTAAAAACCTTTTGAAAATTTATGGTGGTGTATCTTATCTATAATACTTTGTAATTTGTGTCAAATTAATAAATATATGCTCCAAAACCTATAATTTCATAAATAATAGTGTTAAAGATGAGGTACCCTAAATTTTTAATAGGACCTAGCGGAAATATACGTTACATTTTTATATGTACGTAATTTTTTAAAGGAAGTAGCGCCTTTTATACGACTTAATATTAATTTTAAAGCGAATCTTTCAGAATCTTTTGGAGATACTATATTTAAACGTCCAATAGCATAATGTTTTTGTTCACGTTCACGTTTTACCCAAACTTTTTTTGCGTTAAATATATAATAATGCGGTATATTAACGTATTTTATATTATTTGCAAATTTATCATTTTTATTTAAGTCAAACCACGCTGTTAAGGGGATGTAGGAACGAACTTTACCGATGGTGACCTCCACCTCGAGCCGCATTTCCCATTGTTCGCACGAAATTTACTTCGTAATACAGAAAATTAAGTTGCTAACGATTTTTTATCGTGGAAAGAACGCGGAATCACAGCATTTTCAATAATCAAAATGTTCAATAATTTATATAATGCAATATTCTTAAAATTGACGCGTGGAATTACGTAAAAGTGACGGTCATCTTACAATTTTCTATGTGAAATGTCATCCTCACCTCGCCTCGTATTTCTCATTGTTTGGTTTAACTAAAAATTATTAAATGCTGTATAACATTTATAAACATTCCTTATTATAACAAGAACACGCGATCACCGTATTTTTGTGCTTTACGATTGCACACTTTTTTTATTTATGATATAAAGTTTTTGAGGTTAGGAAATTTTCAACCAATCAGCGTGGCTCCGACATCACCTTAAAGTTGTTTTCCAATTATCAAGAGCATCTATTTCATAATTTTCTTCAAAAACAATTTTTTGTTGATTTTCTGTATGAACTGCTAAACAGATAACAGTATGACTCCTTCCACATAAGGGAAATTTTTGTAACCGCCATGCTGCTTCCATTGGGCTCAAGTACCGGCCATCAATATATTCAGTAATTTCATCATATATTCCATTTCTTTTGTCATCATTTTTTTTTAATGTACAAAAAGCTCTATCACTACCTTTATGTATATAATCAAAAATATATTTGATGCTTTGAATTGAAGCACAATATTCAACATTAATATGACATTTATATTTTTCTAATAAAAATTTATTGTAAGGAACTACCATTGAATTATCTACTGGAATAATTTTTTTACTTCTTTTAAATCGATATGTGTAATTATCAGAAGAATTATTTGTTCGTTTATATTGAGGATAACCATTTTTTTAAAATGTTGTTGACGATTGAAAAGGTTTAGGAAAATTTTTTTTACAAATGTAACGGAACCGTCTACGATGGGAAAATTTTTTTTTGTATATATTTTTATGCGATGAACCATAGTCATAACCCTGAACACCTACTACCCTACCGACACTATTGCACCAAGGGTTGTAGATGTAACCTGCGCTTCTCGGAGTCTCAAGCTGTCATAAAACACCGACGCGGCGCATGCTTTAAAATTTCTGAATTTTTAATCTTGTAATTTCCTTTTCCTTAAAAGGCTATATTTAGACTTAATATAAAAACGGACTGTAAACTTTCCTTTCTTCTTGATAAAGACAAACACTACTTTTAAATAAATAAAAATTATATCCGATTACACCTACGATCACAGATACTGTAAAATTATAATACGCAATTGTTTATCGAAGATTATTATATTCTCTTGTACAAAAGTAAGTAACCTCACTCTAATAAAAAAATGTTCAATAGTAAAACCTTTAGTTGAATTACAATATTTCTGCAATACAATTTTATTTAGAAAATCTTCAGTTGTATTAATGAGTTAGTTATAAATTAGGGTTAATTTTCTACAAGGATATATTTTAAATAATAATTTAAGTACGAATTGTTAAACAAACCCTTGTGCAATAATCACAATTGTAATTCTTCCTTTATACGTTTGACCTAACTAACAAACCGTTCCAAACGCGAGGTATAAGAGTTTATAAGGTTTTCCATTCACAATCACAAACAAATATAAAATTACAATAACTACTTTAAGACACATTCATGAAAGAATATTTTTCCTACTCAAATAATGAAACTTATTCAACCTTCTGTTTTTCTTCTGCTATAAATAAATAAACTGTTTTATTACATATCACAAATTTAACAAACATTTTTGGATTTTGAACAATTACATGTGAGTTGGAAATATTCCTTCAAAATGTGGAATTAGCCTTAAGAAGACGATAGCCCTAGCGGATGCGTAATCTTGGGGCTGTAAAACACATGGCCCTACTAAATATAGATATGACGCTTTCCCACGCGGGGACGCGCTTTTCCGAGTTTTGAATACACGACTTATACTATATACTGAAAAGACTATTTTACATTATTAGACAATATCTCTCAAACCGTTAAAGATAAAATCATTTTAACAACAACCGATATTAAATATAGCAGTAAGGAAATTAGGAAAAATAATACTAATTCCACATTCTTTGTTAAATTGCAATCAACAGCTTTTGCTTGTTTCCGTATTAATAATATTAAGATCTATTAACAAGAACCCAAAAATATAACTCTATAACTAACCATATGCATTTTGTAAACGCAACCAATAAACATGTAAAGAATCTTTTTTAACAAACGATAAATGATTACTATAATACTTAATATATTACATAAAGCAATAAGTCATGTTTACCACTAGTTCATTTTATATAACCGACCGTTTGTAAATTTATCGAATGTAATTACATTGTAAATTAGATCTTTAAGTATTAATAAATTTAATATTGTGAATAATTACCGGCAAAATAATCACAACGTTTTCATTCAAATTTGTAATAATTCTCTACACAATTATCTAATAAAGTAGATAACCTTATACTTGTAAAATATTCAGGATTATTAATAATAAGAAAATGCTGAGAGGAAAAGAGGGTGTCTATCTGTACAATCTGTCTCACGCACATGGCGTATCTAAAAATAGATTTCCTCAGTCTTCCTGCGTGGAGACGCGTTTTCCAGCATCTTTTGGGACTCAACGTACTGTAGCATAAGAATATTATGTTAGATTAACGACAAATATCTCAATAACTATAATTAGGAAAATAATTCTGTTTTAAGTAACGGTTGTATTATGCTAAATAAAAATTATGAGCTGATAAAAATCATTATCATATTATATTTTTATAGTAAATAATAATCCTTTGTTTTTTTTCTGGATTAATTAACTAGCTACTAAGTTCAAATAATAAACCTGTTCGAAATTTGAATAATACACTGTAATCTGTATGTTTCTTATTCATTAATTAAACATTAACACTATTAATAAGGGATTTCCATTTGTAAATGCAAATTTTATGAACTATATACATTAGATAAATATTTTTACTAAACAATAATTGTATTCTGACACATTGATATTCAAAGCAATTAATTAAATTTCAAATATTTTAAATAAACAATAGAAGACCTAAGAAAAATGTATTAACTTAATAAAATAATTTAGTAATATAATTGAAATATTAGCTAGAATGAATAGTCTAATGTTTTTATAAAGTTTGCATAAGAAATTTCATTGTTTAATGTATAATTAAGTTTATAAAATTTATAATGCGTTTAACTCCTGTTGTAATAGACCGATAACTTCCGTTCAAATTTGTATTTTCATTTTAGAACAAAATGTAATAGAAAAACATATTTTATAATTTATAAACTGCCAACATTGTATAATTTTCAGCAAGTAACAGAAAATTGATCATTTTTGACTCGAAAGAAAGAGAAGGATATATCTTTTGTCTCTCTCATCTCTCTTTCTCTGTCGCACATATATCGTTCTCTCTTGCTCCTTAAGGAAGATACGAGCCGCCGGAAAATACCCTGGAGAAGGGATGAGCGACCGCTCTCTGCCGCTCCCTGTGTTAAAGCATAGGATTTTCCCCACTTTCATAAAAATCGACGTTTGGAAGGGATGCCACCCCGCACCATTGGATACCGTCTTCTCACACCACTAGCCTCAATTAACATTACAGGATATATGACTATCAACCGCCGTCACACTTGGCAACCAACGATTCGTTAACGCAAGATGACGCAACTACCCGATTCGACACCGCAGTTTTTCCAGCCGAAGAAGAGGAGGAGCAACGCATTTAAATACGCTGAACGCGCACTGCTCGCCGGTCAGTCAGATTTACAAGCCTCACAAGCTTTGCTGACTGGTCCAGGGTGCAGTTCACCACAAGCCTCACAAGCTTTACTGAACTGACCAAGCAGTCAACAAGAGCCTCACAAGTTTTGTTGATTGTACTGAGACAGTGCTCTACAAGCCTCACAAGCTTAAGACCTGTACAAATTTATAAATAAACATTCAAATTTTACACAAATTCAAATTCTTTTCAAATTTATTATTTAACAAAGAAAAAGAAATTTAAAATTCCAAATCAAAATTTCAAAAGGTAAATAAAAAGGTTTAAAATACAATAAATATATATTTAACTTTGATCTTCGAATAAAAGTGTTGGCCTGGGTCTTAAGGACTCTAAGGACTTGTTTATTCAAAGAAACGGGTCATTTAGTGTTAAGCCTTAAGGGCTTTTATGCAATTTGACCTAACAAAGAAAATATTATTTATTTTTCAGACTTATAAAAAAATATATATATATTTAACTTTGATCTTCGAATAAAAGTGTTGGCCTGGGTCTTAAGGACTCTAAGGACTTGTTTATTCAAAGAAACGGGTCATTTAGTGTTAAGCCTTAAGGGCTTTTATGCAATTTGACCTAACAAAGAAAATATTATTTATTTTTCAGACTTATAAAAAAAATATATATATATCTAACTTTGATCTTCGAATAAAAGTGTTGGCCTGGGTCTTAAGGACCCTAAGGACTTGTTTATTCAAAGAAACGGGTCATTTAGTGTTAAGCCTTAAGGGCTTTTATGCAATTTGACCTAACAAAGAAAATATTATTTATTTTTCAGACTTATAAAAAAAAATATATATATATTTAACTTTGATCTTCGAATAAAAGTGTTGGCCTGGGTCTTAAGGACTCTAAGGACTTGTTTATTCAAAGAAACGGGTCATTTAGTGTTAAGCCTTAAGGGCTTTTATGCAATTTGACCTGACAAAGAAAATATTATTTATTTTTCAGACTTATAAAAAAAATATATATATATTTAACTTTGATCTTCGAATAAAAGTGTTGGCCTGGGTCTTAAGGACTCTAAGGACTTGTTTATTCAAAGAAACGGGTCATTTAGTGTTAAGCCTTAAGGGCTTTTATGCAATTTGACCTAACAAAGAAAATATTATTTATTTTTCAGACTTATTAAAAAATTATAATAAATAATATATATTTAACTTTGATCTTCGAATAAAAGTGTTGGCCTGGGTCTTAAGGACTCTAAGGACTTGTTTATTCGAAGAAACGGGTCATTTAGTGTTAAGCCTTAAGGGCTTTTATGCAATTTGATCTAACAAAGTTTATTTATTATTCATTTCAAAGCTTGACGCGAACTAAATTCATTTTTGCCAATTTCATTATTTTATTAGTTTGACGACTTGCAGCCCAAATGCGTATTTCTTTTCTATTTAATTAATTAAATTAACGCAGTGGCTTATGAGCATCAGCTCTCGGGAGGGAAGGGTGAACCTGAGATTTCCCTGAGATTGGGTAAAATTAGTTCTCCTTGAAACTCATACTCCTGGGCTCTTAACCTTATTTCCTATCCATACAAGGGACGTGTGCAATTGTTCTTAAGGGACATATGTGCCGTACCTGTTGGTCCTGGTAAACATCCAAACTTCCTATTATCAAAAATATTTTAACTCAGTTTAAGCGCCTTATACTTCCAACTCAACAGCTCAACCAAGGTTGAATAGCTAACACAGCTAAGGCCTGAAAGAGCGTAACTCTTCACCGAGTTAACCATCCCAGTCGTGTTGTGTTCTCGGACGTGACACAAACGTCTTTACATTTATCGTAACACGGAGAATTTTCTCTATGTGGTCCATGTAACATATATTTTATAACTAATTTTTATAATTTTTTATTATTATTAGAAGGTATCTCAGCAGAAATGTGTTTATTAATAGCTTCTGGTGTCATTAATTTATTTTTATGATCTAATGTAACTACAAGATGTGCATACGGTAATCCTCTTTTCTGAAATTCAATAGTATACACATAAGCTAAAGCATTTCCAAAAATTTGATGGTTTTCTATATCATTAAGTAAACACTTAAATTTTGTATAAAATAATCTAACTGTAATATTTTGTATATCATTGGGCGTAGTTTCCGATAGGAAATGCCGTTAATACATTTTTTAATTCTTTCCACTTAGGATTACACGTCGTAGTTATAAATAAATGAGGTCGACCAATATTTCTTACTATTGCCATTGCATCTTGATAATGTTGCTGCATATATCTAGGACTACCTATATAAGTTGCTGGTAGTACAAAAATATTTGCTAGTCTTTCTTTTTTTTCAAAATTTTCTGATATATTTAATGCACTCTTTATAACATGATCCCTCAAACCTTGATAACATTCAGTACGTAATTTTTTTGTTTCTGCCTAAAATAATTCATTCTATTGTTTTCTATCATAATAAAGGCATGTAAAAAGAATTGTTGGGTTAGTCTCCCTTCAAGTAAAAGTTGATTGAAATTTTCTGAATTTCGTCTGTAAGCTAATCTATAAGAATAGTGCTGTAATATTGTTAGAAGGTTTTCTTTTGAATCCTATGGTTTTTTAGTATAACCAATACTCCAGCCTAAATCTCCTGAAGGAAAAAATAATGGAAATACCATTGGGTCAACATGATGTGATAATTTACTTAAATATGTGTATTCTTTTTCATTAGAACTATTTTTCGGATAAACGTATAGATCATAATTATGAGGGATTCCTTATTTGGAAATAATTATAGCTGCACATTTCGACGTTAATGGTTTAGTATAATTATGTTTTTGATTATTATTCTTACGAACAAAATATAATTTATAATTTGAAAGTTTCTCTGTATTAGTTATTTTGTGTAAATATTTATACTGTTTAGCATAAGGATTACTATTTAAAACTTCAGTCAATAATTTTAAATGTTCTTGAGTTAAATCTTTATGACTCTTTATTTTCATTTCAATTGCAGTATTTTCATCATATATATATATATATATATATATATATATATATATATATATATATATATATATATATATATATATATATATATATATATATATATATATATATATATATATATATATATATATATATATATATATATATATATATATATATATATATATATATATATATATATATATATATATATATATATATATATATATATATATATATATATATATATATATATATATATATATATATATATATATATATATATATATATATATATATATATATATATATATATATATATATATATATATATATATATATGTATATATATATATATATATATATATATATATATATATATATATATATATATATATATATATATATATATATATATATATATATATATATATATATATATATATATATATATATATATATATATATATATATATATAATTGACCACACGAAGGTTCTGCACTTTTTTTTGGTAATAAAGTATTTGGCGTTATATGACAAACTTGTCTTTGAATTTTTAAATTATAAATAGCTTTTTTCTTTTCGTATTTTACGTTTGCACTAAATGTAGCAAAGCAAAATAATTTATTATAATATCTGATTAAAGTTCGAAAATTGTTATCATATAATAATAGATTCTTTAGTGTTTTATTATATATACTTAGCGGAGACAAAATTATTTTACCCTTACTACAACAAATTGATTTATTATTTTCTTCTTTCCAATATACTGCCGAACAAAATTTACACACACAACTCATATTACCAAAATATGATTCATACTCTAAATTTTTATTTTTACTACATTTCTGTTTATTTACTTTTAACGTAGAAAAGGATGATGACGCCAGATGTTCGAGGACGAGCTCGGCAACCCCTCTCCTACAATATATATATATATATATATATATATATATATATATATATATATATATATATATATATATATATATATATATATATATATATATATATATATATATATATGTGTGTGTGTGTGTGTGTGTGTGTGTGTGTGTGTGTGTGTGTGTGTGTGTGTGTGTGTGTGTGTGTGTGTGTGTGTGTGTGTGTGTGTGTGTGTGTGTGTGTGTGTGTGTGTGTGTGTGTGTGTGGGTGTGTGTGTGTATATATATATATATGTGTGTGTGTGTGTGTGTGTGTGTGTGTATACACACACACACACACACACACACACAACGAGACCAATTAATTACAGAGCAACTTTTTGAAAGTTATATATATATATATATATATATATATATATATATATATATATATATATATATATATATATATATATATATATATATATATATATATATATATATATATATATATATATATATATATATATATATATATATATATATATATATATATATATATATATATATATATATATATATATATATATATATATATATATATATATATATATATATATATATATATATATATATATATATATATATATATATATATATATATATATATATATATATATATATATATATATATATATATATATATATATATATATATATATATATAAAGAGAAAGAAGAAGAGAGAGATAGAGAGGGGGGAGAGAAAGAACTAATGAAGGCACTCAATCCGTCTCTCGCCGTTTTCTCATGATCTGTTTGCAGTTGCTGCACTTTTCTTTGGGAAGAAAAAATACGGACAGCGTTCGACTTGTAATTGAACTGTCAAATGAATGCGCATACGCCGCGCTGCGCTCGCGTAAGTTTGGCGTTATCCTTGATTTGAATAATTAAGAAGTTTCCTTTCAAAAAGTTGCTCTGTAATTAATTGGTCTCGTTAATTGCGGAGAAAAGGCGCGCATTATAATAAATGCGCGAATGCTCTTCTTGCGCTGATGGCAGGAGGGTGGAATAGTTTGTTTTCAGAAAGCAGCCTGTTATTTGTGTATCGAGGTGAAGAACTGACAACGGAGCGATGCAAAAGTTGTCGACAGAAGTGTCTTCTGCATCACAGATAGTTGTCATTAGAGGGACAATGCGGAGGGACAATGCGGAGGGACGCGGAGGGACGCGGAGGGACGCGGAGGATGCGGAGGGATGCGGAGGGACGCGGAGGGACGCGGAGGGACGCGGAGGATGCGGAGGGATGCGGAGGGACGCGGAGGGACGCGGAGGGAGGTGGAGGGACATGCGGAGAGATAATGCAGACCCCAAATAACGCAAAAAACAGTGAATTTTACGTTATTTTGTGGAGGGCACTTTGCGGAGGGACGCGGAGGGACGCGGAGGGTTAACGACTCAATTCAGCTTACAACTATATAGTATAGTAAGATATATAAAATAAAGATAGAGCATTTATTAATTAAAAAAATAAAGGCGTAATTTAAGTCGATATGCGACTCATTAAATTAAAATATATTTTTGTTTCAACTATACTATAATTATCTTCATGAAATATTTTGCGAGATAAGGGTAAAATATTTTGTTGTCAAGCTATTCTCACAAGGAACCCTTACGAGGTGCCCGCCCCCGATTTTCTTGAAACTTAAATATGTTGTAGATCATCAAAAAATAAGAGACACGTATTTTTTTTATCTGCGGAAAAACGGTTTTAAGGGGTGAAAACAGCCCTTAAACTTCACCCCTGAAAATCGACTTTTTTAAATATCTCGAGAACGATTGCGAATTTGGCAAAAAACAAGTGCTAAATTATTTGTTTTAAGAAGGTAGTTAAATGAGTACAATTTTCATCTTAAGAGGTTGCATCCCTAATTAAAAAAAATATATATATATATAATTCTTTTTATCAGTTTTTCAATACGAAAACTTTAAATTACATCAAATTAATTTAAAAATAATTTTTTTATAAATAAAATAAAAAATTATAGTTGGGGTATTTAAGTTTTTTACGATTAAACCGATTTTGAGGGGTTGCTTACCCTCTAATTCGTTTTATTATATATATATTATAGTTTAAAATTTTTCTGCTTTTAATTTTCTTGTTTTTTAAAGTAACTGTAATAATTATAAAAAATAGGACACGTGTATTTTTTTATCTAAGGAAAAATGATTTTAAGGGGTGAAAACAAACCTTAAGGTTTACCCCTGAAAATCGATTTTTTTGAATGTGTCGAGAACGATTAGGAATGTTACAAATATATATATCAGTTTCACGATCCCTTAAAAGACATTTTTCTATTCTATTTGCATAAATAAAATATTGTAAAAAAAATTTTGTAACAATAAAATATAGACAGTAATAATAAGTAGCGAATAAAAACCATTTTATTGTGTAATTCTCAATTTTATTTGTTTCTGAATCGACATTATAGTACATAGGTAGAACAATAATGATACTCATCAAAAAAATGTTTGACGCATAAGGATTTTCGGCACCAGGAACACCTCCCTATTGAAAAATCTCAGGTGAGATCTCAGGTAATTTCTCAGGTGAGCTCTCATGTAAAATCTCACGCCAAAATCTCACCTGAGATTCTGCTCCAGATGCTGCAGAAAACTTACGTTAATTAAAAATCAGCTTCTTCAGTATTGGGAATCGCCTTTTAGGATGTTTTACCCCCCAGATGAGCTCAAAAATACATATTTAAAAGCATTTAACACAATTTTTCAATTTTTAAAATTTGATACATGAGATCTCAGGTGATTTCTCAGGTGATATATCATGTGAGATCTCAGGTGAGATATCATGTATCAATTTTTGTTTTTGGTGTTTTGGTCTTAGGTTTTTTATTAAATAATAGAACACCAATTTTTTATTTGTTCGACGTTTCGGACATTTTATTTTATATGTCCCTCTTCAGGATAAATGAGAGTTTTGTCAAATATGTTTGCGGGAGCACAATCCGCTCGTCAATAGGGAAGTTTTAAGAAGGCAATTAAATTATATGAGTACAAAAAGTAATTGTTTCGTAAATAAAAAAAAACAAAGTAAATTTGGTTTGCTTCACGAATGTATTGATTAATGGTAGAAAATAAAAATTTAATGGTAGAAAATCAATATTTAAATGCAAAACTTCAAATAGTTCTCGACATAATCAAAAAAATTGATTTTCAGGGGTGAATCTGACGGGTTGTTTTCATCCCTTAAAATCATTTTTCCGCCGATAAAAAAAATACGCGTGACTTATTTTTTATAATTTTTACAGTTACTTTAAAAAACAAGAAAATTACAAGCAGAAAAATTTTAAACTATAATGTATATAGTAAAACAAATTAGAGTGTAAGCAATCCCTCAAAATCAGTTTAATCGTAAAAAACTTAAAACACCCCAACTTTAGTTTTTTATTTTATTTATAAAAAATTATTTTTAAGTTAATTTGATATAATTTGAAGTTTTCGTATTGAAAAACTGAAAAGATTATATTTTTTTTTAAATTAGGGGATGCAACCCCTTCAGATGAAAATTATCTCATATAACTACCTTCGTAAAGAAAATAATTTGGCATTTGTTTTTTTGTAAAATCCCTAATCGTTCTTGAGATATTTAAAAAAATCGATTTTTAGGGGTGAATCTTAAGGGTTGTTTTCACCCCTTAAAATCGTTTTTCCGCCGATAAAAAAATACACGTGTCTTATTTTTTATAATTTCTACAGTTACTTTAAAAAACAAGAAAATTACAAACAGAAACATTTTAAACTCTAATATATGTGTGTTCTGTCTGTTCTAGACAGCTTCTCTCTACGTCTGTCTCTGTCTTACATAAACGGAACAGATACAGATCTGTCTTTGTCGGGAACACATAGAACACACAGAACACACATATGTAGAAAGGCCCCTGCCGCTGCGCTGAAGCTTAGCTCTGCCGTTCCATTCGTATATTCTTACAAAAAAATGAGCAGTTGCATGTCTATGATATTTATAAATCACCGACGATATGTATATGCTCCAAAATGATAAGTTAAATAAATGAAGGGATCGTTTAGATAAGGGACAGTTCAAGAACAAAAGTATTTTAAGCCGAGAAAGAAAACACAAGACCCAATTGATATGATATATACTATGAATTATAAAATTGATTAGAACATTGGAAAATGCAGCTATTGATGAATAAGATGGAATTAGGCGATAATGGGATGTCCTTTAACCAGTTCAAATAAATGATGAAATTGATTAAAACTCATGTTAATAAATCTATAAAACTCTTCATGATCCTTTAATACAAAATATTTAAATAAAGTGCTATAAGCACTATGAATATTTCTTTGAGGTATTGCTAAATGTGGTCGAACCCACCACCTTCTGCAAGATTGTTGTTTCTTTTTTTAAAATTTTTTTAACAATTTCAATAACTTTAATGAAATTATACATTTTTCTAGTTTTTTTATTTTGGCTTCAATCATGATCATGACCATGAAAATGATGGATGTACGACATAGATTTATAGAATTGTACCATTAACATTGGAATATAGAAACGGAACTATGGACCAGCGCCAGCAGAGAACCGCGCAGCGCAGCGCGGCGTAGGCGCAGCGCGGGGCCCTTTCTACATATGTGTGTTCTGTCTGTTCTAAACAACTTCTCTCTATATCTGTCTCTGTCTTACATAAACGGAACAAATCTATCTGTCTTTGTCGGGAACACACAGAAAACACAGAACACACATATGTAGAAAGGCCCCGGCGTAAGACGGCGCAGCGCAGCGCGGCGCTTATGTACATTCATCCTTATGTAGCGGGGGCTTGAAATATATAGAACCTTCTTACACGCTCAGCTGAAATGGAACCTTTTTTTTTTACGCGTTTCGCCGAGATAGAACCTTCTTACGCGCTCAGCTGAAATAGAACCTTTTCACGCGCTTCACCGAGATATAGAACCTTTTTCTTCCCACCCGATGTATTGTAAATAAATAAAATTCTTACAGAAATTGATTTTCTAAGAAAAAGGCAGATCAAAATCCGTTATATTAGACATAAATTCAAATTTAAAAAGCAGTATATCAGTAAAAGTATGAGAAAATTGAAAGATTAAACTATTCCTTCTGGTTATGATCGAAATTTAACGGGGTTCCATAGTCCTACCATTACCGACCGAGCAATTCACACAGTTTCAAGCTGATTAAAAATAAAATACGTCGAATCACAAAAAATCAAGAGAACACTCTTCTGTATTTTTTAACGTTCTATCATCCAGTCAAAGTTTGGAGTTGAAATATCAAGCCGTTTTTTTAAAAACTTTGAACGAAATTAAATTTCGCTTTGTTCAAAGTTTTTGCAAAAATGACTTGATATTTCGACTCCAAACTTTGACTGGATGATAGAACGTTAAAAAACACAGAAGAGTGTTTTCTTGATTTTTTGTGATTCGGCGTATTTTATTTTTAATCAGCTTGAAACTGTGTGAATTGCTCGGTCGGTAATGGTACGAGTATGGCACCCTCTAACAAGTTTTTAACAATTTTTTTTAGTTATTCCTTTTGAAATTTTTGAAATACTGCTGCAAAAGTAATGAAATAATAAATAATAAATAACAAATAATAAATCATATAAATAGTAAAATAATAAATAATATAAATAATAAATAATTAAATATTCATTATAAACAATAGAATTTTATTAATGTATTTTATTAATACAAATATCCAAACGTAAATAATAAATCGGGAAATATAAGTAATTTATAAAATATATTTTAAAATTGAAAGGAGTTATACAGCTAACAGGTAATGATTGTTTGGTCAATGCTCTCCTTAGTTACAGTGAGATATAAAGAAAGGAGGCAAAACCATATATAAGTACACACGTTCATTAGAAAACATTGTTACTGCTATATCATAAATTTTTGGTTGTTGACAAAATTTTAACCTATTATGCAGTAACCAAATACTTAAAAATCTCTTGTTAATTAACGTAAACGTATTATTGTTATTTTTTCAATTATATTGTTAAATTTGCGAAATAAAGTTGGTGTTAATAAATGGAATTCATAACATTATAAAATTGCACAGGGAATAATAAGTTTTTATTATCACTCTAAAAAGTAAAAAAATATCAATTTCAAACAATGTATCCAAATTTATTCAAGCAATCAAATTTACCAAAACTTTATAATGATGTTTCTAAAATAAGTGATATCACATTGCAAATTGAAAGTATGTATATATACATAAGATTATTTTTGTAATGGTCGTAACAAAATTTACTATTAATTTTACATAATGTTTGATTTAATGTTACATTTAGTTCCTGAAAAAATATCATTGGATAAAATTCAATGTTCAGGTGAAGAAGATAAATACCCTGAAGTCTCTGTAAAAATGTTTTTTGACTTCATGAGAACAGCTTATCAAGTAAATGAATCTTTTGAAGAGTTAGCCACAACTTTAACAGCTAATAGTGAAATTGACTGGTCTGCACTTGCTAAGGTATCTTTAAATTTAGAAGAAATAGACTGTCATTCACGATTGGATGACAGTTTAAACAAAAATAAGGATATGCAGACTCTCCCCCAAAAAGTATATAAACCTATAAAATATGTATTAAAAGGTTTGTTAGTTTTATTCCTATGTTTTTGAAATATATATCTATATATTTTAACAGGAATCAACTACTTGTATGTTGACTTCAGAAACAGAGTGTACTTCAACAAGTATAGAACAATCACAGAATTTTAACAATGTCATTGCAGTTACAGAATGTATTGAAAATAATCAAATCGAAGCACTAAATGATCAATATAATGAAAATATAAAAAATTCATCAAATCTGATATCTGTGGTAAAAAAGCCTGAAAACAAACTTGAACCTTTGTTAGCGAAAGTTATGAAAAGATGTTTAGGTGATGCCCTTCATGAAGGATTATTAGATAATGTTCTTCCATATATGCTTCCGAAACGAGTTCATTCGCAACCAATTATGAGGAAACCTGTTGTTATGGAACTTCGAAAATCATCTTCTACTACCAGTGGCTTTGAAAATCGTGTAGTTAATGTTATAACTGCTAATAAAGAAAAAGACAAAGAAAAGAATAAACAAAAAAAATGTATGGAGTAAGTAGCACCATGTTATTGAGATCAATATAATTATCATAAATTAATCGATTATGCTAAATACTATATTTTATTTACATTTCCTCTGTAATAATACATTACAGGGCTGAAGTAGAAATTCATGTATGTGATGAAGCCAAAAATATAAAAAGAAATTATCGATGTCCCCAAAGGCTGTTAATACAAAAAATGGGTTACTTTGCTGAAGTTACTGCTGGACAGAAACTTGAAGAAATGGACATTTCAGTACATTGTGATATCAATATTTTTGATTGGCTTATGAGATGGGTAAAGAAAGATATTATTAAAAAATCAGAATGGCCAGTTCTTGAATCTAGCAATGCTGTATCTATTATGATATCAGCACATTTTCTTCAAATTAATCCATTAGTGGAAAACTGTCTTACTTTTTGCCACCATAACATATCTGAAATTTTAAAGACACCTACAATTTTTAGTAGTATGAATGATAATCTTTTGACAAAACTAGCTGATCTTTTTACTAATGGAGATGTTGAAGCTATCAAAGATAAAAAAGATAAAATACAAAGTCGACTTTTTTGCAAGTTAATTATGTCATTGGCCAGTGTTAAGCCAGATAACAAACGAGGACACTTTGGGTCATTAGCTACACTATTCAAGTGTGCAAAATGTGAAAAAAATGTGGTTCGATCTATTTCAAATTTAGTACCGTGTCTACCTAGCAACATAAAAATAGATAATAAAGGAAATCTTCACAGTAAGCACACTAGGTATAATTTAAATTTTCATAAATATCTTGTTCTAATGAAGGAAACTTAAACATATTTCTTTTAGAGATATGACATGGAATTTAAATGACTATATTACTAGTCTTCGAACAGAATTAAGATCATGGCGAAAAGTTTATTGGAGGCTTTGGGGAGACTGTCACTTTCTTCTGTGTCGCCAATGTGGGATTTATTTTCCTATAAATCAGATGGATTGGTGTTGTTATCACCCTGAAAATCCACAGTTCTTTATAAGCGAACAACAGAGAACAACGCCATTTCCATTAGGCAGATACCCTTGTTGCAGTCAGAGAGCTTATAGATTTCAATCTATAACAAATAGAGATGGTTGTCGTTTTCGAGTAAAATTTTTATTTCATGTTTTTCACAGACTGCATCTATTGCATTGTGCTCAATTCATAACTAATAATTTTTCTAGGAACATGTACCAGAAATTGTTTCAGAAAAAGATGAAAATATTATTAATATTTTTCTTGCTTATAGAGAAATAGTATCCATTGAAGCACCACAATTATTTTTTCCAGAGAAAATAACACGGTTGGTTACTCGTGATTCTTCACTCCCTCCAGGGAAGCTAGCATGTAAAGAGACCTTTTGGTGGGAAGGCGTAGAGATTGTGTCCCCTAGACCAAAACTTGGTTTACTCGGTATATAAATAGCTTAAATGATATTTTATTACAATAAATCTATATGTATGAATATTAAAAGTATATTTTTTAAGCAAAAATTTGGGGAGGATTAGGTCTTCGTAAGCCATCTCAAATTTCATCCCAAAAAACAGCTAAAAAAGTAACCCAAGTATCTCAAACAACTGAGGCTATTTCTACAGCTTCTTCAGAATCTTGTAGTGATGATGAAGGAAGTCAAGTTGATAATAGCAGTTTTGATGAAGAATCTTTTGAAAGTGAAGAATTTTGTGATTGGGAGCCTACAGAATGTAAAATAAAAAAAAAGAAGAAAATAAAATCTACCATTACAAAAAGGTAGTTTGTAAGAAAGTTAATTATTTTTAATCAAAAAAAATTTTTCATATTTTATCTTTTATTTATTTTAAAATTTTTGAAAATATCTCTAGATGTGAAGGAATGGGTTCGTGGGATTTAAATTTAATGGTACGTTATAACCAGGATACTCAAAGGGATTTCGAAGAGAAAGCTACTGCACAAATGATAGCGTTATTAACCAAAAGAACCTTGTTAGAACATAATTTACATTCAAAAAGTCACTCATTAGGAAAACATAATAATTGGAATAATAACATACAACCAATTGGTATAATACAAGATATATTCTGTTTTTAGTCTGTAGAAAAAAATTATAAAAGGATAATTATAATAGTTGTAAAATTTTTATGTAGGTGGATCATACGTAAGACTAGAAGCTGAATTTTTAAATCAGATGGCACAGAGTAATAGATGCAAAAATACTTTACCAACTAAAGGGTCTACAAGAATCAAATCATCAAAATAGTTTAAAAAATGCTTTACTAAGAATAAATAATAAGTAAATAATGTTAGTAAATGTAATTTTATATATATATATATATATATATATATATACTTATTACCAAGTCTAAGTATTCATGTAATGTAGGCAAAACCCTTGTTTTTGCATATATTCATTTTAATGGCATGAAATCCAAGTTCATTCATAGTTTATTCGTGATTATTTATACATTTTTTCATATAGGTAGGTAATAACTATACTTTCTGATCAAAAATTTTCGCACTGTTTTATTTAATTATTTTTTTAGTTGCAAATATGTTATCTTGATTTTTTACACTCTATCATGCTACCATGAGAGATAGCCTGTACACCTAGGTCAATTACCTGTTTCAATTTTTGTAGTTGTTATACACTAACATAAACATTTTCTATTCTTTACCATCGTTTTTAGACGAGGTATTTTATCAAATATCAAAGTAAATGCAGCAGTATACTCGAGAAAGTCGATTTCAGCCTTTCGTTTACTGGATTAGTCCGAGCACATGAGAAGAGTGAGTTATTCATTTTGTAATAAATCTAAGTATACGTATAGCCCTGGCGTTAGAAAATTTGTTCGCATATGCTTCCCCGCTGTGCATCCCTGTACATGCCATCGGGAAATAGTACATTACGATACAAGTGCGGGAAAGTAGATTTTCGCTCGGGTGTAAACGTCACACAAGATGAGAATCTCTTTCCCGAACATGTATCGTACAGCACTTTTTGATACAACGTGTGGAAAGTTCGATTTTGAGCACACGCTTTTTGCCGAGCGTGTGGAAAAACTAACTTTCTGCACGGAGTGTCGAAAATGAAATATTGGTACTTTGTAAGTATTGGTAAGAAGAAAAGAGTATGCAACAATACTCCAATAGGCACTAAGCAGTGTTCGTCGTTGGCCAAACGATTGTGAAGGGAGATTGTACATATAAGCGCTGCGCGATCCTTAATTTGTGAGCACCCCAACTTCTGATCATTAGGAGAGATATTCTGTCCGTCTCGGAAAGGGGCTACAATGTTATGGGTATTAAAATGACTCAATAGAGAAAAAGAATTTGTGTTTAAGAAGAATTTAATAGAATTTACTCACTGTATCTGCAGACAGAAAAAATAGAGATAAATTTTAGATATTAAATTGAAGATGTTTGAATTTTGTTCTGAATCGAAAACAAATAATATTCGTTGATTGATTAATGAAAATATCAAATGTCTATTAATTTAAATTCGCGTTAGGATAGTCCCAAATCTTCCATCCAATGCCATATCCTTATCCCAGGAATTTAAATAATCGTGAGGTACAAAGTATAAAGTCAGTAGTATGAACGATTGAATTAAAGAAAATTTGAAATTCAAATTACAAAAAATTATTTTTATTTTTTTTAATTAAAAGATATTTTTTATGTAGCGGGATACATATATAAGTAATTTTATTTTTAAAGTGTCCAATTAAAGTGTCTTTTAAAGGGGCTTTCATTCTACTAAAACAGGATTATTAAAGAAAGGGCAAATTTAGCCGACACTAGATCAGCGCTAAATGGTTCGTTTTCGAAATTAATTGCAAGATTATAATACGTAACATACTATGCCACAAGGGAGTGAAGCTGCCCGAGCGAAGCGTGGAAAGTAATCACGCGAAGGAATATTCGACTTTACCCTTGTGTTGCATATAGCAGTACTTTATTTCCGATTTAACAGTGGCGACTTTGTTGACTTCGAAAGTGGGGCTAACGAAAAAGCGGGAAATTAGAGAAAAAGACAGAGAAATTAAAGTATTACTTTTTTTTCAACTAGTATTTCAACAAAAATAGTATACGGTGCACGTATAGTAGGCGACCCTACTGAAAAGACCCTTGTGTGAACCCAAATGTGTACCCACATGGGTTCTTACAAGAGTTCCCATAAGCGTTTCCCAATAAGTTCCTACGTGGTTTCCCACATGGAAAACCAATTGGCTAATTGACTGGGGATCCCGTGTGGGGACCTGTATGGGATCCCCGGAGAGTTGATGAACATAAGTTTGCACACAATTTATTTAAATTATGTATTGTTTAGTAATGCATTAAATATTGTATAATACATTTTCGGATACCATTTTATGCTTTATTAGATAACAAATTTTTAGTTCCCATTGTAAAGGGGATATCAAAAACAAGGCAAGCCTTGTAATTCGGACTCTTCGTAAAGAGTCATTTGTACGAAAAAAAGAAAGAAGGGATGGTGGGGGCCCTCCGTCGCCCCCTATCAGTGAGGTACAGCCTGCCCGGATCACCGTCCAGGAGCCCCTTACGTAGAAATGAATCCACGTAGGAGGAGCCTGGACGATTCCAGTTACCTCTCCTTAAAGAAGGAAATCAAAAAGAGGAAGTTGTGCGTTGCCCTGTGAGGGCATCAGAAGTTATAGAGCAAAAACGGTTGTATGGCTGAACTACTATGTGGAGTATAGAATGGGGGAAAACCTCGCTAGGAGTAAAAACCCATTTATCTTAAGTTAGTTGTTGAGACGCTGAGACGCGTAGAATGATTTTATTAGACAGAAAAAATAGATGAGTAATTTATATAGGTAGGTAAAGGTGATATGCGGAAGAAAGTTTTAGAGGAAAAAGATTCACCCAGAGGGAGCCGCCGCATCCGCCAGCCGGTCCGGTCAGGCATTCGTTGCGGTTTTGAGGCGCACTGAATATCAGCCGCCAGCATGACGTCGTTGCGCTCTTTTTGCGTGAAAGGAGAGAGAGAGTTTAGTGTATGAGGTGCGTCTTCTTGATGTGATCCTAAAAAGAAAATGATTAGTAAGGGGAAGGTAAATCTGGTATGTTTGCATTTGTCCTTGGCTTGGATCTGCTGTATCTGAAACATCGTAAATTTGCGTTATTTACTAGGATTTATGTGGGTGGATCTATATGCAAAAAGTCTTTAGGTCTCTTGTAATTGTCTCTCGGGTCAGAATCGTAGTTGCCTAAGTTTTTAATGATTTGATATTTTGATTCCGAAATTCTGTTGTAGAAGTTTTTGCCGGCTTCTTTGATGTAGTCTTTGATGTACTCTACATTTAAATCTTTATGAATTAGAGTGTTTTTAGTGTATCTAGGGGCGTTTAAAATTGTGCGGAGTGTTTTATTCTGTACCGTTTGTATTTTTTGGTGATTAGATTTGTTTGTGTTGGCCCAGATCGTCGAGGCGTAGGTTAAGATAGGTCTTATTATCATTTTATAGATCATTACTCCGTTATTTATATTTAGTGCTGAGTGATTATTTAAGATTGGTTTGAGTTTCATTGTGGCTCCTACTGCTTTGTTACGCGTGTTATTAACGTGGGCTGTGTAACTTAATTTTTTATCAAGCATTACTCCTAGATATTTTACTTTATTTTCCCATTCTATAGACTCGTTTAGATTAGGCGGATCTAGATCCCGTGTTGGGTTTTTTTTTACGCGAGAAAAGGATTGATTCTGATTTAGAAGCGTTTATTTTTATGCGCCATAATGTTGTCCAGTTTTTTACTTTATTAAGGAATTCGTTTAAAAGTTTTACTATTTTGGGATTCCTCCACGAGGTAGCCCACGCGGCCGTGTCATCTGCGTAAATTCCTATTTTTACTCCTTCAACGGTTGGAAGGTCATTGATGTAAATGATGAAAAGTATAGGACCGAATAGACTACCTTGTGGTATGCCTGCACGGATATTAAATTCTTTAGATTCTACGTCATTTAGTTTTACTTTATATTTTCTATTTTTTAAATATGATGCTAGTAGGTGAATTAAATTTTTATTTATTTTGGCTTTGATCAGTTTGCGGATTAGTCCGTTTATCCACACGCTGTCAAAAGCCTTCGCGACGTCCAGAAAAACCGCGCCTGTATTTCTGTTGCAGTTGAAGTTTTTCGTGATGTCTTCTGTTAGTCTTAGTATGGCCTGTACTGTCGAGTGTCCATCTCTAAAGCCAAATTGTTCTGCTCGGAGTCGAAGTTTATCGTTTAGTTCGTCTTTAAGTCTGTCGATTATGATTGATTTGAAAATTTTGCTCATTGTATTTAGTAAACTTATGGGTCTGTAGCTGGTGGTCATAGTTAGATCTTTACCAGGTTTAGCAAACACTAAGATAATTGCTTTTTTCCACTCTGTTATAGGGAAATAATTTAAATCGAAGCAAGCATTAAGAATTTTCGAGATGTAACTTATGGCGCTGGAGGGTAGATGTTTAAGCATGCAATTAGTGATTTTATCCGGCCCGGAGGCTTTATTGTTTTTAGTTCTCTTAATATAGGTTTTAATTTCTAAAGGTTTGGCTTTATATTTAGGGTCCGTAATTTCCAGATGGTTTAAGTACGAGGAAACCATGCGGTCGGTTTCTGTGGTGAAGAGCTTTGCTTCTTCGGATTCGTTTTTATGCGGGGTAAATGTATTAGCGAAATGCGTTCCAAATGCGTTAGCTTTGTCTTCTGGAGAAAAGTATTTAATTTCATTATTTTCGTTTTTAAGAGCTGAAATATTTGTTTGTTTACGCGTTAGACCTTTTGTCATTCTTCAGAGGCTGTTATCTTTAATATTTAATTTTTTAACTGTGTTATTCCACGTGTTACATTTAAATTCTTTAATCATTTTATTAATTTTTTTCCTTTGGTGATTAATTTCTAGTTTTAGTAGGGGATTTGGCCTGAGATGGTTTTCTCATATGTTTTTATTTCTGGAGTTGATTAAATCAAGTATTGTTTGTGGCAGGGGGGATTCACCGGTTTTATTTTCATTTTTAGGTACTACGCTTTCTAATATGCTTCCGAGATTGAGTTAGTTAAATTTAAGATTGCAAGATTTATATTATCGATTGAATTTAAGTCATGTTAGTGCTCTTTAATCGCGTTTTCTATGTGGCTTTGAAATGCATTCCAAATTCCAATCTGCTTTAGCTAAGTTATATTTAGGATGGTTAGTGGTGAATTAAGCGCTCAAATTAACTATGATTTCTATGGGGTAGTGATCTGAGTCTAATTCGTGAATTGTGTTTACATCGGTTGTATAGTAAAGATTTTTTGAGATCATGAAATCTATTATATCCGGTTTTAATTTTGTCTTAAATGGATAGTGCGTGAATTCCGGAGGTGCATGAACTGAAAGGTCATTTTTAAAACAGAAGTTATTAATATTCTTACCGAGGGTGTTAATAGATCTACTACCCCATATGGTGTGTTTTGCATTGAAATCGCCGGCTGCTATAACGACCGGAGCTTATTTAAAGATTTTAGTGTAGTCTGCTTTATTGAATTTTACGCTAGGAGAGTTAAGTGGAAATTTAGTGCGTGAATTTCGGAGGTGCATGAACTGAAAGGTCACTTTTAAAACAGAGACGTGGCTGTTCTTCCTTTTCCTCTTTTCATCTGTGCAACGCTTTCTACTTTTAGCCTATTTCAGCTAACTCTTTTTTTATTTCGTCGGTTTCTGTATACGAGGGGAGGCCTCTTACTAAAAATTTTCACGGGGGGGGGGGGGGGGGTCGGCAGGTCGTCTCAGAGAGTATTGAAATTTATTTTCTTCTAGTCCCTTAAGTAGCAACTCGCTTCGCTGCGCTCGCTCAGTGAACTCACCCGCGGGAATAATCTGCAACTTTAGTCCCTTGTTACATAATGTACTATTATTCTAATAATTACGCGATTTTTACTTTAGATGACTACAGACATAACAATTAAGAATGTCTCAGTTTTCAGTTTGAATTGTGAGCAATCACCTTGTAAGGGTTTTACAAGTTACATATGTGATTTTCATGTATTGCTTCCTCAAAGAGGAAGCTTTGTAACGGTGAAAAAAATTTTTGAAACAAAAAATGTTCAAAAACATGTTTTAAGATTTCTGGCGCTAAAAACCGTTGTTTTTGATAAAAAAAATCTTCGTGTCTGTATATGTGTGTGTGTGTGTACGCGTGCGTGCGTGTGTGTGTAAACCATATTTTGATTAATAACAAATGACAAGCTAGAGATAATTTAAATTAAAAAAAAAAGAAATTGTAGGTAATTTAAAGACCTTTTAAATTACCTACAATTCTGTGGCGTGAGAGCTGGTGTTGTGGCTGCCGCTCGCCGATCGTCCGGCGTGATCTTTGGCTGCGTCCGTTGGTGCTTCCCCTCTCCTCTCTGCTTCTTCACTGGCAAGTGGTGTTCTGCTGGCTTCGGCTCCGTGTCTCCTTTCCCCTTCTCCGGCGCTCTCATACCTTTTGGTGGTTTGGCAGGGCGCGCTGCAATGACTATTACCTTCTTTCTCTCCTTACCCGGGCCCTTGGGTGTGGAGATTGGTGGTGTCAACGACTTCTTGATTCCGACGCTCCTGGGTGGCTTGGTTGGCAGCTCCGCTAGCGGTGGCTTTCTTGCGGCAGTTACTACTATCGGCCGCGTTGGCTGGTGGCATGGCTCCGTAGCGTAGACGGTTGTCCCTCGCGGTGGTGCTGGTCGGAGTTGGGACTTTGGGGTCGGTACGTATACCTGTGCTGTTGTTGAGGTACCTGGATCGTACTCATCCCCTGTTCCGTCTTCTCCCATCTCGGAGAAGGTTCTCGACGGCCAGTAGCGTCTCGTCCTTCTCTTGGTGAGCGTCTGATGGTGCGCCGATTATCCATGCTGGTGGAATGGTTGCTGCCATGGCTGGTGGTGCGGCCTGCGGTGCCTCTGGTGGTGTTGTCTGGAGAGCGGTCGGTGGGGAGTTAGTGGACGCCGCGTCAACTGGTAGAGCGATGCCTGGTACTGATAGATTAGCGGTTGAACTTACGACTGCTGGAGCGTCCTCCAGGCAGTCGTATGTGTCGAGGTCTATTACTTCTTCGCTCAAACTCATCTTGCGTACTGAGCTTCCTGCTTCGCCTGCTCGCTCTTCTCTAATGCTCGTTCGACAAACCCTTCCGCGAAACTTCCAAATTTTGGGAAACAAAACACTTCCTAGGATCCTGGTATGCGATGAACAGGGGCGTTCTTCCCGGAATTTCTCCTCGGCGGTTTATGTCTACGGTTCGGCCTCGTCCTCATGTTTGTATTCCTTCAAGTCGCGCACGTGTATGTGTCTGGTAATTTTCCCGACTTTATTTTTCAGGTCAAAAATAACGGGTGATACTCTGCGGTGTACGACATACGGGCCGTCGTATGTGTTGCTCAGCTTTGCGTTGTAGTCCTTCGCCTTATTAGACAGCGTGTGCTGCTTTCTTGGTATTTCCATGCCGACCGTCGGTTGCCACGCTCGTCTACGCAGATTGTAGTGGCGCTGCTGCTTGTGGAAGTTTTTAGCTAGATTGGTGCATGTGAGCTCTTTCGCTTCTCGTAGGCGTTTTAATCGCGCGTCCAATCCGACGTTGGAGCGCATCCCCGCTTCCTGGCTCAGGCTGCCGGGCGGGGTAAGCTCTCTCCCGTAGTGAGATACGCCGGTGAGAATCCGGTGGAGTCACTTGCTGCTGTGTTATAGGCGAACGTTATTTCCGGTATGTACTGATCCCATGTTTTCTGCGATCGATCGATGTACTGTTTTACCATCGTTTTTATCACTCGATTAGTGCGTTCTACCGGGTTGCACTGTGGAGTGTATGGAGGGGTGTTGCGGTGCTCGACGCCGAGTTCTTTCAGAAGTTGTTCGAACTCCTTGCATTACAAACTGCTTGCCGTTATCGCTGACTATGCTACGTGGGCAGCCGTGGCGAAGGCATATCTCTTTCAGCGCTTGCACGATGGCTCGCGCTGCTGCCTTTCGTAGCGCGCGCAGTTCCACCCACTTGGAGAAACGGTCCTGGGTAACGAGGAAGTGGGTGTTGCCCGCTTTTGACCTTGGAAACGGTCCGACTAAATCGGTTGATATCATTTCCCATGGCTGTGTGACGTTGGTGGCGTGCATAGTTCCGGCAGGCTGTTTTTGCTACGATTTAAACCGCTGGCAGTTATTGTAGTTTCGTACGTGCTTTGTGGCGTCGCGTAGCATCTTCGGCCAGTAGTAGGTTCTTGATAGGCGTGCGAGGGTCTTGACGATTCCTAAGTGACCGGCCGTAGGTGCGTTGTGTGTTTCGGCTAGAACTTTCTGGCGTTGCTCGGTCGGTACGCACAGCTTCCATTCTTCTGACGGGTCGTTGTCGTTGAAATCGAGTGAGTGTAGGACGTGTCGGTATAATCTTCCGTCCTTAACGCTGAACTCTGGATAGCTGGAGGGGTTTCGGTTTACTTCTCGCATGGTACGTTGATACCAATCGCACTTCGTTGTTTTTATTTCGCATAACGGTAGTGGTTGCCGCGAGAGAGCGTCGGCTACGGTGTTCTCAGACCCTCGGCGGTAGTGGATCTCGTAGTCCCATTGACTCAGCTCCATGGCCCATCTTGCTAGTCGACCAGGTGGGTTTTCTATACTGTTCAGCCACTTGAGAGACTGGTGGTCGGTCAGGATGACGAAGTGGTAGCCTTCCAAATAATCGCGCATTTTCCATACTCTCCACCTTATTGCCAGACATTCAAGTTCTGTGGCGGAGTAGTTTCGCTCTGCTTTATTCAGCGATCGGCTGGCGTATGCAATTACTCGTTCGTCTACCTCCGCTCCTTGAGTAATTACTGCTCCGAGGCCTTCGCGGCTTGCATCGGTTTGCAGCGTAAACGGTTTTGTCCAATCCGGGCATGCCAATACAGGCGCTTGTGTTAGCTTTTCCTTAAGGTCGTCAAACGCTCCCCGTTGAGCCTTTCCCCACTCCCACTTGCTTTTCTTCTTAAGTAGTTTGTTGAGTGATGAGGCCAGTCTGGCTGCGTTTTTGATAAAACGTCTATACCACGATATAAACCCCAAAAATCGACGCAGTTGTTTGGCGTTCTGCGGTGCGCTGAGTTCCGTGACGGCGTTGACCTTTTCTGCGTCGGTTTGCAGTTCGTTTTCATCGACGACGTGTCCGAGGTATCGTAGTCGCTTGCACGCGAAGTGGCATTTTTCCCAATTCGGGCGCAGCTTGGCCTGGTGAAGGCGCTCGAGGACGTTGGTTAGGATCTCTAAGTGTTGTTCGTAGGAAGTTGTCACGATGACGATGTCGTCGAGGTAGGCGAAAACGTGTGGTGACATCTCTGCGGTGATGACGTGATTTAACAGCCTTTGGAATGTTGCGGGTGCGGTATGGAGACCAAACGTCATAACATTGAATTCAAACAGCCCTTTTCCCGGTACAGTGAACGCTGTAAGTGCGCGACTTTCTTCAGTCAGCGCCACCTGCCAGTACCCGTTCTTCAGGTCTATTGTAGATATGTACTTGGCTCCCTTGAGCTTATCTAGGGTGGCGTTGACTTGGGGGAGAGGGTACGCGTCCTTCTCCGATAATTTATTTAGCCGTCTGAAATCAATACAGAAGCGGTGTTCGCCGTTTTTACGTTTTGTGATGACGATCGGCGCGCTCCAGGGGCTGTTGGAAGGTTGAATCACTCCCTCCTCTTGCATCTTCTCCACTTCTGCGTCAATGATCGCTTGCATTGCCGGGTTCCTTGGTCGGTACCTTTGTTTGATGGGCGTGTAATTTTTTAGACGGATCTCATGTTTGGTCAGCGACGTTACCCCTTTTAGCAGGTCGAACCTCTTCTTTTCTTGGTCGATATATTCAGTCAGCTTTTCTTTTTCTTCTCTGTTCAGCTCTTGGAGGCCGATAGATGGTGCTACGGAACATACATTCCGTTGGCTTATCATGAGCCTGGAGGTCACCAGTTTGCCATTAAAATACAGTTGCAGGTTCAGTCTCTTTAATATGTCCATTCCTAGGAGCATGTGATGCCCGAAGGTGTCCATTACCAGGATCTTATGCGTGATTTCATTGTCGTCGACTTCTACCCTGCCGGTAACGCACGTTGTTATGTTTGTTTCGCTGCCGTCTGCTAATCCTGCCGACCATTCCTCATTTGATTTTTGCCATCCTGTATCGATGCCTTGTTGCGCCATCTCGGGGTTTACGAATGACGTCGCTGCTCCTGGATCTACTAAAGCTTCCGTTACAAACTCATTTAGCCGGACTGTGACAAAGTATCGGTTATTGGTTGGTTCTGGGGCCGGGTCCTGTTGGATTGTGGGCCGGCCCTGCCCCCATTTCCCGGTTTGTGGCAGTTGCAGTCTTTGAATAAGGTATCGTCTTTACCGCAGTAGGAGCAGAATTTCCTTGCCTGGTTCTTACAGTTGAACCGGTTGTGACCACGCTGCTTACAGCGCCAACAGCAGTCTCGTCTATCGTATGCCGTAACCGACATAATTCCTCCGGCAGGTGGTGCTGGTCTGTTACTGGTGCTGGTGGTGGTGTTCGTTACCTGCCGTTGGGTCTCATCCAGGTCTTGAGCCATGTGTATTAATTCGTCGGTGGACGTAATTTCCTTACGTTTCAGGTACAGTCGGTACTCTGCCTTGATGTTGTAGTACAGGGTATCTAGTTGACGCTCGATGTCAAATCCCCCGTGGCAGCGCATTAGCGTAGATAAATCCGTCACGAACGCTCTGATGTGTTCATTCGGGGCTTGTCGGCGTTCGTGGATTTGCCGGTCGAGGTCGCGTAGTTGACTTGGCCGTAGATAGTACGACTTAAGGCTTCGTTTTAGATCCGCCAGAGTGTACGTTCCGCTAGTGACGTTTCGGAACCATAGCTGGGCGTCGTTGCGGAGGAACTCCGGAAACCCTTGATACACCTGCTGATCGGTGAACCCGTATGCCATCTGCAGCTCGTCGAGACGCTCGAGGAAGCCGAACGCGTCCTTGCCGTCGAAGTGCAGACCCCACTTTCTCATCTGTTCGATGACTCTTGTTCTATCGGTAGGGGCGCTTACGTACGCCTCCTGCACTACTGGCGGGTGTTGGGGTTGTGCGTTGTTTTCTATTGCGTCCATCAATTGGCGGTCCCGGATTTTGTCTTCCTCCTCATCGTATTCGGGATCATCTTCTGGCCTTTCTGCGAATTTTTGAGGGTTTTCCCTTGCATAGAGTACTAGCCTCTGCCTCAGAGCGTCGACTGTACCTTCTACGCTTAGTCCGTACTTCGTGTTCTCGGCAATGAGTTGCGCTTTTGACAAACGATAAACCCATGACACCTTCGTCATGGTAGCGGTTACAAGTGTTTATGTGTCAGTGTATACGCGGCGTTTAAGCTGTACGCTTGGCGGTCGGTAAGGTAGGGCGGTTAAGTTTTATTTGTTATACTGTCGTACGCTTAAACGTTTTGCTTTCGGCTAATCAGTTGCTTTCAGTATCCGACTGTTCGAGCGCCATGTAACGGGATTATTTCCCGCCGGATACTCTCGAGTTTACCAGGGTTAATTGGGAAATAAGGTTCAATTAATAGAGCACCATGTAAAGGTAAACGTTTATTGAACTAAACAAATATATAGAAACAAAAAAAAGATGAAGCTATGAGGTGAGTTGGCTCTGAAACAAAAGAACACAACGGTGTGTTAGCAACTAATTAGCCGGTAGCACGCAGTTACAATATTTTACATAGTTTTAATCTAATAATAATCGTACATGTTAATAGACTAACGCGGGTTAAAATACGGTTCGCACGGAAGCGGGGAGAAGACAGCCCGAGTGTACCCGCAGCTGCTCCAGGAGGACAGACCCCGAGTGTACCCGCAGGTCTGGTCAGGATGGGATATAAGCCTGAGTGTATCCGCAGCTTGTCGGAGGGAAAAAGAGGTCCAGGTGTACCTGCAACCTCCTGGTGAGTGATCCGGGTGTACCCGTAATCACCGTCGGCTCTGCACCCAAGTGTACCCGCGGTGCAGGGAGTGCGCTCTCCGGCTCTACTGCCCAATCTTGCCTCGAGTGTACCCGCAGGCAAGAGTGGACTCGGAGCTGGTAGAAGCGGGAGGTGTACCTCTCCGCTGCCCCGAGCGGACTGGCCTCCGACGTCGCCGGCCGCTGCCTTTATTCCCGCTGAGCGGCGTCGGCGCTAGCATTGATAGCCGCGACGGCGGCTCGATTGTCGTGAGTGGGGCTGCGCATGCATGCAGCGCCACTGCTGCGCGTGGTTGCTCGCGGTACTGCACCCTGGCGGCGCGTAATTCGAACAGTGACGGGGATGCTCCGTCTCACTATTAAGCTATGGAAACTGTTTAACTTTAATTTTCTTTGATATATACAAATAAGTTTTATTATAAATTGTGGAATAGCATGGAGCATTTACTAATGTACATATTGTTAAAAATTGAAAATTTTATATTTAGTTTTAAGTTTTAGTCTTTAAGTTTTTTTGTACTTCTTTTGCCAGAGCTGCATACAGATAACTGTGTTTATCTCTGCATGGTTTATTGGAGTTAATGTTTATTCTGTATTTTCTTACTGGTTTGAATAAATAAATACATAAATTAAAGAATTTAAATGTATCTCGTGGAATAACACAGTTAAAAAGTAAATATTAAAAATAACATTCTCTGGAGAATGACAAAAGGCCTAACGCGTAAACAAACAAATATTCCAGCTCTTAAAAACGAGAATAACGAAATTAAATACTTTTCTCCAGAAGACAAAGCTAACGCATTTGGAATGCACTTTGCTAACACATTCACTCCGCATTAAAACGAATTTGAAGAAGCAGATATCTTTACCACAGAAACCGACCGTATGGCTTCCTCGTATTTAAACAATCTGGAAATTACGGACCCTAAATACAAAGCTGCACCATACGAAGAACAAAAAATAATAAAGCCCCCGGACCAGATAAAATCATAAATTGCATGTTCAAACATTTACCCTCCAGCGCCATAAGTCACATCACAAACATTCTTAATGCATGCTTTAATCTAAATTATTTCCCTACAGAGTGGAAAAAAGCAACTATCCTAGTGTTTGCTAAGCCTAGTAAAGACCTAACCATGACCACCAGTTACAGACCCATAAGTTTACTAAATACGATGAGCAAAATTTTCGAATCTATCATAATCGACAGACTTAAAGACGAACTAAACGATAAACTTCAACTCCGAGCAGAACAATTTGGTTTTAGAGATGGACACTCGACAGTACAGACCATACTTAGATTAACAGAAGACATCACCGAAAACTACAACTGCAACAAAAACACAGGCGCGGTTTTCCTGGACGTCGCGAAGGCTTTTGACAGCGTGTGGATCAACGGACTAATCCGCAAGCTGATCGAAGCCAAAATAAATAAAAATCTAATTCACCTACTAGCATCATATTTAAAAAATAGAAAATTTAAAATAAAATTAAATGACGTAGAATCTGAAGAATTTAATATCCGTGCAGGCATACCACAAGGTAGTCTACTCGGTCCTATACTTTTCATCATATACATCAATGACCTTCCAACAGTTGAAACAGTAAAAATAGGGGTTTACGCAGATGACACGGCCGCGTGGGCTACCTCGTGGAGTAATAATAAAATAGTTAAACTTTTAAATGAATTCCTTAGCAAAGTAAATAACTGGAGAACTTTATGCCGGAACTTTAATCGGAATCAATCCGTTTTTCGCGTAAAAATAACCAAACAGTCAAATTAGATCCATCCAATCTAAACAATGAAACAATAGACTGGAAATAGTACATTTCGACACTGGTGCGGAAGGTGATGATTTACTTCATGTGACTTTTCGCACGAGCGAAGCGAGTGCGAAAAACGTCACATGAAGTAAATAATCAACTTCCGCACTCGTTTCGAACGGTATTTTATACCACGAGCGCCGAAAAATCATATCAAAGTTGTGATTTTGAAGTTAGAGTGGTATAAAATCAAGTAAAATATCTAGGAGCAATTCTTGACAAAAAACTAAACTTCACAGCCCACGTTAATAGCACGCGTAACAAAGCAATAGGTGCCATAATGAAACTAAAACCAATTTTAAATGCCCACTCAGCGCTAAATATAAATAACGGAGTAATGATATACAAAATGCTAATTAGACCAATATTAACATACGCCTCGACGATCTAGGCTAATACAGTCAAATCAAATCACAAAAAAATACAAACGGTACAGAATAAAACGCCCCTAGATACACTAAAAACACATTAATTCATAAAGATCTAAATGTAGAGCCCATTGAAGACTTCATCAAAGAAGCCGGCAAAAAATTCTACAACAGAATTTCGGAATCAAAATACCATATAATTAAAAACTTAGGCAACTATAACTGTGACGCGAGAGACAAATACAAAAGACCCAAAAACTTTCTGCATATAGATCCGCCCACATAAATCCTAGACAATAACACAAATTTACGATGTTTCAGATGCAACGGATCCAAATCAAGGACAAACGCTGATACATTGATATACCTTCCCTTTACTAATGTTTTCTTTTCAGGAACTCAAGAAGACGCACTTCATATACCAAACTCTCTCTCTCTCTCTTTTTACATAAAAGGAGACGCAGCGACAACACGCTGGCGGCTGACTTTTAGTGCCCCTCAAAACCGCAACGAATGCCAGACCGGACCGGATGCTGGCCGCAGCGTCTCCCTCTGGATGGATCCTTTTCCTTAAACTTAGGGGACGACGGAGGGGGCTCCCACCATTCCTTCTTTCTTTCTTTTAAGGGTGGATGCGGGCGGGCGGGCTTCATCCACCCACACCGATCTTAACATACTATGTGCGGTTACTTACAATGCCTATATTTGGTCATATTTAAACATGCATGTTAAGGCCATGTGAAACCGTGAATTTCAATATTTTTTAAATCAACATTTAAACGTTTATTTGGAAAAAGACGAAGGTCAAGCGCTCCGTACACGTAAACACTATATTCAGATTTTTTTTTGGGTGATTCTATTGGTATTTTCATGAGATATCCATGTTTGAAAAGTAGCTTAATTGCAGATTCCTACTTACCGATAATACGGTTTTTATTTAATTAAATAAATTCTTATCATTTTTTGGAAAAACACGAACGTCAGGCGCTCCGTATATGTTAATACTATACTCAGATTTTTTTTTGGACGAATCTATTGGTATTTTCATGAGATATCCATGTTTGGAAATTATGTCGGTATTTTACATCACCTTAAGGGGATGTGAGTACCGACGTTATTTTTCAAACGAGTACATCTCACGAAAATACCAATAGAATCATCCAAAAAAAATTGTGAGTATAGTATTTACATATACGGAGCACTTGACAAACGTGTTTTTCCGAAAAAATGATGAGAATTTATTTAATTAAATAAAAACCGTACTGTCGGTAAGTAGGAATCTGCATTTGACCTACTTTTCAAACGAGCATAGCTAACGAAAGTGCTAATAAAATCACTCAAAAAAATTTCTGAATATAGTGTTTACGTGTACGGAACGCTTGACAACCGTCTTTTTCCAAATAAACATTTGAATGTTGATTTAAAAAATATTGAAATTAGGGTTTCGCATCACCTTAACAGTTACAATGCCATGTTAACAGTAAACAAATCCTTTTCTCAGTGTAGTCGATTCGACCGATTAGACCTTCTCCTGTTTCCTTGCGCCATACCTAGTCGCGACGCAGTGGCGGGTTAATTCGCAGCTTTACTTATACGACCGAACTCGTGTGTGGACTGCGTCCACAGGTAACAACATACATTTATGTACATTTTTTTTACTTTTTTTACATATATATATATATATATATATATATATATATATGTATATATATATATATATATATATATATATATATATATATATATATATACACACACACACACACACACACACACACACACACACACACACACACACACACACACACACACACACACACACACACACACACACACACACACACACACACACACACACACACACACACACACACACACACACACACACACACACACACACACACACACACACACACACACACACACACACACACACACACACACACACACACACACACACATTTTCATGATAATATAGTTCAGTAGAATAAGTAAAGTTGCGAATCAGGATTCGTAACGTCGAAAACATCCGGCACTGCGTCGCAACTATGGCGCGAGGAAAACAGAGTCGGTCGAATCGGTCGCAGCGACCGAAAACTGCAAATCGGCATTACAGGATATTGATGTTCCACCTGTAGACAATCCCGACTTACTGTCAATGAGGAAGGTGGGAGACACGTACTGAATCGAGCATGTAAAAAGCATGTAAAAAGCGAAAAAGTGGGCAGTGCACCATGCGAAAAAAGTAAAAATTGCATTTCAAAATAAAATAGCTCCTCGATCTTAGGACCAATCAAAAACGACTTACCCCGGTCTAAAACTCTCGTCTTTCAACGTCAATTACGGGAAAAATATTCCCGATACTCAAATTTCGATTCTTATATTTCTAACTCTTCCTGCCATAACTGCATGGATTTCAAGTAATTTGGGACCATGAACATCCATGGAATGATGTTTTCAAAAAACTACGCCAATGGCAAAATATTGAAAATGCTATATCTCTGACTAAAATTGATCTACAGATTAAGTCTTGGGCCATTTTATCAGGAATAGTGTATATTTATAGTATGTATATTGCATACATATTACTTAATAGTATATTA
The DNA here is from genome assembly GCA_036365515.1 of Torymus aiolomorphi. Taxonomy (NCBI): domain Eukaryota; kingdom Metazoa; phylum Arthropoda; class Insecta; order Hymenoptera; family Torymidae; genus Torymus; species Torymus aiolomorphi. The sequence continues at coordinate 39,142,134 of CM070876.1, read as the reverse complement.
CGCAACTGGAGAGGTAAAGAGTTGGCTACACGCAGAGAAATGATCTGTTAGTGGCAAGAGGAAAATCCTTTTCTCAAACTCCTGTTGTAGTAAAACGATAATCGTTTTAAATCTAGCGTATTATTCTTGAGGAAAAAAATTAATTTTTTGTTTCAAGATTATATTTTTCTTGTGCCAAAATCTTATTTTTTAATGTCACAAATAGGTTCCTTTTTAGACAAAATGATGTTCTCTTACTAAATGAGGATTTTTCTCTTGAGAATGGACCATGTTCATAAAGTTTTACTACAAAATGATTTTCCTTTTGTCACAAGAGGAAGTGGGAGTAATCACTACAAATAATTAATCATATAATTAATTACAATACAATTAAATATTAGTTATACTTATGGAAAGTATAAATACAATATTTAATGAATAAAAGAAGAATTATCTCTTCAAGTTAAGTAACTGTCGAGATATGAATTTTTAAAAATCAGTTGATTCTTCTGAAATATATAAAGCTTTTTTTGATATTCCCCGTCAGAAGCTTAGTTAGTCGTGTGGTTAAGGTACCGGCTTCCCAATCGAAAGGTCGAGGGTTCGATTCCCAGTCACTGCACTTCTAGAACTAGAAGAATATTTTTAACACACCCCATCATAAAGTTCGTACTTTATTCTCGTCGAAGTGGGAAAAAAGAGCTACGTTCATTCCCTACCCCCACTCTAGTCCCCAGCGCCACGCACATATGTGCCCTCGCCTTCGGCTCGGGCACAAACAGTGCGTTGCGCTGGAAACGAGAGTGAGGTTAGGAAATCAATATGCAGCATTTTTTCCCTTTTCAGCGGGAAACGAGTACGAACTTTATGATAGTTGTGTTGAAAAGTCGTATATTGCACTCGTGAATACAGTGGGCGAACCTGTGCGTTTGTCGCCCTCGCTTCGCTCAGGCGACAACTCTCGCGCAGGGAGCACACAACCTACTTTATTCCCTTGGTGCATAATATATTATTTTTCTTCGGTTTTTTCACAAAGTTAACCAACCTTAATTAATTATTAAAATAAAATAAGTTAAAATAAAATATATAAAAAATATAAATAATAAAATAAAATACATAAAAAATATAAATAATAACATAAAAGTTAAAATAAATAAAATTAATAGAAGTAAAATTTTTTTTTATTTCAATGGAAAATCAGTTTAAACTTTTTTCTCGGGAGACAAGAGGTTTCTTCTTCACAAAACGATTTTGGTTAGAGAGGATTTTCCTATTGGTCAACTAGACCTTCTATTTCCTTGAAGAGGAATCCTTTTTGTACAAGAATAATTTGTCAGAAAAGGATTTTTCTCTTGTGGCAAGAGGAATTAATTTTGGCAACCAAAACAAGATTATTTTCCTCTTGGATCAAAAGGATTCCATTTTCTACCAACGAACTTTTCTCTGCGTGAAGTCTAGAGCACGTGTAAATTGGGTGGCCCTCTTTATCCCCGTGTTGCGTATACTATTTTTCACCATACGCGAGCCGAAAATACCACATTCGCGTTTCTGAGCCGGGAGCGAAAGTTGTACTCTCGGCCAGAGTTGGTGAAAACTACATTTTTTATTTTTTTCAGCTGATTTTGGCCTCAGAGGCCGCTAAAGACCGCCTTAACGGATTTCCGATACAGCAACCAAAGCCGTATTGAATCTTTCCTTATTTCAACATATTTAACATTTTTTGTAAATTTTGTATTTTAATAAAATATGATTAATATAAAATGAAACTAAAATTTGTTATCATCAGTGGCGCAACAACTACAAAACTTCAGGGGATGTCCAGTCCCAGGGTCTATGAAAACCGGGGGGGGGGGGGGGGTACGTATTAAGTCCATGATTTAAAAAAGTGTAAAACCCAAGTAGCCGGGGAACGCGAGGTCCACGCATCTAAGGGAGTTACGTAGACATGCAACCTGATTATTTAAATACTTTAATTTTTAACCCAAATAGCCGGGGGATGCGAGGTTCACGCATATAAGGAAATTACGTATACGCGCAGCACTAAGCAAAACGATTATTTAAATAATGTTTATATTCAACCCACATAGCACATTTCGTTCTGGGAACGTTCCAAGAACGTTTTTGTAGGTACGTAAGAACGTGTCGGCCGAAAGTTCTTAGGACGTTCCTGCGACGTTACTGGAACGTTAAAATGTCCGCAATTTGGTTTGATGCATAACGTTCCTGTAACGTTCCTGAAACGAAATAATGGTTCGACAAGCAAATGAAAAATAATATCGCCACGTTGAGTAAACGATATTAGAACGTTGATAAAATAACGTTGTTTTTAGAATGTTCCAAGAACGTTTTTGTGACGAAAACAATAGGTTTTTCGGTACTTTCTTGGATGCTCTGCCTACGTCGGAGCAACGTGCTCGCAACGTACGTGCAACAATGGGATGAATAAAAACGTTCTAGGAACGTCAATGCGACGTCAAAGAAATATTTTAAAATATTTGTGGTACATTTTTCCACGTGAAGGAAACGTTGCAACGACGTACGCCATACAGTTACCGATGGTGACATCGGTAACGTTGTAGGAACGTCGAAAGAACGTCGTTAGTAACCATCCAACCGATGACCCGACGAGGTAATATTAGTGGATGTTTAGCATGTGACCTGACACGATACCAGGCATCTATCTTTTTTTGTTTTATTATTAAAATTATTTAACGCAGATATTGCGTAAAATTTTAAGCCCCCCATGTAAAGGGGGCTTAAAATAATTTTAATAATAAAGCATAAAAAGATAGGTGCCTGGTATCGTGTCAGGTCATATGCTAAACATCCACTAATATTACCTCGTCGGGTCATGGGTTGGATGGTTACTAATGACGCTCTTTCGACGTTCCTACAACGTTACCGATGTCACCATCGGTAACTGTATGGCGTACGTCGTTGCAACGTTTCCTTCACGTGGAAAAATGTACCACAGATATTTTAAAATATTTCTTTGACGTCGCATTGACGTTCCTAGAACGTTTTTATTCATCCCATTGTTGCACGTTCGTTGCGAGCACGTTGCTCCGACGTAGGGCAGAGCATTCGAGAAAGTACCGAAAAATCTATTGTGTTCGTCACAAAAACGTTCTTAGAACGTTCTAAAAACAACTTTATTTTATCAACGTTCTAATATCGTTTACTCAATATGGCGATATTATTTTTCATTTGCTCGTCGAACCATTATTTCGTTTCAGGAACGTTACAGGAACGTTATGCATCAACCAAATTGCGGACATTTTAACGTTCCAGTAACGTCGCAGGAACGTCCTAAGAACTTTCGGCCGGCACGTTCTTACGTACCTACAATAACGTTCTTGGAACGTTCCCAGAACGAAATGTGCTATGTGGGAAATAGCCGGGGGATATAAGGTCCACGCGTACAAGGGAGTTAAATAGACGTGCGACCCTAGGCAAGACGATTATTTAAATAATTTTTAAATCTAAGTAGCCGGTGGATGCGAGGTCTACGCTTATAAGGGAGTTAGATAGATGTGTGACACTAAGCAAGACAATTATTAAGAAAATCCTTAAACCCAAATAGACGGAGGACGCGAGATCCACGCGTACAAAGGAGTTACGAAAACGTGTGTCACATAAGCAAAACGAATATTTGACGAATTTTGAAACTCAACTAGCCGGGGAACGCAACGTCCACGCATATGAGGGAGTTATGTAGACGTGCAACATCAAGCAAGGTAATTATTTAAACTATTTTTAACCCCAGTAGCCGATGGACGCGAGTTTCACGCATATAAGGGAGTTAAATAGACGTGCGACCCTAAGCAAGACGATTATTTAAATAATTTTTATATTTGAATAGCCGGAAGATATAAGGTCCACGCGTATAAGGGAGTTAAATAGACGTGCGACTCTAAGCAAGGCGATTATTTAAATAATTTTTAAACCCAAGTAGCCGGTGGATGCAAGGTCCACGCTTATAAGGGAATTACGTAGATGTGCGACACTAAGCAAGACAATTATTGAGAAAATGCTTAAACCCAAATAGCTGGAGGACGCGTGATCCACGCGTACAAAGGAGTTACGAAGACGTGTATCACATAAGCAAAACGAATATTTGACGAATTTTTAAACCCAAGTAGCCGGGGGACACGAGGTCCACGCATCTGAGGGAGTTACGTAGACGTGCAAACGTAAGATTCGATCAATTAAATAATTTTTAAACGTAAGTAGCCGAGGGTCGTGAGGTCCACTCGAAAGCATTGGAGTTATCTATAAGTGCAACACTGAGCAAGATGATTATTTAAATAATTTTTAAACCCAAGTAGACGGGGAACACAAGGTCCACGCAACTAAGGAAGTTATGTAGTCACCCGGCACTAAACAAGTTGATTATTTAAATAATTTTTAATCCCATGTAGCCGGGGAACGTGATGTCGACGCATATAAGGGAATTACCTAGACATGTAACCTGATTATTTAAATAGTTTTTAATATGAACTAGCCGGGGGATGCGAGGTTCACGCATGTAACGGAGTTACGTAGACACGCAGCACTAAGCAAGACGATTATTTAAATGATTTTTAACCCCAAGTAGCTGAGGGACGCGAGGTCGACGCATATAAGAGAATTACGTAGACATGTAACCTGATTATTTAAATACTTTTCTAACCCAAGTAGTCGGGGGATGCGTGGTTCACGCATATAAGGGAATTACGTAGATGCGCGGCACTAAGCCAGACGATTATTTAAATGATTTTTAACTCCAAGTAGCTGAGGGACGCGAGGTCGACGCATATAAGGGAATTACGTAGAAATGCAACCTGATTATTTAAATACTTTTCTAACCCAAGTAGCCGGGGGATGCGTGGTTCACGCATTTGAGGGAGTTACATAGATGGGCTTTACTAAGCAAGACAATTATTGAGAAAATTCTTAAACCCAAACAGCCGGGTGACGCGAGGTGAACGCGTATAAAGGAGGTACGTAGACGTGTATCACCAAGCAAGACGATTATTTAAATAATTTTTAAACCTATGTAGCCGGGGGAAGCGAGGTCTACGCGTATGAGCCAATTACGTAGACAAGCGGCACGGAGCAAAACGATTATTTAAATAATTCCTAAACTCAAGTAACCGATAGCCTTCGGTCGGGTATCAATTTACACGAGTTTGGACTGTTCAAGTTTTTTCCTCCCTAGATGCGTAATATACTATTTTTCACAGTTTAGCGGGAAAAAAAAAATTTTCCCCGCACTACGAGGAAATTTTGTGGTTTCGTCCTTCATTATCAAATTCATGTTTTTTAAAGCTTCTTATAGCCTATTTAGAGGGATATTGAGAGCATTTAAAGATAAATGACAAAATAATGAATATTTACAATTTAGATATAATTGATAATTGATATAAAATAAAAGTGATTAACGGAAAGTGAAGCCAAAATAAGACGTTTGTGATTGGTTAAGTCCGATCAAAATAAACTTGTGATTGGTTGACGCTGACGTGACTGATGCGAGGCTGTTGTGCTTAAGAATTGAGCTGATTAGCTGAAACTAAACTGTGTATAAAGCGATCTGTGTCGTATAAGTCTTCTGCGTATATATAAGACAATGTACCGTTTTTTATGACAGTGTCATATAAGTAATATATATTCTGTTTTATTGTTGTGATGTTAATATTATACGTAAATCGGAATGTAACAAGTTAATTCTTTTTAATTACCCTCGCAAAAATCATCACTATTGGGCATATAAAGCCAATATATTGGATATGGCTATATGCAATATATTGGAAACATATTGGGTCCAGTATTGACAATATATCGCGGCACGTTCGGCAAATGCGCACTCTCCAATATTCTTCCCATACATTACCAATTTTTCATCAGAAAAAAGGTGAGAAGCATTGACAACATATGGGACATAGATTTAGATGTCATACGGGCAATGCCATTTCCAATATAGTGTGGCTATTTGAAAAAATTATTTTTATGTTCTATTATTAAAAAATTATTTCACGCAGATATTGCGTAAAATTTTGAAGTCCCTACATAAAGGGAGATAACAAAAACAAGGCAAGCCTTGTAATTTAGACTCTTCGTAAAGAGTCATTCGAATGTTTGAATTACACGGCTTATATACTCTCGGCTTTCTGATGCACCCGCAGGAAACACTAATGGTGAGCTGCATAGCGGATAGCGGTTGCAAATGGAAGCTTGTGATGACTGATGAGCGGCTCTCAATAAGCAAGCTTCCGCTATTTACCGCTACGCTGCGCAGCGTTTCTGACTCCTGTGAGTGTATAAGAAGGCCGAGAGTATATAATCCGTGCAATTGAACCGTTCGAATGACTCTTTACGAAGAGTCCAAATTACAAGGCTTGACTTGTTTTTGTTATCTCCTTTTATGTAGGGGACTCAAAACTTTAGGCAATATCTGTGTAAAATAATTTTTTAATAATAAAATATTAAAATAATTTTTTCAAAACAGCTGCACTATATTGGAAACGGCATTTTCCGTATAAGGGAGTATCTACACTAGGGGCGCGTCATGGTGCGCGTCGAGATGCGCGTCGAGTTGCGCGTCCAAACTGTGCGTTCCAATCTGTTTCACATCGTTTCACTTTTCTAATTACATCGACCCTGACCCTATATCCACGATGTGAAACGAATTGGAACAAGCTTGGAACGCACAGTTTGGACGCGCATCTCGACGCGCATCTTGACCCGCGCCAAGACGCGCCCCTAGCGTAGATACTCCCTTACATCTAAATCTATGTCCCATATGTTGGCAATACCTTCCACCTCTTTTCTGTTGAAAAATTGGCAATATATGGGAAGAATATTGTAGAGTACGCATTTGCCGAACGTGCCGCGATATATTGCCAATACTAGACCCAATATGTTTCCAATATATTGCATATAGCCATATCCAATATATTGGCTTTATATGCCCAATAGCGATGATTTTTGCGCCGGTAATAAATAACTGTTTGTAATTATGAATTTAAATTTTAAACTCCTAAGGAGAAGAAATAAAGCGCGCGAAACGCGCATAATCTCGCTGGTTGATATAAAACGAGCGTGCCTATTGGAAATAAAATATTAACAATATAATCATTTTTAACTATGTTGTGCACGACTCGAAATGCACAATCACACGGAGAAAAATTCGGCGCCGCTGCTAACCTCGAAGCACGGCAGTCCCTGCACTGCTATTCCGCGTAGTCCGTGCGTCGAAGAGGCGCTGTGTTGATACTGTTTACGTGTAACCCGCGCGCTTTCTCTCAAGGTTAGGTGGTGCACCCGACCGTTCGCGCGCGCTGTATTCCGCAAACGAGCAGTCCCTACTCATGAAAGAGTAGCAGCTATACTTTGAGGAGTAGCTACTACTCCGATCGCAAGTATAGCCGCCACCACCGCAATTCAGCGCTCCTCGTAAACCTGAGGAGTAGGGGCTGCGCCGAATTTTTCTCCGTGCACCTACCCAAATTTTAGGCATATAAAAAGGCCCTTTCATTCACTCGTTGGAAAAAATACGGTATGTAACACGAGAAGAAGACTATTTCAGACTCGGGTGAGGTGTTTTCAGCACTCGTCTCCTGCTGACCACCTCCCCCTCGCTTGAAATAGCTCATTTTCTCTCCTTGTTACACAATTTACTATTTTAAATTATCGTTTTGCTTATTTGAAAATCATTTTACTTGGATTTGAAAAATTTTCAAATCCAAGTAGCAGCGGGACGCGAGGTATATGCATATAAGAGTGTTACGTAGACGTATGATACTAACAAGACGACTACTTATATAATTTTTAAACCCAAGTAGCCGATAGATGCGAGGTCCACGCTTATAAACGAGTTACGTAGATGTGCGACACTAAGCAAGACAATTATTAAAAAAATGCTTAAGGACGTTCTCCGGGTCGAAACAGCAATTTTAGTTTTTATATTTTTAAATAATGTTTTATTAATTTGATAATCCAAGAGTAAGTGCATGTAACAAATATATACTTGAAAGAACATAAGACAATTTTTTTCAGACAAATTCAAGCAATAGTCACTATGGTATTGTTACAATTAAAGACAAAAACTTCAATAAGTTCTTTAAATTTTTTTATTTTTTATCCGATCTTAACGAAATAAAGCTTATTTTGTTCATTAAGAAATTTCAGGGGGAGTATCGATGGGAAAATTTATGATACGAGTTACCAGTACGGCGCAATATTAATTTATTTAAGAAAAGCAAGTCAAGTTTTCATCAAAACTTTCTTAAACAAATTGATATTGCGCCGTACTGGTAAATATTATCATAAATTTTCCCATCGATACTCCCCCTGAAATTTCTTAACGAACAAAATAAGCTTTATTTCGTTAAGATCGGATAAAAAATAAAAAAATTTAAAGAACTTATTGAACTTTTTGTCTTTAATTGTAACAATACCATAATGACTATTGCCTGAATTTGTCTGAAAAAAATTGTCTTATATTCTTTCAAGTATATATTTGTTACATGTACTTACTCTTGGATTATCAAATTAATAAAACATTATTTAAAAATATAAAAACTAAAATTGCTATTTTGACCCGGAGAACGTCCTTAAACCCAAATAGCCGGAGGACGCGAGATCCACGCGTACAAAGGAGTTCCAAAGACGTATATCACGTAAGCAAAACGAATATTTGACGAATTTTGAAACTCAAGTAGCCGGGGGACGCAACGTCCACACATATGAGGGAGTTATGAACACGTGCAACATGAAGCAAAGTAAATTATTTAAACTATTTTTAAACCCCAGGAGCCGGGGGACGCGAAATCCATGCATATAAGAGATTTACGTAGTCGTGCTACACTAAGCAGGATGATTATTTAAATAATTTTTATATTCAAATAGCCGGGGGACATAAGGTCCACGCGTATAAGGAAGTTACATAGACGTGCGACAATAAGCAAAACGATAATTTAAAATAGTAAATTGTGTAACAAGGAGAGAAAATGAGCTATTTCAAGCGAGGGGGAGGTGGTCAGCAGGAGACGAGTGCTGAAAACACCTCACCCGAGTCTGAAATAGTCTTCTTCTCGCGTTACAACCTGAGACAAATCATATTCTTTGTTTTTAAGCCTTTACCCTAGCGGAAATATTTTTGTTCAAAAATGTTAAAAACTGTTAGAAAGAGTTATAAACTGTTTAAAAATGTTACAAAATGTAGGATTTTGGACGTTATTACTCGTTTGTAACTGTTTGTAACATTTTTCAACAGTTTTTAACAGTTTGTAAAAGTTATTAAATTATTTAATAACTTTTAAATATTTATTAATTATTAACATAGTAATAATTAATTATTAGTATAATTAAACCTCCTTAGGCTTCTTCTGCATTGTTTGACTATTACTTGTCTTCGGAGTGCTCCCGCGCTCCTTGATTCTCATGATTATAATAATGAGGCTATTAAATAATTATTAATTATTAATAATAATAATAATAATAATAATAATTTATTAATTGTTCATTTTTCCTGAAATATATCAAATTTAAAATTATTTGAAACTGTTTGAAAGTGTTTAAAACTATTAAAAACTGTTTGAAACTGTTACAAAGTATTATAATTAGAAAAAATGTGTCCAAAATCGTACATTTTGTAACACTTATAAACAGTTTTAAACAGTTCTAAATAGTTATAAATAATTTTTAGCAGTTATTAACTGTTATTAACATTTAAAATTTACGACAGGGTACCTCTAGAAAACGTGTTTTTTTACGATTTTTTGAGGTTATCTTCGAAATTCGCTGGACAACCCCCTTTTTTATTGTAGATTCGTATTCAGTGGGTCAAAATTTATATGCGTTAAGGGGGTGCCATAGCCGTATCATTACCGACTGAGCAATTGGCACAGTTTCAAGCTTATTAAAAATAAAATACGTAGAATCACAAAAAATCAAGAGAACACCCTTCTGCGGTTTTGAACGTTCTATCATCCAGTAAAAGTTTGAAGTCGAAATATCAAGTGGTTTTTGCAAAAACTTTGAACAAAACAAAATTCGGTTTCGTTCAAAGTTTTTGCAAAAACCATTTGATATTTCGACTTCAAATTTTTGCTGGGTGATAGAACGTTCAAAACCACAGAAGGGTGTTCTCTTGATTTTTTGTGATTCTACGTATTTTATTTTTAATAAGCTTGAAGCTGTGTCAATTGCTCGGTCGGTAATAGTAGGACTATGCCACCCCGTTAACCTCGCTTCCCCTAGCTACATAGAGGAAATAGTACTGTCCCTGTTACGTTTCATATGTGTAGATAATTCTGCAACTCGCACATTTCAAAAATGAAAAATTTTTAAACTAAATTAATCGTCTCCGAGTATTTAACGAATTTTTGTACTTATAACTATATATATATAAAACACAAATAGCTAAGATGAACTATTTTCAACTAGAGTTTTCGCATGAATTTTCTACCCATCATGTAGGGTAAGTATGCCAGTTACTGTGCCCGCTTCAGTTACTGTGCCTTTAAATCATTTTCATTTATAGTAGATTATACTCATATTTAATCATAAATATCTAAATTTTTATATACAGTTCAATTCATGCTTTTTATTGTTAAACCTACAGTATGACTTAATTATTCTTATAATATATTTCAAATAATTTATTAAATTTCTCATCGCGATTTCTATGATTTTCTTATCGAAACGCTTAACAATATGCCTATACAAAAGTGATTGAAAAACAATAAAAATAACATTTTTCATAATAAAAAAATACACTTAATGTTTATAAAACCCATCTAGTTGACAAAAGAACAATAATTTAAAAAAGTAGTTTTGATTAATATTATTGTTTAATTTAATATAATCCAATAACTAAAACGAATTTTCGGCATGTTTCTGTTACTGTGCACAGTAACTGGACAAGTTTTCATGAATGTATTTAGTTACTGTGCCCCCTCGCAGTAGGCTACGCTAACCTTACTTTCTTATGCTTCGTCGCCTGTGCAAGTCAACTTCGACGTTCGTTGTTTACCCACAGAGCAAATAACACAGTTTTTAATATATTTAAAAATAATATATTTTATTCCCATCTTTATTTTATTTTCTTCTATAATAAGTAAGTACTTCTATACGTAGTAAATCATAGCCCTGCTGGAAATCATCTATTTCTCTCCCATTTTATGAAAGCCAAGTTGAGTGAAAACACTAGAAAAGGTTCGAAAAATCGTTTCACCAATGGGAGAGAAATGGATGATTTCCAGCAGGGAGTCTACTAAATATAATAAAAAAAAACACATTTCATGTTTAAATATATTTTATATAGTTTATGCAGATGCAGATGAGTGAGAAAAAAAGACACGGGATTAAGTACAGTGTCCAGAATCTAAGACACAGTAATTAAAACACTGTATACTAAATGACAAACAGTAATTAATACATTATACACTAACTGACACACAGTAATTAAAACAATGTACACTAAGTAACACACAGTAATTAAAACAATGTACACTAACTGACACACAGTAACTAAATTAATGATACAGTAACTGATGCAAAGGCTTATGCTGTTATTTTATTAATTATTTAATATTCCTTACATAATATTGTATTAAAAAGGTGTTTATTCTGCTCGCAGAATATATAATTATCATATAAAGGTCTTAAAATGATTAAAAATTGAAAAAAAAATAGTAATTGATTAAATACTATGGACATCGCCTTAAGGGGCACAGTAACTGGCATACTTACCCTATATCGGTTGTACACTTTGAAATCGTGCACTTCATTTGGTAGGTATTTGTGATGGACACCCCCAGTTGGGGGTGTCCATTCAACTTCAGGAGATGTCCGGACACCCCCGACACTCCCGGTTGTTGCGCCCCTGGTTATCATTGAAAACGTAAAACACACAAAAAGATATTGATTAGGAAAGGAAAGGCAGTGGGATTAGTAAGAAAGTTAAGGGGGTGTGGTACTCATGCACTCTGTTTTACCGGCAGAACTCGGTAAATTCTATATTATTAAAATAAATATATCGAATTACGTCTTATAAAGAGATAGTTGCCCTATGCAATGTAATAATCTACCAACTTGCGCAGTTTTGAACCCAAATATCAACGGCACCCTAAAAAATTTTGCGAACGAAATTTCGGTTATTTTTGTTCGCAAAATTTTTTAGGATGCCGTTGATATCTGAGCTCAAAACTGCGTAGGCTGGTAGATTATTACATTGCGCAGGGCAACTATCTCTTTATAAGACGTAATTCGATATATTTATTTTAATAATATAGAATTTACCGTGTTCTGCCGGTAAAACAGAGTACATGAGTACCACACCCTCTTAAAGATATTTATAGTATATGTATAATTGTATATTGCTTAAACTATATTTTTTTCTGCTGATTTTGGCCTCAGAGGCCTCTAGGTGTAAGGGCCCTGATAGCTAAAAAGGCATAAAGCACAGCACGGCATAGCACACAAGATCAGCATTGGTTAGTATATCTATAGATACGAATAGTCTAAAAAGGCCCATCTTACGCCCTTGGTACACAATATACTATTTTCCATAAAATAGTATCCTTATGCACCTAAGGAGTAAAGTAGGCTATGGGCTATGTACGCCCGAGAAGGATTTGATGCTCGAGCGAAGCGAGTCATAGCCCTCATTGCTCCCGAGGGCAATACTTATACAATTTTTCGCATGCCCGGCGGAAAGTTATTTGTGCTTAATCCCTGATTTCAGGGTCGAAAACGTCACATCACCTCATTCCTAGAAACTGCGAAATGCAACTACAAATTTTCGATTTCGAATGGGGTTTTAATTTACAAAATAAGGAATATTTTTTTTATATTTTTATAATGAAAATACGGCTTCGTGCGATTATGGGTGTTATTATTTCACTACGAAGGAGTTAGATGAATGTCTATATAATTTTTGTATTTCTGTAATTTTAGACTGAAAATTTTAAAGCATACCTAGTAGAATATTTTTATATAAATTGTGAGAAAATCTTTGCAAAATAAGGAATAAGTATCTTGATAAATATCATAATGCAGCCTCAAATGAACATTAAAAAAACAACTAAATTTAAATAATACAAAATGAATAAGGTGTTTTTACTTCCAAATGAAACATTTTAATTTCTAAAAATGATGTCTTTTGTAAACAAAAAGTAACAAAACGATAACATGCATTAATATTAAGATAATATTCATGCTTATCAATGCACAACATGTTTTCCTTGAATTTGTTCATTCGTCATTTCCTTTAGTTTTGCGCAGTTACAAAATACGTAAGTTAGACTCTTTAAATTATGTTTTAATAATATTTTACGGTAATTAATTTAAAATTATTTTATCATATAAATAGAATTAATAAAATTATAAGTGATGTAACTCTTCGCAAAAGTGACGGAATAATATACTTAACAGAATTAATACAAATTTGTTTAACCCCAAGCGGAAATAATAACTGCAAATAACTGTTAAAAGCTGCAAATAACTGATAATAACTGCAAATAACTGCTAATAACTGAAATAAACAGGTTTGAGACAGTATATTTAGTTTTTTGTAGTTATTAGCAGTTATTAACAGTTATTTGCAGTTATTTGCAGTTATTAGCAGTTATTTGCAGTTTCATTAAATATTAACTGTAGAAATAAAGGTGTCATCAACAGTTATTAACAGTTATAAACAATTATAAACAATTATAAACAGTTATAAGCAGTTATTAGCAGTTATTTGCAATTATTTGCAGTTATTTGCAGTTTTGTTAATAATAAATAAAGTTATTATTAGAGCCAAAAAATTAACTGTTTATAACTGTCAATAACTGTAAATAACTGCAAATAACTGAAAATAACTGCAAATAACTGTTAATAACTGTTGATATAGCACCTTTATTTCTACAGTATTTATTTTTAAAACTGCAAAAAAACTGCAAATAACTGTTAATAATTGCTAATAACTGCTAAAAACTGATTATACTGTTTCAAACCTAACTGTTTATTTCAGTTATTTGCAGTTATTTGTAGTTATTAACAGTTTGTAGTTATTTGCAAATCCTATTTCCGCTAGGGACGTAATAATTGCGGTGTGAAACGTATTATCAAGTATATATGTATTGATTAATTTTTAGTATTTTAAAGACTTTAATTTATTTCAAAAGATTCGGGAATTGAAAAATGGGATAGTATCAAAAGTTAAGATCAGTTTTTTAATTTCAGTGAGTGATTTAATCAGATGTATGGGAGACGGCTAAAGATGCTACGTCGAGCGAGAGTGCGTCTTGAACGAAAACCCCTTGTTACATATACTGTAGTATAAACTCTCAGACCTCAAACAAAATTGCGCATGAGATAATACCCATGTAGAAATAATAAATGCAGGAAATCATAGAAAACCGTAGGAAATTGTAGGAAAATGTAGGAAAGTGTAGGAAACTGTTGGTTTTCGGACAAAATTTGTTCGATTTTGTACATTCTTGTATGGTTTTATACGTTTTCATACGATTTATAAATTTTCTCAAATTTGTCTGTAAAAATTTAAATGTATGAAAACGTAAGAAAATTTACGAAAACGTAAGAAAATGTAAGAAAACGTACGAAAACGTACATTTCCGTAAGTTTTAATGAATCTTACAGTTTCGTACAGTTTTGTACATTTATTTACGGATTCTTACGAGTTTATATACTTTTTCATACATTTTATTACGATTCGTAAATTTTTTGCGTATATAACAAATTTTTCCTGTCGAAATAGTAAATGTTGGAAATTGTACAAAACTGTACGAAACCGTCCGAAAACGTATTAAATCGTAGAAATTAACCATGCAAACTGTCCGAAAATCAACACTTTTGTACAATTTTTTGCAGTTCCTCACGGTTTTCTACATTTTCGTAGTTTATTACGATTTACTACACTTATTTTTTTCCATATGGGTAGATCTGTGTTTAATAAGGTATAGCAAGTGGTTTGCGCTCAAGATGCACTCTTAACTTCTGATACTATCCAGTATCCCATTTTTCAATTCCCGCTTCTCGAGGGGTACTCGAGGCTTTGAGATTTATTCACCAGGCGTCTCACGACAGTCACGACCTTAGACTACTAACTGAAGGTAGCATGTCGCGGCAAAAAGCGTGACCGAGTCAAAGAGAGAGAGACAGAAAGTCGCCTTGTTAAGACCAGCGTCAGCGCCCCTCACGACAAAATCCGAACTGCTTATTGAAGGATAAACACAGCTATTTAGCATGAGCGGTATATGAAGAAAAGTTTATTTAATTAAGAAATAAAATAAATAGGGATGGTATGAACGTCGAAAAGTTTTTTACTGATTTATCCGATATTGTAAGATATATTGGCAATCGAAATGTGAAAGGTGAGACCCGCGTGAAAATATGATATGAGATCTCATATGAGATTGTAAATAAGATCTTAAAAAGATCTCAAATGAGATCTACATGAGATCTCATATGAGATCCTATTACGAATTTCAGATATTATATCTCACATGAGATCTCATATGAGATCTATCTGCAATTTTCTATTAAATAAAAAACTTAAGCCGTTAGATCTCATGTGAGATCTCATATGAGATCTCATCTATGATAAAAAGTTTTAAATATTTTTTTATTTCAATTATACAAATACTATTTGCATGTCTTTACTGTATTTAATTTAATTTGTCGCTGAATCGACGTATCAAAAACAAGGCATGCCTTGTAAGTTCGACTCTTAAAAAGTCATTGAAGTGATCGACTCTCACAGTCTTGAATACACTCGACATTGACAACTTTTTTATAGGAACAGTCGGCGGGTCGCCACGTATCGGCGAGTGGCGGTAATAAGGAATGGGTCTGGGTGACAAGCTTAGTACCGCCACTGGTCGATACGTGGCGACCCGCCGACTGCTCCTATAAACAAGTTGTCAATGTCGAGTGTATAAGACTGTGAGAGTCGATCACTTCAATGACTTTTCAAGAGTCAAACTTACAAGGCATGCCTTGTTTTTGATACGTCGATTCAGCGACAAATTAAATTAAATACAGTAAAGACATGCAAATAGTATTTGTATAATTGAAATAAAAAAATATTTAAAACTTTTTATCATAGATGAGATCTCACATGAGATCAAATGGCTTCAGTTTTTTATTCAATAGAAAATTTTAGATGAGATCTCATATGATATCTCACATGAGATATAATTCCTGAAATTTTTTCATTTAATGGAAAATTGCAGATGAGATCTCATATGAGATCTCATGTGAGATATAATGTCTGAAATTCGTAATAGGATCTCATATGAGATCTCATATGAGATCTCATATGAGATCTCATGTAGATCTCATTTGAGATCTTTTTAAGATCTCAATTACAATCTCATATGAGATCTCATATCATATTTTCACGCGGGGAGAGTTTATAAGGCAAATCGCATAATATTTTGTAGATTAGCCAAAGAAAATACTGATTGCTCAGCAGAGTTAGTAGCACTGTGCAACACAGTTCTTTGGCTAACCTATAAAATATTTTGTGATTCGCCTTATAAACTCTCTCTCGCCTTCCACATAAGGCCTTCGTGCCATTGCTAATATATCTGATAATATCAGACAAATCAATAAATGATTTTAAGACGTTCATCGGATCACTACTTATTTTATTTTTTAATTAAATAATCTTTGGTTCGTATACCGCTCATGCTAATCAGCAGTGTTTATCCTTTAATAAGCAGTTCGAATTTTGGCCGCGAGGGGCGCTGACGCTGGTCTTAACAAGGCGAATCGGGGTACATGCTCTCTCATTCTAGCACGCACGGGATTCGTCCAAACTAGAAGTTGGCGCTGATTGGTCCGCTCAAATCCGCATCAATTTAAAAAATCACTAAATAAATTTTTAATGTATGTAGAATACGAAATGTATATAGAAAACAAGGTTTGAAAATAATTTGTATTTTTACAAATATGGAACGTGCACGAAAACATTAATATTTAGTTTAAGTTAAAACCTGAACCATTCACCGGTGGGCCATGATACTGCACATAGCTTATGCCGACCCGGTACAATTTTTACTTAAAGGATTTTTTACTTTATCCCCATCGAATTTTTCAATTGAAGAATACATGCTATGAATTTATTATTTTTTTTTTAATTTAAACAATAAATGCAAATATGTGATGATCTGATATTGATATTTACAAATGCTGTCACCCGTAGGTAGTCTATTTCCCTCGCTGCAGCATCTGCAACCAATCACCGCCAACTTCTAGTTTGGACGAATCCCGTGCGTGCTAGAGTGAGAGAGCATGTACCCCAATACTTTCTGTCTCTCTCTCTCTGACTCGGTCACGCTTTTTGCCGCGACCAACGAAGATAGACATAAGTAGAAGCGCAAAGCGGCAAAGCCCATAGGGATAGGAAAAGTGAGGCACCCCGGGCTGTAGTTCGCACCCCAAGAGGCAGGCGGCGCGATGATCGAATTTCCACTATACCGCGTCGGTACATAAGTAGAGAATATGTAATAAACCGTGTACTCCAATAAACCTCCAACCAAAACTCAAACCCTAAATCCAAATGGGGGAACACTTAAATACTACATCCATGTTCTATATTACATCGGAAGGTATAGCGCAGTCGCTTAGGTCTTTGCTTTTGATGCAGCCGTTGCTGGTTCGAATCTCTTTTTGACTAATTTTTTTTTTTATTTAAAATTATTATTTGATTATACATATCAAATCTGTAAAAATGCAATATTTTTATAAATATTTATATACTTCATCAGTATTTATGTTTCTATTTTTAAATTTAGCCTTTTAAAAGAGCCTATATTTTTATTTTAAAGTTTAAAATAAATAATTTTTTAATAATATAACATTTTTTTAAACACATTGAGTCTCAGAAAATATATATAAATATGTAAATACTGTAAACATTAAACAATATATTTATTCATTATTTAGCAAAGTATGTAGTATTTGAAAACTATAAATATCTTGCTTTTAGCTGATGCCAGTTGCATTTTAGAATTTTAGATTTGTCATATATTTGTATTAGATTTAGAATTTTCATTACAACTGACACCACTCGCACTTTGCCGGTGCACTGTTGATAAACAGCGATCGGCCATCGCAAAATGTGCTATATTAAAAAATTCCGAGCACGCATATTGGTTAGCGTTTCCCGCCCTACTTAAATCTACGTTTTCAATTTAAAATCTGCATATTACTTATAATTCATATAATGATTACGACGAGTACATAACTACATACTGATGGTACATTTAAGCTTAATTTTTCTTATTACTGTTATATTTAATTTTTCAAATAAAATCTTAAAATTAAGATTTAAGAAGGCAAAAAATTGTATCATAAATATTATTTTTATCTACGACATTAAAAAAATTTAATTTTATAAAAT
The DNA here is from genome assembly GCA_036365515.1 of Torymus aiolomorphi. Lineage (NCBI taxonomy): Eukaryota > Metazoa > Arthropoda > Insecta > Hymenoptera > Torymidae > Torymus > Torymus aiolomorphi. Next base: position 39,123,755 of record CM070876.1, on the reverse strand, counting down.
TGCATGAGGAAATAAAAAGGCAGTTAAAAAAATAGAAGTTATATTTTTAATAAATTGTTTTTATTATAAATAAAACAATACGTAGTAACATTTTTTACTACAAATAAATGTAATACAAACGATTATTTTAAATTATGACATCAACTAAAAGCAAGATGTTTTTAATTTTCACATACGATTTTGCTAAATAATTAACAAATATATAATTGTTTAATATTAACATTTATAATTTGCATTTAAAATTTTAATTATTAAAAAATTATTTATTTTAAATTTTAAAATAAAAATATAGGCTAAGACATAAACATTGCTGAAATATATAAAATATTTATAAGAATATTGCATTTTTATACAGATTTGATATGTATAATCAAATAATAATTTTAAATAAAAAAAAATTAGTCAAAAAGAGATTCGAACCAGCGACGGCTGCACCAAAAGCAGACCTATAAAGCGACTGCGCTATACCTTCCGATGTAATATAGAACATGGATGTAGTATTTAAGGGGGTCCGAAAGTCAATTAAAAATTCAAATTTCGCGCCACAATATAGCAGACGAAAAAATAAATAATTTGCCTATAACAAATAGTAAAAACAATATTACGGAAAACCAGGACTGCATTGCCCTCCGTTACATTATTATCTATCATTTAACAAAATTTGAAGTTTCTATATAAATATTTCGCTGAATGGCATTTGAATTACTTGATTTTGAGACATTATTCAAATGCCATTCAGCGAAATATTTATATAGAAACTTCAAACTTTGTAAAATGATAGATAATAATGTAACGGAGGGCAATGCAGTCCTGGTTTTCCGTAATATTGTTTTTACTATTTGTTATAGGCAAATTATTTATTTTTTCGTCTGCTATATTGTGGCGCGAAATTTGAATTTTTAAGTGACTTTCGACCTTTAAGGGATGCCTTACTCGTACTATTACCGACCGAGCAATTCACACAGTTTCAAGCTGATTAAAAATAAAATACGTCGAATCACAAAAAATCAAGAGAACACTCTTCTGTGTTTTTTAACGTTCTATCATTCAGTCAAAGTTTGGAGTCGAAATATCAAGCCGTTTTTTCAAAAACTTTGAACGAAATTAAATTTCGTTTGTTCAAAGTTTTTGCAGAAATGACTTGATATTTCGACTCCAAACTTTGACTGAATGATAGAACGTTAAAAAACACAGAAGAGTGTTCTCTTGATTTTTTGTGATTCGACGTATTTTATTTTTAATCAGCTTGAAACTGTGTGAATTGCTCGGTCGGTAATAGTACGAGTAAGGCATCCCCTTAAGTTATTCCCCCATTTGGATTTAGGGTTTGAGTTTTGGTTGGAGTTTTATTGGAGTACACGGTTTATTACATATTCTCTACTTTTTATTGTTTTAATGAAGAATATTTTCGTGTGGCCTTATCAGTTCTCAATGACATCGTCCAAATGATCAAAATGTTATGTTATTGCTGATACATTACCAACACTTCTCTAGTTATATATCGACGCGGTATAGTGGAAATTCGATCATCGCGCCGCCTGCCTCTTGGGGTGCGAACTACAGCCCGGGGTGTCTCACTTTTCCTATGGGCTTTGCACTTCTACTTGTGTCTACACTGTTAAAAATTTTCTGAAATTTAAGATAAAGTCTGTAAAGTCTGTAATAAAACTTCAAAATTTTTATTAAATTTCAGTTAAATTTAACTGAAACTTCAAAAGTTTCATTAAATTTCAGTTAAATTTACAAAAGTTTTATTAAATTGAACTAAAATTTAACAAAAAAACTTCAATATTTTTAACAGTGTATCTTCGTTGTCGCGACATGCTACTTCCAGTTAGTATATGCTCTGAGGTCACGACTCGCTTTACATATATTGCAAATACAGTGCATAGATAGTTATAGGTACCTGCGAATAGCAGAAGCCAGAGGTTGCGTTGTATCGCATAATATGTCAAATTCGGAAACACCGCTAAAAGAAGAATAGAGTTCATTTTAATTATTATTTTAGTATAATTGTGTTGTCTTGCAATATAAATAATTTAAACAATTTTATATTCCAAAAATGAGAACATTAACAAGAAATTATATCACGAAACTTAGAGTGCAGTCGATTTTACGATTGAGGTAAATATTGAATTATAACCTTAATAGAAGAAAAAATTTTATCCACATGTAATAAGTTTATCAAATGTAAATTTGAGGTTACTAATAAATAAAAATATCTTTCTTCTGAATTAGTACCTCGGTAACGGCAACAACACCACAAAAACAATATAATAAAACAAAGTCAACAGTTGATTTTCAAGATGTTTCTCATCATTCAAAGTTCAGTGAAAATTGGTGGGATCCCAATGGTGAAATGAGAGGACTCCATGCTATGAATCCTTTAAGAGTAAAATTTGTTAGAGATGGTCTTGCAAATGCAGGATTTAAAGAAACTAATCCAAGTCGTCCTTTGGAAGGTATAAAAATCTTAGATGTTGGCTGTGGTGGGGGACTTTTGTCAGAACCTCTTGCGAGAATAGGAGCTAATGTTACTGGCCTTGATGCTTCAAAAGAATTGTTGTCTATTGCAAAACAACATGCTGAATTAGATAAAGATCTTTCTTCAAATTTGAAATATGTGCATACTTCAATAGAAGATTTTTCTGAAGAAAAAAAGGAAGAGTATGATGCAGTTGTTGCATCTGAAATTATTGAACATGTAATTGATCAAGAATTATTTTTAAAAGTACAGGAAATTTTAAATACTTTAAATTAAAATAACTTATAATTAGTGATTTAAATTCAATTTATTTAACTATGTTTTAGAGCTGTGCAGATGTATTGAAACCTAGAGGTTCTATATTTATAACAACATTAAATAAAACTCTACTCTCCTGGTTTACAGGAATTATTGCAGCAGAATATATTTTACATCTTGTACCAATGGGGACGCATGATTGGAATAAATTTATCTCTCCTGATCAAACTAGACAATTGTTAGAGAAATGTAAGTATTTTGTGATTATGCAAAATAAAATAAAATTTGTTTGCAATAATACAATTTCTTTTCCAGATAATTGCAAAACAAAGTTAATTCATGGAAGTTTTTATAATCCTACAACAAATAAGTGGTTATGGAGTTCCTCAACTGCAATACATTATGCTCTTCACGCAGTTAAACAAGAAACTTGTAAAAACAAAACAAATAAAAGTTAATTTGTAAATATAATTTAAAAATATATCAAATTTATTTATATTTGTTATTTTTGTTATATAAAAAATAAAATATTAGTTTGAACAATTTTATAAATGAGCATTTGTTTTATTGTGGCTATGTTAGTATTAAGCAAGTATGCAGTAGAGTTTGTAAATAAAAATGAATATATCTCTTATAACAAGCTATGTCTTAAATTTAAATAATGTCCATTCTTAAGTATAATTTTGTTAAAGAAATTTTCTATTTTAAAAATAAAACAATTTGAAAACATTAGAAAAATTGTAATAACATTTATTATAAGAAATTTTGAATAAAAGTCAAAATTTTACGAATCATACATACCGATTTGTACTACAGGTGTACACCGCAGCTTTACTGAGTTACATTATAAAGAAATGTTTTTTCAAATTAAATGTTTATTTGTGGAGGAGTGCCACCTAGTGCGCGCATCATGTACTTTATATCCTTGTCCTAATACAAATACATTTATACATGCACAGCACACGAACGTCACGATTGTCACGACGCTGAACTGAATATATATATATATATATATACCTACACTGAACACGTTAACACACGTGGGTGATTGACTGACTGACAGGGTTCTGGGTCTTGAAAAATTATATCGTCTATGAGATGACGGAAGCTCAAAAAAGCCGTCGTCCAGTCCAGGTTGACTGTAACCTCAAATAATTGTTTAAGGCGCAAGTTATTGTTCAATCTTATTTAGAGTTAAATAATACTTATACTGTATTCATTTGAACGTAAAAACACAAAGAGATCCTTAATAATCATGCACTCTGACGGCGCGCCTTTTCACAGTTACTAAAGTACCAACCGCGCCAATGCTACACTAGTCGAGTTGAGTTGAGAAGACGAGTATTCCCGCATCTTTCTTTCTCTTCGGAGATGAGCTATTCGAAGCGAGGAATGCGATGATTTAGTTATGCTTCCCTCGACCGGTTATTTTAAAGCAATCAATTGTCCGTTTTACGAAAACGGTTATTGCGAGAGGCCTTATTGTCACTTCAGGCATTCACGTCGAGGTAACCTAACTCTCCTGTATTGTTTCTAAGCTTCTTTTGGAAATTCTTTCCCATAATATCAAAATAATTAAAACATTTTTATACAAAATGTAAAATCAGTCCCTGAGCAATAAAGTATTTCTTTTTACTTATCATACCTTCAATACAGTAAGTATAAAAAATTTTCATGTCTGAAATAGTTAAAAGGTTTTGATATCTAGAACTTTTAAAGAAAACTGATAAACACAATTTTAATGCATTAAAGTTTTTTATTATTTTATTGTGTCTAAGATTACTTTTTAAAAAATTATTACTTACCTTGTATTACGTTTTGTTTTAAATTTATTTAATTAACTTCATTTTTTCAAAAAGTAAATTCTTTCCAAAAAGATGGAGCCAGCACATCTACGGGGATCTCATCAGAGACAAGCCACACAACTTCGAAGTCTCAAAATGGAAGCTCCACCTCCATGGGAGCAACTAATAGTGAAGTTATACAACAACTTGTCACTGAAGCTGTTAAGAAGGCGTTAACAGATCAGAATGTCATTACAAATACAGAACACATTGTAAATAAAGTTGTAGAAGGGTTGAAGCCAAAACTTGTTCCTTCGGTGCTTTCTGCAACACCTACAGCTAATCATGAAGTCCCTTCTCAAAATTCTGTTATTAACAAGCATGTAGGTATACCTATTATACCAACTGGAAAACCATCTCCATGCGTATACAATCCCACCCCAATAGCAGAATTAAAAAAAAGACACATACCTGTCACCGCTTATCAACCAACAAGGGAAAGTAAAGCAGTTAAACGAAAATCTCCAGATGTTGAAAGAAATTGGATGGCTGTTATACGCAATATTAGTAGTATCAAGGAATCAAAAGTTAGCTACACACCAACTGCTATCAATCAGAAGAATTCAATTGAAAAAAATTCTGTTCATGATTATATTCCAACAATGAAATCAGATAATTCACTGAATTTGTATGACTTTAATAGTAGCAGTAATGACTCCTACATTCCTGAAAAAAAAAAAAAGAAAGAATTTTATTGCCCAAAACCAAAAAAACGCAGAGAAGAATATGTTCCTAGAAAACCTAAAATCCCTTTGAAGGATAAGCAAACTTTAGATGATTCATATGATGTACTTGGAGAAATTCTTGGTAGTTCTGAATCTAACCCTAGTGTTACAGTTGACGAAGAATCTCAAGATTTAATGGAAATAGAACCAAAGCTTTCAAATGATGATGTCAACACAATAACAGTTAAGAGTACAACCAAAGAAGAAGAGAAACTAGACGTAAAAATTAATAAAACTTTACACGATGAAAAAGAAAACAAAGATAACATTACAAAAGATAATGAAACAAACCATAAAAGTGATGATAAAATTCCTTGTAAATCAAATACAGACAAATCTCATGAACATGAAGAGACTTTAAAATACAATAAGGAGGATGTATCAAAATCTAAACGTACATCTTCAGAAAAAACAAATAAAGAAGATTCAAGGAACAACAAATATAAAGATAAAGAAGACATAAAGAAAAGTAAAAGTAGAGATGAAGGTTCAAAACAGAGTAAAAGTAAAGATGAAGATTCAAAATACAGTAAAAGTAAAGAAAGTGATTCAAAACATAGTAGGAGTAAAAAAGAAGATTCAAAGTACAGTAAAAGTAAAGACAAGGGAGATGAAAGAAAAAATAAAGAAAAAGATAAAGAAAAAAGCAGAGAAAATGATAGGCATAAACATAGCTCTAGAAGTAGTGATAAGGAACGGACTTCATCTTCTTCCAAAGACAGCAAGAGCAAAGAAAAGGAGAAAGAAAGAGAAAAAGAAAAAGAAAAAGAAAGAGATAAAGACAGAGAAAAAGAAAGAGAAAAAGAAAGAGATAAAGAAAGAGAAAAAGACAGAGAAAAAGAAAGAGAAAAAGAAAGAGAAAAAGAAAGAGAAAGAGAAAAAGAAAGAGAAAAGGAAAGAGAAAAAGAAAGAGAAAAGGAAAGAGAAAAAGAAAGAGAAAAAGATAAAGAGCGAGACAAACGAAGCAGTAAAGATAGTTCTCATCGAACAAAAAAAGATTCAAAATTTGATAAAGAAAAAAGTTCAAGCTCAAGAGATTCAAAGGATAAAAATAAAGATAAAAGTAGGCACAAATCTGATGACAAAGATAAACATAAAAGTAAATCTAGTTCTTCAGATTCGAAAAGCAAATCCAACAAACAGTCTCATAAAAGTTCAGACAGGCATGGTTCTCAGTCTAGTCAGAAATCCAGTAAGTCAAACGAGAAACATTCAAATGAAAGAGAAGAAGGCATTAGCGATAAGAATGAAGAGAAATCTGATCAGGAAGAGAAGTATGACAGTCCAGAATATGAAGAGTTTTCGCCATTTTATGATGAACAACTGCTTGAAACATCTGATTCAGAGTATGATGTAGAGGAAGAATGCCGAAAAATTTTTCAGGTAAAATATTATCAGTTCAAGCTTACAGTTTTAAAAATATCTACCATAAATTTAGGAATGAATTTTTATTCGAAAGGAAAAATAGTTTTGTGCAGTAATGACTTTGTCAGCTCTAGCATTCAATCATATTATAATGTAGAAATAATGTTAATTTGTTTTGTTATTTATTATATCATTGTTCAGGAATACGAAGTTTCTGATCATCCGAAAGATGTAACAAGTAAAGCTCCTCTAAAATCTGAAGTGGAAGAACCTGAAGAGATTTTAAAGAAAAGAGTTGCCCACCCTTCTGCAGTTTTAAGTACAACAAAACAAACTGGACCAGTGCAACCCCCTAAGCGCTTACAAAATCCTCAACAACGAATGTATGAGAGATGGAGAATGATGAGAGAAGTAGCTGCTGAAAAAGCTGCTGAAAAAGCAGCTGTAAATAAAGTTGTAGAGAAGGGAGTCACGAAAAAGACAACTGAAAATAATTCTACTGTTACACAAAATGACCATCAAATTAATGGCAATGGTAAATATTTTTTTATTTAAACAAAAAAAAAATATTTCCAATAATTTTTATTTTTTAGGTCGGATTAGGATAGCACAAGTTCCTTATGCTATGTCACTTGCATTAGAAAAGAAAAAAGTCTTAGAACAAGCTGCAAAAACAGAGACAAAGACTATAGCTCAAACTAAAAAAGGAGGAGCACGTGTTGCTCATATTCCTCAAATGGTAATAAAAGTTAAATTTATAATTAAGATGTCTTGACCTACGATAATTTTTTAATATAATCTCCAGGTACCGCAATTAATTCGTCCGGAACCTTTACAAACTTCTGGTACACAAAAGTTTCCTCTTAATGTACGTCAATTTTATATTAACGCGATGCAAGATATTTGTGTCCAAATATATACTAATGCTGATGATGCAGCGCAAAGGGCTGTTCGCGAAGAATTTGCTTGCTATGAAAGGTGTAAAGCTTTAAATGTATATAAAAATTCTTGTATGCTAACCGTACACAGGCTTCGTAAAGAAGTCGACCAAAAGTCTGATGAATCAACAGCATCCAACAGCGGTATGATTTCTCACGAAGCCGTTCTTGCTGGAAAAGTTAAGGGTTCATGGAGTGTCATCAAACCAAAAAGAATGGTGACAGATTTCAAGGGTGTCTCGTTGTATCATATGTTAGTAAAATGGATTATGACTGAACAAGATCTTAAAGATAATGGTTTTCCTAGATTGCATCCTGATGGCCCAAAGGTATGTAGGAATACTTAAGCTTTGTTTTCCACGAAAACGAGCATCTATCTTAAAAATTTCTTTTGATCAATATAATATTTATAGAATCGTAAGAAAAAATATTTTTCCAACACATGTACGATTTTCGCGGTTTTTTGGCCTAAAAAAGCAAACCAAAAGTGCTTTTTTCTGACTAGCGAGCAATAGTATATTATGTACCTAGGGAGTAAAAGTAAAGAATCTCTCAGAGCCCGTGTAAATTGTCCCCCGAGCCGAAGGCGAAGATGACAAACATGCGGTCTGAGGCATTCTTTATTTTCTCCCGTGGTGCGTATACTTATTTTCACCATACCCTGGCCAAAAGTACCACTTTCGCTCTCAGCTCAAAAACGCGAATATGGTATTTTCGACCCGGGTATGGTGAAAAATAGTACACGCAACACGTGCTCTGGAAGCACCAACTCTTTACCTCCCTAGTGGCGTAATGTACTATTTTCCCTGGCGAGGCCGAAATACAACCGTCGCGATCGGGCGACGGGAGCAAAAGTGATACTTTCGGCCCGCTACACGGAAAAAAAATATAGGAAAACGGGGACATACTCGAAATGTGTTGAATTTTAGAATCCATTTTACCAAATTTTAGTATTTCGGAAACTAAAGTGGAAATTTACAATTAACAGGTTCACCACTGACAATGTATAAGCTTTTTCTACCCTCTGGTCCTATTCAGTAAACTTTTTAATGATGATATATACATCAATATAAATATGAAATAACACTTATTTGTAGGCTCTAAAACGGATATTTATTAAAATTTGGGCATGAGTCATTTTTGAATCATGCAGGACTGGATAGAAACTGTTTCTGTTCAATCCTGCATGACGCAAAAATGACTCATGCCCATATTTTAATAAATATTAATTTTAGAGCCTACAAATAAGTATTATTTCAAATTTTTATATTGATGTACCTATATATTATTATTACAAAGTTAATTGAATAAGCCATGAACGTAGAAGAAGCCTATAAATTTAGAGTAGAAAAATCCATAAATGACTCATGCTAAGAATGAAGGTGTGAAATTATTGATTAAAAAAAAACACTATTAGGTTTTTCTTGTTTTTATTAGAAGCAATTATTTTTACTCTTAAACATTTTATAAAATGTACAAAGAGTACAAAGTTAAATAAATAGAATTTTATTTTTCTTGTTCAAATGTGTTTTGTTAAAACACTCTAAACATATATGGGAGCGTCCAGCAGAAACGGGCCACCGAGCGCGCGCGGTGCCTTTTTTCGCGTAAAAGGCGCTCTGTTTAACTCGCTCATAATCGTATGCTGCGTCTTTGAAAAAAAAGCCAAGGACTTATATCGATAGATTTTTTTCTGCTCTTTCCAATTGCGCCATTGTTTTTATTGCGAAACGCGTTCTTCCGGACGAAAACTCGAGTTGAATATTGAAAGCCATTTTTCTCAAAGTATATCATGCTTTTTTTTAAAATAAACTACATCGTTGGAAAGTACAACTCTTAAGCTTCAAAACCCTATCTTGGAGAAGTTGGAGAAATAAAGGGTTTAAAAGTAACAACATGAAAAAGACAGCGCCGAGGGTTCGCGGGAGCCCCTCGCGCCCGTGCGTACGGCACGTTTAAGTGCACGCTCTATTCAATTCGCTAATAATCGTACCAAGTCTCTGAAAAAAGAACTAAGGACATATATCGATAGATTTTTTCCTGCTCTTTCCAATGGTGCTATTATTTTTATTCCGAAATGCTTCCTTCTAGTTGAAAATTCCATTTGAATGTTTAAACTCTATTTTTTCAATAAAATATCAGTCTTTTCTTCAAAATGAATTATATTCTTCAAAAGTACAAGTCTTAAACTATAAAATATTATATTTTTAAGTTGAAACATGAAAAGTTCAAAAATAGTAAGATCAAAAAGACAGCGGCTGCCCGAACTTTTTACGCTATGCTCAAGGGCGGATTAATACACGCGATGTGCTATTTCGCCCTTTCTTTTTTGTAAATATAAAATGTTTTGTAACTTACAATGCCAATGCGTGGACATAATTTTGTGGATCTAGTTGTAACAGTTAGTATAATATTACAATGAACTTTGTTCATTTATATAACAAAAACTTGGTACACGATTATTAGCGAATTGAATAGAGCGTGCACTTAAACGTGTCGTACGCATGGGCGCGAGGGGCTCGCGCGGACCCTCGGCGCTGTCTTTTTCATGTTGTTACTTTTAAACCCTTTATTTCTCCAACTTCTCCAAGATAAGGTTTTGAAGCTTAAGAGTTGTACTTTCCAATGGTGTAGTTTATTTTAAAAAAAAACATGATATACTTTGAGAAAAATGGCTTTCAATATTCAACTCGAGTTTTCGTCCGGAAGAACGCGTTTCGCAATAAAAACAATGGCGCAATTGGAAAGAGCAGAAAAAAATCTATCGATATAAGTCCTTGGCTTTTTTTTCAAAGACGCAGCATACGATTATGAGCGAGTTAAACAGAGCGCCTTTTACGCGAAAAAAGGCACCGCGCGCGTTCGGTGGCCCGTTTCTGCTGGACGCTCCCATATGCACATTACATTCTTTGCATACTGTTTTGATCGATTTTGTTCGAACCCAAGCATCTTCCGCAGATAAACCAATTTTCTTGTTTTTTTTGTAACAATTTCTGCACCTACGACGAAAATTTAATTTTTTTAGAGTGTGAAAGTACCGTCTCACAGACAGTTTCTGAACTCATCATCATTGATATTTAATAAGTCCCTTGCTAGTTGCTCCCAAAAATTTAACAAGGATTATTATTTTGATTATTAAACAAGGATTATTGCATTTTGGGTTCTTCGTCTATACAAAATCCAGGCATTGATTATTGCAGTGCCAGTGAGAATCTCAAAAGCTACTTTTCGGTACCATTTAACTCCTCGTCTCAGGGTACTATAATACCCAGACAGCTGATCTGACATGTCAACTCCTTTCTTAACTCTGTTATAATCCAGAACACAAAGAGGTGTCTGAATTACAACTCCTCTTCCTTTTTTAGTAGTGTCAGTCAAAAGGCATTCATGGTTTTTGACCGTTGTCAAAACTAGAAAATCAATAAATGTCGTTAGCAAAAAAGATTATTGTTAACGTTCAAGCAGTTCGATTTTTTAATTTCTTCATTCGCGCACTTTGTGCTTAAACGTTACGTCACAGCGTGTCAGTGCCATCTACATTCATTTTTCATAAGAAACATTATTCACGATTTAACCAGTCGGTAAATTATAGTATAATTATAGAATTCCGTCTTTACCGCTTTGACACGTTATTGTAGTTTGATTATATTTTCTAATCAAAACTCACGAACAGACCTCCTTTTAGCTTATTCAATTTGAATTTTGAAACAAATCTCTTCGAGACGTCATAGTTCTTTATTGAATCTACAACACGTCAAAGCGATATATTATCAACATTGATAATTGAATGCGAAAAACGGGTGCCTGCAGTTGACGGTAGCGGGTGGGTTTTAGATCACCTTAATTTTTTATATTTTCTAAAATTAGATAAACAATTAATTTAAATTATTGGATGAGCATCCTGTTGAATATAATTGTTGTTACAATCATACAGAATGAGAAAATAGTGATAATAAATCATTTTACTAAAGTTCGAAAAAGTTCAAAGCATTAGAGTAGAAAAAGTCGCATGAGTCGTATACGGCTCATGCCGGATGGGCGGGAAAAAATTTATGAGTCATTTTTGGATCATGCCGTAGCGAACCTGTTAAAAAAATTTTTTTTCGCAATCTATATTACCGATGTTATATTTTAGATTGTGAATGGTAGAAAAAATAAATAATTTGTTGTATCTGAAAAAAAAAGAAACGCAGAGAGCTGGGATCGAACCTTTTTTTTTTTTTTTTTTTAAATTTGTTTATTTGCTCATTAATAAAGATATACAAACATGTGTAGGTGCAAACAATCAATAGAAAAAAAAAACCTTAATCTAAGGCGGAGATAGTCAAATACATGGCCGGTTGGGCACTCGCAGTTGGTCGTTATAGGGTTGAGATTACACATAGGCACATGGTGGGGGATGTGTCCGGCGGTGACAGATTCGTCGATTGCCTCTACGGTATACATAGTTTGCGGTGAAAAAAAATGTATGGAAAAACACCGACATGGAGTTATCGAATTTGGGTAAATTGGTGCATAGATTCTTAAAGCTATGAGTGGTACGGGTGGGGTTTATATATTTACATCAGTTAGAACGTAGATATTTACACTATAAATACAATTTACATAATTATATTAGGTAGGGTTGACGTTTTGGTCTTGACTAGTTTTCGTCTTTGCTCGCCTTCGTCTTTCGTCGACTTTTTTAGGATCGCTTGATACCCACCAGTATTTTTTACTAAATCTATACGTATCGCAGAAATCTCTATTTGGAATTGTTGTTGAGTATTTAAGTATGGGGGGGGGGGGGTTGTTTGATGAATATGAGATTTTTTATGGGCTTGGTGTCTCGAGGCGTGATAAATTAGCGGAGTGTTTTCGTGGATATGTATAATATTAGAAGAGTCAAAGTATGTGAATGAGTGCGGATAAATATATTCAGTGACAGAGTTGGCAAGTATTTCATAGTTAGGTGCGTGACTGTATGAGTACAGGAAGGAATTATTTATTGTTCTTAGATTCGCTAAGTAGTCACGCACTAATTTTAAAATATGAAGGTCGATACGCGGGACGTTGGCCGTATCATAGATTATACTGTTACTGATAAAAAACTTATTGTGCTCGTTTCTATAAATGTGCAATGCGGTGCGAGTCGGGGTCTGCGAGCAGAAAGGTACTTCTGCAATGGTCGCCAAGTTGACTTAAAGGTATGCCTTATATCGACAGAGTTCTCTGCCGTACCGACCACAATGTTTTTAATTAAATATTAATTGTTATAAGCTTTTTCTTTAATTCTATGTGTGGATGCACAAAGGCAAACCTATTATCTAATTTTCGGTCAAATTTCAGATAAATCTATTGGAAAATAAAGGCGAAATTTGAAAAACCACAAGATGTCGTATTTTGGGGTTCATATGATATTGCGATTTTTCAAATTTCGTTTTTATTTTCCAATAGATTTATCTGCAATTTTACCGAGAATTAGATAATAAGTTTGCCTTTGTGCGTTCATACTTAGAATTAAAGAAAAAACTTATAACAATTAATATTTAATTAAAAACATTGTATCAACTGATGAGAATTTTTTCATCGGTCTTACAGTCTTATAAATTAAATTAAAATAATTAATATTTATGGCAGTCAGATTGCCCTTGTTTATAATCACCCCCGCAGAATCTGAAATAAAAACTTAATTAAAACCTGGAAAGAACTTTATTAGCAAAGGACTATCTGACTGCCCCCCACCACCAAATTGGCCAATTGCCCAACGTTTCGAGCCCGCTCCGGCTCCTCCTCAGGGACTGAAATGAAACCCGCGATACACCTCCTTATATACCCATATGCAGTTGTACCTGAATGTTTTGGGGATGATATCGTGGATGTGTTTAATTCTATCCATGATAGAATTAAATTCACAAAAGAGGTTGAGTCAGATAATCAATTGAGTTTTTTAGATATTAGAGTCATTAGAGTTAATAATAATAGAGTGAAATTAGATTGATATAGAAAACCTACATGGTCAGGTAGATTTTTAAATTTTGATTCTCACCACCAATTCGGAAACAAGACAGGTGCGATCAAAGGTGTCAGTGACAGAGCGATTAAATTGTCACATAAAGATTTTAGGAAAAAGAATTTAAATTTAGTTAGAGAAACATTTATTAAGAATAGTTATCCGGTAAAATTTATTGATAAAATGATTGATGAGAGAGTGTGGGAAATTTATAATGGTGGATTGAAGAAGCGGGCAAATAATCAAACAAGGAATAGAAATGGAAAGAACGCATATTTTAGTTTACCATATGTTAGAGGTTTGTCGGAAAGGATTAGAAGGCTTTTTAGTAAACATAATATTCAAGTTTTCTTTAGAAACGATAATAATTTAGAAAGGTTATTTAGTAATTGTAAAGACAAGGATGATAAAGGTTTAAAATCGGGAGTAGTTTATAAAATTAATTGTCGGGATTGTAATGGATGTTATATTGGTCAAACGGGTAGATATTTGAAGAAGAGAATATATGAACATCAATATAGTTTACGTAGTACAAATTTTACATCGGGTTTGAAAGAACATTGTTTAAATAGTTTGCATTCTTTCGATTTTGGGAGTGTGGATATTTTGGAACAAGGGATTAAGAATAAATATAAGAGGGGAAGCCTTGAAAGTATTCACATTCTAAGGAATCGGAATAATGTAAATTTAATGGTAGAGTCAAATAAATTAGATAACATTTATCATTCTTTATTAATTTAAGTGAGAGTAGAAAGTTGGAGAGGGGAAGGTAGATGGTGGTGAGGGTAAAAGGAAATAAGTGGGTATGGGTATAAGGAGGTGTATCGCGGGTTTCATTTCAGTCTTTGAGGAGGAGCAGGAGCGTGCTCGAAACGTTGAGCAATTGGGCAATTTGGTGGTGGGGGGCAGTCAGATAGTCCTTTGCTAATACAGTTTTTTTTTAGGTTTTAATTAAGTTTTTATTTCAGATTCTGCGGGGGTAATTATAAACAAGGGCAATCGGACTGCCATTAATATTAATTATTTTAATTTAATTTATAAGACTGTAAGACCGATGGAAAAATTCTCATCAGTTGATAGTAAGTTGCAGTCGACATAAGTAATATTTTTAATGATAAAAACATTGTAGTCGGTACGGCAGATAACTCTGTCGGTATAAGGTATCCCCTTAAGCGCTGAAGCGCAAGAAATCGCAGGAAGTTTAAAATGAAACTCAAACTCGAGAGAAATAACTTTAACTTGAGGTTTATTAAATTAATGAAGTACTTTATGAACTTTAACAAACAGATAGTCTTTTGACCGTGACTCTATACAATTGCAAAATGCGTAGAATGACTTTGACCTTGGCGACTGACACTACGACGTGGTCAGGGTGCTTGCACTAGTACAACTGGGCAAAGCTACGAAGCGTCTCATGTGCTCGGTAGCGACTGACTCGATGCCGGCGGTGTGGCCCAATTTATATTCTGGATAGTGGGTGGAGCTTCAGGTTGGTAGTGGGAGGCAGTATGATGTAGAGGCTGTAGGGCGCCAGGTTGCCTCAGAAGCTTTCCCCCATTCTCAAGTAAGGACCTCCCCCCTCCAGTGGCGTGGGACGCTGCTAGTCCGTGATTAGTTGTCGACGATGGCTCGGGCCGTTAGACCGTTGCGCCATTGCGCAATAGTTCTGAGAATTGTTTGTCTCTGGTTGTCCATTGACTTGCCCTTGATGTGGTCTTTGTTGTCGATCGTTAGTTGTCCTGGGGGTGACTCTCGAGTAAACACTTCTTGGAAACGCTTGCGTCCTCGACCTCTTGGAAGTGTTTACTTCCTCGCCAAACCGTTTTCTCGACCTTTCGTCCCTGAAGGCAGACTACGCTACGAGATCGTATGTTGGTTGACCTTCCGTCCTTGACTACAGGCTGCGCTGCTGATTATGTTTCTCGGCGAGATAGTAGGCTGTTTGACCCTTCCACCTTGGCTACAGGCTACGATGCTGTTTGTGTTCACGTTGAGTGACCGTTCACGCTAATGGATTCCTGGTATTGTTGACTCCGACTATCTCGCCCTCTTCGTCCTTGAATGCCTTGACCGTTGCAGCCACCTGTCACTTGGGGATTTCCTAGAATCTCAGAATAATAAATAATTCCTAGAAGAGCTTTTCACTCTGAGCGAGCTTCAATTATTAATTATCATTATTAGGTTTGTTTCGCTACCCATTACCAATTGTCGATCACCTGATTATTGTTTATTTAATTACGTACGGAGTTAGTATTTATCGTTAGAATCATTTATTTTCATTCGGGTTATCGTAAATTCATTTATTATTTATTTATTATTTATTTACGGAACAATTGAAATAATTTATCTGATTAATAAAATAAATCAATTATTTCATTGTTAAAATCTTCATCGGGTTTTTAGTTTATAGCAATACGTTTCAATACGTTTGTTATTTAGTTGGTTGATTTATTTAATATTTGTTTTGAAATTAATCTTTTAAATTCTAAATTATCATTGTAGACCGATCCTAAATATTCTGTTACTCGTCCATGCGAACGCAGCTCATAACAATATACAGCTTGTGTAGTTCCACAATAGGAAAAATTCGACACATTAATAAGTTAATTAACTATTTCTTTCATGAAGGATGTAGTACGCGAGTTTCTAAATTAATAAATATTTGTAAAAATATGCAGGTTATATTTTAAAATTAATTTTATAGAAGAGGGTAATTTTATAGACTTTTGAGGTCGGCTTGCTGATGTTGTCGTTAGTAGAAGGTCTCGTAATTTTTGGTAAAGTGACTCGTAGAAATTGCTACAATTGTATCAAATTTTAGTAAACTGACTCGTAAAAATTGCTACATCTTCTATCAAATATTAGTGTTTTGAAAATTTAGTATAGTAAGTACTAAATTTTATATAAGAAATGTAGCAAATTTTATAACCATATTTATTTTTAAAAAGGTGTATACCATTAATTGCTAAAAATATATTAAATATTTTGACAATTTGAGTATGTCCCCAAACTAGTAGAAAAATAGTAATTTTTAATGGAAACTTTTTTTCCGTGTAAGCAAAACAAAAAATTATTTTTTTGCCCAGTGGGCGGAAATGCACACTTTTCCGCTCGCTGCTGCCGAGCGGGAATGACCATTTTTTTGCTCGCTGCTTACAACTGCGTAAAAATGTCTCACAAAAAATATGGTGTGTACCTAGGGTTAGTGATCTTTTTAATCTCGTCGGTTTGCAGTACTCGTCTTCGGCTCGCAAATCGCACTCGCCTTCGCCTCGTCCTGCAAACTCCACACTCGGTCTAAGGATTAAGCCCACTTTCCGCCCTTGGTACATAATATACTATTATTTGTAAATAGTATATTACGCATCTAGGGAGGAAAAAACTTGGACAGTCCAAAGCGCGCGTAAATTGCCACTCGAGCCGAAGGCGAGGGTGGCTAACACGAGATGTGGGCTGGCCAATTTTTCTCCCGCGGCGCGTATACTATTTTTTTAAAAAACGCTATAGTGTATATATATGTATTTAAAAACGATATAGAGTATAGTGAAATAGTATATTACGCATCTAGGGACGAAAAAAATTGGTCAGCCCACATCAATTTACACGCGCTGTGGACTGTCCAAGTTTTTTCCTCCCAAGGTGCGTAATATACTGTTTTTTTGCCTCACTTCAATGTTCTTCACATGTTTTGTGTCTATAATGCTTATTTTTCTTTATTTGGCAATATATTCATAAACTTCTGTATAATATTTTGGCACTACATTAAACCATATAGGTGATATTACTTTTTATTGAAATGAAAACAAAATGTGCATGCATAAAATGTTGTGTAGATATACGTTGGAATAATAAAGTTTTCTATTTTTAGGCACGACCGCTATTCGGGAGAGCCTTATATCTTTACTAGAGCGAAAATTGTTTCACGTCAAATACTTATATTATTATATAAAAATGTGTTTCCAACCAAAATAAATTCTATTTGGATGTGGTATGTAATCAAGTTTCCTGATTATCTCAGCAAGATTTGCATGAATCAGATCGGGTGTGATATCATATACCCCTCTCAGTGTAGGTTTGTGATGGTCCTATAGTTAAATCCATTGGAAAATACAAAAACACCAAAGCATTTAAAAAATTGAAAAAATCAATTTTCAAGCATAAATATAAAAAAAATTAGCTGATGCCACTGCTAAAACTAATTAAGAGACACTTTTTTGTATACAACATTTTTTACTACAACCAATATTTTTTTAATACAACAACAAAAGCCTCTAAAAATGTCTAAATTACCCATTTTTTGATCATACAGAATTTGATTCAATGCAAAAGTGTTAAATACAAAAGTTACAGATCTAATTAAAATAAAATTTTTTTGTATAATACATTTCTGACGATCTAGACTTATAAAAACAATTGGTGACGCCTAAATACACATGAAATAGTCGATTTTCGCTTATGATTCAACAGGATTTGATATATTAGTGTTCGAGATGTAACTTTTCATCATACCCCGGCCGAAAGTTAGCCAAAACATGCACGTTTTGTGGCCGAGAAGTTGCATATTACAGTCACATGTTTTCAGTATATGACGTAACTATAACCTGCAATTTCTCGGCCGCAAAACGTGTATGTTTTGGCGAACTTTCAAGCCAGGATATGAAGAAAAATAGTTTTTTTGCAATGATGAAGATATACAGGTGCTCCTAAGTGGTAGTGGTCGTCCCTTATATGTAAAAACAAAGTCTGCATGGACAGCGGAGGGTCGGCGTTGGCGCGGCGAGCGAAGCGAGGTGCGCTCGTGTGTTCCCCTATAGTTTAAAAGTAACTTTATAATTTACAACACTTACAGGGTCGAGCTAAATTATATGTGACAAATACAAGAGGTCAATCAACTCCTTCTAAAGTGCCTAATGAACGAATCTGCTGTCGATGTAAGAAATCGTTTATGGTTGATAAACATGGTTTTCCATTGAGGAAAGAAAATTGTATTTATCACTATGCAAGAAAGTTTACGTTTAGGGGAGAGAGTAAATATATGTGCTGCAAACAAGATGGTTCATCTGATGGTTGTTGTGATGCAACTACTCATGTTTGGGACTTTGTTGATGTTGATAATCTTAGGGGATATGTTTCAACTTTTGATAAAGGTAGCAATGCATATTAAAGTATTACTAAAGACTACTATATTAACTAAAATATCAAAATTTATATACTGATGAATATAACTGAGGATAATTAACTGAAATCTTAATTTTTAGACAATACTGCCACCGAAGAACAGGGTGTATTTGCTCTTGACTGTGAAATGTGTTATACAACACAAGGTTTAGAACTCACACGAGTCACTGTAATAAATGAAGAATGTAAAGTTATGTATGAAACTTTAGTCAAACCATCACATCCTATTATTGATTTTAATACCAGGTAAAAAATCATTTTTTTTCTAAATGGTCCTAAATAAAATTGTTAATTTTTTTTTTCTAAAAATTGTTATTGTGTTTTATATGATACTTAATTGCATAAGGAAAATGTGAAAAATATATATTTAATTGAAAATTTCTTTTATCAAATCATTCAACAAATCGTTAATTCCAATAAAACCATTATTTTTTAACTTAATTATGGAATTGAAATTTAAAAAATTTCAAATAATATAATTGTACATTTGAATTATATAAATGTAAATAAAAAATATAAATATATTTTAACATATTTTTACGAAAAAATACTTGAATTTAATAATAAATTAAATTAACCATGTATTGTCAAATATATTATAATATATTTAAGATATTTATCAAGTATATTTTAAGATAAAAAATGTTTTTACAATAACGTATTAGTTCTGAAAATTACATTTCTACAATAACAAAAATATAAATATTGACTGAGTCGTAAAAATTATGCCTCATATACAGAAGTAGAGTTTAATTAAAAATAGTTGATGTACGACATAAACGCAGAACATATGCTACCAATCTTACTTTCCAAATAATAATTTAATATTCTATTTGATTTGTTAACAGGTTTTCTGGTATTTCTGAAGGTGATATGATAAATGTGACAACGACATTGCTAGATGTACAGGCAACACTTCTATCAATGTTTTCATCGAAAACTATACTTATAGGTCACAGCCTTGAAAGTGACTTTAAAGCACTAAAACTTCTCCATGACACCGTTGTTGATACTAGTATTATGTTCCCACATAAAAATGGTCCTCCTTTCAAAAGAGCATTGAAAAATTTATGTTCAGAATACCTTCGGAAAATCATACAGAATGATCGTGAGTGTTTAATTGTTTTCATTTTTCAAAAGTCGGAATTAGGTTTTATATTGAATCGATGGATCCTAATAAAAAAGACGTATCTCGCGTGGGCCGATTATAAGCCGCGTAACTAGATAGGAAACGATAAGGAGTGACGCAGTTTATAATCGGCCTGTGGGGGATTCGTCTTTTTTATTTGGACCCCTCGAAATATTTAATTAAATAAAAATATGTTTCTTTCTAGTTGGTGGCCATGACAGTAAAGAAGATGCTATTGCATGTATGGAACTTGTCATTTGGAAAGTAAAAGAAGATGCAAAACTCCAGTAAAGTAATATAATTTTTTCGGGATATTTATCTACGAAAAATATCATTACATACTGCTGTACTGACAAATGTATTATAAATTATGTAACATATTGTAATATACGCGAACAATTTTTCTCACTGTAGTGTTTGACTAAAATACTCGATTAATTACTTTTTCTTAATATTCGAAAATATCTGTAGCAAGATTAATATCGGATCTGATAAGTAATTTTTGTACTTCGTTACTTATTTATACTATATGTCTGATAAAACTTAATTCATATATTTTGTAAATTACATTTTTTTAAATATTATATTTTAATTTATCTATTCTGGAAAATCACTGTAGTAAGTATTTAGAGCTAGTTCTTCAGTCATTAAGTAATTATAGTTAATTTCTAGTGTATATCAAAATTATTTCTTTAAAAAAACATAAGATTTTTCTTTTTTTGTTTGACGAAACATCTTAATTTTCTTTTATTTTAATCACCGAAATTTTTTAAACTTTATAATTATATCAAATAAAAGGTATTTTTTCATAAAACTTTTCTCATTTTTTATTACTCATAAAAACTTAACAACACATTTATCTTAAATAGTTGAGAACGATCTTTGGAGGCAAAAAATTGAAAAGATCTTAGGTCTTTATGGCAATGTTTTATTGGCTTAGTACGCCAACCTCATATCAGGCCTTTATTCAAACACAGAAATAAATTAACATATAAAACTTTTTTTAAAGACAATTAAACAACAAAGTATAAGTACAAAAATCAAAATTACCGAAATTATAAACGTATATATTATACGTCGATCAGATGTTATTCTCGACTGAAAACAATAACACGTACACTGCATTTATATACGTTAGACGATGTTTACATAAAGAGTTATACAGCATTAAGTTCGTTAATAATCTTCTTTTTTATTAATACTATTTTGATTGCTTTTTATATAAATCGTTTCGGAAATCAGTCTTCTTTTCTAATTGCTTTCAAAATCTAATACAGATGTATTTTCCCAATCGAACTCATGTTTGTTTTTCAATCGATGTGTACTGACAACATACTCTTTATTTTTGTTTGTTTTATGCTCATTAATGCGTGTGTGTAACGATCTTTTAGTTTCTCCTATGTATGTAGCAGAGCAATTTAGGGAATCAAATTTATACACCACATTAGTACGATCCCATTTTTTAGTTATGTCTTAAGTTTTTTAAATCTAATTTCGATATGGTTTTCTATAAACCACATAGGATAATCATTGTTACGTAAAATCTTCTTTATGAGTTTTATATTGTCTAAGTGAAAATTAGAATCTGAGAGTAAAACGCTCTATCAACTAGGTTAAAAATAATATTCTTTTTTGCTGTGTTGGATGATTTGAAAAATAATTGATTACACGTCCCGATGATGTCGGTTTTTGGTACCAATTTGTCAAAATTTTATTGTCAGTATTAATTAATGTCATGTCTAAAAAATTAATTTTTTTGTTCTCTTCTAGTTCATAAGTAAATTTTAGATTTATGTCATAAGCATTAAAAATTTTAATCACTGTGTCAATATGTTGTTTTTTATCACAAATAAGCGTAAAGTCAACATATCTGTAATAAAAAATAGGGGTACAGTCATAATGTAGTTCTAATTCTCGTAAGCAATATTTTTCCAAATCATCCATTACAATGTCCGTCGATACAAATCGGTGAACCCATCGGGGTTCCATAAATTTGTTAATAGGCTTAACCATTAAAAGTAAAAGACGGATTATTAAACAGAAAAGCGGTGCATTCTTTTAATTCATCAAGCGGGATGTTACACTGATTATGGATGGAAACCGCTCTTCTATCTAAACTATCCAACACTAATTCGCACGAGATGTTTGTAAATAACGACGTTACGTCTAATGACAGTAAGATGTATTCATCCGTTATTATTATATTTTTTAATTTATCTTTCAATTCAAAACTCTTATTGATATGTGAACGAGGTTTTGGTATCGTATTCTTAAGTTCTTGATATACTATTTTTGCTAAGAAATATGTGGGGCTTAACTAATTAACTAATGGAACAATAGGACGTAACGGTACATCAATTTTGTGAATCTTTGGTAATCCATAACATTTCGCCAGTGTCGTATCAGATTGAGTTAAACTATTTTTATGAAAATTTTGATCATTCGGTTAGGCAAAGACAACTAAAAAATGGGATCGTACTAATGTGGTGTATAAATTTGATTGCCTAAATTGCTCTGCTACATACATAGGAGAAACTAAAAGATCGTTACACACACGCATTAATGAGTATAAAATAAACAAAAATAAAGAGTCTGTTGTCAGTACATATCGATTGGAAAACAAACATGAGTTCGATTGAGAAAATACATCTGTCTTAGATTTTGAAAGCAATTACAAAAAAATACTGATTTCCGAAATGATTTATATAAAAAGCAATCAAAATAGTATTAATAAAAAGGAAGATATCCAAAGACTAAGTACAATGTATTTTTCTATTGTTAACGAACTTGATGCTGTATAACTCTTTACGTAAACATCGTCTAGCGTATATAAATACAGTGTACGTGTTATTGTTTTCAATTGAGAATAACATCTGATCGACGTATGATATATACGTTTATAATTTCGGTAATTTTGATTTTTGTATTTATACTTTGTTGTTTAGTTGTCTTTAAAAAAAGTTTTATATGTTAATTTATTTCTGTGTTTGAATAAAGGCCTGATGAGGTTGGCGTAAAAATTGGCAACGAAACGTTGCCATGAAGACCTAAGATCTTTTCAATTTTTTGCCTCCAAAGATCAGTCTCAACTATTTAATATAAAAATGGATGGCGTCATACCTTCAACATTTAACAAATAACACATTTATCTATCATCTTTATATAAAGAAAGGAGAAGTCAAATCAAGACAAGTTCTTTCAAAAAAATGTGTGATTTTTGTTTTATTACCGTTTGTAAAAATATACATGAGATTCTACACATCATTTTTTCAGTCCTGTTATTACAAAATATGTGGGATCTCATTGCGTTATCCATTTCTAAACATTTTGTTGGAATCATTTCTTGCATATTATTGTCTAGGGTATTGTAAAGTACAAATATACATGTTTTGAAAAAATCAAAAAAATATAATGTAACATATTACTTCTTTTGTATAAATCACACACAGAATAATTTTGGAATGTTTATAATGTGAAACGAAAAAGATGAAGTAGGTTTAATTTTGAGGTTTGTCAATGAAAGGGAATAACAATTACTATACAAATATACAAAAAGATTAACAATCAGGAATTGTGTAACTAAGAAATGAGAACAGAAGAAAGAATGTTTTCCATCCTTTCATTTTGTATACTTTGCAAATATACATTGCTAATTTTACAACATTTCACAATCGTTACCATGTTCTCATGTGCAATAATGTCTTATACTTGCAACAGTAAACTGTCAACATTTAATCATTTGGTTAATGCTTTTTTTAAATTGATTTATTTAGTTAAATTGATTAATCAATGCAAAAATGGGCAAAGACCAATGCATTCAATAATTTGTTTTCAATTTCTTGAAATTTTGTTGAAGCAGATTACGAAAAAATTGCTCAGCAATGGTTTCGGAATGAATAATTTTCACATAAACTCCCATCCAAGTAATCCAATGTTTTTAATCCCCAAGTAAAAGAATTAATTTTTGCGGTTTTCATTGTAAAATTAAATGACATATGTAATCAAGACCATATCACATTGTTAAATTCAAAATGTACATTTCTCTTAAGAACATTTAAAATTATTTATAATGTAATAAATTAAATGTTACGTTATTAGAATGTCAGATTTTGCTTTATTTTTTATTTTTACTTGGGGTAATCCATGTTTTCTTGTACATTTCTTCATTTACTTGCCTGTTACATCTGAAAAATGGACTAAATATTAGTCTTTTTCTGATGACATCTATTCAGAATCTATCCATCTAATATTTATAATATTTACATACATGCAGGCATGATTATAAATTTACATGACCGAAAAAATATGTATATTTAGCTGTACATTTATCTAAAACTATGTTTGTCTAATTGACAATCAAGTTCATAAGACTTTATAGTTTATTATTTTAACAGTACCTTTTTTAAGAGCCCTTACTAATAAATTTTCATTTAAAATAAATTTTTAAAGTGCATTGTGTGTACATATTTTTCTTACATTAACGTCGGTCCTAAAATATACTAGAACTAAAGAATTTTAATCAATTTTTATCAAAAGAGCAACTGAAAATGTCTCAAATTTTTATATAAATAATAATAATTTTTAATATAATTATAAGTGTCAGAGTTGGTCATATCTCATTTTGTATAATTAATCAATATACAACTTCAGTGATAATAAATTATTTATACCAGTTTCTGACTTTAAATTATTTTATTTAACATAAGACAATATTTTTTAAATCTTAATGATGAAGTATAAACATATATATCTTCATGCTAATATTGTAAATTGTTATACGATGACGCAAAAAGCTTTAAAGAAAAAGTCTATTGTTAATTATATGTTGTATTTTTATTTTTTATATTCTCTTTGTGTAAAAATTTTAAAATAAAATATTATCACTATATTTGCCATATTCAACATTTTTTTTATATTTCCATCACATTTTACCTATGTATATGAATCTTGACAAAAATATTGAATGGTCACCTCTTTTTTGAGCTTTTCGCGCATTTTAAGTTTGTACTTTGTTTTGTGTTATATTCATTGTTTAAAAATCATTAATTAATAGATAAAATTATTTTTGTATACTGTAATAAGAAAGAAAAAATACTTAGTTTATTGAAAAATTGTTGTCTGCATGATAAAAAGGCGTTAAAAGTTTACTTAAACTAAATTAATACAAAATCTCCTAAATTTGCATTTCCTCTTACTATTCACATTCGCTGTAATTTAATTAGTGCCTAACTATATGTTTTAACATTCACATTTTTTTCAGTAACACGAAATTACATTACACTAAGATGTTGGACTTTCTAAGGCCACAAACTCTAGCGTTATAGCCGGTGTTCTAAACTATTTAGCAAAGACTGGATTAGTAGTAGTCAGGTCTGGGATTTTTTTTCTTTGCATTTAGTAGAAAACTTTTGAATAGAAATTAACATATCATATATTGCAATTATTTGCAAATTAAGGAATTTTTTTGAAAGAGTTTTGAGAACAAAATTGCAGTGGATTTAAGTTAAAAATGTATTTATAAATATACCCTAAATTTGTATACATGTTAAAATTATAAAGGCTTATAACGACCGTTATCTTTATTATTTTTCAATAAAATATCATCTCCATTTTTTTGCTATAAAAATGTTTAATAATTTAATATATTCCTATACGGTGCACTGTTGAATTTATATAAATTCATTAATTTATAATATACATACTATGGGTTAGTTTTTGTATGATTATACATAAAATCGAATTGGAAACCTAACGTAAAATTTACGTAACGTTATAAAAAGGATTATCAGTATATAGTGAAATGCAAATTTTTAACGTATTGTAGTACTTAATAATCACCGAGAAAACAACAAAATATAAATTTTTCACAAAACAGAAAAAATGCTTTTTGTGAGTCTGCTATAAAATCACTTTTTATGCAGATCTAGTATAAAAAAAGACTAAAAAATATAGAATAGCTTTCAAAAGACTAAAAGTAATTCAACAGTGTCCGCAAGTAGAATATTTAGAATATTTATATTTTGTTCACACAATATGTATACAAAATATTCAATATTTGAAGAATGGATCGTAATTTTACATTTTGAAAAGTGACACCCAGTCCTGGCATATACATATATGTGTGTATATGTATCTTTAACATATTACTCAATTCAAAATTTCAGTGATAAAGAAAGGCATTTCCTTCAAAACCACATATAACTTTTTATGGATCGCGTTAATTATTGTTTCCTTTAACTATTCTACAAAAATGAAACAAAAAGTTACAGATACAAAACTATTTCTTATCTGTTTATACGTGCAGTTATAAAAAATTTCTTGCAAGCGTATAATCTCATTGTATAACGTATATAATAAATAAAAAAAAAAAACAAAAAAAACAAAAAAAAAAAACAAAAATTGGCTGATGTGTTGCGCCATAATAAAAAGAAAGTTGCAGACCTTCATAAAAAGTTAAAATTGGTTTTTCAATATGATACACAGTAACATGGCTTCCGCCACCTGATAAAGCCAGCTACTTCTCGTCTTTCTAGGAATCGGTATCGACAATCGTATAATATGTATCAGTTACATCTCTAGGTAAATGTAATGTCTATATTTATAAATACGCAATTCCCTCAGTCGCGCGTTGCAACGAAATACATGATGCAAAGAGTTGAGATAGTTAAAGTGCTATGTGTGTGTGCGTGCGTGCGTGCGCACGCGCGCGCGCGCGCGTGTGTGTGTGTGTGTGTGTGTGTGTGTGTGTGTGTGTGTGTGTGTGTGGAGGGGGGGGGATGTAGAATTAATCGCATTTAAGGCTTGATCGGCTCGTCGAATTCTTGATCGCCGACGAGGTAGAGGAACTGGAAGGCAATGGCAAGGAGGCTGATGCCGAGGAGGTCGCCCATCGCCGTGAGATAGGGTATCGCCGAGTTGTCCGGGTCGATCTTGCGTTTCCACATCCAGTGTATCATGATGTAGGCGATGTAGAGGAGGGCCGCGACTTGCAGCATTGCCGCACACAAGTAGACGAAAACGAAGAGCGTGCTCATCGACGTCTGGCCTTCCTTCATGTAATTTATCAGGTAGATGAAGATTATGTGGCCCGGTATCACCATACTCATCAGGACACGCGTTGTTCGCGCATGCATCCCTAAAATCATTCGATCTCACCTTATTCACCACTTTCCTGTACCTTCTTTACGCCGAAAATTCGGTTTACTCTAGTTTATTTTCTCTGATATAATTAATAAAATATTCTGTTTGCATCGACCGAAAAACGTGCGATAGATATGACTATTCGTAAATATACTTGGAATAATAAGATTATCAAATAATTTTTACAAAAGTTTTTTTTATTCTAATTTATAAATAGAGTTTAAAATTTTCCAATTTGTAATGGCTACTATATTTGATGACTGTATCATCATAATGCCCATAGTTAATCTTCATAGCATTAACATATTTTTAACGGTTATATTGATAGGGGGGAAAAAGAGATCTACACATTGAGAGGCTAGATTAGAGATTTATATACCTTTTCCAAAGAAGCTAGCCATAGGGGTGATAAAAATGACAGGATGAGTGTGTCCCGGAGGTATGGCAAGGATGCCGAGCTCGGCTTGCTTATGAAGCGCCGTCGAAATTCTGCTAGCTTGGACGGCGACGAGGTTTCCGCCCACCCCGTTGATCACAGGCTGGTAGACGGTCAGATTCTCAAAACGCGAGACCATGAATTCGAGGATAAGTCCGCCGCAACTGTCAAGATCGTTAAGAAACGTCTATACAAAACTTATTTCTGATGCTGATTTCTATATTAGCTATTATATTATATTACCCCACATGATTTTGAATGCCGATGAAAAAGTGCATAATGCCGAAGTGAGATTGAGAGTTATATTAATTGAAAATAATCTGATAGAATAAATAAACAACTTCAAATATTATCAACAGTCAGTAGCTGTCATTTTCAATTACTGACGTTTGACTTGTATTTTAAAAAAAGCAGTTGGCCTTGTCGACGACACCGGTGATTTTAACTAGTTCTGTTTGCCAATGCGTATAGATAACGCAATGAAGTTGCAATTTTCCTATAACTTTTCTTAATTATCATAGCAGGCTGATAAATAATTATCTAAGAAATTAAGATTCCCGAATAAATATACCGAAAAAGTGATTTTTTGTGCGATCGATTAAATAACTACCCCCCAGAATGAATTTGAATGAAATTTATAAAGAAACGTGAAAGAACCTGCTGATGAGCATGGCGACGATGACGGGCGTCCAGCCGTAATAGAGGACGTCGTTGGTGTACTTGTTCTTCTTGGCGATCCACACCCAGAGGGGCGTGACGAGGACGTAGCAGGCGATGACGAGGGGCGCGAGCCAGTCCTGCTTGTCGATGGACTCGTAGAGTATCGTCGAGATCCAAGCGAGCAGGGCGAGCGAGGTGATGTCGCCGAGGCTCGCGGCGATCGGCGTCGCCACGTTATCCGGATTGATGTGGCAGTGGCGCGAGAAGACGATCACGCCCGCCGTGATGAGGCCGAGGACGAAGGAGGCGAGCGACGCGGTCACCAGGCTGCTCGCGCACAGCAGGTACGCGTGGTCCAGGGACACGGTGCCGTTGCGGAACGCGCCCATTACCATCGCCACCACCGAGCCCAGGAAGCCCACCACTATCGCCTGGCACTGTGAACAAGACCGAAGAAGCCTTTTCTTCACATCCCATCGCCATTTAATCAACAGCTAAAGGCTCGTTTTATTTCTATAGCAAACATTTATCTTTTCAACAATCAATTCGCCGTTTCATGGGCTTTCCCACTCTTCTCAATCATGCATTCAAAATAATAACAAAGAAATTCCAATCAAATTTCTTATCTTACTTTGATAGATTTTATCTCTCTACACTTTTTACGCAAAGCATGCTCAATTAATTTTATATGTTCTTAATTATACAGTTATTCTTGTATTGTATCTATCAAAAGAACAAATAGAAATAGAATTGAAAAAGATTTGAAATTTTTTTTGTGAGTTATTTGTTGATCTTATTGATATATATGCATCTTCCGCACTGTAACGTAATAAACCATTGAACTTGCATTAAATTATTTAATCAGTGCAAAAATGACTTTTTGCTAAACTTAATTTCCATATAAAATTACATATCTCTCGAGGTAACGCGGATTTACATGATAATCTAGGAAATATCACACTGCCTAAGTTTCTTATGCGAAGCTTAATGAAGATGAATGATTTTCTTTAAATAGTGATTTAATTTTTAATAAAAAGAAAAAAAAATAGATAAGTAAATCCAAAAACTTTCAATTTTTTTGTTTTGCTATTCCTAAATAACCTTTTATTAAATATTTTAAGAAAGGATCAACAAAGAGTTTATGTTTTTTATATTATTTTTTTAAGTCTTGTACAATTAGGCTTGATGGCAAACTTATAGAACATCTCGCAAAAACTTCAGTACGTAACTATAATTTTGTTGTGAAAAAACTAAAGCATGCAATATTAGAATAAAAACTGAATATGTGTATCCATTAAATCTCGTTAAGAGTTCAAGTTTTTTTTTGTAAAGTACGCATTCGATTTCGAGATATTTTTTCTTTTAAAAATGAATTGCGATTTTCTTATCTATAATTTTCTAGATGTGTAAACAATCGAAAAGATAAATAAACTGAAGAAATATACGGATTCGTCATACTATTAATTTTAAAGATTAATAATTTTTATTATGATAAGTATGTTGAAAGTTGAAAAATTTTCCAGAATTTCCCATATTTGTATCGTATCGAGTAAACAATATTTTTTTTGTAAGTTAGTTGAATTAAGAAAAGAGAAAAGCTATTGCAACTCGAGTAGAGTAGAGATAAAAAAAGAAACAAACCCTTTTTAAAAAAAGTAGATCTTCCATCGAAAAGAAAAAGATTTCGTCTAAACTCTAAAACAGTATTATAGCTTATTTTCTTATTTGACACATGATTACACATGAGTAAGTAACGCGAGAATGAAAATAAGACGTCTCGATTTTCGCGCCTCCTCGGCTGCGCCTATATTTTTTCATCGACCGCCCGATCAGGACATTCACGTGCTTGATTTATCACCTATGATGGCGGCGACTGACGCCGTTGTAAGCCCGTCGATCAAACACAACGGTGCGCGTATCCGCGGCGCAAGGCGAATATGTGCCCCGGGTAAATACACGTCGCCGTCGCCACTTATACGCGCCGGCATATATGTATATACACTTACATACGCCGACGAAGGCCGAGCGGCGAATTGTCGTGAAGACGCCGCTGCTAGCCGATTGTGAACCTGAGAAATTGATTTACTGGGTCGACAACAAAACTTATTTTGTAGAAAAGTCTGCTAAGAGATTGGTAAGCAAGCCACAGCTTATGATTAATCGAAAAAGCGGAAAACACTGTAAGTAAACAAACAACAGTCTTTAAATATCAAACTACCTATCCCAGTATGATGGGAGAAGAAATAGTCGAAATGTGCGCTATTTATTTATCATAACCAATATTTTATAACATTCAATTCGATTTTTTGACAAAATTTGATAAGCCAATTAAAGCGCCATTTATCAGTTTACTTAACAAACTAATCTTGACATTTCATTTGTTCCCTTCTTTAGATATCTCTTCATTAATAATGTATCAATTTTAAACTGTTCGTTCAAATAGAATGACAATTTGGACTATTACGGAAATGGTATTACACAGCATATTGAACTTAGTGATAAGCTATTTGATTAATCATAAATTTAGTCGTTATTCAGAAATCGTTCTGGTAAAGTGAGAAGAACGACGTTAAGAAGTTTGAAAATTGACTTTATAGAATTAGAAATTCATATGAAAGCGCATTATATTTATCCAAGAACATAACTTTAGGAATATAAGAAAGTTCTTTTTTTTTAAACATTATTTTATACCTTGTCAAATTTTCTGTGATGGTATACTATATTGACTGATGAATTTTAAATTATAAATTTTGTAATTTCCATGCACATTATCGGTGTGTATTTACGTAAGTTGCAAATGAGAACTGCTAATCAGTTGAGTCTTTAAAAACTATAATTATAGTCATCAAATCAACAGAAGTTATCATCAATAACAATTACTGCAGCGTAATTCCTTGGTACGAGCAATTTTCATTCTCAATTAGTCAATGCAACTTAACTACGCAGCTATTATTCCGCATCACTTTGAAGATCCAACACTGTGTCGAACGAAGCAAGAAATAAAAAAGGCCGGTAGTGCCTCGCGAGGGGAAGATTTTTCGACGAGTCGTGTACGCGCGACGCCATAGAATAAACCGCTCCGACGACAATTTGACTTTATGATTATCGCGGCGCGCGAACTGGACGGATCATTTATTCATTTCATTATCGTGAAACGCCTAATACCTCGCCTATTTTCCCATTACGACAACGAGACAGAGGCTCGGCTCGTCCGATATTCCGAAATGAATGCAGGCTGTAGATTTCGTGAATATTTTTGAAGAAATTTCGACATTACTCTCAGAATTGCATTCCTAAAGCGAAATTAATTTTTCATATAATTTGATGAATAAGCATAGGAATCATCATAAAGGAATTCTGAATAGATTAACAAAAATTTCGTATTCTTGAAATAATTTTAGTAACTAAATCAAGTTGCCTGTAAGAACACATTAAGTTATAAATAAACATTAATCGAAAGAAATGATTTTTCAAGAAGTCAATATCAAATTCTTATGAGATGCAAGAAATCAAGTTATGCATGGAACTTTTTATGAAAAATTGGACGAGAGATATAAAAAACATCAAAGATAAACGATAAGTAATAGTATTGTCGAAGAATATAATTATTCAATATTTGACATCTGTTTTCCAAGAAAAGGATATATGTTCACGCAATGCTTGTGAAAATAAAGAGTATAGTAGTCATCTATTCTATACTGGTGATAAAAAAATATTAACAGGTAGAAATTGTTCAAAATGAGCGATGCTGGTGTATACATAATAATAGCTTTCATTACCTGGATCAACACGAGATTTCCGACGATCATGTACCACTGCTGCTTTGGCGAGTCCATGTGACCAAGATTCGCTTGCGTTGACAGCCTTGACGCCAGCGTCATTTCCAGGTTGCCTTTAAGTCCGAGAAGCGCCGGGACCAAGATCATTAATTCGTTAACTTTTTCGAATACAACCCAATACTGAAGAGCAGAACAATACAAGTGAGCGAGATGAGACTAGAACGCGGAATGCGATCTGAGAGATATTATAGTCACCTGCACAAGGTCGAGAACAAGTCCCGCGCCGACCATGCCGAGGCCGGCTATGAGGAAGGGTATGGAGACCTGTATCGTGATGGCGAGATAGGACTCGAGGGGCTCCCCGTCATAGATCTTGCTCTCGGCGACGAGGTCGGGGAGCCGGCTCGCGCCGCCCTCCTCGAGCAGGCTCGCCGCGTCCTCGTTGCCCGGCAGCCGCTGATCCCCGTTCGCTTTGTCGGGCCCGCCGCCGCCGGCGGCGATGTGCTGGAGGGCCGCCGCACTGCCCGAGCAGCTCGGACAGCTCAGCAGGCCCGTGTTGGCGAGGGCGAGCGAGACGTGGGCGCCGACGTTCGACTCGGAGCAGGTGCGAGACCTGCCCCCCGTCGGCGTCATGCGGGCTACCTGAGACAGCTGCGACATCGCTCCCTGCTCCTGCTCCTCTCCCAGCTGCTGCTGCTGATGTCGCTGCGGATGCTCTTGTGAATCGTGAGCTCGCTGCTGCTTCGCGCCCTGCAGCAAGGGCTCCTTACATTGCTCACTGACAACAGACAATTATTTCGTTATTCGTAAGGCTACAGGATTAGTAAGAGACAAGTCAATCCGACATTCGTATATTTCACACAAACTCTTAATTACTCTCTTTGGGTCAGTTAGGATAATCGATAATTACGTTGGACTCAATTTAGTAGGTTTAATGCCAACAATTTTGTCCTTCCTCGTAGAAGGAACTTGAGAGTAGCGAGTTATAGATATAATTACTGACAATAACTTCAACTAATTAAATAAAAATTAATGTAAAAATTTTAACGTGATACCCCACTGTTAATAACAAAGTAACTATTTGTACCAAACATTTGTATTTATTTCTAATAATTAAAATATTTTGTTATTTAAATTTCAAATTGTAAAAATCGCTGCTAATACATTGGCATTTAGCTTTCTTTAAATTTAATTAATTTTTTGATAAAAAATATAACAAAAATATTAATATAAAAAATGTTTGTAATGTCGTTTGATAAAAGGAGATGACTCAAAATTCAATTAAAAAAGGTGCTAACTCTAAAGTAGACAATGTGAAATATTAATGAAAAAAAAAAAAGAAAAATACATAAATATTATAAAATAAAAAAAAAGCATTAGTAATAAATTTATTATTTCGATTGATTTTAATAAATTTGTAAGAAAAATCAACGATTGAGAATTAAATTTTTAATTTATATTATTTGATTTTTCGGTTAGGAAAATGATGCATTAGGGTTTGCTGTCGAAACACGTAAAAAATGTGGCAAAGCAGGGTTGACGACGCTGTGAGGGCAGACTCGGAGCAGCACTCTCAGTCAAGTATTCTCGTTCGAGCCAGCGCAGGGATCAGATCGACCAACTTTATCGTGTTGTCATTTATACTTGGAGTCACGATTTTCTAAAATTTTTGTTAGATTGAATTAATATTTTTTAATTCAACAATTTCTTTTTAAGTTTTGGGAAACTAGTTTTTCCTATTATTAAAAAGATAAAATAGAATCTTATGAAAAAACAATTTTAAAATTAAAAAATTAGGCATAATATTATATAAAACTCTCACGCCTCAAAAATCTCTAAAAAAAATTACTAAATATTTTACTTTTAACATCTCAAAAGTCAATTACGATACGTCAGTAAAATTTACGTATACAATATATGCCGTTTACTGATTCCCCATAAATGTCAATATCAGTTGATTTTAAAACCATTTATAGCCCAAAAAATTGGTATTACCTTTTCAGAACTCTTATACGATGCAATAATCACGAATTAGTTTGTAGAGTCATTCAAAACTTGACAAGAACTCATAATTAATTCTTGAAACCCAGATTCTTCAAAAAATAAGCGTATAATTGAATATCTATTTATATATATTTATTACTACACAGTCAATTTTCACACTATACACTATGCAATCATACGTTTACGCATATAATTTTTTTATTGAAATCAAGAAATTAAACTAAATTTTAAACGCTTTTAATAAAATACAATGTATTTGTTTATAT
Source organism: Torymus aiolomorphi (assembly GCA_036365515.1). Lineage (NCBI taxonomy): Eukaryota > Metazoa > Arthropoda > Insecta > Hymenoptera > Torymidae > Torymus > Torymus aiolomorphi. Next base: position 39,089,556 of record CM070876.1, on the reverse strand, counting down.
CCATTTATTAAATATATATATTAAATAATCAGTACACACTATTATTACTTAACGATATAAATATATTATAAACATTAACAGATTGCAATCATTTCTTTTTATTTGTTGTGTTTATATTTATTAAGAATTGAAAATATTATATGATAGATTACTAACGCATGAAAATGCGTAGTTTTATTTTGTGAAGGTGAGCGTTATTAGGTGAATCAAACTGATATATTATCAAAAGCTAATCTTTTAATAAAGATATACATATAATTGTAAATATTGTATCCGCTATCAGTATCTGTTTAAGAATTTTTATTATTTTATGCTTACAAAACAGAATTTAGAATTATTAATTCAATTAATATACGATATGTGATACAAAAATGGGGAGAAAACTTATTTCATTTAAGATAATTTTAATTGTTATAAAAAAAATTCAAACTGGTTTTTAACGTGTGTAAATCAATAAAAGATTCGTTTTTAGTATCCGACTGTTTTCCTCTCACAAATAAAAATAAAAATTGTCATGACATAAGGATGCAGTACAAGTCATTTTGAGAAGATTATTGATTCTTTAGTGTGCATAAGCAGGTAACGAGTGATAACCATTCTAAAACGTAATAGAAGTCACTCAATCCGCAATGCAAATTTGTAAATCAATTTTATATCAAGTCACAAATTGTACACGTATAGCCAGCTATAGCGAGTTCAAAAACGAATGTCAACAAACGAAAAATAAAAATACCGGCGATGAGGGAATCTTTCTATATAATCGTATCTTATCTTTTCCTCATTGCTTTAATCGAAAGAAGAAGGTAGGAATTTACTACGGGCATAAATTCACGAGTGTATAAAATTCACGGAACCTTCTGTTTGCAAAAAGGCGCCAAATTGAACTTCAAACATTTGCCGCGAGCCGCTTTTTCCGCGATCGTCGATCAACCTCCTGTCACGCGCTCCAAACATCGACATAAGACTCAGAAAAGTATAGACACTGCAAATACTGAAACCACATCCTCGAGAAAAATGCAATCGCGCACAATACTCGGGACCAGAGACAAAATACACCGGCTGCGTACAACGATCGCGCAGTTTCCAGCTCTTCGACACATAACACACGCGCGCGCGCGAACGGGCGCGAGAACGGGCGCGAGAACTGTTATCTTGGACGATCAACAGAGCTCGTACACAGAGAGCCAGAGAAAAAAATTCACCGTACTTCTCAGTGACAAAAAGAAAGCACGAAAGAAGCGCCCCGCTAGAGCGGAACCTTTTTTTGTATCGGGAAACGCTCGCAGTGATATGACAATGCGCACGGAGTATATACGCGCGAATTCGCTGGGTATAGCCAAGGTAAACACCGTGCGAAGACTCGATACAGGCGCGCAGAGATTCGCCTCATCGAGACATATCACGCGTATAATGACAGCAGGAGCAGCAGTAGAGTTTGGGCAATAATTGGCACTCGTTGGTGTCGCGCGCACTCGACCTTCTGCGGCCGGCAAGTGGAAAAGGGCCGCGCACGGGCGGACGTCGACGGCGGCGGGGGCTCCAAGTAGAACGAGGCTGAGTCCGGCTGGCCGCGCGCTTCTCTATACACGTCCATCAGCGTGCGGTCGCGCGTCTATAATCTATGTTAAAGTGTAAGCGAGAGAGAGAGAGAGAGAGAGAGAGAGAGAGAGAGAGAGAGAGAGAGAGAGAGAGAGAGAGAGAGAGAGAGAGAGAGAGAGAGAGAGAGAGAGAGAGAGAGAGGTAGAGTACTTGTCGAACTTGACACTGGAGTTGATGACGGGCGTCGAGGCGGCGTGGGACTGGCGGCGCAGCCTCCTGGACAGGTGCGGCGACGGCTGCTGCTGTACCGAGGGAAGCCGTTGATGTGCCTGGCCCTCTATCATCTTACGACTGAGGGCCCGCCGCGGCGCGTAGCTCGTTATCAACGGGAGCCATCGTCATCGAGCCGCCACCGCTCGAGCCTGTCTGTCTGTCTGTCTGCCCGCCTCGCCGCCTGTCTGTGTGGGCATATAGCTTGGACGCAACACCGCGGTTGTGTAGCGCCGCGATAAGAGCGAGGCACAAGCGACGACGCCGCGCGCCAGAGTTTCGCCCGCAACGCAGCGCACCGGCGACAGAGAGCTCCGGGCGCCTGTCTCTAACTGGCTTTTCTGCTTTACCGATCTGTCTCTCCGAATTCACGCACTTCGCCACCGATCTTCGAGTTATTCTCGTCAAAACGCTATGGTATATTTCGTCGGGCACGAGAGCTAGATTCGAAATGGAAGGTAGAACTATTTTTACTCGTTTCACCTCTTTTCTTGCGCAATGATTATCTTCTAAATTTCAAAACTTATTTATTTTTAAGATAATTCAAACTTTTTCACTATATCTCTAGACGATTTCATCATTTTTTACAAATGGCTCTATATATAGTGTACTTTTATGTGCTTTTCATACAATAACATTTAGTACATACTTAATAGTTAAAACATTTATCTTTTATTGTTCAAGTACTCGGGAATTACAAGAAACTTTCCGATATGATTAAGACAGATTATCTGTTATTACTGCAATAGTAGATTAATATATAATCTACAGATGGTCAATCACTAAAATATATAAATACATGTGTATATTTTTATTAGTAACCATTTTAGTAAAGGGTGTGCTATAGTTAATATGTACTATAGTTAATGTAGAAATTATTTTCAGTTCTCTAATATTGGTTAAAAAACTTAATTCATTACATCCACTTTTTCTTATGCCTAGATACAAAGTCAAGGGTTTATAAAGATATTTCAAGCAAACGAGATGGGTGAAAATCAATAACTATAAGGTTACAGCTTTTTTCTTCCGTGGAGAGTCGTATGTGTAAAGTTGCGGAATTAATAAATCAATAAAAATACAGTCTCTCATGTTTTCTCCAAAACTATCACTGTGTTGGATCTATTTTTTTGTGTTGGAATTCACCAAAATCAATGTGTTTTTCATGATAATGAAACGTTTACTAGAATGTTCACTTTAACTTCAATATATTTTCTTTTTGATAATATAGATGTCATCATTGATTCGATACAAACATTGACATAGCTCGATACCAAGCGGAAAAGTTTTTAAAGTGCAGTACAGATTGACATGGTTTATGTATCCAATTTTTCATAAGATATAGTCTGAATTTCTACTTCTATTGGAATATGAATAGAATATACTTTATTGATGTTTTATAAAAGCTCATATTTTAAAATAAAGATCCTATAAATATTTTAAATAATGAAGCATATTTATATAACGCCCAATTTTTTTTTTTAAAGAATTAAACTGTTAACAATTATTTTTAAAGATAAGTATATTTACTCTTAATTATGTTTGGTCTTGGTAAGTATTATTAAATATATACTCCTTAAGAACACTTTTTAAATCCGAAACCTAAAAATTATAGTAAAAAAATTCGAATTCCTTGACACAGCATTTTATCAATTTTGCTCTATCTATTGTTTTATAGATAATTTCCGATAAGAAACTTTTGTAACATTCATGTACTATCTCTCTTAATTATTAGATATTAAATGTACTGGAAAACGTTTATTTTACTATTCGTGGCTAAGTCAAGGAAATACTTTTAAAAATTTTTTGTAATGAGTTTTTTCCAAAAACATATGGAAAAATTTTAAAGATTATTACCGTTGTTCTTTTAAATAAATTTAGAAACTTTAATAGTTGAAAATATATTGACATGTCTTTTGATTATTTTTTTTTTTTACATGTTTTGAAACTTTTTACTTTTCTGTTTTCCGAAACCGATATCTAAATTATTACGATGCATTTCACAAAGTGTTTAATTTTTAATTACAAAATACATATTGAAAATAAATTTTAAGGAATCGAGTTAAATATTATTACTTATTGGGTTATATCAAGTCATTAATTACGACGGTGACGTCATGCCATTTTTATAACGAAATTGCAACAAAGGTGACATGTGTAAAAAAGTTTAATTCAAAAAGATTTCTAGCATTAAAATTTTTATGACACCATATATTTTGATAAATCTTATCTTTCTTAAAATGAAATGTTATCTTTGCAAAGATTTCATAATTGTAATTGAAGTTTGAAATATGAAGGCCAAGTTCACCTAGTTCGGAATAATTCTTTTTTAATTAAAGTTCTAATTATTAAGATGAACATATATTAATAATTGTGAAAATTTTGTAAGTTTTAAATATGTTAACTCAGATTAAAACGAATTTTTCCATATTAATGCTTCCTTTTTACTGTACCAAGCGTATTTACTCAAATCTATTATGTACATACCGTTTCAATTTACTATCGATAACAGAGATACCTGGCTTTGGATTACTGAAATCGTATACAAAACTTGCTTGAATAATATCGGACCGGTAATAAAGAAATCTATGATCTGTTACACAGTATAATTGTGAAATAAATAATATTTTCTATATTAGTTTTACTTTATTGTAAAGCACGGAAATACGTCGACTAATTACTGAAGCATTGGAAGCTGGTAGTGTTAGGCAAGCTCTGTGCCCAAGTATGTTTATGAAATAATCATAATCTTGGTGTTTGTCTCTACCCAGTATGATATAAACATCTAAATCATGTGGATGTCCTCTTAATTTAGAATAATGACGAGGTTGAATAATGATTAATAGATGTTTCATTTTTAATTTATAAGTGAAACTTCGTATAGATAACACACGACATTGTCTAAATATGTAAAATCAACAACTGTCATGAGAATAAAAAAAAACCTTTCTAAAAAAATTCACGTCCTTGTTACGCCAGAAAATACCACATTCAACATCAGTCATCTGCTCAAACACAATTTTCTAAAAAAAGAAGACTATATCACAAACCCTGACAAGTAAATCTGCCGAGAAATGGTGCTGCACTACTCGAGTTTTGATCTCGCAGCATAAGTTTTTTAACAGCTGCTGCAAGTCAAGTGCCTGAGGTGCGCGTATGTACCTCGTGTGCGTTACCTGTAGTAGGTCTGCCCGTCATAGGCGACGCCTGACAAGAGGTCGGCTGCCAACTGCTGGAAAAAGTTCTGCCTCTCTCTTCCCCCAATAGCAGAGGCGCGCGGCGGTGGCAGTTTATCGCCAAGGAGCCTTGACCTTTCATCGATTCTTCTGTTGGATCTGCGGTTTCATTTTTCGTTTTTCTCTTTTCCTTTTATTTAACCGATACCTGTAGGGCTGTGTATCTTATTTATTGGTGGCGAGAAAGAATAAGTGTTCTATAGGTACTGAAAGTTCTTTTCGTTTTTTTTTTCAAGTTGCAGGAACATTTTCAAGAATTTATTGATAATGCTAGTGGACTTGTTAATAAACTACAAATTATAATACTTTTACAGTGATTGTCTTATAAACATATTTGCATTCTTATTACTTTAAATGTATTATAGAAGTATCATTTTCTTGCACAATAAACTGCAGTTATAACATTTTCCGCGTACTGTTAATATCAATTTATTAATGTCATGCTATCATTCAAGTTATATTGATATTGACTAAAAATATATTTGGAATGACGCAGCTTAATTTCAAATATTTAATAAATAAATAAACTATATTATATTTAAAAATTCAAGTTCCATCTCAAAATACCCTAGTTGCATTCTACTGTGTAACAGTTTACCGTAGATTTTTTGACCTACTTCCCTAGATACTAAGTTAATCATTTACTCGCCACCGACAGCTAAGAAAAGACCCTCTCGGATAAGTGTGCTAGTTACTGTGCCCTCACCAGTTACTGGATTTTTGCCCGCTTTCAAATGTCCAGTAACTGAAACTAATCATCTGCTTCCCTAAGCACATAAATTGGCACACTTTCCCTAGGCTTCATACGAGCTTTTCCATTTTTAAGGAAGTATAATACATCAATTTTACTTTTATCAACATGTACTTAAAAAAGTTAAATGATATACTTATAAGTATCCAATGACGCAGGTTGAGGAATGTAATCAGGGGATTTCTTAGATTCCTTTTTGTTTCAAAGCTACAGACAAGGCAATTCATACATGAATAACAACAAAAGATATTGAATTATTCTGAATTACTTGTGACGTTAATTAAATGAAGTCAATGAACTAACGATTTATGGAGATAAACATCAAAGTTTCGTATCCCTATTAAAATTGAAAATATCTAACAAATGTGCAAAATTTAAGATAATTTTTAATTAGTATTTGTGATTTTATTATTTAAAAATATAACAAGTTACAATTTTTTTTAAAGTTAAATAAATAAAGAAAATAAGTTATAAACAGAAATATATACTAACAATAGAACGGTGCGCAATAATGCAAGGTACGAAATTGAAATAATAAAGTTTCGACAAAGAAGTTTTAAAAATGAATTTGTTCTATTTCGTTTTAAAAGTTAATGAATCACTGGGATATCAATATTTGATACTTACTATTCAAGCAATAGTCTTTTAATTTCTAAAAATAATTTTACATTTGCTATTTTATAGCGCATACGAGTTATAATCATGTAACTTAATTCGTAAAATTCAGAATTTGTAAGATCACGTTTCTTCAAAGAAAACTATTGTAGCAGATAAAAGTTTGATGACCATATATTTAAAAAAGTACTATTTTATACGCTATTTGATAATTTTCTATATTTTAGTATTAATAATTTTGTAACTACCTAATACAAGTAACTATCAATTTCATTGCTTAAATTTTTTAAAGAAATTCTGTGAATAATACAAAGATTCAAAATATTAAAATTATTTATGTGTATTATGTAATCTCAAGTGTATTTGGTTTTAATTAAATATTAATTGAGTTTTTAAGAATGTTTAGTTACTTAAACAGTCGTATATATAAGAGATAGAGATTTTACTCACCGATCTACAAAGTGTAATTCTAGTATTGAAGTACTAAGCATTATTTTTTAAAAAGTGATTCCTAAGATATGAGTGAGATGATGAAATAGAGATATGTAAGAAAGCTTTTTATGAAATATAAGTATAAAATCTAGACATAAAATTAAAAATTTAATGGATACTTGCGCACACATGGTGAATTTTCGTTCAAACGAATCAATTTGTCTATCAGTTAATACTGATTGGAACAATGTCATGCCTCTTGTGTCCGAGCGAATAAAAACAAGAATCGCTAATCATTTATATCTATCGTGTTATCGCTATCGGATTGGTTATGCTATGCCTCATTGAATCAATTGAGTGCAAGCGGGAATTTCAAAACCACGCGAAAGTTTGCAGATTGATCTTTCATGCGAGGCAGAGGACAAGTCGAAGGAACTATTCAAATTTTATTTTTATAACGCACTGAAAAAAATTGCCACGGCGTCTGTTTCCATCACAGTTCGTCAGCGTCCCCTTCGCTGCGTGTGTCAGACCACCCACTTTTGGCACAGCGTTTGTCCCTAACGGGACAGGAGCTGTGCCAGTACGGGGCGCGCGACGCTTTTACGGGACAGGAGCTGTGCCAGTACGGGGCAGGAGATGTGCCGAACCGCGGTACAACATTCGACCCTACTTTCGGCGTAGCGTATGTACTCATCGGGTCAGCTGGAGTGCCAAATTTTTTTCAGTGCGCCAAATAAACAGAATAGACAGAATGTTTTTTATTAGTTCATATAATAATAGTAAAATTAACACAAACATTGTATAATAAAAAACTTAGTCAAAAATTACTCTTTAGTAAAATTGTGCTTTAAACAAGTTTATAACGTCAGATTGTACGAGAAAAGGCAAAAAAACTAGCACTTGACGATAATATCTACTAAAGATTTGAATAATATCGTGTCATGTATCGAATTCTTACATTCTGAATCAGATCTTAAATGACATGTCACTTTTTACACGTGTTTGAAATTCCGAACGTTCATAATGAACGAAATATTAACTTAAAGTTTCTAATTCTGGTTAGAATTCCCCGGAGTGTGGTTTACTGGTGACTGCAAGAGTGAGAAGTGAAGAAATACAGTTATTATTCGATTTTAAACGTATTAAGTAGCCAAATTCGGCTAAATTTGAAAATGGCAAAAATCTTTCGTTCACTATGAACGTTCGAAATTTCAAACACCTCTTTTTACAATTACTTAAACAAAAAAAACTCATAACATTTATTGTGAGCTACGGCTCATTTTTCTACGAAATCATAATGTAAAGTGCGAATCATCCAACTGCTATTGCAAACGTAAAAAAGTGTTATAAAAATTATTTAAATTAAAAAGATATTTTTTTATCATAAAAATTCTTTAGTTATATGAAGATGTCGAGCAACTAAATTATTTAATCTTTAATAGATCAGAATGCCTCGTTTCATACTTGCAACAAAATAGGAAACACTAAATGAAATAGTATATTACGATACGTGTGACTTAAGTGGTCCATTATTGCACGGCGCGTGAGGTTAGCGCCCGAGCGCAGCAAGGGCGCTAAACGCCGTGTAATAATGAGCCACTTAAGTCACGAGTATCGTATACTATTTTATAGCTCGTGTGACATAAATCCGCCATATTCTTATTTTATTTATTTGTGCTTATTTATAATGATAGTTGGAACTTGGAAGTGGGGTGGGAGAAGTGTGGGGCGGAGGGGGGGTCGGGGGGGCGCAGCCCCCCCCGCCCTGAAAAAAAATTAATAAAACGTTATTTAAATAATAGAATGCCTGATATAGAATATGGTTATTATTGAATCTAGAATATTGAATATATACATAAAAAAATCATAAAACTAGATTCTTGGCAATTTGATTTGTATCTTTAACAATAAGTTGAAGTTTATGAAAGTGAAAGATTTGTATATGTTATATCATTAAAGAGAAAGACTTTTAAAACTAAAATCCATATAGTTTAATATTGAATATTTAAAAAGCGCGCGGTCTGCTATCCCATAGCAGATGAAACTAACCTATAATATAGACAAGCCTTATTATCATCATTTTTATTTATTCTTTGTGGTTTGTCAACTATTAACGAAGTTTTACTTCTTTTCCTGTTCATTCTTATATGTAAAATCGTATTTTTGAATAGTTTTGGTAGATAATTGGCGTTAATTACGTGCCTGTGACTTAAGTAAATTCATTATTTCACAGTGTAATAATGGGCTACTTAAGTCACAGCTAGTCGTGACTTAAGTGCGGATTTAGGTCACAGAATGCTATAAAAGTAATTTTATACCACTCTAACCTCAAAATCACAACTTTGGTATGATTTTTCGGCGCTCGTGGTATAAAATACCGTTCGAAACTAGTGCGTAAGTCGATTATTTAGCTGGTGTGACTTTTTCGCACTCGCTTCGCTCGTGCAAAAAGTCACACCAGCTAAATAATCGACTTCCCCACCCGTGTTGAAATGTACTAATATATAGATAGATGAATTTTATGCAAAAATTACGGTACTTTAAAGCAACATATCGACCCACAATAAAAATTAATGTCTAAAGTTATGATTATTTTCATAAAATATAAAAGAAAATAAACATATATTTATTTTTGTACATACTTGTACTACTAATATTATCAACATCTTTTAATAAAATTGAAAGAAGTTTTTTAACGTTCCTTGCGTACCTGCGTTATAATTAACCAAATCAATTTGGATTTTTCAAAGCTATTTATAATTTACATTGGTATTATAAGATTATGTTATTATCTTAGATAAACATTGTCAGCAAAAAAGTGTCGTTAAATAATTTGACTGACCTTGGTTGACAGCTATGTATGGAATTGGGTTAACTCATCGTTTTTAATTGCATTACAAAGGATTTTATAAATAATTTCTTTATATCGAGTGATATGAAATTGATATGAATGAAATTAATATAATGAAACGATTTGAAACGAAGGGAATATCTGCTTTGGAAATATTAAAATTGTTTGCACATATTGTTACGCATGTACACATACAACAAGTGCTCCTCAGTTATTTTAATTTCCTTACAACCTGGAATATTTTACAGTATTAAACATTGTATTTTTAAAAGTAATTAATGAATGAAATTCGTTTTTAAATATTAAATTATTAAAACGATTTTTACCTATAAATGAATCTTTACTACTTCCAGTAAAAATGCAAATTATAGGTGTATTAGTATTATGCAATGATAAGTTTGCATGCAACCAATCGGATATTTGAGTTCTTAATTTTATATTCATTTTTGAAGTCTCATTCTCATAATTTATCGTGATTTAAAACTATTTTACCACATTGTAATTTAATTAAGCACATAGTTTACTTTCATAAAATTAATATTGCGTTTATGTTTCTCTAATTAGATTTACAATCTTGTAAAATATGTCTTATAACTGTATTAATTATAGGAATAGCTGAAACTTTTATTCATGAATTAATCTACATAAAGTAGAGAGTATACAAACATATCCTGATTAACATACAATGTCACGTACAGACTAATGATACTACTCAATTGATCATTAATGCGATATTTTTTTATAATTATATTGTTCATTTGAAACTCCTTCATTTCCTTTTTTTTTAAAGAAAATATACATATGCACGAACTTTAAATATAGCTTATTAATAAGGAAGTAGAGCTTGAACCCTTTTTTAATGCAGTTTCTAACTTGTAATAGCATTTTATGTTAATCATGTTGATAACTTTATGATGGTTAATAAGTATATAATAAAAAAAAATATTTTATCCGTACTAAAATTAATCGAAAGTAGAATAAAATGTTTTATTCTACTAATATCACACATTAAAATTATTTTATTTTGTTCTTTTACTTTCTCCCGCAACAACAATTATGAAGTATATAAAAGAAAGTCTTGCAAAAAATAGACACAATGAAATGGCAATACGTATTCACGAATCCTTTAAAAGGTATTTTCAATTGTCTGGTTTATTCAATCTCAAACAGAAAAAGCGAACGTCCGTTTAGCACGCGATAGCGACAATGTGTTTCTACTGTTCTCCAGTATGGAGAAAAGCTTCGCTGCAGCCGTGACCTCGGCGCAGTTTGTCCTGAGCGGATATAAGGTAGGTCGATTCCCACAGGACACGCATCCCGTCGCCCGTCGAACGCTCGCGAATTCTCCCGAAGGTGACGTAACATCCTCGGTGGCTGGTCCATAGCGAGCTGACGTCACGCGATCTGCCGGTACCATGTGTTGGAAATCCGGAACCACGTGACGTCAGCCGCCCCGCGGCAAGTTGCAAAGAGGGCGTGCACTGGAGGGGAAGAGGGAGATGGACGGATCCAAGGTCACGGTCAGGGTCTTTCGCGTGGATCAACGCGCGTACATATATCGCCTTGCACGTACATAACGCCTGCCTATCGTAACTGATCTGAATCCCAATTAATTAGTTCCACTTGCTGACTTTACCTGGCGGTTCGCGGTCGTTCGTTGTCGCAAAATCACCTAGCGTGACACTACACTTGATTTTCCTTTTTTTTTCTCTCTCTTTCGTCGAATGCACTTCAATTTTATTATGGCTGTAATAGATTGATTTTATTTACGCGGCGCTGTTTTATGTCTTTTTAATGAGTTTGAAAAAGGCTAATACGTTTGAAAATCGGCTTGCCGTACGTATGATAAATGATGTAATATCCAGAGAGTTATTCAAAAGATTTTTTTGGATTTGTCTGAAAATTATTAAACTTTTCTGAACACAACGTAATTGATTAGTATTTCTACATGTGCCAAGTTAATTTTTAATTTTATTTCTTAAGGAAAAGAATCAATATTCTTCTTCTAGTCTATAAAAAATTATACACCACTAGTGAATTTCGTATATATACATATAGCTTAAGATATTTCTAGTTGAAATTCTGTGACTTGTTTGAAACTCTCGTACATTCTATTTAATGGACAATAGATTTTTCGAGTTTCACACAAATTTTCCACATTGCCAAGAATTGTACAATACAGTAGAGACTATACTAATTTGTCTGGTGTATGCTACTGGTATGAGGAAAACTGTAAATTAAATTTCTACTTTTCAAATCCGTGAAAATGATATATTTATAAATCTTGATGACGTTTTTCTACGCTATTATTTAAAAATAGCAAAATGTTTAACGGCTCGATTAAAGGTGTTAATTCAAAAATGAAAGTGCATTATTTTGTTAGAAATTTCCAAATAAAGTGAGCGTCATATTATTCATGAGTTCAATCATCGACTCGCTTCATTTTCAATCCACATAAAGCAAAGGGCTAAAAATATTGTTTACGTACAAGGCGAGTAAAAATACCCTTCGCCGTTTATGAATCGACAACGCATCCCACGCGTTCAGAGTGACAATGCATACGAAAACGCAGTCAGTCCACGAGTAAATAGAGAAAAAGCTCTGAGAAGCCCCATTTACCTGCTTGTCCCGCTGCTCCAAACTCGCGCTCGGGCTCACCGTCCGCAAGCTCGATCGTGCCCTCGGCGCTCCCCGTGATAAAAGATCGACGATTATATATCCTCGCACTCTTACTTAACGTTGCGCGCACAAAAACGTGTATATATTTTGTTTTTCCAACTAATTTTAATCTCTCTATGGTTGATTGATTGAGCGTGTATATATCGGAGGAAGGCACCGGAAGCTCTGGAAGGACGCATAAGTGTGTGTGTGTGTGTGTGTGTGTATTTCTGTGATGTATCAAGAAACAGAGCGAGACAGGTGACGCGACGCTTCGGCTTGCGTGGAGCCGCGCGCGCGCGAAGGTGGTCTGTCCCGCGGCGTATGCGCTTACATGGCGACTGATCCGCGCCGGCCGCCTCGCCGCCTTCTTATATAGGCGCGCGGCCGTCGGCACAGGCGCGGATTCATCGATCGCCGCGCACGTGGCAGCGCGCGCATAAACGCGCGCACGGGGAAAAACTACCCCCTTGGCCGGCGACGGCGCCGCGCCCACGTGAGCTGCCGACCCGTGCGCCAGATCCTCGCTCACGGCGCAATTATCCGACGTGGCGCCAGCGAGAGTAATTATTGCGCGTGTCGCGCGCTCGCGAGTTCTATTTTACCTGGCTGCGCCTGGATATATGTGGACGGTGCGTGCCGGTCTTTTCTCTATGATATTGATTTCCGCGGAGCGCGTGTGCTGCGTCAAGCGTTTGCCGATGTTTTTTCCCCCTCGCTCGACTTCATGATGTATATGTTAAACAAAAATTAGCTACTTCACTGTGGCTAGGTTTGTACCGGGTGGCAGTCTCAAACATACGCGGGCGAAATCCAACAAACCCATAACATAATAAAAAACGACAGTGAAAATCTTAACGTTATCAGCTTGTTTTCTTGCAATTATTAATAATACTACTATGCTGCTTTTTTCGATGTTGCGTGTCTTAAATTTTCTTGGTATTTTCCAGATCGCAATACAGCATGGCCGACGACATGATTTATTTACTGTTTTTATCGTTATTTCGAAACAGTTCCGTAACATCATCGCACATCGAAAATTTTGAAAATATATTTTCATAATCGTTCACATAAGTACCCATAAATTTTTTCACTGAAGATTGCTGTGTTTAACAAGAATCACATTTACGAGACAAAAATATCATATTTATACTTTCTAGAGATTTTAGATGTTATCTTAAAATAAAAGAAATGGATATTAAAATTCAGCGCAGTAATTTTAAATTCTAAGCTTACTTCCTTTATTCTATTCAAATTCTTTTTTATGAATTAAGCTCTCAAGCGTTTAATAACATAAATAAATAATAAATCTAAGGCCATAAATAAATCATAGAAATGACACTACTTCGCAGTGACTTAAAATCTCATAAAAGCTGTCTAGAAAAATTCTGTAAATGAGTAAATTTATGGTACCATGTTATTTCATGTAACTCCAAGATTTGTCCACTTTTTCGTGAGTAGCGATGACTCAAACGGCAAACTAATTTTATTTTCTTGTTCTTTGAGTTGATAGCAACAATTTAAGCCCCGGTAGGCTCATGTACCCCTCTTTAAGAGTTTGAGTAGATTTTCATAAACTCAAATTTTGGAATGACACCCAATAGCAGAGTTCCGTAGATTTACCAACATAGATTTTCTAATAACGAACGCACTAACAATACTATTATTATGCATAACAAAATAATGAGTTATATAGCTATTAACAGTATTCCCTTTTCAATTGTAGATATTTTCAAACCAAAAATCTCGCACCTGAAAACCAAGAAATTGACATTCATAGAACTGTAGTCGAGAAATTACTATATAGATATAATTGCATTTAAAAAAATTTATAAAAAAATTTAACATCAACTATATTTTAGAAATTTACCAACCAATCTTCTGCCCAACGAACTCATCCAATAGATATATAAAAACTATCTTTTTAAAACTATAAAACGATTAAGTACTTTTTACTCCAGTTACTGTACTACATCTTTTTTCATTGTTTTTTTTTCTCGAGATCTCTATAATCTCAATATAGATATAATAAGTTAAAAATTTTGTAGCACATAGATCTTATAATTACTTATCATGATTTTTTTCTGAAGATTTCAATGTTACCTTCCGTGATATCATGGAAAAAAAAGAAAAACCACTTTAGTTGTATAACAAAAGAACAAAAATAACTAATTCAAAATTTCAAAATCGAAAAAATTTGAAATGTATATACACTAATTGTCTCATGGTCATCTTCAATGAGTGTAATAAATGGTTACAATTTTAAGTCAATAAATAAAATATTATCTGAGAAACAGCTATTCGAAAAGTTTTGAAAAAAATTTTTAACATCAAATATCTTTTCACCATACCCTGGCTGAAAGTACCACTTTCGCTCCCGGCTCGAACATGCGAATGCGGTATTTTCGGCCCGGGTATGGTGAAAAATCGTATACGCAACACAGGGATAAAGAGGGCCAACCTATCTATGAATATTCGCAATAAAACTATTATAATTATAATTTCTTCTGTGATTTAAAAGAAAATGTGAATTTTTTGTGGAAATTTCAGACGAATGCTATTAAGAACGAATGCTGCTAAGCAACGATAATTACATTTTAAGGCCATGTTCAACTCAAACGTAGATCCCTACCTTATCGGCATCTGAATTTTAGTTTTTTATCACATCTAAACAACAATTTGAGGAAAAGACGTCCTTTCACGCCCTCCAAAATGGCATTAACGGGATGTGTGATACCGACATAATTTTTCAACGAGTATATTTTATGACAGTACTAATAGAATCGCTTCAGAAAAATTCTGAGTATAGTATTTACATATATGGAGGGCGTGAAAATTGTGTTTTTCCAAATAAATGTTTAGAAATTTTTTAATTAAAAAAAACGGTAATGTCGATAAGTAGGAATCTGTATTTGTGTCATTTTGATCCAATTTTTCAACGAGTATATCTCATGACAGTACTAATAGAATCGCTCGAAAAAGTTTTTGAGTATAGTATTTATATATATGGAGGGCGTGAAAATTGTGTTTGTCCAAATCAATTTTTGAAAAGTTAATTTATTAAATAATGAAATAGGGTTGATTTTGAACTCCACAGGCGTATACCCTATTAAATTTCCAAATCATTCCATCCATTAACTTTTTGCAAAAATGTTTTTGAAATTAGTAATTAATCAGAATAAAGCCTCAAATATTTCAAAATCGATTTTGGAAAAATCTAATAGACGGAATCATTTGAAAATTTAATAGGGTGTACATAATGGCATTCCGGAGGACGTGAAAAAATGCTTTTTTCTAAAATTTTTGTTTAGATACGATAAAAAAAAATAAAATTCAGGTGCCGGTAAGGTAAAAAAAAAAAATTAATTAAAGGTTGAATAAAAAGAATCTTGACGATGGATAATTCTGGTAAAATAAATTATTATAATTTAATCACAAATTTATTATTTTTTGAAATCCTGACAAAATTTTTAACTTTTTATAACCTTAAAAAGTCATAACATTTGAATTCTTTTTTGTTCTTGTTATTATTTAGTAATTACATACTTTAAGAGGGTGTGGTACTCATGTACTCTGTTTTACCGGCAGAACACGGTAAATTCTATATTATTAAAATAAATATATCGAATTACGTCTTATAAAGAGATAGTTGCCCTGCGCAATGTAATAATCTAACAGCCTACGCAGTTTTGAGCTCAAATATCAACGGCATCCTAACAAATTTTGCGAACAAAAATAACCGAAATTTCGTTCGCAAAATTTTTTAAGGTGCCGTTGATATTTGGGCGCAAAACTGCGCAAGCTGGTAGATTATTACATTGCACAGGGCAACTGTCTCTTTATAAGACGTAATTCGATATATTTATTTTAATAATATAGAATTTCCCGAGTTCTGCCGGTAAAACAGAGTGCATGAGTACCACATCCCCTTAAGGGAATGTCTTATACCGACAGAGTTCTCTGCTTTACAACCGCAAAGTTTTTAATTGAATAGTAATTATTATAAGGTTTTTCTTGAATTCCGAGAGTCGACGCACATATAGGCAAACTTATTATCTAATTCCCGGTCAAATTTCCGATAAATCTATTGGAAAATAAAGACGAAATTTGAAAAACCGCAAGATGTCGTACGATGACCATTTCGGAGATATAACCCCTAAATGAAAAATTATGTTTTTATGAATAACTAATAAATGAATATAGCTATCGTCAATTTTTTTTTTATTTTAGGAAATTTCATGCTGCTTTCAATGCATTGTTAATAAAAACAAGATAACAATGTTAACACCTTTAAAAAATGAAAAATAGTTTTTCAAAAACTAAAAAATCGATGTAAAAAAAAGTCAAATTAACTTTAATATCTCTAAAAATCATGAGACAATTCTTTTACCTAAAGAACTTATACAATAAATATATAAACTCTACATCTCCACAAAATTTCAAAATGATTAAACCAATTTTTTTTTTCTCTAGTTTAATGGACAAATAAAATGACTTTTTAAAATACGAAAATTTTAAATATCAAATATCTCAAAAAGTAATTGTACGATCTTGATGAAAATTCACACACATATTATCTATATCACATACAAAATTGTCTATAAATTTGGATCTGATATATCGAGCCGTTCTCGAGATATTACGATTTGGCAAAAAGGTTAAAAAATTTTTAACCTGAAATATCTCTTAAATTTATGGATCAATCTTTTTGTCCAAAGATCTCAGCCGAATGATATCCAAAATCTAGCCGTATAAGAAATTTTGGATATCTTTCGGCTGAGATCTTTGGGCAAAAAGATTGGTCCATAAATTTAAGAGATATTTCAGGTTAAAAATAACCTTTAACCTTTTTTCAAATCGTAATATCTCGAGAACGGCTCGATATATAAGATCAAAATTTATAGACAATTTTGTATATGATATAGATAATATGTGTCTGAATTTTCATCAAGATCGTACGATTACTTTTTGAGATAATTGATATTTAAAATTTTCGTATTTTACAAAGTTATATTCAAATTTCTTTGAAAAAAATTTTTTTTTTTACTTCAAGAACCCTTGTTTCATACTATATTGTTTCTCAAATTATAGCATGTGAAGTAAGCATCGTAAAAAATTTGTATATTTATACACATATATATCGCGCCGGAGCCACCTTAAGGGGTGCCATACTCGTACCATTATCCACCGAGCAATTCACACAGTTTCAAGCTGATTAAAAATAAAATACGTCGAATCACAAAAAATCAAGAGAACACTCTTCTGTGTTTTTTAAGGTTCTATCATCCAGTCAAAGTTTGGAGTCGAAATATCAACTCATTTTTGCAAAAACTTTGAACAAAGCAAAATTTAATTTCGTTCAAAGTTTTTGAAAAAACGGCTTGATATTTCGACTCCAAACTTTAACTGGATGATAGAACGTTAAAAAACACAGAAGAGTGTTCTCTTGATTTTTTGTGATTCGTGGTATTTTATTTTTAATCAGCTTGAAACTACTGTGTGAGTTGCTCGGTCAGTAATGGTAGGACCATGGAACCCCGTTAAGGGGGTGTGGTACTCATGCACTCTGTTTTACCGGCAGAACTAGGCAAATTCTATATTATTAAAATAAATATATCGAATTACATCTTATAAAGAGATAGTTGCCCTGTGCAATGTAACAATCTACCAGCCTGCGCAGTTTTGAGCCCAAATATCAACGGCACCTTAAAAAATTTTGGGAACGAAATTTCGGTTATTTTGTTCGCAAAATTTTTTAGGGTGCCGTTGACATTTGAGCTCAAAACTGCGTAGGCTGGTAGATTATTACATTGCGCAGGGCAACTATCTCTTTATAAGACGTAATTTGATATATTTATTTTAATAATATAGAATTTACCGTGTTCTGCCGGTAAAATAGAGTACACGAGTACCACACCCTCTTAAGCCAATTTTACTCCAATTATCGTGCGACATACAAAACTCATTTTTTTCGGTTTTCAATTTTTTACTCAAAAATTAGTCGACAGAATGCATTCAAAATTTTACAGGTTATAGCTATTTATATTTTACATTATCACGATTTTTTTCAAAGAACTTTACTGATTAGTTTGACAGTTATAAGCTTTTAACAAAAAAAAACCACGTTTTTGTTAAAAACAAAAGAAAATTTTTTTTTGAAAATATAGGTATGTTTATGCTTTTTCAAATGCAATGTTATCATTAAAAAGAATGAAAATTATTTTTTTTAAAGTGAAAAATCGATATAAAAAAAAGTTAACCAAAAAACTACATAATATTATTATTTTCCAAAAATCTTGAGAAAAAAGAAAAATTTTAAGCGCTGTCCGAAAACGATTGCTAAAAAATTGAAAAAGTTACAGCGATACACACACACGTGCGCGCACGTGCACACACACATGCACGCAAGCACACACATCATTTACTATTTTTCATAATCAGAATAGTTATTTTTTGACTTACAACGGTTACTATATTTTATGTTTGTGCCATTGTTGCACCATACGGTCCGGGATTTTTATCGTAATGGTTACAAGAATTTTCTCTGAGTGTATTTTATAGTATTTTCTGTTATTCTATATAATCAAACTTTTAATTTTGTTTGCACTACATTTGTAATAACTCAAAGGATAGCAGATGCCTGAGATAATTAAGAAAAAATTTTAAGATGAAAAAAATAGAGAAAAATAATAAAATGTACAAAAGAGGTAGTGAACCACCAAAGGTAAACAACTAAATTCACAGAAACTAATGGCAGTATGTACAAGGACAACTATGCAATTAGAGTTTCTTTAATTGATTATAATAATTATTTAATTTTTACTCATTTCTTTTTAATGTTTTCTTCAAATAACTTATAGAATTCTTCATTAAATTAAGGAAAATAAAACTAAGTTATAAATACAAAAGTTTGTAAAAATTTTCTATCACCAGATGCGCCTGGGTTTTCTGTTAACGATCAAGTGGCATCGATCGACATAAAGTCGGACGCAATGATGTATGCTCATGAGAGCCGTAGCCCGCTTGCGTTGCTCATGTAATCACGTTAATATCGCATGCATATCATTAAAACAAAAGGTCACTGTTGAGTACCTAGCAACTGTTATAAACCAAGATAATGACCTTCCATCAATATTCACAAGTGTCTTTAAAATAAATTATCTAAAGTTGGTATTTTTGAAACTTTTTATTGATCTGTATGAGATAACAGATCTGAAATGTATATTTTTATCAAAGCCACTTACTTTAAAATATAAAATCTTTATGAAAATTTTATTTTGTTTTCGATTGCATTTGTTTATATTAGGGTGGTGACACTAGTGGTTGTCCATACCCTAGTTGTCGGACTAAAATTCATATAATCATTGTACAATGTTAACCATTTAAGATATCAAATAATCAAATATTGTAGCTGTCTACATAAAATTTTTCGTTATTTTAATTCAATTTTTAGTTTATCTTAACAATTCCAAATGCATTTTATTTAAAATAAGTTAGAGAACAGCGGATGACAAAGGTAATAAATAAAAATTAAAATATTAAAGAGATATGAAAAAATAATAATATGTGATGGGTAAGTATTTGAATATAAGCTCCGACATTCCCGATTTTTCTTAACTAGTAGAACGCGTGTTTTACATATTTGTTTAGTAGCTTAAGAAACTAGAAAAAATACTTAGATCTTCGTGAGATAGAATTCAATTCCAAACAAAATTTAATACCTCGAGTAATTGACTTATTATTGCTTGGTAATTTTTTTTTTATTCAAAGAAAAGTTCACACGTATTATGATAAAGTATAAGTACTTTTATTTTATGATATGGTGTGTGTGTGTGTGTGTGGGTGTGTGTGTGTGTGTGTGTGTGTGTGTGGAGCAGTAGCTCATTGGTAAAACAAAGGACTAGTAATCGTCATCCCCCGTTAGAAAACTGATTTCTACCGCTCATACAAGTAATCCCTGTAAAAATATTAGAACCGTTGAAATAGGAGCATAAATCGAGTAACGCTAAATAATATAAAAAAAATGTTATCATATACATATATAACTGATTTTCAAGCAATGATACTAATGTGATTAAAATCATAGAGTGCTGTTTCTATTCTAGCGGAAATGACGAAAATTCTGGTTTCGCATAAATATCTTCTTAGAACATTTGGCTTCATATATTTTTGTTTAGATCATTAGCAAGTATATTAAATTTAATCTTTTAGTTCTTTTTTGGCTAGAAAAAGTAGTATTTGTGCAAAGTAATCATATATATGTTACCCTTTGAAGTCACAAGCTCACATAAGATGTCCTAGTAGAAATGTTAACCAGAAGCTAGCTATTTTTCAGTTAACTTTATGGTTAAAAACGAACATTGATGTATTTCATAATTATGTACCAATCCGAAATAAATTATGGCATTAACATTTCATAAAATATGTATTTTAAGTAATAGTAGAACTTTTAGATGAATAATATTATTATTGCATTATGATTTTGGTTAAAAATGCTTCCATTTAATTAACACGTTAGCTATAAAATATGTTTAATTTTCTACCAGAGGATATAAACGAGCATTTTAAATAATTTGTTTTCAATTTTTTTCAATGAATTCGGCAACCTGAATTAAAAAAGGTTTAGTGTCACGCACAGCATTTTTTATCAGTTTTTCCAGCATTTGCTATATTAAGAAAACCGCACCTTAAAAGGAAATCGATAAAGGCAATAGCGCCGTGAGAAATTTTTATTTATCGAGATATAAGAAAACGATAATAAACAATATTAAATGCATAAGAGATTATAATGAAATATTTTATTAGAGCGGCGTTTGGATTAGTTGGTAAGGGGCGTGGGTTCGAATCTCGACCCGAATTTTTCGGGAGCACTTTAAAAAAGGTGTCTTCCAGATTTTTCGGCGGCGAAGATCCGAAAACACTCTCCCGGGCTTGAGACAATTGATACGACCAATGATAGACTGGTGAGTTAGTTGCGCTGAGTGCACTAATCAACAGTCGATCATTGTGGGCCAGTACAAGAACTTCGCGCAAACCTGAAGATAACACAAAAACATACGCTAAGCATGCATGGTAGAATATCGGATATGTTAGCTAAAGTACCCACAGCGGGGGGGGGGGGTCCAGAGTTTCGACGATTCACTATAAAATTGAAGTCAACTATAGACGTTTTTCAGTTCGACATATGATAATGCAGATTGTTCTTAATTTCGAATTCTAAATTACGAAAATTATATTTACGAATGTAACACTTCACCTACTGTCCAAAACATCGAATTTCATTAATAGAATTTTAATAGGGGTACAATATAGACATTTTGAAATAAATCATTAGAAACAGGTTATATTTGCTTTGAGATCGTATGGATGAAATTCGATATTTTGGACAGTAGGTGAACTGTTACATTCGAAAATATGATTTTCGTAATTTAGAACGTCGAAATTAAGAACAATCTGCATTCCCATATGTCGAACTGAAAAACGTCTATAGTTGACTTCAATTTTATAGTGAATCGTCGAAACTCTGGACCCCCCCCCCCCCCACAGCCATAAAAAACAAACAAACGAAATCTTTTATTGAAGTTTAGCAAAGTAAGTACAAAAATTCAAAAAAGGTACTTATTTTCCAACTATGTAAGTCAAAACATCAATGTTTGACGTGTCTTTCTAACGTGATAAAGGTGTGGCAACGTCTTTTCTCTAAATATAAAATATATGTCAATATTATTATTACATAGTAATCGTAGAATTCTTCTAATTTTATCGGGGGGGGGGGGGGTCCAAAGTTTAGACAACTCACTTGAAAATTGAAGTCAACTATAGATGTGCTCGGTTTCGATATAAGTTACTGCAGATTGTGCAAAATTTCGAAATTCTAAATTACGAAAATCATATTTTCGAATGTAACAATTCACCTACTGTCCAAAACATCGAATTTCATTAATAGAATTTTAATAGGGATACAATAAATATATTTCGAAATAAATCATTAGAAACAAGTTATATTTGCTTTGAAATCGTATTGATGAAATTCGATGTTTTGGACAGTAGGTGAATTGTTAGATTCGAAAATATGATTTTCGTAATTTAGAATTTCGAAATTTTGCACAATCTGCAGTAGCTTATATCGAAACCGAGCACGTCTATAGTTGACTTCAATTTTCAAGTGAGTCGTCTAAACTTTGGACCCCCCCCCCCTTTTATCGTTACAAAAAAAATCACATAACTTAAAATGACGTGTATTGTCAATCTGAAGACGGCAGATCTTTTTACAATAACACAAAATGTTATGTAAAATGTACCGTTTAGCCGGATTGGTACTCCTACCTCTTAAGACTTGCTAAAGTTTAAATTAACAAATGATGACTAGTGAATCTTATATTGAACAATGGTACAACACTCATGCTTACTATGAATACGATTTCTAAATAAATATTTGTAAATAAATTTATTACTTGAAGATTCATATCCGTTGATATACGTATTCTGAGAAAAATTATTTATTTTAATGTAAACTGAAGCAAAATTTATCAGAAACCATCAAATCAAACACAAACAATAATAGTATATTGTGTACCTAGGGCGTAAAGTGGGCCTTTTTAGACCGAGTGTGGAATTTAAAATACGAGTCGAAGGTGAGCTAGCACGAGCCGAAGGCGAGTGCGTTTTGCGAACCGAAGACGAGTACTGCACACGAGGCCAAAAGACCCACCAGCCCTAGGTGCACACCATATTTTTTGTGACACATGTATTGATTTTTGGGGGTTTTGAGCTTAAAAAGTGAGCTTAATTGATTTATGTAAAGAGTTGCATTGAAAAATGAAATGATATTATTAAGTTATGTGTAAAATATTGCTTTATAATTTGTATATTTTTATAAATTAATTATTCATTTTAAATTGTTATATGTAATTCCTAATTAGTTTTGTAATCTGATTCTAAGATTAAAAAACAAAAAAAAACAAATTAATTCCATTTTCTTTTCTTTCTTAAAATTATTTGGATTCATCTTTGAATAAAAAAAGCCATTAAAAACATGCATGCACAAATTTATAGAGGATCAAGTTTAATTTTTGCGATTTTACGCAATTTTAGAGCAGCGGGCGCAAAAGTATCTTCTAAAAAATAAAGTCACTCCCGCCGGGCAAACAAGTATTTTTTTTCCCGTCGGTCAAAAAATAGTCACTAAGAAAGACAATTCACAGAAGTATTTTGATGAAAGGTTGAAAGAATAATAGAACGTACAACGTGAGTATGATCATCAAATAGTCATACGTTTGTATATTTAATTTACACATAAATAGTAAGTATAATCAGCGAGCTTCCATCTATAAGAAGGAGTTAGAATAATAAAGTAAATTGAAGAAAGTTGGGGGCCTAGCTTCATTATGTAGGGTAAAAGTGGATATTACCGCGGTTTTTCAGCATGGGCGTCTTATAGTACACGAATTAAAAGCTTTGCCTCGATGATTTAAGTTGAATTCTTTTTTTAACTCTTCTTTAACTTACCAGAAATGCAAAAATGACTCTTATCATATGATAAAAAACATATAGTTAATTAATAAATGTAATCTAAAAAATAGATCCGAGGCTGATATTACTGCGGGTATGATTGAATTACCGCGGGGGTTTTACCGTGTGTATGATGGATTACCGCGGGGGTATTACTGCGGAATTTTACCTTGAGCTTGTTATATTATTTATAATTTTACAACCGAAAAAATGAACATATCTGTATATTTTTACATCATATTTCATTTAGAACGTAGCAGTTGGCAAATGTTCTCATATATATTGTAGACTTCTGACGAAAATGACGATATTACCGCGGATGGCCAGACAATAATGTAGTATATTCATACAAATCATGCTTTATTCTCTTTTTAAGACGATTTATTATATTAATTAATATTTTGTATGATCGAATAAATATTAAATGCCGAATTATACTATGAAAAATGAAGTTGCAGAGCGTTTTTCCTCGATCCGCGGTAATTGCAGCGTCCGCGGTAGTACCCACATTTACCCTATACAATATCTAGTTGAGTCATCAGTCTAACAAAGAGAGTCGGACAACTCGTACATTTCTACTGAAAATTTCTGATATTTTTATGCAATCACTGTTCTTATATAAGAAAGATATATTAAACAAAACAAGATATATATTAGTTAAAAATAATATACCTTATAAATAATAAATATACCTTATAAATGTTTAATTAAGTAGAAAGAATAAAGTACAAATGCAATAAGAAGGGCAGAATTTGCTAAGAGTGTAACTGCTATTCATATTTGATTGTGCTGATATAATGAAGTACCGAAATTCCACAAACCTCTAAAACAATAGTGATCCATTTCATACTACAGTATATTTATTTTCTAAGCTCGAAACTTATCGTACGTATATACGTATAAATACTTATACGTATAAGTGTTTGCAGATAACACTATTTAAGAATGTTATAGTTTATTAATGGAAACCGAAATGTTTATTTATTCATTTATTTATTTAGTTTAACAAGTTCAAAAGTTTTGCGCAAGGAGAGACACTGTCAATTGAAAATATTAAATAATAAATTTTATGACAATATTGATGTTTCAGCCGTGGCTTATATTTTTCTAAATCAATACTCTTTATATAAAGTTTCTAGAAAATTACTAATAATCTTGTCTATATTATTAGAAAGAACTGAGTTCTCTATTTGTACTAACAATTTAACCCAGTCAAGTAATACGTAATAATACATTATGTAACAAGGGACTAAAGTCGCAGATTATTCCCGCGTTATGCGGGAATAAAGCATTTCGACAGGTGCAAACGGCCTTTGGCTACGAAAAAGCTTCGCCTTACGCAGAGAAGTTTGATCAGCTTCTGCACTTTGTACAGGAATCGGGCATCCCTGAACAATGGAGATGGAAAGCGGATAAAATTAAGAGAAGACTGGGAAATGTGTCGGTGACCACGAAGGACACTCTCTTCAAGCAGCTTCTTATAATCATGTTTGTAGGATATATACTAGTTATCCTTGTTTTTATATGTGAGTTAATATCACATCGCCTGCAAATGCGAAGAAATAAAGTGTTCCGCTAGATGCCAGTTAATTATTACAAAGAAAAAGTGTCTGTGGCATTTGTATCGTAAATAAATGAGTTTTTCATAAATCTCATTAATAATTAAAGCATTTTCCTTAAAAAAATTGACATCTCTTACATTCTGTATCAATTTCATTGGTAAGAGCAAGGACTTGGGATTTGGGAGAGCTGATCCAGAATAGAGAATCGCAGAACAGCCCGCGCGAGGAGCAGCAGAGAGCAGTAGTAGTAGCAGCAGCAGCAGCAGCGGCAACATCAGCAGCTACAATAACGATGGTATTATAGACATTAGGCCGTCTCACTCCTCCCCTCCCTCTCTCTCTCTTTCTCTCTCACTCTATCTGTCGACGTCTCGCTCGCTGGCAAATGGGCTCGCTCGGGATATATGGAGAGCAATTTGTATTCTGGTAACTTCTGGACTAGGTCACATCTATGGAGGCCCACTTTTCTGATTACCCGGTTAAACGTTTGCATTTCTCACTCGCTCGAGTGAGCCAGCCAGCGAGCCGGCGGTATAGGTGAATTGGCCGCGCGTAGCCCGGCAAAGCTCGCGAGCTTTATAGCCCGTCGCCGGCTAAGTTCTGCATCGGTTCGTCGTAAGTATGTCCTTTGAATGAGAATGACCCAAAGAGGAGCTTGCGCCGCTGCCTGTAGCGCTAGGACAAACAGCCTTTCCATTTTTCACAATGCGCACTGAATATTTCTTAGAAATCACGTTGCTCAACTTACACGTATAAAAATAGACTAGCCACATTGTATTTATATAATATTTAATTCCACTGTTGCCTTTATTCGATCTGATCAAATCTAATCATGTCAGCAATAAAGAGTTAATCTTTCGTATATAGCAGTGACCTCAAGTATCGTAAATCGAGAGGACTGAAGACTTATAGAGTAGTGAAATGTTATCAGCATGAATTTCACTGGCAACTTGAAAGGTTTGAAGCTCAAGTAGTGGTTGCTTAATTTTTCAGAAACAAATAAAAAACGATATCCACTTTGTCAAATAAGACATCTTAAAAAGTATGGTGCTCCAACAAGTCATGTAATAGAATTGTAATATCTTGAAGCATCATACTTGAGCTTCACCGTTCTCAAGAGTGCATTAGGATTAAAATTGCTTCTGTCCATGCGTGTACACGAGATCTTCTAAAAAATCGATACATTTTGACCCAAAAAGATACTGAATGGCTTATAACATGAATATTGCAAGCTTAATTTCTTTAAGGATTTTTACAAAAAGTAGTCTTATTTAGCGGTATAAAAGCAATGAAACATCTTAACAACTATTTTTGATAAGCATCCTTTTAAGGCTGATGACACTTTGTAACAAGCAGTGCAGTAATACACTAGCGTGATCAAAGAGCGTGGGCGCGATGCACCGGCACGGTAACATCAGTCCGACGTCATTACAGACTGATATCGACCCAATATGACTCTGCCTTTTAACAATATTTTAATACCACTAATAAAAGGAGACTGTCTAAAACATAGTGATTTCCTTTACCTCGTTTATATCTTTAAATACACAAGTTTTGACTTGATGCTTTTGTACACCGTCTGAGAAAAAAGGTCGAAAAGAAAGAAGTTGTTACTTTGCTAGGTTGAAATAGAAATGATTGTGCCGCGCCTTGTAAACAGGGGCTAAGTTATACGCAGAAAGGAATTGCTCGTAAAGGCGAAATATGCAAGCCCTCTGTGATATGCAAATGAGTGGAGCCGTTTCGAAAGACAGCACGAGTCGCTCGGTTAGGCGCTAGAAGACTCAACATCGACGCGGTCGCACTCTTTGTCGTGGGCTTATCTGACTGATCTAATTGACATTGCAACCGAGCTCACGGCCGCACTTCTGAGTGCAAGATCGCTCCGTGCTGCGCTGCACCCGCTGCACGGCACACGGGCAGAAAATTCGAAAAGCTCGCTGGCCTTGACAAGAATGTGTGTATGTGTGTGTATGTGTGTGCGTGTGTAGCTCTGCCCTGCCGACGCACAACGCATCTATACCTTACTTCACTTTGCAGCCGTTTTTCTATATGTTTTCTGCAAGCCTAGCCGTCCCGAGGCTCTAATTAAATTTCCTGTACGCGCGCACGCTTGCACACTGATGGTGCCGGCGGTGCACTTGAAAAAGATTTCACTAACGACGTGTGAAAATGTCTTTGTTCCAGTTTTCAGTTAATACGGTCTCTGTGCTTTTAAGCGAGGACGCGAAGGGCGCCTGATTCCAAATCAAATTTCATCGCTCGAGGATTACTGTTTCGTTCAATCTCTCGTATAGGTAGATTGCTCAGATGATGCAAGTATAAACCTGGCTGAGTCAAGTGATTTATTGCTAAACATATTTTTATTTCGTATATTTTAATTTTACTATATGCATCACTATGTATAGGTTTACTTTCGTCACCTTTCGAAATATGCATTTCAATTGTTGTTGATATATATATATATATATATATATATATATATAAACAAATATTACACTATTTAATTTGTAAAAGAAGAAATCTCATATACATTTATGTTGTTGTCAGTAAAAGTCTGCTTCTAAAGTGTAAATAATTCTATGAAAGGTATAACTCTCGGTCGATATTGCTTTTTTGTTAGAGTGTAAAGAAGATCTATAAACATCTCTCTGAATGTATTATACGTAGATAGCACATATCCTTCGGAGGTTCGAGGGTAAATTAACTTTTTTTTGTACACGAAATAAATGACTCATGTGGCCTTGAGACTATTTGCGTCTTTTGCGAGAGACGCCCGACTCTTTATGTTACTCATTTGACAGGATAAGCTCCCACTTATTTTTCTGCCCTACTACTTAATTGATTAGAACTCGGTACATTTTCTATTTCACACGATACATCTATTTTGCAGAATAACTTTTTTTACAAAGATCCGACGCTAATTAAATGTGAAATCGCAGAAGCCACTGGAAAGGTGTACATCTCATTGAAGCCATTGCGCACCTCCGTAAATCGCGGCGTACGCAAAGAGGCACTCGATTGTAATTTCCGCTCTAGTTGGCGTCGATGAATTATCGATGACACTCTTTTTGCGCGCTTCTCGCGCTCAGCGAAAAGGAATCGTAAAGTACCACACGGTTAGAGATGAGAGAGACGGTGGTAAACCACCTTGGCTTTGAATCTCTCGCTATCGTATCACATTATCTGCAACACTTATTTATTGCAGTAGCAACGCGCTCGCGCTTCTTCCTCTTTTATGATCCATTACCGTCGCGGCTGAACGTGCGTAATCGAAAACGAGCCGTCGTCACGGAATTTCGACGCGCGAGCGAGCGCGCGTGCATCTATATTATGTAAAGCCGCCGGGACATTTTGACATTCGAGTTGCGCGGTGGCGGTGGCTTATTACGCCTTTATGCTTTATTATTGCGGAAGAATACTTTTATAATGCGCGCTCTCGTGATCTCTGCGTGAGTGCTACACGAGCGTGGAAAATGTTATACATAAGAGTAAGCGTCGTTAATGCGGGCGATTCTTTTGTTGAAGGGCAACTACATCTTTTACTTTTGGACATGAAAAATTAATGTCAACAATAGTAAATAATTATCTTTTCTAAATGAAAAAATTAAGAGAAAAACTTTATGCTGCATACATTTTTTTTTGTAATCAATAAAGTTTGAATTTAGTATTGGAAAAAAACAAGATATTCTTTTCTATATATTATACAAGACTCAAATTTTACCTAAAATTTGTTTTACAAATCTGATTAAGTATTATATATTATTTTGAAATACCTCTGCGATATATATTATAGTTATTATTTCACACGTTATTCTGAATCGTCTCATATATAAAACTTATCAATCTGGGAATCAAATTATAGAATTTGATATTTTAATAAGCCGGTAAATAATACACAAATCTCATGAATATGATAGCTATTGTAGTTTATTTTCCAAATGCGTTTTTACCTTCTTCGTTAAACGTTATATATTGTTTTTTTATCGAAATATAAGAAAAATAACTTAATTTTTTGTTTATTATTATTGTATTTTAATACTCAGAACCTTTTGTTCATTTAGTTTATAATAAAAATTTGGAATATATGTTACAGGTGAAGCACACATTCTAAGCAAACATTTTGTACACGTTCCAAATGAAAGCTTATAAATAGCAACAGTTGTGTTTTTAACGGCCATTTTAATATGTTCAATAAAAATAACAATGACGCCGAGTTGGTACAGTTAGCACCTCTCTCTCTCTCTCTCTCTCTCTCTCTCTCTCTCTCTCTCTCTCTCTCTCTCTCTCTCTTTCGAGTAGTTTAACTACTTTAATTGTTTAATAAAACCGTGTAATAATAAAAGCGTTGCCATTTAATCGAATCCACGGAGGGAAACTGCTGATTCTATTCAAGCAAATTTTGACAAGTGTCGACAGTGACTAATGTATAATAAATTTCGCAATTTTATTTATCATTATTAGAAATGAAATGATGGGATCATTTGCTTCATCGAGGCGTGCGTACTTAAAGCTCTGTTTGGACTTGATTTTTAAATTATTATTAATATTTTTAATTTGAAAGATGTTTTATTTTGATTAAAAAATAGGGGACACTGTTGAAAAAGAGTATGAAAAAATTTAACACCATTTGACTGATTCTTCTGTATGTATAAGAGCCAGATCGCGCGCATTAGCAGTCAAGAGCCGGAATGCCGATCGCGCACTTACGCGATCGGCGCCGCATCTCAGTTTGCAGCGCATTACGCACGTGTTTGTCGATACTCACGTCGAGGACTCGCCGGTGAGCAGCTACTGTTTTTCTCGGAGCTTGCGGTTTCATCACTGCCGCTCTGCCAGCACGCTGCGGCCCGCGGCACAAGGTGATAGATAGAAACCGGGCGCCGCGCGAGCGCGCCTATATCTCCTCGATCGCGCACTACAACAGCGCGAGTTGTCGCCGGGCCATTTTTCTAGCCTTGCTCAGAACTCTGCCGTCGATGGCCAGACCGAACTTGACGTGTCGCTGTGATTGCGACTACGGCATGCCGCCGACACCCTCACGGTCTTCTAAAACCTCTGCCCCGCACTGCCGATCTTCGCCGATGGTGAAGTTATCACAAAACGTCCGGGGGGAGCGCACTGTTCGAAATTGTTCCTTTGCCCGTCATTTTGCTCTCTTGGGCTTTCCTCTGTGCCCACGGCCACGATTTCAATTTACACGTACTCAAACGGAAGAGCTAAATAATAATTCACGGCGAGTGGCTGGCAGCGCGCGGATACGCCGGCGAAGCATCTACAGAGTGTCATTTCGAATTCGAGCTTCCGAGTCCCGCGGCGACTAGAAAGTTTCGCGATTTTCCTCCTCGGAACGGGGAGGAAAGCGAGAAAAGAGCGTCGACGAGAAGGCGACGACTTTTCCTTGCTTCCGACGGGCCGTCGACTACGAGCAAGGATTAGCCAATAAAAGTGTCCGGCACGAACGGAGGGATAGTTGGCACTGACAGATCTAACTATTTCATTGAGCAGGGCTTCTGCTCCCGTGTGTGCGCGCGCGCGTGTATGTCGTGAGATTATATGTGTGTCCACACGCACTCCCTCACACACACACGTGCATTCGCACACGCTCTCGACTAAGCGCTCGGCTTTGAGAGAGTGCATGCGTGTGGTGCACGCGCTAAGCTCGCGAGTGCCGACAGCGAGAGCAAGAGCGCGCGCGAGAGAGAGAGAGATGTATATATATGGCGCGGGAGGTATATAGCTTATAGTGGTCCACGTGCGTGAATGGACGCGTAATAACACACCACACGGGCAAGAATCGCCGATTACACCGCCGCCGCCGCCTCCGTCGTGCTCTCGTCCGATCCGTACGTACACATGTACAGAGCGCTCCGCGGATGTATGTGCATGTGTATACGTATGGAAAAGATTAGGGGGAGGCGGGGGGTGCGTAATCGCTTGACGGAGAGACGGAGAGAGAGAGGATTAGTTATATAGCGGATCGGCTCTCGCAGTTTGGCGCTCTGACGAACGCTTTGCGTGATGATGTATCTAGCTACTGTAAGAGCGCTGTTGAGCATCTTTTTCGTTCGAAGACTATGGAGGTTTTAACGTTTATTTTACTACTGAAGACTTCCTCTCCAACTCACTCTCGCCTAATTATGAAAATGATCGTTAACGTTACTTCAAGTTACTTTTTTTTTTCATCATTATTTACTGAATGTTGTGATACATAAAATTTACATATACTGCAAAAATAGAATGTTACACTCACAAATAATTTAGTATTTTTCTTACTCCGAGGTGACCCTTGCCATACATTAAAAAAAAAACGCACGATAAATGTGTTCGCATTGCCATACTATATATTTCGTATGTAAGCCTCAAGACGAATATCAGTATGTTAAACGAATCCCATATATACGCTTTGTATTTTCTTGAAGGGTTTCAGCTACCGTCGCTACACTTATACCACTTATTTTCTCATGTATTTAGTGGCGCTACTTGACGCTTAACACGACGATTACAGAAACATAATAAATTACATTTAATATATTATAACCAAATGAAAAAGTTTATGAAAATACCTATAATTAACGAGTTCATAACTTTTTTTAATAAAAATAATTACTTTGGTAATTTTTTAACTAATTTTATTCGTCTTAAAATATTTATTAACCTATTCAACATTTGATCATATTTAGTAAAAATAGCAAACAAAACCTTTCTAATAATTTTACAGATCCCCCTTTGGAAAAATGTTGATAAAATCTTTTATAACGCAATTTAGAAAATAAATAATAATCGTTTCATTTATTACAAGTATAAAAATGTTTTTTTTTTTCAATTTTAAAGTTTTGACCGTGGATAAGTTTTCCTAATTTAAAATATTTTTTCTAACAGATAAAATAATATCTTTCATATCAAAGAAATATGATAACCAGTATTTCATCATGCATTTATTAGGAGACATGTACTACCTTCGAGACATGGATTTGGCTCAAACTTTGGGATATGTTTTTAGGTATAATAGTCGATGCCAACCTTGGTAGAAATGTTAACCAGAAACTAGCTATTTTTCAGTTAACTTTACAGTTAAAAACGAATATTGCTAGTATTTCATAATTATGTACCAACCCGAAATAAATTATAGCATTTACACTTCATAAAATGTATTTTAAGTAATAGTATAACTTTTAGATGAATTATATTATTTTTGCATTATGATTTTTGCTAAAAATGCTTCCATTTACAAAAATTAAGCTATATACATGTTTAGGATTATTTAATAAAAAAGTTATTGAACTACAATGTTATCAGAATTACTATAATATACAAACGAAAATTATATGAACTAGTGAAAACTTCTATGTAAGAATCCCTAGTTTTATCAAAATACTTTGAATAATCGAATATTTCTAGTACCAAAAATAAAGACTACTGTACCAGTATGTATCTGCAACATGTTCTAATTGGTTCTTTTTCTCAAGATATGAGCTGCCTACTCTGAAACACACGTAATTCGATTTTTTCGATTGTTTGTTCTATTGATGTCAACTCTGCAAGATTACAAAATTAGATAGAAAAAAAGCTTTAATTTGAACTTTAGCTCATTGAAAAACATTATTTCCTTTATGTTATAAACAATCATAGATAGCACCAGGAAATGATCAAAAATATCTCCCACAAAACCGTTTAGAAAGAAAATTTGTATTCATTTTCAAATGAAATATTTGATTCCTCATATCTTCCTGATATATTAAGTAACATAATAATCTTATAATCTTTAACTTTTAGACTGCCGGGATTCGAAGTGTCAAAACTCCTTTAAAAGTGTCCAAACTTGTTTCTTGTATCATGTATCAACTATGTACAAAGTTCATATCATCGAGTCGAACCGATATATCGGCTTTCCGGCAGTCTAAAGGTTAATAAAATAACATATTTGAGATTAGGTAAACTAAAGGCAGTACGATTAGTTTTGAAATACCAGAAAGCGATTAGCAAAACCTCATCAAAATCAGTTTTTCGAAATTCAAAGAATTTCAAAAACGTTTTTGAGAAAATGTAATCAATTGTATGATTCGAAAATTTAATAGGGTATTTTTTGTACTATTATGGAGAGATGGCAAACCACTTTTTTCTAAACTTTTTGATTAAATATGAAAAAACCAAATCAAGGTGCTGATAAGATAGAGATCGTTTGTACTCGACGGCCATGTGAAGTACCGACACGGATCCCTACATTACCGGCATTTAAAATTTTATTGCTTTTTTTCACATTTAAACCAAAATTTTAGAAAAAATCGTTTTTTCAGATGCTTTGAAATTGCATTAAGTATACCCTATTCATTTTTTTAATGATTCCATCTGATAGATTTTTCAAAAAACGTTTTTGAAATTAGTAATCAATATGATCAAGGTCTCGAAAATTTCAAAAACGGAAAAATCTAATTGATGGAATCATTCAAAAATTGGTTAGGGTATTTGTTGCTATTTCGGGCATCCGAAAGAACTTCTTTTTTCTAAAGTTTTTGTTTAAATGTGAAAAAAACATGTATGTGCCTGTACGGTAGGGATTCATGTCGGTACTCTATAAAATGTTATACAGTATAATAAAAATTAATATATCATTAAATTTATCGTATAAATATTTACAATACTCGTGTCTTTATAGTGACTAATCAAATACTAGAAAATATGGTTCTTTTAAAACTATTCACAAAAATGTTAAACGAAAACATTTTCCAAGAGTAAAATTATAATTTTTAATAAATAAATATAAAAATAGAGAAACATTTAGAAATTTTAATATCGACGTCTTTTCGAATGCTTTTATTTACGCAATAAGTATCGTGTGAAAACGTACACATTTTAATTCATACTTCATTTCAACTAAATTTTCTACAATGCATTCTTTAAGTTTATAATTGATAATTGACTATTACTAAAAATTTAAATAGTCAAATATAAAAGTAATAAAAATGTGTTGCGACAAGTTAAAATTAACTATGTAATAAGTGGTCTAATTTCTAAGTAACAAATAGTATATTACATTGTATTCCCTCTATTTCTAGCATCTGCTACTATACCTTTCGATTTTATTTACGCGTAACTCTCTCTTAATAAGGTTGGAGAAGTAACTACCGAGTGAAACAGAGACATGAAATAGAAAATTATTTCTAGGACAAATTTAAAACCCGACGTAGGGCTCAAGGCTTCTGACTATCTGAGATAATTTCTCTATCAGCCAGTTAAACTATTGTGTATAAGAATAGAATGCGTCCAGAGGGATAAAGAAACTCTGTTAATGATCTGTCGCGCGCGTTTACCGCGTGATATACCATCATTCGCGCGTGTCACGCATCATAGAACAAACGCGTAAGCATATAATGTAATCACGCTCGCTCGACTTTTTCCTCTTGTCTCACTGACATTGCTCCTCTGCAAACGTCTCTCTCCGGCATTGGCGAATTCAGATTTACACGGGTGTTTCTATTTTTAGCGACGCGCACCGAGCTTTTCTGTGAGCAAGCACTCACTCACCGTTCCATTGGGGGGCAGCTATGATTACGAAATGGGTAAAGTAAATGATTATTCAAACTCTTATCGTTTCTTTCTTTTCTGTAACAAATTCTGTATTTAAATTCAATTGAACTCGAATTATCGAGCTGGCAGGTGTGCCTTTTGAATAGTATAACAAGTAATACTTAGGTATAAGTACGATAGACAAACAATTATTTACACAATCACTTAATAATTATAAAATAATTCTCAAAATTTTAAGTCTTTTCATAATCAAATTATGCCACAAAATTAATACCATGATTTCCTTGTTTTTTCTTGACTTATCAGATACTACGACCATGACGGCTTTTCTTTTTATCTTCTGTAATAATTGCGTTTGTGCTGAATGTTTTGTATACAAGAGACGTATAAAACCCTAATACAGGTTAATCGCTCTCTTTAAAATACATACTATATACACGGAAAGAAAAATCTAACTTCTGTACCTACTACCTTTATTATTTGTTCTGGACCATTGCATACTACCATAGTTAGTGTTACGTTTCCTACTATAGTATGTGCGTAAACTTTCAAAGCGTGTAGTGTCCAATAGTGTAGTGTCCAATAGTCCAATAGAGTATGGTGCTCCTACAAATACAGTATACACGCGACAGTCTTGAAGTAGCGCTCTATACAATCATAGTATGTCAATAATGCCTCCTACGTTGTAAAGCTCCCATACCTCTACAGTATGGGTCGCTTACAATAGAGCATGTATGCCACGCGTTGTAACTTTTTAAAGACAGTCAATCATTGCTAAATCTTTTATTTCTTTTTACTTAACAATCTCATAAAATACAATTGAATGTGTAACTTATACATTAAGTTTAATTTTTATTTTTAACAATAAATAAATTTATAACGTTATTGTATTAAACAATTGTAAAAGTAAATAGTGGAACGCATCGAATGCGTGGTCTAGGTCTTTGGGGTATCCGATGATGGAGTCTAGATGGTGCACTCCGTAGTTTTTTGCTTTAAGATATCAGGGCGCATCTAATACGCAGTGCAGGTGTTCGGGGTAGCAGATGAGGTCTAGGTGGAGCGCTCCATAGTTTTTTGCGTTTAGATATCAGGCCGTATCTAATACGTAGTCCAGGTGCTCGGGGTAGCCAATGATGATGTCTAGGTGGTACGTTCCGTAGTACACCTAGAGGCAAAAAACTATGGAGCACACCATCTAGACATCATCGCCGGGTGCCTCGAACACCAGAACCCCGTAGTAAATGCGTCCGGAGATCTAAACGCAAAAAACTACGAAGCGCATAACTTAGCATACGCATTCGATGCTTTTAATTATCGATAAGTAATACTTCCTTATAATAGTTGTGATTTCCGCACTAGCAGGTAGCACCGTTACTGCTGTAGTATTGCTCCCTTACAATTGAAGGTGGGAGTAATGTATACTAAACTCGTGTGATGCTGTTACTACCGTGGTATGCTGCTCATCCAACGATCGTATAATTGTGTAACTGTTGTAGTATGAAAGGGAACATACTTTAAAAGCAAGCGACCCGTACCATAAAAGTATGGGTCCCTTACTATGATTGCTAAAACCATCTTACTTATATAGTAAGGGAACTTCTATACTCCACGAGTAAGCTGTTTTAACTGTAGTAGTAAGATTTTTCTTTCCGTGTAGATATGTCATGGTTTTTAATAAATTTTTGGAACTTTCTTTTTTTTTTTACTTGAATAATTTGATTTTGTTTACACGTTTAATCCCCAACATCGGAATCTCCATCACCAATAGCATTAAGTATATGAAACGCTATACCAAGTAAAGCTGTACCGATTAAGTCGCCAGCAGCAGTCAAATATGGAATGGCAGAACTGTCTGGATCCATACCTCTGATCCACATCCAAACGACCATTACTTGAGCAATATATAATAATATTACAACCTAGAATTGTAAAGAAAATTATTTTCTTACTTATATGGAACATTATAATCTTGCTTTTTAGTATTGGGGTGAACTAGAAAATGAAAAATAATTCATTAATTTAGTATAATTACCTGCAAAAGCGCAGCGATTAAGTAAATTGTCATAAATATAGGCGTAAAAGACGTGTGTCCAGCTTGTAAACAACTTATTGTATAACTAAAAATTAAGTGACCAGGAATGACCATCATTAAAAGTACTCTAGCTGTCCTTGAATGACCACCTAAATACAAAATAATGATGAAAAACT
Organism: Torymus aiolomorphi; assembly: GCA_036365515.1. Taxonomy (NCBI): domain Eukaryota; kingdom Metazoa; phylum Arthropoda; class Insecta; order Hymenoptera; family Torymidae; genus Torymus; species Torymus aiolomorphi. The sequence goes on along the minus strand of CM070876.1, from coordinate 39,052,392 downwards.
TTGTTAAACTAAGCAAAAACATAATTTAAACAAGTTATATATTTTTATTACCTGACGCAAAAAATACATGGAAAGGACTGACACATACAATAGGCACTTGATGAACACCACTACTTTCTTGCTTGTGCAGTGATGTAGAGATCCGACTAGCTTGGACCGCGACAAGATTACCTCCAACTCCGTTAATGACAAGTTGAAAAACGGCAATTCCTTTGTAACTTGAAATTGTATAGTCTAGGATCAAACCACCAGCACTAGAATATTAAAATTTTAATTTTAACAATAGTTCAAAAGAGATGATTTTTGGCAAAAAGATGAGTACGAGAATCACGTTAAGAAGCCGTTAGGAAATAGTAACTTTTAATATAAGGTCATGAAGTAGCATTTTGTGTCTAAGTATCGAATATTATTTTTCGTTATAATTGGCGTTGAAAATTTGATTAATTGTAGAACGTAGATTTACATTTTTTATAATATTTATATTTACATAACAAGTATTTAAACAAAATTAATTAAGAATTAATACCTGCTAATTAGCATGGCAGATATCACAGGTGTCCAGCCATGATTTAAAACTTCCCTGGTGAAAGGATTTTTGTATGCTATGTACCCCCAGACAGGAGTAGCTAAGACGCAAAAAACTATCACAGTTGGTGCAATCCATGACGCAGTTCCTAGAAATAAATTAATATTTTATTTTATCATTAAAAATATTACTTATGTCGACTGCAACTTACGAGACAACAAAAATTCTCGTCAACTGATGAGAATTTTTTCATCGGTCTTACAGTCTTATAAATTAAATTAAAATAATTAATATTTATGGCAGTCAGATTGCCCTTGTTTATAATACCCCCGCAGAAACTGAAATAAAAACTTAATTAGAACCTGGAAAAAAGAACTTTATTAGCAAAGGACTATCTGACTGCCCCCCACCACCAAATTGCCCAATTGCCCAACGTTTCGAACCCGCTCCGGCTCCTCCTCAGGGACTCATTCCAGGTTTTAATTAAGTTTTTATTTCAGTTTCTGCGGGGGTGATTATAAACAAGGGCAATCTTACTGCCATAAATATTATTTTAATTTAATTTATAAGACTGAAAGACCGATGAAAAAATTCTCATCAGTTATTTTATTTTATATTTTATATATATTATAAAAATAAGAAAATGAAAAGAATTTTAGCAAACTATAATCTAAATTTTAAAATAAATGTTTATCATATATAATTGCTGAAATTACCAATGGAATTGTATAAAAGAGATGATATCCAAGAAAGTAAAGCTAAAGTAGTCAAATCTCCTAATGATGCAGCAATTGGTGTTGCAACATTATCAGGATTGATATTCATGCGTCTTGAAAATAGAATTACAGCGACCATAATAACACCAAGTAGAAAACTGGCAATAGATGCTGTTAATAATGAACTGGCACAAAGAATCATTCCATGATGAATATCAAAGTGTGCTTCAGGTATCCATCCAAGAATTACTGCTGCTAGAGATGCTAACATCCCAACAACCATGGCTTGACATTGTATTAAAGCTAGGTTTCCAACAATTAAACTCCACTGTTGTTTTTTTGTATCCATATGTCCAAGATTAGCTTGTGTAGAAAGGCGAGATGCTAGAGTCATTTCTAAATTACCTTTTAAACCCAATAAGGCTGGAACTAGAATATAAACTTCTGATACTTCTTGAAATACTGGCCAATGCTAAAAATAATTTGAGAAACAAAATATCACTTATCATAAAATTTTAAAATAAATTAAATGTTAAATCCATCTTATTTCATTTCTAGAAATGCTTTTTTTTTTAAATGTTAAATTCAATCTACCTGAACTACATCAAGAAGTAAACTGGCAGCAACCATTCCAAATCCTGCGAGTAAAAATGGAATGAACATTTGGATAGAAATAGACCAAACATTTTCATCATCTGCTGATCCATCAGTATCTTTCGAAATGCTTACATCTTTGGGAATAGATGTGTTATTATTTGATAATGAAGAAGATATCAGACATTTAGTATCAAACTCATTGCTTTCATCCTCTGAATCGAATTCCAATAACTCCATCCTAACGTCGGCCAGGTCATGACCAAGCGGTTCTCCACTGCCCGAGCCCACCATTTTTCTTCTAGACTTAGAAGACTCTTTTCTTTTGGATTTTCTTTGACGTAGTTCACTTGTATCTGGTTTATATTTTGTTTTAGATTCTGCATTGTGCATTCTAATGTCCAAAAGACCAATAGTTACCACAAAATTCTGTAAATAGAAAGATATTTAATATTGTATTGAGTGTTGACTTAAAAAATTAGTACGATAAACGTGAATATAAACTACAGAAGTAAATCAACAAAAGATGTATAGTTTTATTTAATAATTAAAAGAATAGCAAATCAAAAACTTAATTTATTCATTGTTTAATATACCTAAAAAATTTTCAAGAAAATATTAATTTAATTGAATTTTCTTTAACTGCATTAAAGTTCCTTTGAGCATACACCATTTTTGATTCACTTTGCTTATTCATATTAGCATTCTATTTTAGATAATTCTTTTTATAATCACATAGAATTGTAGCAGCTGGAATGCAACATACGATCTGTAGACATTAACTCAATACAAATATAGAACTTAGAATGTAAGCTCTAAATTGGCTCTGCCAACAAAAACAATTTCCTCACTTTAAAAGCTTAAAAGCTTGGGTTTGAACGACACAACTAAAAAGTGATTTGTGAAAAAAGAAAGATTATATGACAAAAAACAATGATAATGACTTTGTTGTTTTATCACTGATATACCATCTCGTAAAATTTTTCAAATACCGCACGTACGTGCGTGATGACAACATGAATACGACCTTAATGCAAACGGAAAACATTGCATTGACTTGGCGTTTATATTTACGCAGAATGTTTTTTGCGAGTTTCATTTTTTACATCGAGAAAACGAAAAATTGATAAGAAGTGGTTCGCCATTTCCGCTGTAAATTCGTCAATTAATGAATGACACGTCGATGACGAAGAAAAGCTCAACAATGCACAAAACTTTAAGCTGGTCATCACAAGTATAAAGAGTGAAACCCCATTAGAAATGTTAGCATCCAGTTTTTTCTAGATAACACATGCGGGGAGTTAATCGGGTTTTAATGGTGTTCAGTGATAAGACACTTGTGGAGTCAGAACTATCGGTACTCGACATATCAACGATGGAAATCCCTTATCGCGCTTACGTTCTCGGTGCAACTCGTTAAAAGCTGCGATAAGGTAAACAAATATACGGTGTAAATTCTGACGTTGAAGCGGCCACGGCGAATAATGATGTCTGCCTGGTAAAGAGGTTATGCGTAACGGCGAAATCACAACACAGTGTAGGTAGGTATATATTAGACATAGGCACCTTCGAGCGTCACGGGCGATCGTAGAGAAACAAAACAAAAAAAAAAACCGGTACTCGCCGCTGAAAACCACCTTGCGTCGCGGCTGTCGGGTCCTCGAGCTTGGAGAGTGAGAGACAGCTGCTCTCAATCAGGCGCCTATTAAGTACCTACCACAATGGCAATTTGGGAGCGGTGCGCTCTTCGATCTTCGACACACGCCTAGTTAGTTCAGTCGTACACACTCACCTCGATCTAGCATCTCTCTGCCCGTCGGCGATCGTCGCGTCGAGACAACGGGCCATGTGGGCGAAGGAAAAAAGGATTCTTCCTCCGTTTGTGCTGCGCGGCTGTGGGCTGCGACGCGCGCGGCCTGGAGCAGACGCCCCCCGCGTGTGCACGCGTACCAGTCTCACACACACACACTCACACACGCGCGCGCACGGCTTGTGTTTACACCTGGCGAGAGGTTAGGAGCCACTGCGCGTCGTCGTCAGCCTGTGCCTCCGCGGGCCTCCCACAAAAAAATAAGCAGGCGCGCGGGTTGAACTCGTGGCACCGCATGCGCACACGCGTTCCGTGTCGCAAGAGGAAGCGCGAAGCGAGCGACGAGATGAGAGCGACGGCGGGTGGTGGCCGCTGCGCGCGCTCATCTTTATCTAAGTATACGTCTCTTACACACTCGCCTGCAGTCTCTTGTGTGCGCTTGTATAGGTATATAGGCATGTTGGTTTTACTTTGAGCCACGTTTTGCCAATAGCTTATCTGCAAGTTTTTCTCCGATTGCAAGGAACAAAAGATGAACAGGGTGGGAGGTGTTGAGTCGACAGGTTTATTTTTAAACCGCTTTTGATTTGCACAACTATACGCTCTCAACCTGCTTATACCGCCGTGACTGAAGAGAGATTGGATTTATCGAATGCACGTGACTGTTATGTGAATACGTGGATTACCAATGTATCTTATCGTGTTTTTAATCAAAGAAAAGAATGAGCAATTACCTATATTTAACGACTTCTCTCTTGACAAACTCAAGGAATCGTTTTTTATTTATATCTTTAATACCTATATTACAATATTTCTTGCGAAAAATCCTTACTTATTTTAAATAGTTTACACACACACACACACACACACACACACACACACACACACACACACACACACACACACACACACACACACACACACATAAAATAGTGTACACACACACACACACACACACACACACACACACACACATATATAAAATAGTTTACACACACACACACACACACACACACACACACACACACACACACACACACACACACAAACACATATATAAAATAGTTTATACACACACACACACACATACACACACATTTGATAACGATATTGCAAAACTAATGAAATTAATATATTTAATCCCTGATAATGCATTGGATATCGGCAAAAAAAAAATTACTTGGTCATCAGAAAGTGTTATTGATTAAGGCCATAATCGGCTAGTTCTAACATTTTTATTGTCTCTTAAGGTCTACTTTCCTAAGTTGGCAGTTAGCCACTAGCTACAAATGTCAATTTAAACATAAATTAAGGGTTTTTAACTCAGAAAAACCATTTTCATTTTTGAAAAAATTATTATTTCAAAAATAAATGTTCTTTAAGTAAAACATTGTTGCGTTTACAAGTAAAAAAATTGTTATACTCAAATATTGACTTGGATTAAAAAAGGACTAACTCCTCGAAAAAAAGATAAACAGACTAGACTCGACATTCTTGTGTCGTCGTTAATAAACGTGCACACAGGATTATTTATAAAATTAATATGTATACATACAGAAGTACATCTTCTCTATATGAATGACATTTTGATAAATGATAAATTCGTATAAAAATTTTTTACGCGAAAAAATGATTATATCAAATTATTTTCGAAAAAGCAACGTTAAAATTCGCTTCTTATACCAGTAACAATCCATACATGGTGGCAACGAATTAAATGACTAACAAATGTGTTAAAGTAGAAATATATATTTTTTAATGTGTTTCAGATTTTCCAATTATTTTTTTAATTATGAAAAAAACAAAAATTTAATTTATTTTTAAGTTAGATTACTTATCAATTATGAAGACGTATCAATTAATTTGAAATGGAAGAAAAATTACATTACAGATTTTTTACACAATATTTTATGTATGCAAAGAAAATTTTATTAGCAATAAGGAACTTTGAAAAGTACTATAAATGACCGATCGAATTCTGTTGCATATAATAATCATAGAAATTTCGTGATAGTTCAGTGAAATTCGGTCTCGTATATAAAAATTTTAATATAAATAATTTTATTTTAACTAGCGTTGTAAAATGTTTTAAAAAAGTTAAAATCGAAAAAATATATGATTTCATAAGATTTAGCTGTTAACACACACACACGCACGCACGTACACACACACACACACACACACACACATTTAGGATAACTAAATTATTTAACCTTATACCATTTGAAATGTAGTACGTAGAATGCACTGGTTTTTAGCGAAATAAGAAATAAAACATAGCTTGATTCATGTCAAGCTACATTACTAGTAAAAGATGCTGCGCATATAACTCACTCATGTTATTTTAGGTTTACAAGAGTTCAATGTATTTTTAACCCGCAATACAATACAAAATGAGTGAAATTATTAATAATAATATTCACCCTGGTAGAAAATTAACCATAAGTTGGCCAGAATATGGTTAACCAGAATATGATTAACCATATTCTGGCCAACTTATAGTGAATTTTCTACATGGAGAAAAATGGTGTAACAAAAATTACTATATTTATAGTAATCGTGGGACAGACTTAAATTATCATAAAATTTACTACAATTTATAATAAAAATTCCTATGTTTTGAGTAATTTTTGCTATGTACATAGCAATTTTTACTATAAATTGTAGTAAATTTTATGATAATTCGAGTCTGTCCCAAAGTTCCTATCGAACATAGTAATTTTTCTTACATTTATAGTAAATTTTCCTAAACATTTCTCTCAGTGTACCAGGGCATTCGTCTATTTTTATCAAAATTAAAAGAAAAACTGGTATAGGTTTTTACAATAAACTATTAGGTTTCCGATATATGTTGTCTAAAAAACAAAATAAAAATATTTCGGAATTTTCCATTACACCATATCATATTAATAATACGGATGCATGTGAATTATTAACAATACAATAAAAAATGTTTATCATTACCATATAGCGAAAAATTATGCTTGAAAAGAAAAACAAATTAAAGTAACTCAAGGTAATTTGACCACACACAAATTTCCTCGATCCCAGTTTATGGGAAAGTTTAATTAGAGATGCAGTTAGCTAAAAAAATGTGAATCATTTTCACTTGTTTCCAAGATGGGTTTGAAGTTTGCAACGTTGGAGTGCAACGAAGTGAAAAAAATAATTCATTTTACTTCACGTTTATACTAAATAATATTAATTTTATGTGTAGATTTAGTGTTTTATAGTATAAAATAACTTTATAACAAAGGTTTAGATACAATTTCAATCCTTTAATAACTTTAATCAATCGTAAAAAATTATTTCGTTGCATTCCAACGATGCAAACTTTAGACCCATTTTCCAAGAGAATGAATTCCAAAAATGACCGCATTAACTATACACGCTAAGTCTACAGTTAGCCATTTTTTTTATTTAGCTCTTAGCAAGGTTAATTTCACTTTTCAAGTTTCCAGAATTTATTTTATTTTTATAGTAGAAGAGATAGACTGTATTTTAATACGTGTTTATACATTTATGTCGATTTTATCTTCAAAAAAATGAAAAAAAATTTTTGATTAAATTGGCCAAATTGACTACACATAACGAAGTATAGTAAAAACGCTCTTTTTACATTTTGGCTTCGTATGAAGTCAATATCACTTCAATAAGTTGTACTATATTTGTAGATCATACAAGAAGATGTACTATATTTTCATGTCTTTAACAGTTTTTTATAAACATGCTTGCACACAAACATACAACAAATTTTCCGTTTAAGGTAGCCGAATTACCTCGCGTTACTTTATTATTAATATTGAATACAGTTACTCGATACTCAATGATATTAGAACGATATTAATTACATTGAAATTCAATATCTTTTGGCTTTTAAATAAAAACTTTTAGATTATTGTGTGTTTATAAATTACTGGTAATACTTTAAATTTACTTCATTTTAACACTATGATAAGTATGCTATATTCATATCAAATGTATTAAATTAATTAATTTTTATAAATGACTAAAAAATATTTTTTTGTGTAAAATATAGTTGAATTTTATATCATTTAAAGTATTTACCTTAAAAAAATTAATCTAGAAATCTATCTTTATGTATTTCAATTAATAAATGAATCTAATGGTCGATCTTTATGTTTTTTATTGTATAACGTTGAGTTTGCATAAGTCAAATGTTGAACTACTTCTTTAAAAGCTTTTAAGTTCTAGAAATAAACATTTCGGTTTAGCAGACGTTCCCTCTGCAGTACCTTCAATGTGTTAAAACGATCAATGTTAAATATAATTATGTACTTCCGTTGTAAAACACATAAATTGTTCTGGAATCGCGCCAACATCTCTATAATTTATATCCGATCAGAAGTTTAGGTGAATTTATAGATATGCATGAAACGTCTTACAGTGCACAGAGAAAATACGAAGACCTGAGAAGATCATTTATAATGCATTAATTTTAGTAGCATTCTTTTTTAATTAATTAAAAGTTATTGTTAACATTTATAAAATTAATCATAATTTGTCCAAAAGATTGAAATACGGCTGCTAATTTATTATTTATAAGTATAAGTTTTTCAAAACTATTTATTATTTCATTATAATTTATAGCACGGTGTGACCTAAGTCCGCACTTAGGTCACGTCTATCCGTGACTTAAGTAGTCGATTATTGTACCGTGTTTATCGCACTCGCTACGCTCTTGCGCTAACCTCACGGTACAAATCTGGACTGCTTAATAGGTAAACGTGCTATAAAATATCGTAATATACTAATTTGCTACTATAAACTTCATATAGACGTTTCGTAACTCATGTTTCTTACACGTTTGTATATTATTCCATGAAATGTATTAGATAATTTGCACTGACTTTTAAATAAAAAATTTATTAAAAAATTGTTTTAGTGTTACATCAAAATATGATAAGGAAATTCAACATTTATTATGAAGAATTGTTTATGTAATGTATGAAGACTTAATGATGGAAAGGGATACACGTTCAAACTGGTAATTATTTTTAATAATATGAAAGTACGATTTTCTATAGTACCCATGTACCAGTTTGAGAAGCAGGTTTATTGATTAAATGGCTTTTTCCACTATATATTTCAATAACAACCACATATGATGTGTCAATATCACGAAATCACTGGACTGCCGTTACGTACATTTTCACTGGAGTAAATGAGAAAAAGTACGTTGATAAATGTTGAGTATCCTCTGAGGGTGCAGAAGAATCAAACTTCCAGATGAGTAGCGCGCGCGAAATGTGGAATTCCCGGTACGAGCGCGCTGCACTTTGTGTAGCACGAGCTAAAGACAGAGGAGAGAAATAGAGAAGAGTAAACGACCGACTTGAAATATACAAACGTCTGTCCGCGCGGACTCCGCGTCTCGGGGTATAATGGCATTGTGCCCACATTACGCGAAGCTTCAGTAGGTTGCAAGCTGATTTCGTCGCTGATTATAGAGCAGGTTCATAGAGCTGCCGCTGCATTGCCTGGTCCATCGTCACTGGCGGTGTCGTCGTCGTCGTTGTCTGAGACTCGCGCCCCCGGGGCTCATCTCCACTCGCGCACATCTCTCAGCGGATATTTAACGCGGGCACTTGTCAGCACCCGGGCTGGCGCTCAATTTTTTTCCTTATTTTTCGTCCTTATAATGTTGCATATGCTTAGCTAAATGTTTAGGTAACAAAGTTGCTGCAAGTGTGGATATAGCTTCCTATTGTTCGACTGCGCAATTGTGCATTTCTCGGAGTGAGGTTGTGTCAGTGTGGTATTGAGTCTAACTTGTGATTTATTGCTTTTAATTAAATCGTCTCAAAGGTTAGTTTAATAACTCACTAAAAACTTAATTAACTTGAATATTATTATTTAGAAAAATTAATTATTCTTTTAATCTTAAATTCATAATAATAATACAAAACTTCATAAATACATAAACTTTTACATATTTTTCGAATTGCAACATCATTTTGTATGTTATAAAACAAGAGGATTCATCATTTAAGTAGATACTTAAAATTTCATTATAGAATTTTTATTATTAAAACGTAGAAAACTATTTTTAAAGAAAAAATTTAATTATACGTACGTCATGAAGCTACAAGTATTGTTTGAATAGCTTGTAAAAATGTATGTTAAAGAATGAATATAAACTGCAACCACTATAATATAATAATCGTAAAGTAGTTTAATGTAATAATTACATTTGAAGTTATTTTTTCATGAGAAATGACTTTTGTGCATAGTATAATAGTACAAAAATAATGTAAAGGATTTTAGTGTTGCATTTTATTATATAATGAATAAAAATAGCTATTATTTCTATGGAGCAGTGCCATTTTTAATTATCTAAAAACCTTTTATTTAAAAGAAAATTGAATTTTAAGAATATCACTTTTTGCGGCTTAATTTCTCATTACTTTATCGTATATCAATATCAGTAAAAGATTGATTAATATATCTTTTAAGAATGTGAAAGTAGGACGAGAAGTATATTTTAATCGGAAAAAAATTTCGAAAAATTTAGAGTTTGTGGTATTTTTGTCGCGTCTGCGGTGACGATTACATCACGTTGATGAATGCTTTTTTTTAATGCAGAGGCATACCTTCGTTATATTTCTTTTAAAATAATAAATATATTGATTTTGAGATTTCGAAACTTTTTTTAGATGAAAATTTTATCACTATTAAATTATTAGTTACCTTTTGTAACTGGCTGATTCCATTCAAATTCAGGCAGGCTGTCCCAGATCGAATTTTTTTTCGCCTAAAAACTATAATGGGTCTGAAGTTTGCATCGTTGGAGTGCAACGAAATAATTCTTTACAATTAATTAAAGTTATTAAACGACGAAAATTTTATCTAAATCTTCGTTATAAACTTATTTGATACTATAAATAATAAATCTACACGCAAAATTAATATTAATTATTATTTATTTATTTATTTATACAGAGAATAAAAAATTATAGTTTTTGAAATATTTACATTTTTTTTAAATCGTCATTTTTCAGTTTTTCTTCAAAAATTGACAAAGTTACAACAGTTTGAAAATTGAGGTAGTTTTTAAATTTTGTAATCTCTATTTTTGCGTCTAATATTGATTTGGCTGTGGAGTAAAAAAAATTTTTTTAAGCAAAATCCCGAGACATAGTTTTTAGGAGAAAAAAAATTCGATCTGTGACAGCCTGCCTGAATTTGAATGGAATCAGCCAGCTGTGATATAATTTGCCAATAAAAATTTGAATTTTAACCTGCAGGTAATAATAATATAATGAATATATTAACAAATATTTTTTGATATTTTTAGTAATTCTCAATGATAAATTTTAATAGTCAAATAAATTATTATATACATATTATGACGTTTGTAATTAAAGGTCATTTAACATAAATATAACACTTAAATGCACTTACAAAAACAAAATTATAATTCATAAAATGGTAGCACGCACGCAGGCACACACACTCACATACTGGCTTATAATGAGAATATTATGTTATTCGGTAGACTAAATCATCTTTAAAATGGGACGGAAATCTAAGCGGAAACTTAAACCTCATCAGAATCTCAAAACATGCCCTTCCAAAAACAATAATATCAAAGATCAAATTTTCACCAATGAGTCTGAGTTTAGCAAACTGATTCTCATAACTGATCGTCTCTCTTTACCCGCCTATCACAGTGAAGAAGCTGATGAGGAGGATTTCGAACTTCAGCTCGATTTTCGGCCTCGTTCTTATTATGTCAGCAGTCTTTGTTATGTATGCTCCAAACTTTGCGATGCCTTTCAATTTCCTTGCAATGACTGTCACATGGTTGTATACTGCTCGCCACAACATCGTCAACAAAATCTCAAATACCACAAGCAACTTTGTCAAGTTCTTACAGAAATTTGTCAGAAAAATAATGGACTCAGTTTCGCTAAAGATCTCAACGCCGATGAATATAGAGTTTTCCGAGTGGAACTACTACAAATGATTGAAAGTACACTGGGGAGACGAATGGAATTGTGGGAACGTGAGATACTTTTGTACCCGAAACTTTGCCGTGTCTGCCATAGTTCGAATGATTTGAAAGGATGCACAAATTGTTCTATGGAATTCTTCTGTACGGGAAAATATGGAGAACACCAGGGTAATCATGCTGATTACTGTAAAGAATTTAAAGTATTTAGAAGTATTCTAACTATGCAGCAAGAAAATGGGTTTGCAGCTCCTAAAATACCGAATGTTGTATTTGACGACGAACATAAGTATCCTCACAATTTTGATGAGTTAATTAAAGAGATATTTGAATTTGGATGCGATTATGAAAAAATCGACTGTGCTTCATATGCAGCACTATCGCAAGCAGCAAGTCCAGCATTAACCGCCTTTTATGCAATTCAGAACACACCTCAATTGAATAAAAGTATCGTAAGTACAAGATTTTTTTTTCAGACATAAATTTAAGTTTTTATAAAGTTATTTTCGACCTATTGTTATTACAATTAATTTGTTTCTTTAATTTTGTTTTTAAGGTAATTTTAACATATTCTCAACAAAATATAACTATAACGTTATAAAAATGCATTGTTACAGAATCGAAAAAATTTCAAGATACACATAATAGGAGCTGAGCTACAATTTGAATGTGCCAATCTCGCAGTCTGGGAAAAACTATTTCTGCATTTGTTGCCTGGTATCAAAAATTTAAGGCTTGAATTCTGCGGTCCTGAGTTACAAGTACCACCTGATATAGCTAGTATTTTGGAGCAACCAAAGTTATGTAGAAGTTGTCATGCAAAGAATCGAAAAATTAATATTATCTTTCACTGTGGCATGCTTTATCATCAAGTCGAATGTGAGAAGCCAGATCTAATATGTTTATTTAATCCCGGATTGTATAGAACCACTGGTTTCGCCAATCAGGTTTGTAATTCTCATTTAATTATACAGGAAAAAAAAAACATGTTTGAACTCGGCACGAAAAACATGCTTTCTTACGTATTTTGATGTGCTAAATCCAAATCTGAAATCAACATAGAATATCTAAGTTGCGATGAAATTCATTGAGTTTTTCTAATAAAATTATCGATTGGAAAAAAGGACAAAATTTAGGGCATTTTAGGCAGAAACGGGTTAATAGATAAACTAAAAGTATTTGTGCATAAAAAAATTATTTACGGTAAATTATATCAAAATCGTTATCTCTAATTTGTTCGTTATAATAAAAAAATGTCTAAAATTTTTCTTTGGGAAAAAGTCATGGCTTGAAGGGTTAAAGTAGCGCATTACAATTACCCCAGATAAGTTACGCTTATGACAATATATAAGTAAGAAATTAACGAAAAACTGTTTTAAACTATAAAATTCAACCGTGTTTAGAATATCAAGGCCTATTAAACCTTCATAGGGCCTATGCCTAACAATCATATCGATATCAGACCGTAATCAGGGACACTGGCGTAGTCTTGAATTTATTGTCAATATTTTTGTGAGGCGATCATCAGGTAAAGTTATGGTCCTATCAAGTCCTGTAAGGAACGTTAGATGCCATGCATAAGAACTTTTGATGCTCACCTACTGAGCCCCTTGTATTAGGGGATGTGAAAGGGTGGTATAGATTCCTACCATACCGGCTCTAGAAACTTAAAAAACAGGCTATTACCTTCCGGAATCATGCACAGAATAGTTTGTTAAAAATTAAAATAATTTTATTCATTAAATTTTGTTGTGTTTAAAAATTATTGCTCAATAATAAGTAGGATAATTTGAAAAATGACTTGAATTTTTTACCACATATTTCTTGCATGATTGCGAAGGGTATATAGTAATAAATATTCCTTTTTTAAGGTTCTGGAGTCAGCAATAACAAATAAAATGATAATATCGATACGGCAAAGATCTATACTACTTTTTTTACATGTTCTCAGTAAAAAGCAAGCCCTATCAATTTTTTAATTGAGTTATTGAATAAGATTCCTATTTTACCGACGCCAATACATATTTTTATAAGTTTATTGAACAAACCTTTTTTTATATTTTTGTAATAATTTAAATTTAAAATATTATTATTTCGAAGAATTACATTTTAAAGAAACATAGGTTCGAAACGGGCAATTTCGATCTACTTCCCAACTCTCCGATATGGTCTAGTGGCTAGGATACCTGGCTTTCACCCAGGAGGCTCGGGTTCGATTCCCGGTATCGGAATTTTTTTTTTTTTTTTCAATGTTAAATAACGTATTTAATTTTTATTTTAATATAATTTATACCACTCTAACCTCAAAATCGTAACTTTAATATGATTATTCGGTTCTCGTGGTATAAAATACGGTTCGAAACTGGTGCGTAAGAAGATTTTTAGCTCATGTGACTTTTCTCACCTGTGTCGAAATGTACTATTTTACTTTAATAGCGTAGTCCTAACAAGAAAGTCATATTTTATTTATAAATAATTAAGCAGTATTTATCTTGGTATTGGAATATACATTGCAAAACTGTCTGTCACGTAATTTATGTACAGAAAATAATAGATATAATTATAAAATGCAATTTTAAGCAGGTATGAAATGTGTATTAATGTGTGTAAAGAGAGTGGTTTTTATCCAATATTCAGAAAATTAAAAATGAATATATAACTGATAATTACTTAAGGCTTATTGTTCAAGCCTAATATTATTCAGTGATTTAATCCATTACATAAGATGTATGAATAATATTAAGTTTCTAAATCAACCATATTATCAAAAATGCTAATTATTGGTTTTTCTCGATATTTCAAAAAATCATAACTTTATTCAATTAGTTTGGCCAACTTTGGTTAAAAAAGCATTTTAAAGAGTTTTAAAAGTAAAATTCAAAAAAATGTGTTGAACAAAAAATTCTAAGGCGCAGTCTCAATATTTTTCGATGAAGATATAATAAAAACTAACCAATCAGAGACACGCAAATTTCATTTATTAAAAAATACTACTACTACTTTCTACAACAAAATTGCAAATTTTTTTCCAATGTTCTATACAAAAAGTTTTATACAAAGATTTTGAGTAAAAAAATGACAAAAGTTGGATTTTACCCAAAAATTGCAAAAAATTTGAAATTTCAATGTTACTTTTTTATTTATGCAAATATTCATATAAAATTTTGGAAACATGTTTTTTTCATAAAAAACTAAAAGTAACAAAATTTTGACCTGCTCACTTCATGTGAAACATTCCATATATTATATGGTCGTCTTGGATTAAAGGATCAAATAGAACATTAGCAACTAATTATAAATTTTTCGAAGAATTTCGTACAGCACCCTCCATTTTTATGTTAAAGTTTATGAATATGCGGATCCTTTGAGCGGCAAGGTCTACTAATTCATAAACGATTGTTCTTTTCTCATCTCAGAGCAAGACTGACTTCTTTCATGCCTTCTTCGTAAGGACCTATCATTTTACCTCAGGTTTCCACTTTATCGGCTGTTTATTTATACTTCATCAAAAGAGTGTCAAAGTAATCGATTTATGCTTGTCGATCAAATCTTCTAGAGCTAGCCGAATTTACACCATACAGTGCATAAGTCATATTGGTCGAATTATATAAAAATTACTTAAATAATAAATGAAAATAATTAATAAAAATTTCCTGTGTATATACTTCCTCTCTTTAAAAAGTGATGATCTGAAAGTGAAGCCAAAATAAAACGATTGCGATCGGCTGATTCATATAATCTCTAATACCTGATTGGCTAATGTTCCATGACTTAAGGTGGTTCTATGAAAATGTCACTGATGCGGACATTTACAAAAAATAGTATATTATGCACCAAGGGAATAAAGTGGGCTGTGTGCTCCCTGCGCGAGTTGTCGCCTGAGCGAAGCGAGGGCGACAAACGCGCAGGTTCGCACAATCCACTGTATTCACGAGTGCAATATACGACTTTTTAACACAACTATCATAAAGTTCGTACTCGTTTCCCGCTGAAAAGGGAAAAAATGCTGCATATTGATTCCCTAACCTCACTCTCGTTTCCAGCGCAACGCACTGTTTGTGCCCTCGCCTTCGGCTCGGGTACAAACAGTGCGTGGCGCTGGGGACTAGAGTGGGGGTAGGGAATGAACGTAGCTCTTTACAAGATAGGGGAAGGCGGGGCATGGCGTGTCAGGTAGGTAAGTTTGGCACCCTCATATTTTTAATATTAATGAATGCAAAAAATGTAATTTTTACATAAATCTAATTAGATATGCTTTTAGAATTTTCCTCTATACTTTTGAGATTATAGATAATGTTTAACATTTAATTTAATAAGATTGAAAATCGGTGCTTAGAAACAAAGTTGACTTCATTTTTAAGTCGCTTGGAGCAACGAGAAAATGATTTTTTTTCTAAATGAGACCAAACCTATTTGATAGTTTCAACTTTTATCTTTCAAGCCCTGTTTTTGTTTTTTTCAGAAAATCTTTATAAATAATATAATTAAAAAATGAAAATGGTATTAAAATGGGGCATGACGTGGCACCCTGGCGGGGCACACGTGGCACACTCGGGCGTATCAGTGCGCCGCGGCGGCCGCCGAGCGAAGTGATGTAACCTACAAACCAAAAATGGAGCAAGATGGGTTAACAACTACGTAGTGCAATAATTTAGTTTTAAGTAGTTTTTAGTTTCAATTATTACATTAATAAGTAAATAACGATTATTTCGACTGCATATTAAGTTATAGAGTAGAAAAAACAATGGTAAGGAAGGAATCAATTGTAGATACTCAAACTGCCTTTTTCAATGGTCAGGTAGTTCAAATATGCTACATAGATGAAAATGATGCGAAATCTTTAAATTTAAACTTATTGTAATAATAATGATAATTTGTTAATCAAACAAAAGTATTATGTTGTGATCATACTTTATAAGAAGGGATTTATAATATAAAATCATTTATTAAAATGTAATAATTTATTTTAAAATAAAAATTGTTATGTTCCTTAATAAAAATAAAATTTTCAATTTTCAATAGACTGATTAATTATTTGATTTTTGAAAATTTTATTATAGCATAATTATTAAAGTATTAATTACTGGAAAAAAGAATTGAAAAATACCTATAGTAAAATATTAAATTTGACCGTGCCATGCGTGCCCCGTCGGGTGCCACAATCCACCCGCCGGTGGGGCACGTAGAGCATTTTTTTCACAATTTCTTTTCTGTATTTTATCAATAATTAAAAGAAAATGAAAAAAAGTTAATAGTTTATTTTATTTTATTTTTTTCTGATCTAATTATTCCGTTTTTGTACATTTTGAAATAATACACGGTTTAGTTGTTATTTTTAATCAAAGTTAGGGTGTCACACGTGCCCCGCCCTCCCCTACATAAGTATAAAGTAATAAGTAATATGTATAGATCGATAACGGCAAAAATATTATTATGGATAAAATAAATTTGAGTCTAGGTAGGTATAAGATTTACGAACTATTTTATCTGAATTTTCTTTAGCTGTTCTGTTGTAAGTGATTTCAATTAAAAACAACGCTAACCATAGTCAATGCGTGTCATCAAGAGAAACAAAATGATGGACACGCGCACACATACGCACACACACAATTACCTACCTACACCGATAAATTACAACTTTTTTTCTCTTTCTTTACATGAGTAAAAATTTCTTTTGTTGTATGTGAATTACATAATTATTATTTGTAATTGTATAATTTAAAATATTCTGTGCTTAAGTTTCTAACATTAATAATCGAGCAATCTTTTGTCAATTCGTATACCTATATCAAATGAAGAAACACTGTTGCACTTTGAATAAGGTAAAACTGTGTTTTTCTTATAAATCTAATTCTATTTTAAATTTCTATAATATAATTATAATCTATAGACACATTTGTAAAAGTTAAAACTTCATACGGTTTTTATGAATTTATTAAAATTTCTAGATGACACGCAAGTTGTCTTACTTTGTGCCAAATTCTCTTATTCTGTAAATACAAATCACATGCACTTGTTCTCGTTACTTACTCTCAATTGACTTATTAAAAAAAAATATCGATATCACTATAAGTATTAATGAAAGCATATCAAGTTGACTAAATATATCGCGTCTTCTCAGGCACTATACTGACTTTACATATAGGGGAGGGCGGGGCACGTGTGACACCCTAACTTTGATTAAAAATAACAACTAAACCGTGTATTATTTCAAAATGAACAAAAACGGAATAATTAGATCAGAAAAAAATAAAATAAAACAAACTATTAACTTTTTTTTCATTTTCTTTTAATTATTGATAAAATACAGAAAAGAAATTGTGAAAAAAATGCTCTACGTGCCCCACCGGCGGGTGGATTGTGGCACCCGACGGGGCACGCATGGCACGGTCAAATTTAATATTTTACTATAGGTATTTTTTTCAATTCTTTTTTCCAGTAATTAATACTTTAATAATTATACCATAATAAAATTTTCAAAAATCAAATAATTAGTCTATTGAAAATTGAAAATTTTATTTTTATTAAGGAACATAACAATTTTTATTTTAAAATAGATTATTGCATTTTAATAAATGATTATATATATTTTTTTAATTCCTTCTTATAAAATATGATCACAACATAATACTTTTGTTTGATTAACAAATTATCATTATTATTACAATAAGTTTAAATTTATAAAGATTTCGCATCATTTTCATCTATGTAGCATATTTGAACTACCTGACCATTGAAAAAGGCAGTTTGAGTATCTACAATTGATTCTTCAGGTATTACTTCTCTAAAGTAATTTTCATTATTTACGGAAGCTGAATTATTATTAATAATGGATAAATCAAGCTGATTTGTGTTTAAGTCTTCAAGTGGCTTTTTTCTACTCTAAATATAACTTAATACGCAGTCGAAATAATCGTTATTTACTTATTAATGTAATAATTGAAACTAAAAACTACTTAAAACTAAATTATTGCACTGCGTAGTTGTTAACCCATCTTGCTCCGTTTTTGGTTTGTAGGTTACACCACTTCGCTCGGCGGCCGCCGCGGCGCACTGATACGCCCGAGTGTGCGCGTGCCCCGCCAGGGTGCCACGTCATGCCCCATTTTAATACCATTTTCATTTTTTAATTATATTATTTATAAAGATTTTCTGAAAATAACAAAAACAGGGCTTCAAAGATAAAAGTTGAAACTATCAAATAGGTTTGGTCTCATTTAGAAAAAAAATCATTTTCTCGTTGCTCCAAGCGACTTAAAAATGAAGTCAACCTTGTTTCTAAGCACCGATTTTCAATCTTATTAAATTAAATGTTAAACATTATCTATAATCTCAAAAGTATAGAGGAAAATTCTAAAAGCATATCTAATTAGGTTTACGTAAAAATTAAATTTTTTGCATTCATTAATATTAAAAATATGAGGGTGCCAAACTTACCTACCTGACACGCCATGCCCCGCCTTCCCCTACAGGTGTGTTTATCTATCGGCAGCACACCCATTGTTTGCCGCCGCCTTGTGCACATTTAGGTTAAACCTGACGGATTAGTTCTTTGTTTGAGGCTTCTATAAGTAGCTACTTACCTATTGAGACAGTGGTCGCAGCTCCTTTCCTCGTTGTCGACCGATTCGTCGTCTTTTTCCTCACCGCGGTCATCTTCGAATTTTGATTGCAGTAGTCCAGGAAAAATTGCGACATCGCGCGCGTGTCCTTCCGGGTCAATAGTCCGCCATATACTGAAAAAGGGGCGCTCCGTCTCCCCAGTCTCCCCACCAGGCCGCACCACTCACCGCGCGCGCGGAAACGGCCCGCGCTATAGTGCGGGGCCTCGTGCGCATGTTTCGACTTGCAAAGATGCAACTTCGATTGTATCGCCTGTCGCGTGGAATCGGTCCGAATGTCTGATACCTACTAAGTATAGGTATATACATATGATGTAAAATGTAGCTTAAAAATTTGTCTTTGCTTTGCGTTTTCCTCTCACAGTCTCATATCATAATCTTTAAGATCTCTGCATGAATAACGATACGAGATACAAGAATAATATGCGTTAGTACTATATCTATATGACTATATATGCCTTTTGTCTCATCTGTATTATCTGCGATAGCTTTTTTCATGTGGAGGCTCTTACGTTTGTTTTTGCCTACACATTAATAATTGTTGAAAATAGTATACATCTATATTGTACGCATGAATATATATATACAGTAGGTATGTGTGAGCGCGCGACTGTATCGAGAGCGCGCAATGTCGTATGGGTCCGAGTGTAAACATGTACCTCTCCCCTTCCTAGAGTGTGTGCGTGAGCAAGCATTAAGTCTAAGTCGAGAGGCAGCGAACGATACGCTGCTCTGCCTCTCTACTGCCGCACGCTGAGCGGAAAGCACCTTGCGCGAGTCGCTATGAAGCGCTCGGATTACCTTTATACTGAAACTGAATAAACCAGTCATTCTTTATATATAAAAGTCTCTCTCCTTATTAATATTACCACACCTCAACAATAATGTTATTTTAAATGCAAACTATTAAGTAGCGCAGATGGATTAGAAAATAGTAAAATCATAAATTCGGATTAAAAATTTAACGTTTTCTTATAAATTTTATAAAAACTTTAAAGATTCTAAAGCAGAGTTATGAAATTAAGTGTGAATCGCAATTCCCTCAAATCTATGTAAAACTATTAATAGTGTCGCAAATGTAGATAAAAATGTTTATGCAAATTTTGAACGTATCCTTAGCACGAAAATATTGAGGAAAAACATAAATAAATACATGTGTAGGCTGCGGGAGTAATAATTAAACTTATATATTATAATTAAAAGAAATGCGAATGCTGAGCTATAAGCTTAAAATGTATATATACACAGTTTGGGCTTTTATCCAAACTAAGCAAAGCTATAGAGATGACCTGCAGAAATATGTGAATATTTTGATAGTTTTACGAGCAATTAAATTCTGAATAGCACACTAAGTATACTCATTTAGCGCTAGCACTTATTTAATTTACTATAAGCGTAAATCAAATTTCTTTTTAGTTAATTTTTTTTACACGTGATATACTTAGTGTCACTGGTATTTCTACATATACATTTTAATAGACATATCTTCACAAGATATATAAAAATGAAAATTCTAAAAATTTACTTTACAATTTATGTACCTAACGTTAAATTTAGTTATTTGAGTGAAATTTAACGTTGAAAAAATAAAATAGTTGACATAAAAATTGTTTAATTACAGTGACATTAATTGCTATTAAATCGTTTTGCAGGACACCTGGCCCAAGACTATAGAAAAAGTCTGCGACTACAGAGTGCCAATTCTGGTGACCTCTTACACGGAGGTCGAGCTGCCGCGCGACCTGGCACGAATGCGCCAGCACCGGGACCTGCAGGTCGAGCAGGAGCCTCAGCGCAACCCATTCGCTTCGCTGCGACCCGAGCGTAACTTCGTCAGCGACGACGTCGCCCCGCTCATTTACAAGAACTATTTTCTCAGCGTCGCCAGGGGAATCCCCGGCAGCCGACCCCAAGTAGCAGTCTAGCCTACGACATTGCGTGCCACGATGATATGCATGGGTATAAGCTATACACTTATAGCTGGCACGTGAAAAGCGAGATTCCTATTTTTAGCTCGCAAGTTTGTTTCCTCGTGGCTTATTTTGTCGCGACATAGGAACTGAGGGCTAGTGAAGAGAGGCTGCACCGTCTTGTTAACGGAAGAATGATCCGTCAGATTTGTGCTCGCGCTCTTTGCGTCTGCGTATGCTGCCTCCGCCTCGTTCTGCCTTTTCGAACGCGCGTGCTGTGCCTACCCATGCGTGCTTTGATTCACACGCCGTTCTTTGATAGCTGCGATTCTTTTTATCAGCCAATTTGCGACCTGTGTATTGTAATTTTCAACGGCACAGAGTATGCTTGACTCTTGACAAAGACGAGCTTAATCTTCATATAGCCTTTGTACCTTTTAGTTTTTATTATTTGCATATTAACGATTTTTTTTTATTATATTAATAAAAATAAGAAAAAATGCAAAATAGTTAAATAAACAAACATTTACAAGAGGTTTATTAAGGACAGTAAAGCTGCTAAAAGAGTTTTCTGTAGATTTCAAAACATTTTTATTTTTATCACTTTTTTGTTATATGTAATATATATATATATATATATATATATATATATATATATATATATATATATATATATATATATATATATATATATATATATATATATATATATATAAAAAAAACCTGTTGTATGAGAATTTTGTATAAGTAAATTTTTACCTTCTATACTGTACATTTACAATTTATCAATAGATGTTATAAAATAAAAATTATGATACCTAAATGATATTGTAACAAAACAGAATTGATCATTTATATATTTCTTTTCCTTAGTTACTTTGTAAGAACCTTCGTAAACTGTATAATTTTACTAATTTAATTATAATAATAGTATACTTATTTATTGTTGAAGAAATTACACTGCCGCCTTAAGCAGGAAGATCTGTAACTTCAAAAAAATTTATCTTCATAAAAATCGTTCATTTAACAGAAAACGACATGCTTTCAGGCTTTATATCGAGATTGCGGTAAGTGAAATTTTGAAGTTATAGACCTTCTTGCTTACGGCGGCAGTACAATGGTTAATTAACAAATACATATGTGGAATTAAATAGTATTAAGAAAGACTTATTTTACTTTTCAACATGATTTATTCTTTCTTTATTTACAAATTGGTTTATTATAAGTTATGTTGTCACTACGCACTTTTATTAAAATAAAAACGCGAATATTAACAACTTCAGTAGTATGTTACAAAACAATTTACACATTTGTATTGAAGATGTACAAATTACATTAATACATTCATCTACAACATTACTATTTTTTCTGCGTTTGGCACTGTGTGGGTAGGGAAATACTGTTTGAAATATGTATAGAGATACTAAGAAAGTTTTTTTTATTCGTAAAAAAATATATGGAGAAATCACCTACGTTATATGCCTATTGGGAATAATAGTTTTCAACGACAAATAGTAATATTTTTTCTTATTTTAATTTAGAAAAACAAAGTAAAGTTAAATGTACATTACACCACTAGGATATATGAATATAGTACATATAATACTATAATATAACTGATTTCGTTTTAATAATTATTGTCACACATTAATTTTATTAGTCGTAGCGATCAAATGAAGTGATTGCTATTTATTATATTGATATTTTACAAATATACTATTTGGAAATTTTAAAAATGTATCTAATAAATATGACATATAAAATAATTCTATTTGTTTCAATAAGAAGTTATCTAAAAGGCATAGTTACATCACGTCGATTTCTATATAAATATAATATTTTCCATGAAATTTGACTACTTCAAGTAAAAATTATTTATTATTAAATAATTGTGTATATTATAATATCCAAAAGATATTTAAAAAAACTATTTTTGAATTGAACCAATTCAACAAATTACCGTTTATAAAAATAAGATTTAAATCGACTCTTTTTCTCATGTGCATTATACTCATTCGCAAGCTCGACCTATAAATTCTTTCATTATACGTTCATACAATTTTTTTTTCAAGTAAAAATGATTAAAGTATATGTAAAGTATTGTTTATGAAAATATGACAAATAAATTATAAGACAATCTTCCATAAAATATAATTGGAAAAACTACAGAAAAGGAATGTATGATGACTTTCAATACTACATACCTTGGTCCACTTTTCTCAACATTTACAAGTTCTATGAACTTTACAAACACTCTTCAATTACAGATTTTACAAAAACGTTCGTCTTCCTTTCGAATCTGTAGGAACTATTTATCCATTATCAACATAAACTGTACATTTCGACAACGTAATCAACTATATAATTGGGAAATATTTCCGTCAATACCTCTTCTTTGACAAACTCTTAATACTGTATACGATAATTAGCGAAGATAAAAAAGATGCTCAAGTTGCTGAATTCCAGAAGGCGAGCCAGGCTGTCGGTGACGCTTTGTAAATTCAACCTAAATTGAATAAGTATAGTACTTATACGTTGATAGCGCGATATCTCAAGGATCGTTTGTCTAGAGGAGGCGCGCGACGAAGGCTAGGAACAGAAGGACAAGAGTCGGCAGGGCGACGCTCGCTGAGTTGGGCGCGAGCTCGTAGAAGTATCGGTTGTACGCCTGATCGCAGTGCGACGGCCAGTCTTTGAAGCACGCCGCGTAGGCTATTACGTGGGCGATGTAGTTCTGCTCGAAGGTGCTGCGGAACAGGTGGGAGTACGGTCCTGCAATGAGAAATGACAATGTTACGCCGCTCTATAACGGTCAATTGAGCCTGATGTTGCTAACAAACAAAATGTGTTTTTGCCACTCGATTATCATCGCGGTGAATAAGGAAATAATATATCGAATTAAAAAACTTTATAAACATCATTCTAAGGGGCATGATTTGCGAGTTAACATCACATTCTCTTAATTGTGATTTATGATCGTGCTCTTGGTGCAATCGGTTCTAATAGCTTAAGCATCTATAATCCACTGCTTGATTCACAAAGCCAATCGCAACCGTGATTGTTTATTTTTATAGTTGATGATTTCTATTTTTAATACAGGCATTTAAAATCGGAAACATCGAAGGCTGTCGTTATGTTAAATTTATTTTTACGAAATTAGAGTTACATCGACTCACCAATAGCGTAGAGGCCAACGTCCTCGCCACCGTGGGTCTCGTCCTTGAGGTAATTGGCAGCAAAGTGCCGGTAGAACGGCTCCTTCCTGTTCTCGTCGTTCTCGAGGTTCTTCCAGGTGTCGGCGGAGCTGTGACCGGAGCCGTTGAGGCGGTGGTAGAGGTAGCCGGGTCCGTTGGCGTAGCTCAGCGTTTCGTACTTTTGCGTGCTACCCGTGGCCTCGGTCAGGCCGAGGATGTCATTGCCGCGCTGTGGGTAGCCGTTCATCGTGAACGCGTGCGAATGGTCGGCCGTTACGAGCACGAGGGTCTCCTCGATGTTCACGTTCTGCACAGCCGTTATCACGGCGTCGTCGAGCTCGGCCACCTCGCGCAGGGCCAGCTGCGCATGGTTTTGGTGGTGGGCTAGATCGATCTTGCCACCCTCAACCTGTTTACGGAAAAATTATTCTTTATTCTATTTAACAAACCTTTATTATATAATTTGAAAAATTTTAGTTTTATTACTTTTGAATTACGCATCTTTAACTCGTTGTAAAAATCCGTTCATTGCAAACATCGTGGATTAACCGTTTAATAAAGCAGATAACGATACGGTAATTTGGAAAAGTTAGTATACATGTCACGCTAAGCATCCGTGAATGCTTGTTATATTTTAAGACGTTGGTATCGCATGTGTTCCTCGAACAAATTAAAATTGAGAGGAAAAAGAAAATTAATGGGTGCAAGATAAATTGGTTTAACTCATATTTGTCTTATATTATCTTAACCGACTTTAGTACCTGTAATATATCATTTTATACACCAGAGTCATAACAAATTGTTCGTGATAAAAGACATTGTTTACAAATGTCTGAAACAGCTGAGAAACGGGTAATAAAAACTGTTCTTCATTTTCTTTTATTGCATCAATGTGATCAACAGTTCAACAAACTTTATAATGGAAAGGCTTAATTCGAGCGTGGGTTTATGTAGATTAGTACAGCACCTCGTTATCGAAACTTTTTCATATCACCCTATTGATAAAATGGTAAAAGTCGTGATTCGACTATCGTCGCTCGTCGCGCTAATATACGCGTATTATGTCGCGCAGCGATTAATAAATTATGGGAAGTCGGAATAGCTATTAGACCAGCGTCGGATCTAGAGTTACGCGCTTGAAATTGCATAGGTAAGTGGGTTGACCTTGCGTCGCATCCGCGTACCTTACCGCGGAGGCTTACCGCGCACTTTGGTATTTTTTTGAAGCCGAAAATTCTCCAGTATACACATGAATGAGTTGCTGATTGTTGAATAGCGAATATCAATAATACAAGATAATGAGAGTTTATAAATTAAATTTTCATTCCTTAAAAATTCGAAAAAATCATTGATAAAATAATACTTTATGTTTGAAATTTTAAATGATAATAAGGCAGCATATTGAATCATTTTGCAGAGTAAATGAAAAAACAACGATGCATATCGAATGGTATTAAATTTTTCATCGTATTGTAATTAGTTAGATATTTACGTATAAAACTAAGATCTAATGAATAATAAACTAAAATATGATATTATTGATATTATATACTTGATAGCATGAAAGTTTATCGTTCTGATCTTTAAATAAAAATACACAATTATGTATTTGAAGTAAATGATAAAGAAGATAGTCAATTGAATGTCGACGTTAATGGTCAGCAGATACAATTTTAAAGAATCCTTATATACTGTGTAAGACATATCAGCAATTCAACTTACACGCGTTTTGTGAGTGATTTAAAACATAATTCTCTTGTTTAACAAAGTACTTGGATATCACAAAGTCATATCTTAATGTCGAGTAAAAAAAAATCAGTAATTATTGAAGATTGAAAAATAAATGATGCTATGTAATCATGTGAGTCTAATTACACATGGAATCGTATTACAACATTCCTCATAATTAAGTGTAGAAAATTCTTGAGCTTATTTGCGCGGCGCTAAAATCCACAAAGTAATACCCAGCTAAAAAAGTGTAATCACTTTTGAAGACGTCACACACCTACTTGATTAAGAAGATTAAAACTATTTTTGCATATACCGTAATCGGTTATTGTACAAATTTAATTATGCATTACGAATGAAATCGGTATGAAGAACCGCAAAGACAGAGATATCTCTCGGAATCCAGTAAGAGAAATCGGTAAAACCCGCTTGGAAGAAGGTTTAATCACCTTAAAAGACATCACGAGAAATGCATCGGTCTCAAGCTACACTTATATTAAATACAGATCGAAGTAAAAAAAGCACATGCAAGAATTTGGTTCTTCCTTGAAGATTCAGTTGGGTTAACCGGGGCGGGTAAACCCCAGACAAGGAAAATTTGCCTTATGTCACACTCACCATGAGGAAGAATCCCTGCTTGTTCTTTCGGAGCATGCGAATTGCCTGGAGGGTCATGTTGGCAAGCGAGGGCACAGTGTCGGGCTTGACAGTAGCGTAGGGCATGTGATCGTCGGCGAAGATGCCCATGAGCTTGGTCGTGTTGGCAATGTCCACGGCCATGAGCTCCTTCATGTTGGTCACGAGCTCGGAGCCCGGGTTGTTCCTCAGCCAGCCCTTGGCGAGCTCGCGGCCGTCCCGACGCTGGCAGGCGTCTTTGTCAGGGAGTACACTCGGCATGCCCATCATACCGGCGCCACCGCCCATTATCACCTGATTGAGTAAGTACATGTATCAATTCCTGCTTCGTCATGACGAGAAAGTCGCTCGAAAATTATTTTGTTTTTTTTTTCTTCCTTTGCGCTCGACTGTTTATCGTTCGACGTTTCTACGTATTGTTCGTATTTCAGTATTTATTGTAGAAGGAACGTACAGTGGTCAAAAATAAATTGTTTCCACTATTGTCATTTTTTTTCTATTAGTTTTTTCTGTCCAAAGTACAACTGTTTGACAGTTGCAAATCTATAGTGGACGCGAAACAGCAAATGAAAAAAGTCTTATTTTCTCGTATCGTAACACAAAAATTAATGAGCTTTTTTCAAGAGATGGTAAAAAAATTACTTTAAATATTTTTTGTATTGAATTACTCGTCACGATTTTAAATTAAACAATGAATGCTTGTAAAACATAAGTATTTTAACAATTATTTACTGATATATATAGTTTCAAATATACAATAACGACAGAATACTCAGCAAAGTTTCAAACAAGCACTGATAAACGACTTGTCGTTCTTGAAATCATTATTTCAGTAATTCTAACAATTAAGTCGAGGTAAAACATTGAGGAAATAGAAAAAAATCATTAAAAATGTGATTTTAACAAAAAAAAATTGCTTGCTAAATATTCATGGTATTTGAAAATAGGTAGGACTTTAAAATGTCTTTCATACGTAATTTGGCATAACATGAATATAGCTAGCTCAGTCAGCTTGTTGGAAACTCGCAAATAAGATTAATTATCATAGTGCATATCATAGGATAAAGCTATAATTTTATTTAAATTTAAATAAAAGATTTTCGTGAGAATTATCAATCAATTCATTTAAAAGATCAAAAAAAAAATGTTCTCAACAGAACGCACAGTGATCTCATATACGCAACTATGCTGTTTTTGCTCAAACGATTTCCCGTTGTCCTTGCGTCAAAGCTTTAAGATCTTACCGACTGGAAAAATGAGCAAGGAAATGCTTTTACTTTGAAAAGGTTAGAAAATACGCGTACAATATAGGAATAGGGGGGCAAGGACGCGAGACGGCAAGGCGCGAATAATAGGAGCGCGCGCACGCGTGTAAGATCGGCCGATAATTATTATACGTAGCATGCACACTGCTGTAATAGCACTGAAAGGAAAACTCACCTTGAACTTGTTTCCCGGCGCATCCTCGACAAGCTGCCTGGCAATGTCTTTAATACAGCTTCGATGCTGGGCTGGTATGTTGGCGTCGCATTCCCAGTCACGGTTGTTCGTATGCGCGTACAGTGCGCCCGGCGTCGCGTGCGTGATGCGCGTCGTCGTCACGAATCCTGCAGTCGAAAAGCGCGAATTAACTCGACTGATGATGGGAAAATGGGCTTTCTATTGAGTGTTTAGGGGAGATAAATAGGATTCAAATGTTATTTCATTTTGAACGCGATTGTTATGTCACTTTTTATGTCGGAAATAGCCATACGCGGCTGTAATTGTGCGAAATTCCAAGTCATTTGAAGTCTCTTTGAAGTACTTGTTTTAAGGATAAAATAAAATATGTATAGAGAGAAGATGATATTATTGGAACATGGCCTATAGTGTCGGAAGGATTATTTTATTTAGAATTTGAAGGAAGGTCTCTGCTTCTATCTTAGGATGAAAGTTCTTCGGCGGGTAACGTTAAACAGGATGTAAGCAATAAATCTTGTTGTTGAGATTATACTTCGAGCTTTTTTAGTTCGAAAATTAAGGAAGTTGTAAAAGCTAGGGAATTAGCCGCAGTGATAATTTCATATAATTAATTTGCGGAATTGTAACACGTTAAAAATTAACAGCTTAATCTCTGAAAAATGCCTCGCAGTTGGAGATGATTAGCTTTTATTTTTGTTTACATAACATAATAGTTAACAGTTTGCGTTTCAACTATTATCTCGATCACTACCATATTCATTTGAAAAATGAGAGGTCAAATAGCCAAATAAAATGGCGAAAAATCGCTACACGTGCGCGAAAGTGGCTTTCCCCCGGTTTCGGGCCGAAGCAGCCGCGGGGCAGGCACGAGGGGGGCCTTGAGCGAGAGCACGCATCACGGTCGCGGTCGGCCGGCGATCGAGCGTGCGTGCGTGCGTGTGCGTGATACACACACACACATGCACGCGCGTTTTTCCCGCCTCTAAATTCCCCAAGGCCCCCGCGCGTACTGATTGTCAATTGACCGCGTGGGCTCTAGCAAAGCTAGATAGATAGAGAGAGAGAGACCGCCCGTAGAGTGCTCATTATCGCGAGCGCGTGCGCGCTTATATCGTCCTTACACTATATCGTCCATCGGTGCACCCGCGGGGTGTCGCAGAGAATCTAATGTTTCACTTTATACCGCCCGATACACATAGATATAGGCTAATATCTCGATCTGTCGCACGGGAAATTGGGACGCTTTTGGCGCTGACCAGAAGGGCTATCGCTTGGCGCGCGCGGCTTACTATATCTACTTCAAGTTCTTGTAATTTGCATGTTTGTCGTTTTTACGGTAATTGCTTCGTTTTGGATGGCTTCGTGTGTGGCTTGATAATAAAATGTGGCTGTGCTTTGAATTCTAATAATGAACCAATTATTTATAATATATATCTATGGATTACCCGATGTATAAATCTATTTTATAGTCTACAATGCCTCTCATTTGAGGCTATCAACGTACTAATCTTCGTTCTCTCAATCACATGCGTGTAGTGTGTACGATCTAAACTACATTGCATATTAAAAAGCCGATATTGCTATTTCTAATTTTATCACTACCCTATTGCGTAATACGGAAGTACTTGTTGTATTAGAGTTAGTAAATATAGCTTTAGCATTTTCTCGAACAATTTAATTAAGAATCGAGATACTTCTATTTTAATATAATAATAATTCTTTCGTGTGCTCATAAGATAAAAGTAATAATCTGTAGACTTGATTCAATTGTTTAAATGTTTGATTCTATGAAATACTTTAAAAAATAAAAATCAACCTCATTTCTGTTTGATTCATTTTTTACTAATGCCTATAATTAGCGCTGAAATACGCCGAGTATATGAAACTTTTTGCAAGAAAAACTATTCGTGCGTGAGTGACGAAGGTAGATTTATCGTTAAATGTAACCTTTAATACACCTACCAGGTTTTTCTCAATGAAATATATATAAGTATCTCAATTGAATAAGAAATGGGTTAAATCTTGCGGTTAACAATCTCCTTCGTATCGAATACCAACTTCTGAAGTGTGACTTTGTACCGTTTAGCTCTTTTTATTTAGAAACCGACGTACTCAGAATTTATCTACCAAGTTCACCTTTTTATAAATCAGATCATTTCTTTCAGGCACTTCCTGCTCTTTTAGAACTTCGCTAAAAATCGTCCCGTCATTGATCCACAAACCTTTTTATTTCACCACTTGCTATATAGCCTACAACTTATTTATATCGTAGACGTGTCCAATTTTTCTATTTACGAACAGAATCGACCAATTAATTACGTTATCTCGAATTTTTCAAATGCTTTCGGTCATGTGACGGTTACTCAATGATAATGACAAGAGCTAGCGGAGCGACTTTCGCAAAGCTCTGCCCATGCGTGCTTTTACGAAACATGGGCAGGTTATTAGAGGGAAAACTATGTGAATTTCGACTTTCTATCGATAAGACGTACCGGTATCCATGCCAGTCTCCTGGGCCCAAGTGGCGATTGTCGTCAAGTGGCTATTCTCGTTGACGTTCTTATCGCACGTGTTGTACTTGGCTTTGCCGTCGAGTCCGAGCATTCGATACTGGGCCTTCACGCCAGAGAACATCGCCGTTGCTGTGCCCGCCGAGTCAGGCACCTGCCTGTCCACGTTGTACGTCTGCGAACAATTGCATCATAATCTTTCATGTATTGCGTAGCCAGCTAATATTATTTATGTTCGTCACTGTTCGAAATCTCGGAGTAATTGAAAAAAAAAAATGCACTAATTGAAAGGATAACTTGCGCTTTTATATAATATTGTTAAAATTACTTGTAGTGTGCTATCCCGGTTATATAATAAAGAGTCGTCTCATTTTTTAGTTATAACAGGCAGGTTGTTAAGGAGTTATTTTTTTTTTAATTGAGAAAATTACAAGTGAGGAATATTTTCAAAATTAGAGTATTGGGTGATTAGACACGTGTGCGCTTTAATTAAAATACCGTTTCTTATTTTCAACTGTAGTCTTTGAAGAATAATAATTTTCACACGTGCATAATATTAACATGACAAATGATGGGAATTTCTTGTTGAGGCATTACAATCATGCAATAATCTTGTTTTATAATCAATTTTAAATTGATAAATATAAGATATATTGGTTAGCATTTACTTGATAAATGTCTTTTAAAGCCTCTATAATATCATATCAGTAATTTTATATTTAAATATTAAATGAATAGATTTAATGAAGAGATACAAATAAATTATCGCATCATGCATTTACCAAGCAAAATTATTCATAAAAATATAAGTTACCTTCGAAAATCCAGTGTTGGGGAATTTTTCGAAGAAAAGTTTGTACTCTTCTCCGGAAGCACCTTTCATCTGTCCTTTGAAGATTCGCCCAGACGTAATAGTCGACAATCCCATACCGTCACCAATGAATACAATCACATTTTTCGCACGGTTTTGATTGTTTTGTAGCGATAAAATTCGCCTCAGATTCTCTTGGCCGGATTTCATCCAAAACGATGTCTCTGTGGAATTATCATTCTTGCGTTAATTACGCATTCGCTCGTTTTCTTCGAAACTCATCCGCATTGGCAACGTGTATTGTACGTCATAAAAATGCGAAATCGGGAAAATTCGTAAAAGTAACGTAATCTTAATGAAAAAAGTACATACAGACAAATTGACTGGTAGAGATGAAATCTTATCATTGCTTTGATTACAATAGCACTGATCATAGACACTTTTATGATTATCTTTAATTACAGTAATCATGGTTTGGCGTTGTAGAAAAATTATTGAGATTTGCTTTTGATTTAAGATAAGTTTAAGGTGGCTCGAGCGGTATAGTAGACCTAATATGAACATTTTTTACATAGATTCATTTACACATTCCAATTTGAAAACTCATATGACAGGAAAAAGGGTTCTTAACATAGCGGACAAAATTTTTATTAGAAAATTTCCATTTTTTCCACTCAAAATAAATTCAATAAGTAAAGCTAATCTTTTTTGTTTTTCATTCAATTTTAATTTGCAAGGTCTCATTTTCTTCCTTGTTCAATTTCAAGGGGAGGTACTAATATAAAAAATGGAAAAATTTTCAAAACCTGTAAAGTTATTTCCAATTGTTTGTACATTGAGAGAAGAATATGTTTATATTTAACATGGTATTTTAACTATTAACATGGCATTGTAACTATTAACATATATATATTTTAATAGTTACAATGCCATGTTAAATCAAAACATTTTCAGAAAAAAATTTCTCTCAGTGTAGAGTTGTCACTGAATTTTATAAACATAAAATAAACATATTTATAAACAGATATATAAACAGATATATAATTCATATTTATAAACAGATGCAGAAAAAATCTTCTTTTGCATCATTGGAAATTTTATAACAAAAATTTCTTCTGCTATGTTAAGAACCCTTTTTCTGTCATATCAGTTTTCAAATTGGAATGTGTAAATACATTTTTGTAAAAAATGTTCATAGCTTTAGGTCTACTAGACCGCTCGAGCCACCTTAAGTAGCTTTGATATTTAAAATATAAACAGCGTTTATCTTGAAGAATCGAATTATCATAAGATTAATAGTTCTACGTATTTCAAGCTTATTACGAATACAAATAATTCTATTTGCCACTTTAACTTTTAAAGATTGCGCAGATAATTTTAATGTAATCAATGTAAAGAAAAAATTACAATACTAATCAAAACTAAAACACGGAAAAAATATTTATCAAACATGTTTAGAATTGTTGTAAATTTCAACATAAATAAAACAGCATTATCTGATAAATCAAATGGCATTTTACTTCGAAAGATGTATAGAAGACCAATGAAATTCCAACAACAGAAAAAAACAAGGTTCGCAAAATAGTCGTGTGCAGTCGCAGCCATAGGAACGATTTGTTCAAGCGTGTCATCTCTGGAACGTAACGCCAATGCAATTTTAACAGGTTTGCGCGATACCATTCAGATTTCGCTTGCGCGCAATCCAGTGCATTCGTTCAGGATCCGTTTCTATGTCTGAGTGCGCACGAGACTCTTGTCGCAAGACTTGCCAATGCACCGGGGACGAGTGACGCAAAAATGCACGCTCCTGTGGCGGGGTGCGGATAACACGGTAAGATCGCTACTAACCTTCATGCTCAGCGGGCACTGAAAATCCGGCACAGAGGCAGCAGCAGAGAAGCGCGCAGAAAACGGCAAGCGATCCTCCGAAGTTCCTCATTTTGTCGCCCTATTATCCTCTGGTCTGAATAAATACGAAGGCGCTCGACAAATGCACGTACTGTGCAAATATATCACAGTCTCGTTATTGTTGTGTGGCTGTATAGGCACGCGGTACGCGCGTGTCTGTGTGGCGAGCTCTCACGCGGACTCAGATTGCGCGTCCGGCGATTTGTGCGCGGCGAATGCCTAATGCGCGACAATGGGCCTAGATTGCGAAATTTGAAGTTCGCGCGCTCCTTGCGCCGTGGCTCCGTGCTGCATCGGCCGCAAAAGAGAGACGCCAGTCGCGAGCTTATAAGTATGCGGACTTTTCGCGGTTCGGGAAAGTCAGCGCCAGATTGAACTGGATAAGGACGGCCTGCTGCTCCTATTGACTCCGACTGTGCGACCTGCCAGTGCTGTAACCAGACGTTTCAACAATGTTGCTTTTAATTTTATTGCCTCTGCGTAAGCTGTTGGGGAACGAAATTATTAGTTTCTTTTTTAAAGTACTCGCGCAAGCTGTAATTAAATACGACAGATAACGCTAATATAGTTTTAATAATTTCTGTTGTTATGACGTTTGTTAAAAATGCAATAGTATCGCTTTGGTGACACTCTGTAATTATATTGTTGAAAACAAACATGCATCAAACAGGAAAAATTATAAATTTTATTGAAAAAAGTGCCACCAATGCTGTAATAACGATCGCCGTTTATGTAGAAGTATGTACGCAGCTGAAAAAGCATAAATATTGAGTAATATTTTTTCCTCAACAAACTTACGCAAATACACTATCAACACATATCGGAATGCAGTGTTCATAATATTGTTTACTTTGCATGGATTATTTAAACATTTTATAAATGCTAAAACAATTATGACGTTTTAATAATAATAGTTAAAATTCATAACTAAAAACTAAAACCATATGTTATTAAAAGTAAGCTTCGATAGTTGAATTCAATTAAGATAAACTTGTGTTTTGATAAGCACCATTTGCATTCACATTTACATTTTTAAAAACGGAAATTATACTAATTGAAACTGCTTTTTAAAAAGACTTTGAGAATTAGAATATAAAAGAAATGAAAGAATAGAAATGAAAAATGTTACAAAAGAACGGAAAATATTTCGCATAATATTTTGGGAGATAAACTTAACTTTTCTATAAAGTTCGACTGCTGCAAGAGCTTATATATAAGATAATGACTTCTGGCAAGCAATAATCTGTTGATGACTTGCTATAACTTGCAGTCGCTTTATTAATAAAATGACAATGTTAGATTGCTATTTTTGGCTTCACTTTATAAACTATTTCTTAACTTTTCTGATTATTGTTGAAAAATGAAAAATAATTATAAAAAGTAAACTATAAATCTCACTCAATTGATGTCACACTATACAAGCACGATTTTGATTCTCAATAGACAATTTTGAACAATAACTGATAAGAAAAGAGCTATTAGGTCTAATTCGTCATTCAAGCTCCAAAATGTAATCAGCTGTAATCTCAGCTACTCGTGGCTTATCCCGTATTCCAATCTCGCTAGGTACATAATTAGTTAGAAAAGTCCCGATGTTATCAAATATCTCGCGGCAGTAGCATCTTATCAAGAAAAATTAGTTATGAAAAACACTCGAAGCGAATATCAGCGTGTGACAGATTGATCGATGGAAACATTGTCGTAGATGTCGATCGACAGCGAACGTCGGTTTTTGCTCGTGTCCGACGACTCCGCGCGATTACTCCGGCAATGATAAAGATGTAAACAATAGCGCACTGCTCTCAACAGTTCGGAGCAACGCCGACCTCCTTAGTTTCAATGAGCATGCGCTTCGAGATGGCCGCGCGTATGTAGACCGTCGTCGTGGGCGTAAAAACGTCGAGGCAAAAGGCCGAGCGAGCGAGCGAGAGCGCTGGCCAGCGAAAAACGTGGGAAAGGATCAGCGGGCGCAAAAAGAGCAGGAAGAAAAAAAGCTCGCCACTAACCTTAGACTTTGGGCCGGAAGAGCGGAGACTCGTGGGAGCTCTGCGTGCAGGGACGTGCGTCGCTGACGGACTCCGTCCAGCCGATGATGGTTCTTGAACCGAGCACTGCTATCTCGCCTGGCGCGCGCCGCTGGACACGAGGTGCTCTCTCTCTCTCTCTCTCTCTTTCTCTCTCCCCGCGTGGCCGCTCCGACTCCCGAGAGCGCGGCTCTAAATATAGTTTTGTCACCCTCGCGATGCGACCCGATGACCCAGTTGCCTCGGTGCGCTCGCTCGACTTATCATCCTCCGCTCCCTCACCTCGGCTTCGCCGTCAATTCGCCGATCTCCGACGCGATCTCTCACCGCTGCGCTGTGTACTCTTATCGCAGCTCCGAAGGCTTTCGCCAAAAGCGCGGCAACTTCGAACGTAGCGCGCTGCGGCGGAACTCTGCTGCTGCTTAAGCTCCCGGCCGGAAGTGGAAGAGAGAGGGTCGTGTGCGAAGAGCGCGCGCAGCCGACTGATACGAAGGTACGAGGAAGTTTGTCACTTATATAGCCTTTGAGTATGACCGACAAAGGCCGAGGTGTAAGCGTGCGCGCGCGCTTGCGGATCATCGGGAGGGAGAGCGAGTACACGCGCTGGAGAGGGGGAGGTGGGGGCGGAGAGAGAGAGAGAGAGAGATGGGGTCCCCCCAGAGCGCTACCAACTCTATACATACACGCGGTCTCTCGAGTGTCGCAGTCGCGCTAATCTCATCGTAATTGTCGTGCGCGCCGCGCTATACGTTGCAGCGTGCGTCGGCGTGAGTTCGCGAATTACAGACGCGAGCTGCACACGGCTGTTTTTTTCTCTTCACGTGAAATCCTAAAGCGCCGCGGCTGATCTGCGCGCGTCAACTTTGCGCGGATTATAGCGCGACGCCGCGCAGCTACATCGTCACGCGCGCAACAGGCAGGATAGACCCGCTCACGTTACGTGTCGCGTGTCATCGCTTTTACGTTACCAATTGATTCGTAATGAGGGGAAAATGACTTTTTCAAAATTGTCGGAATTCCTGCCTTCGGGATTAACGTCTATATGCTTCATAAGATTTAAATCATCTTCGTGAATCAATCACATATATAATAACAGCACTTATGTCTTAGTAATGAGCTCAAAATTCTTTTAAAATACGCAAAGTTTTCAAAACGCAATTTTTCCCGTTTGAAATTCTAGAAATTCTTAACCAAAACTAATATTAATATATGAACGTCTTTGATGCAAAATAGAAATGAAGTTTTCCGGGGAAAAACTGATTTAAATGTTCTTTTCGGGGTAGAAAGTTTCCTTGTGGGGAATCATATGACTAAGTGCTTTCTATTTTTTTAAATCATTTTCCTTGATTGTATGTATCAACGACTTATTTTACTGAGCTGCATTTCAAATATGTGATTGGCATTTAATATTCAGAAGATATTTTTCAATAAAGTGTGTGACCGTCAAATATTTTATCTTAAATATTTGAAATCAAACTTACGAAAATGAAAGTCACCTGTCTCGCACGTGATCGTATTTACTTAAGTCTCATGTCACAGGTGATCAATTAAAAAAAAGAAAGGATAAGAGTAGAATTTTTAAATATTGTATAGTGACACCAGGTATTTCATTTTCCAATTTCTAGGAAAACACTTACTTTTGAATTAATTTTAAATTTATTATTTAAATGGTAAAATAATGTATATACAATACTCAAAAGTAAAGATTGTTTACAATAAATTAATATGCTTATCAAAATTATAAATAAAAAGATTATTTTCGTTTTGTATTTATTATAATAATCAATATAATATAGATATAATGTATTTACTAAAATTGGTTAAAGCAACATTTAAAGATTTGAAAAGAAAAATATAAATACAAAAAACATTTACAAGTATTTCTTAAACTAGAGAAATATTTCCATTTCAAGCAAGCTCGATTGAGAATCCTTCGAAATATTTTATAATGTTCTTGCTGCTGCTTAAAAATCTTGTATCAAAGTGATGCATTATATCTTAAAAGTTTTTAATATTCTATATATATGCACAATACGTGCAATTAAATTCTGTACAAAAAGTGTTTGTTATTGAGAAAAATGGTTATATAATTGAATAAATCGATATGTAATAAAAATTTAGATTACGAAAAATTAAATTAGATATGGTATATATAAAAATTTATTTCTAAAAGTGAACATCGAAATATAATTTTAAAAGGCTGCAATTTTATCACTCATCATTGTTTATTAACATAATTAGTTGAGCACATAACAATAAATTATTTTCTATTTGCAGTTTAGAAATTCCATAGCCTTACTATTGGTGTCTTGCACAAGGTCAGCAATAGCTCGCGCCAAACGTTAAACTGTCGTATGCATTTACGTATTTGTCTTATTCTCTTCCGTTTTAAGCATTTCCACACGAAAACGTTCATGCCTACTCTCACGTGAAGTCAAGTTAAGCATTAACTTAAAGCTTTTAGATATATTCATATGAAATCACTATTATGATTTTTCTCTCTTGAAGACATAACTTATACAAAAGTTGTTGTACAAAGATTGTATGAAATATCTCAACTACTGTCTATCTCAACTATAGCATTTCAACTTGCAAAATTAACCTTTACGATACCTGGCGGTGTACCATCCACCCTGACGATTTAACATAAAGAAAGCATCATATACTTGCTTATTCCAGAAGGTTCGAAAATTTTCAATTTTTTCTGAGGCATTATATTAAGAATTGTATGAGTGTAGTAGTAATTTTAACGTTGGGGTGGAGCTCACCCCGTGTGTAACTTATTGAATTATTTTGAGATGTGTATACAGCAAAGGTTAATCAAATTATTTTATTACTCACATTAATCGTATATATCATTATTGAAAATATTATTTTTTTAATGTAATTT
The DNA here is from genome assembly GCA_036365515.1 of Torymus aiolomorphi. Classification (NCBI taxonomy): domain Eukaryota; kingdom Metazoa; phylum Arthropoda; class Insecta; order Hymenoptera; family Torymidae; genus Torymus; species Torymus aiolomorphi. The sequence continues at coordinate 39,014,077 of CM070876.1, read as the reverse complement.
CTGTTGATGATAATGTATGCTGCCAACGGGATATAATTCGTTCAAATTTTTTAATTTTTAAATTTTTTAACAATACTAAAAAAAAGTGTTTTTTTATATGATTTTTTTACACAGAATGCACAGAAGTACATCTTGTGCGTGTTCATGTTCACTGATCATTACATTTGAATAAAAAATCTACTTTCTAGTTGGCCTCTTCATGAAATAAGTTCCGAATTAATACACGTTTCAAACGGCAGATCCTTAATTACTACTGACTTATACCATATTTAAGATGTTTCCAATTTTATTTTTTATCTATTGCATTTTTTCATTAAATTATTTAATAGTCATTTATTTTTTATAAAAAATAATGCAATTAAGAAGAAAACAATATCAACCATGAAAACTTTTTTTCAAATTATTTTTAATTACCTAAAAAATATATATAATGTTAACGTACATTTTTAATGAAAAATATAATAATAGTTTTTATCTAATAAAAGTTATCGGTACTTTATAAGTTAAATTGTATTAGAATCTGACTTAAATATCCAAATAGTTAAATTAGTAAAATCAATAAAACGTCTTATCTTACTAAAATCCTAAACAACGTATTTCCTAAAATAATTGCAGAATACTAGACTCATAAAATTCCAAATTAATTTTATAAATACTGATACAAAGTTTACAAGTTCAAGCTAATGTATGGCGTGAAATAATCAGTAATATGGACGATATAACTTTCGAAAACCTCGTAATAATCAGTGTAAAACTTAAAGATTTCACCGTGACGAACAATCCTTGAATATTACTATTTTTTTCATCATAACTGCTGAGATATCGACCTTTGAAGGAATTAGTTATCAAGTAATATTTCTGCTACGAATAGTAAACATACACTTACAATATTTTAAAAGTAGTTATAAAAAGCGTTCTGTGAGTACTACTTTTCATAAACCTCATAAATTTGGATTTAATAAATATTACATAAATTGAAAGCTTTCATAAATACTTTTTTTATTGTTCAAGATAACTAACAAGGAGAGTGCGTAAACGTAACCTTTGGGTCACGGATTTGTACCAAATTGAAAGATCGTGTTTTAGAGTAAAAAATATTGAACTCCTGTTCCAGGATTTAGTTTCTCATAGGCTCTTTTACTCGAGATAGCTGTCATGTTATTTTAAAAATGCCTTATTTTGTTAAAAAATTATGTTTCTTCTATTGTATGTAATTTTGTAAGTATTCCCGTTACGAAAATGAGCGAAAAAATTGTAAAAGTAGGTGGAACAAGCTTTATTTTGAGTACTGTTTCGTCTAACAATATCGATTTTTCAGAAAGTTATGAAAAATCAAATATAGTGTAAAAAAATGATTGAAAATTTCCCCCTTTTTAAAGGATTTTAAGAGTGCTATTTTCAATGATTTTTTTATGCTATCTTTGGTTTCATTATTTTTTAACAAAATAACGCATTTTTAAGATAACATGGCAGATATCTCGAGTGAAAAGGCATGTGAGAATAAATCCTGGAACAGGGGTTCAATATTTCTTACTCTAAAATACGATCTTTCAATTTAGTACAAATCCATGACCCAAAGGTTATGCACTCTCCTTGTAAGTATAGTGTTATTGAAGTATTTCTTTTACAACACGGATTGCGTCACACGCGCAAATATATGTTATGGTCTATATATATGACAATCTTAATTTTGGTTAATTTCTTTAGACGAGTTTTTATTTTTCAATTATGGATTTCATTTTACTATACGAATCTCGTATCTAGCGGATATAGATTCGTCATGCAGCAACCTCACGTAAAATACAAAAAAAAACATTCCGTACGTTTACAAAAAGGCATGTTTCTTCCAAGAAAACAAAAATAATATTTTCGTGATTCAAGATGTTTAAAACATTTCTTATTTTAATTTAGTTTAAGCAAAATTAATACTACTTTTGTAGAATCAAAATTTTAATTGTAAAATTGATGATGGTTACTAATAATAATTATGTACATGAATTTCTACTGTTTTAAAATATCTCGGATTCGGATCGGATTCTTTGACTGAGAACGAGAGAGAGAGAGAGAGAGAGAGAGAGAGAGAGAGAGAGGGAGAGAGAGAGAGAGAGAGAGAGAGAGAGAGAGAGAGAGAGAGAGAGAGAGAGAGAGAGAGAGAGAGAGAGAGAGAGAGAGAGAGAGAGAGAAGTATGTGCGTGTGTGTATGTGGATGTGTGTTATAGAAGTATTTGTAAAAATTGTATTAAGAAAAATTAATTTGATGTGTAGGTACATCTATTTGACATTCGGGGTACGTCATCGATCTAAGAAAATGCATAAAAAATATATCTTATATCATGGGGAATGACCATGTGTGAAGTGTCGATCGCGGGTTGAGCCAGTATACTGGCTTTCCAGCCCTCTAAACGTTAAATGTGTGTATTTGGATTAAAATGATTTCAAAATTTTAGCAATATTTCAATGTTAAATAAAATTATTTCTCCATTACATGAAAAGGGATCGCTTGTCTATAATGAAAGCCCTTACGCAGTTCCCAGATTAATAAGTAAGTACACAGTTTTTTTTATTTGCAGTATATAATAAAAGATGTAAAAGATGCAATAATTGTGAAAGGCATTTCTCTATTTTTTAAAAGTATTTATCACAATGCGTCGTATGGACATTCACTGCCTGAGTGAGCGTAATCAACACGAGCTTGCAAAATAAATTTCAAGGAATTACGCGAGTAAGCTAATCCGAGAGAAAGAGATGGCGAAACAAGTGCTCCAAGACTTAAGACAGTGAAAAAAAGCATTGAGCCGATGTCCCCCGCGCGACGCTCGCTCCAATTCGCCACAGATCGGCAAAACAACCTATCAGAGAGCCAGCGCGCCTGTCGCGCCCATGACTTGCATCCATGCCAGGCTGTACATCGACTCGTGGGCAACGCGTGAGTAGATATATTTTCCGCATAATCGAGCGAACGATAGCTAGTCATGTATAGACGGACGTCATCGGGGCAGAGGCAGCCGTAGTCCGCGTGGTGTGTGTCTGTGATCGCGGCAAGCCGATTGGCCGGAGCTTTCGGTGCCTCCGCACGCTGGCGCACGTGATACCGTCGAGCAATTAGCCGCCGCGACACGTTTTTCGGGAAGCGCGGCAGACTGCCAGAGTCGGGAGATAAGGCGTGATCGCGTGAGTTGATAAGCCGCCCGCCAATGTATGAACAGATATACCGAGACGAGTGGCTAATCCGCGCGTCTGTGTGTGCGTGCGTGTTTACTTATGGGTGCTCGTCTACCGGGAGCGTGTACCGATATTTAATTAGGAGGAAAGCACGAGCAATTGGAACTGAGGAAATTTTAAAGACGCTAAAAATACTCCTTTTTCTGACAAACAACTTTATACTGGAATTCATTACTGATGCAATGTGTCGGCGTGAAGTTGCAGAAATTATTGTAAAATTTTCTTTTTTTTTCATCATACAGATCATACAGAAAGAGATTTACCACAATAAAAAAATCAGACATAATGCTCAAAAACGCTTTTTAAGACATTCAGAGTATAAGACTTTGAAATTTTTAAGACAAAATTGCATTTATGTAAGTGTGGGTGGGTGTGTATATAAGAGTATAATGTTATGATTATGTAAAGAACCAACATCTTAAGGACCTGCAATCCGATGTTGACTAAACAACCGATAAGGCATAACAACCGATATCTATTGTAGTCGTCTTCGACGAGCCTTTTAAACGCAAGAACATTTTTTTAATTACTCAATTTTCTATTATTCCATGGTCAAAAATTAAGCTTCTATTCTAAGGCTTTTCGATTTTTTTATATAATAAAGCTAAATTTCTTAATTCTAAATCATCTATATATTTTTTGGACAATTAAAATGCCATCTTCCATTTTTTTAAGAATAAAAATATTGTACTTATAAAGTATTTAAATTTATCATAATTTTAAGAGATTATCTTTACTTCTTTATGAGAAAAAATTTTTTATAAAAATCATTCCGATATAATATCGAATTGATGCGATATAGATCAATGTATGTGGCTAAATTCATATTTTAAACTGCACTTTATTTAGTCAGTATAAAAATATATTTTCATTATCTAACGATAAGTAGTAAGAATAAAAACTAACCAATCATGATGAAACTTTGTTCAAGGGTATAGTCTTGTTACATCTTCAAAGTTCTCTAGATGCTTAGCAAAATTTATTTGATATTTTTAAGAATTTGGAATCGATGGCATTATGTATTATTTTGAAATTTGTAGAAGCTTTATTATCAGGTATAAGTAGTGCAAGAATAAAATTTTATAGAAGTTAAGGATGCACGAATACTCAAGTCGACGTGTTTGAACAGTATCGAACTATTTTTTCGAACTCGAGTCGAATACTCGATGCTTTGAACTGTTCAACATCATACGAACTACTCGTACAGAATCGAACTGTTCGGACTAAATGAACTACTTGACGTAATCGAACTACTCGATTTAGTCGAACTGTTCAAACCAACTCAAACTATTCGATTTCTTCGAACTGTTCGAACCAGATCGGACTGTTTGATTTCATCGAACTGTTCGACCGAAGTTGGACTATTCGGTTTTGGCGAACCGTTCGAACCAGGTTTTTGAAATTGTCATTCAATGAAATAATTTTGAAAACTGAAAAAATAGTATTTTGCTATTTATTCTGAAATAAATATCTCAGTTATAAGTGGAATTTTAATTCTACCGTACAGAGGATGAAATTTAAAGTAAAAAATGTTCGTAGGAAGTATAATAATAGAATAACACAAATTTTACATATGCATGATAGAGAAAAAAGCTACAAGCCGGGCTTCAAACAGTTCAATCATATCGAACAGTTCCATTAATTCGAACAGTTTGATTATATCTAACAGTTCGATTTTTTCGAACTATTCAATCGGACTTTGAACAGTTCAATCACTTCGAACCATTCGATTATGTCGAACAGTTCGATCATTTTGAACTATTCGATTGACGTTCGAGTAGTTCGGTATTTTCGAGTAATGGGTGCGACTCGACTCGAGTTCGTTGAGTCGAGAATTCAGCTCGAGTAGTTCGAATTTCGAACAGTCCGACACCCCTAATAGAAGTACCATAAAATTATTTTCTGAAATATTCTTTGACAAGTTCTTTCGTTCAATAGTTGGATATATTTCTGGCAATAAAGTGATTCAGGCCATAAATTAGCCGTTGAATAACTAAATTGTGAATGAAGAAAATAAAACTTTTAAGGGGTGAAAATAGCAACATAACTCAATTCCTACAAAAATAAGAAATTTACGCCAATAGTGACATTTAACAAAACATTTATTATACCCAAATATTTCCTTCGCTGTTTTAATAAATTTTTTGAGGAGAAATGTTTTAGTGTGTAGAAGTAAAAAAAAATATAATCAAGACAAAAGAACATTAGATTTTGCAACACTCTAATGAACCTAATAGTTTATTAATTATTAAATTTTAAATATTTAGTATTCAGCTTTAACATCAATGACCAATTGATGGTCCTCTTAAGTGGAATGACGAGCATACATAACATACATATCGCACGATACTGAACACAATGATAAGATTTTATTTTACATTAGAACACAGGTTTTATAGTCTTCGTTGATAATACAATTTTTTGTACAAAATTGTATGTGAAGATTAGAGAATATATGTGTGTGTGCTATGTGTGTGTGTGTGTATTACGACGATATAAACCATTGATTACTTACTAATTAAAAACAGTTACAACTATTTGTTTATTAGAGATATTATAATTAAGTAAATAAAAAACTCTATACTCTAATATATATATAAGACTCATTAATTATGAATTCAAATAAAGAGTTAATATTATAGCTGATGTCTGTTTTTTACCTCGATATCAATAATACATACATAATTGCTTACACACAGACATACACACACACACATGCGCACGCACGCACGCACGCACGCACACACATACACACACTTACTTCTTATGAAATAAATGAGTACATGTCATAAGTTTCAAAGTTGATTATTTTATTAGATTTAAAAATCCCCTATTTTAATAATGGGATGTACCTAAATTTCTGCTTGAATTAAACTATTATATAAACGACTTGACTAAACAACAAATTTCGGATAGCAACTAGTTATTTACATAATGAATAAACGAAACTAGATAATCTTTTAAAAAGTTTTGATTCTCCCTAGAAAAAGTTTTGTGATAATAAAAAAAAAATATGTTTTGAATAAATATAGTAGAAATGTTGTTTAGCAGATTTGTGTGTGTGCGTGTGCGCGTGTGTGCGCGTGTGTGTGTGTGTGTGCGCGTGTGCGTATACGCTGATATCTCATAATTTACTCGATCCGTTTTAACCAGACAGGGTCATGTTTTTCGATTTTTCTTACACAATTGGGATCAGTAATATCAATAATTGGAATCAATCTTATCCCTTTTTTGTCAAAGAGTAGATCTTGTAATGAATATGTACTGATATATTTACAATACAAACTTGAACAATACCTGACGCGAAATATAAGCGGGTTTTGCACTTAAATGTGCTTACACTGAGAAGAATATTGTTATAGTTAACATATTTATCTATTTGATTAGAACTACAATATTGTAACTGTTATAATCAATATTGTAACTGTTACAATATCGTATATTTGAATAGGGAAGATTTTGACGGTCAAACCCAATATAGTAACTGTTACAATATCAATGTTTACCAGTAACATATGGTATGTTAACTGTTACAATGCCTATATTTGGTCATATTTAAACATACGCATGTTAACAGTTACAATGCCATGTTAACAGTAAACAAATCCTTCTCTCAGTGTACTTACAGGAGAGTGTCATGCTCCTGAATCACGGATTGGGTTAAAACTTTAGGATATGTTTTAAGATGTTAAAATATATAACAAAATTTAAAATAACTAAACCTTAGTAGGAAATAGCGACAATACTTTACCTTATACTTGTCTTCGGAGTGCTCCAGCACTCTTTGATATTTATTTAATCATTTATTTATTTATTTATTCAATTAGAGTATAAATATAAGTAATTGTAATCTACATATACATAATATATTAGATACAAAAATACTTCCTGTAGAGATGTAATAAATATACCAGTGCACAGGTCTGGTACGCATTTGTTAATACATATAAGGAAGCAAAATATTAATCATAGAAATTATACCATTTATAAGAGATTATAAGAGATTACTGAATATTTCTAAACACTAATCGTTTATCATTAGTATTTATACAATCTTGGTTTTGCCAATTTCAAACATTTAGCCTTTTTAGAGATCTTATTAGAATCTATTTAATTTGAATAGATACAAGATAAAAGTTAAGTATCAAATACTACAATAAAACGTGTATCTAGAAAAAAATAGAAATATAAATTAGAACAAGTTAATGAAGGTAGTTTTGAGTAATTTTGCAAAGTTACACTTATCGCTTCATCATCATTTTCGGAAATGAAGGAAAATTGATAAAATTAGTATTTTTTATGATCCTATTTACAGTAACTATAGACATAAATCAGATAAAGTTATTATTGTAAATTATCCGAAAATATGTTTGATGTTGATCCCATACAAGGAAACGTTTTATATTTATAAAAAGAGAAAGGCTACTAACAATAGAGCTAACTTGATTTGTATCCAATTTATTAATAAGTTGTAATAATTATAATAATTAATTATTATAACTCTAATTATTATAATTATACTACTTATAATAATTGTAAGAATAGAAATATTAATTTTAATATTTTTTAATTAATATGCGCTAGTAATTAAAAAACTAAATTGTTTATCAATTAGTACAAGAATCTGGAAAAGTATATTCATCCAGGTTTTGTTTCAGCCCGTTTAATTGAATTTGCTAAAAAGCGGAATCCTTCGTAAGAGTCTGCATTTATTCGCATGCATATGTCTCGTCGTTCATGGAGAAATTCTCGCGGCCCGGATAATGACACTTCATGTTTATAATCGTCTTAGGAACAACATTGGGCATATTGTAACACACTAGCTTGTTTACTCAGCAGATTGCCGCGCCGCCTTTTACGATTTCCGTAGCATTATTTGTGCACGCGCCTGATTGAGGCGATTTGGCACTTTTTTTATTGCGACGTAATAGACGATCCTTTTTCTTCGACTACATTATTTTTAACGCAATACGAATAAATGCAGTGCACTTTTTCGAAAATCGACATGCATTACGTAGTATTAGCTATACATTCATCGTACTTTGCTTATCATTCATTGGAATCGTTTTATCAATTCAAATTGTGGCTATATCGGTACATGTTGATTGTTAAGCACTTTTAAAAGCTATACCTTTTTTGACTTAATTAAAGTGAGAAAAAAATCGCTATTACATAACACTATTACTAGATACTATCAAAAACTTGTGAATTCTTATAGTAGTGTTAAAAATTTATAAATAATCCTAATACTATATAATTGTACAATATTTTATATTATAGAACTTTTAACATTAAAAACGTAAGAAGAAGATTACATTTTAATTATATGTAGTTCAATCAATAATGTTTTAATGAATAACCCATTCAATAATATATAAAATAGCGAATAAAGATATATTATTTGGGAATATTCCTAGGTATATCTTTATCAGAAAACAGTGTTCACGACGATATAAGTTTGAAATTTACCATTGTTTTACCGGTGCCATTACATAATCCATGTTGTTCGATTCCAGTAGGAAGGCGTCTTTCTATCCTGACAACCAACTGTCGCGGTTTATTTATTTGCATAGATAACAAATTTAAGCATGTTACGTGAAACAACTTTGATTTCAACACTGTTTTCGTATGCAAGGATGAATTTACAACGCCTAGAATCGATTATTTATAGATTAGTTGAAGATGAATTTACTACGGGTTACAGGCTATTTAAAATATTTGTTATTTTTCCTATTTTGATTCTTTTGAATTGTTTGTGAATTTCAGAAAAATTATTGAAAAATTTCCAATTATCTTGGCCACAATAAAGATACTGCTACTCATTTATGAGGTAGATTAAAATCTACAGTAATTAAAAGTTTTACGTGTATCGATAAAGCGTTTGATTGATAATTCCGTTAATTATCAATGGAATATTATATCGCTAAGGAATATTATATAGCGAGACTATGTTGACGTTCGCATATAGAGGAAGCCGCGATCTCCCGCGTCGATAGCGTATATAGCAACGAACAATTCGCCAATATTAGTCACACGCAAGAGCATATCGTCAAGGCTCTGCGGATGTAGTTTACTTAACCGTATAAATATGTCCTTTTTTTAAGAATATACTAGTTTTGCTTGTGTCTCGAAAGTATCTTGTTACGCTTAATTAATTTTAAAGTGATGACTTCCCAATGTGATACTAATGCGAAAGACGAAAATAGTATAAGATGATATATTTGCCAATATGTGATTGCAGTTTTGACGTACTATCAAATAATTACTTGATAAAACTTTGAGATATTGTGTAATTGAATTCAATTGACAAATATCCGTATTATTTATCCAAAAATATTAAAAGATATAATAAAAATAAATTCTTTTACGTCGTTCTATAGCAACTAATTTAAGAAAATCTACAAAAATAATATATATAGGGACTGATAAAACTAAAACTGAATCTAAAAATAAAGTCGTAGTTGCTTTGTGTATGTAGCTAATACGTTTGTGTAAAATATGTTTTTGAAAATATAAATGTTTGGCTTGCCGGTAAAATAAGTTCAAATTATCGATTCGTGATATATCTTTAATAATAATTTATGTTATTTTCAAAACCTATATTTTTTCGTATTTTGACGAAAAAAAAATTATTAAAACATCGAATTTTCATTATCATGATGTGGGATCGTCGTTCGATAAATGCAATTTATATTAAAATATATATTATCAAAAATAGTCACTATAGCGTTAGCTCTGTTGCTGATTATTTTTACCTTGTTAACTTTAGGATCATTTACAACTCAAGAATATGAGTAGGAATCTTGGTTTAGAATTATTTTTGTAAGTAGTTGAAATATATTGCCATAGAGATATCAATAATATTAACACTTTGAGTACACACTAGGTATGGGTCGTAACAACCTATGAAATTTTTTGTTAAAAACACTGTTAATGAATTTTTCTAGGTACCAAAGACATTACATTTTTTCTCAAAAAGTTTCTAAATATATTGTCAAGATATCCAAGGTCATCCATGAATTTTTTGGTTATGATATAATTGATAATTTCAATCATACTGTTGTTTAAAACTATCTGTACTCGACGGTCGAAAAAATAAGTGCGTACATACTCGAAGGGTTAAATGTCGTCTCTCAATATCGAAATAGGTTTTATCCTAAAAAATATGGAATTTTTTAATATTTAATTCCATAAAACTGAATTCGACACATAAATAAAAGTATAAGTAAAGATGATTTTCATTGATTCATATTTTATTCAAAACCGACTTAGGTTTGAAAAATATATCGTTCTATGGTAAACTATAAAACCAATAGTTGATAATTGCATTTATCATAATAAAATACTATTAATGTTGTGTTCAACGCGTGGATATTGTTCGTTTAATGGAATAAATAAATATTTCATGTGACATCTTTAACCATGGAACTGTTTTTGCCTCCTTAATCATTGAAAATGTACGAAATGTCTAATTGTGCTAATTAAAATATAACTATTATTTCTCTAAATAACTATTATGTCAAAATAAGATAAATGAATCTAACTTTTTTTAAAGTATTCAACACTTTTTAAGAACCATGAAAAACCAATTTTTCTGCGAAATAATTAGTCAATGTTAGCCTGAATTAAAAAAAAAATTAATTCAGCTTCTTATAGAAAACGATTAAAAAATCATGTTATTATTTTAAATGTTAATTTTTATTCATTGCTGCGCCCACATTTATTTCCGAAAAAACAATATAGGGGGCGGTACCGGGCAACTCTTAAGTATTTATAATATGATTTATAAAATGCACCGAATCAATATTTAGTTTAGCTATTCATATAACTGATGCCTATAAAATATTATAGTTTTCTGTTTTATCGACTAATCTTTCATCCATCTGATAGAAATCTTCCTTACCAACGTATGCATTCATTGTACACATTACGCATTAGCTTTTCGTAGTAACCGCTAGATTACGTGCAAGTGTTCTTTACACCTAACGAATATTTTATTCTGCTGAACTTTTTTGAAATTATCCAATGAGATTGTTGATACTATAGGAATCGACGAATAAAATGGTCGAATTTTAAAACGTTTGACAAGTTTCAACTTTTATTAAGTTTATGTAAATATAAATATGTAATAATATGAAAAACTCTTTATAAGAGTTTCCATTTTAAAAATAAATATTACATTTAATATTAATACTGAGTAGTATCTACATTAAAAAAAATATAATCACATAATTTTGTATAAAAAATTAAGATATAAGTCGATACATAAAATTGTATTTTATATCTTAAAATATTACCTTATAAATTATGTTATTTATAATAATAAAAAGGAATATCTTTGCGTTGAAAAAGCATTAGAAGTCAGACATGCTAATCACAATAAGTCTAAAAATTCAGACCCTCAAATAGTAATATCATCAGACCGCCCTAAAGCTTATCCTTCAATTGTTAAATCATCGATTAAAATATCTCTCCGCATGTTGCGCTCCTCTTAGCCCTGAAACCACTCTATCAAGACTTGTATAAGTACACCTGGCATCAAAATCGTCACTCACCCCGGCTACATCAACTGCAACATCGAAGCGCCAAACCTTCGTGTGGAAAAAAATTTAAACGGCAAGTCACAGAGAGGGAGAGAGCAAAACGGCGGCGCCACATCGTGTAGCGCAATTCACGCACATCTGTCTCCCTCTCTTCGCTATTCAAAAAGGGGCATATCGCGTACATGTCGCTGTTGCACTGGGACCAGCCCGCCGAGTGAAAAGTATACGGCACGAGGGAGCTAGAGAGCTAGAAAGAGAGGGAAAAGGTGAGAGAGCAATGGTATAACACGTTACAGCCACCAGACGCGCTTCTTCGCTTTACGAGGCGAAAGCCAACGGTGGCCGAGAGCGTAGCGCATTTTTTCCTCGAGTATAGTGCACGCGCGTGTGCTTCATGTGCGGTCTCCTGCACGCTGCAACAGTAGGCCCCAAAGCAGAAGAGAGAAGGAGAGAGAAAGAGAGAGAGGGAGAGCCAGACAAGGACATCTTACTTTGCACGCACATACCCATATACACAAAGTGGTGCAGACGTCGCGTGCATTGTGCCCTGCCCTTAGCTGCACGCGGGATGCAAACTATTTCGAACCGTTCGAGTTTGAAGTGAAAGGAGGGGTCGGGGGTATGGACGTTGTAATGAAAAACCATTTTTCATTATGACTTCTGGATGTGTTTCTTTTATTATAATTAATCGTCATCGTTCGGTGGCGTTGTTCCAGTACACAGCAATGCTGAAAAATTAAATTATATTATAAACTATTAAATTAAAAATAAATTTTGTATTGCAAAACTTGTTGGTGCAACGCCTAAAGCGTGATATATACTTTTATAGCTTTTACGCAAAACGTCGACGCTGATAACTTTATCTACAATAAGAAATTATTTGTTGGTATTTTGATTACGCCTGCAGGTTAGTATCATAATTTTCGTTACTTATTTTTCCAACTTATGACATTCATAAATCAGATTGTACGCTTCCTTGCGCTGTCACATCAGAGACCCAAGCTTAAAGTAAAAATTGAGGTTTTAGATTACGATCAGCTACTCTGAAACTACCTGAATACCAACATTAATCCTTTGCGTCATAATCTATGACAACTTGCAGGATGCAGGGCCCTTCTTAATTCCTAAGGATTGAAACGTATCTTCAAAAGTATTTGACGAATGGTATAAATGATATTTTAAATTAATCTCATTTTTGTGACCCGTTCTTTCATAGACTGTATTTTCGGAGCAATTTTATCACACAGAACTAATTCGGAGAAACCTTTAAATATTTTAATACTATAGAGGCTAATAAAGGTCTTTGCTTATCAAAATAAGTGCATACTTTTGTTTATGTAAAAACGAAACATTAAATTAGCCATATACGTTGGCCAATAAAGAGCTGAGAAATACTTTGATCTTCAATTCGGTCGAAAAATATATTATAATATATATATGCATATGGATAAATTGTCATTGGATACGCTTTGTAAAGTTTTCTTGTCAGAGGTTTTCCCGAAAAGTATTTTCCAGCCATACAAAGCAGATATCAGAAGTGCGCGTAGAAGCGTAAAAAAAAAACGAATTTCGAGCGGATGAATAATCCTGGACGTAAAACTCTTCACTATAACGAACGCGGACTCACGTGTGAGTAACACATACGAATGGGAGTCAAAGTCGCGCGTGAAGCTATATATATATATACGAGTATATGTACAGCCATCGACGTTTTCGAATAGGCCGCGTATTAAATATAGAGTGACATGGAAAGAAATAAACGTATATACGCCGGTTCTCGAAATATTTAGTATGCGCGTGTGTATATATATGTGAGTGCGCGTGCGCGCGCATGTGTGAATCGAATACCTTGACGAACAGTCAGACAAGAGAAAGAGAAAGAAATGGAACGCGCGCGGGCGTTATATTGCTCTCGGGGATTGGGTAGGCCACACGCGCGTTTTTGACGGTACAGTGAACCGTGTGTACACGAGCACTGGTGGAATAAAAATCAAAGAAACGGAGGCGCGTGAAAGGGAGGAGGAGCAGCAGCAGTAGGCTCATCATTAAACACGCCGCTGAGCGCACAAATATACATGGACTTGCATAATCGCACGTAATAATAGTCTTATGGTCTTGTACTGAGACCATGCATTACTGCGCTATCAAGAACGCTTTTTCTAGCCTTTATTGAAAACTTGTACTACTTATATTTATTAGATTTTTTGTTTGTTAACTTCTGAAATTCGCGACGGCTTTTTTTACACATAAAAATGCATCCTTTCAGTGGAAAATATAAATACTGTAGGGAATGCAAAGTTAATAAATACTAGCTTTCTGCTGGGAAAACCCTGAAATATGAGAATCGCGTTCGGTGTTTGTCAAGTGTTACTTTTGATGAAACGTCAATGAGCGTTTTTCAGAATTGATACATGTTTGACGTTGTCCAAACGCTATAAATAGGTTTATTGATTAAATCGATATAATAAATATTAATAATGATGTTTGAATTTTCATAATTAAAGTAAGCAGATTCGAATGATTATATAAATGTTTTTATTAGATATGTGTTTATTTTAAATACTTTCATAAAAATGTATTATTCTTTCTGTTTTTACATTTCTTCTTTGAAGAGAAAATAATTTTTTGCGGCTTATACTTACTTTTTCTTACTCACACATTGTCTCTCACATTTTTATGTATTTATTCTTTCCGGTGAATTTTGAATATTTAAAGTTGCTTTTTTGCAATTGATAACAGAGACTAGAACAATAAAAAAAAAATTACAATTTTTCGTTTTTATAGTTAGATAAGTTTAAAAGTTTCCTAGAATGCAAATATTATTTGAATCTATTTTGTCGACCCTGCTTGATTGTCCTAGATTCGGTAAAACCAATCTTTTTGTCAAGCGTTGTATATATGTATAAAAATCGATGCAGGATTACGCAAAGTTTCGTTAGTATTTCGTAGAAAATATTTAACTTTGTTTACTATTTTTCATGCTGTATTGAATGTTACTATTTTTTCTATATGCTTATTATGCATACATGTAATAAATTAAACGAAGTTTATAATACAAACTAATACTTTAAGTATATATTTTTATTATTTTACTCCGATAACTCCACAAAGAATCAAATACCGAATGGTTCTTGTTCTGAATTTTACTTGTTCTTGTATTTCTTGCTGTTCTTCAACGGAATTGCTAAACTAAAATACAGCGATAACTACATTTTATTTCTTTTTTATTTCCCTGCATAAAGATACTATCTTGGTACTTGTTTGGGAAAAACATTGTATCAAGGGAACTTTTTTTTCGTACACTGCCGAAACTATATAGTATTCTTCCAATAGTATAGTATTTTTAGGGCGAATGAACACTATAACAGATAGCTCTCAACGGATTTAACACTAAAGTCCCCGAAGTCCCTTTATTTCCTCGCCTATCTCTTGGCCCACGCCAAAAAGTTCGAAACGCAAAAACCCATAAATAGGAAAAGCCTCGAAAATAGTCCAGCCGCGGCAAGGATATAAAAACGCTCGATTCAGTTGTCGCGCGACGTACAGATATAAGTCCAAGCCCCAGTCTGCGATAAAAAAAAACACACAATAAGTACCTGGCATTCTCACGCATGCGCACCGGTATACGACGAGCAAGTACATACGAACAGACATACATACACATTTGAACTGCGCTCCAGCGCCGCCTATCTGTTCTCCAGCCGTAACATCGGCAGCGGGCAAGAGAGGGCTCGCCCCGCACACAGCCATCGTACACACAGCGGCTCAACCGCGCGTCCCCGCGAGAGTCGTTGGGCTTTCTCGCTCGAGGCCGCTACACCGTATACCTCCGTCTCTCTCCCTCGGCCGCGATTGCGCGCGCACGCCACACACGTATCAAGAATATGCGTACGTGTGTGTATGTCGTACGCGCGCGCAGTGTGTTTCCCTCGTGCAGCCAGCGGCGCGGCGGCGATGCTACTACTCCGCGGCGCGGCTCGTGCTATCGTCGTGCAGCACAGCAGCGCAGCTCGCAGCGGGACAGCAGTCACAGACGAAAAACCGAGTGAGCGAGCGAGTGAGCGAGCGCGCAGCAGCAGCAGCTACTTAGTGTGCGCCGCGCGCCTATCCGTGAGAGAGCGAGTGTAGCGGACAGCGTCCCGGTCAAAAAGACACCCGTCCTCCTGCAGATCCTCCCGAAAAAGGCCGTGCGCGCGCCCGTGTGGCTCTCGTGTGCGTCCGTGCCAGCCGCGTGTGTATAAGATGGCGATGTGCGAACCAGTGGTGCCGGCCTAAAGGGCAAAGTCAGTGTGCGAGAGGGAGAGAGAAAAAACACGACTTCATTGCTATTCCCGCGCGCAGAGGCGAGATAGCTAGCTGCTGCGGCGGGCGCGTTTTCGCGCCGTCTGCGCGCCTGTGTGTATGCGTGCGCGTGTGAGACGACACAGAGTGCGCGTATCAATTGAAAAAGAGCGCGTGTGTGGACGGGACTCGAGATGGATGATCGGCGCCGTCGTCGTCGGCCGGCGAAGCAGCGCCGGTGCTGATGCCCGCCCAACTACCCCCGTGACTGCCGTTCGCGACGCTCGCGAAACAGAGAGTGCGATAGATTATATGATACATACCCGTACACAGTGAAACCAACGGGGAGGCTCGCTCGTACGCATAAGTAGCTCGGAACGGAGGTTACGAAAATGAGCGCGGCAATACAGCAGCAGCAGCAGGCCAGCGAGGAGGACAACGAGGTGGACGTGGAGGCGCTGATCGAGGAGAAAAACCAGTTGATCAGCCGGCAGTACGCGGAGATCGAGCGACTGCAGAGCGAGCTGGCCGAGGTGATCGGCGAGCGCGATGCCCTCCTCTGCGAGGTCTCCAAATTCAAATTCGAGCTGGAGATGGCCGACCTCAAGCGGCTGCAGGACGACAGGTAATGCGCGGGGCGACCACCTCCCCTTTCTCAACCGCCACCATGCCGCCGAGCTTTTTTAACTCCTCGCCGAGCACACTTAATATTACATGCCTGCTATGTTTACCTTCCCAACGCTGCAGCGTTTTAAACTTTCACGACGAGGGGTTAGACTAGCGCGCGCTTTATGTTTATGTACGAGTGTGTCGATTAAGATTGCTTGTTTCTCAGTTGAAGATGAAAATTTCAATCTGGAGCACCTTCAACGAGATACTTGCCTCTCGCATGATTGTTGTTTACAAAAACATTAGCATGACGGTCAGTTTTCTTATAAGTATACGCGCAGGATTGACATCGTTTTTAAAGTGAACGTTTCTTGGGCATAGATATAGAAAAATTCCACTATTGTACTGCTGAGATTGGGAATACGTATCTACAAGAAAGCCATTAATAGAA
This sequence comes from Torymus aiolomorphi, assembly GCA_036365515.1. NCBI lineage: Eukaryota > Metazoa > Arthropoda > Insecta > Hymenoptera > Torymidae > Torymus > Torymus aiolomorphi. Next base: position 38,996,971 of record CM070876.1, on the reverse strand, counting down.
AGGTAAACAAAGTGAGCTCGAGAGATGAGTTAAAACATGCTAACTCATCGCTTGCTTCTTGACGCCAAGTAGTGTTAACGCGGTCACGTTCCTCGTTATCTGCAATAAAGGTAAAAGCGAGCTGGTCTTCTTACATCATTAAGCGCTGATTTACCTGAACCTCCGCTGTGCCGCGTCCAGTTCTGCGCGCGCGCTATATGTTTAATCGATCGATGATTATTTGTCTTGATTGCGGCTCGCGGGAGACGTCGTATAGTATATCCGACGATTTGTCTCGGCCCCGGCATTGTGAAATATTTATTTCGGTCGTCACCGGGGCGTTTTCCCATCCGTGACCGTCCGCGCGAGCGCGCGCTCTCGTTCTGGCGTCTGTATTTTTTCTTCCGAAACCGACCGCTTTTTCACGCCGCTTCTGCCACTCGCAGATCCGGCTTTTATCATTATTAATCGACGCCGCGAATGTAGAACTTGGCCCAGGGGACGAAATTTCGAGGATTGATTACTGCGTGTTCCAAACGGAGGGCTCGTGTCATTTTTTACAGACGACGTGAGCTTGTGTGCCCAATATTTGAGCCGCCAGTTTGGTTAATACGGCCTGTCACATTGGCTCTTTTTCAAACGCGATACAAGCGAGTTTTTTCGTTAACACACGTTGAGGTACAAAATAATATACGGACAACCGCCACGCCAGTTAATCGCTCAAGGGTGCGTTCATACAGCTTTTTGTTGTACAAGTAGAACTGGCTACTGGTTATAAATGGAAAGTTTTTCACTTTGTGTAATTACACGCTTTTCTTTCAAGTATTAAGGAGAATTTCATTTACTCATTTTTCACGCTAAGGTCGTTTATCATTGTAATTGTGTTAATCAGTGTAGTAATCATAACCTCGTCAGTGATTTAGCAGAATTTGAGTCATGTTGCTTCTGAAGTACGATGATTTATTTAATTACAAATAAAAAGTTTATCCAAGGAATATTATAGTATTTGTTTTCACTTGAAAAACATTGGCCTATATTCCAGGAGAGATAATATTCTTACCAACGTAAACATTTGTATATCTATTTACATTTCATTGATTAAAAACAGCTCTTTTCGCCACCTGGCAATCTTAAGCTATTTATTGCAGAAATTTCAAGAGAACTGTTCGATAACCGTTTTTCTCATATTTTCTTTCAAGCCCCCGATCGTATATTTGCGATAAAAGTCCATTTTCCTTTTTACTTCTGGGACCCGTAAGAGAACTTTCCACATAAACTAGCCTCAGCGATATCTTCCGAACCATTCAAACTCTAAACGAGTCGAGTTCGGCGATGGCGCGGCGCGCTTGATAATCGTCAATGGAATAATGGAACAACGCGCCGACCGTATCGATGGAATGCTTCCCCGGTACCGGCGGCGAACTTAATTAAAACTTGGGCGCGCGCGTACACACACACGCTGCACATGACAAACTCACGAGCGCGCAATTAACGCGTAAATTCATTATTTCAGCGCGGCGAGAAAAAAAGAGCGCATAATAAACGCACCTCGAGTATAGGGGCTGCTGCTGCTGCTGCTGAAAGCCGCGAAGTGCGCAGTGTGTTTTCATAATTACACGCTCGTCGCGTATATATCTGAGGGCGGGGGCAGCACGATTTTCCCCATGAGAAAAGCGCGCTCTCCTCAAGTCCCCTCGTCGTTGCACGCAGGTACAGTGTAGCGTGTATTTTCAAACGTCGGCTCTTTTAGGTTTTTTTAATAGAAAAAAAAGAAAATCAAGCCGCAGTAATTACCGGCAGGCTAGACATTTTTTAAAACCCATCGACGCAAGTGCAGATATATGTGTGTGTGGTGCGCGCGAGCCGGCTCGCCCACGCTTCCGAGAAAATCGAGCAGTGGCTGCTGCTGCTGCTGTCGCCGTGTCGCCTGCACGCGGTCCAAGTGGCGACGGCGGCTGTGGCCGCGTGGGTGTATACCCGGCCTTCTCTCTCTCTCTCTCTCTCTCTCTCTCGCTGGCTCGCTCGCTGGCCGTCCCGCAGGTTTCTTCTTTAGAATCGGCGATTCGTGGAATGCGGCGCCGGGAGAGCGGAGAGCGGGTTTTCGCCAAGCAGCCTATATACCACCATACACGCATGCACACGCAACAGAGAGAGAGAGAGAGAGAGAGAGAGAGAGAGAGACTCGCGCGACACGGGACGCATATTATACACGCGTACGGTGCGCGCCGCCTATAGCATATACCTATAGTAGACCCCGTCTTTCCGCGTGGGGTTCGTAACCTTATACCGCGGGGGCGTGAGAAAGAGAGAAAGGAAGAAAGGAGTCGGTTTTACGTGTCTTTGAAAAAAGAGTGCAGTGCGTTCGGTCACTTCAAAAAGCCGACGACGAATGTGTAATATCGGCACTTTGGCCTTTTAATGGGGTGCGTTGCGCGTGAGGTTTCGTGGAATCGTGAAAGACGCGAGATCAAAGTTACGAAAGCTGTTTTTTCGTGTAAAATGCACTTGACGATGGCGCCTTGCGTCACATGCAATTACAAGGCGAACCTTATATTTTCTATACGTAATGTTTCATGTATTTTTGGAACACTTTATCGATACACTGGAAATACAAATTATTTCGCAAAGACGTTTAGCTTTTGAAAATCTGTTTTGGAACTTTATAAATTGGAATATAAAATGTTTGAATATCGAGTATGCATAAAGTCGGTAATGCAGAAAACTTTTAAAATTTGAAATCTTTATGTCGTATGTATTTTTTTTTTTTTTTAGAGTCGTACGATGCCTTTCAAACATGTATTAGGTAAGAAAGTGCAACAAGAGGTTAATGTAACTTACTTATTCACGCATTATTGGCGCATTAAAATTTACACTATATAGGTCCTATAGATTCAATTTAAATTACAACGGATGCAAAACGGTATTTGAAAAACTCTACGACTCTTTTTCCGTCTATTGAATTATTTTAACATTTTTGATGAATGGCTATGCATTTGCAATAATTAATCAGGTAATATAATACTTTCATTATCTAACCGGGGGCGTTTAATATTGCACGACTTGCATTTAAAGTTTGCTACGAATCTGAAACAATTGAATAATATCATGAGCTAATCCAATTTAGGTATCCATCATATATGTGCAGTTGAATTTCAAATTTCGAAATGCATTCCCCGCCGCGTTTTGTAATGAACCATTGGACTGTAAAGCTACTCGCAGCTAATTTACACAATCTTTTTACGATTGGTATTCTGTCACTTATCGACGTGTCCATAAATTCTGAAAGCAAAGAGAACCATAATTGGAGTAGCAAAAATGTCAGTGACTTGGCGATTGCAACCCGGTTATGCAAATTCAAGAGACGATTCTTCTGAAAACGAAAGCTACTTACGTGTCTTTGTTTTTAAATTACTTTCACGCGAATCTATTGTCTTTTATCGATGTATAGATGCACTTTAACGAACAACTAGACACTATTTAGTTATTTTCAAGAGACCATCGTCGATGATAACAACAGACACGACAGGCTCGATTGTCACGCAGGCAGAAAAAATTATTGACCATTAATATATGGCAGACGCTAAAAACGCCTGGCGTGCAAAAAAGAGCCGTATGAGAAAAAGTGATTACTTAGTCTATCGTTAGCAGCTCGCGCCCGTCGACGCCTGCCTCTGGAAGGCTGATCGTGCTGCAGCTATACGAAGATCGCGCGCGTAATCGATGCGAACCGGCCATTTAACAAAGCGAATTAAAGGCGACGTCACAGAGCGTCACCGTCGTCGTGCTGGATGGCTGCAGTACGCGCGGTGATAATTAACTTAAAGGCCTTAACGGCTCGCTCTCTCGGCCTGCGCTCAAGAAAGATACAGCACTGATGCCCCGGCGATCGAACGCGCCTCCCTGTACCTATAGATATCCACCCGCGAGCGTATCTCTCGCTTTAAAGGCTTTCCACTTAACCTTACAGCTACTTACTTATTCCTCTCTCGCTCTTTCTCGCGGGCCGCTTGTCACCTTTCTCGCTCGTTCGGCCACGCCTGTTTACACGTGCGGGCCTGTGTCTTCGATCTCGCGTTTTCGCGATATACACGTGTGTATTATATAGATATTTGCGCGACGACAGCGCTCTGACGTACAGTATCGCTCTTATGTCATCTCTATTTCGTTCTCTCTTACGTGCGGATATTTGCAAATCGTTGTAGCTTACTGCTTATATGCTACTGGGATTTTTGTGTAACGTTGCAATAATATTTCGATACACTGAGAGAAAAATATTCTTATTGTTAATCTATATATATGATAGGATCAAATATTCGCAATATATTAACTTATATCATGTAATAGTTTTATGTTTATCAATATATTTTTTATCCTAATCGAAATGGATTGTATGTAATATACGCTCATATGTTAATATAGTTAACATATGACGTTTACGGTGATCATGCGTAATATTGCCTGTAGAGGGCATCCAGTTCCGGCATCATCGGCATCACGTTTTACCGGCTTCCCGCCTTTTGGCTGATGGCTCTCTGCATCAATTTAGGAGTGACTGCGGATTTGTGGTTTTCATCGTGTAGTCGTTTTCTTCAATATGGAAGTAATTCTGAAGATTTGGAAACTTGAAGAATGCGGAGAGATATTAAAAGGTAAGTGTAATAAAATATATTTTTACAAAACACTAAGTATGTGGCGCTGAGTAAATTTACTAGTCTTTCTAACCTCAAACTACATTTCTTAATAATATCCTTGATTATATTGCAAAACTGTATTTTCCACTTATCCTTTATCATATTATTAAACTATATTCCCTAATACTATACTTTATTACATTCATACAGAAAATAACATCACTGATTTTGATACCTTAGAAGAACTAATTCAAAATCCTCAAGATTTCAAAGATTTATTCCCTGTGCTTGGTGTGAGACTGAAATTAAAACGAATGTGTAAAAGTGTAAATGTTTTTTAGATTATTTTAATAATTCATTACCATATCATTGTATTAATTGAACTTTTATTTATTAGATTTCAACTAAGGAGGAAATCATCCATTTTCAAGCTGAGGAAACTGGAGTTAGAAATAGAGTTTTTTTAATATGTTACATAATATTATAAAATATTATATTAAAAATAAAGCTGTTTCAACATTCATTGTGTAGTATTTAATTTTTCGATGCTGAAACATGCAAATTTTTAATTATAAATACTATTATCATCACCAAACGACGGTATACTTGTGAGAACTAGCCATATGTTAACTATTAACATATACAGCTATTTGGCTCACGTATGCTCGTATACTTACCACACCTATAGCGCATATACATATTAAAATATATATCATTGCTCCAAAATCCAATATACTATGTTAATAGTTAACATATATATTTACGGCAAGAATATTTTTCTCTCAGTGTATAAATATCTTAAATTTTATGAGTTCATGTTGTGAAACTACAGGTTTATAGAAGTATACAATCATTTCCAATGATGAAAATAATAATTTAACATTTGAAATATATAGTTTAACAGATGTTTAGATGACAGTAAAAAGAAAAATTCATATTTGTTTCATACCTTGGTATGATAATTTAATTTCAAATAAACTCGTTGATTGCTAAACACTCACCACATAACACCTACGCACGTAAAATATTAGCAATTTTAAGGATAATCCGTTACTTTGTTTGAGATATCCGTCGCAATGAATGTCCTCGGGGATTCGCTAATTTTATCCCAACTAAGCCTTAAGCAGCGGTGCGCCAATGTCGAGAGATAAGTTTTTAGCGCGTGTTATGTAAATACGCACGAAGGAGAGACAGAGGGAGCGAAAGAGACGAACTTGTTATTTGATTTGTTACGCAAGCCCCGCGAGAGTATAACGCGTTCCGCGATGATTGACGTAAATCGCGCCTTCTTTGGGACGCTCTCCGACTTTCTTTTTTTTTTCACAGGTGGCGCATACCCGCGTACTTCATACACACACACACACACACACACACACACACACACACACACACACACACACGCGCGCGCGCGCGCAGGTGCGTGACGCAATGCGACCGTTTTCAAATAGCTCGCGTTTTGACTTATTAAGGACACCGTTTCTCCTCTGCCCTCTTATCGCGTCCTTTCATACCTCGACGCCTCATAATAATTGAAAGGTGATCGCAGGCGCCGCCGGTGTTTTCGCTCGGGCGAGCCGCGAAGATGGCTCAAGGAGACTCATTTTCTCCCCCTCCGTTCGACGAGGAACAATATAAAAGGCGCACGAAAGTTAAATGTACGCGCGGCATTGTGCATAGGCTCGTTGATGGGCTTATGCAAATTCGGAGTCCTTAAGCTTGATTTATATTGCCGGGAGGAGGAGAGTCGCGAGCGTAAGCCGCGCTGTTTTAAAAAAGGCGAACGCGATATTTGATATCTCGCGAAATTTTTGCGCTGCCAAGTTCAATGTGATTTCGACGAGCTTAAATGGGCGGGCTTAAAAATATACGTGCGGCAGGACAATGCTATGTTCAACTGTTTAAGAAAGTACAATGTAAACGATTCTTGGATAACGAACAATATTATGGTTTTATATATTAAATTATATTAAACGCAATATTTAAAGATACGCTTAATATTTTTTGTTTTCAATTGTAATTATAAAAATAACCGAAGAATAATGAAAACGTTTCTGGCAATAAATGGTTTAAATATTTTTGATCAATTTTTTCGTACAACCTTCCTACAATCTTAAAACGCCATGTAAAAATATTTAATTTTAAAAGTTAAATCGAGAAAAAAAAAATGGCCGCGCCTCTGTCAGGTATTGATTTTACGAGCGTTCAATAATCGTCCCCAAAAATGAAATTGCGCCCCTGTACACACCTTTATCCGAAAGTAATTTAAATACGATTTAAGTTCGGCGACGCGAGCTTGTCGATCATTCAGTAAATATTCGAAATATGTGTTTCAAAATTGCGCATACATACCGAGCTTATATATAATACCGAACGGGTTGAGCAATCGACGACGCCCTAGCTCGTGTCGCTGCAAGCGCGTCCGCGTGCATGAAAAGGCGTTTTGATTGACTTCCGTTCGCCCCGTTAATCGTCCCACGCCGAAAAGAATGTGAGAGGTTCTTCGTCGTCGTCGTGGTTGTGCAAAAGACAAGTGGCTGGGGGACTAAAAAAAGCCGAGGGGGGAGTGTGCGAGGAAAGGGAGGTGTACATACACAAGAAAAAAGCATGTGTGCGTGTGTGCACACGCGACCTACGCGTCGACGCTGTTTCTTCATGAATCTTATAAAGCCGCAGATAAATTTCAAAACTTGATTAATTTATCGTCGGTTGGAGGAGCGCATTATAGACCGGACGGATAATACAGAGGAAAACGCGCTGGTATACTTCTTTTCGTAATTCCGGCTTTCATTGAGCGGATAAAAAAGATGCCCGACGCCGAGGACAGTGTCGTTCGTTCTTCGCCCACGCAACTACTATAGCCCCTTCTTTTCCTCGGGCGTTCTATGAAAGTACCTCGTTTTATTCCGTAAGTAGTTAGGGGATTAGGGTTTGGAGCGGTTACTACGCCCACACACACAGTGTTTTTCTTCTTGATAGCTTAGATATTTATTGTTAAACTCCAAAAAGAAAAATTTTTGAGTCAAATGTGATACTTTGAACCAAAGACGATATTTTCTTACGTATAGGCATCAATGTTCTCTCTGTTTGACTGTAGAGGAAATTTCTCTGTATTCAAAGTATGTTTGAATGCAATCTTTTTTATGCCAAAAGAAAATACTTTTGTGGCGTATTCTTTTTGTTAACTTAATTTATTGCTACTTCGTGCTTTTACAGTGATGTTGAAAGAGGCCTAAACTACCCATCTCTCTTTCTATACATTTTCTAGAGCTGTTTTCAAACGACGAAGGAAATAATATGGTTTTGAACGCAACGATATAATAAAACTTGACATAAAATTATTCTCCTTCTAGGATTTTTTTGATTAGCGATTTTTACTGCCTATATATAAGGTTATTTATCAAAATGACATTCATCCATAATTCTTACTTTTCATTCTTCATTTTCATAATCAATCTTATCCATCTTATCTGATTCAAACGAAGTGTAATAACAAATAATTACCAGAACTCTTTAGATCAGACTCCCATCGTGCAAGCCCTTAATAATTAATAAACCTAACAATGCCGTGTCATCTGCGCAGATAATAAAGCAAAAGTATTCTCGAAGCAGCTCTCCCTAGGTTTATCTCAACTATCCATTCTCCGGGCACTGTATCTGCTTACACCATCACTTTTATTTTCCATCTCCAACGACTTCCTCATTTAATAAAGCGAAAGAACAAGCGAGCGAGCGAGCGAGGGCCAGAGGCGGCGAACAGAGGCGCTAATGATACCGGCGCATCGTCGTTATAAACATCGTGTGCTTGCGCACTCCAACGCGCGCTTCCGCCCCCGATGAAAATACCGAATATCGCCGCGCGTTTAATGAACATCGCGTGCCTCCCGTGCGTATAATATTTTTCCTCGTCCCCTTGGCTCTCTTCCGATATAATTTCATCCCCGCGACGCAGACACAAAGCCAAAGACGACGATGACGAAGAGAAAAAATAGCGGTTGCCTCCTTCCGCCCGAGAGAGCGCGAAAAAGTCTTATACATTCGAAAAAAGCGCGGTTTATTGTCTGCGCAACGATGTGGCCCTCTCTCCTCTCTTTCTCACTGTGGATAAAGGAAAAGTTCGCGCGCGCCGCGAGAAAGAAAGAGAAAGAAACGAGAGAGAACCGGAGACGATGAAATACGCCGCGCGAGAGGAGGACTTTAAGGGCGGCGGCCGTGCGCGTCGTATCGTGTGTCTTGAGGGAAAGCGCTGAACGTCACGTGTGACGAGAGTATAAGAAGGAAAAGAGAGTAGGTAGTCGAGTGCGGAGTGCTGGAGAAGTAGAGTGGAGCAGAGGGAAATTGTCGAGGATGAAAGATGCGCGTGTAATGAGAGAAGAGAGAAAGCTGCCCGCGGAGAAAGGTGTGCGATGGGGAGTAAACCTGGAAAAAATTTATCGCAACCCTAAAAAATCTATATAAAAAAAATCTAATAAATCCGGCGCCGCAAGTTAAATTTAGTGGACTGGAAAGCCTTGTAATTTTCAATATCTTGATGCTGCAGCGAGCAAATGTTGGAATATTTTTTTCTATAATATGTAATTGAAAGTAATGAGCAGCATTTCTATCGTAAATTATCGGATATGCGAATTACGAAAGCAAATAAGGTAGGAGTTTCTTCAATTATTAAATGTCATTTTATTATGTAATGTATAGCAGCCACTATTTGAGTTTTGAATAAAGTGAGACTTCAGTTAACAGAGTACGAATCCATACTGTGTACAGCACAAACTTCGATTGTGCGAGTGTTGGAGGTCAGGAGCAAATAGATTACGAGGACAATATGGACCGCAATCCTATAACAGCATGCTTATCTAAGCGCGGTGCATTAGTACCCGTGACTACAATAATTATCCGTTAGCGGAAGAGATTGTTCTGTCATGATTTGTTTCATTACGCGCATTTTATTTAGCCGTGACGCCAGTCCATTTTGTATTAATAGATTCTCATAAAAGTAACAAGGCTCAGCCATCGCAGTCGTTAACCCCGGGACTAATTGCAAGACTAACACAGTAAAGCGAAGCTCAGATTTTATCAAAGCGTGTTTCTCTTACTTATTACTATTTTTAACGCGAGTTTTTGCCGGGGTGAAAACAGTAACGCGCGCGAATAGCGTAAGGAAGTCGCAGACAGACAAACAGAGAGAGACGGCGAAACTCGGCAAGGTGTACAGTACTCTAAAGGAAAGAGAGGGAGACAACACGACGAGGAGGTCTTATGCGAGGAAGAAGAAGAAGAAGAAGAAGCAGGACGTTCCCACCGCTCGAGAATCAAATGAGACAAGCGAGCCGTGATAGTTGCACGCATATATGAACTTGCCTACTGTGTCGTTATACTTATTAATCCCCGGAGAGATAATTAGGGCTTTAAGTAGTAGCAGCAGCAGCGGCAGGAGAGAAAGAGAGGCACATCCTTAAAGTTGACCTTTAATGCACGACTTCAATTATGTGGCCCGAGGCGCGAGCGAGACGACGATAAAGCAGTAGAGGGGGCGAGAGCGCATATTTACATTCACGTTCGACGCGTTTACATTCGCGGCATGTATATATATACGCACTCTTATGTGGAGCGCAATAATTACGTAAAGCCTCGTATACGCCACTTTTCCCCTCGAAAGGGTAATTCAATGCCGCGGATGCGAGCGCGGCACTGCCTCTTGCTTTTATTCCCCCTTTTTTCATTTCGTCTCTTTTATTACATATTCAACTCTCCTGCTGATTTTAATTTTATTCCCAGTTCTGTTTAAATATTGTAATCATTGGCATCGAGCGCCTTCTTGCTATGTGTCCATATATGGACAGCTTTAGTGTGAAGTGGAAATTAAATGATTTATTTCTGAGAATTATTTTATGATATATTTTCGCACTTCCCGTGTAATAATGGTTTGTCTGGGAAAAATGCCCAATTTCATCGATTTCTAGTATTTGAAAATAGTTTAAGAAACGTTTAAGTTCGGGGTAGTTTCATTGCAAAAGTTTTTCGAAAGTTCATCCAAACTTTCCCAAAAAGATTTTTTTATCGGGGTTATTGAGGGGAGGTCTTATTCGATTACAGTGCATATTGATATTTCATATTTTGTAGGCTAATCAAAAGTAAGTTAATTTATTCCAATTTGTTGAAATAAATCTCGCTATATAAATAAATACATGAAATTTCATTTAAGGTGATGCGAAACCCACGCTATTACTCAAAATTGGGTTCCCGTTTTTCTCATTCAATTTTTATTTTTAAGAAAAAAACTCTGACACGTTTTAAGTTTAATAAAGAACTACAACGTATCAAAGAGTTTTTTCTCAAAAATAAAAATTGAATGAGAAAAACGGGAACCCAATTTTGAGTAATAGCATGGGTATCGCATCACGTTAATTAAAGTAAACTTTCATTAAATCAATCGGTATGACGTTTTTGATAATTAAATACTCGGAATAAAGTAGAAATATGTAAATTAATATGCGTAATACGTGAATACAAATATTTATATTTTGTAAAATAATACTACGTATTATGATATCTATAGTACTTGAGAATTTAAATGTTGTTGCAGAATTTTCCTTTGAGCATTGACATTATTTCTAATTACTTCCGATTCTTTGCAATCTGAGATAAAATATGAGACGGTACACGATAAAGAATTTATATACTATTTTAAACTGACAAAGAGGTAGACTAAATTTAACGATTGTGTAACAATTTTTGAAAGTACATTTTTACATTTTCTGTCCGTAACAAATGAAAGAAAAAAAAACGAATAAAATTAATACAGCATCACAGTTTTCGAATGGCTTATCCAGCGATATCTGTATGAGTCGTACGCGGCGTTGGCTCGTCTTTTCTCGCGTATTTTTGTGCTTCTGTGGCTGAGAGCCGTTGGCGCAAGCGATTCGAAAGTGTCCGAGCGAAATCTGGCGCATGCGCAACGACCTTGGGAAGGATCCTACTGACCTGCCGGAACCTTGATCCGCCGCAAGACTGATGCACACACACACACACACACACACACACACACACACACACACACACACACACACACACACACACACACACACACACACACACACACACACACACACACACACACACACACACACACACACACACACACACACACACACACACACACACACACACACACACACACACACACACACACACACACACACACACACACACACACACACATATACACACACACACACACGAAAAGGCCAGCTCGCATTCCCAATTCGGGCTCTGTGGCTATGGCGTTCGAACCGGTTTGCCTCTCGAAGCATCCTCTCCGTGTGTGTTTGTTCGTCTCTTTGCCTCTTATGGCTTTCCCGAGAGGCTTGTTTTCTCTAATCCTTTACGGGCCTCTTTCGAAAACAAGCGATCTATACCGGAGAAGCTGCTTTATAGGATCTCTCATCTAACCGCAGAAGCATTCGGCCTTAAAGGTCGACGGTTTATGGGCTATAGGCGTGAGATCCTGATTGGATACCTGGACGGTGAAAAGTCTTGTGGGTTTTGTGGTTTTTGGGCTCTCTTTTGTCCCGTATGTTTTCGCAAGCGATGATGATGTTGCGTGAACACGAGTGATATTTGCTTTTTCGGGGAATATGGGGACCGTTGGACCGCATGTTTTTATGGCGCCGATAAATAATCGTACTTCGTTAAAACGAGCCTGAAACTCAAATTATCGCTTATAACGAGCTCTTTTACATTCCTTGGAAATCACTTTTATTGCTTCTCTTCTTCTTTTTCGAAATATTACGTAACGCCGATTCCATTCGTTACGGTTTCATGCTTAACGAATGTTCCGGGAGACCGATAAATTATATATTATTCTTTGATATCTTGTTTTGCGATATTGACAATACCAATCAATGTAAATATTACGTTATTTCAAAAGCTAAAAATTTTATGTGAAAATCATGTAGAAGACTAAACTGAAACATGTCGTTTTAAACTTAAATAACGAACAAAGAATTTATAACTACATTTTATCGAATAATATTTTTTGTCACGAAATATTGACGTTTAATTAAAAAGTTTTTATAGATTCGTTTTATATTTCCTTTTCGTTAATTAAACTTTTTAAAATGAAGGTTTTTTAAAAGAACGCGAAAAACTGTATATTTGATTGAATAATATCCAATATTTGTTCTATGCCACTTTATAATTTATAATTTTCCGTTAAAAATTTTCATTAATCTTTTTCATTATAACTCGGTTTCGTATAGAAAAAAAACCTCACAGTGCTTTCGCGTTAATACCCTTAATTAAAATTTACCTTCTCGTAGGCGAGCGTATATTGAAAGGCTTCTAATGATTTTTTTTGCATATTTAAACCCGCCACGGAATATGTGCTTCCTCGCAAATGTGAGATATCTATGAATATAGGAAAGGGGGAAAAAAAGTCACCAGCTGCAGTGCAGAGAGATGCGCAGCTGTGCATAGGTGGCGACGAAAAGAGAAAAAAGAAACGTACGGGCCTGGGCGTGCGCGGCGGGTGACGCGTTGCTCGATAACCGTTATCGGCGATCGCGCGACTTTATTTCGCGCATGTATATTGTATAAAGCCCGGCGGCGGCCTCTACCTATATACCCGTACATAAACCTATAGCCACGGCCGCGCGCCGGCGCGGAAGCTCTTTTGTCTTCGCGATAAACAATATCGGCGGCTCGACGCCTGCAGCCACAATGCACGCCCACTTTTTCGCTCTCCCTCCCCGTCTCGCGGGGGTATATAGGTATAACACGTTATAGTCGTTGATTTCGGCCTTGGCGGAATGCCGTTGGCCATCTCGCACGATTCCACCGCTCTCCGGAGAGAGGGAAAAAATACATAATGTACGGCAGCTCGCATGCGCGCGTTAGTCATACGTTTTTCCGAGATTCGCGCCCCGGCTAGATTTAGCTGTTTGTCTTTTTACGGCGTTCGAGTGAATGCGCGCCGTCACGACGCGCGAGGCGTATATGATGCATCGAAAGTGAAGGAAGAACGCTCGCGCGCGCGTGCGCACAATGGATGGCTCACTGGCAACGAGAGCAATAAAAATCCTGGGAAAGATAATAAACTGCAGGTTTCGTCTTAGCGCGCGGGCTTGTTCAGGAAGTGGCTGTCTTCCGCGGGCCGCATATCAATTAGGTGCTTAAATTTCGTCTGATTCTTTTCTTTGTCTATTTTTCAATGATGAATAGATTTTTAATATAAACGGCAAAGGCTAGTCGTAAAATCGTATACTAACTTTATCAACTCCTTTTTTTTCGTTCGTCATTTTACAAATAAGCTGGTTTTATTATATATAACGTTTACGTAACAATATTGCACGAGACACACAATATATAGTTAATATAACGAGGCGATCGTTGCGCAAGTTAGGATAGTATAGATAAAATTTATCGCTATGATATCATCGTGTGTCCCAGAACAATTTGTAAAACTAATGATCCGCGCGGGCGTGCGCTTATCTATACGCGCTCTGTCGCGTGTTATTCGCGCAAACAAGAGACAAAGGAAATAACGCGCGGATGCGACACGAGGACGACTTCGGACGAACGAATATACATCTTCATTTCCACGAGTCCCATTCATCAGCCGTGTCCGCGCGCGTCCGGCAAGGCCCGTGTATAAGTACTCCTTCGCGCCGAATATTTTTCTTGCCTCGCTGCGCTCCCATCATCGTGCCGCGGCGCGCGACCGCGCCTTCGTGTACACTCCTATTTGTTTTTCGGGGAGAGAGAGAGCCGCGCGGGAGGATTCTCACCGACTGCCGCCGGCGTCACACATAAAAACGTCGTACGAGCACACGACGTGCGCGGTCGTTGCCCGGCGCCGGGACGTGCGAAAAAAAGGAGAAAGAGAGAGAGAGAGAGAAAGCGTGCCTAATCTGCGCGCAGTTCGCAGCTCGTTTGGGTTCCGGCTTTTCGGGAAAAGAGCCATTGTCCCACATACTCTTCGCCTTTACGGCCGGTGGCGGCGACGACGATGGTTTTTCGTCGTGTGGCGCGAGGACATCTGGCGGTAACGTGCGCGAGTCGATGAGACTTTTACGCTCTCGCGCGAGACTCAAAAGACTAGCCTTCCTCCGTGTCTCTCTTCTATTCTCTCTCTCTCCTCCCTCTGTCTCCCGAAGCCGCAGACTATATACTATTTCCACTTTACTCGGTTCGCCCTCGGTTGGGTGTGTAACGCGGCTTTGCCTCGAGAGGAGGTCTTTGGTGCGCGACACACGTGTTCGTCGTCTGGTGCCGATGCCACGCTTCGCCTGGTGCTTGTTTTTCTAGGTACGACCGAATCAGTGCTCGACAGAAAAACTTGCTCAGAGAGTCCATTGCAAATGCTGTTCTGCGAAGGTAGCCGTAGGCAAAAACACTTGTCTTGCGTCATCAGTTTTTAATTTAACCAATGTCTCTGTTGAACTAAAAATAATTTTGTTTTTACTTTTCAGTTTAAAAAACTGTAAGTATTAACTTTGTACTCGTAGTTACTTTTACAAACAATATCGTATTTCATTTCCATTAATTTCACAAGAGTTTACACAAATTACACGCTCGAGGCAATTTATTTTAGTATTCTCTATATTAGCCCGGAAATAACATTATTTCTTAAACTTTTTGTACTCTCTTTATACCGCATGTATATTTAGACTAACAACGTTTTGGAAGTATATATTTTAATAATAAATTGGAATCACCTTTTTATGATTGTAAAGTATATGTACAGAGAATTATAAAAAATTACGTCACTAATAATATAACATTGTTAACGTTAAGAGTCAGTTAATTCGGAACATTAGTCTTGCTTTATAATAAAAATAATGTAGTGAAAAAGGCATGAAAGTACATAATTAAATTAAGGTGAGGCACTTCTGTAGTAAAGATAAGATGTTATCAACGTGTAAAGTCTTCTCATTAACCTTTCGAGCTCTAATGACTTTTGTACGTGTTCACCCGAGAAGTGTCGAAAGTATTAATTATGTGTAAAGATCGTTAGCTCATTTATTATATGCAAATAATTGCTTTGCTTTATTTTAGGCACCAAGTCTATATTATTATACTTATGCAAAGTTATTTACTAAAAGAACAAAATAAATTGTATATAAATGATAAACAAATTTTTTACAATGAATATTTAAATATGATGCCTACACTGAGAAAAAATTTTTGTAAAAATTATTATTATTTTTGTAAAAATTACCATACTGTCTTATTAAGCCACCACAGACTGTAAAAACCCAAAAAATTACCATACTTTATAAGAAATTTTACTAGAAATATAGGAAAATTTACTATACTGTATTATAAAATTTACTGTAAAGTATGGTAATTTTTTGGGTTTTTACAGTCTGTGGTGGCTTTACTAGAAGTATGGTAATTTTTCCAAAACTTTTTTCTCAGTGTATTTTATTCTGGTGGTAAAAGCAACATTTTTCATACAATTTTAAGGACTACACTTAGCGTTTTGGTTAATCTCAATTTTACAAGGACAAATGGGTATTCAGAACAGGCATAAAACTGCAAACGCTGGTATCCGTTAATTACGATGACTAACTGATTTTTCAGTAAACAGTTATACCAACCGGCTGATAAAATACGACTTTTTAATGAGCGATAAAGTTCGATAACAATAACATGATCTTTGCATTTCCGAATTAGCGAAATTCAGTGTACGTACCCTGTACACGATATATATCCAGGTTACGCGTCATCTGCACTCCGGTGGAAAACGTTATGTATGGCTGTACATGATAGATACTCAGTGACAACGAGAACACCGACAATAGACATTATGTGGAACAATAGACTTTTTTATGTTTTTTTTTTTTTTTACCGCATAAGAATAAAAAGATTCTATATAGTTATTCCCGTAAACTTCCACTTTGACATGTAAAAATGAGCCGCGTCATTCAGTTTTTACTGTGAAAAGACAGTTTTTTTCCAATTGCATATGCATAATTTTGTATTACTTTTGAAATGTTTTATTTTAGTTTTTATATACAACTGGTATTTAAATTTCTATTACATTTTATATAACATTATACACTGTCAGAAAACTTTCGCACATATAGGTATACAATATGTACATTTGGAATCGCAAAATGTAAACACAATATATCTAATATATATATGGACGTTTTCTGACAGTGTAGATAATGGCATAACAGTATTCTATTATTATCATATTTTTGATGTAGCGACCAAGAGAACGCTACGGTTATCCAATTTTACATCATCGATCATTTTCCATTTTGCCACTGTAAATAATGTTCCAAACATCCATCAAGAAATATTCCGCAGTGTGTATACAATTTCTTTTGAATATTGGAAAAAACGCCATAATAAAAAAATAACTACATCATCGAAGAATTCCCATGATACACGCGCTTCCTCAAGTTCGCTGGCAGGGAATCAATAGCATAAAGCATCCGAAAGGGAATTCCAAAGTGATTTTTCTCGGTAATAAATATCTAAAAATATCATCTTATGGGCCACCGCGAAGAAGCAGCCGCACGACGATCGAGTCCAGTAGGAGAAGGCAGTCTTTGATCACTCCCTTGTACATTTCTCGGCTCTTTTTACTCTTTCTTCCCTCTATTTTCATTCTTTTCACTCTCGCCAGATTAAAGACTATATCCACATTTTGCGCAGTAAAAGTCGAGCGATTGAAATCGGGTCTAATAATGAAATTGATTTTTAATTAATGGCTTCATTAATTAATTGCCTGCCACTGGAGAAAGGCTGTTTATCCAGCAGGAGGAGATAAAATAGCTAGAAAATTATAGGAGGCTAGCAGTGAATAATTACAGGCTGTCACTTTGTGTGATTTACACCAAGAGTTTTACAAATTCCATACCAGAGTAAATAGGTTGGCTCTATTAAATCTCTTGACCGTAAAGTGGTAACTATCTTCAGCTATTCCATCAACGTGAAAGCATTTGTTTACAGAGAAAATGGTTTCGTAAATTCTATTATACCACTCTAACCTCAAAATCACAACTTTGATATGATTTTTCGGCGCTCGTGGTATAAAATACCGTTCGAAACTAGTGCGTAAGTCGATTATTTAGGTGGTGTGACTTCCCCACCCGTGTCGAAATGTACTATTAAGTCTCCTCTGTGTAAAGAGACAATATGCAAATCGCGCGACTATCAAAGGAAACGACGATTGACTTTTCATTAACGCTTGCACACATTTTAGTTCCAAGAGTGTAAAGTCGCTCGTTTATTTTGGCTGCACTTCAAGTGCAGTGCTGTTTATAGCATCTACAGTTTTCCCTTTTACGATCATAAATGAGATTCCTGCTTTATCAGTTAATAAAGAAAACATATTAAGCGCGAAAGTCATAAGCGATAACGCATTTTTGAAAAATACAGCTAATGTTTTGGCAAAGCAGAGATAAGCAGAATATAGGAGCTTCGATTGACGAACGCGAGGAGAGACGAGAGGGACGCAAGACTTTCTATGGCGAAATAAACAAACTTTCAATCGATAATCAATGTCTAGAATGTCCACTGTTATCTCGGCGAGGAATGATCGCACGCCGGCGCGCGCCCTCGTTTGAGTTTATCAACCCCGTATAGCGTGTCTCATCCTCCTCCCTCTCTTTCCCTCTGCCGGCCATATACTCCCTCTATTATTATCGTTCTTTACGATTTTCTATAGCCTATCGCTATATACCACCACCTCGCCCTAGAGCATTCCGAAGAATTACGCGCAGCTTCATCCCCTATTCTTTAAAACCAGGCAATCGTCGCTCCTCTGTTTTTCATCATCCTTCGTCCCTCTCCAGTCCTCCGCATAATATGATCATCCCTCTCCGATGCTTTTTCGCGCTGATGTTTGCACTTCGGTGCAGGCGGAGAGATGCACTGTGGCGTAGCTCTGCGTGCCTCGGAGATGGTACTCCGATTATGCCGGCGATGCAGGCATGTGCAGAAGAAGCTATACTGCCGGAGGAGGAGGGCTGCTGCACGCGGGGAGGCGCGCAAACCTCGCGCGCCGCCCGAGCTGAATACTGCACAGGCGCGCGCGGGTTTATTTATGATCTCGAAAAGACTCCCGCACAGAGTCTCGCATGCATTCTCTTTCTCTCTCTCTTAGTTGGGCGCGCGTTTATGCACTCTCCGAGGGAGCTCTTCTGTCTTTGTCAGGGGAGTGGGTTTGTGGCTGCGCTCCTGAAATATGATACTCGAAAAATTGGTTTTTAAACAAGGTTCTTGGCTTTATGTAAACATGAAAACAGAGTAGGCTACTAATTTTTTTCATAACTAAGCTACTTCGCGCTTTACATGTTTATTATTCTTTTTAATTGAGGTTATTATCATTTCCTGCCATTCGTTTTCCGATTATTTTCATAGCCGCAATATTATATGTAGCAATGCATAGAACCACTCAAATATAGTATATTTTATAATAATAGCTTCATGACTTTAACTGCGTAACAAGCTTTATAATGTATATCTCGACTTGGCACAAAAGATAATTCATTTTTCTGAAAATGAATTGGTTATTTGGCTTAATTTTGTTTTAGAATGATCTTAATTAACAATCAATTATTGGAAAATATTAATTTCAGGATATAATGCATAATTTTCATTTACACTTTATGTACAAAAGATTAAATTTTCGATTTGGGTCCACCCATTGTTACGTAGGATAATAGGAAGTATTATATTGAATATTATATTCAATCTTGAAAATGGTTCGGATTACGTCATAAGTTGTATAATGTACACTTAACTATGTATTTGTCTCTTGCTTTGCAACGTATATCGTTTATACAGCTCAATACATGCGTAGAAAAGAAGTTTATTATTAGTTTGAATATTGTCTGCAGATTTTAATTACTTTGTTTACTTGCTTGGAAAATTATAATCTAATATTCGGTGTATATATTGTATCCATTTTGAATGTTCAAAGTTTTGTTACGAATAATTTTAGTTAAATGTAGTATCCACGCTATTCATAATAAAAATGACATTTATAGATCTGATCTCTCGAATTCGAAGAATGATTCAGTTGTTGTTGCCACTGCAGTTAAAATAGCTCTAATCTTTAGTATGCTCTAAAAATATCTGATTAAATAAAAATTTTGAAGAACTAAAAACTCGAATAAAATATCAACCTCGCGACGAAAGGTTGTGAAAAAGTAAAGCAGCTAACTGAGGAAATCATAACCAAACGAAGAAAGTAATAAACTGAGGATAAATGCGTAAATTCTCGCACAATGCGGTCCCAGCCCTTCTGTTCTCACAATAAAGGTACGTCAGCGTGCATCTTTCACAACGGTACGTCTATTAAAAGGCCGTAAACTCTCGGGGCAAAAATCAGCACTTGATCATCTAGACTGCGCCGAGGTCTCTTCCCTCTTCACTTGTGGCTACTATACACCTCTCGCCCGTCTCCCGGCCATGCAAAGTGCGTGGTAAAAGAAAATTGCTTCGCGGAAAATCTGCGCCCGCTCGCGTATCATCATCATCATCATCATTGGCTAATAACTCTTCACGGCTTTAACAGCGGCCGGTGCGAGAATTAGCCTCCTTGCTCGCTCGCTCGCAATCAGGAGTCACGCTTCTCTTTCTCTGCGTCTCTTCTTTGTCCGTCAAAACGTCGATGGGCGAGAGCAGGAAGCGCGCGCGTCAGGGGCGCGCATTAGCATAAAGCTTAGAGAAGCGCACACGAGCGGCGAGTCGCGCGTCCGAAGAAGGCGTCCGGACGTGTGGTGGCTTTGCCTTCGTATGATGCGTGCGTAACGCGCGCTGCAGCTCGAAAAAACGAGCTCCTCCCGCACCCCTGCCCCACGGCTTTGTCGCCCGGAGAGACAGTAGCGTGCGCCTGTATGTGTATAAATCTCTTCTCTCTGTGTCTGTCAGTAGCTCGCACGCGCCACTCTTTGTTCGCTCTGGACTGACGGTGGCCTGTCTCTTTCTCTCTCGCTCTTTACATCCCCAGTGTGACAGGGATACAGCGGCGCTCATATAAGTATTGCGCTGATGGATATCCGTTGAGATAATGGCAAATTCTTTTTGTGGGATTAGTGCAGTATACCGGGAATTAGTTATACGCACACAGCGGCGCGAGTTTACCTTTGAGCGAAAAAGAGTTTAATTAAGCTGGCACAAAGGGCTAATTGTTGGTAAATATCTGACTTTGTGCAAAAATATATCTCATCGTTAGGTGAATTATTTTTAAAAAACTTGCGTTATTGTCTCAACTGTGGATAGCATTTTAACAGATGGTCACAAAAAGATATCATTTCAATTTAACACAGTAAAATTGACAGCAATATTAAAAATGGCATCTGTGACAAAAATTGAAATTACGCCTTTTCGCAGCTAACTATTGATTATTTCTTTAACTAAACAATTAGCATTAAATTCAGCTATAAAAAATAAGTTTTTTAAATTCGTGTTAAAGTTATTTTGAATTTACAAATCATTATATCAAATTAAAACAGTATAAAACAATAAAAAAAATACTCAAATGTATAAATTTTTATTTTTATACAAAAATATTCTTGTCGGATGAATCTCATAATTGATCTGACGTCAGTATTTTTAGTTTTTAGTGAGTGACTGCAATTCGTCGGTATTCAAAAGTTCAAAAAAAAAAAAAATATATAATAAGAAAAACTTTTAAATAATACGTTGTATGTGAATACTAATTTTCATAGAACGTATCTCTCTTTATCCCATTATCTAAATTAAAATACTTTAGCGAGCGTATTCGTGAATTATACCGTACGTTTGTTGTCGGTTTTGTTTCTTTTTTCCTTTATCCTCTTGTTTTCAGTGCACACGTGACGCTTTCAGCCCTTTTTACTCATCCCCTTGTTACTTTGCCGAGATTCAGTCGCGCGTGGCAGGTTTGCATATTCATGTGCGAACTTTGACGAAAACGCTTCATTCTTTTTGTTTGGTTTCTATTTCCACTACACTTCGCTATTGACGTCATGGTAAAATCAGGTTTCTGAATATATTTTTTATTTTACATTTCGATATTAATGTGGAGTATTTGATAGTGTGACGATATGACGAATAATATGTAAATTACAAAACCTCTTTGAAATTCAATTCGCTCTCGAGCTGTTGTTCTATAGTATAAAATTAATTCAAAATTGAAAACTACTTTATAACATAGCTTATTTTTTTTTCTAAATACAAAATACTTAATTAAGTTGTTAAATATTTTATTTCTTTCAGTTATTTTTATTTTAAATATAAAAATACCCACGGTAATGATTGATCAAATTGCATGAAAGCTATCTCTCGAAATCCGCCTATTGAAAAATAAATCAAAATTGATACCTTTCAATTACAATGCATTAATCATAAAAAGCTTAATGAATTATTTGAACAATTATAAAACGTACAGAAGCAGCTCCAAAGTTTAAAAAACAATGTGCCCGCTCAAAGGGAATTCGTTCAGACCGTTCGTGTAATCGATTTGACAAAGGCAAACCCTGCGTTTAAAGAGAAAAAAAACGTCGACTTCAGCACGCTTGTTCCCAGCCAGCCATAGCCACAGAGAGAAACGAGGAAAATGACGAAAAAAGAGCGAGTCGACGTATATGTCGTCGACGCTCGGCCGAAAATATCCCAGTGCGCGCGGAGCGAGGGATCGCAAGCTCGCATATATACGAAAAACGCGCTCGAGCTTCTCTCTTTCTTCGCGGCTCGGTGTGTATCCAGATCTATATCTATACATACTGCAGAGCAGAGCGGGAGAGAAAGATAGCGTGCACGTTGCCGGCAACTAAGCTTTGCACGGTGCGTAAGGAGAAGGCGGGCGAACGTACCGAGGTAAAATCGGGGGTGGCACATATAGGTAAGTGTGGGAAGCTGCGTGAAGACGATGAACTTCTATCTTCCCCTCTCTTTCTCCCCCGTTTCTATGGGGAACTACTGTGCTGGGGGAAAGAGCGCTCGCGAGCAGAGCGAGAGACAAAGAGTCGGAGCCGGGCGTCGCGACGGCGCAGAATCGCGCGAACTGCCGGAGAGGCTGGGAGAGCTCTCCGCTCGCCGCCCTCTCCCCCGATGGGTATACACACACACAGCCGAACGGCGGCGCGCACGAGGGAGGTAGACCGAGCGATAAGGATGACGCGAATCAGGGGGAGATGGCGAGTTCATGGAAAAGCGGGATGTAGAGAGAGAGAGAGATAGAGGAGCACAGTGCACACGCGCACTCACACAGGCGCACGAGGTTAGAGGGTCAGAGAGAGGGGAGAGCGCGAGCTGTATCGGGGCGCGAGAGAGACGGAGCGAAGTTTAAACGTATTAGAGGTGGAAGAGCGAGCGCCGTGCAAAAACGTATGTGTGCGCGTGTGTAAGGGAGCTCACCACACGCGAGAGATGACGATAGTGGTGGCTGGCTGGCTGCGTCGGCGCCGTGTCTCCCGTGACGTCGCCGAGCGAGTATAGTATCGCGCCAGCGCCGAAAGCGAGACCACGCAGACTCGCCTACAACGCGACGTAGTCGCGCGCGCGGTCCATTCACGTAGCTCGATTGATAATAGGGAGCCAGGCCAGACGCCGAGACGCCGCCGCCAACGTCGCTGATAAGCGCCTGCTGAAAAGGGCTCGCGCCTCCCTATACCTGTATATACATAACGGCGACGCCAGACGGCCAGCCGCGGGAGGTGTGCTTCAGCCGTCGCGACATGGGAGCTGCCGGCGACGATTCGGCCTGCCGTCGTCGTTCCGGTTATTGTTACGCGCCGACGAGGAGCAGAGCATCAGTGCTGCAGCAGCGCGGCCAGGAGCGGTAGAGAAAGAGAGGAGACAGGAGAGCGTGGATACTGCCGGCGCACACCGGATCGCGATAACGGTACGTACTTCCGATGCGCCTCGGCCCCGTCGCGTCCACCTGTCGTACGTGCGTGCACAGCCGCCCTGTCGTGATGCGGCTGACGCCAGACGCTTGCGGGTCTCTCGCTCGTCGACGTCCTAAGCTGACCATGTCTGTCGAGCTATGATTTTTGACGCGCGACTGCCGTAGAGCTTCCCGTTCGCGTGTACGGATTTTCCAACGATCGATTATGCCTAACGATCGATTGGCAGGCTCATCCGACGGCGTTTCTTATTCAGCGATTCGTCAAGTGGCCACGACTGCAACAAGTTGGAATACCTTCTTTTCTGTTACGATTCATAAGAACGGTTAGGCCTGCGTTCTATTATTTTAGTCTTTAATTTTCTCAGATTTCTCTTTAAATTTAGATTTTTTTTTAATCTTCAGCGCACGCCTTGGTATTAAATAGGACGGTTGCTATGTGTCTTATTTTTAGCTGTATATTGAAACGTTCTTGACGTAAATATAGACTTATCGTCCATCTCGTTTTCATGAACTTACCGACCTCGTCAAGAATACTGTCTGCTACAGGTTTTCTCTGGGCAAATCGAAGCCTTTTTGTAATTTTATTATGTTAAATTACTTAAATTGCGAACTCAACTTTAATCTTTCAAACTTTAGTTACATAATGCTCGAATTAAATACTCTATTTGTGCGATTCTACTGTTAATACTATTCGAGGTGTAAGTGATATATTAGAGTTATACAAATTTAATGAAAACGTAAGTTGAAGCTACTCCCTTGACGGACATTCAAGAGCCGTCCGTACTGGACACTCCCGACGAGTTTTCAGCTGTACAAGTTTAACTCTAGAAACTGACGGAAACAGTTACAGTTTAACTCAGTCGTACTGTAATTACTTGTAACATCTCGGAAACGAACTTAATTCAATAAAGTTATCAGCATTTTAAGAAATTCACGGAATCTATCACGATGAATCAGCAAATCCGGGACTTAGTGTCCAATTCAAATCAATAGAATTTAATTTCAATCATTTAATCATAGCTTGAGCATTGATACCGTGTCTGCGGAGCAGGTCGTATAGGAATCAGACCTTGATGTATGAAATGTAACACCTTCATCTTTGACAAGCTTTCTACGTTGGATGCTAAGACAATACTGCAATTAGAAAATTGCACACGAGCCTCGCTTTCTTTTAGAAACATCTTTTGCTCTCGAAATATTTTGTACAAACTTTTACTTATTAATAAGGCACGTTCATCACGTCATATGTTCAAGAAGAGCTCTGTTTGGTACGGAAAATACCTTTATTTATAAATTTCATTTAATGTAAAACTGTTAAACTACCTCTATGTTAATCAAGGTATAATACCCAGTACTTGGACAAAACGGAAAGCTACTTTAACTGATAAATATCATAATAATATAGTGCAATTGAATTTGTGTTAATCTAGACCTTAAATTTATTCAGATACGAAATATAAACTTTTGAAGGTTATATTATTGTACAACTTTTCAATTACTATAACCCGGTAGTGGCACATGTGTAGGATGTCCAACTATAGGAACATTATGCATATTTTAAACTTACTCATTTGCTCTCTTAAAAAAATAATGTCCGGAAGTAGTGGCTCATTTAAAGAGTCGATGTAATTGATTATTTGAAAAAAGCGCAAATATTTGAATTTTTTAGATTGAAAATGTTCTAGATTTGAATTTTGAAACTCAAGTATTTATAGAACTACTAAATAATTAAAATAAAATCAAAACATTTCATTTTGTGCTTAAAAAATATATCTAATTATCATATCATTTAAATTAATTAAAACTAAATCATTGTGAAATGTAGTGTTCATAACCCCAAAAACAAAATAATACTCGCAGAGCGCGTTTGCATTTTACTAGTAATATAAGAAAAAACATGTAAATAAATACTTTTCTCTTTGTATAAAAAAAGTAAAATAGATCCCAAATCGATAATTAAATTATAAAAAGTTTTGACAAATATCGTTTATTGGTTTTAAAAATCTCGTTCGTTCAAAATATGCTTCAAAAGTGTCCAAGTACTGAATATTTCACGTTATATCCGAGAATACTTTGATAAAATCGAAGAGTTCACGGAAGAAATTTAACAGCGTTAAAAATAACCCCTCTAAAGCGTCCATCAAAATTATCCACTCACAGTGCACTCTCCCCGCGTAAAAAAATTTACGTTTGGCACAAGTTTGGGCAATGTTCATGTTTGGCAAAACCTCTGCCAAACTTGCCCAACGAGACTTTGCCAAACTTCGAATTTTCCAGCTTATTGTTTAGCTGAAGTTACGCGAAAGTTTCGCAGAAGTTTATCGAAAGTAATGCATTTTTTAATTTTTCAGCTTTTTGTTTAGCTTAAGTTACGCGGAAGTTTCGCAAAAGTTTGTCTCAAATTTGTATTTTTTAATTTTTCTGTTTATTTTTTATCTGAAGTTACGCGGAAGTTTCGCAAAAGTTTGTCTAAAGTATTGCATTTTTTAATTTTCTAGCTTACTGTTTAGCTGAAGTTACGCGGAAGTTTCGCAAAAGTTTGTCTAAAATTTGCATTTTTAAATTTTTCAGTTTATTGTTTAGCTGAAGTTACGCGGAAGTTTCGCAGAAGTTTGTCTAATGTATTGCTAAACGAGAAATAAAAATTGAGGTAATGCGCCAGTACTTGGTGAAAGTTTATCAAAAGTTTTGCCAAACCTCTGCGAAACTTCTACAATATGTTTGTGACGGGTGACGAGAGAGAGAAAGAGAGAGAGAGAGAGCCGAGGCGCCGAGCTTACCGAAGCGAAGGTGATGCGTCATCACTCAGGAAGCGACGAAAGTACTTCGTCGGCGACAGCGAGATGACCAAGGCGACCTGGCAGTCGGCAAGCCTCCAAAACCCTTCACCAAGGACCGACTCGGAAGCGGGCTCGTAATTCTCCGCCTCGGAGCAGAGCGACCGGCAAGCGCACCAGACCAGCGCGACCGAGCAGCGTTCACGAGCGACACGAGCCGTTTTGCAGAGCGAACGAACCCGGCAACCTCTGAGGCGCTCTAAGGTTTACGGCGCCGAGGAACCGATATAGCCATGCAGCTCTCCAAGTCTTGCAGCAGACCCATCCTCCTAAGCGCTTTGCTCACGGCGCGTCGCCGTCGCAGAGAGTCCAAAAATTCCCATTCTTTTCAGCATCTCTTTCTGCATCAATACCGTGAATGCAAGGTTAAAATTCCGGGTATCATTGCTTCGGGTCTCATATATACGCTGGGGGAAAGATTCCGCCGCCGTTGTCCCGGTCGTTACCTCTAACCTCTACGTTGTATAATGGTGATCTGCAACAGCAAATTAGAAATTCTCACAAAGTATGTATTTCTTTACACAAAATACAAATCTTGTGTAATTAAAATACTTATCTGATGATCGCCTTGGATCTCAGTTTTCTGTCAATTGGATCTTTCACTCAAAATGACTCAGTATTTCCATGCTACCGAGATGAAAATGTTTCTAAGTCCAGACGAAATGAAATTGCCGTATAACGTTTTTTGTCAATAACCTGAATGCGTTCTCAATACACTGTATATTAGCTAGTTTCATGTAGTTTGGACTTTGGAAAATTTTCACTTAACGACAACATGAAAGTCAAGGTTTCTTTTGGTATAAATACACGATAAATAACAAGGCGATCATCAGATAAGTATTTTAATTACACAAGATTTGTATTTTGTGTAAAGAAATACATACTTTGTGAGAATTTCTAATTTGCTGTTGCAGATCACCATTATACAACGTAGAGGTTAGAGGTAACGACCGGGACAACGGCGGCGGAATCTTTCCCCCAGCGTATATATGAGACCCGAAGCAATGATACCCGGAATTTTAACCTTGCTTTCACGGTATTGATGCAGAAAGAGATGCTGAAAAGAATGGGAATTTTTTATCTCTCTGTGACGGCGACGCGCCGTGAGCAAAGCGCTTAGGAGGATGGGTCTGCTGCAGGACTTGGAGAGCTGCATGGCTATGTCGGTTCCTCGGCGCCGTAAACCTTAGAGCCGTAACTTCAGCTAAACAATAAACTGAAAAATTTAAAAATGCAAATTTTCGACAAACTTTTGCGAAACTTCCGCGTAACTTCAGCTAAACAGTAAGCTAGAAAATTAAAAAATGCAATACTTTAGACAAACTTTTGCGAAACTTCCGTGTAACTTCAGATAAAAAATTAACAGAAAAATTAAAAAATACAAATTTGAGACAAACTTTTGCGAAACTTCCGTGTAACTTCAGCTAAACAATAAGCTGAAAATTCGAAGTTTGGCAAAGTCTCGTTGGGCAAGTTTGGCAGAGGTTTTGCCAAATATGAACATTGCCCAAACTTGTACCAAACGTAAATTTTTGATCCGCATGTATACCGGCTGCACAGCCGAGCCCCAAACTAATTTACATCAATCCAGTCGATATCCCTCAATTACATCATTAGCAACTCCGTGTAATCGAATTTACAATTTATATCGGGGCTCATTATACAGGAACAGTGCGATAGTCGAGTATTAAAACGCGTGCACCGGCATTATCGCGCGACGGGTACTCTATCCTTCTCAACCGTTATTTATCTTCGTCTTCCTCTCTCGGCGCGCTCTTGTTTGGCTTCATCCTCTTTTCTCTTTTCGTCGTCGCCGTCGTCGTCGTCTTCGTCGTCGCGTGTACGTACTCTCCGGCATCGCTTTCTCCTCCTCTTCAGTTTTACACCTTTCGTGAGAGAAGTGAGGAGCAGCAGTGGAGGTGCAGAGATGGTCCAGCGGGATTCGTCGCCAGATCTCTTTTTATTTCGCTCTTTTCTTTTTCTGACGGATGGCGCGTTTGCCGCTGCTTCCTTCCTTCCGTTCTTTGTGTGTCGCCTTTCTCACCGAAGCCGCTGTGCCTCACCTTTGCCGCGAGGGCTAAATGTGTGTCAGTGAGTGACAGTGACACCGCTGTTGATATGACCCCTTCCTTCATGGGATTTCATGGTTAGCTATACCTACCTTTCTGCTGTTGTCTCTTGCAAGGTATGGTGATTAACATGTGCACTTAATACGAGACATCGTTTCACCCAACTAGCGAAATTCAAAAGTGCTTCGCGCGTACTATTTTGTTTTTGAGGTTATGGACACAGCTATTTTTCACTATGATTTAGTTTTAATTTGCTCAAATGATAAGATAATTAGATACTTATATTTTTTAAGCAAAAAATCAAATATTTTTATTCTATTTTAATTATTTAGTAGTTCTATAACTACTTGAGTTTCAAAATTCAAATCTAGCGAATCCTCGCGCCTATTTCATACAGACCAATCAAATCAATTTTTAAATGCTTCACAACATACTTTTTTTAAGAATGGAAAAAATAAATATATTATTTTTTTTTAATAATATACTTGATATAAAAAAAGAAACACATTTTCAATCTAAAAAAATTCAAATATTCGCGCTTTTTTTAAGAGAGGATATTACTGATGCGCATTTTTCTCTCACTTAAATCGACTAAAAATTCATTCAAAACTATAGCGACTCTTATTGACGCACGTATTTCCAAATTGTATTAATTTAGTATACCTATATATTTGAATATTTTTATGCTGCTTAAAGTACTTATATAACGAATCTATATTAAAAGGTGTTATGAATCCTTTAAAGCACTAATTTAATTTTAAATTAATAATTGAATTATCAATTTGTTCATAAGTACGTTTTCAACCGCAAAATTATCACTGTCGTAGTCATTTTGAGGTTAACAATATGCGTTAGATAACGATACTTTCGCAATCCATTTAATTCACGTTTCCAGACTATTGTTCTATAAACTTACGCAATACGAAGGAATTAACGTAACTGTTACAGTTGCGGCTGAAAACAAATAACTGGCTCGCGTTTTACCAACCAAAGCCAGCCGTGAAATTACGCATCCGGATTCCCCTTACGGTTACTCAGAAGGAATGCCTCTTTAACCGCAGCAGCGCATTTCGCGTGTCTACACGTCGAATTCACATAAATCATGTGCATTCCCGTCATACGTGCATCTCTTTGCCGAAGAATCCATCCATTACATTCCCGGCAAAAGTCTCGTTGCGCAAAGTACAGCTACCCGCGCGTCTCTAAATTAGTCGACGAATTAAAATGCTTTTACGCAATGATAAACGATTGCCCTCCCCGTGCACCGCAGGTTAAACAAAGCCGAGCGGGGAGTTTCACCCGCACGCAGGCGCACCACTGCACTCGCGAAAAGTGCAGCTCGATTCCCCCGCGAATATCACCGCGAAAGTCTGCCCTCTTTTTGTCCCTCGCTCGAGAGAGATTGGCGATTGATGGAGAGCCTCGCTGTTGTCAATGGGCCGCTCGAACCAAAAGCCGCACAGCCGTCTTTCGGGAGCTGCGGTTCGCGCGTAGGACGATTTATCGCGCTTGCGCGTTTTCGTTCACCGCTAAACTCGAAAGCAGGCGCAACGCGTCAGATAAAAGAAAAAAATCCTTCGCATTGCCAAACTTCGTTGCGTTTTCCACGCGCTTGAGCGTCGGCCGAAGCGGCTACACGTGAAGGGGAGAAAAAAGCATCGCATCGAGCGCGGAGAGAGAAAGAGAGGAGAAGAAGGCAACGCACCCCTCGAAGCTGTATCGCCTGAACGCCGGCTGGCTGATTGGCCCCGACACATGCGCAGAGACGCCGCGAAAGAGAGCGGAGACGAATATCGAGTTTTCTCCCGACTGTGGCGGCGGCGGCGGTCTCTCCCTCGCCGCGAGTTCATTCCTCGACGACGGCGACGAGAACTTCGCACGGCTGCGATGGAATAAAGAGCCGAGCAGAGGCGGCTGGAAAGTGTGCGCGCGCCCTCGTCGAGCCTCCGTTCGTTGAAAGCTCATTTTCGAGAAAAGGGTTGCCCTCCCCATCCCGCGGCTAGGAAAATTAGTAGCTCTTTCGTGCGCCGCCGCGACGAAAGTTGGAGCGGCTCTCGTGCGCCGGTGCTGAGAGAAAGACGACGACAGCAGCGAAGCTTCCTATACTTGGCGCGCGCTCAGTTTTCGTCAATGACGCGGGATACTTGTGGCTATTTTTTTTACAAAGGCTTGTGTAGATGTAAGACGTGGTCTCCCGCGAGAGCTTTCGTTGCACGAGAGCTTTTTGCCTTTGTTCGTGCTGCTCGATCCGGCGCCGCTCGTGTATCTCGGCGGGAAATTTTTTCTCCTCTTTGGCGCCAGTCGTCGCTTTGTCCTCGTCTCTACATGTTGCATTCTGAAAAACCTAAAGAGAGAGATACAAGCACTAAGGTCCCTTTTGGCAGGACGAGTTTAATGCGCACAATAGGATCGAGAAGCGAGCCGTATATTATCATGTAGATGCGAGGATATGTAAATCGCCGGTACGAATGAAACTTTGGCAAAAGGGTATTCGTAAATAAGACTGCATCATATTGTATACATGTAAAAACTTTTCAAATATAAAACGTGTGCGCGCGCGAGAGAGAGAAACGTAAATTCCGAGAAAACTCGGACGCACTTTGTACTCGTTGCAAACTTTTTCGTTTTTACAAATTCATTTTCTTTTTGGTCCAAACATTTCCGCGAGAAACACTTTTTTCGCCAAGATCATATTTTTCAGCTGGCGCCGCGCGCGTGTTTCCTCTGCTATGCTAATACAAGTGGCCTCTTCTTAATTTCTCCTCTCGCCTCGACGAATTTCGGGATAATTAATTATAACTCTCTCCGAGGAACAAGCTCTATTGCTAGCAACGGATAACTAATTTTAATTGTCATCTGGAACTTAATCATGTAATTACTCGCTATTTTAAATTTTCGTCTGTGTTAATTGTATCAGTGACTCATTGACTTACAAAGCTGATTTTTCGAAAAATAAAAGTTTCATTTAACGAACGAGGATTCCTAAAATAGAGCGAAATAAGCTCACAGCTAAATAAAATAATGCAATATCCACGCAAATGATATAAATGATATAATGCATTATCTGCCGAGTGCGAAGTTTGTGCAGATGGCCGAGTTGACGAAACGAAAAGTTTTTAATAACCTCCATTCGGCTTGATCGATAAGCATTGCATATAGCTCGTGTTTAAGCTACTTGCAGAAACTTTTCCTTCGTAACAACAAGATCGCAATATTCGCGTTACTATATACGCTATATATATTCCTCCGGTGCATCAAGCAAGGCGTGCGGCTTTTCCGATAATTGGATTCGCTCTCACAAAGCCGAAGAAATTCAAGCGCTCCTTTGGCTCCCCTCTCGAGATAACATCGCGCCTGCCTCACTCCCGTGCAGAACACGAAAATCCGCCGACGAGCGCGAAAAAATGTATTCCGAAAGGCCGGGGCTACACAAAGGAAACAGCGGCGTATAATTCAGTCGCTGCTGCGCACAGCTCGTTAAGCGCATATCGCAGGGACATTAGGGCTAGATTAGGATCGATATATCCTCAGCGAGTGCGACGATCGCCATCTAATCATAACTCGCGACGAGAATAGCCCGCAGCGTGGGAAAGTCACGCGCGCCCCCCTCTTCTTCACTCCTCTGCGCCGTCGTTTCATGCTCGCTCGACATATGCCTCTAAGTATACGTACTGCTCTGCGTGTGTGAGCAAAAAAGGAGGATAGATCCTTGCGGTCGTCGCTGTTGCTGCGGCCAAGACAAGCACACGCGCGACGATGCTGCGCTGCTCTCCGTCTCTTTCTCTCCCGCGTGTCGAACCTAACCTACAAACCGCTCGAGCGAGCACGGCGGGGGAGAGAGAGCGCCAAGGAAGCGAGACGCGGCCGTGACGACGGGATCCTGGGAGATGTGAGCGTTTTCGCTCGCTGTAAGCCCCATTGTATCGCGAGCGCGAGAAGCCGCGATGATTGCACTCTAATGCGCGCTGAATAATACATCTGATGCCGCGCGGCGCCGCGCATCTACATGCGGCCGTCGTCTGGCTTTTCGTGGATTAATTTCCCCGTGCATGATGCGACCGAGAAACGAGAATGCGATGCCACCGGATTCAATTCAATAGGACTCTTTTATGTGATTTATGAAGTTTCGGGCCCGTTTAATCCTATTGATTGTAAATTTCGGCTGAGGCTCGATTTAGAAAGGGAAAATGAATTTCAACTCGGCTCTTTGATGTTATTGATTTTATACCTCGAATTGCTATTGTTAACGTTCTCAATAGCTAGTTTTATGGAGTCGTAAAAACTGATGTTACACCCGTACATGTATAATAACCGGCAATAACGTAAATAAAGTAGAAAAAAGTAAAAAAAAACTTGCGTCATACTTATGGAAGGGTATCAAACATTTTATTTAGATCTGAATTTCATTTGCCTAGTTGTTATACATAATTGTAAATAAAGCATTACCTACTATTATTCATATTTAATTGTTAAAATATACTATTGTTAATTTTTCAATTTCATAATGGTGTTTATTTCTATAAAACTAAATATGATTTCTTTTTGTTACAGGTGGGTACCTCCAATTATGCTTCCTAACAAGCATACAGTCCAGTATCAGTAAGAAAAACAATTTTTAATTAAATTAAACACTTTTATTAATGTATCAAAGCATATCAGATTCACGCTTTTCGCACTCTACAACGAGACGTTATCATTTGCTGATTATAGTGATACCTATGATTCTGATTTATGGGTTTATGAAATATTAAATAGATCAGAGTAATCTAATATTTTATGCAAAGAACACGGAATATTTTAGCGCCTATATATGGTGAAACGGAGCGGTTTTATTTTCTCAAATACAACGAACAAAATACGCATAAAGTTGAAGGTTTAACGCCATCCATTGTTATTCAAAAATGTTATTGAGTACGATCGTAGATAGCACAAATGTTGTTTACAAATTTAATTGCGAAGATTGTCCGGTTACATACATAGGAGAAACAAAAAGATCCTTAGTTACTCGTATTAATGAACATAAGAAAAATAAAAATAAAGATTCGGTGGTTAGTAGACACCAAGTAGAAAATAAACATGAATTTGACTGGGATAATACGCGGATTTTAGATTTTGAAAGTAATTATTTAAAAATATTGAATTCGGAAATGATTCACGTAAAAAATAATAAAAACAGTATTAATAAAAAAGAAGATCTTCATAAACTAAGTACCACGCATTTTCCCGTTATTAATTTATTATAGTCATATTCAAAATAAGGTAAACACTGTACACATGTATATAAACATGGGATCAATGTTGATGGTTTTAGTCATCAAATAGCATCTGATTGACGACGGATTATATCTGATCTATAAGGCTATAGGTAATGTAAAAAATAAAAAATGTGTTACTCAATAGTTTATGTAAATTTATTTAAAAGCTACAAATAACATGTGTTTCGAATAAAGAGCCTGATGAAGTTGGCGTAAATAGCCGACCGAAGCGTTGCCACAATTAGAAAAGTCGTTTTCTTTTCACATCTTTGCCTCCTACGATCGTACTCAATAACATTTTTGAAAATACGCATAAAATCGTTGGAGACAAGCAAATAAAAATCCGTCCAAGCGTGATTGTATCAGATACTTGTAATCTGCGTACAATTTGGCCATATTCCGGCGCGCTTTGATTCCGATACATCATCTTTCACCTTTGCCACTTTTCGCTCACCCCTCCTGCTATGCTCTCTCCTCGATTCAGCGTCACGTCTAATACCCTTTTTCCATGGATCAGCGACTTTAGAAATCAGCCTTGAGAGATACACGAGTTAGCTAGCAGCGGCCCTGTGTCCGTGAGAGCGATTGATTTTTGTCGGGCGACAAACACAGTGCTGTAGTAGTAGCCGCTGCTCGTTGGCCTCACTTTGCAAGGTCGCAGCTTCCCTTCCTTCCGTTGCGTATACCATTCAAAAATCAAACCCGCGCCCGGGTGGGGCGCGCATCTTCGCTTTGACCTTTATGTGCGAGTTCTATATATCTACCGAAAGAAGCGCTCGATATCCGTTGGCTCGGTTTACTTTGTACTGCACCCACGTTTAAAATATCTCCTTCTTTCGTTATTTTCATCCACATATTGAAAAGAAAAATTCATAATTTTGCAAACTGTTTATAGCCGTTCAAATGTTGTTTAATTTTAAAGCAGAAATAAAATAAGAGCAAAAACAAATAATGAAAATGTTTATTCCAAAGCTGGGAGTATAAAAGTTTTTTAATTAAATTTAAATATACTCAAATATTGAAATAATAAATAAACCATTCCCTTAAATTATATCAAAGTAAATACTTTTTTATCAAGGAGCGCGGGAGCGCTCCGAAGGCAAGTATAGAAGAAGCCTAAATTCATTATACTTTATACTACTCTAACCTCAAAATCATAACTTTAATATGATTATTCGGCTCTCGTGGTATAAAATACTGTACGACACTCGTGCGTAAGGTGATTTTTACCGCATTCGACTTTTCACACTCGCTTGGCTCGTGCGAAAAACGTCTCATGTGAAATAATCACCTTCCACACCCGTAGCGTAATGTACTATTATATTATAGATTAGTTTCATCTGCTATCGGATAGCAAACCGCATGCTTTTTAAATATTCAATTTCAAACTGTATTAATTTTATTTTGTTATATTTCGTGTTCAATTGTCGACACGGATCGGAAGTAGATTATTTACCTCACGTGACGTTTTTCGCTCGAGCGAAGCGAGAGCAGAAAGTCACATAGGGTAAATAATCTACTTATGTACTAGTCTCGAACGGTATTTTATATACGACGAGCGCTGAAAAATCATATCATAGTTGTCATTTTGAGCTTAGAGTCGTATAATAGTCTTTCTCTTTGATGAAATAAAGTATACAAATGTTTCACTTTCATAAATTTTAATTTCTTGTAAAAAAATACAGAAAAAATTGCAAAGAATCTTATTTTATAATTTTTGTACGTGTATTAAATATTCTAGATTCAATAATAACAATATTCTATATATGGAATTTTATTATTTAAATGATTTTTTATTAAGTGTTTGAAGACGGGGGGCGTAGCCCCCCCGAACCCCCCGCCGCCCCATCTTCCCCCGCCTCAGCCTTCTCACTTCAACTTCCGACTATTATTTATCATTTTATTGTAAATACAAATTATAATTATAAATATAAATATAAATAAATATAAATATAATTATAAATATAATTATAATTATAAATATAATTATAATTATAAATATAAAACAATTATAATTAAATAAAGGCAGCCCGGGCGCACATGGAGATAGTCTGCTTATCATACAGGAAAACCGTAACGTGACAGTCAATAGCGGTCAACGTGGTCTACGCATGTAATGCTTATTGTAAAAAATGTAAACAATATAATTTTAATAATTAACTATGCATAAATAAATAAAATAAGAATATGACGGATTTATCTCACACGAGCTATAATAGTACATTGCGATACTAGTACGGGTCTGAAGTTTACAACGTTGGAGTGCGAAATAAAAAAATTATTCATTTTACTTCACATTTATGCTAATAATATTAACTTTGAGTGTAGATTTAGTGTTTCATAGTATAAAATAACTTTAAAATAAAGGTTTAGATAAAATTTCCATTGTTTAAGAACTTTATTTAATCGTGAAAAATTATTTCGTTGCATTCGAACGATGCAAACTTCAGACTCATATACTGGTGGCATAAGTTGCACTTTACGGTACGGTATGTATAAGCGTCCGAGCGTAGCGAGTACTAGTATCGTAATGTACTAATTAATTGAATTCCCGTCCAATGTACATCGCATTGAATTACGTATGCGTAAAATATATTTTAAATCGAATAACTCTAATCTTCCATTGATATATATACACTGAGAAAAATGATATATTAAAAATTACTATAATATATACCCGCGCAAAAAAATGAAGACTGGCCAATATATTGCTCGGAATGTGGGCAATATATGGGATATGTCACTTCCCATATACGGCCGAAATTTCTCCAGATTGCTCTCCGTACTCTTTTCCCATATATGGGGGAACTTTTGGGGACTTTTATAGTTCTATATGTATAATGTAGTTCCGAAGCCGCCACTAGGCAGCGCACTGATGGCGTAACACATGGATAAACCGTCCGGGTATACAAGGAAGTATGAGACAGCGGGGTGGGCGGGTGGAACCAGTGCTTCGCTTGTGTATACACACACAAAATTTTTTGTTAACCCTTAGAGGGCCGGGATGACGCCTTGAGGCGTCATGGTCTGACTCGCCAACATCCGACCTTGGTTTGGTTCTAACTTGGGGACCTCGGATCACTTTTCAGTACACGGAGAGAAATTTTAGAGTAAAGATTACCAAGGTGCCTTGGTAGTGCATGGATAGACTGTCAAAAGCCGTGATATTCCCAGGTTTCTAATACAATTTATAAGTTTCCCAGGAAAAACTACCATAACCACTTAAAAAAAATACCAAATTATCGGAATAAAAATTACCAGACACACTGGTAAAAATTGAGATCTAGTCATTTTTACAAGGTAACCTAAGAATTTTTACTAAGAAAACTGATAAATTTTACCAAATAACCTGGTATTTGTGTATTCGCGCATGCGCACTGCGCATTATTGTGTTTCAGAAGATTGATACTAGAGGCGTGCGCGACGTTAAAATGAAAACAATACACATATTTTCAGTAAGTAATAACGGCGATTCAAATGACTGTTGGTAACAGCTTCCGTGGCGCAGTCGGTAGAACGTCGGACTCTCAACCCAAAGATCGTCGGATCGAATCCCGCTTCCGTAAAAATTTTTTTCAGTTTAATGTTTTTTCATCCTTGTTTCTGTTTCTATTTCTATATTAAAATACTATATATCCATCAATATGGATAAAAAAAGTTCATTTTTTTAATTTAAATTAACTAAAAAAAAATTTTACCAAGGCACTTTGGTAAAAAGTTTGAAATTGTCAGTCTGTCCATCCATTACCATAGAAACTGGTAATTTAGTCTCGAATATTTGTAATTTTCACTACAAAATTTCTCTCCGTGTACAAATTATGAGTTTTTAAAATTTTTGAAATCCCGGCCCTCTAAGGGTTAACGAGGAACTGAAAGCAATACTTGTCTAATACATGGGCCATCGGTCATCCCAACTATGGGAAGAAGGTACGGAGCGCAACATGGAGAAATTCTGGCCATGTATTGGAAGTGACATATCGCCCACATTCCGAACAATATATTAGCCAGTCTTCATTTTTTTGCGTCGGTATAAATGTGGGGACAAATCTCAAATATCAAAATTTTTACTATATTTTAGTATTTGAGATTTGTCCCCACTCGTTCCTATATATTATAGTAATTTTTAATACATCATTTTTCTCAGTGTACATCTATTTTAATTGTATAAACTTTGATTTGAAATGAAATTTGCATAGTGTTTTTCGTAAAACAAATACTTTTTAATTAACTTCTGCTTAAATAAAGCAAAGTGTATTGATTAAAAGAAATGAAAAGATAATTTCGCGCACCTACAGTACAAGGAGCCAAAAGTCGTCATCGCGATTCGCTGGAAGCCGCAGCAGAAATCCTTGCGCTGCCCTTAAAAGGATACTTGCATATACTTACACGAGTATAGGCGCATGCAGGCGAGGGTCAAAGTTGACAGTTACAAACGCGCGCGCACCGCTCGCGGCCCCCGGTTCGACCTAACCTAAAAACGTCGGCACCCCTATACAGCTTTCGCTCCGTTCTAAAAAAAAGGGGACGATCGCGGGTACAGTCAGCAGATAATAGCCCAGCCGGGCCGCAGTCGCGCCCACAGCCCCTCACGTGCAGCTCCCGCCTGACTGGCTCGCGCGCGCGAATTACACCTGTGTGTGACGACTCCGCTATTGATTGCGGAATGCGCCGCGTGGGTGGCGCTCGAGTGGGAGAGAGAGAGAGAGAGAGAGAGGAGAGCCGTTGCTAGACGCTCTCTCGCTCTCTCTCCGCCGTTCCTACACCGCTGTATATATAAATGCATCGTCCCGGCCTGCGCGACTCGCACTTTGCCGAGAGCTCTGCTGCACGGCTGGCTGGGCGCGGGCGAACGCCAGCGAAAATCACTTTTCGCACTTGCGCCCTGCTCTCGTTTCGAATTATTTCGCCTCCTCCCTTTCGTACGTGTGCAGACCTACGCGACACTCTTCTTATCTGCGCTGCTGCGGGGCTTCCGGTAAATAAATTTTTTGCGCGACGGCGAGAGAGGAAAGCTAGCTATCGCGCCGAGATTGGTTGGACGTAGATAAGAGGCGAAGGGGGAAAGGACGCGTAATAAATTTTCCGCTTTTCCACGGATTTCGGCACGCCGTGGGGAAGTGGCACTTGACCGAGTCGATATAATCGTATACTTTTATTTACTGTACGTTGATTAAGTTTTAAGCCGCGTGTTTATCGGTAATAATAAACGAACTTGATTATTTAGAATGTTAATGAAAAACATTATTGATTGTATTGCGTGGGTAGAATAATGAAAAGCTTTTCGTACTGTGTAATCTTTTGCGTGGGGGTATAACTAAAATAAATTCACGCTCGAATTTCCATTTTCTCGAGTTAAATTTAGAACGTAATTTTATTTGTTGTTCGATTATAGTCTTGGCAAATACTTTTCAAACAAGTCACCGTAAAAGTTTTCCATTTGGTTTGCTTTCGCCTTTCGGCCTTCTAAAGCCATGATCTTGAAGCGCAAGGAACGGTCTTGCAAAATTTAGTTTTGCGAATTGGGTAAGTCGTGAATGCATAGCGTGAGCGGAAAAATAAAATTTTAAACGCCTTTAAAAGTGGCGGTATAGTTTTCC
This sequence comes from Torymus aiolomorphi, assembly GCA_036365515.1. NCBI lineage: Eukaryota > Metazoa > Arthropoda > Insecta > Hymenoptera > Torymidae > Torymus > Torymus aiolomorphi. Next base: position 38,957,753 of record CM070876.1, on the reverse strand, counting down.
TGCTGAGATAAATAAAATCGCGCCTAATTGGTTGCGGAAATTCTATGTAATTTTGCGAATACGTTAACAATTTTACATATCGCCCAGAGTGTTACTGTGCTAAAATTGACTGACTCAATAGTTTTATGAGTTCTCCTATCGCCAGTCTTGTAAAAATTCATTCATAAAAAAATTCTTTCGAAACTATAACAAAATTTGTATTAAAATGTTAAAAATGACGTTTATGCAAAAATGAGTTAACTCTAAGCTATAAGCAAAGTTTAAGAAGCTTTTAAGTTTAAAGATTTTTTCTATTTTTTTATGTTCAAACAGAATTAAAATAAGTTTTCTGACTATTTATTTTAACAAAAGAAAAATGGTGGTACTATGTACTGTATATGAATTTATAAATTAAAAATAATTTTTTAATACTAACAAATATCTAGCTCGTTATAAAATCCGTTTTCAAAAGAGATAGTGTTAAAATTAAATTTTTTTCCATGAATTTCTTCTTAAGCTCTTGAAAAGTTGCTTCCTCTACAAAGAGGTACACACCAAAATTACATTTTAAAGTGGCGTTCCATTTTAGGAAAGACATGTATTGCGTATTCCCTTGCAACTCATACATCGTGCAAGATATGTAATAATAAAAATATACATAAAAATTTGGCAATTTAATTATTTTGTGTATATAAAAATACACATGTGTATATAGAAATCAATTTATGGGCGGAAAACCATATGAAATTTATCATTTTTTACTTATAAACAATGACAAAATAATATGCAACGAAAGTTGGCCCTGTATAAGAAAATATTGTACAAACAGGAAAATATTCGCATACAATTTATTTATAAATTTGTATATTTCAACCGGTAGAAATTATTTATAAACATTTGTTCTCCAACATTCGCGCCGTTACGCAATGTTTTTGGAATTTCTGTTCTTTTAATAAAATCTCCCACATCGAGGTGTATAAATATGTTGCTGCTATGTCTACAGGCGCAGTTCGGGCGCCGTATATTTTTGTCCGGTGTCTCTTAATCGTTATCGAGCGAAACATTTTGTCAAAGCGCAGCGTTAGAATTTTAAAGAGGAAGGCGGAGTATCGAGGCAGCTATATAGCACAATCTCGCATAGTCTGTCCGCGTCCGCGTCTTCTTGTATTTCGCCGATACACACTGTGCATTTTGGCAATCGGTTTCCGAGAAGGACGGAGACTGCGAACAAAAGGAGGGGGAGGAGAAAGAGAGAGCAGCGAGGTAGTTGAAATCTTGCCAACGGGTCGAGTGGATCGCCGAATAATAAAGCCGGCCGCGCGGCGCGGTCCCGCGGAAACTATGGAAAAAGGCCAATGTCAACGGCGGCTGCAGTCTGCGACCTTAATTCGCGAGGCTGCATTATGAAGAACACGTATGCGTGGTATTGAAAAAAACGCGACGCGCCCGCTCGAGAAAATCAGCTGCAAAGTGAGGTGTGCAGGGTGTATACATTATTCATACCCGCGGGACTGCAGCGAGTTTCATCACGCGTCTAATAACAACAACGTAGGCGCCTCGCTCATCGATTATTGTAAGTCAATTTCCTCGCCAAGGGGAAGCGCCTCCCCTTCCCCCATTGCAAAATACATTGTGTAAGAATCTCTTGTTCGTGCGATGTACGCGCGTGCGCACCTCTGCCGATATGTAGATGTATTGTGTATTGTGAGCGATTAAGTGGAAGCCGCACGTCCAAAATTGTGCATGCAAAAAATTACATTTAATGTGCAGGAAAGCTACCAATTTATTACGACTACGGCTGACTTGCATTTATATTTCAGCTGATTAATCGTACAGAGATATTTGCAAGGTGTTGTCGAATTTGATCTTTTCAATATTGTAAATATAATTTTTTTTATAAATTTTGTACGTGCAGTACACTTTTACGTAAACATTTACATAATTTAGTATAAGTCAATATAAGTACTTCAATATTTTTAATATTCGATATCGTATCAACATTACACTGTACAACTTGGCTTGCTATGAAGGCCACTATGATAGCCCTGGAAAAGTTTTTTATCTTATTTTCATTTCTCTGCGATATCACATACAAAGTATTGCCTCGTAAAGACAAAAGTTGGCTCCGGTCCCTTCGAAACGCACATTTATCTTACAAAACACATGTACATATGTATCCATTACACTGTAATGTAGCTTTCCAAGATTTGTTCAAGGAAACGAGATATATTATATGGAAGTCAGAAAACATTTAAAATTAATAACGGAATTACTTATACGTCAGTAAAAATCCAATTTCTTGTGAGAAAACGTTATTACTAGACTAAACATAAATATTTTCTAATACCACACAAAAACAAACACATTACCTATAATTAATTAGTTTTGGCCTACACCCTCTTCTCCTAATATAAAGCGAAGCACGTAAACAAAGTTAAGGTATCTATGGGAGATCGACGGCACGCATTCACACGAACACACCCCGAGTTAAAGCGGGCGAAAAAAAATTTTTATCTCCATTAAGCATATAATTCATCCGCAAGACACATTGCAGCTAATCACACAATGTTATCACAAGAGCCCTGCGTAACCTTACATATCTTAATGCAAGCCAGCGCTCGCGCGCATTAATTAATATCCGTCGGGCTGTAGGTATTATACTTTCCTGCCGGGCGGCCTAATCTCGAAAGCGGCGCGTTTCACGCGAGCTTCCGCAATTATAATCCCACAATCGGAGGCAGGGACACGGAAAGTTGGAGAGGGGAAAACGTAATTCCGTCAGGCCACGAGTTTTTATGTCGCCGAATCCTTATTACTAATTCAAACGGCGCCGTCATAGGCACACGCGCGCGCTCCCCTCAAGAAGCTCAGCCTCGTCGCCGTGGCGTTGACTCCTGGCCGTGCGAGGGTGGGAAGAGTCCGTCGTCAACGCCGCAGGGCTCGCGAGGGGAGCCTCGAGTGCACGAATCGAATGAGAGAAAGGCGAGCGCCGAGGATGAAACGAGCGCAGGCGCGCGTCCCTTGAAAATCGCTCTACAGGATAAGCATCGCGCTGCCGACCCTCGCAGTGCACTTTCATTTTCGAGGGTGGCATAGTGCCGTATCACGTGTGACACAGTCCTGTCCCTTCTCTTCTTTTCCTCTGTCTCTTTGCTCTGCTGCTGGGCCGTTCTCGTCATCGTCGTCGTCGTCGTTGTCGTTGACGCGTAAGCACATGTGTCGAGTGTGCACGGGAAAATGTACTTCTTTTATCCTGCGTTGCCGAGAAAGAAGCTTCATTTTAAATTACAGCCGTCTTTTGCTCGCTAAGGGATTACTTATAAGAAGAAAGAGCTTTTTATCTTTAGAAGGGGATTCATTGTAAATAATTCAAAGTTTTTTATTTACATTACTTAAAGGTTACAGGGAGACATTAGCAAGGTTTATAGAAACATCGTGATTCAATGTGTCACTTTACATTTTCTATTTCTTATACATTCAATTAGTCGATAATTCCTGTATGCTGGTTGACTTTCAATGAAGTAAAGCAGTTTTTTAAATGTACAGTTGGCAAATCGTTTGCAGCGACAACCACATTGTTCGCAAATTTGCTATGCAGAGCACAATTGACTTTGTTGTCTTTTCATCTTATTTCTTTTTAAGGACTTTCACTGCATTTCACTTTCTTTTCTCCCGCTTTTTCTTGCTTTCTATTTTGCAACGAGAATTCGGTTAACACCTATCAGAACATTAATTTGACTGGATCGTGTTACAGAATAAATAATTAAAAATAAAAATCAGTTCTTGAATTGAAATTAATTAACCTCATGTCAGAATATTTATTTATTTAATATTATTACGAGCTGAAAATCCTTCACGTATAATATTTTGTAATCAAATGTGTGATGCAACGAAATTATTGAAATGAATAGTAATCAGTAACTAGATACTTTAAATGATTTTTATGTAGCTCCCTAATGTTTACATTTGAGTAATATTTGCAGAATGAAATCTTCGTGATCTTTTTCAATCTTTTCACAGCAAAATGAAAGCCAAAATTGAAGTTGTAACTATCTTTTATCGATGATTTTGCAACGCACACGTCAATTGGCGTCTTTGAAAAATTCAATGATTTCAAAGTGTTTGATTTTTTAGTGTATTTTTTTTAAATAATGATGCTGCCTTGATAGCTGTAAAGAACTGCTCTTGTAAAGAAAGAGCTTAAACTTAGCTGTCAGAGTGTCAATATTTTCATACTTTTACCTTTGTAATTTTCAATAAACGATAAAATATTTCTCAAAGTTCTTCAATTATTTACAATATTGGTGCAGTGATCTGAAGGATTGGGTGTTCGAATGAGTACCAAGAGTTGAGTAATCGTGTTGTGGCGGACTCTTCGTAACAAAATAATTAAGGAAGATGACAAATAGACTCAACTCTATCGTCACATTAAGATAAAGTGTTCAGATTCAGGAACGCGCGATGCAAATAAGTTAGAATAGATCCATTAATAGAATGCTAGATAAAATCTTAGCTGTTTTTTTACTCAACTTAAGTGAAATATACTGTCCGGAAGTACGCTAGAGAAGGGAAAATAATACTTAGATCTACCGGTTTCGCTTTATTAATTGTTACTCTGATAATAATATAACATGGGTCTGAAGTTTGCATCGTTGGAGTACAACGAAATAGTTTTTTAAAATTAATTAAAGTTATTAAGCAATAGAAATTTTATCGTAATCTTTGTTTTAAAGTTATTTTTATACTATAAAACAATAAATTTACACAAAAAATTAATATTAATTCTTATAAACTTGAAGCAATGAGAATTTAGATTGATAAAACCATGAAATATTACATTTTTCATTACTAAGCGATAAACCTTTAATAACGAAATTTTCGAATAATACTCGAGAAGAGGTATTAAAACATTTATATAAACACGAAATAAATAACACCTGATGTGACTTGTATATTGTTAAAACCCTTGTTTATATATTGTTCCCTTCGTTCTATTGGCATCTGTTATTTAGGAGATGCCGCATTGTGTTGAAAAACAACATTTCACTTCTATGTTTGGCCACGAGCCCAGAGCTACAGAAATTTTTACCCCCATACACAGGCTGGCATATTACAACACATTTATCGAATGCGCCGTTACGCAATATAGCATATTGACTGGATGACTATAGCACATTCTGGCTGGTGTAGAGAGGCGAGCTAGCGCAGGCACAATGCCGATACATACAGGGGGCCTAGGTATACAGTCGACATCGGACACAAATAAAACCATCCACCTTCCTATATCCATCTTTTCCATAGTAGCTATATATCTACCTTTCGCGTTCATTCCCCGCTCGTCCCTCGTGCGCGCACGCGTTATTTTCCTTTTCTGCTTCATCATTCGCCCTCTACACATCCGCAGTTGGCGCTCTCTCTCTCTCTCTCTCTTTCTCTCTCTTTCCATCTCGTCGAAGGGGGTTGTTGCGCCGTGGCGAGGCGATGGGGGAGGCCCGGCATGGTGTTATATTGATCGGCGCGAAAGGCGCTCTGTCGCTCTGTCTCCGTCGCGCTGCCGCACGCCGTCTGCGCTCTTATAACCTGCCGCGCGCACGAGGCACCGACTGCGTTTGCTCGCGCGCGAGGGAGCTGTTTATGTGTACGACTACTGCACCTCGCCGAGGCCGCTCCCCGAGACTCGCCCACGGATGCTACCCTCCCCCCAGAGCCTGGCCTTTAAAAGGGGAGAAAATCTATACTGAAACCTCGGTTAGGAGGTTTGTTTGCCTTTTCTCCTCTCTCGCTCTTTCTATGGTTCTAGCTCTGTCCTCGTCTTACCAACAGGGCTCAAATGTCCCTTTTTTCGTTCGATATATGCGTAGACTTTCGTCACTTTCACGGCTTGATAAAGCTTGAAATTGAAAAGCGATCGATGCGTAGGTTGTTAGGATTGATTTCTATTAGACCGTCGGCATTCTAGAACCTCGTTACTCGCCCCGAGCTCGAAGGCTAGAATTATCGGTCGGTTAAAAAGTGTAAAACGTGTTAAGAAACTAAAGATGCAAATCATATTCAATGTACTCTGAAAAATCATTATTGAATTTAAAAAGCTGTTCCTTTTTCAATTGTAGAAATTTAAATCAATCTAAATTCTGTAACCAAATCATTAAGATACAGAATAGTAATTCTTTTTTAATAAGGAAAATCTTTCTTTTCAAAAGAAAAAATGACCATAGAAATCCCATTTATTCTTTTATCATCAATTTCCATTGTTCTCTAATAAAGAGATCGAGAGACCGCAGCTCATTGGCGCTTATCTTTTTAAAGACTATATCTCATCTAATGTATCTACAAAATCTAGAGTTTTAAAAGACCTAGGTTTGTTATTACAGCTTTTTGCAATATTTAGTGAACAATAAATAGACGAATAAGCCTGTCGATTTTTCGTTACTTTTTCATGACACTCTTACTACTCTGAAAGCATAAACAAATTTTCAGAGATTAAACTTGCTTAGAGTCGAGTGCGTAACTATGGTTGAAAAACACTTTTCCGACCATTGCCTGTATGAATTTGTTGTTACTAGCAAGTTCAAGCGCGCTGCGCGCGCTATTTTTTTACCTTTCCTTATACGATTGATATTGAAATATTATGAATTTAAAATTTATTTTACTTTTTAACATACGCAAATTTATCCAATATTTTTTATTGAAACTTGGATTGTATTTATTTTAGTTTATTCCTACAATACAAAAATTTGAAGGTTAGAAATTTAATTGTAATCGGAACAATTTTCATAATCTTTCATTGTTAACTACAACTAAAATTTTAATATATATATATATATTATATATATATATATATATATATATATATATTATATATATATATATATATATATATATATATATATATATATATATATATATATATATATATATATATATATGTATGTATGTATGTATGTATGTATGTATGTGTGTGTGTGTGTGTGTGTGTGTGTGTGTGTGTGTGTGTGTGTGTGTGTGTGTGTGTGTGTGTGTGTGTGTGTGTGTGTGTGTGTGTGTGTGTGTGTGTGTGTGTGTGTGTGTGTGTGTGTGTGTGTGTGTGTGTGTGTGTGTGTGTGTGTGTATATATATATATATATATATATATATAATTTTTAGTTTAAATATTTGATAATTCCAAACTTTGTGGGTTTTATTCAGATTAATCAACTTAGATCTTAAGCGAAAAGCTAACGTCACCGTCGACCAATCACAGACTCCTTTTAAACGGATTTGACCAATCGTAAAGGCTTTATTTCAGCTTCACATGTGTTTCATCACTTTTTTAAGAGAGGATGATCTATATAGAGATCTACAACCTGTTACATTTTCAATTATATGTAACAGAAGGTGTGTTTCTGTGTCCAACAATAACTATAATAAAATATACTAAATCATCTTGAAATTTTATGGATAGCTAGCATCTCTACAGAGTTAGAATTCATGCGGTTATATATTGTAAACTATTTTGTCGGGAAGCACACAAACAAAACATAACATTTAACTTGAATTTTCTTATACTTTACATCTCTCTACACTGAGAGAAATGTTGTAGGAAAATTTACTATAAATGTAAGAAAAATTACTATATTCGATAGGAACTGTGGGACAGACTCTAATTTTCATGAAATTTACTACAATTTATAGTAAAAGTATGTGTATAATTAGTCAAAATTACTCAACACATAGGAATGTTTACAATAAATTGTAGTAAATTTGATGAAAATTTGAGTCTGTCCCACGGTTACTATGAACATAGTAATTTTTCCTAGACAATTTTTCTCCGTGTAATAAAATAATGTAATACTTCGTTTCGTTTTATAAAATCGAAATGTTGAAATTTAACGATCATTTGTTTTATACAGAATAGAAAGATTCCATGTAATAGCATCGTTCTAAAGTCTTGCACAGTGCACATAGATGCGTAATACATCCAAGCTAAAACAAATCCCTTATAATACAGTGACGCAAGCGAGTTAGTGTTTCTCCTCTAAGTATAGTACCTAATTAAACTCATCAATTTAATGCAGCTGCAACGTTGACTTAAATACTGTATATTGCGATTTCAGAGATAGCAGCGTTGCGTATGTACCGAGCAACTCCTGGTTTGACTCCCTGCGCGAAATGATGCTCTCGTATGCAAGTGCGTCGGGTTGCAGGTTACTAGGCGCGCATTAACACTGCATGCGCTTGAAACTATATGAAATATTATTTCTCAACGAATCTAAACAGGTTTTATTTCATTGTTTTGTTATGATCGTAAAATTTCATAAGCAAATAAAAAATATCATTCTGGTTGAATATGAATTGGTGTAATTATAGAGTTGGCTTGATTACAATTGTCAGGATCTCCAAGAATATAAGAATTTAGTAAACAAATATTTATTAATAATATAAATATAATAATAAATCCTAAGATATCTGTAAATAAATGATAAGGATTAAATGGAATTTTATAAAAATTTATGTTTAACCCTATGGGGTTTGAATTTCCTGTTTCATGAAGAAATGTTAAGTGGACAATCATTAAAAATATTACGATGAAAGGTATAGTAAAATGTAATGAGTAAAATCGATTTAAAGTGGCGCCTTACTGAAAACCGTCCCCACAGTCATTGGACTAAGGGTTCACCTAAATAAGGGATTTCCGATAATAGATTGGTAATAACAGTAGCTCCTCAGAAACATATTTGTTCTGACGGTAGCACATATCCTATGAAAGCGGCTCCTATAGTAATTAGTAAAATTAAAATTCCGGAATATCATGTTTTTCGTATTATAAATGAGTTATAGTATAATCTTCGTTTTGTTTCGTTCCAGTTATGATATTTATAACAAACGATATCTTTACAATAACAATTAAATTACATTTTTAAAAAACTATTTTTTGTACTTTGTCCAAAAAGTACGTTCTGGAAAGTTGATTTTTTTATATTCAAAATATAATTAACATGTTAAACATTATGCAAAAAGGTATGCTTGTAGTATTCTCTTATTCATAATCAGTCGTCAATATTGATATGCTGGAAACTCGAAAGTTTGTCGAATAAGTTATACTGAAACATCAATTTATGTTATCGATATTATTTTAAAAACAAATGCAAAGGCAACGGATTATAGCTAATGGAAAAACTTTAACTTTGTTACTCCGGATGTTTTTTAGCCCCGTAAATATTATCACTCTTGCAACTTTCGTCTCCTATTACTCGTGCAAACATTTGGTTACTCACTAAAACATTAACTTATTTAAGTAAATATTTCCTCCTATACCTGTAATTTATTCATGTTATTCTGAAGTATTATTCAGTTATTCCATACTTCCCGAAGCCTACCTTTACCCGAATATTTTAGAAATTTAAGGCAACCAATTACGTAAAGTAAGCAAACCGTGTATGTGCTCACGTTATTCAATAAACATTTTATTGTTTCATAAACAAGACTCTCGGTAATGCTAGAATTCAGATTGGAGGGAACTTTTAAGTATAGTATCCTTTTAAAATCTAAATTTTATAGTTCAAAATTTAATTAACACTGATAAATATTGTTATATATACAACTGCAAAGAATATTTTTTGGGAATTTTGAATAAAAACTGTACAGAGTAAATATGAATTTTTAGGAAGTAAAATGAAAAATGATTTATATTTGCACGTGTTATTTGAAAAATTAAATAAAAAGATTTTTTCATGCACCGAATGTGGCTTCATAAAAACGTGAATGGCAGAGAAAATATATCGACTAAAAGAAACCATGCACGTGCAAATTGAAAAAGCTGTACTTTTACAAGGCAGAAAATACTGGTCTAGCAATAAGAAACGTAAATATAGAAAATATTCAGAATCTCGCTCGAAATGCGTTAGAAATCCTTAGACAACTAGCAGATGCTCACGAAACCGCCATATCCCTTAGTGTAAATACGCGAACGCACGGTGCAGTGCAGCGTACGCATATATACGTATACCCACAAGAAGCCGGGACTTGAGCCTGTAGGCAGGCAGCCAGGCGTTGGTCCGCGGTATGGCGAGCTGATATTGTGTTACCGCGCTACGCCACCAGCGCTAGTTTTCGTTTCCAAGCCGCAAGAGAGCTTCAGACCGCAGAACCCCGGCGAAAAGCTGAAACTTTCTACGCGCCTTTTTCTCTTATACGCCCTCTACTAATGCACACGCATGTCGCCAAAGAAAACTTGACAAATCTCGCATGCCGGAAGCGGGCAACTTGCATTTCACTAGCCGCCGCGCGGTTTCGCAGCTAACTGATATCACACACTGCGGTCATTTTCACGTCCAATGTGAGGACAGAGAAATTTCGAAAGTCGTGGCGTGATGGCGTTGAATATTTGATTATATTGGTAACTTATTCGATGTACGGTGAATTGTGCAAATTCTGTAGAAATTTGTCCTATCTCAATATTTACACTTATTATAATAATTGTTTTGAAATAAACTTGGGACATTTATATTATGGAGGAAGTTGTGCCAAGTGGAAGTTATGGTAACTGAAGGATTGCATTGATAGTATATTACGATACGTGTGACTTAAGTGGCTCATTATTACACAGCGTTTAGCGCCCTCGCTGCGCTCGGGTGCTAACCTCACGCCGTGCAATAATGGGCCACTTAAGTCACGAGTATCGTATACTATTTTATAGCTCGTGTGACATAAATCCGCCATATTCTTATTTTATTTATTTGTGCATATTTATAATGATAGTTGGAAGTGGGGTGGGAGAAGTGTGGGGCGGTGGGGGGGGGGGCGCAGCCTCCTCGCCTTGAAAAAAATTAATAGAAAGTTATTTAAATAATAGAATACCTGATATAAAATATGGTTATTATTGAATCTAGAATATTGAATATATACATAAAAAAATCATAAAACTAGATTCTTGGCAATTTGATTTGTATCTTTAACAATAAGTTGAAGTTTATGAAAGTGAAAGATTTGTATACGTTATATCATTAAAGAGAAAGACTTTTAAAACTAAAATCCATACAGTTTAATATTGAATATTTAAAAAGCGCACGGTCTGCTATTCCATAGCAGATGAAACTAACCTATAATATAGAGAAGCCTTATTATCATCATTTTTATTTATTCTTTGTGGTTTGTCAACTACTAACGAAGTTTTACTTCTTTTCCTGTTCATTCTTATATGTAAAATCATATTTTTGAATAGTTTTGGTAGATAATTGGCGTTAATTACGTACCTGTGACTTAAGTAAATTCATTATTTCACAGTGTAATAATGGGCTACTTAAGTCACAACTAGCCGTGACTTAAGTGCGGATTTAGGTCACACAGTGCTATAAAATGTATAATAATCAATATCGCAGCAAACAAGTTGTTTTCATTATACATACTCGATATTTATTGAAATTATATTTTAAATTATTAAAATGACGATTACTATACAATATTAAAGAAACATTGATTGAAAATAGGTCAAGAGGGATCGAAAATTTAATTTATAATTTAAAAATAGTACACTTCTGGCAATCGACTGTTGCTTTCTCTTACAGCAGGTGGCGCCTCCCAAACACTTTCGTTGGAGAAGTTCAGTGATGCCAAGGTCTGAAAAGACCGGGTACAGAGTAATCGATACGAGTTGCGTGTCAGCGAGTACGAATTGCTAGAAAATTGTGCTTATACAGTTTGGGGTTCCCCTTCTAATAGGATTTCGCCCTTATTGCAGTCCGTGCTACAAATTTTATTGTAATACAACTTTTTTACTTTTATGCGGAAACGTAGTTTTTAATTCATCAATAAACTTGTCAAATAGCCAAAAAAGTTTTAATTCTTTTTTTTTTCTAAAAATAGAAAATTGTAATAACTAAAAATTAATTTATTTTCGGTCAAGGCAAAGATGTGTTGAAAAAAAATATAGAAGTGAATGCTTTATTGTGATGTCAAAGGTTAATAATATTGACAGGTTTGCCTTTAAATCAGAATAAGGACGTATTAGATTTTGATATAACTGACAGTTACAGTGGGTATCACAAGCAATGCCTACATGTTTCAAAATTATCATAACGAAATATTATGTCTTTCATCGGCATACAATTTTAATCGCCATCCTCCATCCTTCTTTCTCGTTTTCCCGAGACATTGATCGTTAATAATACGCACTCAATTTTCCTCGATATATAACGTGGCAAGAAAGGCCGATAGTGATAACATCCGAAAAATTGCGTCTGGGCATTTCACCGTGCTCCCTCTCCCCGTGTCTACTTATTAAATCACGAGAGTCTAGGTATGAGTCAGAAAGGGGAGTCGAAAAAGGGGGAGTGTGTTTAGGGGGCGTTATTTGTAATCGGTCGATACGCGATACGCGCGGCACGCAAACTGTGCGAGCCAAACGAATTGTCACTATCTTCAGTTTCGATTGTTAATTGCCATGCAGCTCTGTTGAATGTGCGCACACAGCTCCATTATCGAGTGACGCGACAACGATTTTTCTCCTGTTTTCGCTCACGCAGCTCTGCGGATGAGAATTCGATACCTGTTGTGTTGCGTTCGTTTGTGCTTCGCGGGATGATTGCAAATATCCGATGAGCAGGTGAATTTACAGTGGATCGAGTTATTTAATTAACTTACATTCTACGTTACAAAAAATAAATAAATTCCGACAAGCTGAATATATATATTTAAAATTTCTTATACAATGTTACGTGTCAATTTGAATCTTCTGTATTATGTTTTTATATTAAATGTGATAAATTGTACAGTAGTTTTTATTTAATATTCCTATGTATAACGTAAAATAGCAAAAGTTAGTTAAAGTCTGTTCCGATTTTTAAAAACATTAAAAAACTTATAAAAACATAGGTTTTATTTTTTACACGTTAAAGGAGGGGGAGGGGCAGTTTTTATAATGAAATTATCTGCAAGATTCTTGGAACTCATTTGAAATATCAATGCGGATATGAAGAGGTCTATTTCCCAATAACTTTTTTAATATAATACCATCAAATATCGTATTTTCAAAGTTTTCTACAAAAAGTTTTGAAAGCACTATTGATTAAAAAGTTTTCTGTGGAAAATAAAAATGTTCAGAGAAAGTTATAGAAACAAATAAGTGAAGCCAATCTAAATATATAACAAATGTACAGCATTATAAGATATAATGTAAGAGAACTATCCGTCCAGCAGCGTCTAGATACTCACGGAGTCGAATGAAGTATTATCATGTTTCTAATAAAATAACCTTGGCATCTCTTCAATTCTTCCCGGTAGCAGCACGTTTCTTACAACAATTTTTAGGTCTGTTTGACAGTTTTGAGTAATTTGACGAATACATGACACTTTATCACAAAGTCGACGCAACACATCATTGATAAGATAAAGAAGCATTAATTGCCCTACACACACACGGGCTTCTTCTCTTCGGCTCATCTTCTTTTATATTGATCCTCGTATCTTTTCCCTTTGCTCATTGTTTTTTCTTTTTTTATTTTTTCAGATGTTGTATCTGGTAACGATTATACGTATCTTAATCTTCTTCTTAGATGATTATTTTTCATTTGATTGTAATTTATATCACTTATCTTTCACGCGACTTTTTACAATGTACTATTTATCACGTTTTACGTTTCATTTTCACGTTGATTAAGTTTTAATAAACTGTATGCAATTTTGAAACCGATTGTTATTTTTTATTAATATGTCCTTTTCTTGTTAATATTTAGTTTGATAACATCGAAAATACATTACAAACACTATTTCTTTAAAAATATATTTGTAATTAATATAATTTTCTTATTTCTTTTTTAGAAATAATTGACATACAAATTGATATTCATTAGTTTATAGTTTTAAAGTTTTTTTGCAGTTAGTTTTACAAAAGATAGAAACATATAGTTACAGATGATTTAAACATATCTAATTTTTGTTATACATCCCGTGACCAGTGGTCGATGAAGTAGATTTCTAGTGGATTGGTTGTGTTAAATTGCTATACAACTATTTCATTAAACTTGAATTTTATGAAATAAACAGTAATATATAAATAATAATGTCTAACAGTCTCCTAAATCTATCTTTTAATATAGTTTAGACTTTTTGTGCCACCATAATTCTAAGATTACGTACACTGAGAGAAATTTTTTCTCAAAATGTTTATATTTAACATGGCATTGTAACTATTAAAAAATATATGTTAATAGTTACAATTCCATGTTAATAGTTAAAATACCGTGTTAAATATAAACATATTCTTCTCTCAGTGTATTACTCAAATCCATCACCAGGGCTTGATCACAGACTGGTACAGTAATCCCACTTTTAATTGTGGTCTTACCAATATTCTAATATTTTCTGTCCTATTCACGATATTACATTGAAATTTATATGTTTTGATCCTAGTTTGAGAATGGATGTGACCTTTGACAGAATGACAGCGGGATGTCGGCGGCACAAACCATGTTATTCACCAAACATTGCCTCGCATAGATCCGCGCCTCTTATCTCTCATTGGCGAATTAAAATTCCATCTCTCGCCTTAGTATTTTCGCTTTCGTCACGTACGTATCGCGCGCATATAGTATCTCCCTCCCGGCACACGGCACGATGCGCGAGCGCACGAACAGTGTATCGCTGACACCTGTGCCGTTCGGCAACGTTTTTCGATCGCAAATGTCGCGTGGCATCGGAGCTCCGTCGCGACGCCGCGGCCGTCCGCGCGTCAACTCGGCCGCGTGAGTGAGAGATTCCACTACAGAGACGCGCAGCGGTCCATCAGCAGCTTCCGATGTGCAGACTCGTGGAGATGCTGCTCTGTCTGCCCTTTCGCCTCGTCACCATGATCTTTCGGCGAGATAGCGCGCGCTACAGGTAACTTATGCCATTTACCAGCCACTCCTTTCAAACGAGGTGAAAACGTCGCCGATTTGCCAATCGCTAACGTGCGGGCTGCGTCGGCGCATTTTTTTCGCACGATCGATTTAACGGCGCGGCACAATGAGCGCCGGCGTGCTTTGTTTCGATGCCTGCCTGCCTGCGTGCATGTGTGTGAGAGACTAACTCGCCGAGAGGAAACTGCGAGAAAGATTGTCTTGGTTGAAAGCGAGATGAGGGCTTTGTGGAGCAGTGCGATTAGCCTGTCAGATAATGTTGCACATCTTTTCATTTAATTGCACCTTCAATTCTAGCCTGATTGGAGAATAGTGGGAAGAGTAAATGGGAAATTGGAATACGAATGCAGTGTGTGCCGAACGCTTTTAAAGTGATATATTTTACCGTGTGAGAAATGTATACGAAGTACTAAATTCAGTGACTTTTGTGTTTTGTTGTTTAATTCAGGCATTTAAATTCATGTATAATAGATTCAGCGTCGAAAAATTGTGTATTTTGTCCAGATTTTAATATTTTGAAGGTCTTTTTAAATGGGTAAAATTAATATTATAAACTTTCATTTGAAATATTTATTAATCTATATTTTATGATTTCATTGAAAATCTCTTCAAAATCATGCAGGATCACGGTTAACGTGAAGATATAATTTTAAACTTTTTTATTGGCACGTGACACTTTTAGAGATGTTGACTTTTTGTCATTATACTTCAAGCTTTATGAATTTATAAACAGTGATTTCTTGATAACTTTTTGTCAACCTCAGGATTATACGTTTCTTTATAAAATCGTGTTTATTTTTAGTACATATATAAAAGGTTCTATATTACTCACGATAGTGATATCGATAATCTTGGTGCATATCTAATATAAAAGATAATGTTACTTTTTGCTCAGACTGTTACGTGGTTTTTGTTACTATAATTATCTTCTAAGATAATCATATCTTTCACAAAATCTTAAAGCTGAACATATTATCCAAAAATATATTCATATTTTTCTATGAAAACGCCGAAAAATATTATTTATAATCAAGATTTTCCAGTTATGAATAAACATTAATGAAAAATTTTTCTTTAAAATATATTAGGTACTAAATACAATGATTTATATTGAATGATAATGTTTTTATTTATTCACTTGAAATAATTATTTGGAAATTAAAAATTTTGAAATAAATCCATAAATATACAATTATTACAAATTACGCATCTTTTTATATTTTAAATAGTTACAAACATTATTAAATTATTAGAAAATTTAGAATGTTATAGAAATGTAATGAAAGATGTAAATATCTAATACCGTGCGCGGCGCTCTAATGCATTTGCAGAAATAACGAGAATAAAGTTTTTCCGAAACGGAAAGTAGTTTAGTTCGGCCACATCTATCCAGATATTTTTATAAGTGGTACGCAAGTATCTTCCACTCATCGTTTGTCCGTTTTTATTCCTCTAAAAATTTCTATTATTTGTGTAAAATATTCATACACGTGTAATAAGGATATATTCTAAGAAATATTTTAAGAAAAAAAAAACAATTTTTAGTTGAAACCGAAGAAAGTGTCATAAGTGTAGTGTTATAGAAATCGCATTATTTAATTAAAAATAAAAAAGTTTCATGTGACAATAATATACGAAGATTACGTATATCTTGTGAATACCTGCTTTATCGGCTCTCATGTTTCTGAGAATTCGTGTCCGCAATGAAGTTATTTTAAATTCTTATACGCAGAAAATTGCGTATTCCGTTTTGTACGTTTTTATTCCTTATAAAATTATTGTGAAAAATTAAAAAATATAAATTGAGGTTTCATTGTCGATGGTAAAGTAGAAACCTGAAGTAACATTCAAATATGAAATTTTATTTCATGATTTATATTATACTTATAAACGAAAGGTGGGCCTAAAATGAAGGACCGTGAAATACCTGTGATTGATTTGTTACAAATGGGTGCGACGTGATTTTGAATTTGTTTTAAAATGTGCCCGCAATACACTTTGATTTAACTATAGTATCTTAAATCTCAATTTATATAGTAAATGACATTATCGTAAGTTTGTAATCTCAATCGAAACTTTAACTTTCGTAAATCACAATTTTATTATGATTAGATATACTCTTGTAATCACGAAAGAAAAGTCACGTAAAGTGTCGGAAAGCAGTGGCAACTATCTTGTTTTCTGATGTGTAATTCTGATTCAAAAATTTCCGTAAACTGGACAGGAGGCGCTAACATATAACTTTTTTTCTGGACTCTGCCTTATATGTGCTTAATTACTGACTTCTAAGTAAACTGAAGTCTTTCGTTACCGAGACATATTATTTTTCTAACGAGGAATTGTGGCACGTTCTTCTTCTCTGTGCACGCACTTTCGTGAAATGAAAATTCCGTGCGCCGTCATATAGCGTAACACTCGCGGTGCGGTAGGGCAAAGAAAAATATCCGAGGCCGTTTTTTCATTCGCTCGCGAAATTTGCAAAATGAAAAACGTAATCGCGAGCTCGCGCACATCCACGCCGAGGGAGAGTAATGGTTTTCTTTAACGGCTCGCATTACGTATGATAATTTCATGGGAAAAGAGAGGAGTGCGAGCGAGGGCCATTATAGCGCGAGAAGCGTGAACGCCGGCGATTGTTCGCGGTGTGGCGGCGCAACAGTTAGCGCGTGCGCATATTTTTCCCGGCGTACACGCGGCTGTACAGCACGAGCTCGCGGCATCGTCGTTTGAGAACTTGCAATTTCAATGTGGCTTCGTTTCGTCCTTTGTACTGTGTATATTTTGCGTTGCGCATGTGTGTGTCTGTGTGAGATGGAGAGGAGAGAGGGAAGTAGAGCCGAAATTATATTTTACTTTCTAATGTGCTTTTATTGGGGCTACGTGCGCGCTTCCTTTGCCGCTCTATACTTTGACGGAAATTTCATTTATGATATGCAGTCGTCCAGGATCTTGCTGACTCCCGGTGCGCCTTTTTCAATTGAATTATGCTATCGCGTAACATTATCAAAAAGCGCAGAGCTCTACTTCTTTTTGCTCTCAATTACAGTCTGCTCGTTCTTTCCGAATGCTAAGGACCTATTTTATGCCCAAGATATACGAATTGAAAGAAGGATTTAATAAACATGAAGTCTGATAATGATTTACCCGGTAAATTTACATTCATGATAGTATACTACAGGACGATATTACCTCTTTAAATGGTGAAAATGATTCTTTGCCGTCGCTCGTATACGTAATAAACGTTCATCGTTTAATTATACACGAGAAGAGATGTACGTCAATACCAAATAGTTTGATTGTTCTGACGTGCAATAAATTTCTCATGCATGAGTAATATAACGTCATAAAGCTGTTGGAAATATTCGTTACGTATTCTAATTTTATTTCTTTAAAAATAATGGCTCGTATAGTTAAATCCTGTTTTCAAATTTCGAATTTTATGTATAAGTAATAAACTTAATGGTTTCAGCAATCACTTTGATAATTATCTTAGAAAGTAAACATGACAATAATTCAAGATCTTTTTCTTTAGAAATTGCTCAAAGTGCGAAACTCTATCTGCTTGAATAGGCTTTTATAGAACGCAAACGACATTTTTTCTACATTTTCGTCCTACGGATTTCTTCTTTTCCAAGTCGCGCTTCATCGTACAATTACCTAGAAAAGTAAACACGTCAATTATTCAAGAATTCTCTTTCCAACAAGTTATCTGGAACACGAATTTCCCTAGATAGCCATTCTGTGCTAATGCCACGCGACTCGTACATGGACTTTCTTGCCAAACTTTTTTTACCGTATAATAATTTTATGACTTGAAAATACGTTAGTTAGTGAATAATTCAAGCTTGTTGACATACACTTTCTGTCAGTAACTTTAAGCAAAAGTTTGGAATAGCAAGAAATTTTTATGATTGTATATTGTTAGGTGTTTGAAATTTCGAACGTTCATAGTGAACGAAAAATTTTTGCCATTTTCAAATTTAGCCGAATTTGGCTACTTAATACATTTAAAATCGGATAATAACTGTATTTCTTCACCTCTCACTCTTGCAGTCACCAGTAAACCACACTCCGGGGAATTCTAACCAGAATTAGAAACTTTAAGTTAATATTTCGTTCATTATGAACGTTCGGAATTTCAAACACGTATATTGTTTTCGTTTACCCGTCGACATGCGAAAGAGTAATAATATGGGTACAGATTTGCAAAAACTTCAGAACCTTATCTTAGATATACCAACTACTAATTCGTAAAAAAATGTACGAACAATAAATTTGTACTTTTGCCTACCGTTTTCTTTCTCTCCAATAACAACAGAAACATTCATCGACATGATGCCTATGTAAACCACAAAGTACAGCCTCGACAATGCTCATTTTTCCACCATTCTGTCCTACGCTCTCGCACCTTTCAAAATCACCTCCGTCGACAGCCAGCGGCACTATCGGACGTTTACCGCGCGCGGATACGAGTTTCATTGCCGCTAGCTTGTACGCATATAATATACGCGAATAAATATATCAGCGCGCGAGCATGGGCACCGTTAGGCCGCGCTCAAGCGTGCTACCGTAGCATAGCGCCTACGAGCGATTACGTATGCTCGTTAATAAGGCTGAAATTATCATTTCCATGCCACGTACAGCGCGCGAGTGAGTAACGCTATTGAATTTTAAAATTCGCGCCTCTTTCTCTCCTTCTTCGCGTCGTCGTCGTCTTCTTCTTCTTCCTTCATGTACGCGCGTTTTTTTCCTAGATTTGATGCACGTACGCGCTCGTATTGCTCTCTCTCTCTCTTGCGCACTCTTCTTGAGCACACTGCCGATGCTGCTTCAAGGCCGGTGATGAATTGAAACTCTACTTTTTGCTCTCTCCCTCTCTTTCGTTACATCGCGGAAGTTGTTTTCCTCGCGGATATGAAGGCTTACCAGCTTTGATTTGATTTTGCTGTAAGATTGACGTGGCGCCTGCCTTTTTCTTTCGCATCAATTCGAATTATGTATGATGATATTTTTTTATTGTGCGCTTCAGTGTGACTCCGAGAATCGTGAGGGTTTTCATTATTTTTGTTTTTAATGGCGTTTGTAATTTACTGCATAAAGATATCATAATAAATTAACTGCTTGGAACGAGTTTTACGCGGTGCAGTTTTATACTTCCTTTAATATACTCTTTTAATCAGAAAATGCGTACGACTGTTGTTCTCGAGAGACTTATTTTCAACGCTCTTTACACAAATTTATTAATAAAATCATGTGGTCTCAAATTATTTAATAAAATGTTTTATAATACGATTTAATACATCTGTGAATATATATAATTGAATATTAACATAATTTACATTTATATTTAGTATATTCTACCGCACTCACAGAAGTATTCGAAAATAACAACATGTATTTTTTGTTACAGGTTGGTACCATTACACTTTCAATGTTATAAACAACAGTTTGAAGTGCAGTGCAGTGTCAGTAAGAATAACATTTTTCGAATTCTTTTTTGTACTTTATCCTTTTTAACATGATATTTAAATTGTTTAGATTAGACTGATAAAAATGTAAAATGCATTTCCTCATATAAAATTAATTACTTTTATGTGTACAAACATAAGATCTTAGATAAAGTAGTAAACGTATAAAAATGTTAAATAAACATAGCACTATCGTAGGTCAACTGCGTACAACTATTACAGCCAAGTTCATTAGCAATAGGAGTGTTATACATTCTCGCAATAATGTTTTATATAATTACATGGTAATTTAAAAATAAGAATAAACACTCAATATTGTGATAAATATTAATTTCAATCCTGCATATTATATAAAGCTTCGCACGTAGGATGCATAAATCAAAAATTAATTTCGCTTTATCTGAAAATAACTTTATTATTTTTAGACCTATTTAAGTAATTGCACCTTCTGCAAAACGAGTTATCAATTCAACTATATATACAGCGATAAAAATTCGGTTTCTGGTCAATCAACTTTCCGCCGTCTAAATATAAGGCCCTGTAACTTTTATAAGTGATTTCAGAAAGATTTCGCGCATTTGAATTTCCAACAACTGCGCACCTAGAATCTCTGGAGCGGAGCACAGCCTGGGTCACGAAAATCTATCGTATCTATCGCGACGGCGCTCGCGAATATACATGTGGAAAGGGAGCCGCGTTCGCGTTTCTCAGTGATCGAATTCATGCCGGGCGCTCGCGCGCGCGATAGAATCGAAGCTAAATAAAAGGCGGCTGCGGCGCGCGCCCGCGTGAGTGTGTGTGTGTGTGTGTGTGTGAGTGTGTGTGTGTGTGTGTATCCCCGTAAAAGTCGAGCGCGCGCTGCATGCACCACCGAGTGAACGTCGATCGCCGGCGCAGATCGCCCCGCCAACACGACTTCTTCGCAAGGTCGTTCGCCCATAGGCTGTTTCTCGCCGCTTGAATGTGTTTCGCGCGCGCCTGGCCGTTTATGCATATGCGCCGACAAAAATCGCTCGCACGCACACACGACTTTCCGTGACTGTATATTTCGTGTTCGATGTTGTCCGCGGTGTGTCGCGTTCTTTTGAAATTCCGATCGACAGATGCGCGTTCGATGTGTGGCAATGGACGACGTTGCTCAATGTTTAATAGCTGCACGAGAGTAGAAGCCTATTGTTAATGGATTCACCGTGTGTCGCTAGAGCTCGATCTTATCTCGCGCAGTACTCCAGTTTCGAAGCAGCCTTTTATTACAAATTTTCAGTTTATTGATTTCACCTGTAAATCCGCGCTGCTCGTGTCGCAATTTCATTCCTTCGGCTTAATCATTTTAATGAGTCTTATAGTTGGACCTTGGATAAAGAACCTGTATTTTATATATATATATATATATATATATATATATATATATATATATATATATATATATATATATATATATATATATATATATATATATATATATATATATATATATATATATATATATATATATATATATATATATATATATATATATATATATATATATATATATATATATATATATATATATATAGTGTGTGTGTGTGTGTGTGTGTGTGTGGGTGTGTGTGTGTGTGTTTGTGTGTGTGTGTGTGTGTGTGTGTGTGTGTGTGTGTGTGTGTGTGTGTGTGTGTGTGTGTGTGTGTGTGTGTGTGTGTGTGTATCTGATAATAGAAGATTACCTCACTATAGCGACCTACTTGTAGCCAATTATTAACTGATTAACCTCAAAAATTGCTATTGTAAAGAATATTATCAATGTGGGTATTATATACCATGATTAATCTTATCAATTTAATAAATATAAGTGACGAGGACGCGAATTTCTGCAATACTCATGCTCACAAAGATGTACAAAAATAATTTACTTCCAAGTTACACTACATTGTTGAAAGCGCTGAGGACTCCGTTCCCCGCATTTAAAAATAGTTACTCTAAACACAAGTCATTAACGTGAAAGCTTTTTTCATTCGGTAATTAGTTAAAACCTGACTGCTCACTGTCTCAAGTACAGAAAACATACTTCTTTTTTTGCAATGTGCATACCTACTAACTGTTTTAATTAGCCAGGAGTTTTCCACCTTTTTATGGATTGCGTTGGATTGCTAAGTGCATTTCTGCCCTTTAGCGGTAACTGAGAGAGATGGTTAAATAGTTCTGAAATTCAAGTATTCTCATAATGATATTTTCTGCCAAGTTTCTGCGGTTATTTTTTCGAAGTATAAAGCTGCCGAAAATGTAATAGAAGTATTTATCGAACGGTTTATTTTGAGTAAATAAGCAGTGATACTTAACAAAGTAACTGAAACATAGTAAGAGGAGTAAACACGTATTTTCTTGATATTTTTGATTCGCGGTGATGACGCACAGCGATTTTACTTAACGGCATCCTATCGTTACGCTGAATGTTAAAAGGATTTTATTCGTTTCCAATAAAAAAAATCAACATTGTCTGCGCATACATATATTAGATTTATGTAAAAATAACGGAAGTTCGACGGCTTCAGCGTTGTTTAATGATCTACAAGTTGATATTTTTAAATTCTAACGAATATTATCTGTTTACTCGATTGCATGGTAATAGTTTAAAATTAAATATATCCGTTATTGACTTATACGTCTCGCGAGGAGATTCTGGATTTCCTCAGCAAAAGACACTTTCTTTCACAACGACGGTCGTCATTTGCATGCGAACTCTCTTAATACGCTGCAACACAAGAGCGCGTGTTTCACAAAAGCAGTTTATTTTACTGAGAAAGAGAAAAAAAAACTGACGCAAAATCCGGGCGGGGGAGTCATTGTGAAAGCCGCACGGCAATGTGCGATTTCTGAAATTTGAAAAAGCTAAAAGGAGCGAAAGACAATTGAGAGAGAGAGAGAGAGAGAGAGAGAGAGAGAGAGAGAGAGAGAGAGAGAGAGGGGTTTCCCGCTGGAAGAGGAATCACGACGAGCCTATTTGCTCCACGTCGTAAAAGTGGTTCTCGTTTATAAGGCTCCGCTCGCTCGCGCGAAAGAACCGCCTCCGCAGCAGCGTGCGCGCGTGTGTGTTGCTGCATCGCGTCGTTGCGGAGCCGTAAAGCCCCGCGCCTTTTCAGCGTAGCGTGGGTCGCCTCTGACCTTTTTTTCCTCCTCTCCCACACCCGCTGTCGCTCGTTCTCTCTCTATCTCCTTTTTGCGCGCTCTCTTGGGTATATACGCGCGCTCGCGTGGCTTATCTGCGCGCTAATTGACGACGTGCGAGTTTCCGCGGGAATTTACGAGCTCGAAAGTGCGAGGGCTCAGCGATTTTCCAGTGTATCCCCCCCGCGCACGCTGATAGAGATGAAGAGGAGGGTGGAGCGAGTGAAAAGTGACCGCGGCGTGGTGTCGTTCCTTCAGCCACGCGCGCGGCTGCTGTTCTGTGTAGTGTGTATACGAGTGTCCTACGAGAGATATTGCGGGGCATTGAGAGAGGAGAGGGGCTCATAATGAAAAAAAAGAGAGATGGAGAACGAAAGGGAGGTCTATTTTGCCGAGACAGAAAAGAAGTGGGAGAGGGACAAAATATGGCGAAAAGGAAGATGGAAACGGGGGGGAGGGGGAGAGGATGAGTAAGAGGCTATTGTCTTTTGTTCAGGACTTTTTGGTCACGGCTAATGCGGGCCTTTTAATTGCGAGGCTATATTCATTTTTACCAACATTCTCGTCCTGGTAAATGAGGCCACTTAATCCACCTTGATTGTTTTATTTCTTATTTGTTAAGCCAAAGTGGACGCTTTTATGATGTTGATAGTTATAAATTAGGATTATGTGTTTCGAGAGTTCATTTCCTTGACAAATGGTGTTTAAAAGTACCATCGGCGAGTTGAATAAAGCTATACTTATCTTGAAAATATATATATTTTTTTAAATTCCTAAAAATGTTATATTTAGCTTTATATCGAATATCATATATCCATATATCCATATTTGTAATGAGATGAATCATGTTCACTCGAAGTATGTTGAATCTCGTTATTTTTTATAACGAATCTTTTTGAAGGTATAAATAAAATATTTACCTCGCAATAGATACGACAGCATTTTGTTTCTATCTTTATATGTTAGATTAGAACGTCGATAGCCGAAAGCGGCCCCGGTTATTAATACCCAAAACGAGGAGAGTTAAATAAACAGGGCGCACAGCTATAGGTGAAGAGTGGGCGAGAGTGCATTACACGGCTATCTCGGCGTGGCGACGCGGGAGGGAGATGAGAGCGTATATAGACTGAAGCCGCAAGCTCGGGAACCGGTGCGCCGCTAAATCGGGCCTTGAAGCTGAGCCAAGTTTTCGGCAGCGCTCTTTTCTCTCTCTGTCGCTGGAGCGAGGGCTGCATCCTCCAGCTACAGTACTTTGCTCCGCGCTCCGAGACAGAAATAAACGAGGCGCGCACGCGACCGACGTGTATACTTCTTATACGGCGCTGTTGTCATTTTTCGCGTTGTTTCACTCTTTCTTCGTGATGTGCCCCCTCGTCTCTCTTCTTTTTTTCGTTTGCCGCTCAGTAGACTATCTCCTTCCTCATCCTTATTCGGCGGAATCGCCTTTTCGTGTCCAGTGACTGTATCACGGTTATTTTTCATTTTTTTCCCTTGATTCATTGCCGCTTGAGTTATGAGCTTCGCAGCGATAAAATTGAGAGGCGGATTATTTCGGGGTTTCCAGTTGATATTTCAGAATTCAAGAGAGTTTGAGTGATGCGTAAAGCGTGTTTTGCTAATTGAAACTGTATTCATAAACTGGGCATGTATATGAAAAAGGACTGACGCAACTATATATACATAAGAACATTATCATACTGTTCCTTTAATCTCGAAAACGCTTTGATTACTTAATTTCCAGTCGCCATCGTAGCGCCTAATATAGTCACGAAGGTGTTGAAAAGTGTAACGTGTATTATCCGATAAATAGCCGATTAAAATTGCACGCGAGTCGCCGCGTATAAAGAGTGTATAATGTAACAACTCGGCGATTACGAAAAGTCAGCCTATATATCCTATATAATCTCGTCCTCGCAGCGACAAATAACAATATAGCCAGTCGTAATTCGTAATGAGGCGTTTCCCAACACGGCAGACGCTGATGCATGATTCATGCAAGGAGACTATATATTTTTGCCAGAGAGAGAGAGAGAGAAATTGAATGTAATAGTCGACGAGGTCGGCATTTCCGGTAGGAGTATCGGAGTAGGCCTCTAAGCGCGCCTGGGAATCGTTCCTCGGTTTTTAGCTGTCGCGCGAGAGGCGACGATCCGTAGGCAGATAGACTGCGCGGTGAAAAAGGAGAGGTCATGTTGCGCTCGCAAGTGTGTACGTACACGATGCCGCCATTGCAATACTCTTTCCTCTCCCTCTCTCTGTGTTTATTGTCATCGCGCGCAGCCTCTCTTGTGCTCGATCGTGTGTTGTTTTCTTTCTTCTGTGCGCGAGCTGCAGTCAATCGAGTCGATTTTTTTCAATTTACCGCTGGATTGCCCTTCCTTGCGTGATTGTCTTTGTCAGGAGGCGAGTCGCTTATAAAGTCAAGTGCCGTTCCTCTCCCATCACGATCCTTTCTCAATAAATATATTTTTATAGGAACACTGCATGGTTCGATCAGTTTGATTGTTAGTTACATTAGATATTCATGAGAATCGTTTGTTTTTATGGAAAACAAATTTATTAAAAATTAATTGTATTTTTCGTTATTAAAAAAAGTTAGAAAATTTTGTCAAACGATCATTCCACATTAATGCACAACTTTTTACGCAATTTTCATCTCGTAAGAGATAGATGAAATTATACATTTTCATATAAAACTAAATTCGAAAAATAAATTTTTCACGAAAAAAATTGGAAAAATTTTATGGAAAATATTAACTTGTAATTTTTTCATGGCCAATTCATATT
This sequence comes from Torymus aiolomorphi, assembly GCA_036365515.1. Lineage (NCBI taxonomy): Eukaryota > Metazoa > Arthropoda > Insecta > Hymenoptera > Torymidae > Torymus > Torymus aiolomorphi. The sequence goes on along the minus strand of CM070876.1, from coordinate 38,931,502 downwards.
CAGTGGTAGAAATGTACCCATTCTGCACCACTACCACTGAGTATGAAATTGGTAGATGTCGGACAACAAATTTATTTTCGTGTTACGTTGAACATTGAACGTGTTATATTGAATGCGTTATGTGGAAAGGCTGTTATAATGTGAGGGGATGTATTTTAAAAAATTTGATAAAGACAGATTTTTGTATTCATTTTTCAATTTTTCAAGTTTTACATTTTTGTTAATAATAAAAAACCGCGATAACTAAAAAATTTTTCTTTTTAGAAAATATAAATATTTTAATTCTCTTTCAAATGCTACCTATCCCATTCAGATACACACAGCCATCCTCAAGACATAGATTTTAAAAATGTCTAGAAAAATTTTAACCTCAAATATCTCTGAAATTTATGAACCAATCACTTTGCCAAAAGAACTCATCCGAGAATTATCAATAATATACCTCTACAATGAATTTTGAAGCGAATAAGACAATTTTACTCTTGTAATAGTTGAACATATAAAACTCATTTTTTTCCATTTTTCAATTTTTACGTTTTTGTTAATAACAAAAGAACCGTGATAGCTAGAGAATTAATTTTTTTTAGAAAATATAGGTAATTTAATTCTCTTTCGAATACCACCCACCCCATTTAGATACATAGAGCCGTTCTCGAGAAATTACGATTTAAAAAAAAATTGAAAAAAATTTTAACCTCAAATATCTTCGAAATTTATGGATCAATCCTTTTGCCCAAAGAACTCACTCGATTGGCATATAAAATCTACCCCTACAAAGAATTTCAAAGTGATTAAGCCAATTTTACTATAGTTATTGAACGACAAAAATCACTTTTTTTTTTATAAATTATTTTTTTTCTCAAAAAATAATGAATAAAAAAACCTAAAAATTTAGTAAGTTATAGTACTTAATATCCTTTATAACCAAAAAAATATTCATGTTAATATCTTTTTTTAATTTCGAAATATAACCTATTTACAAAAAATTACGTTTTCATCAATAACTTATGACGAAATATAGCTACCGACTTTTTTTTTTTAAATTGTAGATAATTTTATCCTACATACAGAGAATTCATGATATATAAACAATATTTGTTCTAAATATTAAAAAAATCGAAAAAATAAATTTTGAAAATTAAAAAATGGCTATAAAAAAAAATTAAATTTTACAAAAATAGAATATTGATTTTAGAATATTGATATTCCCCAATTGTGGAAGCAAAATCTAAAAAAATGATCACTCTCCCGTTAAAATTGGTCGAGTAGATCATGAGATATCAGCGTATACACACACACCACACACACACACACACACACACATACACACATACACACATACACACACACACACACACACACACACACACACACACACACACACACACACACACACACACCCACACACACACACACACACACACACACACACACACACACACACACACACACACATCCATACGGACATTTTCTAAAAATAGTGTATTTCGATTCCAAATTTGCTAAATAACATTTCTAACACATTACCTCATAAACTTTTTTTTTTTACTATCACAAAGCTTCCTCTATGAGGAAGCAAAAATATAGGAAGACTCAAAATTATGATAATCCTTCAGTTGTACAATTCTAGTGTTTGTACTTTCATTTTTTTAGAAATAAAAGTCAAAAAGTTTAAGACGGGAATATCGATGGTCTAACTTCGAATAACTGTAATTATTTATTTCAATTTGTAAAAAATTTTACACAGATTCTGCAGTATAAATCAAATAATGTGAGTCTATAAGTTTCGAACAATGTTTGGTCCTAAGAAATATTGATATTATTCAAATATAATGCTCGAGCAACAGTGATTCATTAGAAATTGTATTAGAAAATGATAAAATTTATGAAAGAATTAAAGGGGTCGGACACCTTTAGAATAACGAAAAATCAATTTTTTTTTATTACATATTTTACTAAAAAAACACTTGTAGAATATGTCCCAATTAGTTTTAAAGCATTATCTATTTCTGTTTTAAGAATATACACAAAACACTGATAAAGCTTTTCATTTGTTTTTTGTTCAAATTACATTTTTCCCCTTGTATACATAATTATATAATCATATATTATTTCTACTAATTTTTTTTTCATTTCACTGTTCTTAATATATTTAAAATTCTCACTCTAAATATCTGTCTGTATATACGTTAAAAGATCCAAAAATAATATTTTAATCATTAATACAAAGATAAAAAATAAATAATATAATTTATGGACGGTATTTTTGACAAAAATAAAAATTTGATTTTAAAACTTATATAGTAGTTAAGTTGGCACCGTAACAACCTGGCTTATCAACGACAGCCTCTTACAGGCTCACAGCTCACTCCTTTATTGTAACAGTGAATCCACATTGCATGCCGTATACCGTATGCCGTATGCCGTCAGAAAAATAGTTGTTGTCCGAAATCTATAATATTTATAACTCTATGGTTACAATTCCTATAGGGCCGTCACACAGCTCTGAGGAACAGATATAAAGTACAAGAATAACATGGGTTATATATCTATATATACGAAGAACAGCAAGGAACAAGACTCTTGTTCCTTGTGTATCTCGCTGTTCCTCGTATATATAGATATACTAACCCATGTTATTCTTGTACTTTATATCTGTTCCTCAGAGCTGTGTGAAGGCCCATAGGATTTATAACCATAGAGTTATAAATCCTATAGATTTCAGACAACAACTTTTTTCTGACGGCATACGACATACGGCATACGGCATGCAATGTGGATTCACTGTAACAGAGCTGATTTTAACCTATGTAAAAGTCCGCAAGCAATGTAAACATGCACAGATGTCATTTCATATAAACACTGTGATATCAGCATCAGCACCTTTTCTATACAAAGTGTTGTTCTTAATTTTCATTGTTTCCAACGGATTTTGGAGTAAACATTTAGTGTATTATAATACGTAAAAGTATTTTAAATCAGTTTTTAAAAGTGTTTGAATAATACGTGTGACAGTTGAATTAATGTTTTAGAAATAGCTTTTAGTACTTGAACTTTTATTGGAAACTTTATACTTAAAATAACAGGGATTGCTACTAAAGAAAAATTAAGTCTATATTGACTATTACAAAAAACATTTAGTGTACAGATTTAAATCAACTTTTAAAGGAGGCGAAAGATATGCTATTGTGCAGAAAAATGTTATGGAACCTTCGCTTCTGCTAGAAAGCTACCATTATCAGCCATTGCCTGAATCTCACTATGATATAATTGACATTTTATTTTCTGAAGCAAAAACAGTTATGCACTGCAATAAATATGTATCAGTCGTATTCTCTTTATTAAGTAATAATATTATATGTGAAAAAGAATAATGAAGGACAAGTAAAGAAGTTCACCTTATCAGACATTAAAAGAAGATCAATATAGGAATGTTGCTGCTATTTTTTTCAAGCATTTGGCTATGGCGATACTGGCTTCATTACATGCATGAAGGATTTTGGATTTCTCAACATATTCTTTATTTACCTTAGTATATGTATAAGAATCTAATATATGTGATAAAGATTATTAAAAACATATGGATTTAAAAGCACCAAAGGATCTACATATTAAACCACTTAACAAACTTCACTGACTGATGTGGATATGACTGTTACGCGTGCTCATAGCTTACAAGTCTGATAGATCGTATACTGAGGTACCAGAATATTTGTTCTAAATGTAAAATATTTTTAGCGAAAAACAATATTTTTTTGTATTTCAGGGCAGAGATGGAGTTAAGAAATAAAGAAGAAGAAATAAAGAAGTATTTTAGTAATTTTATCTTTAAAGCTGTTTTCTACATAATGTAAAATTTTGAGCTCTGCCGTCGACTCCAGATTCAGAAACTGCATATATTTTAATGGGAGAGGTCCTAAAATTTTGGTATTTTATATGTCTATTGACTGAAGAGTTGTATGTATCCAATTTATTTGATTAAATAATTTTTTACGGTCAAAGATTGCTAAAAAATCTGAATTTCACTTAAATTTAAGATTTTTTAGCAATTTTTGACCGTAAAAAATGATTTAATCAAATAAATTGGATACGTACAACTCTTCAGTCAATAGTCATATAAAAAATTTTAGGACCTCTCCCATTAAAATATATGCAGTTCCTGAATCTGGAGTCGACGGCAGAACAAAAATTTTGAAATGGTCATATATTTGGTTAAAATCGATCAAAATTTTTTTTTGGGTCTCATTTTATCATAAATTGAATATATTTTTAGGATATTACTTCTAAATATTTCTAATTATGAAAATTAATTTTTTTCAGGTCATTTTATGAAGAAAATTGTAAAGGTGTCTGACCCCCTTAAATCAATCTTCACGTACAAACATAATGGTTAGTTGAAAATTATTTTGCAGAAAACTGTTACTTTCAAATTTTATACTGCAAAAAGATTGAAGAAAAAATCATTTTAAAGTTGTAATTTTTAAATCCAATCGAACCTGAATTGTTCCGGTTGGACAACTCTGATTTTAATTCTACAGACTTTTAAATGGGACTGGTCTCAAAATGTTTTTAAAATTACAAATGCGGAAAACGTAAAATGAACGAAGTATTCTCTTTTAAACGAAAGTGAACATTTTTACAAAAGCGTTCCTGGTAGAAATGTCAACCAGAAACTAGCTCTTTTTCACTTAACTTTATGGTTAAAAACGAACATTGCCTGTATTTCGTAATTATGTATACCAATCCGAAATAAATTATGGCATTTACACTGCATAAAATATGTATTTTAAGTAATAGTAGAACTTTTAGATGAACTATATTATTTTTGCATTATGATTTTGGCTAAAAAAATGCTTCCATTTAATTAACTCGTTAGCTATAAAATATGGTTTTTCTACCAGGGGTAGACAGATTATAAATTACAAGAATTATTGTTATAGACCTAAATAATATTTATATTCTTATAAAGTTAAAATTAAAACAAAAAATTGTTTAATTTTCACCTCATATATTAATAAAACAAAGTATTTCGTGTGTGTATCAGAAAAACAATGAGACTAATACTCCAGTCGAAACTCGATAAATCCCATTACAAGCAAGTTATTCGTATCAAGTGAACCATGCTTATCGGGCAACGGAGAGCGAAAGCGACTTTAATCGAAGCGCCAAAGCGAACGCTCCGTCTTCAGACGTCCACTTTTCCTTCTCTTCGCGTCAAACCGCGTCTCCCATTCATCTCTGCGGCTCTTTTCTTCTCTTTTCCTTTTGGCTCGCGTGTTCATGTAGTCGGCGAAAATCCCGTACACTTTCGCCGCGCACGTATCCACATAAATACAGCTCTGATGCGTGTATAGGTGGGAGGGACGCGGGCGCGCGGACGCGTCACGTGACACTGCTCGCGTCGGGGAGGCCACATCGCGCACGTGTCGCGCTCTTCGGTACGTATATACATATATACAGCGTGTCAATCGGTTCTCTTTTTCGTGAAAGTATAACGTTTCCTGCATTTCACGGTTTCCGACCGCAGCGAACGAGAGAAAGAGAGAACAGCGCACCGCGCCGCCGCGTCTGTGTAAAATGAGACAGTAACGAGCGGGTGGCACTGTATTGATTATTTCGCTTTATCTGGACTTTACTTTCCGGCTCTTTTTGCTATTTTATAAAATGTCTCGCGTTCGAGCACTCTTTTTCAGACTTGTTGACATAACTCCTCCATTCAAGTATTCTTTTCTTTCCTTTTTATTCTTTTTTTATTAAGGCCGCCGCGGAATATTTGAGAGCCACTCCGAAATTCGTCCGTGCATTTTTTACTTTCTACATAAAAGAAACATTAAAATGTGTGCCAACAAATCCGGGGTAATAAACTTAACGTACACAATAATTTTTACATTTTGCAAATTTCCGAAAAAATTTCACTTTGAGTGCATCTTTCAAATATCGTTATCTTATCATTTACAGGCTACAATATTAATAATATATTATCTTAAATTACTTGATTCTCATTTTGTTTTAATAAATCAAAACAAATCAAATTGTTGAGATAAATTTGGGAGTGAAATTTTACTGTGCCAAAAGGACCTAGAAACCCACAAAGCGCTAAAAAAAAGTAATGAGCCACATGCGTTTTTCCAGGTAGAAAGTAAAAGCTTGCGGCCAGATTAAAACCTGTTTACTCAATGAACCCGCTACTGTGATATCCTAAGTATACAAGCAATTTTTATAAAACATGTACCGTTAATACATACCGCAAGAAAAATAAATTTTTTACTTTAATATGTTGAAAAATAATTTAAATTTTATATTCCATTAAATTTTGTTTTAACTGTTAATGATTTTAAAGATTGACTCTCCTTTTTGGGTTTTGACCAATTATTCGGTGTATCTATAATTAATATACATGTCCTTCATATCAAAAAGCTTGTAACGAATGTTCGAGCTGAAAGTGATATGAATTTTCGCTCCACAGTACACCTCTACGATATTAATTAGACCATCACTCTTATGACTATCTCGAAAACGAAAAGTCATGGTTTTTTCCCCACCCACCGCACGACGACACAGAACGCACAGTCTAATTGCCGTGGAACGTCCTGGCATACGGTATGAAATTCCAATTAACGATTTCGATTCCCTTTTGCGTGGTGAAAAAAAGAAATGCGCGCGCACGATCCTCGGCGAAATGGACGGCCAGCCTCGCGTGACGTTTTCTTTGTCGCAGTTCCGTCGTCACTCGACCGAGAGGGAAAGTTCAAATTATTGTGTATCGCGTCTCCCTCGCAAGCGCGCGCTCTTCTCTCTTTGGAGAGCGATTCAGCTGTTTATTTTTCCAAGGCTGACAAACCGAACGTTCGCCGCTCTGTAATGTAATTGCTTTTCGAGAAGAACTGCAAAAATACGGATTCATAACTTTTTTCGCATAATTATATCAATTTATGCGAGGAAATATGGAGAGCGTCGAGTGGCTTTGTGTCGAAGTGGCTTTCATCAAGAGGAGGAGAGTATACAGAAATTTAATAGCCTCGGGTCGTTTCGCTGAAATATTGAAATACATTTCGCGGGGCTTTATATTCAACAATGTTGCCTCTTACATAAACGTTTCAAGCTTTTTTTTATACTAGCCAAATTCATGCGCGCTGCGCGCGCTATATGTACTTTTAATTTATTCCTTATAACTTATAAGCCGGAAATTTTTTTCTTTTAATTTTGATGCATCTTTAATAATTGATATAATACTGTAGTACATTTAGTCTTAACGAATACAAAATTTTGTATATTATTGACATAATTTATTCTAATATTAACATAATTAATTCTTCTAAGATTAAAACATTGCTTATTGTTTTGAATTTTACGGTGCAATTCAATAACTAATCGTATTGTGTTTTGAAATACTTTTCTACTTCTGGCCATCACTTTAACAAATAATTAAAACATGTTATTTATTTTTTTAAGCAACCAACATTAATTAGATTATTATTTATTTAATACTTTCCACTTTAATCATTTTAATTCCAATAAATATTCCAATAAATAATACTTAATTATCAAATAAATATGCACATTTAATTTTAAATTCTCGCGCCTTTTGTACAAGAGCCAATCACAGATCAAATCTGTAGAGGCTTCACTTCTTCCGGTCATCACTTTCTTAAGAAGGGAAAAAATGATTTCCAAGTAGGTTGCAGCGCAATCATAGCTTCATCAATGAGAAAACTACTGTCGTTTTCAAGAAACTTTCATTTTTTTCGACGAAATTAAGAAAATATCTTACAGAAGTTGGTAATTATAAGAGAAAATGTTTAAAATTACATTTTTCTATTTCGTAAGCATTAATAAGACATTAACCGATGCTTATTTAGAAAATATCACTTCATTATCATAATATTTCCATTGATTTAGGTAAACTTGATCTTCCGTATAATTGAGTAAATAAGTATTCACTCCGCTGCCTCAGAAAATATTATCACATCTCGATTTTCCTTCATTAATCCCGGCACTCTGCAGTTGCGAAACAAAATTAACAATTTCCCTAGAGCATCGATCCTTATTCCAAAGTTCCTACGCGCTTCAGCCCCCGATAATTAAGCGAGCTCCATTGATTTTCCGTCGTTTGGCCAGTAGTGATAGAGCTTCGGTGCAGCGGTGGCACGCAACTTCTCTATCTCCCCCTACCCTCTCCCTATCTCGGTTTGTCGCTGCAGCAGGGATTCCCCGGGGATCGCGACTCAACAGGTCCATATAATAAATCGCGAATACGTCGTCGTCGAGATGCGGCGTTATAGCGACGCGTTCGCGTGCAGCGTGTCTGCAGCCGCCAAACAAACTCGTTCCAAAGTCTGCAAACGCTAGACTGTTTCAATTATATCCTGCGTTTACTTGTTTGCGGTTATATCGGTGTTAGTCTGCGTTATTTAGGTTACACGGGTATTTATTGACTTATATTATAATAATAATAATGGTCTTTAAAAAGGATTTATAATTTTTTTAAACTATTGAATGCTATATCTTTTCTTAGACAACAATCAAAATAACCTGCCTGACGTTCGCCAAGAAAATCAGCAAACACAGTCATGAAATAATTTTTACGATCATTATGTAAATTATAATTGTAAGCACTTAAAAATAAACAGCATTAAGGTCGTCTTTTTTGTTTCACTTTCTAATTAGTGTAATAAGAATTTATTACACTAATTAGAAATAGAATTTATTTATTCTATTATTTCTAAAAGTAGTTAAGTAATATTTGAATACAAATGTTTTTTTTTTTTTAATAAATACATCATTTGCTAACAAAAGTTTCTCTGAGATATGCCTGCAGCTTATTAGAAAGTGGAATGGTCATATTTTGGAGATTTTAGTATTGTTTACAAACTCAAATTCAGAAAACAGCGTAGAATTCTTTTTATGAAATACATTTATCTTATTTTTAGTGTCAATTGCAATGTCTTTCGTGTACTAAAGTATAGAGTTGGTTCACGCGAGGAGTTTGAAAATGAACGAAACAAAACGCATTAGAAATTTAAATATGACACGTCAGTTGCGTTGGAAGTTTGTAAGAAATTAAATAAAACGATCATTCAGTTTTAGTTTTGAATAGATTACGACCTTGACCTTGAATAATTCAAAAAAATTTAATTGCGTGGGTATGAAAAAAAAATATGTTACGTCCTTTATTTTTTAATGATGCAAAAGTCTTTTAAAGGAATGAGTTGCAATTGGATGCACGAAAAATGTGGTTATTAAAAAACTGAAACACTCCAGTTATTCATAGCAAAGAGAAAAGTATCGGTATAAGGTCTGTAATAAATCAATCGTACCTATATATGTACGATAAATATATTTCGTTTCTAATTAAACGTCTCCTTTCGCATCACGGGCCGCGCGGCAAGTGCGGGAAAATCAATCTCGGCTAAGTGAAAAGCCAGAATTACCCGGCGTGTGATTCACCAGGACGTGCAATCAATTTTATTTCCCAACCGTGAGGCGAGGCAAGGAGAAGTGAAGAAGAACAGCGGTATAAACGTATCAAGACGGCATTGGCACATCATTATTTCACACCAGCCGCGCGTGATGGATGGACAGGATCGTCCTATCCCTCTAGTAACTGTCTCTCTCTCTCTCTCTCTCTCTCTCATTCTCTCGTATCTGGGACTCGCCGCAGTGAGACATCGTGCGCGCGCGCGTCTCTCTCTCTCTCTCTCTCTCTCTCTCACTCTATCTCTTCTGACTTATTCGTCGCGTGGGGATAAGCCCACATCCTCTCCCGCGGCATTTTCTTGCGAGCGCTCGCGTCGTCGTCGTCTCCAAGTGGTACGACTAATCGGGGACCTCGTTACGTAAGAAAAACCTCTCGCGCGGGGACCTCGAGATAGCCGCTGCACGCTCACACGCTTGAATGCCGCCGCGCGTTTTCTCTCGGTATACATGTATATTGCACACTTATAGACATACACGCGGCTCCGCTGCGCCGTTGACAGTATGCGCACGAGCGTGCGATGAGCTCGGAGCGATTTCACCGGCTGTATTATCGTCGCTGGCGAATTCAAAGGGACGCTGACGTTTTTGTCGTCTCTCGACGTCGCCGCGCTCTTAAGTTATGGTTTCTTCGACGTGGGTTGTTTTTTGCGGCGATGATGACTTGGTGATGGACTTTAAGTGGCTGCGTCAAGGCAAATGACAGCCAGCGCATTGTTCTGTCCTGAAAATGAATGAAAATTGAAAAAACGAAAGTTTCGGTTGAAAGAATAGTTTCAATCATATTCTTATTTACTGTAAAAAAATTTATAAATTTATACATCACAAACAAAATTAATTATTAAAGTAAATTCCATGTGTATTAGAAACTTATAATGTTCGTAAATTATATTTTCTTAAATAACTTTATTTTATTATATTGATGAAAGCCACGTCCTTCTCATAATACATAATTTGTGTAAAATTTTAGTATGAAAGTGTGTTCATGTTTTTAGAGAACTGGGTTGTAGGTTAAAGAGCTAAAATATAAGATTTAGTAGTTATAACGGGAATATAAAAATTGAGAAAAAGAAAGAGAGTGCTAATAGAAATTGATTACATTCAGTTTTCAACAATGATATCTCATTACTTATACAATTTATCCTTAATGTTGTAGAATGAGCAAATGTGTTTATGATTTTATTGCTACAGTATCCTGATACTTGATTCAATGTTATGCTTTTTGTGTTTACCGTGCCATAAAATGTTATACCATTTGCGGTTTTTCATTGCGATGATTGTCGATTGAATTCTTAGATATACGATATTCAAGGTCTATGAATTCGTTGCACTCGATTGACGTTACGCATCGGTACTGTCGCTCTGCAAATTATCGAACGAATGAAAGAGGAAGTAATTGGTCAGTTCTTTGTAGTCACTAAAAGCGCTCTACTCTGTCGTTGTATGTTCATTTGCTACGTATTCTTAGCAGTGTAGCTTATAGAGCTTTCAAGCTCATCAGATCATTTAAGTAGAAAGAGCTAAGCTTTTAAAAGGTTTTAATTTCAGCTTAATCATGCTTTACTTTATTGGTTATTTTTATTTTTCTGTTCGAGTACAGTAAATCGATTAAGTTGAAACAGAATGAAAATTCAACAATTTTAATTTCGCGAATATTCAAAACCTCTCCATTTCGCGAAATAAAATCAGTTGTTCTTCAAGTAACAATGAATTCGGACTCTAGTCATATCGGCATATCGATTCTATTATTATTGTATTTTGATACGTAAAGCTCTCAGTTTATTCAAAGCCGCTCCAAAAATGCCGCGGCTGACCTGAAACTGGACTCCAAAGCGGCGTTGGTCAATCGATTTATAAACGCTTCGGCCAATCAGAGCGTTGATGTGAAAAATCGATCTACCTGTTATGCCTTTTCTGGAAATAAACTTATAACCGTGCGCTTATGTACAATAATAGAGCCTCTTAACAATTGGAAAAACGCGACCTCTTTAACGAAGAGAACGGATAAAAAGAATGGGGAAATCGTAAAAAAAAGAACGGAAAACCACAACGCGTACATTTTGCCCAGTTTCCAAGCGAAAAAACAAGAGAACGCCAGTGGAAAAATATGTGTATTTACAGAAAATCCTTGAAAAAAAATATATATATATATAAACTCGTGAGAAAATGTGCTATTATTACTAGATTCTTAGGATTATTTGGTTTAATCAGCTTAATATGCAATAAACAAAAACAAATTTATGCAATTATATTGGTACCTTCCTTTGATCATAAATGTACACTTGTTAACGTTTGATCTGTATTAAGCTAGTTTCCCTGCTATTAGTATGATGGCAAAGCACTTACGCTCTTATCGATGGCTGCAATATATCAGCTATAATTAGTATATTAGCAACAACCACGAATCCGCATCAACTGATTTTACGGAATATTAGTTCGAGTCGAAAACGGAAGGCCGGAAGCATACGAGGCCGAATGAAAAGCTGAAACTGTACTGTTTAGTCAAGGAGTAAAAACAGCAAGAAAAAAAGAGCTCTGATAGCGGAAGCCGTGCTGTAAGAGAGGAAGACTAAATCCGAAAGTGTCGGAAGCCCGCATCACACTCCCTTCCCACGAAAAGGCTACAACTATATCTTAATCTGTTTCGAGCGCGGCGCGCGACTTCCTCGACTTTCGCCCGCGCCCGCGCGCGCGCAAGACATAACAGGGCGGTTTTATCGCTCCAGTCTTACGCGCACTTTTGCACATCGGAAACAAATCCGCATTCAAAATCAAATCATAAAGCCATATTCTCGAGGCGCGTGTATATACATATACCTACGGCCGAGCTGAGAATCATTTTTTTCGCATCGAGCTCCACAGGACGAGATGCCAAACTTTTACCAACCAACCATCCGTGAACTTTCGAAAACAGAAAAGCGAAAAAAGAAGCGCGCGCGCGCAGACGATAGGTATCGACAAGCCCCGGGAAAGTCCTTTCATCGGGCATATCTGCGCGCTCGAGGCTTTTGCGCAGACACATGTACATATACTCACTCTCTCGCGCGGGCGCACACACATAGACGCGTAGAGGAGCGTAACCTCCTTGCGCTCGTGCAATTTCCATCGGGTCTATTATTACCGGCATGCGCACGCGCGCGCATCGTCGAGTGAAAAGACCATAGCCGACGCGGGATTAAAACAAAACGGGCCACGAGAGCCGCTGAGCGCGAGCCCATTTACCGCGACGCCAACCGTACCGTAACGCGCGCCCGCGCACTAGCGAGCAAGCAAGCCCCGGTGTACCTACCTCTGGCTTTTCCATCCTCTCCTCGCGTATGCGCTCTTTTCTAGCCTATCCTCTAAGTATCCGTACGTGAGCGCAGTTTCCAACTAGGCACGAGCGGCTAATCGCCACCGACGAATGCACTGCGTCGCTGGGCTAAAAGTATACGTTTTTATCTCCGCTGAACTCTGCGTGTATATACCCTTATGAAAGTCGATGCAAAGGCAATTCTTTCGTTGTTTAATCGAACTGCAATTTATTTTTTTTCTTCAAAATTATCTTGGGTTAATAAGAGGAAAAATAAATAAATTTCATCCTTCCCATTATAAATTATATAGATACCATCAAACACATTTATTTAATACAGTTTGAACGACATTTTACTTTCTTGTATGTAAAAGAGCTTCTTTTTTAGATGAATTATAAACGCGTTTACCCTGTCTCTATATAATCTCGTCAAAATATTAGACAAAGTAAACTTATAAAATTAGCCAGAGGCGGGAAAAAAGGTTCTTGATAGGTAGCATAAACGTCGGCCCCGTTTACACTGCGAGCCGGAAAGATGCCCAGCAGGTGCATTAGCCCCATGCGCGCGTGGAGGAGAGAAAGAGAGATCCCCGGCTGTGCGCACTCGAGATAAGTAGTATATAAGTGTGACTTTATACGGGCTAGGTGAGCGCGTAATCGAGCCGCTTTCTTTCGTAATTAATATATACACAGCCTCGGCGAGCGCGCGATTTCAATGGAATTACACTTTACGCGGGCGCTTCACTCCTGCCCCCTCATTATGCTATTAGCGCTAGATACGTGCCGCATAACCGGGCAAATTGAACGATTCGAGCGGCTTCGTTCTGCTCGCTTAATTGAGGCATTTTCGAAGCAAACGATCGTTTAATTGCGAATGATGATGGCCCACAAACGCGCTCGGTCCCTCTCTCTCTCCCTCGCGCAAGATCGGCTGTGCCATATTTGCGTACTTGCGTACTGCCCTGTAAGTGTACGCCATCGTCGGTGACTAATTTATGAAAGTGTTTTCAATAGCTAAGCTCGCTGCGCCGGCAAAGTTATGTATCAAGATCAGCGATTCGTATTCCGCGTTATATATACGCCGAAGATTGTGAAAACAAGAATGAACGGCGAGCTGTAAGGAAAGAGTATTTTGCATGGCCGAGGATGATGATGATGATGATTCACTTGCCGCGCTGAATAAAAAAAATACGTTTCGATTGAGGTAATGCTTTGCCTTCATAAAGTTTTAATGACCATTACGGCTCTTATGCAACGGTAATTGCATAACGCTACTTTTCATCTTCTGCATAATATTTTCTTTGGTTTAATGAGATTTGTACAAGGCTTGCAGCAGAAACCATTGTATTTTTCGAGATAATTGTTTTTTGCTCTCGTTACGTTGGCATTCGTAATAATGATTCAATTTAAACGAGTAAAAACGTAATTTAAATCTATAACAAATTAAAACTTTATTTCAAGATGTGATATGAACTAAAATTTCTTATGTCCAAAAGCATAATGCGATTGTAAAGGTATCTCGAAGAATAACATAAATGAAACTTGTCACTGTGGGAACCGTGGCAAGATTACCTCCAAGAAGAGGTGAATGCAAGTCACTCTTTCAATTCCAGCGTTTGAACCTTCACTCTCGTTAACTTTCATGACAACTTCGTACCAATTACGTGCCATGAAAATCTCTAAATACCTGTATCCATACAGGTGATCTATAATTCTTTTGTTGAGCTCGGGTTACGTAGTAGCTTATCCGTCCATCTGTCTCTCCTTTTTTTATCGCTTTCTTCTTCTACCTACCTATAAGGTTGATCATTACAGTTCTGAATCTCTTTGGGTATCACTCTCATGTTTGATCTCTTTACACGGTTGTTTTTATTTTTAAATCCATACCCTTAATTAAATTTACAATGGTGCATAAGAATACAAGTTTCAATGTAAGATTTATGCAATTGCATATGGTTTCCCTGTTATTCAACTTTTACCTTATAAACTTCTACCATTTTCAAATAAACCATCAAGGCGTAATTATTGGATACGGTATTAATTTTTTCAATACATTGTGTAATGCTGCACTGAGAGAAATGATGTATTAAAAATGACTATAATATATAGGAACGTGGTCCTGGTGGAAATTTGTCTATCTGAAATGGCCAACAATCTCAATAAATAGGTAGAAAAAATGGCTAGTTAATAGGCCCCGGTGAAACGCTTTTTCTCCCATTATTCGCACATTTAATAGATTGGACATAACCTCAAAATTTTCGTTTTAAGTTTACTTAAAGAATTGACGTTAAATTGGATGGTATTCAGCTGTAACTGATAGCTACAGTAGTCCTTTTGAAGATATTACGTAGAATGTATTTATTGCCATTAGATTCTGTCTCGCTCACTCCTTGTCATAACAACAGGCCTTCTACTAGCCATTTCCGGACTAAAAAAACTGATCAGTTTTAATACCTTTAAAATACTTAAGAACAAGCTTGTGTTTGTCTTCGCAAAACTCATTCTATTTTTCAATCTATTAAATGTACGAATAATAGGGAAAAAAGCGTTTCACCGGGAGCTAGAAACTGAAAAAGGGAAATTCCCATTTTATAGCAAGTTTTTAATATAAATGGCCAGTTAATAGTTAGAAAATGTTTTGGATTTCCACCAGGGTGGGACAAATCTCAAATACCAAAATTTTTACTATATTTTATAATAAAAATTGATATATACATAATAAATAAATAATTGCTACGTACATAATAATTTTTACTATAAAATATAGTAATAATTTTAGCATTTGAGATTTGTCCCCACATTCCTATATATTATAGTAATTTTTAATACAGCATTTTTCTTAATATGCATAAGTAATTATGGTCGAATTCCCGCTGAGTCAAGGTTAAAAGTAGATGCCGCCCACCTGGTGGAAATTTTTAATGTTAGACAATTCTGAAATACTGAGATTGTCAAAAAATGTATAAAAAATGTAAAAATATAAAAAATGTTATATTTGTAATAATATAAATATAGTAGATGGAAAAAATTATGATTAAAAGAATAAAATATAGAATAATATTAGTAATTTAGTCACAGATTAAAAATTTTAACGTAATCATGTTGATTAAATGTTTCGACGTGAGTTTATTTGTATTAGCTTGTAAAAGTTATTCTTTTACATATGTCGACTGGTACTTGATTCGTTCTGCTTACAAATTTACATAATCTGTTTAATTTAGCCAAAATTTTAGTGGACACTTCAGGGAAGTAAGGTGACCTATTAACATTTTGAAATATATAGATATATATTATATAAATTATTTCAAAAACATAAAAAGAATCATCGTAAATCTATATAATCATATGAAAAAGAAAAACATATGAACAAAATGACGAATAGAATCAACAAAAAAATATTTTTCTCCGCAAATCGAATAGCTCGAGGAAGCTCTGGAAAATATTTGCTCCGGCCCACGTGAATCCCTCCGCTCGCAAATACATCATCTGGCTTCCGGCGCAGAAAGCACGGCACTTGCGGCGCCGTGAGCTGACAAAAAGTGCGGCCATCAATCCCCGTTCGCTCATGAACGCTATAGCGATGAATCAATCGCTGCCCCGGCAAAGTTTCCAAAACCTCTGGGCATCGAGCTACAGCAGCAGCCGCAGTTCCTCTCCCGGCAGCTGGTTTACACATAGTGGGGAGTGAGAGCGCGCGGACTATAGAGAGTACAGAGCTAGATAAAAAGAGAGAGGCGCTAGGCGCGCGCACGTGGAAGGAGAGCCCGCGACTATCCCCATATATCGCACTGTGAGCATATACACACGCGGCGCGTGTACGAGCGAGTGAGCGAGCGAACGAGCGAGCCAGCAAGAAGGAGCGGAGGAGGTGGGGTACGCGAGCGTGTGCGCCAGCCGTACCCGAGAGCCGGAGGAACATCGTCGGCCAGTCAGCCTGAAAACACCGAGCCGCGCGCCGTCGAGAGACACAGTCGCGAGCGCGCGAGAGACCTGTCGCGAGTTTTCCCCGCCTATACACACTCATATACACATATAGTCACCGGCAGACGAGTCCCCTTCGCTCGAGCGCGCGAGACGGAGCTTTCCAAGCTCGGCATCCGTGCTTTTTGTGCGCGCTTGTGTGTGTGTGCGCGTGTTGCTGCGCCTTCGTTTTTGCATTCGCGAGTGACTCCTGAAGTGGATGCACGTATACACGCGCACCTGCAGCGAGACTACAGGACGACGGGAGGAGCGACAGCTGGATGTGTGTGAGTAGGCAGAGTTGTACCAGTGCCCAGAGCCATTGTTTGCCCAGTGTTTTTGCACGATCAAGTGGATCCTACGAGCCCTCTTATTGTCTTCGGGGAAGTGCTTATTACGAGTGTACTAGTTCGGAGAGGCTTTTCAGAAGCCGAGTAATTCATGCCTTTTTCGATGTGCAGAGAGCTCGACTAATGGACGAGCAGGACGGGGTACCGTGGGAGGGGGGGATGGCGAGTTGCACTGCTGCAAGGATGAAAAAGCTCGCGGGAGAGGCGCGATTTTAAAAGTCCGTACCTGCGACTTTCTAAAACAAGTGTCATGTGATCAGGCGCGAGCGAGCGAGCGAGTCAAGTGACTCTACGGCCGTTTCGTTTAGAAAATCGCACACATGCGCACACACATGGCTCGCACCGCGAGAGAGAGAGAGAGAGATACGGCTTATTTATTATGCGCTCGCGCACCGCTGCGGCTGCTGCTCGCCGCTCGTATTCCGCGTAATGGAGGATCGATTTTATACCGCGCGCACACACACTCTCGTAGCGGTAAAAAGCCGTAGTTGTGCACTAAAGCGTTTTTGCGCGATAGCCTTTATCTACGCTCGGCGCGTTCGACGAACGAAATTTCCTTGCGTTACCGTCTTCAGCTAACTGCATTGTGACGAGAATTAGCATTGATTTTTGGTAGGCCGGGGAAGCGCGAGTGTCGATTATGCACGCGCGAAACCGCACTCGAAAATAGCGGCTGATTTTGAGCGCTGCCGATATTCATTTTCAGTCGTGTGTCACATGCAGCGAGGTTATATAATTTTAAAACAAGGAAAATTTTACGCGACTAGGTATATGTGTACACCTACAATTATTAACAGCGTACATCAGCAATATTTTCGGATGTTCTGACCCAATTCATATATTTAGCGCCGCGTACCGACAAGCATCCATTATCGAGAATTTTAATTTTCTAAGAAACTATAGAGATGAATTTAGTAATGGTCGCGATCAATTGTTTTAATTACTGTACGATTTATTTATAAATTTGCGTCTTGTATACATGAAAAAACACTGCCAAAGTTTTCCTTTTTCAGCAAACATATGACACAGTAAAATCGGTTCCCGTTCTTGTCACAAAAAAACGAGTCGGGAATCCGGATCTCGAGTTTTATTTTCGCAATATTAATGGAGTCTCCGAAGTTTCTTGAAATGTTTATATCTGCATATTTATTGTAAAGGAAAAAGTTGCCAGAATGACACTTGAAAAACAGAGTGCTTACAATTCTTATCACATTCACAAAATATAAACGTATCGATAAGAACAACTTTGGACTGTACGTCAAAGCAGTGTATTCGTATGCCCGTGACGTCGCCTTGGAAGTTTGTCCGAAAAGAAAGACAGAACGCGAGCGCACGCCGAATTAGCATCACCAAACAAACGCGACAGAACAAGCAATTCTCCGGAGAGTAGCACTCAACAATAATCAGTCGAGAGGCGTCTTGCGACACACGGCACGTCGCCGAACATCGATTGCAAAATGCTTCCTTCCAGAAATAGCTAAAAATACCTACCGCTGGCTCGCGACAGAGCTGAAGGGGACAGGCGAAAAAAGCTAGCGAAAAAAGCCAAAGAGAGCGAAAGCCCCACGGGCGGGCGCAGACAGAAAGAAAGGAAATGCGAGCCCGGGCGTGTCTGCAAAAGTCCTCCGCGAAATAAATGAAAAAGCCGATATTCCTGCCTCGCGGCGAGTGTACAGTGAAAGTGTCGCTCGCTGCAGCCTCTCTCACCGCGCGGTAAACGCATAAACAGCCGATTTCTGGGCGCGACTAAGAGCCGCGAGGTGTCATCGCGCGGATATGAGCGAACATTCAGGGTCAGCTGTCGCGCTTGACAGTTTCGCGCACCACGAGTAGTACCTACAGCGCGACTCAAGTGCGCGCGCGCCTTCTTTTTTTCCTCGCCGCGTAAGTAACGCAAGCGCGCTGGCTGGAATTAGACTGAGAAAATTGTTTGCTCGCGAGAAGCACTGCTGTGGGTCCAAAGAGGCCTTTGATGTCCGAGACAGTCCTTACTTTTCGGCCTTTGAGAGGGCTTTTCGCGACTTTTTGCCCCGCTTCCTTTGACGTTTGACTAACGTTCATCATTTAGAGTGCGCTGTTTGTTTTTTTTCCTTACTTGCCGCACTTTTAGTCTAACGGTAAATTAAAAGACCGATGGTTATGGTTTTTCAAGTTATGAAACTATAAGGCATGCGACACGCAACCTTTCAACGACACGTATTACTTTTCGAAGTGTATAACGCGGTGTTATTAGCATATAAATTGTCGTATCTGTGATACAGCGTGTTGACGTTAAATTTTTAAATTATCTTTAGTACTATAGGTTGCACAGCTGTAAAGACAATCTCGTAATCTAAATATTTTGAAAGATTCCAGTTCGCTCTTTTTTCATGGTAACTTTTTTTTAATGTTTTTTCGTCAGATTTTTCACAGAGTAAAAACATTTCGAGATATTTCACAATTCTTAATTTTGAAATATTCAAAAGAAATACTTGTAATCTTTGGATAAATACAAATTATAAATTGTGTTGTTTCCGTGAGAGTATTATTTAGGTTCATTGCTAGTTCATCGAACAAAATCTTATTCAGCCCATGACTAAATATACAAAAGGTTACTTGAGCACAAAAAAGACTCATTTGACATTGGACTGCAAAAAAATGGCCAGTAAGATAACTGTTTTTTTTTTTTTTTGCACGCAAAAAGTGTTCATACCTTATAGATATATTTAGCCCATTCTGGGAATATCCGTGGATTACTCGAATGCTTTTGTCATAAAAAATAAAAAGCTAACCATCTAAATTAAGTTATTACATAACGTGATTTCACGAAATTAGAATAACATTGCCGTTCATTCTCAAGCGAGTAATGAGCACTTTTTAAATATCCATAATCATTCCGCTAACAATAAAAAATATTATTCCAATTGCTGCCTCTTACGTAACCCGTCATTTCGTAAGCAACATTAAATTAAAATATATAAGCAAGAAAAAACAATAATAATAAATTGTTTCTACTTGACTTGCGACGGTAAAAACCCGCTGGTAATTCCCGTCGACTCGCGTCAAGCGCTTGTGCGCGTACAGAAAACTCCAAAAGTCCAGCGCGCTCGCGCCTCATAATGTCTCCTAAGCACGCCACTTACTCGCTATTTGTTTTGACTCGGTCGAGAAAAGAGGAAGAGGGAGTATAGTAAGAGAGGTGTCACGGGAAGCCAAATACGGCACACACCGGCATCGCCGCCCGGAAGTCGTCGCGTACGCGATGATCCAGCCCCGACTTCCGGCGGGGTTCACTCGCAGCGCAGCCGCTTCTCTAATTGACTCTCCCGACAGGCCGTAGCCCCCCTTTGTATTCGCGCCTCCCCGAATTATTTTCGGCGATGCATCGCTTAGAAGACCCGCGCGTGGGCCGCTCTTTTGTTGGACGCGTAAAAGGACACTGCGCCGATGAGCCAGCCCCGCTCGATCGCGCGTATATAACATACCGGAGCTGACCGAGGTTGGCAAACGGCCGCGAGAGACAAAGTTTTTGCGCGACCGGAGCACTCGATGTAATGGATTTTTTTCTTCTCTCGCGCGCGGCGCTGCTCCGCGTTACGACGGAAATACGCGCGAACGGTCGAGGCGCGCGTGTCAAGGCTCTCGTTGTGAACGGCCCGTTTGTTTTATGACTGTGATAAGCTTCGCAAGCAAACTGGACTCGGACTGCGTTTGTATGCAGATGCTAGTTGACATTGAAAGTTTCTTTCTTTTATTCTTGTTTCAAGAAAAAGAGTTAAAACGGGAGACGCTCACGAGCAAGCGTATATAAATCAAAATGTATAAAATTTATATAAACATTGAAAGATTGTTTGATTATGCATTTTTCTGTATTAAGTATATTAATTATCATTGAAATTTTATTTATAATATTAGTCATCGTGTATTTCGAAGGTTAAAATACATTAATAACGCCTTTCGTGCGGCTTATAAGAAAATCTTACTTTCTAATGATTAAAGCGTTAAAATAAAGTAATCGAGGCGGCAGTGAATGAGCGTAATAAAAAGCACAATGCTTAGGACAATATTACGAAAGTAACTTTCGCTGCGTATATATAAATATACAAATAATGACATCTATTCGGCACCAGCGGGCACACGTGCAGGAGGAGGAAGCACGGGTATTAGCATTTATTGAAAGGCGAGTCGGCTATACACTATTATGAATGTATCCGCGGCGAAGTAGAAATTCATCCGTGCAAAATTAGTTCCGTGAGAGCTCGCAGGGCATTACGCGCGAAAAACGCAATTTCGCCACGAAAACGGCAACTTTCACAATGGACGATAAAGTGACACTGCAATCGGGCGCATAAATAATCGCGACGTCGCCGGCCGTTCCCCTCGCGTACGTCCATTATTATTCGGCCGGAGCGCGCTCAGTGAAAAAAAGAAAGTTCGTCCCCGTGCAAATGGCCGAGCTGACGAAAATCGCACGACATCTACGCTCCTAGCGCGCATCCACGAAAACGATCGCCGTAATTCGAGAGTCGTTAAGTTCGTTTACGAGGCCGACACGATGAGGGCTTATGGCGCGCGGTGCAAACGCCTATATACACTTATATGCTCGATTCGCCGGGCGCGCGCTTTTGCGCAACGCTCTTTAGCATAGGGCTCGGGCCGCGCGAGTGGTGCGAAAGTTTTTAGAAAGGAGCAGCTGTTTCGCCCTCGGGGGAAAAATTCGCCCGACTATCGGCAATTTCTGAAGTCTGCGAAGAAAGAGAAAACTGGCATTTCGTGTTTCGCCGTTCGCATTTGAATTTGAAATCAAAATTGGAGGATGGCTTTTTGCTTTTGGCCGGCTTCTTGCGTAATCTGCTTCTTTCGCGACCTGCTTTTTCCCTTTGCTGATTTTGTGTTTCGTAATGTTTGCTATCAAAACAGCATAGTCAAATAATTTTATTAATTTATACGCAGCTTATTGAGAGCACCGAAATTTCTATAAAAGGATTTTTGGTATCTTATTTTCGTCGTGATTTTTAACAGATTTGACACTCTTAATCTTTTGCGAAATTGGGCTAGTTTAAAGTCAAAGAAAAAATCCTCTCGTATCCAATTTGCGTGAATAATTTTAGTGACAAATGAAAGTGCGCCGAGCAGAAAATAGCAGGCGCGCGATGGATTTTCCGTGCGCCTTCATCCCATCTGGAACGAATGGGACGTAAGGAGATTATATGGGCACTTTTACGTGCGCTGAGAATGCAGCGTGAGAAAAGTTCGTTTCAAAATCCTCCCGTAGACTTTCGTAATTAAACTTTGTAGGTGCATTCCTTTACAATGCTTTTCTCTCGCGGACTCGTGAAATTCTTGCTCGCCATAAGTAAGGTGGAAAAATCGATCGATCGTTATCTCATTAAATCTGCGAGAAACCTATATAGTTGTAGCTATATATAAAACATGTGAGTCATTTAACGTTTTGAATAGTTCGTAAAATTGCAGATTTCTCGAGCCCATAAATCCACTTTACACGTTCTAGAAAGCGTTTTGTTAAAATATAAAAATGCGTGGACGATGATTTTCGCTCTGCGCAGAATAACGTGTATCCGCAAAACAAGGTATCGGCAAGTCGTGCGACATCGACGGTGAAAAAAGCACGAATTATGTTCAGGCTTTCGGATATGGCGTGCGTATTACTCATTATCGGTATGGAGCCTCCGTCGGGGGGTACGTACATCCAGCGTAGCTTTCGTGCGCGTTATCAGGCTGTGACGTCTTCATATACGTGTCCTCCGCGCTGACGCATTAGAAACTTCATTTTTCCTATACATTCGCCTCGCTGCATAATGCGCGATTCTTTTCGCGCTGGCGTCGAAAAGTGAAAAGCTGTGACTAATGCTCTTTTGTGCGCTCTTCGCTTCGCCACTGATGCACTTTACGTGTACTTTGGCGCCTTTCAGCACTGCTCCGATAAGAAAGTGTGTTTCTCACGCGGTAACAAGCTTTTGGCCATTGTTTTATGTTTATTGTAAGTGGCTGACTTATTTTGTATAATCGAAATATAATCGCTCGTATTTTAATTTACTGTAAAAAGTTTACTTTTTCAGATCGAATTGATAGTCAAAACGAGTCGAATTAATGTTTAGCCGATAAATATGAAAACCTGCTGCTATATAATGATATAAAAATGCAAATCTCTCGTGTTAGCTTTCTAGAAACTCTGAAATTGATTAATATTAGCAATATAATAACATACATATAACCAAAGTATTACGAGGTGAAACTGTAACAATTATCCCGCAAGAGCATTAATAAGTAACCGCTAATTAATGTTGACTGGCTGGACGTCAATAGAAAAACGAAAAGACTCTATCAAAGTTTCTAATCTTCGTTAAAATGTAAATAAGTCTTGAGGGAAGAGAGCAGCGCTGATGCTACTCGGAAAAGCCCACATTCGCGTAGCATCTCCGCAGCCTCAAAGTTAAGAGAAAACCGGGGAAAATCCTGTAGGGGTATACGGGAAAAAAAGTCGTCGGAAGCACACACACATGCCGAGGAGGAAGACGCGTGTACGCGCGCACAGCGCATGAGGCAAGACAGAGACGGGATTGTTGACACTGAAAAGTGCGCGCCAGCACGCGGGAGAGGAAAGTGGCGGGTCGCGAAAGTTGCCGCGAGACGCTATATCTGGCGGCGGCCTTCCAACTCTCCGAGGAGGGAAAATTCGCGGAGCGCTCGCGAGAGGCTTTCGTGCAGGCTCGGAGCCAGTCGCGATTAGGTCTTAACGTCCTCTACTTGTTGTCGTGAGGGAGAGCAACATACGACAAACACAGGCGCACACACGCTTGTGTATAGCGCACACTCCTAAAGGCTTTCTCCGGATCACGAACTTTTACTTTTGCCGCCCGAGGCGAATTCACGTGCATTATACAACTCGACGCGGGAGAGACTCGCGTCTGTATGTGTGTGTATGTGTATAAGCATCTCGAGCTTCATCTTCCTCGGGATGCGACGCACCGCTCTTGTCTACATATTTATATGCGCCTCTAAGAAATTCGACTCGGCTCTTTCTTTTCGTTTGTCGATCAAGTTCGGATTTATTATTTTTCCATTGTTGCTTTTTTAATTTAACACTTTAAGTAAGAATAGTGAAAAGGCTCGCTGTGTTTTTCTATGAAATTTTTAATGGTGCACATATTTAAATGGAGTGACTTCCTATTTTAATTGAAGTGAAAGTCATCATAATTGAGTGATAATTCTACTACTCAATACCTTAATGTGACAATTTCATCATTCCTAAGAGGACTTTTCATTTCGGAGAATCCCAAGTGTTGAGTTATATTTTAACACGTGTTTTTCATTATAATTTATTCAATTTATACCAAGAAAGTTTATATTGTTTTCCTAAATATGATAATCGTAGAAAATAGAATTTTCACTTTTAAAATTAGAATTTCAGTTATATCTTGTTGACTATCTTGTCAAAAATGATTAACCCAAGTAAAAACGCCGTTCACCTGTCTAGCCCCGGGGAAAGCGCGGTTAAAGTTCAGAATGAGGAACGAGCTCGTGCGGTATGACCCGTACTCATACAAATATATATGTGCTATTATATTGCAATGTTTCCTCACCTCTAACCGGGTTTTCCTCAACTTTCCCTGGAAGTAGATTATACTTTTGGATTTGTATTTTTAAATCGTAAATAATAATATAGGTTATGCGGGCTGCCTGTTAAAGTGTATACAGAAACAAAAAACTTTACACGTATGTCGTCAGTACAAGAATATACTTTTTCACACTCCGTGCGCAAAGCGTCCACTTTGCGCACGCTCGGCCAAAACCGTGCTCGCAAAATCGAGCTTTGCACACGTCGTATAAAAAAATAGTGTTCGATACACGAGTGAGAAAGTGATTTTATTCTCGTGTGGCCTTTCACCCTCGCTTCGCTCGGGCGCAAACGTCCACACGAGGATAAAATCACTTTTTCGCACTTGTATCGAAAATAACTATTTGAATGTCGTATTATATTAAGGCCATGTGGATTCAAAAATCAACCCAAATTTACTATTTAATAAAATAACTATCAAACATTTATTTAAAAAACGCAATTCTCACGCTCTTCGTATATGTAAATACTATGCTCAAAATTTTTTTGATCAATTCTATTGGTATTTCTATAAGATATGCTGTTTGAAAAATGATGTCGGTATCACACATTTCCTTAAGTTATTTTTAAATTTTCAAGAAGTATTATATAAACTTTACTAGAAAGATCACACTTGTATCTACTTTTAAAAAAAGTTGTATCAGATTGAGTTTCACTAGAAGATGCTCTATTTTTGTTTTTGCTTCTTAACGAGCCGACCTACATTAGCACAGATAAAATAGCCGGGATGAAATACATTATATTTAAAAATAGATTCTTTTCTTTACAATCATGCAGTACTTAAAGAAATACTTAAAATAAATACTGTGGTAGAGGCGTTGAATAGTACAGTAGTAACAGCAAGAATAATCTAAGAAAATAAAATCTTTTCGTTATATAAAATAGTAAAAATTCACTAATTTAAATATTTTGCCGAAATTAATAGGAATTGCAACAGAATTGTACAAATATGGACTTAATTAAACGAAGTCTCGAAAAGACATATGCAATGTCTCTTTTAATTAAGAAAATTAAGGCAACGAATATATTAAAGCATCAAATGTAGGTAACTAAAATGTATGAAGATATATCAGTGTAAAAGTTTCGCAATTAAGATGTCATAATAATAGAGTTTCATACGTTGCGGGCTTGCAGTAAATTTAAATTATGCAGAATATGATGTATGTATGTGAGAACTGAAATTAAAGTAAACCTTCAGCCAAATATGCTAAAAAACAAACGTAATTTATGTTATTTTCTTCCTATATGAATTATAAATCTTATAAAAATGTTTGTTTCATTTTGTACGTAACTGACATACTTACATGTACAAATTCAAACAATAGATGTTGTGAAACGTACCAAAATAAATAACATTTACAGCACTACGGAATTAATAAGCCTAAACTAAAAAGTTAATTATTCTATTACTAAGACCGCAACATTATTCTTTATTACAAGAAAACGTTAGTAGAGCATTCTTTGTCAATTTCCTTAAACATTTTTCTACCGTCTTTCTCTTCTCGATGTCATAATCTATAAATTTTTATGGTATACTTTGCATAGATGATTACCATTAAAACTATACAGCCTTTTCGTGCATATAATTTCGTGTGTAAAAATATGAGGTCAACCCGATTGCCTCATCTTTCTGTGGTTGGCCGCATAATATCGGTAGTAAAAGGATATTTTCTATGCGCTGCCTCTGCCTCATGTGCATATTTATAAAACATATTTGGCTATTGAATTCATCTGCTATAAAAATGAGTAGATTACTTTATACATTATTTACGGTTACGCCACCCATAAATATTTCGTGGAACTCTTATGCATTGCACACGCAACGGTGTGCCAGAATCAAGAGCTATTATTCGTACAAAGACATGAAACAATTTTGTCGTACTACTGCCACTTATACAAACCGTGAAACTAGCCATCCTTAAAGCTACGAAATCTCGACCTCGAAAAGGCAAGAAAAAGACACATACACGCTGCGCACTTGGAAGGCAGGCTGTATACTCGTCCGCGGTCTCTCTCAAAAGTCATTACGATTTCGCGACCCGTCGGCCGACTCGCTCGCGTAAATCGGGGCTCGCCGCACTCCGACCTGCATTTTCAAGGTGCGCGCGCGTGTGCAGGCGATAAAACCTGCAGCGCGCGCGATTTCTAAATGCCCCGTTATATACGTTTCGTTTGCCTGCCCGCGTTTTCTCGGCGTCTCGCCGGCTCTTCAGTATTTACACCTCGTTATTGCCTAATTAATGCGGCCACGCGTGGAGGTACGCACGCGCGACTTCCGAGAGCGAGCCGAGGAGCGCCGCGTCATAATTGGTTTAATGTAGAGATAACGCGGCTGGGCTTTCTTTGCACCTGTTTTTCTCGCTTTTGCGGAGGCGCTATATGGAGCCTCTTCATGGGCGTAGACGCGGACGCGCGAGTACTAACTTCGTTAAGCTAGAGTCAGTAGAGTATGAACTATATTTTAAATGCAGATTTAATATCTTTATAAATGTATGGATCTTTGGTAGCTCTTTCAAACATATACTTGAGTAAGACTTTGATAATATTTCGTATATAACATGATGAAAAAACTTACCCTCAATTTGAAATATTATATATAGTTTATAATCACTTAATGCCAATCAGCCATAAGTATGTGGAGAAATCATGCCAATGGCCACTTTGATTGAGCCTTATTTGCGTCACTTGCCGTCATCTTTATCAAGCCGTGCGCTCACATAATCTCTGTATTTCATTGACAATTTTGAAAATTTATTCTTCGATTATCAAAGAAAATTTCAATACATCTGAAAAGTGGTTTTCATCGTTTATACTTTGCAGAGTAATCTCATTCGATTAACGTTATAATGATGCATGAAAGAGATTAGGTCATTATACAGTTATACGGCTCGTCTTGCGAAACGTACACGACAATTGGTGAGAATGTAAGCGAGTTGCTCATGCGACAGAGCGTTTACTTCATATTTGTAATGTTTGTAACACAGTTCTGGAAAACAAGCACGAAGCTAATCAAAAACCTCAATTTCCTTTTCTACTTTCTTCGTGTCGAAAAGGACTTTGATATTTTATATCATTATAAGCGCATCAGATGCTTTTACACGATACAAAGCGAAATTGCCAAAAGCCAATAACCACCGTATATTTATCTTCGACGAGTATAGAAAGTTTGTGTCACCGAAGATATTAGGTATGGGGAAGAGGACGCTGTAGCGATAGAGACGTACAAGTGTAGCATGACTTTTTTGCGGATTCCCAGACGAGGACGAAACGTGCCTCGAATTTTTGTTCGTGTCAATAGCATCGCGTTTCAGCGCTTAGAAATCACTTGTTTTCTGGTTTGTAGATGGGATGTGGAACGGCGCTTATTTTTACCTTCTATTTGATTTATGGCACTTTCAGAAAGTCTGCGATACTTGCAAATGATAATTAATTATTCGCTTCGAGCAAAGAGGATTAAGAACTGCGGCTTATTTGGAACGAAACGATTCGTGTTAGCAGTGAATATAAATTTTCCGTAAAATTAATCTTTATACGAGCGAGCATCATTCGCGATTCCATTAGAATATTTTCTTTTATTCGCTCGAAACTTTCCATCATTATTTTCTTATGAATTTAAAATGTGCAAACATCCTTTGTTTGCTCAACATACGTGGATCTTATTATGTAAAACATATTAATCCGAATCGTAATAATCTCATATATTGAGTTGAGATCGACGTTTTATTACTTGAGATAACGTGCGTTTAATTGCTTTCGTGAGAAGCCGCATAAGAACAATTGTTATTCAACTCTATGTGATTCTATCATTCTGTGAGCTGCGGTTTTTCAATTATCGCTATATTACGGAATTCTTCTAAAATAGGTCAGGCTGCGGTTGCACATAGTCAATTATCAAAACGATGACGTATCACGCGAGTATACATGCAAATTAAGTAGGCTAGCATGAGTTTTGTGACATCACTAAGGAGTCCACATATTGCAGTTGTAAGTAAATATCATCTGTCAATAATTGTCGCATAAGAAAACTCGGGTGAACATTTTTAACCTCTGACACTTCATTAAAATAAAAAAAAAATTCAATCTCCCAAAGATCACGTTTCGGCTAACGATGACGAAAGGAGTAAAATAGCGCGGCCAAAACGCGCGTGCTGGCGCGAAAATAGCGCCAATTAGCGCCGATCGAACGAGCCATCAGTGCGGCGAACGCCGAAGTTTCGAGAGTCAATAACCCGCAGGCTGCTGTTGCTGTGTGACCGCGCGCCTGATGAAAAAAAAAGAATCGTCGGCTTTTGCTTCTCCAGCGTTCGTCGCGATATTCAATTTTAGATCCCACATACGCGCACGCGTCTCGTCAGCAGCGTCGCCGTTGACGACGACGGGGTTTCGAGGTCGCGAGCTTCTCCTCGTACGTGCCTCGATTAATTCTCTCTTTCTCCCGGCCGCACGCGCGAGTATACTTTTCTCGCGCTCTCTTTTTCTATACCGTGCGCTGTATGCATGTATCGTGACAGCAGCGACGTCATCGGGGGGAGCGCGCACGAGCTTTGTGCGAGAAAGAAAGAGGGAGGGAGAGAGAGAGCGAGAGATCCGGCGACGCTGAATTAGAACTGATGTTTTTATTCCGCGCCAAGTTACGCTGGCGGCGCCGCCTTTTTCTCGCCGACTCATTTGTTTTGCTGCTCAACCACGAGGGAAGATTCGTACAAATCATCGTAGACGAAATTTATGGGCTGCGTTAGCATTCGTAAATTTCGTCTAACCGTTGAGCAGCACTAGGTATCGAGATTGATTAAGATTAGATGGATGACTTTAGGGAAAAATTCGAAAAATTCGGTGCTATCTAATTGATCATCGCTGTTATTTTCGTTTTACTTGGTATTTTTTTTCAATTTTAGTAAGATTTGAATACTTGATGTAAACATTTTTTTCCTCCCCGTGTCTTGGGTATAATTGAAATCATTTTTGTTTATAAAAATACATACTTTTAATTGAATAAAATTCACAATTTCGTGCTAGTAGATCCTTATTATATAAGCATATATATGTAAGTCGCACAACAACGTTATATTAAAAACATTGGCAACAACGTTACATTAAACACAAAAATATAGCAATTATAACGATGTAGCAGAATATCAATTAGTGTCTTATTTGGGTGTATACCGTAATGAAAAGTTATGGTTTCAAGAACATGAATTTTTTACACAACTTTCACACTTACTATTCAAAAACATACCGTGAGCGCAAAATCGCATCTGAACATCGTAGAGAAATTGGTTATTAATTACCTGCTTCTTAATTCGACCATTAATAGTCGATTTCACAAATATTCAAAATTAAAACACGCTTTTCGGTCCTCTTTCAACTCGATCAAAAGGAAAGCTGTGAACCGCAAACAGTCGATAAAAATATTAACCAAAATATTTATGGTTTTGTTGAAATTCATTCCGTAAATTATTTTAATCGAAAGAGCTCGTTCGACGCATCGTTAATAAAGAAAAAGAAAAATATATAATATTACACGGCCTCGATGCCCGCGCGCGTTATATGTGCTTCGGTCCCGCGTTGTTAATGAAACGATATACTTGACCCACACTCAAAGTAGGCATGAAAGTGACGGTTATGTATTGCGAATGTATTTCATGACCTGCACTTTTAGTAACTATATATAATAGTGCGTGTGCACCGCTTTAATGAAGAGCGCTAGCCGCGAACCAAATATCCGCATAGTGACCTATACCAGGACTCATTAACTCATTCGTCATGATTTATGCGGCTCTTAACGTTTCCAACGTCTGTTCCGTTGGAAATAAAAATAATAATAATAGTAAAATAATTGCATAAAAGTATCAACTTTGTATTATATTATATTTTCATTCGTAAACCATATTTTATTTTTATAAAGTCGTAAACTGCAGTCATTTTATAAAAAAAAAAAGATTTTTTCGATATTAATAGTTTAATTATCTTATAACTAACGTCATTCTTTTGTGTTGCGAATGAACATGACTTAATCAAATAATCCACGTTATATGAAATTGTGTAAAACAAACAATGAGGCGAAAACCGCTGACGATTGTCACGGCAAGCCGAAAGCTCGACAGGATAAATTGCAAAGAAAACACAGCTGCGCGATGCAACGCGCGACGTAACGTTGACGCAGCACACGGTACACACACACACAATCGCATGCTCGGCTAGAAAGAAGAGCGAAAGAGAGGAGAGAGGAAAACAAATAAAGAACGGTGCAGCTCGAGTAGGATAGTCTGAGAGCAGCGAAACGGCGAGCGGAAAAAGAAAATTCCTATACTCCCACCCAGGAGCGGCGAGTTGCGCTTCACGCCCCACTTTTTTTTCTTAGTCACCGAGTGCGCGTTCGGTTGCGCCGTTGGCTTTGACAGTTCCATTACCGTATCAAACGTTAACCGGGCGGCGATAGGAGCGCGGGCGCAACGCGGCGGCCAGTTCCGCTGACCGAAGGCGGTGGTGGCGAGCGAGGTAAGCCGCGCGGGAGCTCATTTTTCTAATGGATTTTCCGCTGCCAATAAAAGACGCGCGCGTTTTCCCGATCAGAAAACTCTGTCAGTGTGTGTGTGTGTTTCTGACAATCTATAGTGCGCTCTCACGGAAAGTGCGCGGTAAGAGAAATTGACCGGCGATGCAGGCCAGCTGGAAAAGTGGTGCGCTTTTAATGAAGCGCGCCCGTGTACTTTGTCGGCTCGCGGTTTTTCCGTGGGACGTCTTTAATTAGAGAAAAACACTGCCGGTGCTGTGTGTGTGCGCGCTCGCAAGTGCCGGAGAGAAGTGTGCGGGCGATGAAGCATTTTGGAGAGGAGAGAGAAAGTATGCGGAGCGACGGAGTTCGAGGGCTTTTTACGATTTTGTTCGTATTGTTCGGTGCTACGCTTACTCGTTCTACTTACATTTAGATTTTATGGTGTTTGCCTAATTTCAAGCACGTAATTACCCTCCTTCCGCTATGTTTTTTCATTAAACTTTCTGGCGATTTCGTGTGTGCAAACGTCAGGTGAAACTATAATAGCCATTTTAATTTTAAATATATGTAACTCGTGCGTGCATTTATAAGCCATTTAAATATACTAAAATTCCATTTAGAATGTACCATTAACGTATTAATCCGTGAAAACTGATTCGAGCATATATTTGCTACATTTACTTTTTTCGTTTTCCTATCTTATTCGTATGATAATTTTAGAATTCTTCAAAGTAAATAGGTTTATCAGATTGGAGTAGACCATCTCTGATCTTAAAATGCGGAGAGGATTGAAAAAATTGAAAATTTTTTTTCCTAATAGAGTCAGAAAATGATCATAAGTAGCCCCTTAATTTTTCCTGAATTTTTATTCACAAGCAAATCAATCTGAGCATTATAGGGTCAAGTAGTTTACAAAGAGGGAAGTGAAATTCACCGAATAATAAAATATTTCCATCCGACAGTACCAAATTACAGGAAATTGAATAAAATTCAATCATAAACAAAATACAGCCGCCGCATCCGCGCTAGTAATGATCACTTTTTCAAACCCTAATAGTCTTACTTGGCAATTTTAAAAAGTCCTCATTGTTGCACAAACGCGCGTACGCCGGCGGGTAATTAAATTTTCTAAACGGATCAGCTTCGCGCAAAGACGTCATTTTCAGAGCTCGCACTCCTTCTCTCCGGTGCTCCCGTACTGGTACACACGCAAACGCGTATAAAACGAAAGTTAAATAGCCTTGCAGCGCTTACGAGTGTAAGCGCGTTCAAAGCATTCGGGGGCAAAAAGAGCCGACCTCCTGCAGGGAATTCGTAGCGCCTAGGCGGCGTCAGAGCACCCGGGACTTGTTAATGGCGACAATATTACTCTCTGCTCTCTTTCTCTCGCTTTCATATATATATTTTTAGTTATTACGCACGTTAGCGGCTGGCGGGCTGCTCTCAAAGGATTTAATTATTTATATGAATTCACGGGAGTAAGAAAATTGCTACGAAAAAATGCTCTTTGCGAGCACGCGTCTGCGTGAAAGGGGGTAATTAATGGTATTAATGGAAGGGGAAAATTTCTTTTGATTTTCGCGTAAATGCCTTTGAGGAGTTGCCGTTCGAAACTACAGCGAACGTTTTATTAGACTGTTTTACCGCTTTCAAAGGAAAGTATACACACAGAGGATACTCGAATAAAGAATGTATCATTTTTTTTTATCAAAATGAATACGAATGTTTTTTATAGTCAACACGCGTAAATCTGTTAATTTTGAACAAGTTTATACGATATTCAATATATATAAACTGCACGTAAAGTTCTACAATACACAATATTAAAACAAACTTTGCTTCGCGTGTAACAACGACAGGTCTTTTTTACCTCGCTCGATCAAACGTTTAAAGGCTGAAAATAAATCGCTCGCCAAAAAGTGTTTAATCGCGTCGCGCTCAATCAAGCAGAGTAAACGACTGCCGGGGTGCGCAAATATACGCGCGATACACAGGCGATAAATTCGCCGAGAACATTTAAATTACTCGCTTTCGCGCCTCTCGCTCGCGGCTTTCAAAGGGTTCGGCGTGTCCCCTCCCGAGAAAAAGCAGCGAGCAGGAAGAGAGTCGCTCTTCCCGTCTAGTTTGTTATTCATTCGACGGAAGCTTTCGTTTCGAAATTCGGCTCGTCATTCTCGCGACGAAATTTCGCAGTTGAAAAAGCACATGCGCTCCTGGGTCTCGTTTTCTCTCTTTCTCTCTCGCGTTCATTGCGTATTCATCGGCTTTTCGTATACGTGCGGCCTCCTTTCGTAAGAGGACGCCGGCAGCGCGTGCGCGGGTCGCCTCTGAAGAGAGTTACGGTATTATATGTCGCCGCTCGGCGCTCCTGCTCCCGATGCCAATACATATATGCATGCGCGCGGTGTATACTACACGGCTCGCGCGATGTCACCTCTCGTCAATACATCCGATAAATAATGAGGGAGAAAAAGCCTATTATATCGCACACGCGCGCGACTTTTCTCCCCACGGCGTCGTCGACGCCGTATATAATACTGTACACGTGTGCGAACGCCGCGAGATTGTATATTATCTCGCGGAGAACGGTGTTTACGTCTGGGAACGCTATAGTTGTATACGCGCGCGGGCGCCGTTTAAATCTTCGCCAACGCGAGTTGCGCCGTTTTCGAGTGCCGCCGCGCGCGCTCTCCTCCTGTGTGAGCTGCTGTCTTCATCACTTTTTTTCCCAATAATTAATGTTTACTTTCTAGTCGATAGGGTTCTTCGCGGATTTTTATAGTTTAGAAAGGATAAGGCGAAACTTTCCAAATTCCAGTTATGGATTATGTAAAACTATAATGAACCGAGTGTTTATATTGCAATTCTACAGTTACTTTCAGTGAAAATAATATAATTTGACAGAAGTTCGTGGACCTTTTTTTTTAAATTCATGATGTGCTCCAATTCATTATAGTAGAATTTATATTTATATCACGAGAGCTCTTTATATACACTGGCAAATTTAAATTACATGAATTCCCAGAAATATTCTCGAAAATGTAAATATTTTCTAAAGTGCACTTCGGCACTTTAAATAAGCAGCTGCATTGTGCTAATAGCGACAAAGAAACTCTAGAGACAAAAGCTAATACCCGTGTTTCTAACTGTTATATCTAAAATAAAAAAAGTAACGCCTGACATTATTATTATCAAAGCGAATATTTTTTATACTCAAAATCTAATTTAGTCCTCTCCATCTCAGTCGGTCGTATCTGTGTGATGTTCGAACCGTAGTCGACTGCGCGTAGCAGACTAATGCAAATCGATTTTCCTCGACGCGCGCGACGACGACACGCCGTGACGTAAATTACCGTGGCAGCAACAGCCGCCTGCTACTCACGGTCTATACGGCTTATCACGAGCCTTATTCGTCAACTCACACACACACACACACATACACACGCACGCACGAATACGCATACACATGCCCATAGCGCGATAGCTTCTCCTCGTTTTTTACGCGTCGCGGAAGCCAATTAATCATTTTGCCAAGCCGATAATTAAGAGAAAGGACGCGTCGCGAGGCTTTACAAGGCCCCTCCTCGCTTAATGAAGTCATTTTGGCGGAGTCGTTAATTATGCTAAAGAAAGTTGACGTTTTATAATGCATCTTTCAAATTTCGTTATAGAAAGTGCTTGGATAACTTCACGAATTGTTAAAAGCCAAGGGCTCGCTAAGCACCGGATAATCGTCGTAATTGACATTTCTACGATTTCATTACGTGAAAATTAACCGTATTACGCGTGAAACACTGTGGGTTAACGTATAATATATCGATTGAATATCAGCAGTTACATATTGCTATCCGATTTAGTGACTTATATCATCGTTTATTAGAGATATGTTCGATTAAGATTTGTTTTCGTTCATGTCAACAGTATCAAATTCCTTACTTGAATCAGTAAAAATAACAAAATATTTATTGCATAAATATGATGTGTGTATTAGAGACTACTAATACGATGGTTTTCACAATAAACAGTCCTCATACATGCGCGTGTACGGGAACTCCTCTCTAATGCCATGAATTCGTCATTCAAATATGATCCATTCAGCAAACGAGAAAATAATTAAAATCGATTACTAAATGTAAACGTCCAATGAAGCTGCATTCCCGAGCAGGCGGCGTGTCGCCTTCGGAAGTCCATAAATAATTCATCGCCTCTTGGTACGCATCTCTCGGTGGGAGCTCATTCATGAAAATTCCCGGCGCAAACAGCATAGGAATTGAGTAATGCGTTTTTAACGCGGTAAAAGGCCCCCATAAACTCCTTCATTTTTCTTTCTCTCCTCCTTTGCAGTGCTATATAGCGCGGCTTTCTTCTCTCACTCGCGCGCGTCACGGGGAACTACTCGCACTTTTACGAGCAATGAACTGTTTCGGAAGTCTTTTCCCTCTCGCTCGCTCTCGCGCGCGTGTGCGATCATCCATATTATCCTCTCGGCGCTCGGCGCGCTCATTAGAAAGTTTTTTACGCGCACAAGCGCGCGGTCAATTACGTGCACGCCGAAAGGAAAAGCCGGTTTCGCGCGCCCTCGCGACGTGCCGAGTGAAAACGATATGCGCATATGTATCCGCGCGGCGATTTAATTATTATTCGCGCGCGGGATACACGCTCGCTGCTCCTTTTCGAAGTGAAAAATGAGAGTGCGCGGCGGCTCTCGTTGTGCGCGACGCGTGGGACGCGCCGGGAAATTTCCTGATTTATAGCGACTGATTAGGCTCGTATCCGCCGCCGCGGTGCGATTTCGCGATCGATCGCGTGCGCGTGGGATCTGCTCTGAGTCGTTTAACAACGTTGCGGAGCCCGGCCGAGATATTTGCAGTGAAAACGAGTTCGAATTGATTTTATGGAGCTTTTAAATGCCAATCGATAATCGGGTTATCCGGAATAATTACGATTGACTCCGGCCGTTTATCTAAATTGCTTGCCTACTGGATTTTCCAAGGCTTTATTTGTTTATTTAAAACTTTCGTCCGAAAGTCGTTACGTGAATTTAGTTTGAAATTGAAATAAGAGCGTTTTCATGCGAGAAATTAGCATTTTATCTTGTGTATTTGTAAGCCAAGTGAGAGGAAGATTAAACACTGATGTTCTTAATACGAGTGTTCCAGTTTTTTGAACTTGTTAACATTTTTTTTTTTTTAATGTTACAACTGTGTCGAAAAAGAGCATTTGGAATCCAGCGGGAAATAAAATGGTAAAAATGCACAAATTGAAAGCGATACGATCCATTAAAAATGATATGCGTGCATACAACGTAAAGTTGTACATTTTGGGTAAATGGAAATAAACATAATTTAACGTCAAAATGATTTTCGCTGAATGTTAAACGAAAATTGCACTTTTTACACTTTCGTGAACATTTCATTTTTTACCAGGAATTATATAACCGCGCAGTTTTCAACGTTTTTTGCGTACTCCGTATAAATTGCATTTTATGCAAGCAACTGAACTCTCGCTTCATTGATTATTGAAGCGCATCGAACGTACGTTAAAGAATTTAAAATGAAAATTCATTTAAATTTTAAATATTAAGTTTATCGTACCGACAACGCTTTGTTGTATACAATATATATAACTTTATTCAATTAAAAAAGTAAATAAAGCGTAATATGCAACTCATTATTCTCATCGATCCGTCCTGTACATTTTAATGTCGAAAGGAATACCACTTGATCGTGCACAAAGGGCATAATACAAAGCTTTCCCCGCCAAGTTCGGCAACTAACCAAATCTAAATCACAGGTCAGTCGGATACACGAAATGTACCCCTGAAGCACAGGATCTAAGGTCGTCGCTCTAGCCCATCAAGAATCCTCGATTAGCCGAAAGTAAGTGGCAGCAAAGCTTCGGCGAGCAGTGAGTTCCGCGAGTGTTCAACGATGTGACATTCAGCGACAGTGTAATCAGTGATAAGCGCGTCGCGATGCCGTGCCTCGGAACCGAGTCGAGGCGCAGCTGTGCCAGCGAGTGATTGGGGCACGAGGCGGCTTCGGTTACGAGCTGAAATAAAAAGCAAGTGATAAGGATGTACGGGGCGACGATGGTCGAGGCGCGCGACCGCGCGACCCATCACCACGGTGGCTGTGGCAGTGGCGGCGCCTCCGCGCGCTCGCACTCGCCCTCCGGTGCGCATCGCCATCACCATCAGCAGCAGCAGACACAGCATCACCATCACCACCAGCACTACAAGCACCAGGTGATAAAGACGACGCGCGTGCACCAGAGCTCGCGCAGCACGCGCGTCGTTACCGTGCAGGAAAAGGTCATACGCTCCAGGCTACAGCTCGGCTACTCCACGCCCACCAACTTTATCAACCGGTATTGTTACTTTATCCGACTTTTTATTTTTCTCCATGTTGTTGCTTTATTTTTTCTTTTGTTACATTTAATCCTCTTAACTGTACCGTACTTTGCAATTCTTGTTTTATACATAGTTACACTGAGAAGAGAATTTGTTTACTGTTAACATGCGCATGTTTAAATATGACCAAATATAGGCATTGTAAAAGTTATAATACTATGTTAACAGTTAAATTACCATGTTCTCATAAACAATTTCAATATGTTACCTGAGAACATTGATATTGTAATAGTTACAATATGCTTATTATAGTATAATTTTTTCAATCTAATGGCCAATTTTTTACCAGGATGATGTTGCTTTATAACAAAAACGTTTGAAATAAAAACATCATTTTTTTTTTTACTCCAACGTTTCGGACATTTTTATTGGTTATCCTGATGAGGGGCATGAACAATAAAAATGTCCGAAACGTTGGAGTAAAAACTCAATGGAGTTTTTATTTCAAACCTTTTTATTATATAACATCATCCTGATAGAAAATTGGCTATTAGATTCAAAAACTACAATTTACAAGAACTTCTACCATCAGCTACTTTCAAATCTGAATGTTATTAGTTAAAATAGATATTGTAACTATTACAATATCACATTTTATCCTTAAATGTGTCAAATAGTTGTATTTCAAATATAGATAAATATGTTAACAGTAACAGTATTCTTCCCTCAGTGTATTTTTACTTGTATATAGAAGCCATCATTCGGAATATTCCATAGTACATTTTCGCTGCGTAGTAACATCAATCAGAATTAAGTAATAATAGACTAAGTGACTTCGAATGCTATTGTAGTTTACAATACCATAGCTTGATTAGAATAATTGGGAAATAGACTTTGACTAAGGGTTAACAATAGATCCATTAAACGTACATTGAGAGATTTCGCTTGTTTAATTTCAATTTTATTATCTTTTTACTATATTATAAGGTCGTACTTTTGTGTGATAACGCAGCACAAAGTTTGTCGTGTTATACGTGCTACTATAATATTAATGGACCCCTCGCGCACCAATTTTAGTTCATAGAATTAAATTTTCAGTATATGCCGTTAACAATCAAGTAATTATTTATAATTTACTTGACAAACCAGTAACGAAAAAGTAAATATGATTAAAAATTTAGTGTACATCAATACATGCTCTGGTGAGTCACTAACTTAATATATTTACATGTATTCTTCTTATTAAGGTTATTTCCAAATGAAGAATAAATCTAACTATAGATTTTTTCTCTATATTTCGCTGAATTTATACCGTTTTTATAAGTATATAAAATTATGATGAAAATCCTCATGTTACTATTATACCTAAATTACTCGAAGATATTTTTGTAAAACAGAAGTTTTATTATCTAGATGACTATAGCTATCCAGCATTATAATTGCAAATAAGTGTATAATTTGAATAAAGTTCTACTTGTTAAAATACAACACAGTGAACTGCTCTATGAATAGGTAAAGTATTTTAAGAAATTTTTTAATTGGTTTCACGGTAAATTGATCCTTGAAGAAAATAGCAGACTTATAACAAAAATGCGCAATTAACTTCTTGAGTAATATGAATTCGTGATATTCATAAAATGAAGAACTAATTTTTTAAACGTTTTATCATTTGATGACGTGAGAACATGAATTCCATTCAATCCTTAAGTATGAAACTTATAAAGACCTAATGACGTCAGTAAAAAGACCATGAAATTTGTTCATTTAGAATTGTTCCTACAACTCGACAGTTATATAAGTATATAATTCCCGATGATACAAGGTCGATAAAAGGTACCCAAGACAAAATAGAAAAGATATGTGAATAGTGAAACAAACTAAAGAATGATTCGCAAAAATACAACGCTAGATATAGATAAAGAAAACGCGACCGGAAGGGATGGGTGATTAAATCAAGCACAATCAAGATCATAACGCCTTTTTCGGAAAAAGCACATACTTTTAATTAAAAATTAATTCATCACTTTAACGGAATTATAAATATTGAAATTACATAACTGTTCGTAATTAACAGCTGAATAAGTGTTTCGATTTTCATCAAGATATTTTTAACGAAAAATTTAACTGTAAGCGTATACCATGAGCGCATTTACGAGAGCACCTAGTTGACACGTTACTGCGTCCCTTGACATAGAATTTTTACGAAACTCGCACTTGGCTGTGAACTACGCAATAAACAAAGAGTTCTACGATTAAAATCCATAAAATGACTATATAGGGTAAGTGCACCGGTAAATGACCAGTTAAGGCCAGTGAATAACTAGGTCGCAAAACATTTTTACTCGCCACAAAGAAAAGACTTTGAAATTGCAAAGGGATTTTAAAATAGCACTTTAAAACTTGTAAAACTTCTGAAATTCATTTTCTACTTACGAACGTAGAAATGAATGCGCGAGCAAATGGCAATTACGCGAGCCCGCTAAATTAAATGTTTATTCAGTTGAAAATTCTTTCGTATTACTGTAGCCGCTGTACTTCGAAGGAATGAAAATTGTTACTCCAGTTTTCGAATTCCGGATACGCAACTGACAATTGACCTACACAAAATTCACCTTTTCCCAATTCTAATGACAATATTTAATATAGAGGCGAAAAATTCAATTTAGAATTCCATTAAACTTGAATTTTCGAGAAACATTTGATGCTCTTAATTCTTCACTGGTTAATTAGCCCGTCACCACGTCATAACTAGAACAATCATCCTTGCTGCCGTGCTTGCGCCTTCCTAAACCGTCGCCCCATTCTCCTCGGCGCGAGCCACGCCTGAAAGCTCCACCAACAAAGCAACGCCAAAAGCAGCGCTTGTTCCCTCTCTCTCTCGCGAATAACAAAAATCAACAAGGCCGAAAAGCGACCGCAGGCTGACGTTGACGGCGCTAAAGCATGAAGCGATAAGTGTGTGCGTGCGCGCTCGGCGCGAAAGAAGGTGAGCGCGAACCGAACCGCTGAGTAACGGGGCGCGCGCGGAGCTGTTGCGTAATGACGGAGAGCCGTGCAGAGCGCCTCTATATATAGCCCTATCGCGCGAACGCACGCTTGCCTTCGTTTTATCCGCTAATGCCATTAGGGATAAAGAGATAGTGGCTATAGAGCGAGAGAAAGAGGAAGGAGGCCGCCGCGCCTGGACGAGGTCCGACATACTTCCGGTGCACTTGCCCGGCCGCGCGCTATAGCGCCAGCTTAGTGTGGGGCTTGAAAAATGAATGAAAGCTCTCCTCTGTCAGTCGGCTTTGAATGAAGGGATGGATAATAGTAATAGTTCGTCGTTATTTTTGGCCGACGCTTTCTCTTTGCGTATACGTTGTTATTGGAGATTCTGACGCGCGTTATCGACGTATATATCTTATCGTTAGTAATGTTTTTTAAATGCTATTTCGTCCGTGGAGATGCATCGCGTTTAATAATGATTCTGCTTTGCATTCCACTTACCGAATCTTTGAGCATGTCTACTTTATGTCTCTACAGATGTTTCCGCTTGAGCATCAGAAGTGCAATTTCATCTTTTATTATACGCATTTGTTTAAGTTTTACTGTTGCAAATGTACAAGGTGTATAGTATAAGTATATAATCTGTTTGGATGTTCTTTGTTCTTTGTTTTTCCCACATTTTGAAAAATTACGAATTAGGTCAAATCAGTTGTTTGTTTCTATATGCGGCCATGAATGCAAATATTGATAGTTATATTAAAGTACTCTTTCGCAGTTGGAAAGTGCATGTCCATTAGCTTAATTCATATAAAGTTGTTTCTATTAACATAGATTATGTACACGATTGTGCGTGATAATTATAATTAGTCGTAGGAAATAGGGCATTAGAAACAGTTTTTGTGCCACTTCTTCAACTCATATTATTATGACTGTAACGAAGTTTTCGAATGTATCCTTGTTAGTAAAATAATGTAATCGTGTCCGAAACCTGAATTGTTTTTACAGTTAAACATCATCCTAATTATTTGGTTTCGTTAATTACCCTTAATAATTCATGAAAGCAATTAGCTTTACTTTTTTGGATTCCTACATATACGTAGATTTTATTCCTCGACGGCTGAATAGCTAAAAGGTTTTTATTTATTCTAATGTACCATTTACACGTGTTTTTTCGGTAACTAATCGTAGTTTAACGTGATATGTAAATATAACAGTCTCACCTCTGTACTGTTTCGCGAAATTTAGAGGTCCCTATTATAGTATTATAGTCAGTGACTCATTCATTCTGTTCGTAACAGACTTTCGAGATTGTACCTCGATCAACATGCTTTACAAACAAATTCTTCGAATTTCATTGTATTGCCAACACTTTGCGCAATTTTTGACACGGCGTACTAACAAGTGCCTTTATACGGTATACGTCCACTGCTTGCAACTACTACACGTTTCTATAATCGCAAGGCAAGGAGCTTTTTGCATCAACCTCAAAATCAAAATACCTCCACAGCTGTCTGCGCGCAACATTCAACGCCAAAAGGCCTCAAGTGTCGCGTCGACGGCTACCTCTCACAGCCAAAAGCGAGCACCTACTCCTGCCCCGCCAAGGCTCAAAGACCACTAATTAAAAGAAAAATCCTCTCTTGCGAGCTCGGAGAAAAAAAACACGCGCTCCGCACGCACATGTCTCTCTCCTTCGCCCCTCGCACGGTATGTTTTTTTTTTTCTCGCATTGGTTCAGTGAACCTCTGACCCGCTTCGCACATATATGCGCGAGTATCTCTCGGAGCGTAAAGCCCTTCGCGAGAGAGGGAAGCAGAGAGAGAGCGAGTGTGCGCTAATGGCAATCAGCGCTCGTTAATTGCTCGATGATAATTATGCTCGCGCCGTTGCGCAGCTGACTCTCCGCTCACCGACTAAATATCTCGGCGCCGGTGTGGTTGCGCTTTAATCGAATTTCACTGGTGCGCGCGCGTCCGTGCTACCCTCGGCGCACCGGAGAGCTTTTACTCTATATCCGCGAATCGCTTTTTCCGCCGTCCTGGCCGGTTATCCCGGCGGATTACCACTACGAGCGCTGCTGCTGCTGCTGCTGCTGCTGTTTCTGCTGCGTCGCTGCTGCAGGTGCTTCTATGTATACGAATTTCGGAGCTACGGACTCGTGTAATTCTGGACGCGGTTTTAATAACTGCGCGCGCTCGCGTAGCCAGTTAATGCGTTTTCCTGTGAATCCTCGCGTGTCCGTATAATTTAAAATAATTTTCAAAATTATCCCAGAGGCGTTTAATTTGACATTAAAGAGCCAACCGACACGCGCGTATGGATTACACTGGCGCTCATTACGAAACACTTAGGCAAACGTTAAAGTTTCCGAGTTATCGTCTGAAATGTCATTATCCCGGCCATTAGAATATGAGAGTTTCGTCTTGCGACGAGCTGCCGGCCATTATCCTAACCGAAAAGCGAAAAAACAACACGTGCTTAATTGCTCGAAACTCGCGCTCCTCGTGTCTATAGCGCCATAAAGCCCGACGCGTGCACGCGCAAAAAGATATACAGACTTTGTCTGCGAGGCGAGCTTCAACCCCGGCGTTTTATTCTA
The DNA here is from genome assembly GCA_036365515.1 of Torymus aiolomorphi. Lineage (NCBI taxonomy): Eukaryota > Metazoa > Arthropoda > Insecta > Hymenoptera > Torymidae > Torymus > Torymus aiolomorphi. The sequence continues at coordinate 38,888,373 of CM070876.1, read as the reverse complement.
ATCGCGTGTTTACGATGCGTGAAGTATGACGGGAGCTCGTTGAGAGAGCATATAGTACTCTCCAGGCGCGTGCGCCGCCGCCGCCGCCGCTTGTTTATTTTATACCGTTATTATGGGGATGAAGCGCCGTATTAAATGCGCCTCGCTGCGCTGCCGGTTTATACAGGCTCTTTTGCAAAGCGCTGCCGCGTTTAGCTCCTCGTCTACCACTCGTGGCAAATTTGTTGCTGCGATCAATTACCAACCATTGCATTATTGTTGTTATAATGATATACCTGCGTGTGCTGCTGTTTTGGCCGGTTGTGTAGTACTATGTTGGAGGGAGTAGCAGCGGTATTAGTATACGCGCTTCTGCACACCTAATTATTATAATGTCGGCGTTATCGCTGCTTACGCGCGCGTGGAAGTGATATTTTGGCGGTATTTTCGTTCGGAGAGGTTCAAGTTGTTGATTTACGGTGTACGCTTTGGATAAATAAAGATGATGCAATGTGTGTTAGCTTATAATGCTCGAAATATATTTGCATTATGGGATGAGTCCGGAAATGAGACTCAATCAGATGAGCTATACTTAATTTTTATTGGAAAATTATTTGTTGAAAACTACAGTTATGCAATATTGTGTACGCGTCATCACAATATCACCGTTTCGAGACGATTTTACTGCGCGATGGCTCATCCTGAAAAGCTATATATTAATTTGACACATGTGCCTTGTCTTACAGCCGTGTGCAAATTACAAAAAACGTTATGGTGGTCTTACACTAATAGCTTTTTACTACTTAACGACTTTTAAATAGATTTACAATTGCTTTTCTATGGAAGCGATTAAGCGATGAATTCTGCTGCACAATAAACGATAATACCGTTTATTAATTTATTGCGCATCGTAAATTATTTTATTATAATTATCGAAAAGGCTTGTTTGCAAAAATGACATCAAATAAGTAGGAATGTGTGTCAATATTCCACATCCTCTTTAAAATTCCTTCATTTATTTTATGGTCTCCATTAACAGAAATACCCAGTGTGGCTACCGGTTTATGTTTTTACGAACATGATTTTATCCAGTATGCCATCGTCAGTTTATTACCACTTATCCTTCAATAGCTTTAGGTAGTCTCTTTAATTGATGTGCCGAGTATCTAAAATCATTTACCCCGAAGCATACAAAGTATCCCTCATTTTTGTTGCGTAATCTATACTTGTATTCATAATGTACACTGAAATTAGGAACTTCAAAATCCTACCCATCGCAGACTACTATACATAAATAGAATCGTTTGGAAAGCACAATAAGTACAAGCTCGTCAGCAGTAGGACAAGATAATCCTGAAAGTCCACTTTCCTACATCTGTCTCTAAAACAGCGCGCGCGACTTGATTGACACGTCGGACACGGTGTGTTTACGTTATCGCAGGGGACATCTGAGGAAAAGTCGGCGGCCGGCCGAGCGCAGAAAAGGAGGAAAAACCTCTGGAGTGCGCCTTGCGTATCGCGCAGCTAGTAGGCTTCTCTTGAGACAAGCCTCTCAGACGCGCTGCACCTTCCGCAGGCCCGCGATGGAGGAACATCAGCTGCCACTTGGACACGTGCCACGGAAACCTTCTTATTCTTCATCTCTCTCTTTCTCGACTCCTTCTTCTTCTTCTTCTCGATCACTTAACCACGGTCTCTCCTCCCTTTCGCTTTCTGCCTTATCATCTGCTCTCTCTCTCTCGTAATACGCAAGTTTGCCGAAAATCAGCGGCACGTCCGAGTACGAAATTTTTATCTCTTTCTGGATTTTTTTTTCGCGTACGCATACGGTTCTGTTTTATCGCGACAGGCTATGTATATGCTATATCGATCAAAATGACACACGATTAATTACGCACGCATGCTCTGGGGGGAGCAAGGGTGCGGACGTGTCTAACACGTGTCTCGCTTTCGGCGAACTTGAGGCTCGTGCCCTACACTCATGTTTCCTCTTCCCTTGATAGCGTCTATTTTTTTTTTTTTTTTTAAAGGAGACGTTAAATGTTCCAACTCAGAACTAGTCATCATCGATATTTGCTGTTTAAAAACTAATTTTTAATTTGTAAATTTTGTAAATAGTTGCAAATTTATTATTCATTAAAATTATTTTTTAAAAGAGATGTTTCAAAAACCAAATTAGTATATTACAAAACGTACACATACTTGGAACCAGTATTATTTGCTCGTTAAAAAAACGCCTTAGCACACATTTCGCATTCATGCGGTGACAAAGCAAGCATTCGTCTGACGAATTGTTAAATCTCATTAAGGCGTGCCCTCACCCTCGAAAGCATGCAAAAAATCATAAAAGTCGCGCGCGCGGAGTGCAAAACATCATAACATCCTCGTATTATAATACAAAGCGAGCACCCGCCATCGTCTCTACCCCCGTAAATGGCGCAATAAGACGAAGTAGGATACGGACACTCAGCGCAAGCTGCTGCCGTATACAGGCTACTAATGCCCCCGACATGTGGCCGTATTATACCTCCGTCTCCTGCAGGCTCCTTCGCCCTCTCTCTCTCTCTCTCTCCTCTAAATGTGGAGACGAAAAAATGAAGAAGCCGGGCTCGAAGCAAAAACACGGAGCATGCATACGCGAGGGCAGGTGTTGGAAGACAATCGCGTGCCGCGAGAGGGAGGGAGACGGCGCGCGTACATATATGCCCACACGAAACCCTTCACGAGAGATACGGACAAAAGAGAGGGAGGGAGAAAGAGAGAGATAGTGCAGGCGGCACACGTGCGGAGCGTGCCGCGAGTGTGCCGACGGGCAGATGTTCGGCTCCTTGGCGCGCGCCAGCCTCTCCCTCCCCTCGCGCGCGCTCGGAGAGAAGAGAATCACCGCTGATCGGTGGCGAGTGCGGCGCAGGTGTCGTCGAATATCATCCAGAGCCCGAATATTATTCTCTTTTTTCGGGGGAGTAGTCTCTTGAGCCCGAGGCCGAAGACATTCCAGCGATTTATTGTATTCTGCTCCCTTCCCCGACGGAGAGAGACCGTCGACCTTTTGCTTTCATCGATTTTTCTTTATCCTTCGCTCAGAGGTAAACATATATATATATTACATTGAAAAAGTTGGCTCTTTAATTTAATCTACGTGAGTTATTTTATGGCAAAGATTTTGTAATTCGATTGAGTATATAATATACATATTATCATTGAGTATATATTTCAAATTTTATCATTCTTCCGATCAACTTTTTCGAAAATATATACTCGGGACGTTGAATTATTTGCCTTGTGTCATTATAGACCTTCGATAAAGCATAACTTCTTGAATGGGTTACAGTGCGCATTGTGTCTGGAGTAGTAGCAGCAGCAGCACAGGCAGAATAAGTGACCTGCTCCATCGAGCTTTGTAAAAATAAATCAGGTCGATCGAGTAATGCGGGTACACGAACAATTTATTCAAGTCCTCTCCCACTCGGCTTGATCTGATAAAGGCGCTGTACGCGGGCGTGTGCGAGAGAAAGACGGAAGGCGCTCCATTCAATTTCCATTTCCATCAACGAACGCCTGTAAAAACCCCCGGCGAACGGCTCGGAGAATAAGGAGTCGGAAGAAAGGCAAGAAAGGGAAAAATAGCGGAGGAGAAAGAGAGACTGAGTCGAGCGCTAAATCCCGGGGCGACCCAAAAAGGCGAGCCGGCGCCGAAAACATTTCCATTAACGCTCGAGAGTCGCTCCGTTTCTCTATCTCTTTCTCTCGCGACGTAAGCTCTCTGCCTTCTTTTCCACGGCTATATGCGCGAGTTGGCCTATTCTTTCATGCACTTTGCCGCCGCTGCACGTCTTTTATCTCGAAGGGGGTGGCGCCGGTACTCCAGACACGCGGCGCATCGTTGATCCGCTCGCGAATCCGGAGTTTTCGCGGCTCTGGAAATAGCCAAGCGCCTCTCGATCGATCGATTTATTCTCTTGGGCTGCTTTGGTAGCGCGCGAATCATTATATTGTACGAATGTAGTGTTGTCCTTTGGCTCGCTGCGATGTTTTATTACGCCGCCGCCGTGATCCACTTTCACTTGGCCGCGCCCGCAGAGAGTGAATTACACTTGCCGAGCCGCAGCGAGCGAGCGCCGGCCGTAGCAGCGCGCAATTTACGGAGGATGAGATTCGCCGAGGGGCTTGCGATGCGACCACGGGATCGAAGATCCCGGGATTAGAGCTTGCGATTACGGCCGAGATCCTCGTAACACTTCGGAATTGCTGGAAAGTAAGTCGGACGGTTGGACGACTAGTCTTATTTACGGTTAATCATAAGGTGAAACTGCTACTGAGCTTTACAGTTTCCAGCCAATATTGAAAAAACATTTAGAAAAAGCTTCTTTATTCTGATAACGTTTTCGTAACTTTGTTTCTTCATGAAAAACAAACGATTCTCTTTTATTTTTAGAAATGCATCGGTTCGAAACCGGATTTCACGGATTTTAACCTGGTTTTGAAATTGCCTTAAATATCAGCGTCAATAAAGAAATTCGATAAGTCGTCCTTCGATTTATTTGCAAATCTGCCATCCGCTTCACCATTCTATAACGAAGCGCTTTCTATTTGGAAGGACAACAAAAGGTTCACTGTCCTATATTTCTCCAACAACCGCCCGCACTCACCGGCCCAGACGACAAGACAAATATTTGTGTTTAACTCATTGTAACGGAGTCTGGAAGCAGCCACACGGAAAAAGAAGGGACCGCTCTTTAAAAGCAGCCTAAACGCCTCCATCAAGACAAATGCCGCTCGAGCGCGCTCGCGGCAAGGAAAATTTACGACCAGCAGTAAGGAAAAGCAGTCACAGCTATCCGATTCATTGAAACGTTCGCGCGTCTCCCTACAGCGCCTCGGGTTGAGCGTCACGGGAGCCCCGGTGATGATCGCGGCGCGTGTAACAATCTCAGCTGCTGCTGTGCGCGCGTACAGCTACCTGCTGACGCTGTCGTATTCTTATATTCGCCCGATGTTTACGCGCTCGTGCGGCGGGTCCGTAACGACAGGGCCCCCAGCTCGCGTATTTTTCCCCCTCGGGTTTTCGTTCGCCTCCGGGCGCTTCCTCTCCTCCTTCTCTTCCTGTCTCGCGCTCGCCTGCTCCCTCTCGCTCTTCCTGTTCGAGGAGATTTAGGAGATATAGCGTGCGAGCTGTTATAGCGCCGGTAAAATCGCTGCTGCACTGCTGTCGTCGCCGTTTTTATTATAAGCGCGCCGCGCGCGCGGATTTGCACGTATATACGCGAGATGCATAAAAGTGAGACTATCCGCGCGCGTGAAAATTTCATGCGCTTGTTTCTGCTATAATGGTACTACTTCTTCAGCTATTAGAATTTATAGTGCTCTAACGGTCTTTCCGGAAGCACATGTGATGTATTAATATTAATATTTTCTACTATAGTTTTATTAAGGAAAAATCCTGTATTCAAGCTGGTTTATGCATGATACATTTGTTATGAAGAAATTTTAATTACTCGACTATTTCTAATAATCAAGAAAATTTCTTTGTAAATGAGTTATCTGCACAGCTTCTGCAAAACACCCATAGTTTCCTGTACTGTTGCTAGTACTGCAGCCCGACAAAGTCTTTTACAGCTACATCGTTGAAAAGCCGACAATTCATAAAACGCCTAATAGCATAGAGCTCTCGCGGTAGTGCACAAAAATCGTTACATTCTTCCTCTCGAAAAAAAACGGCGCCTAACGCCCCTCACCTCTGCGGAGCTCAGCGAACACTTGCCCGCGCGACTGCCGTATCCTTAACTTAACTACTCTTCCCCCCCCCCTCCCCGGCGCTTCTTATGCAGCCGCGTATAGGGCCCGGGGATCCTTTTCCTTATGGGCGGCTGTTGTGTGCCGGCGCGCGGCTGCTTCTTCCTCGGGCCCGAGCAGCTGCCGCGCGCCAGCGCGATCCTTCAGTCCTTCGGCCGCGCTCGAGTGAGACGCTAGCTCGCGTGTCTCTTTTCGAGGCACACGGCTCTTGTGGCCCCGAGAGGAAAGACGTCGATGTCGTCGAGAGTCGATCCTTTACAATCTCTCGTGTCGAGTGTTTTTTTTTTCTCGTTTACATACGCGGTTATCGAAGAGCGAAGTCGAGTGAGCTCGGCTTAATACTGTTGATCAAGTAACGATAATAAATTGCAGTTGGCGCGGAGTGTTACGAGCGAGTGAAAAGCGCGCAAACAGTCCACGAGCAAGTGCGCGAGACCGTGGCGGCATTGCGTCACTACGGTATAAAAACTGTAATTTCCCGCGAGCGGCGGGCTGCGCGCTGTGCGGCTATCAATAAACGAAGCAGCGCGTAACCGAGCGCTACTGCAGCCGGGACCAAACGATATTTGAAGAAGCAATAGAAGAAGGTGAAGCAGCCGCAGCAGTAGCATAGAGCGGCCTCGGCGGAGGCAGGAAGTCGAGCGGAAACTTATACCGTTCGTTTCCCGGCACCTCTATGTATATGCGCGAGCTTACATCAGGCGGCGCGCACCAAGCCGCGTGAAAATTCATCGAGCAGCCGCATCAGGAGATAGACGCACAGATACACACGTAGTGCTAGGATATAGATGGCCGAGCTCGCGTGATATTTCGCACGCGTGGATTGTACCAGTCTCGAGGAGCAGCGTACGAGAAGCAGCCCCAACATGATTATCTTCGTATCCGGATTTTTAGTGGGGTACGTCGAGCGTGACCTTTTCGGTCGCGGCATCCTGCACACCTTGCCTGTCTGCCTGGTGTGCTTGTAATATATATATATATATTGTAGCTTGTGCACATATTGTGGCAGCGGATCTAGTCCGCGGTGGTAGATCGAGGGGGTGGAGTATCCGAGGGTGATTCAGGTAGATCGCTGCGAGCCGGACCATGACGGTTTCTCTCTTTTTGGCCTGCGGAAGTTCGAAGCCGGATGTTATACGTCTCATGAGAATTCTTTTATTACAATATAATACAGCTTTAAACTACTTTCAAATGATCAATTTATAAGAAACTTGTTATTTTTATCGTGTCCCTGGTAGAAAATTAAATATATTTCATAGCTAACGTGTTAATTAAATGAAAGCATTTTTAGCCAAAATCATGATGCAAAAGTAATATAATTCATCTAAAAGTTTTACTCTTACTTGAAATATCCATTTGATGAAGTGTAAATGCCATAATTTATTTCTGATTAGTCCATAATTATGAAATAACAAACAGTTTGAATTAACTCAAAAATAGCTAACTTATGGTTATCATTTCTACCAGGGGTGATTTTGAATTTATACTATAAAATCTTTTTCAACTCTTCGGTGGGTCTGAAGTTTGCATTGTTGGAATCCAACGAAGTAATTTTTTACGATTGATTAAAGTTATTAAAGAATGGAAATTTTATGTAAACCATCGTTCTATAGTTATTTTATACTATAAAATACTAAATCTACACGCAAAATTAATATTATTTAGTATAAACGTGAAGTATGGATTATTTATTTTATTTCGTCGCACTCCAACGTTGCAAACTTCAGACCTATACTCTTCGTCACAATAATGAGATTTTTTTTTTCCTCAAAAAAATATTATTCATCTTTACTAAAAATTTTGTAGAAAGGCGTCGTTAAAAAAATATATACTTCGCTTTTCTTGTAAAATGACTCGTCTCTTTTGATCAAACATAAAATGATGTTTCCCAGAACGAGTCAACATCGCGACGTCAGTGAAACGCGACGCGAGCCCGTCCCACTCGTGCACACATCAGACTTAGACGTACGAGAGCTGCATTAGATATTCCTTCCGGACTTGTAAAATTAAAATTTCAATCGTCACTCCCCCAACCCGCACAATGACTAAGTCCCACGGAAGGGGGTGCAGCGTGACTATCGTGATCGGCCTATCTCTCTTTTACGTGCGTATACACAACAATCCACACATACACATTTGCATACGCTCACGTATATATAAAAAAAAAAACCTCGATCGTGGCTCGCGGAGGGTGGTTGGCATAATTATTCCGTATGATTCACTCGAAAGCGGTGACGGTGGTCGAGCAAAGGGGCTGATTCACGTCATACGCACGTGTGTATGTATAACATACGCGCGCAAGAGGCTGCCTGCTGATGATCGGCACGCGTTCGAGGAATATCAATGGTCGGGGGCGCGTGCACCTGGCGCGTGGCAGCTGTGCCCGAGAGGCACGCGTCCTCTCCGGGCTTTCCTTTTTTTCTCTCGCTTCCTCCTTCCTTCGGCCGCTGGGTCTTCTTCGTTTTCGTCTCGTTTCGTGTTTTCCTGCGCCCGCTCCTGCATTTATAACGATTCGACGCCGCTGATGATGGGTTTCGCCGGCTTAATGGGGGCCGGCTGTGCTGTCCGCTCGTCTTTTTCTTTAAGCTTCTTTATGGGCCTTTTCGGATTTTTATCTGGACGTGTTTGCCTCGCGTGGTTCGAGCATTGGATTTAATTGTTGGTGGCGGTTTACCTGATTTTCATTAAATTCGGAGTATCAATAGTTAATTACGTAATTTTGAAATATAATTTAATTCAAAATTACGTGGTATCGAATGTTTACGCATTATGAATAAGAGCCAATAAACATGACGCAGCTAGCTTATATAATAAATGTCGATGTATAATAATTGAATAGAACGTATATAATACTGCGTTTGAAAGCATTCGAGATTCAATACTCAGGGTGTAACTTTTGTACAATCATCATCAACATTATAACGACGCCAGATACAATCTCATTATGTGAAAAGCGACTAATTGAAAGTCCGTTGACGTAACAAACGTCAAATACATAGATTGTTCTCGACGATACCAGACTAGTGTTACGAATGTAATACACTCCAGCCCCACTTCCCCTTGCTGCCCGTCCATCGAGCACCGCTTTCGCAAATCGAGCGAAATCCTCTTTCCTATATACTCCAGCTGAATACCCATGCGAATCGCGCATATGAAAAGGCTCGCGTGTAGCCGCCGCGTTTCCATCCGTAAACCCTCTTCTTTTCCGCGATGCATAATACATCGCGGCACTCGATACTAATCGACTCACCGCCTACGGCTCCGACGACTATTTCGCTTTTAGCATTTCGCGAAGCCTCCGCATACGTCATACGCGCGAATCGTGTATATGTATCTATATTCCCGTATAAGCGAGTGAAGAGCGTCACGCGTCGACGCGCATAAACGGAAATTGCGTTTGGTAATCGAAATCGCGCTCACACGAGCCAGCGGATATTGAGCGAGCGCCGGTCTCTTCTTCTCCAATTACTCTTCTGTGCGTGTACGCGCGCGCTACTATGGCTGTCTTTGGGGACGATAGCCACCTCGGTGTTATCAGCGTGCCTATCGAAATTGCGCTGATGGCGCACGGTTTTGCATCAGAAAGTCCTTGGTAATGATGATGGAGGTTCGTTGGGTAAAATTGCTCAATATTTAGATAAACGTACTTTTTTTTTTACTGAAACGTCGTTGGACAAATTGTGGTTCCGCGGCAAAACAATGTAACCATAAAAGAGCATTAGGTTTTCATTGTGTTTGGTCACACTTCTAGCACGCGACACGAGTTGTTGAAAATATTCGACATCAAAACGAGGTTTCTTTTTTCTTCTTTTGAAAGACCGAGTCACGTACTTTTACAAGTCCTACGTGTCTTTTAAAAGTTTCAACCGTCCTTTAAATTTGGAAAACGTGTTACGTATTCAGAGATTCCAGTATTCAGTGTTTACGCTGTAACCAATAGGCTATCCTTACGAAGAATAGAATTCTTGTAATAAGAACTTATTCGGAACGAGAATACATTACACACTGATTGTTGTATTTCCCGAAATTTTATAAATGAATTTCAACTGAGTGTTTATTGAATTCCACTGTAAAAAATGTGATTACCATTATACCCGGAATGCAAAAATTACAAAGTTGTTTTATAAACTGGTTAAATCAGATAACTCGAATTCCCGCTAATTAGCTCGATCTCCGTCTTTAATTAAACATTCGATTAGAAGGTACACAAGAAAACAATTTATTGCCTCCCCATAAATTTTCCCATTGACTTTTATGATTTTATAGAAGCGGCGCACGGGCTAATTGCCAAGTTTGTTATTAAGCGAAACGGATACAAATTGTTCGCCGATGGAAGTGTTAAAAGCGTTCGATCGTGCGAGTCCGCTCAAATCATTCCCGTCGCAGCTATACACTGTAAACTTTCACTTTTTGCTCCTTACGCGCGTTCTCGCACACCACTCGAATCAAACCGCCTGGCAATTTCATCATCGTCGCTGTACACACGCCGCCACCGCCACACAACAAGTGTAATTCCATTGTCCGCGAAAAACAAAACCCACGTACGCGCGCCGGCTATACAGTTCTATATATAGAACGTAAAAATCCGCGGCTCGAATAAAACCACCTGCCCCATAAAAAAGCCTCGGCCATTCAGCTCAGCACGTATACATACACGCGCGCAGTCCCATAAATCACGGCGCGTGCTAGGAAAAAATATCGGCCCCGTTTTTCGACGCATTGTAATGTTATTGCCGTTTCATGTAAATTTTCGTGCTTTTAACGGAAAATATCCGTCATTGTCGTGTCGATTTTGCATTTTCCAAGTTGTACCCCGGTACGCCGCGCGTTAACTTGCGCAATGAAATTGTAAACGAATATTAATGTAAATTTAGGTTGGAGATTTTCCCCGCTGTGTAACTTTGAAACGAGTTTTTACAATACTTTAAATATGATAATTGCGTTTCTTATAACAGCAGCCTCATACTTGCTGAAGTATGACTAGAGATAATATCTCGAATATTCAGATTTTCTGCATATTGTAGAGCAGCAATTGCATATAGTAAGCAGAATTGCTTAATATTTTCAGCAACAGTTGCCCCTGAACATATCATATCTTACTGACACTGCCCATGAATTTATTGCTCTGCGATCTGATAATAATACGCGCAAAAGTTTAACTAGTCACTCCTTGTTGGTCCACAGCTTCCCGCAGAAGATGGACAGGCTGGGCCCGTCGAAGGTGGGAATGGGCGCCGGCGGCGGCGGCAGCTGCGGGAGCGTCTACGCGAGCGGCGGTGGCGTCGGCGGCGGCCAGCCCCAGCTCTCGTCGTCGTACATGACCGGGCAGTACATGTACAGCCAGAATTATGGGCATTACCCGGGCGCAGGCGTGCAGTACCAGCAGCACTCGCAGCACGCCCCCAGCTACGGCCACCATCAGCCTCAGAGCTACGGCCAGGTCGTGCAGGCGTACGGGGGCGGACAGCCCGGACAGTCGACCTACCAGCAGACCTGCCACAAAAAGTCGTCGGTGCGGAACGGCGACGTCATGAAGAGGTGTCGACTTCAGGCTGCGTAAGTTACTAGCTTTTTTCTCTCCCTCTCTCTCTCTCTTTCTCCGTTACAGCGTAATGACACTTTTCTTGCATCTTGTTCAATTTTAACTTTCTTAATTGCGTTGGGAAACGTCGGCCGGGTCTGAGACAATTAAAGTTACGTTGGCGTTATTCAATGTCATGATTAAAAATGTAGTTATATAGAGATGCGTGTTTCGCCATGTTATAATTCTCATGACTTAATCGGTATATAGTATTGTAGTGCTACATATTATATGAATGTAATGAAACTTTTCTCAGCCTATTTTTCGTAGTGTGAAATAATCACTATTATGACATTCATTTGCCTCGTTGTGTCAATACTTTGTCCCGCCAAAAAAATTTAATAAAAAATTTTTTAATAGAATTTTATAAACACAATAGCTTTTTATATAACATGAAATTTTCTTTTTAGTCCTGTATTTAATAGGTCAAAAGATGTACTATTATCTTCATTTTTTTATTAATAAATAATATTACCTTAAATACCATCACGTGAAAAATGTTGGGAGGAAAAAAAAAACATATTGTAGAAGTTCAAATTTCACTGTAAATTTCATTTTGGCTTTAAATATAAACGATTGAAAAAACTTGCAAACTTCAATTATTTAAATATTAAAAACTTTTTGTAGAACATATAAAAGCATTTTAATTCTTTGCAAATATCGAATATCCTTTTAATTAAAAAGTTTTATTTTGTATGATATAACTGTTATTTGATTCGCATCGAGGTTTTATTATATCAATTCTTTTGCCTTTTTGTTTAATTTTCTTTTTTTCGTTTGGTGAATTTTTATTTTTCCTGAGGCTTCCTATTTTGTTCTCTATTTTATTAAAAATAGATTTGAAAAGTCGTGAAAAATTCTTTATTTATATATTCCATAGAATGTTACCTTATACATGTATTTTCAATCAATTATTAAAAAGTACATCACATTTATCTGTTTTTAAAATGAATATAATGTTGTAGAAAAAAACTCTTAGCGTGACATAATGTTAACAGAGATGATGAGTCGAATGAATAGAAATAAAAAATATTTAGAATGTCGTCACGGCCGAATTCTCAAGGATTTGTAAAACCTTCCTTCAAAATTCTTCGTTGCGCCAACGGTTATACAGTTCCAGAGCCTTTCGCTTTGGTTTTCAATATTGAATATAGCAATATAGCTATATAGTTAGGCAATCGAAATAATTACAGCAAGAGCACTCTGAGAATTTTTACACATAACTTGAACGAACATTAGTAGTTTGTAAACATCAAAAGAAGTATGCAAAATGACACCCAATTAAAATGTAGTAATGCCAATAATTAGAAATAAAATTTTAATATAGTACGATTAAGCTGTAAAAGCTGATTACATGACTGTTTTTACATAAGAAAACCATTATATCATCGCAATAATTAACTTATTAGCAGCCAAGCCCACAAAGCCTTGAATACACATCAGATTCACATGAAAGGTTACTCTGTAATGCGAACCTTTTAGAAGACAACACATTAAATTAAACTGTTGAGATTAAAAATCCAATTAAACGTGAGAAAAAGTATCATAAAATACTTACGGCCATCTAACGAATTACAGGTATGAGCTGTCGCAGGATCTGCTGGACAAGCAGATCGAGATGCTGGAGCGAAAGTACGGCGGCGTGAAGGCGCGCAACGCCGCGCTGACGATCCAGCGGGCGTTCCGTCGCTACACTCTCCTGAAGAAGTTCGCGGCGATCACGGCGATGGCCAAGGCGGAGAAACGGCTGAGCCGCAAGCTGCAGGAGGCGCAGGACCGGCAGGACATGCAGGAGCAACGGCTCGCCTACCACAGCCAGGTCTACGTGCAGCATCATCAACAACAGCAGCAGCAATCGCCTCACCAGCAACAGCAGCAGCAGCAGCAGCAATTGCTGCACCAGTCGCCCATCAACCGGCCCACGCCCATACGCAGCATGTCGCTGAGGGAGAGGCGGCACCCAGGCGTCGTCGTCGACGGCTCGGCCCACGGTTGCAGCTCGCCCATGCCCAGGAGCCAGAGCGGCCGATGCGAGATTCAAATCACCGCCCATCAGGTATGACTATGCGTTCTATAGCTCTCCTACATCTTTCATTTCCCATCGCGTTTCACGCCTTGCATGAACCACCAGTAGTGTTTATTCGTTTATCATGATAAAAATCGACGATTCATTTATTTTATTTTCAATCCGTGTCTTCGTTAGTATTCAATGTCTACGAGGAAGACAATGGCAGTAACTAAATTCACTAATCATTTCTTTTCGAGAAAATAATTAATTTAAACTTATACACATACAGCCCATATAGAATATGAGTCATGTGATTTATTCTATTGCTAATTGAACCGCGCTCACGGACAATGCAAAGGTTACTGTCTGCATTCGAGTTCGCGCGGGCACTAGGCAGACGCAATAACTAGCCGCGAGACGCAATACAATTCCAAAGCGGATCGCAGAAATCGAAATAAATAATTAATAATTGTTTGCCGGCTGTTTGCAGAACCAGGTCACGAATCACGCGGCTCACCAGCTGGTGAATCACAGCGTTCATTCCGGCGGCAGGCACACACCGTCGCTTACGCCGAGTCCCTGCGGCAGGCACCAGCAGCAGCAGCAGCAGCAACCGCCGCCTAGTCCCTGCTGGGAGTCGAGCTCACAGGAAAGCGGCTCCAGCATTCACTATTATAATCCTCAGGTAAATACCTCCGTTTATTGCCTCCTACGCCGTCGTGAATTGTTTCCTAAGCGCGCTCGGTCAAAATATTTACTCACGCCGCGAGGGGCGCAATAAAATGTTTTATGATGGCGACTCGCTCTACCGTTTAGAAAACTATTACATCGATACGTTGCTGTGTGCAAGGTGCAGCGATTCTTGCGCTGAATGCACTAACATTATGAGGAATTCATTAAATGGACACTTACCGTTAAAAATATTTCCATTTGCTTGAAAATCCACCTGGTAAGCGTGACGAAAATTAACTTTGTGATTGCGGTTCTACAGGAAACCCTGTGCGGTCTTCGTCAGGAGACGCCGCCGCGCGATGCCCACCGCATTACGCCGTGCACGTCGCCGTCGACGCCGCTCAACCTCCAAAGCCAAATGCAGCAGCAGCAGAACTGGTCGAGCAGCACGTCGCAGCTGAGCACCTCGAGCGGCGGCCGCTCGGGCTCGCGGGCCTGCAGCAAGAAGGTGCCGCCCGAGGTGCCCAAGCGTACCTCCTCCATCAGCTCGCGCTCCATGGAGGGCAGGCACAACGGCCTCAGCAAGAGCGTCGAGAACGGCAGCCTGAGCTCGGTGCAGAGCTCCGGCAGCGACTCCACCAACTGCGAGAGCTCCGAGGGCGACGCTCAGCGCGGCTCGCCCGTCTGGAAGCACAAGGGAATCGTGAGTATTTTTTGAGCAGCACCTGTTACAGATTCGCGTCTGGCCGAATTCTCGATTTTAAACGAATGAATTTGAATTTTCAGTCAAGCTCTCCAGAACATCAAGAGTTGGTTCATGCAAACGACAGCGGCGCAATGCTCAACAACGTCAAAGACCTTAGCCACTCGCATGCCTCCTCGTATCAACTGCCTCTGATGGATCCCGCCGAGACGATATCTCAGAGTAGCTACAAGGTGTCGGAAACCGTTCGCAAGCGTCAGTACCGGGTGGGCCTGAACTTGTTTAACAAGAAACCAGAGCGTGGTATCAATTATCTCATCCGTCGAGGCTTCCTCGAAAACTCGCCGCAAGGCGTCGCGCGGTTTCTCATTAGCAGGAAAGGTCTGTCCAAGCAGATGATCGGCGAGTATCTAGGCAATTTGCAGAGCTCATTCAACATGGCAGTCCTCGAGTGTTTCTCTCACGAGCTAGATTTAGCAGGGATGCAGGTAAAGCTTGTTTACTTTGCTTTGATATTACTATCAATTTTAGCCGTACATTCAAAGGTTTTCTAATAAAATACCCGTTTACAGGTGGATGTGGCACTGAGGAAATTCCAAGCGTACTTCCGCATGCCTGGCGAGGCCCAGAAAATCGAGCGCCTCATGGAGGTGTTCAGCCAACGCTACTGTCAATGCAATCCCGACGTTGTGTCGAGACTACGCTCGCCCGATACTATCTTCGTGCTCGCATTTGCAATTATCATGCTGAATACCGACTTGCACACGCCAAATCTGAAACCCGAGCGACGAATGCGTCTCGAAGACTTTGTGAAAAATTTGAGAGGAATCGACGATTGTGGAGACATCGACAAGGACATTTTAGTTGGCATTTACGACAGAGTGAAAGCTAACGAGTTCAAGCCCGGATCCGACCACGTTACGCAGGTGATGAAAGTGCAGGCGACGATCGTTGGCAAAAAACCGAACATGGCACTGCCCCATCGTAGATTGGTTTGTTACTGTCGGCTCTACGAAATTCCTGATATTCATAAAAAGGAACGACCTGGCGTGCATCAGCGAGAAGTCTTCTTGTTCAACGATCTGTTAGTAGTGACAAAAATATTGAGCAAAAAGAAGAACAGTGTCACATATACATTTAGACAGAGTTTTCCCCTGTGTGGTATGGTCGTCACATTGTTCGAAGCCTCTCGTAAGTTTAATTCTTATACTTTTTTACTTAACGAAAACAGATCGTCTCGATAACAGTTTAGTGTGAATGTTATCACTCTAAATTCGATACACTTTATATGTTATAAAGACGACTGTTTCATAGAAAAATATTTAAAATATTCGATATTAAAATTAATATAAACGATTTTTCAACAGACTATCCATACGGCATCAGACTGTCACAGCGTGTCGATAATAAGGTACTAGTCACATTTAACGCTCGCAACGAACACGACCGCTGTAAATTCGTAGAGGACCTGAGGGAGTCGATCAGTGAAATGGACGAAATGGAGACTTTGAGAATAGAAACGGAGCTAGAAAGACAAAAGAGCAGCCGAGGAGCACGTAGTAGTGCGGAAAATCGCGATTCGGGTGTTGCGGATGTTGAGGTTTGCCCTTGCCCAGGACCGTGCCCCGACAGATCTGAGGTCATCGATATCGACTCACAACTTAAGCGATCTGCGTTAAGCAATTCGCTACTCGACATACATGAGCAATGTAAGCACGATCATCTTTTTTGCACTTTGACAATGATTTTTTCCATAAACTACCTAATTGTTCCACTATCAACATCAAAATAATGCTAATCTAGTTCTTAAAATTTGCTAATTTGCAGTTGCTGGCGAGAAACCGCAGCGTCGCGGAAGCGTTGGCTCTCTGGATAGCGGTATGTCAATTTCATTTCAATCGACTTCCGCCAGCTCGATGAGCCAAGGCGCGAAGGCGGTGGCGGGTGGGCAGCAAGTCCTCGTGCACGCGGTCCACCCAGGGGCTACGATCCCTGGGTCCGCCAAGGGAACAGCCATGGCTCAGCAGCCCTCTTTTTTAGGAAGCCTCTTCAATAAGCGCGAGCGTAAGCTGTCCCACACCGAGGACCCGGCGACCATGGCAGCGGTGACGGGAACGGCTTCGCAGGCTCAAGCAGTCCCCTACGGACGCACCACGGAAGTTTAGGCGCACCACAGCAACTCTTCTTCCAACATTACACATCTCTGCCCCATCATCTCGTCTGTAAATTATTTCGCCCTGCAGCCTCTTTTTCCTGCATGCCCGCAGATGTGCTCGGTCACGAGAGGAACCATCGAGAGGAAGGAATCACTGTGAATAAACGAGTTACTTCTCGCGCAAGAGCAATCATTTCTAGTCATGTAGTTTATTATTATTTTACGCTCATTGATGCGAACCAATTACCTTATATGATTCTCTCTTTCATTGCATGTTTTTCCTGTTTTTTTTTTTTAGATACATTTTTATTGCCTGTCACTGTTTTTCGCGTTTATTTAATATATTTCATGTTGGAGGATAAAACAAAAAGCATAAGAAATTGCATCGGTCTGGCAGGATCCGACCAAACCTTTTCTTACAAAAATTGTACATTTCACATCATTTATCTTGTGTTACGTGATGTTTCTTTTTTTAAATCTGTTTATACTCTTCTTGTCCTTCTCCTAACGTACGAAGTTGTGTATAGTATTTATTCGCCTAACTGAGAATTAAAATGGCTTTTCGTACATTATTTATATAAAAAAAAAAAAATAAATAAAACAGATAAATTAGAAGCAATTGCGATACTGCATAGAAAAATTATAAATTATGAATCAGTGGATTCTGAAAAATGGCGTTTTTGCTGCAAACAAAAACACCTTTACGAAGTAACAGCGAATTGTCACTAGCGATAATTAGACTAAGTCTATTGGTTAATATTGTATATAGTACACTTAAAGACAAAGGTATGTTGTATGGTTCGTATTGTGTAGTATGAAGTACAATAATCAAAGTGAGAGTCACAATGTTAGATGAGAGACGAGCATCACATGCAATTCGCGATAACCGGACTTCGGGCTGACCGAGCCGATGAATCATGTCTGAAGACATAAGCTGCTCGAGTCACTGGATTTAATGCAGTATTATAGGGAATATGGAAAAAGTCTCTTTGTTCATGGACCACGTTTTTTATACATTTTGGTGTAATTCTTAAAAGAGGAAGTAAAATTTCTTAGTTTCAAATCTGATCCTCTTTTTGGAATAAGCCAGCGAATGAATGCGACTTGACGGTATTGTAATAAACTGAAGTGAGATATCTATAAATCATAATAATATTAGCGTAAGATGCGTCGTCTTGTGGCGGTGACAAAAGCGCAGGCGCTTCAAAATGGAAATCGCAGTTATTTAATGATTGATAAAACAATAGTCTGCACATTATCAAAGGAGCGTTCTTTCGCCTCAAGACAACGGATCGCCTAATGACGTATAGAAAGCATGTAATTCGGAATCGTTGTTTTTGGAATTGTAACGAGATCTAATCGTACTGTAAATATAACTAATTATTGTAATGCGAAGCAATTGATAATAATAAATTTGAAACATCTAAAATGCATTTTTGTTAATTAAGTAAAGAGTTCCAAACACTAATTAATTTACATTATTTTTTTATCATAAGTGATTATTGTTGAATTTTTTAAATGTGTCGTATATACTTAGTGTAATGTACACGCTTTAAAGAAAATCATAGTTGGTACTTTACAAGCATAGTGAAAACCTGAAAAAGCCAATATGAAATCCGACAGAATTTATGGAGATTCATATAAAGTGATATTACATGCAAACGCGTAAGCCTTTTTTAAATTTTACCGAAAGTTCGTATACATGAAAAATATAAGAACTGACTTTCTATTCATAAATTTTTAAATTTTAAAAGAACGCTTGTGAAGAACCCAACAAAATTATAAACCTCAAAAACTGAAAGTAACCTTTGATAGAGATTATCGAAGAAAACATTTAAAAAGATGTGATTCCAATTTGCTGCTAAGTTCAATAAATTAAAATACTATATTGAGTCAATTAAAAATACAATATTAAAATAGAAGGTATTTTTATGTGTTCCCAACCTTGTTTTTAATCCAGAAATATTAACAAAATGATTTTACCCATTTAAAACCAACGAGAATAGAATTGAATGGTTTATAGTAGGCCAAAATAGGCCTAAGTAACAGTCTCTTAAAATGTAGGATATCACTATTAAAAAAGCTGCACGTAAGGAGTTTTGTACAAGTGAACTCACTAAAATTATTGACTAGATATTTTATTTTATTTAGAAAAAGCAATATTCAACAATATATATGTATGCAAAATTCGTGTGAAATAACAAAAAATATATGCTCTCTTAATAATTATATCAATTTTAAATAAAAACAAGAAACTTATAGCAATATAATTTTTACATACACGATTTGATTTTCTGGAGTACAATCATATCACCATTTCATCACTTAACACTTTCAGGGTGGCAGGACCCATATATGAGTCATTAATTATTGTTAATTTCTTTCATTTAAAAAAAAAAATATTCTTATGCTTGACTATGTTGTATATCTTAAAATCTTAGAAAATAGAAGTATCAACATTTTATTTTTTATTCAAATTTTATTTTTAAGTTTGAAATATTATAAACACTGTCTTATGCATTAGCCACCCTGAAAGTGTTAAAATAAAATTACAATAAAATATTACAACAATAAAAAATTACTGTATAATTAAAAACTTACTGTAAAATATGTCATGACATATTTTACTACTCTTGTCTTCATTGATAGATAAGTTTTGAATAGCTAAAAAGTTCGATTCACGTGTAAAACTAATAAGACATAGATAGATAAAAAGGCTACATACATAAATAATTTTAATAGAATATAATTTTAATCAGCAGAATTTATGATGAAATATTTTGAAATGTTTGAGAAGCCTTTTTTGGTATTACTTGTCTAAAAAGTTTTCATAAAATAATATATGCTTATAGGCTTATATAAAATCTATATTTTACTGATATTTGTGTTGAACTCTTTTCTTGATTAACAGCTTAACACAAGACACGAAATAAGTGAATATTGTATACCATCTTGATAACGTGTTCCTTATGTAAATAATGTTTATACTTAATAGATGTCTGTATTACGGTTTTACCAAAAATTTCAATGTTAAAAGTAAATTTCAATGAATAATCGAAGTGGGATAGCCCGAATTTAACATTACGGTCAGACAGTGATATTTTCAACATGACATGTTCATTCAGTTCACAAAATTATTTTGCATAGTGTATATATATGCGAATTCGAAGACTGAATTAAGCAGCTTAATATTTGGAATATAAGTACTTAGTACGTAATTTTTGGTTCAGTTATTCAAATGAAAGACGATTATGTTCAAATATCTTTTGTAAATTATTATTATTGGCGTATAAAAATACATTTAAGAATATATTTGAAAAAATTTCATTATTCAATGGAAAATTTATTTTTATGTAAAAGGGGGAATGTAAATGAGGAATATAACTCAAGGAATGTGTTTTCAAAATCTCAGTTACAAATTATGCATCAATATATTCTTCCTTTTTTCTTTGCTTGCTTATAAAAATGTGTTTACCAACTAACAGAATGGCTTCTACGACGTAATATAGAGCTTAAGGTATGATTATTATCACTGTCAAACTGAAGGACTCTACATACAACAAAAGTCTGTCAAACGGAAAGGTATATATTTGTCTGCAAAATTATTTTCTCACAATAAGTATTGTCTTAATAGAAAATTTTAAGTAATTTAAAAAAATTGAAACTGATCTGATATTTTGAGAAAAAATATAACAAGTTCTGAGACAAAGCTAAAAATTTCTATAAAAATTATCTAATTTTCTATTGAAAACAATTAGCATTCAAATTCATTACGATTAATAGATTATTTGAAATGCCATTGGAACCTTTATTATCACTATAAGTCAACTGTACAGTATAAATCGGTAAAAGTCGCTCTTGGACTTCCAATTAGCCAGCAATATTTGATGGATGTTCGTTTTATACAAGTCAATCATTGCCAAGATATCATTGACAATACTGCTATCTCTTAAATCGTTGTAAAAAATAAATCGCTTGATGAATGTTTTTAGCTATACTTACGTCAATTTATGGGCGTAGTTGAAGTGCGTCATTTAACTGTGTTAACTCTTTGTTGCAAAACTGTTTTAATGATTATATACACTATTTAAGAATTGTAAATAATTTGATAAGTTCCACATATTCCGCTGAAGTGTTTTGTATTTTCATAAGCAACGCGATCGTAATTAGACTTCAATTTTGTTGGTATTCGAATAAAATGCCGTTCTACTGAATAAAAAACTTTTAACAAACTAAAATTGTATATAGCTATTTCTAAAAAATGCAAAAATGTGCGATAATGTAGACTACCATATAACTTATAAAACAGTAAGAAAATCATATTGCTGGAAAAATACAGAACTTATTTGCAAAAAATACTATGCTAATTCGTAATTTTTAGTAGTACTTCATATGTTTATGTATTATTTCACAAAAATAAAGCCTAATATTTGTAAATTAATGTACTTAGTATATATTTGTATATAAATCTAATTATCCCAATTTTTTAATACATTCTTTTTTAACGTATTTTTTTTAATAAGAGTTTTTTCAATTGAATTTAGAAAACCGCTGCCAATTCATTGACACGTAGCTTCCTCATAAAAGATTCATTATTTTAATTTTTAATACCAATAAGTAATTCTCACACCGACAAATTAAAAAAAAATGTAATTTGTTATATTGTAAGTGTTCCGTTGAATAGAAATATAACCGCACCGCTGCTATAGGGCGATCATTTTTCACGCACAAAGGCATACGTTCATTGAGGTGCTAATATTTACATGGAGAGTGCGCACCCTCTGGAAAACGGAATTCAACGTGGCTTTGAAAGTCGATATCTGGTATCTAAAAATGAAGCCCTTTTTTGAGATACGGGCAATCTAATCTCAAATATGCTCTATTTCGTTAAAAATTGATGTCTCTTCTATTTACTGTTACTTTGCAATTACCAATGTAGATAGGAAAAGCTAAAATTTAAGCTCCCTTTCGTTAAAAAATCTTAATTTTTCAGGAAATTACAAGCAATTAGATAGCGTAAGAAAATGGTTAAAAATTTGTCTTCTTTTTATACGTTTTAATAATTGATCATATTTTTAACCATTTTCGTACGCAACTTTGATTGCTTGCAATTACCTGAAAGAATTATATTTTTTACGGAAATAGAGTTTAAATTTTAGCTTATGATGTCTACTTTTCGTACCATAAATAATTGCAAAGTGACAGGAAATAAAAAAGAGATCTTTTTATTGTTAATAAAATAGAACATGATTGAGATAAGATTGCTCACATATAAAGAAAAAATAGTCTATTTGACGGAATTGTGAGCTCTAGGCTTCATTTTTAGATACCAGAAATTAACTTTAAACGCCCTCTTAAAACCTGTGTCCCGGAGGGTATGCACTCTCCTGCAAACGCTCAGTACTGTGCAACGTTCTGTATATATCTAGGTGACATCTCCGTACGATCAAAATTGAAACACGTGGTTATATACACAGAGGCTACTTCTACGCAAAACGTAAATACAGATGTACACACACACACCTCCATATTCTCCTATCTAGGAGTTTTTGCCTTCCTGCTTTTCCTTTCTGAGCCAATAAATTTTTTCGTTATTGGCTCAATTGAGTATTTCTTATGTTTTATTCTCCTCCCCCTGCCATTATGGTTGTTGGTTTCCGTCAATATGTATTCCACTATCTCCACACGACAATTCTTATCTCCGTGTCTTTCCCTGGAGTCTTTAGCTCCGGTTAGAAGGGCTCCAATCCTTACTTTGTGATAGTTGATGCAACCTTTGCCGGTGAAGAATGTGGATCGGTCCGTCATCCATTGATGTTGGCTGGCGACTTGAACGGTATGCTTAAGTATATGCCCTACTTCAATTACTTAAGTCGTGGAGGAAAGCGGCCAACCGTCTTTTGCAACTCTCTCCCGTTTGGTGAGAACTTCCTTGGCCAGGTAAGAATCGGTGATGCTCCTCTGACTGATGGCGGAGACGTACAGCCAGCGCACGGACGAAATGCCAAGGCCTCCTCCGCTCACAAGAACGTGGAAGTACCCTACTGGGCTATCGTTCGGTAGAGCTAGCCATTGTTTTGCCACCATCTGGTCCACTCGCTGTTCGCTGATGGTAACCTTCCCTAGGCCATATGATAATAGGTCTTAGGGAGAACTGTAATCTTTAGTGAATAAATACTGAGGGGGCTCAGTAAGTCAACATATGTTTTCAGCCGAGAATTTGATTCCTATAGATAACCCCGGGAATCCTCACTACTAAGGACTCGTACCGGTTGACGCTGGATGGTGAATATGACTCTGGCGTCGACTATTGTCGTCTTCTTGTGTTCATCTCCGAAACTGGCGACTGCGTGTGCGACTTGGTGTTGTTCAGCATCAGTAAACAGTCCTTCAGGTAACTCACCGAGTGGTCGATGAGGTACCCCCCCCCCCTACCCTCGCCCCATTTTGTGGTGGCAAAGGTGAGAATTTACAGCAAATCTTGGAGACTTTTCCCGTGGGGCAGGTCGCAGAGGCAGCTGCATCGGTGAGTCGGCCGCTGAAGTTATCCGATACTTGTGATTGCGTGGGTGGGCCAGCTCGCCAAAGTTGGAGATGCTGGCTACTTCTGTGGCTGATTCACCGAGACTCCATCATGTAATAGTAGGGGAGAAGCGGCATGATTGGCGCACCTAACCTTTGTCCTTGATTATTTAAATGAAAAAATAGTTAAAACATAAAATGAACTATACGTGAAGATAGCCAAACATCTACTGTATCAAACTAAAAACTTTTTTACAGCATAGCATTTACAATTTATTGAATATAAACGATTTATTAAAAAAAAAAAATTGCGCCATTCAACCCGCCGCTTACGGATTGATTGGCGTATACGTATATAGCTTTAGATCTCTTGCGCAAACTAATATGCTGGACTTGTCCGAATAAACTTTCCATCTTTAACATCATTTATAGTACTTTCCAACTTATCTTTGTCCCACTCGTTGTATTTTTTTGCAATCTTGTCCATCTAAATAATCATACTCTCAAAATATTTTCTCAAGGACGATATTACTTTATACACACTTGCTGCGTGAATAAAAATATCAAATAATGCACTTAATGCGTAAACATTGTAACAAGAGAATATAAGAATGCACTCATTTTGATAAATAAAAGCTAGGCGGTGTATTTTCATGCCTGCGTCAATCAAGCCGCTTCGGACTTTTTTATTATTTCAACTTATTTCCTAATTATAAATAAATAAATGTAATAATCGAGTTTTACTATATGAAAATAAATAAATTAAACTATGTTACGGCGTATTTGTTTTTATTATCATAGCATTTCAGATTTGTCAATTGATCAATTTCGAACATGATACTAACCACGTGAAAAGTGACTCAAAAATACTTTTCTTAATATTTCATCAGAATAGGCTCCGATTTTGTGTGTGTTTATTAATTTTGTATTTTTAATTAAGAAAAACTAGCTTGCATGCCGAAAATATGAATAATAATTCTAATAATCAGGTGCGCCATCGAAACCGGCGCGCCAACCAAGCCGCTTTTCCCCTATCGAAACATAATTTGGAATGGACAAATGATCCCAGATCATGCATAGCAAATATAGCAAAGTAACGGGCTAATAAGATCTTTATTGTCGATCCAAAAGTTTTTTGAAATTGAAATAAGTTGTTCGTGATAATGAATTTTATAACGTTTATAAATTCACTACAACGCGTGTTTATATGATTGAATAAGTTAGGGCAATCGGTTTTCGATAGCAGCGTAAATGAGGTTTTGACTCACATTGGTAACCATCGAAACTTATTTAACTTATCTAAATCGTTAACTTATTTAAGTTAACGACATCCAAACTATAATCACTTCGTTATACCCTTCTGAAATCGATAATACGCATATTATTTTTCTTCTTAATTGAAAACTGTTATTTACATGTGAAAATGGTTGTCTCAAATTATTTTACAGAAATCTAGTAAAGAACTTAGAAATATTGTACGTCGGGAAATTTATTGCACAGATAATAGCTCTGACTGGATAGTTTTCTTTATATATATTTTTATCAAGCCTTAACCTCTTGAGATATTGCATTTCTGTCAAATACGAGGTAATTTTGTGCCAATGTTCAAAAAGTTCATAATGTTATTTAACTTTTTTGTAAGCATGTCTACTCAACTCATATACATAAACATATAATACATAGTTATAATAACCCCATATAGCTATAAGCTTGACGATAGACGTACTCAATAAAGAGACAGAATCAATAATAAATTAGACCAAATCCAATGGGTAATTAATTGGCTCTTCAACTAATAGTTACAGATAATAATAATATACCCTTTGTTGATTTTTTAAAGAACCTATAGGTATTATTTTCTCTAAGCTATCATGGAATACCGACGTTTCATACCTATGTTCTAAGATACATGGAAGTTTTTACCGATTTTGAATTTTGATATAAACTACTTACTATTCATTGCGTGAGATGTAGACTATGCTATAGTTACTGCGTTAAAGATTTTGAAACTATATCTATAATGGCGTAGAATACCAACTAGAAAGATCAAAACAAATGTTTTTCGTTAAAGATTTTGCTTTTTTTTTGTTTTTTTTATACACTCATAAGTACATCACGGGTAAAACCACAATAGGAGTGCTAATACTTTGTACGCCGCTTGGGGAAACGAAAATATTAAGGTGGCTCATGCGTTTGGTGCCGTATCAAGTCAGGGCCCCGCAAGGGGCTTCTTTATTATTGCCAAATTAAGTTAACGTATTTTACGTAAATTTATTGTAAATAACTTCTAAATGTTCAAACAAAAAAAATATTTTATAAATAAGTAAAAACTTTGCTAATTTGTCGCTACATTTATATGACTGGTCGCAGTGCGCATGCGCAGTAGCACATTTGTAACGTTTATTGTTAATATCTTTTTTGTTTGGTCGTTAACCTATAATTTTGATGATATCATTAGATTCTTCACAAAAAAATCTTTAATTTCATATATTGTACATTAAAAACTGCTTTTTTACAAGTTACTACGAAGCAATAAACTGTTCATTCCCATAAGGTTATGTGTTAAACGTACCTATTTATAAATTCAGTTTTTTCGATAATTTGGTCGTTGATCTACAATTTTCTTAGTACAGATCGAAAGTTTAATGTCTAAAGAACATATTTGTTAAGTTTAAGATGTATCTGCTTTTTTATAAGAAATCGCATGAGCCACCTTAAATTCGTATTCGTCTTTCAATATTTATTTTTGACAACTTTGATATCGGTGAATTTGATATAGACTTTCTTCGTGGATACGCACGTGTGTCAATTTCTTAAATATTTATTGGCTACTAGGTATACATGTTTTTTCCTCAATGACTTAAATTTTTTTTAAATAAATGTTTGATAAATAAATCAGATCTTTTATTCAGAGATTATCACCGTGATAACATAAATTAGTAATAAAATATTAACCATTAATGCAAATACCATTATTATTCATGGACTATTGTATTTTATGTTTCGTATTATTTGTGCATGCAAATACGGTGCAAAATGATAAGTTCGTAGTTGTAAGGCCAAGAATCCAGCAGATTCATTATTCCCTCTGTGAACGAGGCCAGCTCCCGAGATAGGCAAAGGGGGATCCGAAGAAATTTCTTGGAGATCAATGAAAGGTATACGGATTGTCCTTTATCAGCTTTTAACGAACTCGTCGTAAATCGGATGTACTGATCATTATTTGAATTTTCACTGTTAAGAAATGAAGACGTTCGTAGATTACAATTATTTATGTGAATTTCGGCTCTGTAACAAATAAAGAATAGTTAATAATATGTTTATTTATATGTTTTGCTGTACACGTTTCTGAACAAATCATCTAATGATAAAACTATTTTTAATTTTAATAGTGGAAAAAGATATTGATACATTTTATGTGGTAAATTCAGCGACACACGGGCATTTCTTTTCATACGATTAACAGTCAAAAAAGAAGATTAAACCCATTAACGCGCAAAACGACAAAATTTTTTCGTAAACTTTGAACTTGTAGATAGAAAGGAAAATCACTTTCGATTTTTCTGAAACTTCATAACCTAATGTATTTTTGTCTGCTCATTTCGATGCTGCCCTCAAAAATTGAGTTTTCCCAGGGAGTATATCCAATATCGCGGATTTTCTTCGAAAAAACACGGTTTTTTTTTAAAAAAATTTTTTTCAAACCTAAATTTCACAACTAAAAAAATATTGTATCATGTTGGATATTTTGCACAAAGTGCACACAATACCTAAACTTTAATATATGAAAGAGCAACATTTGTGAAAACCATCATGACCACCCCAAAATGGTGGAAATTGCTGAAAAATATAGGAAAACCGTGTTTTTTCACGATATTTTTGTTCAGTTTATTCCCGAATTCAAATATGATAACAAAACATGGGTAATGTCGATTAGTTGATGTGTTTAAACGATTATAAATAATTATAAGATAGCTAATTCAAAATGACGGCCTAAAAAGTAAGAAATAATCGATATATTTCAGTCTTTTTTTAGATTTTTTACCATTTATTGTTCTTATAGGTGTAGGTAATCGACATAAATAGTTTATTCTTTGTTTATTACGTAAAATTCAAAATGGCCGATCCAAAATGGCGGCCTACTAACCTAGATATTTCCAAAAATACGCATTTTGTAGATTTTCTTTTCATTTTTTTTTCTAAATATTTACATAATCAATAAAAAGTCCCGAATTTTTTCAAATACATCATAACTAACTATAAATAGTTGCTTTTAATTCAATGGAGATAACAAAAAGAAGACAAGCCTCGTGCAGTGGAACTCTCCGAAAAGAGTTGCTTGATCGGTTAGAGTGTTCGGCTTATATACTCTCGGAGCCTCCCAATGCATTCGCGGCAGTGACATATGCACGCCGCTGAACGGCAGTTTCTTTCAGACGGCAATCTTTTCCAGTGTCACCGCTAGGCGGCGTGCATGTATTACTCCCGCGAATGCATTGGGAGGCTCCGAGAGTATATAACCCGAACACTCTAATCGATCAAGCAACTCTTTTCGGAAAGTTCCACTGCACGAGGCTTGCCTTGTTTTTGTTATCTCCATTGAATTAAGGGGGTGTGGTACTCATGCACTCTGTTTTACCGGCAGAACTCGGTAAATTCTATATTATTAAAATAAATATATCGAATTTCGTCTTATAAAGAGATAGTTGTCCTGTGCAATGTAATAATCTACCAGCTTGTGCAGTTTTGAGCCCAAATATCAACGGCACCCTAAAAAATTTTACGAACGAAATTTCGGTTATTTTTGTTCGCAAAATTTTTTAGGATGCCGTTGATATTTGAGCTCAAAACTGCGTAGGCTGGTAGATTATTACATTGCGCAGGGAAACTATCTCTTTATAAGACGTAATTCGATATATTTATTTTAATAATATAGAATTTACCGTGTTCTGCCGGTAAAACAGAGTACATGAGTACCACACCCTCTTAAAAGCAACTATTTATAGTTAGTTATGATGTATTTGAAAAAATTCGAGACTTTTTATTGATTATGTAAATATTTAGAAAAAAAATGAAAAGAAAATCTACAAAATGCGTATTTTTGGAAATATCTGGGTTAGTAGGCCGCCATTTTGAATAAAATTCAGACAAAAGGTTGAAGGTACTATCAGGTGGGCACGTCAAAACAGGACATAGACAGACATAACACAATATATAAACTGGAAAAGCCATAGTGGAAATGGAAAATGTATATAAATGTAAGTAAGTGTATATTTCTGTAAAAACACGTATATAAACTTAAATATATTTCTATAAAAACACGTATATAAATTTACGTTTATTTACATTTATATACGTTTTTTTACATAAATTTATACTTATTTACGAAACTATATTTTTTATTTTTACACATTAAACGTCACCATTTTTAAAATGTATATATACATATATTTTTACATTTATATACATTTATATCAGCTATTCCAAAAATTGTTTCCCTCTTACGTCTCGAAAAAAATAAATAAATTTTTTTGAAGGCACACTCATCGGACAAGGTTTTTCTTGTTCTTTAAGCTTTTCTGAGTGTGAAAAAAAATAAGTACACGCTCGGTTTAATGGTATCATTTATTGACGACACTTTAAGTCAATTTTGAATTGAAAAGAATTGATGGAAATGTCACCTTTTTTTCTAAACGACGAAACTTGTAAAGATGATTTAATTTTGAAGGCACATCTACAGGACAAAGTTTTTCTTGTTCTTTAAGTCTTTCAGTATGTGAAAAAAATTATTTACAAGTATATTATATTATAATATATATTATAATATATATTATATATATTATATTACAATATATATTATAATATATATTATATATATTATATTACAATATATATTATAATATATATTATATATATTATATTACAATATATATTATAATATATATTATAAAGTTATATTATAATATAACTTTATAACAATAAAAGTAAGATTTATGTTAGATAAAGAATTTAAAACTTTTACACTAGGGCGATGGGTCGGTTTTTATAAAAACCATAAAATCTATTGATGGTGTCTTCCTTAACCGGAAGTTCATTCAGTATATTTTCAAAATTCACTGAATTTGTCTAGAATGTAAAGTATCATGATACTTATCAAATTCTCGTTTTTTTTTCTTTTTGTTATTTATTATGAGTTATTTTCCTTTCAATTTTTTTTTTAATATAAAGTAATTACAATAATACTATTAATCTAATAGTCCAAATGCTGTATCCAAATTTTAACGGTGCTAAAAATTCTCAGAATTTCCAGAACTTCAAAGATCTATTTACAGAGCAATTTAAGCTTATAGTGGTATACATTGTATTTTAATAATATTACTTTTCGGTCGCTCAACTGAGTACGGAACGCGCCATTTTCTCCCTCTTTTGAGAGGAAATACCAATTTAATGTATTATAATCTTAAAATAGATGATTAAACAAATAATTCAAGTAAAAATGCGTTTTTACAAATTATTTATAAAAATTGTCAATAACTAGTAATGGCGTCGCTTTTCAGACTTTCTATCCAGAAAATTCCGATAAATCGGGATAAAGTAAATAAAAAAAACTTGGATAGAATCGAGGGTTTAAATCAGCCACTATAATCATGGGTGCACTGACAGAAAAATTTATTTATATTTAATAAGAAAATATAATAAAAATATAGAGAGAAATATATTAACTATCAATATCGCATATTAACTATTAATATGCGCATCTTTATAGTAAGACTTTAGATATTTCCGTAAAATTTTCCTTATTTCTCAAAAATCAGTTATTTTAATATTAACAGTTAACATATATATTAAATATAAATAAATCCTTCTCTCAGTGAGGTATATGCTGCTGGATTGTAAATTTTAATGAACATTGTTATATTAATTAATCGGTTTGAAGTAGTTTATTGTATGAACATTGTATAATTTATGCGTGTAAGTGCGGCGCAAAGTTATAAGTATATATTTTTATAGCCAAAAATCCTGAGGTTTCTTTGTTGCCTTTATGAATGAGACCGGCGCCGGAAAGTGGTAGAGGAGGATTAGATGAAATTTCTTGAAGATCAATGAAAGGTACAACAGTTTGACCAACATCAGCTTTCATTGAAGACGTTGTAAATTCTATATACTGATTGTTGTCTGAATCGCGGTTGTTAGCAAATGCAGATGATGGTAGATTACGATTTTCCAAGTTAAGTTGGGACCTGAAACAGTAAAAAAAATGTGCATGATTATCCGCTCCTATTATATGCCCTGCCGACAGAGTACCTATACACTTCTATTTTGAGCGCATATCGAATAGGGCATTATATATGAGTCCTACCTCGCCAGCACCACCCGCGAAAAAATGATTTGTATGATTATATATAACCTCATATAGAACTATATATAAATATATATGACTTATGTCTCTATATAACTGTACAAATGCGTATGGTCATATATATTTCTATATAATTATGTATAACTTTATTTTTGTTCGTATAATTGTATATTAATGTATAAAATTGTACACCATAATCATGAATTTAACCTAAGATTATGTATAGTTGCTTAGACCCATGCAAAATTATATTCAGTCATATATGATCATTCATGGTTATGCATGGTGTTGGAGAAAATTGTATGTACCTATATATAATTACATATAAATAACTACGACCTTACTTATTTATACATAGTTACATAGAGACATAATTCATATATATTTATATATAGCTCTATATAAGGATATATAAACATGTATAAGTATATATAAGTATATATAAGTATGTACGAATCATTTTTAGGCGGGCATGGTTATATTTATTTATTTATTGTATATCTTCACAGGTATTATGGCCTAGTATAAAGTGAATAATTACAGTATTATAATAATGCATTTTAATCACAACATTATAACAAACATTTCAACTATTGTTATCATGTATCAGACTTGTACTTTGCCCTGTTGGAAATTGATTCCATTATTTACCTAATAAATAGCTAGTTTCCCCAATAATCATCAAAAACTAGACACTTTTCTTGGCCATTTCTATCCATCGATGAAACGATTTTTCCGATCATATTCGCCATTTAATAGACAGAATTATATAAGTTCTTTCACAAATTTATATTAGCTTATTTATGAGTACTTAAAAGATATTAAAGTTGGCCAGTTTTTTTAGTTAGGAAATGGCTAATAAAAGGCTTGCTATTATGGCGAGGAGTGAGAGAGACAGAGTCAAAAACGGAAAAATCATTGTTTTCGTTTTTACCCCCTGAAACGGTATACTATAAACGAATTAAATACCAATAATTCGTGTTTACATTTTCGTTGGTTATGTTTTTTTTTTAATATTTGTTTTTAAATACATGATCAAATTACAGAGAAATTTAGTTAAAACATTTTAAGGTTGTGTTATCTCCATTAAATAGAATATATGACCAGAAAAATCGTTTCATCACTACCCAGAAACTAGCTATTTTTACTAGCTATTTATTATTTTTCTGGCCATTTTCGATAGAGACAATTTTTACCAGGATGAAGGTTCAAAATTATTTATATGTCTCGTATTGTATTGTTATTCGTGGGCTAAGATTTTTTCATTGATTAGTTCCACATTCTCTTTATATAAAACTATAGTTCTAAAGAAAATCAAATCATTGTAGTTATGAATCATTCTAATAGGAAGAATAATGAATTTGTTATAAAGTTCTTGGTAATTGCTTAAAAATTTGTTCCATGAAAGTTTAAATTTAAAAGCCATACATATCAGAAATTTATGATTAACTTGTTCTAATGCTTGGGGTGATTTGTGTATGGAGACCATATCGGAGAGGCAAAGTTCATCACAGGGCATATGAGAGATTTATATAAAGATTTCTAATTGTAAATTAGAATTGTTTTTTAATTATTTAGAGGTTCTACAGATAAAATCTAGGGTAAGTGTGCCAGTTACTGTGCCCTTAAATCATTTTCATTTATAGTAGAGTATAATCATATTTAATTATAAATATCTAAATTTTTACATACAGTTCAATTCATGTTTTTTATTATTAAACCCACAGTATGACTTAATTATTCTTATAATATATTTAAAAAAATTTATTAAATTTCTCATCGCGATTTCTATGATTTTCTTATCGAAATGCTTAAGAATATGCCTATACAAAAGTGATGGAAAAACTATAAAAATAACATTTTTCATAATAAAAAAATACACTTAATGTTTATAAAACCCATCTAGTTGACAAAAGAACAATAAAAAAGTAGTTTTGATTAATATTATTGTTTAACTTAATATAATCCAGTAACTAAAACAAATTTTCGGCATGTTTCTATTACTGTGCACAGTAACTGGACAAGTTTTCGTGAATGTATTTAGTTACTGTGCCCCCTCGCGGTAGGTTACGCTAGCCTTACTTTCTCATGCTTCGTCGCCTGTGCAAGTCAACTTCGACGTTCATTGCTTACCCACAGAGCAATTAACACAGTTTTTAATATATTTAAAATAATATATTTTATTCCCATCTTTATTTTATTTTCTTCTATAATAAGTAAGTACTTATATACGTAGTAAATCATAGCCCTGCTGGAAATCATCCATTTCTTTCCCATTTTATGAAAGCCAAGTTGAGTGGAAACACTAGAAAAGGTTCGAAAAATCGTTTCACCAATGGGAAAGAAATGAATGATTTCCAGCAGGGAGTCTACTAAATATAATAAAAAAAAATAAATTTCATGTTTAAATATATTTTATATAGTTGATGCAGATGCAGGTGAGTGAGAAAAAAGGACACATACAGTGTCCAGAATCTAAGGCACAGTAATTAAAACACTGTACACTAAGTGACACACAGTAATTAAAACAATGTACACTAACTGACACACAGTAATTAAAACAATGTACACTAACTGACACACAGTAAAGGACGCTTGCTCATTGCAATCGTAACCAAAAGTACGCCGAGTCGAACGCCGTAGCGCGCGGGCACGCCATTGGTTTGTTTACACGCACACAAGGACACGCGCGGCCGAAGTTACCTACTTTAAACAACTGTATCTCGAAAACGGTGCTGCTAGGCTTTCTGGATTTTGGAGAGCTTATTTAAAATATCATCATTAGTAAAATATCTCTTTTTCGTTCAATTCTATAGAAAACTTTTGGGGTTATTAATGAAAACGTTAATTTTTTCACGACTTTTTCATAAGACACCGTATTAAATTGTCTAACTTTGATAGCTTATATCTCATGAACGGTGTTGCTAGGCTTTCTGAAGTTTGCAGATGTTGCACATAATAACAATAAGAATCTACCCTGCAAGTTTCATAAGATTCTATAGAAACTCATTTTGTGAGCAAGCGTCCTTAAAACAATGTACACTAACTGACACACAGTAACTAAATTAATGATACAGTAACTGATGCAAAGGCTTATGCTGTTATTTTATTAATTATTTAATATTCCTTACATAATATTGTATTAAAAAGTTGTTTATTCTGCTCACAGAATATATAATTATTATATAAAGGTCTTAAGATGATTAAAATTTGAAAAAAAAAAATAGTAATTGATTAAATACTATGGACATCGCCTTAAGGGACACAGTAACTGGCACACTTACCCTAGCATTCTATTCGCTTTATTTATCGGGTATTCAATATGCTCTGTACATTGAAGTTTGTTGTCCATAAAGACACCAAGATCCCTTATACATTCAACTGAGCCTAGAGCTTCATTAAGGTGGTTCTCCTCGGACTCCCTAGTCGAAGCACTGCTAAATGTAGAAGTTACCTAAAATTTAAAAAAAACATAGTTATAATGTGATTTATTTATTTAAAATGATAGAGATAGTCAATGTATTATAAATAAAGTGTATTAAACATGACTAAGATAACTTTTTTCACAAAATGGCGGTATACTAGAAACTAGATATCGTCACTACAAACAATTATTGATAAATCACCGGAATCTTTTTTGTTTCTCAACCGATTTTAGTTTTCTAGATCTCATTTTGCTCCTTAAGTAATTTCATGGGGGCTTGCCGAAGGAACAATTAAAAATTATTCAAAACTCAGAAAGTTATAGCCAATTAAAAAAAATATATTTTTTAACGACGTGCATGAATTTATGAACAATTATCTATAACTTTCCGAGTTTTGAATAATTTTTAATTTTTCCTTCGGCAAGTCCTCATGAAATTATTTAAGGAGCAAAATGAGACCTTAGAAACTAAAATCGATTGAGAAACAAAAAAGATGCCGGTAATTTATCAATAATTGTTTGTATTGACGATATCTAGTTTCTAGAATATTGCTATTTCGTGAAAAAAGTTATCTTAGTCATGTTAAATACACTTTATTTATAATATATTGACTATCTCTATCATTTTAAATAAATAAATCACATTACAACTATGGTTTTTTTTAATTTTAGGTAACTTCTACATTTAGCACTGCCTTTGACTAGGGAGTTCAAGGAGAACCACCTTAAATAGGCAGTATTGGAAGTCAATAGGGTTATGGTTTTTGACAAAAGACATAGATTTACTTTAGATATATATTAATTAATAAGTTTATTTATAGAAATTTATTTGAAAAAACTCAATTTCAGGCACTGAGTTACACGTCGTCAAGCTTAACTATTTTGATCAAAATATTGTAATTTTTCTATACGCGAATCTTATAGATAATCTCAACAGAATCGCTCAAAAAATTTTTGAGCACTGTTTATGTGTAAACGAAGGGTCTGAAGTTGAGTTATTTAAAATAAAGTTTCATAAATGGAGTGACTGATTAATAATTGCGGTGCTCGTAAAATAAGAATTCCCTTTAATAATCTCCGATTGACTACTTTTATCGACAGAGTAAATTAAACAATTTCTAATTAATTAATAATTACACGCACGCACACGCGTACCCGCACGCATACACATCCAAGTATACAGACACCCATTGCTCTTAATAGTAATGCAATCTACCATCCTGCACAGTTTCAAATCACAGTTTGTGAATGTCATTCAAATGCCATTGCAAAAACGTTGTAGAATAGTAGAGTGCATTATTATTATGAAGGGCAATAATGTTTTGCTTTTACAAATATAAAAAATATATTTTTTAATTATTTAAAAACTGTGTGATTTGCTTGGTCGGTAACAATTGACGATTGTATTCCCTTAAGAAGGGAGCATAAATGTCGGTGTAGACTATATGTATTACGAGAAAATAATATTACACAAACATTGTATAATTACAAAATAAAAATTTTCTAAGCAACTAAAATCTTATACGTAGATAAATATTAAAAACTTTAAAGTTACCTTTTATCAAAACTGATTGAATTGGAAAGCCATTTCGATTCTTTTTCCTTCAATTCGCCACTACTGAAATTAAATGGAGTTGCTTGAATTTCCAATTTCAGATGACTTCCCTGTAACTGAAATCTTAAGCCTGTGAGCACATTATCTTTTGGCGAATCAATGTTGTCCAAGAGTATTGTCCTACTGGAATATGTAATATTATGATAGTCACGACCAGCTATTATATTTTTATCATATACAGTATATTTGTCAATAGGCTTCCATTCAACTGTATCTTTAGCGACATTCCCATCTTTCTGTAATTGTCCTTGCTGTATTTGTATGTGGAAAATATTATTTTGCTCTCTAAACCTAATTCCTGTAACGACCCTGTAAACAGTAAGAATACATATGTAAATGAATAAAGTCGTAATATATTAATATAGTCCATAAAAGTAGTTAAATGAGGGTTTAGACTACATACATTGAACTTTCTATTGGAGTTAAAAACAATTAAAGTAAAAATTATTATAACATATTTAGGCACAATCGCCTTATATTTTTACCCGAGTGAAAATTGTTACACCTCAAACAATATTATATAAAAATGTGTTTCCAACTAAAATAAGTTCATTTTGGATGGTTTTCGCCACGCACGAGCGTATGTCATCAAGTTCTCTGATTATCTCAGCGAGATTCGCATGAATCAGATCGGGATTGATGCCATATATACTCATCTTGATGTAGGTTCCTAATGGTACCATATGGAACCGAATCCATGGCAAAACCCAAAAACAAACGCCAGAGCACGTACAAATTGAATAAAACGATTTTAAGTATAAATATGAAAAAAATAATTTTTAAAAAAATCTAGCACATGAAACTGCTAAAACTAATTGAAAGACATTTTTTTTGTACACAACATTTGTATATCACCCTTCGCGGCATAACGTATATAATAATAGCTGCTTTGATTGTTTTTATAATTTTTTTTTTGGTTCTACTAAAGAAAAGATCGAGATTTATCTCCTACGCCCTTGATAGATGGAGTATCTTTTATTAGAAAACTATAAATTTTCATGGTATTTTCTTCAAAAATTAAAAAACAAAAATTTTAATGGTTTTCAAGTGCGATATTATAAATTCTGAGATAATGCCGTCATGAATGCAAAACAATTTTACATAAATTATTTTAAAATATACAAATAATATGTGCTTGACAAATGAATATTAGCAAGATGTGTAACATTTATTT
The DNA here is from genome assembly GCA_036365515.1 of Torymus aiolomorphi. Taxonomy (NCBI): domain Eukaryota; kingdom Metazoa; phylum Arthropoda; class Insecta; order Hymenoptera; family Torymidae; genus Torymus; species Torymus aiolomorphi. The sequence goes on along the minus strand of CM070876.1, from coordinate 38,851,387 downwards.
CTTTACCATTTGGAACTTGTTTCTTGAAGTTATGATTAGTGTGAATAGTGTGAATATATACAGTACTTGATATTGTATATTAAAACTCACTTGTTAGATTTTATGTCTGATGTGACAGATTTCAAATTGAAATATCGGTTCATCTTGGATGGTGCATTTTCACAGGTGCATACACACACGTCACAGTTTTTTAAAAAATTTGTTTTTTTGTCATAGAGAAATTCATGGTTCAATTTACAAGTTTTCTTACGACCGAAAACTCCACCTTTCTCAAGTAATTCCGCATACTCATACCTTTCAAGTTTATTAGCATCCTGAAATTTTTGTTAAAGTTATATAAAATTAATAAAATTATATTAGAATTGGTTTTTTGTAAAAGTTATTTCATAATTACTGCTGCACAAAATGTTATTTTTGTGTCTGCTTTTTGACAATTGTGCAATAATCCCGTACATGGTTTTTTATACATTTTACTGCATTGTTTTGTTTTACAAGTATCTGGAAAACTACCTTTACGACTAGAACAGCCACCGTTACATTTTTTTGGATAAGAAGAATACTTTTTATCTCCTATATCAGATTCATATAAGAAATAGGCTTGGAAAATTGGGCCTAATTTACCGTACGTTTCACCTTAAAAGTAAAATAATGTGTAAAAATAGTGTCATTCTTTGTAAAATAGCAATATTTCAATTTGTAATATAAGCAATGCAAACCTTCTACATGTGGCGAATCATAGCACGTCCAAAAATCTCGTGAAGCCTGATATAATGCACGTTTAACATCTATAATAGTTGAAATCGTTCTGTTATAAGAATGAACTCTTGCTAGTTCAAGTTCGGTTTTGTACGTTGCATCTGTAATCATAAACTTCTTTAAGCAACTAATGCGTTTAATACATTATATGTCATATTATTTAAACTTACTTTTTTCAAACATTTTTTTAATTGAATAAGCGTACTCAGTTAATATAACACCTTTAACTTCAGCCAACATAATATCATGATATAGATGAACAATTTTTTCTGCAGAAGACGCTGCTGGATTGTTATTACACATCATCGTAAACGACTGAAAAGTTAATGAATTATTAGGATCAAGGTCTATATAATAAAGTAATACAGTTAATCACAGAGGTGTCTCCCTTATAAAAAGTTGCTGTAATTTTATAACTACAGGTATGCTGTAGTGAATTCGGACTACAAAAAAAAAAACTATAGATAAGATACACAAAAGCTTTAAGGTGATGTGAAATCCTAATTTCAATATTTTTTAAATCAACATTTAAACGTTTATTTGGAAAAAGACGGTTGTCAAGCGCTCCGTACGCGTAAACACTATATTCAGAAATTTTTTTGAGTGATTTTATTAGCATTTTCGTTAGCTATGTTCGTTTGAAAAGTAGATTAAATGCAGATTCCTACTTACCGACAGTACGGTTTTTATTTAATTAAATAAATTCTCATGGTATAATATGTAAATACTACACTCACAATTTTTTTTTGGATGATTCTATTGGTATTTTCATGACATGTACTCGTTTCAAAAATAACGTCGGTACTCACATCCCCTTAATATAGCTTCTACTGGTCAGATTTCCACAATTATTTAATGCATAAGAATATATATAAGCATCGGTGTAGAAATCTGTAATTAACTCCGACATTTTCTTAAACTTTCATTTTTTAAAGATTTTGCTGGTTCCTTTACCTTCTTATAAGAATTATGGCGAGAAAACCTGGTCAGTAAAGGCTATATTAAATTATGAGCTATTGTTCCTGTTGTCATGATAAGAACTAGACGCTCGCGATGCTCTCGAGCAAGTATCGCGGCGTTAGCTCAGTGGTAGAGCGCGGGACTACAAACTTGGGCTCCGTCGGTTCGCATCCCGCTCGTCGCATATTTTTTATGCAACGAATTCATTTTAATTCATTCTGCTTCCTTTCATACGTAACACTGTGTAGTTTTTTCTGTAGTCCGAATTTACTGCAGGTTGTCTGTCAGGGGCGTCAAGTTGTATATGGTAGCTCTGGTGAAACCAGACCTTGCTAGCCAGAGGGTATGGAAAACCAGAGCTAGAAACGCCAAGTGACCCACGCATAACAACTTGCGAATACAAAACTTAACTGCTGTACCGTAAGCTCCGATGACCTTTTTTTAAGGAAGTGATACGGAAAAAACGAACAATTTTTAAATCGAAGTAGGCGGGGGATATGAGGTCCACGCATGTTAGGGAATTACGTAATTACGTAGATGTCCAACAATAAGCAAGACCATTATTTAAACAATTTTTAAACTCAAGTTGACGGGGGATATGAGGTCCACGCATGTTAGGGAATTACGTACATGTGCAACAATAAGCAAGACAATCATTGAAACAATTTTTAAACCTAAGTAGCCGGGGGATATGAGGTCCACGCATATAAGGGAGTCATGTAGACATGAAAAAAATAAGCGAACGATTATTTAAATAATTTTTAAGACCCAAGTAGCCGGGGGATATGAGGTCCACGCATATAATGGAGTCATGTAGACATGAAAAAATAAGCAAAACGATTATTTAAATAATTTTTAAACCCAAGGGCCGAGGGATATGAGGTCCACGCATGTTAGGGAATTACGTACACGTGCAACAATAAGCAAGAAAATCATTGAAACAATTTTTAAACCTAAGTAGCCGGGGGATATGAGGTCCACGCATATAAGAGAGTCATGTAGACATGAAAAAATAACGGCCCTTCCTCAATGCGTGTGACATCAGACAGGTTACATGTCCGATGTCTCTCGAAAAAAATTTCGTTGTCCGATATTTACGCATTTCATTATCAATGGTAGAAAAAGAAAAGATGAAAGGTCTACCGTAGGTTTTTAGTCAATCTTTTTCTACCTTTGATTATGAATTGCGTAGATACCGGACAACGAAATTTTTTTCGAGAGACATCGGACATGTAACCTGTTCGATGTCACACGCATTGAGGAAGGGCCGTAAGCAAAACGATTACTTAAGGTGATGTTAAATACCGACATAATTTTCAAACGAGTACATCTCATGAAAATACCAATAGAATCATCCAAAAAAAAATCTGAGTATAGTATTAACATATACGGAGCGCTTGACAAACGTATTTTTCAAAAAAATGTATGAGAATTTATTTAATTAAATAAAAACCATACTGTCGGTAAGTAGGAATCTGCAATTGACCTACTTTTCAAACGAGCATATCTAACGAAAATGCTAATAGAATCACTCAAAAAAAGTCCTGAATAGTGTTTATGTGTAGGGAGCGCTTGACAAAATTTGTTATCCGAATAAACGCTTGAATATTGATTTAAAAAATATTAAAATTCACGGTTTCACATGCCCTTAAGTAATTTTTAAAAACCTAAGTAGCCGGGGGATATGAGGTCAACGCATATCAGGGAGTCATGTAGACATGAAAAAATAAGCAAAACGAATATTTAAATAATTTTTAAACCGAAGTAGCCGGGGGATGCGAGGTCCATGCATATTAGCGAATTACGTAGATGTCCAACAATAAGCAAGACCATTATTTAAACAATTTTTAAACTAAGTAGGCGGGGGATATGAGGTCCACACATGTGAGGGAATTACGTAGATGTGCAACAATAAGCAAGACAATCATTTAAATAATTTTTAAACCCAAGTAGGCGAGCGATGTGAGGTCTACGCATATAAGGGAGTCTTGTAAACATGAAAAAATAAGCAAACAATTATTTAAATAATTATGAAATCCAAGTAGCCGGGGGATATGAGGTCCACGCATATATGGGAGTCATGTAGACATGAACAAATAAGCAAACCGATTATTTAAATAATTTTTAAACCTAAGTAGCCGGGGGATATGAGGTCCACGCATATAAGGGAGTCATGTAGACATGAAAAAATAAGCGAACGATTATTTAAATAATTTTTAAGACCCAAGTATCCGGGGGATATGAGGTCCACGCATATAATGGAGTCATGTAGACATGAAAAAATAAGCAAAACGATTATTTAAATAATTTTTAAACCCAAGTAGGCGGGAGATATGAGGTCCACGCATATTAGGGAATTACGTAAATGTGTAGCAATAAGCAAGACAATTATTTAAACAATTTTTATTCCCAAGTAGCCGGGGGACGCGAGGTCTACGCATATAAGGGAGTCATGTATAGACATGAAAAAATAAGCAAAACGTTATTTGAATAATTGTTAAACCCATGTAGCCGGGGGACGTGAGGTCCACCCATATAAGGGAGTCACGTAGAGATGCAACAATAAGCAAGACTATTATTTAAATAATTTTTAAATCCACGTAGCCGGGGCTGCGAGGTCCACGCATATAAGGGGTTGAGTTATAAAGGTTAAGAATTTTTGAAATAAAAGTCTTGCTTACATCGCACGGCTACTTGGGTTTAAAAATTATTGAAATTATCGTTTTGCTTATTGTTTCATGTCTTCATGACTCTCTTATATGCGTAGACCTTATATTCCCCGCCTACTTAGGTTTAAAAATTGTTTAAATAATTGTCTTGCTTATTGTTGCACGTCTACGTAATTCCCTAATATGCGTGGAACTAGCGTCCCCCGACTAATTGGGTTTAAAAATTATTTAAGTAATTGCTAATTAATGCATGTCTACATGACTCTCTTATATGCGTAGACCTCGCGCCCCGGCGGCTTGGGTTTAAAAATTATTTAAATAATTGCTAATTAACGCATGTCTACGTGACTCCCTTATATGCGTGGACCTCGCGTCCCCCGGTTATTTGGGCTATAAAGTATAAGCACTTTATTTTTCGAAAAAAGGGGGGGGGTGTCGGGGGGAGGAAATACCAGACCTAAGAAAATGTTAAGATGACGCCCCTGTTGTCTGTAGTTAAGAGTACAGCCGTTTTTTATAAGATTCAAATCGGTCAAAGCGTCCGAAAACTGCGAAATCGGCGCCTACAGAATATTGAATTTCCACGTGCAGTTGATCCTCACTTATGGTTAATTAAGGTGGGAAACACTGGAACGAGTATATAAAAAGCGATGCAGGTGTCGTCGCGGGGCTGATCGTGGTGGCTATTAGAGAGGACTAGACGAGAACGACTCGGAGTCGTCGACTCCAGAACGAGACAGGACGACCACGCAATTCAAAAATAAAGTACTAAGTATAAAGCAACCTGTCCGGGTGCGTAAGTCGGTGAGGCCGGGAACTAAAGAATTCCCTTCACACGTAACACATTATATGTTAAATATAGTTGAAGATATAATTATATAATAACATTACTAATTTTATATTAATTTAATGATACTTACAAATCTATTGTCAGCTAAAACGGTTAGTATGTTTTTACGTGAATATTTTTCTGTTATATCATTGTGAATAGGCCTGAGAATAGAATATTCAATACCAGTAGTAGTATCAATTATATTATTAGCAAATTTTAGTAAAGAAGAATTTTCAAATTTATTATTATTTAAAGACTCGGTTTGAGATAAAAACGTGTCAAATAAACCGTTCAATCCGTCGATTTTGTCATAGATCGATTTCATTTGACTGCCTAAATGGATTTCCTTTGGCAATCCATATAACACTTGGCCTACAAGTATATCCTTTACATGCTTCACATCTTCCGATATAGAATTCAATTGATCCGCCATACCACTTAATTGCGCACTGACAGCATCTACTTTATCATTAAGTTTATCCAAACTCTCCATAATTTGTGTTGAGTTCGGATCAATATATTGTCTGATTTTTCCATAAACGCGAGCCAATTTAAGAGCCGTGGTTAAAACTAATTTTGAACCAGGAATAAAAAGTGATATGTCATCAATAGCATCCTGTACATTATAGTTGCTAAGTTCAGATTTTGATGACAATACTTCATGCCCAAACGTTAAAAATACAAGAAAATATGAAAATAGACAACGTTTCATCTTTCAGTTTTGTGGCTAATAGTTCACATAAAAAGTTGTGATGATTTTCTGACAGCTGGAAGTAAATATGAAAATAAAATGTTAATAAAAAATCAAGGGTTAAAAATAATATTTATTAATAATTTTATTTTGTTGCAATTAAATATTTTCCAGAAATCATAACATATAATTAATGAAACATTAAATGAATTTTATTGATATGCAATAAATATACGTGGTGAAAAAAATTTCTAGAGAAAAATATATTTTAAGACATTTGATATCAAAATCCACCATTTTGGATAATTTTTTTCGTGCATAAAAACATAACTCTAATTTTTTCATGATTTTAATGTTATAAGGACTAGCATAAAAACGTTTAAAAAATGAAAATCACTCTATAATCTAACCATGATGAGGTTCATCTCCAAAACTTTGCAGAGAATTAAATCTTTGTGTACTTAATGTATTTTTCAATTACTTAGAGTAGTAAGATACATTAATATTTTTCAAACATGTCTGTAACACGCGAGCTTACGGCCCGAACTCGTTTGAACTCACCAGGCTCAACTCACGAAGCCCCCGGGTTGTATGAGCTCATATAATCCCATTTAAACTTAGGTAGTAAAAGAAAAAGAAAAAAAATAAAAAAAATCAACATTCCGACTTTAAAAAGCGGGGCTTTGAAAAATTTAAGAATGAAATGAAGTGGGCCTGAGCGAGCTCACCGGGTACAGCGAAGTCCATGGGAAGTGTGGGCCATATGAGTTGGACAACTTTGAACTCACTGTCTTTTGAGTTGAACTGACAGAATGAATAAACCAGTGAGGTTTTCTGAGCTGAGTTATAGGCGGCCCATGCAGGACTCTGGTATGTATCCTTAATATAAATTAAGCGATCGATATTCGTTCGGTTTTCGAGCGTTTTTGCGAGGTATCTCCAAATCTCGAATCGATTTCGAAATTCGAAAGAAATCGAGAAACAGGGAAGAAAGGACGCGCGTAGCGCGCAAAATTAACGCTAGTCTTTGTGTAATTGTGTGTGTATGTGCGCGTGTGTGCACTGAGAAAAATGATGTATTAAAAATTACTATAATATATAGGAACGTGGGGACAAATCTCAAATACTAAAATTATTACTATATTTTATAGTAAAAATTACTATGTACATAGCAATTTTTATTATGTATATATCAATTTTTACTATAAAATATAGTACAAATTTTGGTATTTGAGATTTGTCCCCACGTTCCTATATATTATAGTAATTTTTAATTTTAATACATCAGTTTTCTCAGTGTGGGCGTGCTGCGTGTGTATGTGGATGCATATGTGCGTGTGTATACATGAAGATCTCAGTTTCTACTAAATCCATTGTGATGCAACTAGGCTTATTTTTTTCGTACTTTTTTTCTGAATTTTAGTCGGCACTTATCAATTTTAGTCAGATTTTTCAATTTTAAAAGCCGTGGTTAAAATTAAAAATTATGGAAACAAAATTTATGGAGACCTTATTTAAGAAAACATGTATCCCGGGATTTCTCTTGACAAATTTTTGTTTTGATTCCACAGCCTATTCAATATTAAAGTATTAAACTCAAAATTTTTAACTGCTTTAGCTTTGTCATTTGTCAACCTTATGAGACAATTTTTTTAATGCAAGAAATTCCGTCTAATTTATTTTGTTATTTTGGAGGTCAAAAGGTCTAGTTATTTATGAGAACCAAAAATGCAAAGCTGCCATTTGGGTGAAAACCAAATATCGATATTTGGTTTTCACATATATGTATTAATTATGGAAATGATACGATAGTCAGTTATGTCACAGTCTATGATGTACCAAACTTAATTCTTCTCATTCCTTAATGGTAATAAATTTCATTGGGAAAAATATAAGAGGGAAAAAAATCAGTTTGCAAGAGTTAGAAGAAATCGTATCTATTTTGAATGGAGCTCCCAGTCATTTCAAAATTAGGCATCAATTTTATGAACTTTCAAATTCAAAAGAAAGTAAAAAATAATTGTTCTCCTTAAGGTCATCGAAAGACTGTAAGGTAAAAGTACCAGTGACTGGAAGCTTAAGGAATGGTACTACCCAATACTCCATATAAATGCGGGTTAAAAAAGTCTAGGTATTGGAACTGCCTTGATTCTTAAAGTCTCAAATGGTGTTTGAGGTGAGTTAAAGATTATGCCTCAACGCTCAATATTTCCCAGACGACCCCTGATGAAAATCGTCCATTTTTCTCCATTTGTGAAACGATTTTTCGAACATTTTCTAGCCATTTTATAGCTATTTCGGTCAACGCGCAAAATAAATTTACAAATGGAGAAAAAATGGACAAATTCCATCAGAGGAGTGTCGATTGTCCCTTATATAAATTGAGCATTCGAGATAATCTATTTTACCCTCGAACGATCTCGAAATCTCGAATAATCGAATCCGTCTCGAATCTCGAAAGGAGAGAAACAAAAGACGAAACAGTGGCGCGCGTAGCGCGCTGATTAACGCTAGTATTACAAATGCACAAGATTGTGCAACTCCTATGTTAAATTATACTTTATCGATTAACATTATTGTTTCCATACTTTTTAGCTAAAAACACATCGATCAGTGAAGGCCTGCATGAATTTGAATGGTATCATCCAAATGTATTGTTTTAATATAAAATATAAAATTCGTTTCATTATTTATATTTATTTTATTTATTAACAAAACACGTCACATCACATCATCATCATCATCTCGCATCCTGCACCAATACAATTTTTACTTGAATCTTCAGATAAAATGTGAAAACAAATGGGTTTTTAATTACATTAGAAAAAGTTCAATGGTAATTTAAAATATATAGTTTAGAATAACGTTCTCACAAAAACACTAAAACAAGCTTTTGTTCATGAAAAAAGATCTATTCATTTATGAGATGTGAGCAATTAAACAATTTTTAGAAAAAAAGTAATTCTTAATATTTTTTATCGCAATAGATTCTTCAATTTCTTTACATTGATATTATATATGTGAAAAGTCTATTTTCTCTCGAAATATCAAGTGAATCAAAGCCTTTTACTTTAGTTATCGAGTATCATATAAAAAGTGAGCAAAATTCAATTTTCTATGCCCATTTAGCGTACGTAAAGTATAGGATTCTAGCATTCTCAAATCACGGTATGCAAAGCACTCACTTTGCAGATTCAGTATGCGCAAAGCACTCACTTTACACATTCAGTGTGCAAAGCAAGCACTTTGCACACTGCGAATTAAAAATGCGAGAACCCACACTCTGCGTGCGCTACAAATGTATAGAAAATCGACTTCGTTTAAAAAAATAGTATACGCAACGTGTGCGCGTAGGCGCTTCCTACACTCGTATTTGTTGACAAACACGACTCATGTGCCTGGAAATAAAAAGAGGACATAGCCCATTCAATTAACGCACGTTATGTCTCCTTTTCGTTTTCAGGCCTACAATTACTCCGTGCCCTTGTTCCATAATGTACTATTTAGAAGTTTTTAATATTTTCTCGGCATCAATTAATTCATGAAAGAAGTTGAAAATTTTATCGAACATAGCGTAAGTGTCCCGATTCGTGTGCGCCTGAACATATTTTTGTGCTTTATGCGCATTTTATATGGTAAGCACATAAATAGGTTCAGACATAAATCGGGACACTTACCCTAGTTCTCACAATTACTGATTACCATGATATTTTTCAATGAGTTTTTTTTTTTTATTCAATGGTTTCAATGAAGTTATCGAGATATAATTTTCTTTAAAATATACATTTTTGTATATAACAAAGTACGTCGATAATTAATCAAAAATTTCAAAACGGAAAAAATAGACAACTCTGCGCACTTTCTAATGCATTTTGACTAAATCAATTTTATTAACTCTGTTATTTAAAAAACGGAAAAAAACAAAAATATTCATAAAACAAAAATGCACCAATAGAACCAAAAATTGATTTTTGACTATAATTCAGACGAAAATAACGAGAAAAATAAGTCTAGTTGCATTAAAATCAATTCAGTAGAAGCCGAGATCTTTGCGAATATATACACACCAGATACACATATCAATACAGATCTTTTTTCAATTTTTACAAAAACAGTGTATTTGCATTCAAAAATCCTTAAAGCAAATTTCTAACATAATTTTAACAAAACTTAAATTTATTCTTACGTACCTTGTTTTTACTTTTTTATAACGTGTCGAACATGATATGTTAAAAAAATAATCAATCACAAATTTTGAAGGAGATTCTACCGGTTGTGGCAATACAAAACACTGAAACTGAAATTTATTATGGTAGGTGTATTCGAAAATATTCAGTGCCTTAAGAATATATAGTTTTACTTCATTCGTAGTAATGATAAGATTATATACAATTATATTTAGACAAGTGAATCATATTGACAAGTACTTTAAAGCTACTCAATGTTATTCGTTTGCTAACAGTATGGATAATAATATTGTAGACATTCTTGTATCTTTTATGAAAAGTGTGTATTTTTATTGTTGCAATATCCATATTAAATTTTTTCACTAACCAAAGTAGCTTTTTTATATATCTAAACTCCATAGAATATTCCTTATATTGAAATCTTTTTCAAGATATTCGTTTTTCGATTGCATTATAGAACTATAGCAGATTTGGCACGCGTATGGTCGTGCATGTTCTAAGCTTTCACCTCACATAAATTTATAAATAAATTAATAAAGTAAAGTAAGCTGCATTTTTCACAAACTCGTCTAATCATCAACATGATACATTTCTAACTTTTTATTTCATAAATTATAATAATTTTTATAATTTGAGTGATTACCCGCGTAAAAAAAAATTTGTGGGCCATATACTGCCCAGTGTTAGACAAATATGCACAATATAATGGAAGATATGCAGCGAGAAACTCGACGCGGCGCGTGAACTGGACACGGATCAAACATCTTCCCCGCGGTTCTTCCGCCGTCCAGAACCAAGATGACGGCAGTCCACAACCTACTGCCGTCTCTAAACATACGTTTTTAATTTCCACCAAACATAATGCCAAAATCACATCCAATGTACATCAGCTGAGAATAATACAAGTGCCCTTGAAGAGGGGTTCGAACAGTGAACCCGAAACGTCAGCGTTTATTTTAATGGATTTTATAAAACGTCATTTTTTAACTACTAACTCGTTGTGAATTTTAATTTCTTAACCATTAAGATGTACCTAGAAGTCCTTTGTTTTCTCTAAAATACTATACTTATTTACACGGAAAAAAATAATGGGTTACTCTAAGCAACTAGTTGCTTAGAAAGGGCACAACTAAGAAGAATAATTAGTTTTACTAACAAGTAGTGGTTCTGCTAACTATTTTCAAGTAGTTAAAATAATCAATCAAACTCAATGTAACCAATAAAATAGTTACCATAACTATTTCATATCGTTAAAACTACTAATCTAACCGTTACTTAATGTAACCATGAATAAAGATGGTACGATAATTATTTCATATCTTTATAAAATTACGATTTTATCGTTGCTTAGTGCAACGAATGAAGATGATTACGATAACTATTTCACATCGTTAGACTTACTAATTTGCTTACATGTCTATGCGTGAATTCAGCTTAGCTGTCTCACTTAGCTGCCGCTACTGTACGCAAGAAAAATCTAATGCGATGTAACGATAGCTGATTCGGCTATTTTTTCTATTTTCTATTTTCTATACAAAAAAAAAAATGACGGCCTGTTAGGTGAGGCATGATAAAACTGTTTGTGATTGGTTGTTTCGAAAAAAGCGCGAAAATTTGAAATTGATTTGAAATTTCTTTTATAAAGAGCGCACGAAGCGCACATTGACACTTCATAGTCTTGGTAAAACACAAAACACTAAGGATGCGATTTTTTAAAAAAAGATTACATCAAACGAAAAAACTATTGGCAAGATAGCAAATATACGCAAAAGAATGTTTGTACGCAATCTGAACGCGATGGACAACACCGATTCCGAGGACTGCGGCAAAACGTAAACACACGATCGAGTTCGTAGGCTATTATTTATAGTTCGTATGTTAGTACCAAAAAACTATTTACTTGTTTTTTTTTATACCTTGATCGACCTGTTTAACGTATTGATTAAGCACACGTAAAGATAGCTATGAATAAAATGTTTTGATCTCCATTAGGATAATTTATCTTTCTGTATTGGATAGTTAATTTAAAAGAATTGCCATAGGTAATATATTTTTTAATTGAGTTCAATTTATTAGTTTTACAATATTTAACAGTGTTGTAGTAAAACATCCATTAACTCTTTAACTTGAAGCCCTTATCATTGAGAATGGCTTACAATTTCTTCTAAAGCAAAGGGAATAAATACGAAATACATATTGTATCGCTCATTCGGCTTCTTTGAATACGAAAGAATACGGTAAGAATGCGATCAAACAGGGTAGAATTATAAAATTAATAAATTTCTATGTTTTATAGCTTTCGAAATAAACTGGATCCCCCAGGATATCTGTGGTGGCTCGCTCGCTGAACCAGCAGAGGGCAGCACCTCCCGGCAGGAAGAAGCAGATCCTGCGCACGCGCCCGCTGTACTAGCGTTTTCCCGCGATCATCGCCCGCCGCCGTCACGCAAGACTGGCCAACTCAAGTTTTCTCTTAATTTAATTTCTTTTATATTGTAATTAAGTTGTTGCTCCGGAGTTTTTTTACCTACGTTAATAAAGGCCATTGTTAACTAGTTTTTACCCATACGTCAGTGCTTGTTATTCGCCTTGTTCCACGATCCTTTTTCCTCAAGTCTATCTCTAACTCAACTCATAAAAGAACGCACGCTAAATATATCTATACATCTATAACGGGTTCAAAAAAAATTTTCGAAATTTTGTAAGGTTACTTTAGCTAATAGAATTAGTAATTGTTATCAATTAATTGCTTACTGTAACAAAAAAATTGATAGCTGTTCCAACTAAAATAAAGTAGTTGATGAGACTATATAATTGGTCGTCGTAATTAACATTTGAGTAGTTACGGTTACTAATTTTTTTCTCCGACGATCCAAGAAATAGATTGGTTGTTTTAACCATTGTCAACTAATTACCAATTATGTTGCTTAGGCCAACTATTCATGCTTAATTGTGCCATTTGAAGCAATTTTAATAGTTAGGGTAAACCACTTTTTTTCAGTGTATAATGTATTAAAATATAAATAAAGATAAAAAAGTTTTCATTCACCGTGCATGCAGATGATTGCCTTTTTTCAATATTAACTAAGTACCAGGGGAAAAAAATTAGATATGATTAAGGTAAAAGTAGCACGACTCGTCGCGACAAACAATGCATCGATCTCGCCGCCACAACTCCTATACCAATAAGTGGCCACATGCACTTAAGGGGGTCTTACATCTAGTGGATTCTGAGGCTAAAATTAGCTGAAAATAAAGAAAAATGTAGTTTAAACAATATATAATATAATATATTATAAATATACACGGTTTCTGATAATTTGTAGCCTTATTTTACTCAGAAATACAGCATTTTCAATTTTTTGGCATTGGTGTAACTTTTTGAAAAAAGTATTCCATGGATTTTCATGTGACGAGGCCTAAATTACTCGAAATTTATGTAGTTATAGCTTGAAGAGTTGGAATGCTTTTCATATATTTTTCAAAAAAACCTCAAAAAAAAACTAACTTTCGAACGTTTATTTGGAAAAACACGTTTATCAAGCCTTTCGCACATGCCAGTAATATACTCAGATTTTTTTTTTTAACGATTCTATTGGTATTTTTATAAGATGTACTTATTTGCAAATTAGGTAAAATGATAAAAATGAAAATTTCTACTTATCGACAATGCGATTTTTATTTAATTAAATAATGTTTAATTTATTTTTAAACACGGTTGCCATGCCCTCCATAGGATGTAAATACTGCATTTAGAAATTTTTTTGAGCGATTCTATTAGTATTTGCATAAAATGTTGTCGTTCCCAAATTATGTCGGTATTTCACATCACCTTAAAAATTGTTGGCAGTTTTTTAGGATGAAAATCATTAACAGTATTTTTTTTCAAGATATTATATTAAAAAATGGCGGAGCAAAGAAATAAAAACAAAAAACTCATTTTCTCCATAACGAAGGAAATATAGTCCTCAAATTTTGGCTAGGAGTTATGATTTTGTGTATCCATCAATGAGTTATGAGTCAATTGCTATACAAAAGTTTAGAAGGAGCACTTTTCATATGATTATCCGACTCGAGCCTTTAAAGATACCTTTATTAACAAAAAATTCATTATAATGAAATAAATAATTACTGTAATGAATCTAAATAATAGTAAAATTTTTCTTCTTATCTTACATATTGCTTCATTCATATATATAATAATATAGAAACTTTTTTATCAACGTAGGTTGACGAGTGGTGCAAGTAGGGGGACGAAGCCCCATTAATAATAATAATAATAATTGTTGAGGTTTGGATAATTAATAGTGTTGAGGTTTGTGGTAAATTAATAGTCCATTGTTTAATAGAGAGAGATAAATATAGAGACTTTATTTAGGTGGCAAGAAAGCCAGTCGGCACGTCCGACTTACATCGCAGTTGGAATAGCAAGAAGGTAAGAAACATTCTAAGTGCGCTACACTGCTCTCGCGTCTCACGCAACTCTCATACAGACATCCTGGAGTGGGGAGACACTCATATGTGTGTTACGTCCGCCGTCGCTTGGCAGACGCGCATACCATTGAACCTATCCTCGCGTACAGCGCGCCGCATGTTGAAACATTCACATATTCCAACAATAATATATACAAGTTTTGCTTCCCCAAAGAAGAAGCTTTGTAACGGTGAAAAAAATTTTTGAAACAAAAAATGTTCAAAAACATGTTTTAAGACTTTTGGCGCTAAAATCCGTTGTTTTTGATAAAAAAAATGTTCGTGTCTGTGTGTGCGTGCGTGCGTGCGTGCGTGCGTGTGTGTGTGTGTGCGTGCGAGTGTGTGTACAGGCGATAACTTTTGAACCGATCGACCGATTTACATCGGAAAAGGCTTCTTCTCTTCGTTTCGGAGGAGAATAAAGAGAGCATAACCTACTTTTTGATCTACCGATTTTTTTTTTATAACCAAAAAACGATTTTGAATTTTTCGTTTTTTTGATTTTTTAATTTTTTAATTCAGCCAGTATTACTTAATAAACTAAATTTTTATTAAAAGGTCTTTAAATTACCTACAATATTATTAATGAAAATATGGTTTACATTTCTTTAATTAATATCTCAAAAACTTTTTCATTTTTCCACTCAAAATTTTTACTACTTATTACACTTATCGAGTACAAGATTGTGTTAAAATTCGAAGAGGTTATGTTGATTTGTTTCCGAGAAAAAAATTATTTTTGAAAAAATGCGCGTTTTCTTTCCTTTACGATAACAGGAGTAAAAGTCAATGAATCGTTTTGAAATTTGGCAGAGAATTAGCTTTTTTATATCTAAGGAGTCAGTTCTTTGCCCAAAAAAATCTGACTGTTGTGACCAAAGATATTTGAGGTTAAAAATTTTTTATAAATTTCTTATATTTGCATTTTTTAAAAGAATATTCAATTGATTGACTCAAAATTTTTACCACTTATTACACTTATCGAGTACAACATTGTGCTAAAATTTCAAAAGGTTATGTTGGTCAAAATTTTTTTACTCATTCCAAATTAGCCCCAAAACACAAATATAAAGTTTTAGAGCAAAATATGCAATAGTTCTATTTAATTTGTATATCATATATAAATAAAATAATTATTGTGTACTAGGGCATATCCCCGAGAAATTAATTTCAGATTGAGTCCTGCGTCAACGTGTACTAGGGCAACGATAATAAAATTGACTTTCAAAATATGAATTTCGTAAAAATTTCATAAAAATATTTCATAAAAATATCGATTCTTAAATATAAAAGAAACTACCTCTCTGTTAAATTTCAAAACGATTCATTGTCTTTTGTTAAGAAGTATAACTTAGTTATTATATTTGTATGATTGTTACAATGATGGATTAACTTTAAACCACTAAGTCGAGCAGGATAGTAGTTAAATACCTGTTTCAAAACAAATATTTATTAGATTATTGCCAATACATACTTTTCTTTCTCAAACTAATGTATTTCTTTAAAATTTTTTATAACAACAACTAATTGTTTGTATAGGATACATAAATGAAAAAACAAAAAAGATATTTTTTATATTCAGTCAAATTGATTAACAAACAACAAAGAACCAAAAAGAAAACAGTTTTATTTATTAATAAAGTTTTGTTGTAAAAAATTTACTTTTGTTTTTTAAATTTAAAAAATGGAATCAATAAATTAGTTTGAGGAAGCATCTTGCCAATGAATTGGCAGCGGTTTTTACCAGGTATTTATTGGTATTTAATGATATGCTAATGAATTAAATCTGATGTATGCACATAAATTATTATTATGTGAGATTGAAATCAATGGTAATAACTAATTAAGTGTCGCAATTAATATATAAAAAATTGAAAATAAAATATCAGTATGAACTCTAAATGGAGAAATAAAATTCATTTATAAAAAATCCCGAGACACGTGTCTCATTGTTCGCTAATAAACAGTGTCCCCTAAAGTCAGCATGTCTGCTGCTTCCGTGAGGTGCGTCTTGTAAACACACATGTTAGATGTTCGACTTATCAAGAATATAGTCAAAAAAGTAGATTCAGACAATGACACCTATACTGAGTAAATACTCGTACGAAATGTCGTATTTCAACCAGCATTAAAATTAATGAATGGGTTGATTGTAAGTGCACAATTTTATTGTTCCAGCTGTTAAATATTGATAAAATGAACTTGTATAACTGGTGACGTACTGCGTAAAGAAATCGACACATGGTCTCATCAAATATTTTAGAGGAAACTAAACTTTTCGGCTCCATTCAATTCGTTGAATAAACATGAACTATTTCTGACATTTTACGATATACATTTTTTACGTTATAACGAATACCGAGAAAATGTAATTATAGCAACAAATTTTCTATTTCAATCTGTCGAGGATTTCCTTCCGCATCACTTCTATTAAGGACGTTCACCGACTGAAAACGAAGCTATGGGCGAAAATTTATATAGTGGCTGGAATAGTTCTAATGAAAAAAACGTTATTCTTATACAATTTTAAAGCATTTGACGAGATAGAAAAAAAATTTATGAATTAAAATTTGACATGTTGTCAGCGTAAGTATTGCTTATTCAAAAAAAGGACATCAATTCATTACGGAAATATTGATTTTTGTTCCGATTTTAATGGGATAGGGCTTATTATCTTCCTTATGCGATTTGAGGTAGAGGTTGCCATACAATAATTGGGAAATTATAAAGAAGTGAAACGTGACGAGCAATAAGGCTGCAATATTCACAAGGCTCACATTTTACATATGCCACTTCTATAAACAAATGTTTTTCACGTTTCACTCTTTGATAATTTCTCAATTATTTTATGGCAACCCTTACCTCCAGTCGCATACGGAATATAATAAGCTCTAGGGTAAGAGACCGTATTAGTGTGCCTTTAAAGCAGACGACAGTCCGTATTAGTGACACTTATTAACTAACGATTATTAACAAATAATATATCAACGCGAATAATTTATGAGATAAATCGTCTTTTTACTGTTTTTTATAATAGCCTTTCATTATTTTAAAGGTTAGAACCTTTTTTTTACATCGGAATATCCAAAAGAGCAGACAAATACGGACAGGTACACTAATAGGGACCAGTACCCTATCCCATTAAAATGACAAATACGGACAGGTACACTGATAGGGACCCTATCCCATCGAAATCAACTGATCGTCAACAAAACCGGAATGACCAAAACGGAATGGGTTTTTGGGAATGGCAGAGTGGGGCCGCTGTGACGCGCTAACGTGAGAAATTCAAAACTGTAAACAGAAAACTTATAACGATTTTAGAAACTTGTTTTTAGAAACTTGAAAGTAATCAATTAGAGTAAAAGTGTAAATATCTATTAAAAAATAAATAAATGTACAAATTAATTTGGTTTATTTTTCAAATGAATACACCCATTTCAATTTATGAATAGCACGGTTGTCCCTCAGGCTTTTTTGGACAGATACCTGCTTTCGGAGCGCTCCCGCGCTCCTTGATATTGTTACGTGTTATTTAGATAGTTTTCTAAATTATATTTTGGAGCGCTGCTGTTTTTGTATGCTTGTAAGGTAAAAGGCCATATTATGAATCAGTTTGTGAGGGGCAGTGAGAGATTTTAATTAATTTTTAGTAAATTAAAACTTAAGGGTCAGATTTTTTTGCACACTTTTGTTCTTCTATATGTTAGAAGTGAAAAAAAAAATTTGTTTAAGTAAAACCATATTAAAAACATAATAAATTAAACAAAATAAGAGGCTGATCTTCAAAACCGTATTTATGGATCAGCGTGGAAGGGTATGTCCCAGTGATCCATAAAATTTGTCCTGACTCTTTTACACACTATTTATTGAATAAAAATGTTACTTTAAACTTTTTATGCTAATAATTGAGCAATCTTTATTCCTCGGTATTACATTAATCAATCAGAGATATATAAAACGAATATAAACTTTGGTTGAAACCTTTACTAAAAATCATAAAACATAACCTCAAAAGACTGGAGTAAGTGAATTTAGAATCTCTCATGCGGAGGAATCAAAATCAGTAGTGTCATTCTTTTGAGGTTATATCGCATCATTTATAATTTAGATTAATATTCATTTTCTAAGTTTCATGAATGGAAATAAAGCTGAGGAACAAAGATTACTTCATTATTAGAGTAAAAAGTTTAAAATACAACAGCTTTTATCATTAAATAATGCGGAAAAGAGTGATTCAGAAATAGGGACAAAGTAGTCCCAATTGACGGATCACGTCAAGCATTGAACCATAAATACGGACTGTCGAAAACAAATGTTCGTATTATGAATCAGCTCAATAACTTATTGAATTCAATTAAATTTGTGATAATTAATACTTAAATTACTATGCATTTATAATTTACAACTCATAAGCTTTTAAATAAGTCAAATAACATATTGTGAAATGATTTAATTTCCTTACAATATGTAAACTGACTAGTCAAGTGCTCTTACTGCTTCTTTTCAAATATCATGTTATACACAGTGTTGTCCACATAACCTTCATGTGCAAACTCTTTATTATTTTTTCTTAGATATTAAACGCTTCGGAATTGCATAGAAATTTATATATTTATGCATTTAGAACTTATGATTATGAACATAATTTTTGTTTGATAATATAAGCAATAATTATTTCCAAAATTTAGTTTTTTTTGGGTGATTCATAAATACGGACACTGATTCATAATACGGTCTTTTACCTTACAAAATATTTATTTATTTATTAATTTTATTTCATGTCAGATATGTAATTTTAATAATTATCTATAATTATTGCAATCAAAAACAAAAAATTTCATTGTATCTAAAATAATTTTATCCATCAAGAGGAAATAAATAAAAAATTTAGATGATTCTGTGTTTTTTTTAATTGATAATAATCTCCAATAGTTTATAAACAATAATAAAGTCTAATTGTAAAAACATCTGCTATTCCGTGTAAAAATTTGAGCCGCTCTATCCCATGAAGTATATTTTTCAAGATTGAATGGCATTCTAACCTCAATCTTAAACATCAAAGTTTCATTGAATAAATTAGATAGATAAAAAAGTAAATTATTTTAAATGAAAAATTTGAAAACGCTTTATTAAATTAATTTCTATATAGGTGAGACATCGATTTAACTTGTTTAATGAAATTTTTATATTTAAGATTGAGGTTAGAATGCCATTCCGTGTTGAAAAATATACTCCATGAGATACATGCAGGGGCTCAAATTTGTACACGGAATAGCAGGCGTTTTTACAATTAGACTTCATTATTATTTATAATAATAATAAACTATTTGAGTTTATTATCAATTAAAAAAGAAAAAGAATGATCTAAATTTTGTATTTATTTTCTCTTGATGGATCTTTGTTTTCAACTGTAAAAATTATAGATAATTATTAAAATTACACTTCCAACATGAGCCTGTTGTGAAATAAAATTCGTAATTATAAATATTTATTCCTTACCAATACACAATTGTCATTATATTTACATAGAATTTATGCAATTGTGCATACATCTTTTATAAATTTCACAAATACATTAAACAAATAACTTTTACTTACTTGCGTCATTTTGTTCATCTTTCTATTTGCCATTGATTATTCAATAATTATTATAATTACGAACGAATATAAGTATCATTACACTGAGAAAAAATTTTTGTAAAAATTATTATTATTTTCGTAAAAATTACCATACTGTCTTATAAAGCCACCACAGACTATAAAAACCCAAAAAATTACCGTACTTTATAAGAAATTTTACTAGAAATATAGGAAAATTTATTATGCATATAGGAAAATTTACTATACTGTATTATGATAATTTTTTGGGTTTTTACAGTCTGTGGTGGCTTTACTAGAAGTATGGTAATTTTTCCAAAACTTTTTTCTCAGTGTATGAATTCGGACTTACTCATGAAGTAGAAGCAATCTAACTGATAACTTTCAAGTTTCTAAAATCTTTATAAGTTTTCTGTTTACACTTTTGAATTCCTCAGGTTAGCGCGCCGCAGCAGCACTCCATCATTCCGGGGCCTTTCTACATATGTGTGTTCTGTGTGTTCTCTGTGTGTTCCCGACAAAGACAGATAGATCTGTTCCGTTTATGTAAGACAGAGACAGACATAGAGAGAAGTTGTCTAGAACAGACAGAACACACATATGTAGAAAGGGCCCTGGAAAACCCATTCCGTTTTGTTCATTCCGGTTTTGTGTATCTCAAGGAGTATCTACACTGGGGGCCGCATCATGGGGCGCATCGTGGTGCGCGTTCAAACTGCGCGTTGCAAGCTGAATTTACTTTTAAAAATATAACTGATTATAAAGATTAAGTACTTACTTATGGTATGAGCTGTCAATGATGAACCATACATACTATAAGTATTTAATCTTTATAATCAGTTATATTTTTAAAAGTAAATTCAGCTTGGAACGCGCAGTTTGAACGCGCACCACGATGCGCGTCGAGATGCGCGTCCAAACTGTGCGTTCCAAGCGTGTTCCAATCCGTTTCATATCGTGGATATAGGGTCAGGGTCGATGTAATTAGAAAAGTGAAACGGATTGGAACACGCTTGGGACGCGCATCTTGACGCGCGCCATGACGCGCCCCTAGTGTAGATACTCCCTCATGATGGGACGGCACCATGAGGATGAAAAAAAAAATCGTAATGGCAGTGGTGCGAAATTTAAAATTTATTAACTGCAAGATTAAATAATACAAAGTAAATGTGTTTCTGATTAGTTATCTTATTATATTGATAAATAAAAATAATAATAGTCTTAATAACAATAAAATAATTAATTCCATAAAAGTTGCACGCGATTAATTAATAACATTACAATGATTACATACCCTGTCGTAAATTATAAATGTTAATAACAGTTAATAACTGTTAAAAATTACTTAAAACTGTTTGTAACTGTTTAAAACTGTTTATAAATGTTACAAAATGTAGGATTTTGGACAAATTTTGAAATAGTTTTTAGGAGTTATAAACAGTTTGAAACAGCTTCAAATAATTTTGAATGATATTTAAAAAGAGTTAATAATTTGTAATTAATTAAACTATTATTAACTATTACAAACTGTTAAATACGGTTAAAGATTGTTAAAAACAGTTATAAACAATTACTAACGTCCAAAATCCTACATTTTATAACGGCCTTTCCACAATGCGAGTGACAACGGACAAGTTACATGTCCATTGTTCCACGAAAAAAAATTTGATGTTCAATACCTACGCAATTCATAATCAATGATAGAAAAAGAACAGACGAAAGTCTACTAACTGTAGGTTTTTAGTCACTCTTTTTCTGCCATCGGTTATGAATTTGGTAGATATCGGACAACAAAATTTTTTTCGTGTAACAACGGACATGTAACTTGTCCATTGTCACTCGCATTGAGGAAGGGCCATGGGACTGTCTCCATAAGTGTGCTTGTGCTTAGGCTCACTGAGGGCTATGACACAGAAAAAGGAACAGCACACAGGTATAGGATTTAACATGGGTTACTATATCTATATATACGAGAAAATCTTGTTCCTTTTACCTATTCCTTGTATATATAGATACTAGCAAGTTCAGACGCGCTGCGCGCGCTCTTTCTTTACTTTCAATTACACATTTAGTATTGAAATATTATGAATTGAAAATTGATTTTACTTTTTAACATCCCCAAATTTATTCAATATTTTTTATTGAAACTTGGATTGTATTTATTTTAGTTTAAATACAATACAAAAATTTGGAGGTTAGAAATTTAACAGTAATCAGAACAGTATTCATAGTCATGATCTAAGTTGTTAATCGTATTCACGATTTTACTCCCCATTGTAGAAATTTTGATAATGTTTTTAGTCAATTCTGACTAGATAGTATTCATAGTCCTTCATTTTTAACTACAGATAAAATTTTAATACTTTTTTGTTACACAAAACCAAATTTTAATTCATTAATACTATTTATGACTAATATTTTTCGTTTAAATATTTCATAATTTCAAACGTTATGGGTCTTACTTGGACCAATCAGCTAAGACCTTAAACGAAAAGCTAACATCACCGTCGACCAATCACGGGCTCCTTTTAAACGGACTTGACCAATCGCAAAGGTTTTATTTCGGCTTCACATTTCCGTCATCATTCTTTTAAGAGAGGATCATTCTTTTAAGAGAGGATAGTAACCCATGTTAAATTCTATACCTGTGTGCTGTTCCTTTTTCTGTGTTACAGTGAATCGACATTACATGCCGTATGCCTATGCCATATGCCGTATGCATTTACTACTCGTAGACTTCCCTGCTGATTGGCTGAGCTTTAAAAAACAGCCAATCAGCGGGGAAATCTACGAGTAGTAAACGCATACGGCATACGGCATAGGCATACGGCATGCAATGTGGATTCACTGTCATAGCCATAGACTTATAGAGATAGACTGCGCGTCCCGTGTAAAGCGCTGAAGCCGGGACAAGAGAGAGAGGGCAATAGCTGCGGTCATGCTCTCTCTTTCTAATGGGCGCTTGATGGGGGGAGAGTGTTCCCCTCAACGCCCTCTCCTCCTCTGCCGTCACCGGTTCCCCTCTACCCCACCACTGCAGGTGTGCGAGAGAAATAGCATGACCACGCGCCGTCACAGTGAATCTACATTGCATGCCGTATGCCGTATGCCGTCAGCCGTCAGAAAAATAGTTGTTGTCCGAAATCTATAATATTTATAACCATAGAGTTATAAATCCTATAGATTTCAGATAACAACTTTTTTTCTGACGACAAACAGCATACGGCATATGGCATGCAATGTGGATTCACTGTCATTGTTGGCTTCACGACGCCCGTAAGAGCGCGCAGTCTATCTCAATAACGTCACAGCGCCGTGATAACACGTTCTGTCACACGTGATGTCTCGAATGATATCACTAGGTGAGCATGTACACCCATCTTTGATGGATTCTTGCCGAATGTGCCTGCTCAGTTTCAAAATCCTGCAATCTCATTGGACAATTCGAATATAATTAACCTTAAATTGGAATCGGCCAACGGGATCCAGGATTTGGAACTGAGGAGGCACGTTCGGCAAGAATCCCTCAAGGATGGATGTACATGCTCCCTAGTGACCAGTAGTGAGTGTTAAAATTATAGTTGGTATTCAAAGATAACCTACAATTATATGGTATATTATTGTTCCTTATGAGGTATCAGCTCCAGGCAACGTCCTCAGCGGTACATTATTGTTTGTAAGAAAACAGTTTCCACACAAGGAGTATCATTTAATACAAGAAAATATTATAAGAAGAGTTGTTTAGATTAAGTTAATTTGAAGTGATTAAAAGTAATAAGGAAGTAATAAGGATGATATTCTTTTTCCCCGAAAAGAGTTGTGTCCTCAACAAGAAAACTTTTTAATCACTTCAAATTAACTTAATCTAAATAACTCTTATAATATTTTCTTGTATTAAATGATACTCCTTGTGTGGAAACTATTTTCTTGCAAAAACAATATACCGTACAATTGTAGGTTATCTTTGAATACCAACTATAATTTTAACACTCACTACTGGTCACTAGGGAGCATGTACATGCTCCTCTAGTGATATCATTCGAGACATCACGTGTGTCAGAACGTGCTATCACGGCGCTGTCACGTTATTGTGCCCGCGCCCTAAGAGCGAATCCACATTACGTGCTATGAGCTTTGTGCCATGAGCTTCGTGCTATACCAGAAAGAAAGTGTTGTTCGACATCTATGTAATTGTTATCTATAACCCTGACTCTGACTCAACTCTATACCAATCGGAGTAGATTCCGAGTTCAAACTTCGGCGCGCGCGGACGCCTCTCCCTCTGCTCCCCATCTATTATCTCTTTCCTTGGATCTCTTCCTTAGCTGCTCAGGAGGAAGTTTGAGGACGGAATTCGGGAGTGATTGTCTACAGCATTTATTCATTTCCGTCATCGACACCCTTTATAACCTGTATTATTTATCTTCCCGGATTTCTCATTGCTGGTGTTTGGAACGTTTTCGACTCGGGAGCTTGTAAGGTTTTATAGTAGGTTCTGTGGATAGGGGAGGGAAAGCTAGGTTAGGAGTCACCTTAAGTGCAATGGTGACTAAATGTGCATATACGATGATTGAGTGCTGAAAATATCGGTGCTGCTCGCTCTGCTGCTGATGTCCTTAGTCGTTAGATAAATGATTATAGTTATGTAATTATTCTCAAATAATGAATTTAATATTGAACGAACTATTATAAAAAAAGCAATATTTGTTATATAAAATTTATTTAATATTGAACGAATTATTATAAAAATAGCAATATTTGTTATATAAAAATTATTTAATATTGAACGAATTATTATAAAAATTATTTAATACGCAGGAAATAGTTAATTAAAATATTCAAAATAATGAAAAAAAGTTCAAAGAAATTATTAATAATAATAATAATAATAATTGATATTGCATTCGCAAAAAAAAATAAGTGTCAGGAGATAGGAAACGGTGGTGAATAATAGCAATAATGATTAATTTATAACAAACTTATTTATTTCATACCCTTATTTGGGTGTAAATACCTATGGAATTATAAAAAAAGAAATATATATATATATTTGGTTATGAACCATTACAAAAAAAATAAAGCAATTTTAATTGATTTACAATATTTTACATCAATTTATTATGAAGACCTAATCGCATACAATTTTCTTGTACCTAACGCAATAAGATAGATCACAAAAAAAATAAAGATAATTAAATTCAATTTTATATATTATTTAACGCAAAAAGATATGATTAATGTCGCGCCTACCAAAATAACCCACTCATTTAATGCGCGTCAAAAATGAGTAACCGCGAATCTGCCCGACGATAAACTGAAAATTCGATGTACTAATGACCTCTAAATTGTGTCAATAACAACAACAAGAAAAAAAAACGCATCCGCGAATGTCTACCTCTGGTCCTCGTTCATGCACGCTACACGTATATAGTAGCAGCAACCAAAGGCTCTCAAAGGGGATGACCTTGCGGTCACCTTCCTACGGGCCCGGGGTGAGGGGCCACGCTGCCCCTCGCTTTACGCCACTACCTTATACAAGTAAGGGAAACGCCGAGTCGGGCGAACCAACTCGACTTGGTCAGGTTTATCCCGAAGGAGTAATCCCTGACCTATGCCCTTACTTCGCCTTGCGTACCTTACCTCGCTTTCTGCTGTGCTCTAGAGAACTGGACCGGAGTTGGAGCTGGAGACTAAAATTAAGTGAGCTCCTCGTGGCGTGCACCCTATATTTATACCGAAAAATCGCAGATGATAGATTATCTGATCACCTGCTCGGGAGGGTGCGCAATCAACTCATTTACATATACGGTAGGATATAGTTGCGCAACCTTCCGAGAATTCTCGACTTTTAATTGGCTTGATTCGCGAGATACTTTTGTCATGCTACTGGAGAACAATTAAGTATTTCCATAATTTTTAGTTAAAAATATTACAAAATCAGCTGCTGGATATTTTAATTTATGCAAATAAAACTTTCATTTACGTTTTCGTACGGTAGGCTTATCAGAATAAGCTAAATAAAATAAGTAAGACAATCTGTCTCACTCGTACCCATGCTATTCCCCATCGTGCTATCCTTGTCGGATTGCATCAGATAACACGTGGGCTGGCATGTAACTATCTAGTTACGTATATGCTACACTTATCTGCCACCTGAAATTGTATGGCGCTAAATTCAAAATTAGTTAATAATGATCATGTTAATATGGGGTTATATTGAGTATGTTATTGGTGCGTAGCTTGTATGTTATTACATTCAATATTTCTGGTTGATTATGCGTGCCGTATATAGTTGTTAATAAATAAAAAGGATTTATAATTCAAATCTCCCGCCATGATCATTAGTGTTAGTGTACTCATCTAGGGATCTGATTATTGAGTACTTGCTCCATTTCCTAGATGGTGCGTCGAGTACCATTTATGCTTATTTGGGGTCATTGCGAGGGACGTGTGTCGGTAAACAGAATTCCTTATGACTGTGAGACTTAATCATGATATACATACATACATATATATTTTTATATATAATTAATGTAAGACATTTATGACCGTTACAAGCGTAGGCTTTTCCCGGGGGTTCCTTCTCTCAATGTTTGGATTCGGATCGTCGTAGAAACAGGTTGTATAAAAAGGTTTTTCTTTTTTTCTATATCTCTCGTATAGTTCTTGGCATACGAGTCAGTGTTTTTTTGGGTGTGAGAGACCTTTCAGGAGTCGGGGTGGCAGGCCTTCTTCTGTGAGGATGCTACATATTTTTAGAGAAAATTGGAAATTTGAATTAGATCCCCCAAAAAATGTTCTGTTAAGTATTAGTCATTTCTCCTTAAGGGTGTGAGAGACCTGGTTTTTATCGGTGTGAGAGACCTTCAATTACGAGGACATTTGTCTACTTTTCACTATTTTATAAGCTTTATTCTAACTATATAAAAAAAAAAAATAAATTTTGTCTTATTTATTGTCATTTAGGTAAAGTTTGTGGTAGTTAGTCACAATTACATCTTCGGTTCCAAGAATTTAATTTAGGAAAATTTTTTCAAATTTTCACCGTTAAAATTTTCAGATTGACTGTATTTATCAATTGGATTATCATCTGTTGAAAGATATGAATTTCGGATGAATAATGTTTTTTATTTTTCATTTTCCGTGTTCGATCTCAATACTTTTGAATCTAATTATATAATATATTTTTTCAAGTTGTGTAATTTTAAAGGAAGATTTATTCGAATTATCGTTTTAGAATTTTCGAAATTGACCTCTACTATACGCATATTGTATGTCAACATTGTATAGGTATGTTTATAGTCTTAGTGTTTACTTTTCTCGTTACTTTGACCTATGTCTGAGCTTTGTATTTGCTGCGGGTTATATAGAGAACGAAAATCTGAATCGAGAAAATTTTATGCGCCAAATTATTGCGTATTCATAATTTTCAGTCTTCTTTATATTCGGGCAATATTTTTCTCATTTAATCTCTAGCTTTGTAAATTTCTTTTTTAGTTTTTGACTTCTCCTAAGTTCACAATTTTTTTTTGTGTTTGTTTGGATTTGTTTTTTGTTATTTTTAGTCTAGTCTCTATTAAATAAAATCTCCGAACTTAGCCCGGTGCCGCTTAGCGGAAGGCGGGCATTCAGTCGCTTCGTTTTGAATTCCCCTCCCTTTGCTGGAGTTTCCGGTGTTGGAATCCATTTTGTTTTTAAGAGGATTGTTTTGTGGATTTACAACCTATGAAAATCCGTGACTTTTTCCTATTTTACGGGTCCTTTAATCTATTTTGACAAAATAGTCGCCCTCCCAGGACATTGGATACCTTCCCATAAGAATTTACCTGGAAACGAGATCGTGGATAAGTCAGCCAAATCTGCCTAAAGTCAATATGGTGCGACTATAGATACAAAAGTTGTTCATAGATTATATCTGTGGCTTCCAGGAATAACGACCTACCCACTTGGGGGTCAAAATTGAGTTAGCACCGGAATTTATACCTTCTAACTACCTTTTTTCATATAGACTTGGTCCGGAAATCTGAAACGCGTTCAAAGAGCAAATATCAGCTAAGTGCATAACCACTTAACTGCACCTGTACCCGGAAAAACCACTTAACTGAATATTTATATTTAATTAAAAGCACCGTTTTGAAGTTAATACTACGCAATAAACAGATTATGACATACCTATTTTTATAGCAACAAAGATCAAAGGTAATAGATAATAGAAGGTAACACAACAGCTTTGATTGCCGGGCGATGGGGCGAGTGTGCATAAACAGCAACCGAGTAACGTTCGGTATTCGGTTTACCGAATTCCGTTGACTTCATGCATATTCCGTTGGGAGGCACATGCGTGTGAATGAATATTTAAAAAAGAATTCGTATTCTATGTTTTAAGTATAGAAATAACTATGTTATTTATCTTATTTGAACAATTTCCCTAAACCACTTAACTGCACAGTTACCGGAATAACGACTTAACTGCATTGTTTTGTTTGTTTATACAAAGAATAAAAATGTATTCTAGCAGCTGATAGTGGGGTTCGAAAGATATTCGATACCTTTGTAAATGTTTACATTGTTATGACTCATCTCGCGCATTTAGATCTTACATATGAAGTGTCATGACAGAAATTTTAAAACGTCGATTTCTCGAAAACACGTACAAGTGGGTTAGGTCGTTATTCCGGGAAGCCACAGATATATAAATGAGAATTCAACACATTCCCTAGAATCGACGCAGTAAGAACCAGGGTATATGCCCACAGTGTGGGAATAACCCTTCAAGGAAAAAAAACCAATCGGAGTATTCAAAGTCAAGCCTCGAGCTTGGAGGCTTAGGCCTTAGCTCCGATTGGTTCATTGTTGAGTCAGACTAGTCAGAGTCTGTGAGCCTAGCCACAGGCACACTTAGGGACTGTCCCCATAAGTGTGCCTGTGCCTAGGCCCAGTGACTCTGACTCAACTCTACACCAATCGGAGCTAAGCCTCCAAGCTCGAGGCTTGACTTCGAATACTCCGATTGGTGTAGAGTTGAGTCAGGGTCAGTGAGCCTAGGCACATGCACACTTATGGAGACAGTCCCTAACATTTTTTAACAGTTTATAACTCTTACTAACAGTTTTTAACTCTTTCGAACAGAAATATATCCGCTAAGGTAAAACACCCAATACTTGGACACATTTTGAAACATAACGTGAATAAACGGTATTTCTAAATTCAATAAACGGAATTTGTCAAATCTTTTTAATCTAATTACTAATTCGGGATGTTATTTTACTAAATTATGCAAAGACAAAGATATTTAAATGTTTTTTATATTAAAAGAGTCAGTTTAAAAAATCTTTAAAACCCCTATAATTGGACAGCATATGTCAAACTAATACCGATACTTGGGCAACGCTTGGAACCAGTAGTTGGACAATATAATTAACCCTGATAAAAAAATCTATTAAATCCGATTTGATCCTATTTTCGAATTGAAATTTTTAATAAGGTGCCCTATATTCATTTCCCATAGACCAAATAGAAATAAAATAGGATTTAATAATTTTTTTAAACGTGTTCAATAATGGGTATATAGAAATTGAGGATATAGTTGTCCATATAGTTGGACAACATTCATTTGTCTACTCTTTCAAAACCTAACCTCATAAAAATTATATTCCGTATTATAAATTTAATAAGACCAAAACTAATACAATTTCAACTTCACTAGACAGTTAATGTAATAAACAATGCTAATCAATTAATATTGTTATTATATTTATTTGTAAAAGTAATATTTTATCGCTGTCCAAGTGCTGGTCTGATTTTTTGTTATGTCCAAGTATTATTATATTGGGTATTTTACCTTAAATATTGGGTAAGTAAATATTGGGTATTTTACCTTAGGGTATTTACAATTTTTTAATATGCACTTTGTGCACAATCCAACTGATATTTATACATTTATTTATGTATTTATACATTTATTTTACAAGTATTGAAGAAGAATACCTTTTTTTTTTTTAAATAAATGCACAAATAAGGTGTTTTATTCAATAAATTCTAATTGCACTGTATCGAAGTGAGGTTAGATTGCCGTTGCGGTAAAAAAAACGTACTCCGTGATGTGAAAACGTCTTGTCAATTTGTCATTTTTGGACGGAATGGACCCGCTTATTATGAAATATTACCATGTACAAATTATTAATCAACATTGTTGATCAACAATTATTTTAATAAGAAAAAGACGATTAATATTAGTTACATTGTGCCCAAAGTGAATATTAAAATTGTAAATGTGTAATGCTATTAATTAATTGCTTGTAACTTTTATGGAATTAATTATTTTATTGTTATTAAGACTCTTATTGTTTTTATTTATAAATATGATAGATAATATAACTATTGGAAACAGATTTACTTTGTCTTATTTAATTATATAATTTAATTATATAATAGTTGACAAATTTTAAATTTCGCACCACCCCCATTACGATGTTGTCATTCCGTTTAATTTTTCAGAACGCATTGGAATATGGGATTCGAACGTATGGTTTTCGACGGCGGCAAATACTGCGCGAAAATAAAGTTGGAGTTAGTATTATTATTAAATTAATTTTGGTTTTAAAGCTATAGTTATTTTTTTATAATCATGGATAACGAATTTCCCGATCCTGAAGATGATTTTGATTTGATGCATGAAGATGAGTACGAGCTTTTAAGGGAATTAGAAGGTAGAATTTTCTAACCTCATTTTTATTGTAGAATTACTTTTATAATAAATAATTATTAATATGTAGCAGCAGAAACACAAAGAACAATCACAAATAAAGTTTCTCAGCAAAAACCTACTGTAACGGTAACTAATAGCGGAAGTCAAATAAATAATAAGGAACAAGATGATGAGATTTTGAATGCTATTTCCTCATCTACAATTGAAAATAGGGAAATTTCAGGAATATTATCTGCGATACAAAATGAACAAAATAAAGTTAAGAAAACTAGTGAAAATAGTAGAAAAAGATCAGTGGATGAAATTTTAGACTCGCTTGGTCCAATAGATTATGATGATAACTGTAAGTATTAATAACATTTTTTTAATTCATTTATTAATCATAAAAATAACGATTTTAGTTTTATTTGAACATCATGAAAAAAAAAGACCTTGTTGGGATCGACCTGAAGAACTTATGAAATTGATAGTTGAAAGAAGGAAAAATCTCTACAACAGTAATCCTGAAAATAGTCATGAAGAAATTATCCGAAAGAAGTGAGATAGTTTCATTTATACTGCTATTGAAATACTTTAGAACTACTAAAATGATAATTTGTATTAATTTTTTTTTAAGTAAAATAAATTCAATATCAAGGAAAGTTCCAGTACATGATTTTATAGCTGTTACTCGAAACAGTGATGGAGAGCGCTTTTATATTAAAGTTTCTGAAAAAAGTTGTTATGTACCTAAAAGTTATCGCTCTGCATCAGGCTTTTTGTTGAAATCATTTGACAAATTGAAAGAGGAAGCAGAAGAAATTGTAAGTAGATCTTATTTCTAAGAGTAAATTATTTTATATTTCATAAATTTTTTTTTTATAATTTTACAGTTGGTAAAATGTGCTGAAAAAGCTAGTCTGTCTTGTGTAGAAACTGTAAATAATGCAAATCCTAGCTCTGAATTATGGGTTGATAAATATCGACCAAAACGTTACTTGGAGTTACTGTCAGATGAAAATATCAATCGTTCTCTTCTTTATTGGCTTAAACTATGGGATAAAATTGTTTTTGACAGAGATCCTACTGTACGTGCAAGGAAGCCTGAAACATTTTCAAAATTCAAAGGCAAATTTAAAAAAAAAGAAGAGGATGTTCCAGATCATGATAGCAAAGGTTTTCCATCACAAAGAATAGTATTATTAACTGGACCTCCAGGTTTAGGTAAAACTACTCTAGCACATGTGGCAGCAAAGCATGCTGGATATAATATCGTAGAATTAAATGCCAGTGATGACAGAGGACCAGAAGCTTTTAGGTAAATTTAGTTGTGTAATAAATTTTGTACAGAATATCAATATTTATTTTATAAACTCATTGTCATTTGGTTAAAAAGCAAAAATTTCATAAAAGAGCGTGTGTGATATAAATTTGATCATGCATTTTCTTATCCACAAATAATCAAAATTTATTATATTATGTAATAATAGTAAAAATATTTTTAGAATTGAAGATTTGTAAACAGCTATTAATTATAGAAAGGTTTTGAATTTCTATAAAAACTATAAAACTGTTGTTTTCTAAATTAAGAAATTATGTCATTAATTTACATTTTTATTTTTAACCAAATGATTTTGAACCTATGTGATAGTCTATACTTATATACAATTTTCATTCTGTTACGATTTATAATTTCCTAAATTAGAGAAGCTTTATTATCATCAACCCAAATGAGGGCTGTAATAGATAAAGACAAGAGGCCTAACTGTCTTGTTTTGGATGAAATTGATGGTGCTCCAGCTGCTTCAATAGAGTTACTTTTAAAATTTATTCATGGCAAATTACTTCCTAAAGGAAGGACTGCAAAAGAAAAAGGTCAAAAAGAAAATAATGGATGCCGCAGACCAATAATTTGCATTTGCAATGATCTTTATACACCATCATTAAGGTATATATTATACTGGATTAATCTGAGCATACTGAAAATGCTAGTTAATTAAATTATTGGTTGTATTTATGATACAAATATGTTATTACACCCACTACATAGAATTGTGCTTTATACAAATTTGTTACTTTTATAGATGTATACATACAATTAACACAAAAATGCAAATTTCAGAAATTTATTACAGTTTTATAAGAAGCAATATTTGAAAGTTTTTTTTTATAATTAAAAGTAAATGTTAGCAACAGTTTCATGCAGTGTAGCACAATGAACATTGTAATAACATTTCATTAATATAAATTACAATATTGTTTGTTTCAGGCCCTTGCGATCAACGGCATTAGTCATAAGTGTTCCTGAAATAAGTCCATCAACTTTAGTTGACCGTTTACAAGAGATTGCACGTAGAGAAGGTTTACGTGTGGATACAAGACTTTTATTACAATTAGCAGAAAGATCTGCTTGCGACGTTCGAGCATGCCTTGGTATATTACAGTACACTGGAGGATGCGCAGATATGTTGAGAGATCTTGCTTTAGGTTTGAAAGACATGAAGAAAGGTCTCTTTGACTCGTGGAGGGAATTACTGCATGTACCTATGGACAGAAAAGGTCCTCTAACTAATTCGGAAAGAGCCCAGAGAGTTATAAAAGTTGTGTATCAAGGTAAAATTCGGCACAATCTCTAATTAGAAATCGTGTATGTTGTATAACTCACTTCGTTAATAAAACTTCGTTAATAAAACTTTTCTCTTCCAGGCGAAGCCGATCGTTTGGCGCAAGGTATATTTCACAATTATCCAGAGAATAATAAAGAGAAAATAGTAACTGTCTCCAAGTCCCTGCAGTGGTTCGAATTTTACGACGAAATCAATACATTGGTGATGGAGCGCCAGAGCTGGATACTCATGCCTTACACAACATCGGCTTTTGTGGCTTGGCACTTGTATTTGTCCACCACGCAGAATCCAAAAATCTCTTATCCAACTGCCATATTCGAGGTGAGTGTCTCAAGAATTAACATATGGTAATGAAAATGGCACGCAAAATAAAGTATCAAAACAAAATGTTTTTTTTTTTCACCAATATCTGAACTTTAAAATTTGAGTTTGAGAAAAAGAAAAAAATCAACATCCCTTGTCGGCACCGAACCGATAATTTTCTGGATAGCGGGCAGTTGTCTTAATTGATAATACTATACATTACAGTATCCCAGCGATCAAAGGGAAAGGCAACTGCCAGGTAAGCGAGAGATTGTTTGCTTTCTCGATGCTCGCACTTGAAAAAAAAAAAAAGAATTAAGTTGTCTATTCACCACTCGCTAAAAAGACTTGAAAAAAGATTTAATCTGGAAACGAAACGCCAGAGCGAAAAAATAAAATTACGTTGGCTTGTATTAAATTCTTTTCAAATTTTTACCAATTCTACAAACGACAGAATGAATATTTTTGTTACCATGATAATTTATATTTGCAAGTAACGGGCGCAATTACGCTCGGCACTGGCAGGGATATTTATCGCTGTTGTTGGAAGCAATAATGGTAATGGGCTTTTCTCTCTCCCACTCTACTCTCTCTACGTTGTACACCCTTGCCTCCAGCTTTTTGATTTATCCCCGGCTAATTAGAAAGACTAATAATTAATGCCGCGGCGCATTGTGCTAATTATCAGGGGAAAAGCTTTTAAGAAATGAGAGAATATTTCGAAATAAAACAAAGCGGCGCGTGCGCGCAAAAGTGTTTGTGCGACTGCACGTGTTGAAGCGGGCGCGCATCATCTGCCGTGGCCCGTACACCTATACAGAGATGCAGCGGCGGCAGCAGGAGGCGCGACGCGGCGAGAATCTCGCTAAGGTCAGCCAAGTAGCCCCAACCGGCTATTCGTCAGGCTGTTTTTGTCGCCCTAATGAGAGCCTAAATTATTCAAGTTAGAGGAGTCCTCCCCCGGGTCAACGATCGCCCCTTTTTCCTGCGCCCGCGACCCTCCCCGCGCTTGCGACTCGCGCCACCGTCCTTGCGCTTGCACCCCCCCCCCCCTCGCTGTTCCTTTCTATAACCCCGTCAAAAATAAAAAATCTTCTGGCTGAAGCCTGATGAGATATGCAACTGGTTCATTTGGATAACAGAAATTGTGTGCTATTCAGCGCGCAAATTGAAATGGCTCTTTTCTCTAAGTACCAAACGATGACTTACAATCTTTCATTAAGTATAATGCGTGAAAGAGTTACATAATTCTGCCATTTCTAATTCATTTATTGTTTGTTGATCAATTTTAAATTGTATATATTTAAATAATTCGTCTCTTTCTTTTACTTACAGAACAGCCAAAAATTAGAAAGAAATTTATCGATTCTAAATTTAACAAAGAAATCATGCAAACTCGATATATTGACTCTGGTCTCAGACGTTTTACCATACCTACCGGACTTATTGTGCCCGCGATTGCGTTCTGTTAACGTCACACTGTTTTCCCGAAAAGAAAAGCAAGATTTGGAAAGATTAGTGAATTTAATGCTCGATTTTGGGTTAGCGTTTATTCAAGAAAGGAAACCAGAAGGTGGATATGAGTATCACCTTGATCCGTAAGTTTTAATTGTCACATTCATTGTCTATATATTACGAAAATTATAACTAAAATGATTTTCAGTAATGTTTGGGATGTCGGTGTCTTCCCGGATTGTAAAGTGCGAAAATCATTGTCTTACGCAGTAAAACAAATAGTTATTCAAGAACTTGAAGCCGCGAGGTTGCAGCGGGCTGCAAGAATGCACGGTGAAGTAACCGAAAGCGCTAAAAGTGAGAAAAAGACTGCACAATCATATTCTCCATGGAGCAAAAGTACGCCCGTAGCTACTCCTAGTCAATCCACTTCCGAAAGTGAGAATGTTCCAAATCATTTGAGGCAACTAAATCCAGTGCAGATCGACTCATTAACGGTTGATAAGGTAGGTTTTATGCTATGTATAATTATTTTGATTTGCGAAGGTATGTCATCTAAATGTAATAAATTCAATCAGCAAATTCTCACCTAATGAAAAAAAGCTTCTATTTTTAATAGATTGTAGTTGCAATTAATTTAATATAGTATGTCAATTTTAAGGGGGTATAGATTACCGACCTCTATTATGCGACCTACCGCAACGGTCGGACAGCAGTAATTCGTTATAACTTGATTTTTACTACGATTAACGATTTATCCAAATTCGCTTGCCCTCCGTAATGGGATTATCTATCATTCCTCAAAGTTTTGAGTCAACATTTAAAGGTGTCCTTGAAATTTTAAGTCGTTAATCGTAGTAACAATCGAGTTATAACGAATTACTGCTGTCTGAAAATTAGCTTAAGCTCCTAATTTTCATTTTAAATTGCAAAACCTTTTATCTTGATCTGATAAACGCTGCTCGCTAGAAATATTTGCTTTTTATAGGTGAATATTTTATTCATTTGTATAAAGTAAGTATGAAAAGAATTTTCAGTATTATTATTTAGAATTCGTTAGAAAAATACGTAATGTTAATCTTATTCTTGCATCTTCAAATGTATCATTTCTAATTTTAAATACTAGTTATCACTAGTATTATGTCTTATTAGACATATTTTGATAGAGTAATTCTGTGAAAATTTTTATAATCATCATTATAAAAAAGATAATGGTATTTGGCATTACCCTCGATGTGTAAGAAAAATATATTAAAAAACTTTTGAATTATTATATCAATGCAGATTCATTTTGATAAATAAATTATTTCACATTTAATTAATATTTTTAAATTATCAACTTATCAATAAAATTCAATATTCTTTGAATATAGAATTCGTAACTATTTTGTACAATACCCAAGCAGAGCAGTTATTTATTAGAGATTTCTTGTTATATTCTGTGAACTAGTTGATATGCATATTTTTTATTATAAAGATTCAAATTTTATAATAATACAGTAGTTTCTTTTATGTTAGTTTTATAAGACTTGTACATATTCAGAAAGTAAATTGTATTTGAAACATTTTACATGTTTGAATTGAAATTAGAACAATTTTATTATGCGCCAAAAAAGAGATAGAATGCAAAATCTTGTTAAAGGATAGGGTTCACGATTTGTCGATCGTAAATTTTATCTACATAAATTGTTTTTTTTTTTTAGTACAAACATCGGAATTTATACAAAGATATAGTTTCAAACAAGAACCTTTTTCTTGTTTTTCATTTCAAATTTTAATTATTACTATTAACGAAAACTATATTCATTGAAAATGAAAATTACCTGCAAAATACTAGAACCATGAAGGGTTTACTATAATGCAGATTCTATTTAAGTTTTGTTATAAACTTTAAAATCCAAAATAAATGAACTTTAGAAAAATTTTGATTTATAGAAAACGTTAAGGACGTTATAAATGTATATGTAAATTGAATGTTCATTATGTAGTGTAGTATAAAAGAGAGGAAAAAAATTATCTTTTCTCTTTATCTAACCTTTTTATTCGACTCTGGCTCCATTACACGAAACTTTTCATCTGCGGCTATTCATGTAGCGCGCGCTCATCATCGCGTATCATTTTCGTCACTGAAGCGGCGCTTGCGCGCTCCCGCAGGCGACGTTCGCTTTCTCTCGCTTCCCTCCCTTTATAAAGCGGGTTGCAAAAGCTCGAGCGAGCGTCGCCGCAGCAGCAGCAGCAGCAGCAGTAGCAGCAGCAGCGGTTTGATTTCAAGAATAACTAGCTAACTAAATGGCGTAGCGCTCGGGCTCGCTCATTACTTTCGACGTCGCTCTCGCGTGGAAGAAAAGAAGCTGACGAAGAAGACGTGCGTGTATTCGCAGGAGGTAAAGAGCACGGAGGGCGGGGAGGAGGGGGGAGGAGGACGGGGAGGAGCCTGCACTAAGGTCGAAAGGCGGACGGGAGAGCGAGAGCTGCTACATCCGCAAGGCTATTATAACCGCTCAAGCGAATCTCTATTAAAACGTGTTTACACTGGCTTAGGGGTTGACTCAAGCCAGCCCTTCTGGCCCCGGCGCTCAGCCAACTCCGAGCTCTCTCTCCGCGAGCGCGCTACACTACGCTACCTACCCCCGCTCCTAGCGTGCGCGCGTATACACCCGAGTAATGCCTATCTAATTGTCGCGTGTATGAATAGTGAATCCCGAAGCACTCGAGGCTATGAACCAGATCCGAGCTAACACAAGGGGAGAGCCATATGAGCTAATTTATATTATGATAGCCCGCGCTCCGGGGGATGTTTCTCCTACCCCGAGCCCCACCAGCTTCCCCTCCCCCCCCTCTTGCGGGCTTTATCCCTTCTTCAGCTTCGTCTCTCGCAACTATACTCGCCGGCCCCTTCCCCGGCTCACTCCGGGCTTTATGTGTTTCTTCGCTTCCTCCTTTTTTGCCTCATGCGTGTAAGACAAGAAACGCTTAGTGATCAAGTTAATCTGTTAGCGCGGACAAAGGCAATCAGAATAGCCGCGCTGGAGCGCCAGGACGGGAGAAAGCTTAAGCGCTTCCGGAGCTATAAAAGCAAGTCTCTCTCTCTTAGCATTAGGGGCGAGCGATTTGAAGGGCTCGCGGATGCGGATGGCACGCGACCGGTCCGCGTAATCGCGGGGGCGTCGACAACCCCCAAAGTCCTCGCAATCTCGCCGCCTTCTACTCATTGTCATGTTGATTCTTACTCTCCCTCTTTCTCTCTCTCTCTCTCTCTCTCTCTCTCGGTACGTCTCTGTATCTATGGTTTCGCCAGAAGCACACAGTCATCGAAATTTATGGCTTCTCAGAGAATGCTCTCAGGACCCTTTTGGCCTCGGTCTTTTGTACTCCTCGATTAATGACTCTTACCCCGGCATTTTACACCTTACTGCTTGTCACATTTCGTTTACGGAAGACACGACTATTTATTAGCTCGACCCTAATACTTTTATCATAATAGTACAAGTAACTCTAATGTGCGTAAACACAGTATAAAATTAATATTAAGAACATATTGACAAACGCCTTTACTAAATATTACCCTTTCTGCAAAGCCAGAATATTACTTTTATTTGGTGATTTATTATAAAACGGATGATAATTTAAACAGATTTAAATGCATACACTTTCGAAAGGACTATTATATGTGAAAGTATTTACTTTCTTACTTCTATAAATAAAGTCAAAATTTTTATAGTATTTTTAAAAAGTAAAAAATACTTTACTAAAAACTAATAATGTATGTATATTATGATAACAGTTTTTAATACTACTTTAACTTCAATATTAGAATACACTGAAAAAAATAGTCTATGAAAAATTATTAAATTATCTAGGAAAATTTACTATGTTGTATGGGAACAGAGCGACAGACTTGAATTGCTTTAAATTTTACAATGTTTTCTATCAAATTTTACAATATTGGAAAGTAAAGTGGAAATTCGTCAAGAAAAAAAATCTGCAGTGACCGCCCGACCAGAAATAAAATCAGTATAAAATAAGGCCTTGATCAAGATCTTGATTGTACTGATCCAGTCCTGATCACGATACTGATCAATGCCGGATCAAGGTGGTGACGTTTTTCTAGTCAAGCCCGGATTTGACAAATGAAAATCTGTCATAGATTCAAATTAGACTAACCTCTTATACTTATAGAAAAATATTATCTGCTGTTAAAATTTAATTTTTATATCGGGCAGTAGGGATTAAAATGTTTTTATTAACAATATTACATGCACTTCATTTTTTAAACTATTTTATACAGTATTAAGACGTTGGATTTTTAGTGAAATCACTTACGTACCTTACGTCATTGACTTTGTACAAGTATAAATGAGAGCTGCTAACAATATTTATGTATTTATGGTACATAATAATTGACCTATTACTAATTAATCGTGGTTATCAAACATTTTTGCAGTTTAACAACCTATAATAGAGTGTATAAAAAATATATATCTAGACACAAATATGATAAGTTTTGTGTTACACTTATAGGTAAATCTGTCTAATGTGTTTTACGACTTTTTTGGTTTAGTAAAATATTGCATAACACTAGTTATTGATTTTAAAAACAGTACACCGAAAGAAAATGCCCTTTGTTAATACAGTATACGAGCAATTATCTAGAACTTTTAACTTTTACAGTACTGTAACATATCTTATGGTTCTCAAATATTTAGCTATATAAGTCAAACAAATATTTATAAAATCCATTTCCAGTAACGTATTCCACTACATAGAATTCACTTTTAAACAAGGATAAGCTCATGGGCAATCGAAAAGGCCTAAATTTAGAGATTTCGCCTGCGTACTGTCGTAAATTTTCATCATTTTTACACCATTAAAAAAAACTTTTATAAATGCTTTACCAACTTTTTTAGGCTATTATTCCTTGTTAAGTATTCGAAAATATGTTGTCTGATTGAATGTGGCTACCTTTAAAAAAAAGTGCATAGCATTATCTCTGCGATGCTGTATTTTGGTAAAAATAAAAATTAAACTTTATTTGTCGATTAAAAAAAAAACTTTTGTGTTTTTTTAATTTTCTGGGGCATAAATTATTCGTCTTGGAAATACGAACAAACTGTGACTTTGGTTTATAAGTGTGCCTCTTATGGAAAGTGAATTATGATATGCTAAAGAACACGGTGTCGATGCGCCCCTCATGTAAAAAATTATCAGTTTTGGTGGCACATATAAACAACGGTAAATTAGTCTAAACTAAGTATTGCTCTTTTTTCTACACACATTTTCTGTAACTAATTCTCGGGGTGTCTAACGAAATTCGGATTTATTTAAAAAAAAATTAAAAAAGAAACTGATTGTAAGGCAGTTTTACATGCATTCGCTCACGCTTACTCGTACGTGCATAAGCATACAATATTAAAAAACTATGTTTAAAAATGAGGAGCACACCTTTTTTATTGTTATTGGTACCTAAAACAGAAAAAAAAACAGTTTTGGGAATGTGCCTGAACATTAAATTTTGAAATTTCTATTTAGCTAAAAGTTAAAAGTTCCAGAGAAATACTCATATTTATAATAAACGTCGATATTATAACAGTTACATTAATATTTGAATGAGTGGGTGTAGTATGTACATCGGGACTTGCTCGGGATAGCCGATAAATAGGTTAGGTAGTGCTTTTCGTAATTTTTTGCGATTAGGTCTCAGGACATATGTAATACGTGCTCTAGGTGGTCGGGGTAGCCGATGACGGTGTCTAGGTGGTACGCTCTATAGGTTTTTGCCTCTAGGCGTTGGAAATCATCGAATGTGTAATCTAGGTGTTCGTAGAGTGGTCGTTGACCGAGTCTAGGTGGTACGCTCCATAGCTTTTTTCGTCTAAGTGTCAGAATGCATTCAATGCGTGGTCTAGATACTCGGGGTAGCCGATGTCGCGATCTAGGTGGTGTGCACCATAGGTTTTTGCTTCTAGGCATCAGAAATCATCGAATGCGTGGTCTAGGTGTTCAGAGTGGCCGATGGCAGAATCTAAGTGGTGCGCTCCGTAGCTTTTCACGTCTAGGTGTCAGAATGCATTCAATGCGTGATCTAGGCGGCCGGGTATCCGACGAGTGTATCTAGATGATGCGTTCCGTAGTTTTCATCATCTATACCATGTTTTCGATGCGCTCGAACACCTAGAGCCAAAAAGTACGGAGCGCACCACCTATATATTCCATTAAACCTACAGAAAAAAACTGCGGAGCGCACCACCTAGACATCATTATCAACTACTCCGAACACCTGGTCCACGTATTAGATGCGTCGTGATATCTAAACGTAAAAACTACGGAGCGCGCCACCTAGACCACGCATTCGACGCGTTGTAACAATTACAATTAGGCGCAAAAAACTACGGATCGCATCACCTAAACATTGTCCTCGACCTCCCCGAACACCTAGACCACGTATTAGATAGGCCCGAAGCTCTAAATAAAAAAAAAAATTAGGGAGAGCACCACCTAGACATCATCATCGGCCACCCTGAACACCTAGATAACGCATTCAATGATTTCCAACACCTAAAGGCAAAATACTACGGAACGTACCACCTAGACATCGTCATCGACTACCCCGAACACCTAGACCACGTATTAGATGAAACCTGGAAATCTAAACGCAAAAATCTACGGAGCGCACCACCTAGACTCCATTATTGAGGCAGTGATATTATTAAACAATACTATATTTCAAAGAATGCTAGAGCTATAACAGTTACAAGATATAAATTTATGGACAAATGTTGATATTGAAATTGTTACAATATAACATTTTGTATATATAATTCGCCATAATTAAAAATACGTTTGTTAACATTTACAACATATAATAAATATAATCTCATCGTTTTCTCAGTCAATAAAACTTTCAATTTAAAAAATAACACTTAATTCTGTATTTTTTAAGAAGTGTATGTAAACTACGATAATTAATTATTGTAAATAATGAGGTTATGAAGTATATAATTAAATCGGTTGTCAGGGAAATAGAACTTGTCAATTCAAGCCTTGATAAAAACAGCGCCACCATCCTGATTGGGCTTTGATCAAGAAGGTTGATCAAGGCCTGATTTCAACTAAGGCTGGACTGATTTCATTTCCGCTCGGGCGGGAATCGAACCCTAGCCCCCTGGGCCAGAAGCCGTGCTCTTACTCGCTACGCCAACGTGTTCTTACGGGTATGATGTTTCGACTCGTCTATATTTGTTACAGCTTGAGGTTATGTTAACTCGCCAACTACAGACATTAGCAGACGACAACTCAATTTTTACTATGTTGGCTTGTAAAAATTCATATAACCTTCTGTCAATTATTAAACTGTCTGAAATTTACGATGTAGTATAGTAAAATTTGTGGCAAATTCTTGACAAAAATTATACAAAATATGTACTAAAAATTATTTCATATCATATTAATCTTTCACTCTCAAATTTTTTACTATGTTACTTAGTAAATTTTATTTGAGAATAGAACAAGTGTGTATTAATATAAATAAAATAATTACATGTTATGAGATTCATAAACTTCATAATAAGCTTTTGCATAGAAAAAAATATTGCTGAGTGATATATAATTTTCAGTGTTTTGTGTAATAAATAAAATAAAGTAACTGGTATGATGTCTTACATGAAGTGTTTATAATCAAATTTTTAAAACTTCTATTAAAAATCAGTTTCAAATATTTTTTTAATATAACAAGTGTGTATTAATAATATTGGAATCAAAATT
Source organism: Torymus aiolomorphi (assembly GCA_036365515.1). NCBI lineage: Eukaryota > Metazoa > Arthropoda > Insecta > Hymenoptera > Torymidae > Torymus > Torymus aiolomorphi. The sequence continues at coordinate 38,808,385 of CM070876.1, read as the reverse complement.
TCATTTAAATAACGATATTTGATGTAAAAATTTCTACAAATTAAACAAAAGAAAGTTATGAAATCAATTCCTATAAAGTCAAGTATTTATTATTCAATATATTTTTTTATAAAGCTTTTATAATAAAACATTTTTATATTACTTTTTACAAAAGTATAAACCAAGGCAAGTAACAGTGTATTACCAGCCGCTTCTATGTAATTTTCTCTACGAAAAATTTTTAGAAAGACGAACTTAAAATGGTAAAAAATATTTAAAAAACTTTTTCTGTGAATACGTTTGTAATAAACTCATTAAATACAAATCTAACAAAAGAAAGTAATGAAATCAATACGCATAAAGTCAAGTACTTACCATTAATTCTTGGAATAAATAAAAAATTTTTTTTTTATTTAAAGAATTCATTTAATCGCCAACACTTATATCTATGTGAATATTACTATTTCAAATACGTTTTGTCGATAGCTATGTTTTTTTCAACTTGAAGACCTAAAATTTATCTTCCTTGGAACATTGTATATTGGAATCAAAATTTCATTTAAATAACGATGTTTGATGTAAAAATTTCTACAAATTAAACAAAAGAAAGTTATGAAATCAATTCCTATAAAGTCAAGTATTTATTATCATAAATCTATTTTCGGAGTAAATACATTTTTTTATTACAAACATTTATTCGCCAACGCTTATATATATTTTTATATGTTACTTCAACAAAGAATATAGAAGTTCAAAATTTCGAACTCAAAGACAAAAAATTCATTTTCCTTCAAGATATTGCATGTTGGAATTGAATTCATTTAAACGACATTTTTTAAATAATACAAAAGAAAGTTGTGATATCAATTCCCAGATAATCAAGTATTTTTATTATCATTTAAACCACGACATTTTTTATAAATTATGCAAAAGAATGTTGTGATATCTATTCCCAGATAGTTAAGTATTTTTATTATAATTATAATTGAGTTGATTATATATTATAACGATACTTTCTTTTTCGAACAATATCTTTTACATTATATATGATTGAGATGTTAATGGTTCAACGGTCAATTTTTACGTTTATATCCATGTGGCCTAGTGGAATTGCTTACTCTATTTATTATATAATATTTATAATAATAAGCCAGCTATCCCAAAAGTTCTTAAGAAATAAGAAATTTTTTCAAAAAGTTTTCCACAGAAATTTGAATATCTTTTTATAAAACTTTGAGATACTGTAAAATATTTATTAAACTTATATGTAGATTTGTTTGACACATTTTAAAGGTTTTTCATTGTAAAAAATTAATGATAAACATACTTGCCGGACCCGTCCTTTGGCAGTTTTTAGCGAAACAGTTGACTATTAAAAAAAGAAAATTTCTAGAACTGTTTTGGCAACATTGCTTAGTTTTCGCTTTTCGGTAAGGCGATGTAAGGCCCCTTAGTTACCGCCGACTGAAGTCCCGTTTTTCTCATTCAATTTTTAATTTTGACAAAAAATCTCTCTGACATGTTATAGATTTGATAACTAACTATAACACACCAGAGTGATATTGTCTCCAAACTCAAAATTGAATGAAAATAATGTATCCCTGCAATCATCAGTAACGGATGGCACTAACATCGCCTTAAATTGATTGTCGATTAATTTTATTTCAATTTCAATTAGTTTATTGACATAGTTTATTGAAATTCAATAGTTTAATTGAATTCAACTATACGACGAGTATTAATATTATTATAAATAGTAACACATCTACTTGAGTCAGTGCTGGCCATGAATGGATTTCATAATGATAACATTAATTTTTTGTATAGTTCATGACTAAATGTCATACGCAAATGCATGCAGTATACATAATAATTGTTATATGAACTTTATATTATTAGAACATTACAATAATAAGATTATTATCAATTACTTTTATAATTTTATCAAATAATATTTTTTGAAGTACTCTACTTTTATTATGCAATTGTATTCTTAACGTGCCAAAAGGATATTTATTTCTAAATCGTTAATGTACTAATAATCATTCGATATTTCTTTAGCAAATTATGTAGCTCAATAGCTTGAACTGCCAAAGGACGGGTCCGGCAAGTATGTTTATCATTAATTTTTTACAATGAAAAACCTTTAAAATGTGTCAAACAAATCTACATATAAGTTTAATAAATATTTTACAGTATCTCAAAGTTTTATAAAAAGATATTCAAATTTCTGTGGAAAACTTTTTGAAAAAATTTCTTATTTCTTAAGAACTTTTGGGATAGCTGGCTTATTATTATAAATATTATATAATAAATAGAGTAAGCAATTCCACTAGGCCACATGGATATAAACGTAAAAATTGACCGTTGAACCATTAACATCTCAATCATATATAATGTAAAAGATATTGTTCGAAAAAGAAAGTATCGTTATAATATATAATCAACTCAATTATAATTATAATAAAAATACTTAACTATCTGGGAATAGATATCACAACATTCTTTTGCATAATTTATAAAAAATGTCGTGGTTTAAATGATAATAAAAATACTTGATTATCTGGGAATTGATATCACAACTTTCTTTTGTATTATTTAAAAATGTCGTTTAAATGAATTCAATTCCAACATGCAATATCTTGAAGGAAAATGAATTTTTTTGTCTTTGAGTTCGAAATTTTGAACTTCTATATTCTTTGTTGAAGTAACATATAAAAATATATATAAGCGTTGGCGAATAAATGTTTGTAATAAAAAAATGTATTTACTCCGAAAATAGATTTATGATAATAAATACTTGACTTTATAGGAATTGATTTCATAACTTTCTTTTGTTTAATTTGTAGAAATTTTTACATCAAACATCGTTATTTAAATGAAATTTTGATTCCAATATACAATGTTCCAAGGAAGATAAATTTTAGGTCTTCAAGTTGAAAAAAACATAGCTATCGACAAAACGTATTTGAAATAGTAATATTCACATAGATATAAGTGTTGGCGATTAAATGAATTCTTTAAATAAAAAAAAATTTTTTATTTATTCCAAGAATTAATGGTAAGTACTTGACTTTATGCGTATTGATTTCATTACTTTCTTTTGTTAGATTTGTATTTAATGAGTTTATTACAAACGTATTCACAGAAAAAGTTTTTTAAATATTTTTTACCATTTTAAGTTCGTCTTTCTAAAAATTTTTCGTAGAGAAAATTACATAGAAGCGGCTGGTAATACACTGTTACTTGCCTTGGTTTATACTTTTGTAAAAAGTAATATAAAAATGTTTTATTATAAAAGCTTTATAAAAAATATATTGAATAATAAATACTTGACTTTATAGGAATTGATTTCATAACTTTCTTTTGTTTAATTTGTAGAAATTTTTACATCAAATATCGTTATTTAAATGAAATTTTGATTCCAATATTATTAATACACACTTGTTATATTAAAAAAATATTTGAAACTGATTTTTAATAGAAGTTTTAAAAATTTGATTATAAACACTTCATGTAAGACATCATACCAGTTACTTTATTTTATTTATTACACAAAACACTGAAAATTATATATCACTCAGCAATATTTTTTTCTATGCAAAAGCTTATTATGAAGTTTATGAATCTCATAACATGTAATTATTTTATTTATATTAATACACACTTGTTCTATTCTCAAATATTTGAAACTGATTTTTAATAGAAGTTTTAAAATTTGATTATAAACACTTCATGTAGCACGTCGTACCAGTACCATATTTTATTTATTATTACACAAAACATTGAAAATTATATTGTATATTTATATATAACCTCGCGTGTCACTGAGCAATATTTTCTTGTATGCAAAAGTTTATTATGATGTTTATGAACCTCATAAGATGTAATTACTTATTAATACATGCTTAAGCTATTTTCAAAATATTTGAAACTGATTTTAAGGAGAAGTTTTTAAATTTGATATAACATTTCATGCAACACATTTTACCCGTATTTTATTTTTTTATATTACACCAAATACTGATAGATGTCATTTTGTAATCACAATTTGTTATCAATAACATTTGATTTATATATGCACTTCATTGGACATATCATATTGATATTTTATTTTATTTAATAATACAAAACACTGATTACATGCCATTTTTTAATCACTATATGTTATTTGTCATCAATAAAATTTAGTTATATATGCACTTCATGCAACACATCATACCGGTATTTTATTTTATTTATTACGCAAAACACTGATTAGATGTCGTTTTGTAATAATAATAATTTAATCCTGTCAAATATGAAGACCAATTTTTAATATTCTTCTAAAATAATTATTTTATTTATTAATACACACTTGTTCTATTCTCAAATATTTGAAACTGATTTTTAATAGAAGTTTTAAAATTTAATTATAAACACTTCATGTAGCACGTCATACCAGTACCATATTTTAAACACTGAAAATTATATTGTATATTTATATATATATAACCTCGCGTGTCACTGAGCAATATTTTTTGTATGCAAAAGTTTATTATGATGTTTATAAACCTCATAAGACGTAATTACTTATTAATACACACTTGAGCTATTTTCAAAATATTTGAAACTGATTTTAAGGAGAAGTTTTTTAATTTGATATAACATTTCATGCAAAACATTTTACCGGTATTTTATTTTTTTATATTACACCAAATACTGGTAGATGTCATTTTTTAATCACAATCACAATTTGTTATCAATAACATTTGATTTATAAAATTTTCATGTTGAGGATATTATAAAATACATCTTGAAAATATTGTATCGTAAATAGTATTTGCCTGCACTTCTGTTTTTCTTTTTTGAGTAGTGCTATATATATTCTTACTATCTTCTTTAATATAAATTATTCTATTCCTACGCGTCTGTTCATGTATTAAAATAACTTTTTGTCGTCCATTAATAATAAAATAACAACCAGGGTCATGAGGGCAGTCGTTCATTTTTGCTAATTCAAAATTAGATTTTTCAGACACATTACACGATTAGAACTCCTTAACATTATTGGCTATATTATACATATATCTCAATATTTCCAAAAGGACTCGAAAAAATCTTCTGGTATAATATCTGTAAAAAATCTGTAAAAATAAAAAATCACACAAAGTATCAATTTTTACAACATGATTTTAGCCATTTAACATTCAGCCAGTAAGTACTTATCTAATAAAAGTTATTTTTCCCATTGATTGACTGATACACGAAGAATAGATAAATCTTTAATATAAATTATTCTATTCCTAAGCGTCTGTTCATGTATTAAAATAATTTTTTGTTGTCCATTAATAATAAAATAACAACCAGGGTCATGAGGGCAGTCGTTCATTTTTGCTAATTCAAAATTTTCAGACACATTACACGATTAGAACTCCTTATCCCTATATTTCCAAAAGGACTCGAAAAAAATCTTCTGGTATAATTCTGGTATAATATCTATAAAAAATCTGTAAAAATAAAAAATCACACAAAGTATCAATTTTACAAAATGATTTTAGCCATTTAACATTTAGCCAGTAAGTACTTATCTAATAAAAGTTATTTTCCCATTGATTGATTGATACACGAAGAATAGATAAATTCTTCTCATCACCAGTTGACTATTTGAGATTTTTACATATTATTAACTAATTTATACTAACTCACGATATCACGATATGATCACGATATGATAACATTTGTAATATATATATCTGTGTGTATAATAAAAAAATACTGACATGTTATTATATGTAAATAAGGTTAGGTCGATGGATACGGTGTACATATATATATATATATATACACGCTGGGTCGTATGGGGTCACGTGACGTTATACGTATCACGTGATCGGAAGCGGATGCAGGTCTGATGAAAGAAAAGGAAAAAATTTAAAGATCGGAATCGACCAGTCTGATTCTTTGATACTCAATATCTCTTAAATGAGACAATATTTTTGAATAAAACCTTCAAATTTTTCTAGCATAATGAACATAGATTTCAACAAGTGTATTATGCTAGATATTTATTCTGCATAGATAAAATACAACGCGATCAAAGTTTTCGCGCTCTCATATCAAAGAATATAAGGCACGGGTCACTCCTTAGGCCTCTTCTGCATTGTTTGACTGTTACTTGCCTTCGGAGCGCTCCCGCGCTCCTTGATAGACATTTCTATTAATTTTTCATCAATATTATATTGATAATTACTAAAAATAAACTAAATAGGCTTAGAATACAAGTCTGTCGCCCCATTACTAGCGAACATAGTAATTTTTCAACAAACATTTTTCTCCGTGTATAAAAAACAAAACACCACTAAAACTTGTTTTTATGCATATCAATGCCAAACCAAAGGTTTTCTATAAATTGTTTCTTCAAATGTTTTGTATTCTCTGTAATCTGTAATCTCTTTTGAAAAATTATGAAAACTTATTTTCTCTACTCAGGTATGAAATAGAGTCTTTTCCACGTGTGAAAGTAGGAGAGAAAATTTCGCATTTCGAGCGTATTTTATGAATGAGGTAAGAAATATACATTTCTACCCTAAAACAGATGAGAAATGGCCATTTCTACCCTAAAACAGATGAGAAATGAATATTGCTACCTCCCTTTAGGGAGGTATAGTTAATTGTGTATACATTTCAAATTATTTTGATTTCCAACTGCGTTATGTACGATTCGAAATGCCCAATCCTCTCTTCGACTCACACACGTAAAAAAGGCCCTGGCATGCCTTCGTTAAAAAAAAAATACGGTGTGTAACACGGGAAGAAAAGCTATTTCAGACTCTGGTGAGATATTTTCAGCACCCTCGGTAGAAATAGGTTATTTTCGCCCCTTGTTGCACAATGTACTATTCTCTACCTTTTCTTAATAAGTTTAATAATTTAGTATTATTCTTAATCTACTAAATGATCATCTACATTCAAAATTATTAAACACATTTAATGTTCTGCCAATTGAAATATTTAAATATTTATATTTATTTTCTATAATAGCTTACATTTTAGATATTGTTAAGAAAACCTAAAAGGTCAACCGTACATGCCATCGCAAGCCAAGCTCCTTTGGATTTTGTATACTTTATTAAAAACAATGATTATTTAGCTAACTTGAACTTTTTCAGACACCTTTGAAGGAACAGTATACCAATCTGTGAAACATTATCAAAAAGGTCTAACTTTAGTCTGATTTTAGAAGTCTGACAAAAAATTCATACTACGATCTAAATAGAAAACTCAACTCAAACTTAAAAGTACCCTTTTTTACACTACTTCCAACGATTTTCGCGAGATAAATCTTTTCAAATCGAACCCGTTGACTTGAAATCTATAAAAATAGTTTTTAATAAAGCACATGAAATTGAGAATTGAAATTTATAAAAATTACCGCAGTAACACGCTCGATTTCCCTTAAAACCAAACATTTTTTTTTACGTTTATTTTTAGAGGTGTATAATTCTTTCATGAGTAAACTAACCGAAATATGAAAGTTTGAAGTTGAGCAACAAAAATGAACTGTTAAACCCCAAAAATTCGCTGTTTCTCTTTATGCATATATTATTGGTACATTATTGGTAAATGTACCAATAATATTTGAAGTTGAGCAATGGCTCAACTTTCAACTTTCATAAATATGTAAAGAATCAATATTTTTTAATTCTAAAAAAAGGAAATGAAAGCTCTAATACCCTGGTAGAAAATTAACCATAAGTTGGCCAGAATATGGTTAACCAACATATGATTAGTCATATTCTGGCCAACTTATGGTTAATTTTCTACCAGGGTATTTGAGACTTTATAAAATTAAACGGTTACGGATTCAAAAAAAGGCCTTTTTCAATTTTTTTTTTATTTTTTAAACATGAATAACTTAATTTTTTTTAGCGTTAGAGTCTAATATGCAGCTCTTTTCATATTTTTACATCTAAAAACATATGCCAAAGTTTGAGTCGAATCCGTGATCCGGAAGCCTGGCCCTCTCCTAGTAAGATAAAGTTTATCACAAATTGTTCAATTTACCAACATTGGTTTTCGTATTTTATTCTGTATATGTTTTTATAACATTTTTGAATTGCGCTGATTTTGAATTGCAACTTCAAATGGTTTGGCGATCACAGGGGTTAAGGTGGCTTTGGCACGTGGTACCGTATCAAGTCGGAGCTCCAGTGGGGGCCTTCTTTGTTTTTGGCAATTTTTGAAATTTTAATCTTAGTAATTACCTCCAAACTACTTCAGTAAATCCCAGTTTGTTAAAAAATTTTAAAAATCGCCATTCTTATTACTTATGTGTTTGTCTACTCCCAGTGCGCATGCGCAGAAGCATGTTTGCAAAGTTTATCGCTAATATCTCTTTAATTTGGTCGTTAACTCATATTTATGATGACAGCATTGGAATCTCCATTAAAAAATCATCAATATTATATCCTGTTTTATAAAAACTATTTATTTATAATGGAATGAATACAAAATGAATGTCTTTTCCCATAAGATTACATGTTAAAAGAAACATTTTATAAACCTCGTTTTCTTTAAAATTTAGTCGTCGACCTTGCATTTTCTTGACAGAAATGGAAAGTTTAATGCTCAAAGAATATTTTTGTAAAGTTTCCGAAATGCTTGTGTATTTAAAAAAACTCGACGAAGCCACCTTAAATGCCGGGTGTATGCCCCTTATCAGCGCCACCATCGGCAGGTCGTAAATTAAAGAGGTAAATAATTTGTAGTACAGAACATTAGGATGGTCTCAAAGTTTATGTGGAGTACACGACGAAATGTATATTCTCCCAATAAGTAAAATTTTTAATTATCTAGTGACTTAAAGTGTCTACACAAGATACAGTATATAAAACTGATGTTTAAGTTTTAATATCTATAATAATCTTGGCTTTTTTTTATATACATAATAGTACATATAGAACTTGATTCCTAGCTCTACTATAGCCACTTTATAGACTTGAAAAGTTATTTTGTATTTATGTGTTATAATTTTGTTAGTTTTAACCAAATTCATCATAAATGTAAAAAATTAGATTATGTTACTTTATTTCCGCATATGCGGGAATAAAGTAAAAGAGAGAATCAGACCCCACTTTTGTCCGACTTTTCAGGCTATAAAGTGGCCATTATAGTGGAGATGGAAATAAAAAGTTCTTATAACACAATGACTTTATATTGAGCCATGCATCGTCTTTTATTAATTAACATTATTGAACTGCTGGTATTTTCTAGAACAATGTAAATTTTAAAAGCAGCAAGAAGATATCACCGGCAGTACTAATTCTTTTATAATCTGCATACAATAAAGTTATATATTTTTTATAATATCTTTTTAATAGATTTATCATTAGAATTCATAAACTATACGTAATTTCATTATCAAAATAAGTTTAGATAACGTTTTACGAATTTCTGTTCAAATAGTTAAACATTCTAAAAAGTTTCCTTTTATACACGCGGATAGAATTTTCACAGAAAAATTATCGTAAAATTCGCCGAAACACTACCGTACAGAGTATAACCATAGGACATGTGAACGTTCCGGAGTTTTTTGCGCCGAGAAATTTTCCTAAAACAGATGAGAAATGAATATTGCTACCTCCCTTTAGGGAGGTATAGTTAATTGTGTATACATTTCAAATTATTTTGATTTCCATCTGCGTTGTGTACGATTCGAAATGCCCAATCCTACGTTCAAAATTTGAGGTTTTACAAAAATGTGTATAATAATGATTCTATTGTGAATCTAATTATTGATATTGAGGGGTTGTTTGCAACCCCATCTCCAGCGATAGCGCGGACAGACCCATCGTAATAAGTAATCATAAAAGATACGCGTAAAAAGTTTCAGAAAAGTTTGTTTTTTTCTATTAACATGAATTTCACGGTAATTTTTCGGGGAAAATTCTATCCGTGTATAACTATATATTTAGAAAATTTAGGATTATACATCATAATATATAATCATTACATAGTTATATTAGCAATTAAACACTAACAAAAAGTTACTCTTTAAATTGCTTCTTCCCAGGAAAAGCTTCGTGATAGCAGAAAAAAAATTATATTTTTGAGAAGACTTGTCAGAAATGTTTATGTTCATTTTGATGACTTCTACAGTCGAAATAGAGAGTTTTTCGAAAATTTCCGTATCGGCATAATGTGTGTGGGTGAGTGTGTGTATGTGCATACATATCTCAGGATCCTACTAATCGGATTGCGACCGAATATGATACATTTTCATTTCTTTAATTTTCTTAATTCACCCGAGAAAATATCTTTTTTTGTTAAATTAAATTTTATTTTGTTTTACAGCGATTTTAAAAAAATTTATTTGTGCAGTTTTGTTACCTTAAAGCTAAAATATTTATGTATTATTGTATTCGAAGCAGAATAAAATTCTTTATAATTTAAAAAAATGTTGAGGATAGCTACAATAGTTACTATGTTATTTATAAAAACATCATTTTCTTTAAACAGTTTAGACACCAACTTTAAGTCTTCTAAGTTTCTTTTGTATTTTTTATTATATGTCGTATGCCTTGATAGGTTTTGTAGATTGCCCTTTCAAGGTTTTACTACATGCTTTGTGGATATCCTCATTTGGTGGTCCATATTTTTTTTTCACCGCATGAGAAAGATAGTTGGAAAACAAGATATTATAATATTTGATCTTCTTATCCTTATCAATAACATTACTATACAATATAAATAAGTATACGTAGAAATAATTTGTTTAAACGTTAACATCACAAAGGGATGCTCTATATTTTATTTGAATTCACACTGTTACACGGAGAGAAATTTTGTAGTGAAAATTACAAATATTCGAGGCAAAATTACCAGTTTCTATGGTAATGGATGGACAGACTGACAATTTCAAACTTTTTACCAAAGTGCCTTGGTAAAATTTTTTTTTAGTTAATTTAAATTAAAAAAATTAACTTTTTTTATCTATATTAATGGATATATAGTATTTTAATATAGAAATAGAAACAGAAACAAGGATGAAAAAACATTAAACTGAAAAAAAATTTTTGCGGAAGCGGGATTCGATCCGACGATCTTTGGGTTGAGAGTCCGACGTTCTACCGACTGCGCCACGGAAGCTGTTACCAACAGTCATTTGAATCGCCGTTATTACTTACTGAAAATATGTGTATTGTTTTCATTTTAACGTCGCGCACGCCTCTAGTATCAATCTTCTGAAACACAATAATGCGCAGTGCGCATGCGCGAATACACAAATACCAGGTTATTTGGCAAAATTTATCAGTTTTCTTAGTAAAAATTCTTAGGTTACCCTGTAAAAATGACTAGATCTCAATTTTTACCAGTGTGTCTGGTAATTTTTATTCCGATAATTTGGTATTTTTTTTAAGTGGTTATGGTAGTTTTTCCTGGGAAACTTATAAATTGTATTAGAAACCTGGGAATATCACGGCTTTTGACAGTCTATCCATGCACTACCAAGGTACCTTGGTCATTTTTACTCTAAAATTTCTCTCCGTGTACATATTATAAACTATTTCGTCAGAAAATTAAGCAATGCCACAAACAGCATTAGTATACTATAATCCTCAAATCAATCGATTATTCAATCACAACATAATGCAGCAAAACATTAAGTTAAAGAGAGCTAAGTGCCAATGAATTGGTAGCGGTTTTTTGTTTTGAAAAACATTGTCGTTCTGTCTTGTCGTCAATGGTGTCAGTAATTTATAGATATTAAAGTTCATTAACATACATTCGGAGTAATAGATGATGTAATAAATATCAGTATTCTGTAATCTCTTGAATTCTTATTGCGAAACAAGTAAAAAACTTGTTAGTATGGACTTTCTGGATGCTTTCCTCTGTTTTAATTTATTTAAATATATCATTTAGCTATTTTTACTTTATCATTATTTTTTTCTTTTTCAGACATGTCGAAACTTTTTCCGTTCTTTTCAACAGCTAGGTCAAGAAAAATTGAAAGAGAAGCGAGCAAAAGAAAAAGAGTTGGGAATAGAACCTTCACAAAAATCAACGAATTCAGAAAGTGAAAAGGCTTCCGCGAAGAAGATACGTGATTTATTTAAAAGCAATGTTTGGTATCAATATAAAGAAGGTTACAGTAATGCCGTAAGGCGAGTGGTACTAATGGAAAATCTTCTCTAATATTTTTATACCTTATAAAATCGATATTTTTATATCTTTTAGTTTTATACGCTGTAATATGTATAATTTATATTTAAAAATTTATGTAATATAATAAATTTATATATATTATTTTCACATACTGTTTTTGTGCATCAATTGATTTTTATTTTTAGAAATGCAACATGAGCCTACTGTGCAATATAAAAATAGAAGTGCTTCTTTTTTACTCTGAATATTCAAATAATATAAACAAAATGAAATTGTAACGACTCCACAGACTTTTGTTACCTCTCCGCACAAATTCAATTTAGTGTTTGATGGGAAACCACTTTCAAAAAAAAAGAAAATGTTATCTAAATCCGCCTATCCAGTTTAACCGAAAAACCTCGAACCGTGATTGACCAATTAACTAGTGCTGAATTTTTTATCTCTAGCCACAGCAAGAAACACGGATTTATCCGGACAAGGAGAATTGAATATTTACTCGAACACGGTCGAGATTTAGTATTCCGAGAAATTCGGCAAATCCGATGATCCTATCCAATCACACCAATAAAGCCATAAGTACGATCCATTAAGCGCAATAAATGGAATGCGTAACGTAATTTCGATGTATAATTAGTCACGGCTCCATTCGCTTGATCTCGGAGCACGGCTTTGAGATCGCGCGCGGTTGCGTTCCCTCCAACGAGCGAGCTGTGTGTATACAGGTCGGGCGCGTGTGCATGCGCGAACGAGGGCACATATCTAATAAATCACTTAATACATTTTACGAAAGTGGTGGCAGACGCTAAAAGGCCAATCTATATAAGCACACCGTGGCATGATAATACCCCTTCCCTACTTCCCTCCCCCCACCCTCCTCTCTCGCTATACGCCCGTCTACCTGCACTTTCACCGCCACTCGTCTCTCTCTACCCCGTCTCCCTTTTTAACTGGAACTCGATTCGATAACCCTCCCACAACGTGCGCACACGGCCGCGCTTCCTCACTTCCCCGCATTTAATCTCCTGGCCCATTACTGCGCGTTCGTCCGTCGCTTTATTCCTCCTCTTTTTACATACAGCGCGAGTGTGGTTGCGCTCAAACGCCATTTTACCATGCCTCGTGGAAAAAAAACGTGCGCCGAGTATTATTGTATACATCCAGTTGGAAGGATAGCCGTGCAAGTTTCTTTTAAAAGTTTTCAGAGGGAAAAAAATGAAAATGCAATTTAATGGAATAAACTGGTTTACGCACTCTGAACGCCGTTAGAAGTTTAGAATTATCTTATAAAGTGGAAAATTTACTCGAGAATCGTTTTTTTGAATTGATAAATAACAAATTTTTATGTCATAAATAAAGTGAAAAAAGCAAATATAGTAAATAAAATTACCAATGCGTTTGCCAATTCAATAAAATACTAATAATGCTAAAAATGATATATTTTTCAAACACGTAAAAGTTTATTAGGGAAAATTAAAATATGAACGTATGTAAAGTAGTAATAGCGGTATATGGTCAGCCACCACTATATTATAATTATTTTTTATTTTTTTCAAATTTCCAGCTAAAACTAATAATATATACTTATGCTCTATTGTAAGCTATTAATTATTTACACAAATGAATGATTATGATATAGAGGAGAGTTCTACAATAGCGGCCAGGTCCAGATAAGTCACCAAACTATTCTCGTTTCATGCAGTACATGGAAATCTATAAATCTATTCATCAGAATTATCTATTCAGTTGAATTCTGTATTCATAAAGTTAGGTAAGATTTTAAAATGGAAACAACAAACACAGAATTGAAAATTATTTCTAAGATCTCGTCTAGTTTCTACCGCCGAGTTAATACTCTGTTGGCAATTCTAGTATATTCCTCAAACCTTGAAAATAAAAATCTATATGTTGCTGGGCTCACAGATCATCTTTGCAGTTTTATAATTCAAAGTAAAATAATGTCTTTTTTGCTCGGTATCGGACACTATATTGTTTCCCAGGAACGGCAATATATATATATATATACACACACACACACACACACACCACGCACGCACGCACACACACACACAGGAATATCAAGTTCGGGTTAACAATAACTATTATTTTTCATTTAATCTATGTTGTAGTAAGTTAAAAAAAATTGAACTTTTATTATAATTTATTACTTACAAGAAATAGGAGGTACTACGTGTAAATAAAGTTACCTTTAATTTTAATTTTTCGTAATGAGTATTTAAAAGATATTCTAATAATCTGAGCAGCGCTTTAAAATATATATTAGATTTCCTTTTATACTTATTTTTGACTATCAAGTAGGTGTGTTTCTTCAACTTTTGTATTTTGCCAAATAGTCAACTATTGAAAAAACTAATTTGAGCCTTTCAAGAAAACGGTTCAAAACTCTTTTTTTTTAACTTTAATTTTTATCGATACGAGCAATTTTACCCTACTATGATATTTATAACATTACGTAGGCAAGGAAAGTAAGCTTTTCACAGTTGTGTAATATTATGGACTTATAAAATTTCTAAAGCTACTACATCGTAATCGGGAGGGGCGAGTTCAAGTCCTAGACTCTGCAAATGATACGAACACCACTGACAAGTGTACCGCAAGCCGCAAATAGTTCGACATTAAGGGGATGTAGGAGCGAACTTTACCGATGGTGACCTCCACCTCGAGCCGCATTTCCCATTGTTCGCGCGAAATTTACTTCGTAATACAGAAAATTAAGTTGCTAACGATTTTTTATCGTGCAAAGAACGCGGGATCACAGCATTTTCAATAATCAAAATGTTCAATAATTTATATAATGCAATATTCTTAAAATTGACGCGTGGAATTACGTAAAAGTGACGGTCATCTTACAATTTTCTATGTGAAACGTCATTCTCACCTCGCCTCGTATTTCCCATTGTTTGGTTTAACTAAAAATTATTAAATGCTGTATAACATTTATAAACATTCCTTATTATAACAAGAACACGCGATCACCGTATTTTTGTGCTTTACGATTGTACACTTTTTTTTATTTATGATATAAAGTTTTTGAGGTTAGGAAATTTTCAACCAATCAGCGTGGCTCCGACATCACCTTAACAAATACAAAAAAAAAATAGAAATACGTGGAAATAAAAGGTGATAAGAAATAATTTTTCAAAAATCTTTATTTGAAAAAGACAATTTAATGTACATTATTGTTATCGACTACAATACTGTAATATATTATTTGTTCAGTAAACATTTTATGTAATGTGTTATATAGTTTTTCAACTTAATTTTTTTTTATGCTTTCCAGTACATTGGAGCATAAAAGACATACCAAAGAGCACTTGACAAAGCACCTGTACGGTGCTTCCGCTGCATTTAGTTACACACATTATTCTGAGATAAGATTCTTGCAGAAATAATTCGAGGTAATAAAGTGTATTAGTAATGAATGTCTCTTCTACTAAATGAGTGATCGAAAATTTCATTATTCAGGTGTTACACAAACGAACATAAAAATATTTTGTAAAATCATGGATTAAAAATTTTGTATGGATTGATACATAATTCAAACTTAAAAAGAATATATTTACACAATTTAACAACATGTTTGACAAATAAAAACAATTAAGTGAATATTGAAAAATTTATATACATTTTTTATAATTATTATATATACAATCATCCTAAATAGAATGGTGACTACTTTATTGCCATTTTTTACAATTTCTAATTGATTGTGCTACTGAAAACCATTTAAAATCGTTTCTACAATCCTTAGGATTAAAACAATCGGTTGCCATGCTACAAGATAATGAAATATTTTTAATTTATAAGTATACTACAAGTGACTCGTATTTGGTTATAAATCAGTTATCACAAATATTCAAACATAATTATAGTATGTAATGACTCTCTCCATTAACTTTCAAATAATTTCGATAAGACTTCGTAGCCAATTTTCTATTTTGTATTATTGTCTTAAGCATGATTTTTCATTCAGTTTTATATAAACTTTGCTTAAAATTAAAAATACAATTAATTTTAAATCCTTACTGAATGCTTTCCTAGTTTGAACAGTGTACTGTTTTCCGTGGGGCTTGATCACACATACAGTTTTCATAATTTTATAAAATATATAAAATAAAGAGTTTTTCGAAATCAAATCGTTGAACTACACTTATTCCGTCGTGAGAGTGTAAGAAAAGTTGTTTGGACAAAAAATGCTTTCAGTGAACTCGGGCATGACGAATGAAAGGGGTTGGTGAAGTTGTATGTGTTTATTCACGACAATGGAATGAAATTTCGTATCCGCGACCCCCGCAAATGGAATAAGCGTAAAACCGAAGAGATAGGCAACGAAACGTTATAGTGTCCAACTTGTTGTCCAGGGCAATTCTGTTTCTCCCTCTCTTTCTCTCTGTTGCCGCGGCAAGGAACAGAAAAAAGCTCAGCGAAGAAACAGCGAGACGTCGCGTGGAGGGGCAGCAGCCTCAAGAAAACGCGAGCGAGGGGGTGGAGGGCGCGGGAAAGAGCGAAGGAGGAGCCGGAGGAGAGAGATCGGAAGGCATCGTTAAGAGGCCACTCTCTCTCTTCCCTTTGTCTCGCGCTCTCGCGTGGGTGGCCGTCTCGGGGTGGGGATAAGCCGCGATGTCGTTGATTAATACGGTTTACCAGTAAGTGTAACGGAGTGTGCAAAACGCGCGGGCGCGCGCTCTCGTGTTCTGCCCTCCCTCCCTCTCTCTCCGCCATCGTCGGCGGCGCTCCCCTTCCTGGCGCGCGGCGCGACGAACCAAACGCCGGCACGTGCCGATCAATGGCGCCTCTCCCGCGATTGGCCGCCGAGGCGGGAGGGAGTAGCGCTGCCTCGCTCGCACCCCCCGCCGAGGCGAGCTCCCCGCCACCCCCGCCGGCGCCGCCGCCCCGACTTCATCTCCCGCAAGAGAGGCAAAGCTTTTCTTATGAGGCGCATTGATTGCCAACAAGCCCTCACCTCCTCCCGCTTCCTTCCGCCTCTCTGCCCCGGTTTCTCCCCCGGCTCGCAGCAAGATTGGAAATTCAGAGGCCCACCCCGGCTCTACGTATACGCATCGGACGGACGTGCAGCCGGGAAAGCGCGGTCGCTCGGACGGCGGAGCCTAGCTAGTCTCGTCGGCGGCGCGGCTGCGCTTGGACGGCGCTGCCTCAGGCAGGCACAGGCTGGTCCTAGGGCTCCTCCTTGCTGGCCGGCTGCAGCTGGTGCGCGACGGCCGGGTGCAGGTGGTGCTGGTGGTGGTGCTCGGGCCGCCTCGAGAGGCCCAGCAGCGGCGGCAGCAGCGGCAGCGGCAGCGGCGGGAAGTGGAAGCCGGCCGCCAGGCCGCCCAGCAGCGCCGAGGCCGTCGAGTGCTCCTGGGCCTTGCGCCGCAGCTCCGCCAGGCTGCTGCTGCGCTGCAGCTCCGCGCTGGGCCCGCCGGCGCCCGCCTTGCAGCAGCCGCAGAGCGCGCCCGAGCAGCCGGCCCAGCCGGCCGGCGACCAGGACAGCATCTCCTGGAGGCTGCTGCCGGCGGCAGCGGCGGCGGCGGCCGCGCGGCCCGACTCCATGGCGCTGCTCCAGAGCGAGGGCGCCCCGCCGGCCAGCGAGCTCGGGCTGCTCACCTGCAGCTTGGAGGCGAAGAGCGGCGGCGAGAACTGGGCGGCCAGGTGGGGCGAGAAGAAGAGCGAGGCGGCCGACGTCTCCACGGGGCGGAAGCCGCCGCTGGCGGCGCTGGAAGGGCAAACGTCGGAGACATGAGTAGGTGGAAGTGGCGGGGGTCGTAACTTTAATGACACTCCATTAAAGTCCCGATGAAAAATTCAATGCCGCTCGCTCGCGCGCTCGCTCGCGTCCGCCGGCGCGTAATGCCGCCAAGGCGCCGCTGAATAAGCGATGAGGATATATTTGCGGGGGAGCGAGGGCTTCAAATAAGCTACGCATGCGTAGGCAGAGGCGCGGAGGTAAATGGCGCGTGGCGCGTCCGGCGCGGGGCTTCTTTATCTCACCTCTCCGCGGGCGGTCCCGGCCCGGCGAGCTGCTGCTGCGGCGTCGGGGGCTCGCTGGCCGGCGCCGTGGCCGCGCGCTCCTGCTGCTGGGGTGTCGGCGTCGCCGTGGGCGTCAGCTGGGACAGCGGCTGGGGCGAGGCCGAGGAGGGCGGCGGCCCGTGCGCCGGCCGGGGGCTCACCGAGGTCGAGGTGGTGCTGGGGCTGCGCGAGCCGCTGAGCGCCTCCTGGCCCGCGGCCGACGCCTCGTCCAGCGACGCGGCCGAGTCCTGCTGCTGGCCCTGCTGGCCGAGCGCGCCGGCACTCGGGTTCACGGGCTCGGCCGAGCCCGCGCCCTCGCGCTTCCGCTGTTCCTCCTTCAGCCGCTCGCTCTTGCGCCACTTGGCGCGCCGGTTCTGGAACCATACCTGAACACAAGCCCGTCATTAGTCTTTTCAATTAGTTCTTTTAAATTTCGGAATTTATGTAGTGGTTTTTTATGGCTCCTGGAAAAACAAAGAATTAGTAATCCCGGTCTCTGACAAATGACAAAAGTATCGCTGTAATTATTTGAGTACAAAATAATATGTTTAATTAAAAAAAAAAAAGGAAAAACAATTTAGCAAGAGTGAAAATTGGTAGACGTATTAGTAATTAAATTATCAAGTTTAAAACTTTTGAATATCGGGAGACGTATAAAAGGACATTTGCGTGATTAAATCAGTCTATGTAGATAATATCAGGAAGAATGTTCATTAGTGGCACTTCTTTGTGAACTTAGAGAAAAGGTCGCACATGTTTAATGAGCCAAGTAGAGATCGTCAAGTTGCAAGAGTTCGGTAACGTGCCTAACATGACATAATCTCGGCTAAAATAGACTTCATTCAAGATTTCTCGTCTCATCCACACGTTTTGTCGACGAACATTCTTCAGTATTGTCAAGTGTCACAATGTTGCCAGAGGCTATGATATAATAGCCGGGACTAAAAATATTAATAGGAAAATTTCAATGTTGAAATTAGTCAGGATTTCCGTGGCGGTGTTCAATTTGTACGAGAACTTTTCAAAATACACGAAGAAAAATTTGTAGTAAAATTACTATTTTCGGTAGTAAACGTGGGAAAAACTCACTTTCTCATGAAAATTACTACAATTTATAGTAAAAGTTACTTTTTATGTAGTAAAAATTATAAAATAATAGCAATTGACGTAATTTTCATGAAAATATGTATCTGTCTGTCTCTACTACAAAATTTTTGTCCGTGTAAGTTGTATTTGAAAAACTTTAATAAAAAGTTTTTGAAATTTTCGCTTCATGGAAAAATATAAAAATGACTCAAGTTGAAACGGCACGGAAGGCTGTTTGTCTTTGAAAAAGGCTACTTTTCAAAAAAGTATTTTGTCGAGATCTCGTTGGAAGCAGACTAATATGACACATAGGGCGTACAGCAAGGAAAATAATACGAAGCAAGTCGAGGATAAGTACGCGGCGCTGGTGCGTTTGAAAAGTATCTCGGGAGGCCGGGAAAATGGTTTAATAAAATAAATATGACGAGGTTCGTTTCTGCCGCGACGGCTTCCTGGCGCCGCGGCGTGCGGGCTGAACCGCAGCCTCGGGCAGTCTTAAGGCGAGAGGCGACGGCTTCGCGGCTCGGGCAGAGAGGAGAGAAAAGAAGGCGACGCTGGGAGGAGTGAGACAGAGAGTGAGTGGAAGGAGCTCGAGTGGCGCTCACGCGCGCGCGCCGGCACTGCTGCCGCCAGACGGCCAGATATAATAATATCCTAAGGGTTGCTGGGACGAGTAATAGCTGGGAACAAAGCCGCGATTCCCCCGAGATCGCCCGTAGAACGTTGAATTTTTACCCCACTTCTCTGCACTTATCCATCTTTTCTCCCCCGCGCACGCGGGCGTGCTCTTATTTTTTTCAATGTGAATTTAATCCTAAATATGTCTAAAACCATTCAATCCACTAACATCCGACGTCGGGAAAAATCTTCGAATGCTACGTGGCCCAGGGGCTTGGCTTTCTAAAATCACATGCCTATATTTCTTTCGCCTGATCGCTCGTATATCAACGTCAATAAATAAAGTAACGTAATAGCTTGCATCTTCAAATGAGGACTTAGCATAATAACAACCCATGATGTGGAGCATCGTATATCAAGCTTTTGTGGGATGGTTTTAACTATACATTATGTTTTTATCAAATTCTACAAACGATTCTACAACTTGTTATAAATTAATCATACAAAAGATAACTGGTTTTATATACGTGCATGAGGATAATTAAATTAGTATAAAAAATATATAATTAAATTAATTGCACAATTACCTTCAATATTACAAATTCAATACTGAAAACTTGAATATGGAATTTTATTCTGCGGACAGTTTAAAGCCATAGAAAATTGAAACTCGAGTTTTTAATACAAGCGAGAATCTCCCACATACGCGGGGTACGAGCCCGCGTCCGTCGGGAGCTGCGGGCTTTTATGACAGAGCGAGGAGTACTTTCTCACGCCTACCTTAATCGTAATTGCATTACGACATTATTATTTTAAAGGGTTTACTTCTCTAGTTTCACTTTCATTTTCTCCCCACCCGTTTTCGACCACTGTTCACGAGTCCCTTAATCATTCTAGACGTATTAAAACGCACTCTTCCTACTTGAATTACCTTAAACATCTAAGTGTTTCACATCGCTTTGTGATGCAATTACGTGGCTATATCTTTGACTAAGTATTTTACTAGATTATATTCAACTTTTCTCAATAAAACTCTTATTCTCTGCCTTCACCAATGCACGACTGATTGTTGATTCGAAGGTTGACGGAGCTCAAGAGCCTTAGGGAGAAATATACTCGTGTGAACGGCGTCTCATATCTCGAGAGGAGAATTAAAAAGAGTTGAGAGCAGAAAAGAGTTGAAAGTTGTCTTTGGTGATTGAAAAGTACAGGTTGTGAATGAAGTAAGTACATATGAAACGTGATTTAAGTAAATTGCGCTCGAGTGGATTTCTCCTGTGGACTCCGTGCGCGCTCTCTCGTCATACATGCGACGGGCGCGGGCGCGAGAGCGCGGAACGTGCCTCGACGGCCCCCCAGGAGCTTCTAATTGGAGTAGGAAAGAGAACGAGAATGAGAGCGAGAAGACCGGGAACGAGAACGAAAATGAGACGAGAAGGAGCAGAAGACGGCTCGAGAACCCAAGCTGCCAAGTAGACGAACGCTGCCGCTGCTGCTGCTGCTACTGCCGAGGGAGGGAGAGAGGAGAGACAGAGTGGGGGACACGGCACTACATAAACGCGCCTATTTGTCCATTATTCCAGATTCTCTTTGTCTTCGTTAATGAAACAATGAGTCTGCGCCGTAATTGCGTCATACCCGAGGCACCGTCTGCCTACATGCGCCCGCACACTGCACTATAACCTCTCTCTCTCCCTCTCTCTCTCTCTTTCTCTCCACGCCGAGGTCGCCCTCAATATAAACTATTACACCAAATCGCTCAATCCTTAACGCTTTTCCCGCTTTAACCCCCTATACCGCTGGCGCAGCCACTCCGAAAATCCTTTGATTTTCATTCTTGTTATTGTGGCGTTTGTAATTCATCGTTTGCACCGCTCAGTCGCGTCTATATATACATTCGCGTTGAGCTTTCATTTCATGTATATGTTTGCAATGAAAAAAGATTATATTTCTGAAGAGTACGCAACCGTATTTATATATAATGGTATATGCTTGTGGCAGATATTGATTTCCTTTGCTGACGCTCTTATATCGTTAGCTTGCAAATTTACCAATAAATATGTAATTTACGGAATTGTAAAAGAAAAAAAAGAAGTTCAAAAGATAATTTTTAATTTTTAACGAGATCGGCGTAACATCCTTTTAGCATGGTCGAACGAAACCTTACTTTCAGGATGATATAAAAACCGTTTGATGCAATAAAGGAGGAGCGGAGAGGGGGTTCAAACGAACATCAGAGAGGGTGTTGGGGCGTTTCAACCTACCACCATGCGATATGCACACCGAAATTCAATTTCGCTATTAAGCGCCCGGCGCATATCTCACAAAAGATGAATAAAAGCAACATGCTAATCATGCTTCCTATGAGTGACTAATTCTCGTTAAAACATTCAATAGATACCCTGAAAGTGGACCGCCTCTAAAGTCCCGCAAACCACATGTTATGCAATAATCTAAAGTACGTTATTTCAGTAACATTAAACTGTGGTTTCTATTTAAATGCTACAGAGTGTCAATTACAAAATTATATTATATTTAGATGCAATTTTAGAATCTGATTATGTAGATAGTGTCTAGTATTATAAGTACTTAAGTAAAAAATGTAGGTAGATAATTATAGAACATTAATCATTATTTTGATATTCAATTGCCTTGTCGATAACACCACAAATAAATCGAAAACTGCCATTTTCATCCTATATACATTTTTTTTAATTTTCACTTCTTTAAAGGTTTTCCCATTAATGTACTGTATTGCTAAAAAATACTAAACAATGGAAAAACTGTTTCACAAATAGAAGAAAATAATCTATTTACATTTCAACCAAGTTTTATTGAAAAATTTAAATCTTACTGTCATCTAAAAAATATATAATATAATTCGTAATTTATCGCTTGTACCGTAAATCTAAATGTTTTGACATTAAAATTTTGAGCCTGATAAATTATGAACCTTCACACTCTTGCTTTTAATATCTTGGATTCTTTCATTTGTGATACAGAGATATAAACCTTTATATCTCTAGGTAGTTATTTTTTATAAACATTATTATGTTCAAATAATTAACAATATTATTATGCAATCCTTTACTTGCTTGTACGCATAATTTTCATTCGGAATCATATTCTTTGACTCACGAGACAAACATAATCTACAAGATTTAATTAAATAAAATTATAATTAAAATAATGGGTATGCGATGAATTTACACGAAATTACCCTTGGTTTAAAAATAGAAGAAAATCCGAGGGATTATTTTTCATATGATACAAGTATGTAAATGCAAAATTTAATACTATTTAAAATTAGCAACTTTTATGAATATGCAATACTCTCAGTTACTGGCTTTTTAATTAAATCATTTTTAGTTTTTCATTAAAACATTAAACAATTAAATTTCTAATGTGAATTTTATCGATCTACACGAGGCAAGGGGAGTTAGAAATAATTTTCGATTCTAGCCTTTAATAAAGGCCTAGAGAACGAAATTCTCTTACAAAAAAATGGCGTGTCGTCCTGGGTTACTAGATTGGACTCATCAGTGATGATCTAGTAACCCGTCATCAGACGCCTGCAAATTATTAATTAATTATTATTAATTACTATTTATTAAAGCCCAGAATCGAAAATTATTTCCAACTCCCCTTGCTTCGTGTAGATCGATAAAATTCACATTAGAAATTTATACAACTAACGAGGGATAGTCAAAAACCTTTCCTATATTAAACAATTAAAAGTATATTTAAAGTATAACTACCAAAAACTAAAATATATCTCTCATGTAAATTTTTATTATACCATGAAACGTCAAATTCGCTTTTTAGAGATTACATTTGCGGATTGTAAGAAAATGGCAAAAATTTGTAGCGTAAGAAGAAAAAATGTGAGAATTAAAAAGAACGACAGATTTAGATTTATTCCGTGAAATGAAAATGAACGAGAGGGAATGCGCGGAGAGGAGAGGCGGGAAGAAGAGAAAAAGGGAGAAAGGGAGAAAGAGAGAGCAACAATCTGGCGAATTACCGGCTTAGTTCGTCAGAAGATTACGTCAGGTCGAGGGTGTCAGCGAGACCCTCGGGGCCTAGGTCCTTGTTCTCACGCTTGCCCGTGAAGCAACCACGAGCTGCTATTTTTCCCTTTCGCTTTTTTCCCTTCTATCATACCGATGTTTCACGTGCGATGACTACCAACATTTCCAGAAATAATAATCCTCGAATATGACAGCGTCAACTTTTGTTTTTTAGTACATATTATGTGACGTGTTAGTATGATGAAAGGAAAGACATTTGCCCTATCAATAACTGTGATTCATCTTTAGCTTTGATAGTATCATGCTTACACAATCATATTCAAAGGTTATTACTTGCATCACAAGCAAGTGCAAAATGACAATTGGTTTTAACGCGGAATAATTATAATGATATAGCGTAAAAAGAATGTTTTGATACAAGTAGAGCACAAAATAGAATTTTATCTACTGAAAGTCATTTTCAGAAAATTCATAAAAGTTAATGGGATTGCATTTTCGAAAATTATTACGAATTGTAAACGAAATTAACTCTGACAAATTGAATTTACCTGAACTCTAGCTTCCGTTAAATTAATTTTCATAGCAAGGTCCTCCCTGGTAAAAACGTCTGGGTAGTGTGTCTGAGCAAAAGCGGACTCAAGCTCTTCTAATTGCTGTAATGTAAACGTCGTCCTATTTCTCCGCTGTTTTCTTCTAACGAAAGAATCTTCTCCAACGCCGTGAAGCGCCGGGTGGTAAGCAGAGTAGCTCGCATCTGAAAATTTTGGATTATTTAATTCTTTAACAAATATATAACATTCATCTGTATGGCATAATCTATGATATTGTAACTTAAAACATTCGGATAAATAATTTTTTGTTTTTTTAGAAATATGTTAAAGTTATTCCTTTACCCAAATACTTTATTTTTTAATAATTCTTAAGAACGTGTAGAGTTTTTATTGGACCGTGAATTTGATTTGTCTGTACTTAAACAATATTTTAAGAAAAAAGAGTATTTACCTATAAGTATTAAATAACTCATTTAGATCTGCGCTAAGAAATTTAGTTGAGTTCCTATATTATTACATGTTTCAAATAGGACGTGATTCCTGCAATAATGTCTTGATTATTTCTTTGAATCAACAAATTCTAAATTCAAATGATATATCAAACGGTTTTTATACCATTTGGAAGATTGCAATTACGAAAAATGTCCTGAATAATCCAGTAGTATAATCAAGTACTTCCGTAAGGTCTCAAAAATTAACAAATACAATTTTTGACTCTCCATCCGTAAATGAGAAACAGGCGATGGAAAATGAGAGAGAGAGAGAGATCGTACGAGAGAGGGAGAGGGAGACATTCAGCTGCAAAGCCCGGAACCGCTCATTAATGATGCAGAGCAATCAGCGCAATTAATTACCGCGGCGCTAAGCTCGGCTTAGCGAAAAACACAAATTAATTTCCTAAACTCATAAAAATTGACGAAGCTACCGACTCTTTGCGGTGAGCCTCCCAGAAATCTGGAAACGGATTGCCGCGTTTTCATGCTTATTTTTATACGTGTGCTGCAAATGTGTTTATCTTTATTTATGCGGGCTTTTATAAATTACAATGCAATTGAATATAAATTCTTTATCATAAAAACATAGAACAGTAAAAATTTCTATAAAAATGTCATAACAGATAATTGTGTCTTAAAAAATAAAGATTTTATTATAGTGTTTGAATTTGTTTACTACTAACAACAAGTTTTCTATGTAACTTTTATATAAATTGATAATAGAGAGATAAAAATGTTCAATGCCCTGCCGATAACTCAGATGTCACGGAATGTAATGCACAAATAAAGATATTCTTAACTACGTATTACACTAATTTCAAGAACCCTTGCTATCCTCAAGTTTGTAATGAGCGATTGCGCATCCGGCCGCAAAGAAACGAGTCAAGAGGCGAAAACACACAAAAGTTTGGGCGGTAGCGAAAAATCCAGCAATTATCGATTGGCCGCGAGTCGGTGCGGCGGGCTCTGGGCGGCGTCGCCGTCTCTCTTTCTCTCGGTCGGGCGCTCGGCTCGTAAATAAATTTAGCGGGGCCCGAGCCGAAATCCACTCAAGATCTTAGATTAGAGTTTGGAAAAGTAAAGCCGGGGATCTCGAGGAGCGCGTGCCCGTGGAGTCATCAGTCTGTATAGCCGGCTGCTGTTGCTGGCTGGCACGGGAGTCGCGCTGATCCAATTTATTAGCCGTACTTGGATGACGTGCGCGCACTCTGCATCGAGTCGCTATCTACGTGACCGAGAGCTCCTGCTTTTTCGATCTCTCTTTCTCGTGCTTGAGCAGCAGCACGACTGCAGGCCACTGGCGCTGCAGGAGAGGAAACCCGGCCGGAGAGAGAGAGAGAGGAGAGAGAACCAGGCGAAATCTAATGAGAGCGCGAGCGCCGCTAATGAGCATAACGAGGTAGTTAGATGTTGGAGCAAATTTCGGCGCGGCACGGGGCGCAGGGACGACCGACAGAGAGGGACAGAGAGAGAGAGAGAGCTTGGTCAGCCTGGCACGAGTGAGCCACTTAGCGACTTATCACGTAGTTACCTAATCTGTTTATCCCGACAAGAGAGAGAAGGAGAGAGACACACACACATACACGTTACGAACGCGCGTGTGGATATGTACGCGCGGAGGGGGACGATGGCCGACGGTCCCCAGGGCCGTCTTCGCCGGCGCGCGGCGACGCGCAGCTGTGAGCCTGTGTCACTGTCATGTCTAGTCAATTCTTTGCTCTCTATAGCCGACGCTGCCCGAGAAGGCCCATACACTTGTCCGCAATTCAAGTGCACGACAATTTTACCGGCTGTGTAAGCTATTTGCGCTGGCTACACTGATACCGTGCGTAAACGCTGCGTGTTTAAATCCGCCGCGAGCGGATGCCGATGGCGCTGCGTGTCTGCTTTGTGTATTACACGTTGAAAACTTGCAAGTTGCCACGTATTGTAATGGAAAAATGAGAAGTGCGATCAATTCTACGGGGAATAGCTGTGTGAATACGGTTATGCTCGAGAGTATATACGACGATAAATGTCATTAGATCGTTTTTGAATGAATATCAAGGCTGTAATAAATTGGATTATCGTCGTCTTTCCTTTACATACGACCTTTCACAGCAATGCAGTAAAACTTCGTATGCTATAGTATATCCCATCTATTCCCTAGAGAATTGAATGAAAAAAATATTACCTCTCCTTTATCAAAACTCTGGTTCTATCTGAGTGAAAGCAATTCAAGTTCGACAAAAGTTTATATAATCCTAATATATAGCCAACGAGAATTCCTGAAACTTTGATATAGTTGTGAAGAATAAGTTTCATCTAAGTTTAGCAAAACTTAAAAAAACGTCAAATAAAATTCCTTATAGTATAAAAAATTGAAACTTAATAAAGAAAAACTCGATATCCATTTTCTTTCTGTTTTATTATCAAATAGCCGCATTGGAATGTAGGTTGTAACGTGAAAGTTTTTCGATTCTTTTATTGCTTAACTATTACACAATAAAATATGTACTAGTCCAAGTAGAAATCAAATAAATTTCAAATCAGTAAATCATCATTGTTATTGTAGTATAATCATGACGGTAATACTTTTATCCTATCAAAAGACCCTGTCAGTGGCATAGTGTTTGTCCTGAATTAGGGGTTCATGATAGTAATCTATTTAATGATGTCTTTGAACTTTGAGCAATAAAATCATAAATAAATCTGAATTTAGTATTTTTTGTATGTTAATATTATTTGCGCAGGTAAAAGAAGTAATGAAAACAGAGCACGTTACTTAAATTTTACTATCAACTAATCCGTATTCATGGCTATCGCGTTAACGTGTTATACTATAAAATCAAAAATAATTATTATACTATGCCGATGTCAAAGTTATATTATTATGATATAAGATTGGCAGTCGGAATCATCATCTAAAATACTCGTCAAGTTCTTTTAAATAACTCATGAAGATTAATAGTTGAAAAAAAATTGTAAATAGTGAAATGTCACAAAATAAAGTTTTTTAGCAAAAGGTAAGCAGAGATGTAAAATAGTTATGGGTTGCTTCTTATCGAGCCATTATTCTGGCCTCTATTTTGAAGTAAAAGCTGTTAGTAGGGAAAACATCTACAGTCAGGATTACGTCTCTGTAGGAAAACATAAGATCGGAGCCTGATTTCTAGAAATTCGATTTCTACTTGGGAGTTCACTATCAGTCGATATCGAGTATGTGCAGTGAATGAAAAATTGGCGATGCGAAGCCTTGCTCGTGAAATTCTTTCTTCACGCATATTTTTAATTAATTGAATTTATAGAAAATTTCTTCAACGTTTCTTTTTGCAAGTTTAATAAAACTTATTTCTCAAAAATATCAAAATTTGAGAAAGTCTTGTTCTCAAATTTTAAGTTCGTCTAAAGTTCTGCTTACACACTAGACAAAAAAGGCTGCATTCTTTAAAGTTGTTTTAATGAAACAATTTGGATTTTCAAAATTTTCTTGTCTTTTGTACACTTTACGCGTCAAAAAGTTGAAGATATATAGGGAGGTACTTACAGGGATGCGTCGGAGCGAAGGGGTACTCGAGGGTCGGAGGCAGCCTCGGGGCCGGCAAACCCGAGGGGCAGTGGTAGCAGAACATCCCGCCAGTTCTCGCGGCGGCCCCCGCGCCGGCCCCTGGCCCTCCGGCCAGCTGCTGCTGCTGCTCTTGCTGCTGCTGTGACCGCTGCTGCTGTGCATGTACCGACCCAATCTGCAACATCAACCGGTCATCATTCGATGTACATACCATTAAAGGATTTTTATTTAGCTTATCGACTTTTCGTGTTTAATGGATATTCAAAATCGTTGGAATATTTGTCTATATATTATCGTTTCGCTAATTATTTTAATTTCGCTATTAGAAATATAAAGTGCAGTTGGTGAGGTATTAGGTTACTAATCAGGATGAATCTGGTTTGATCTCGGTCACAATGAAACTAGAGAAAACAAGCTTTAACTTGCCTTTATGTGATAGCAAAATATTCATTTTTGACAAAGTTATGTTAGTTTCTATTTGAGCAGGGAAAATGTGCTGTAACATGATGCTGATTCAGACATATGTAAATTAACAATGTATTTTCGTTACTGAACTTTGATTCAACATAAATTTCTCAGAAATGTATGATTTAACTATAAAAATAAATCCAATATATATATATATATATATATATATATATATATATATATATATATATATATATATATATATATATATATATATATATATATATATATGTGTGTGTGTGTGTGTGTGTGTGTGTGTGTGTGTGTGTGTGTGTGTGTGTGTGTGTGTGTGTGTGTGTGTGTGTGTGTGTGTGTGTGTGTGTGTGTGGGTGTGTGTGTGTGTGTGTGTGTGTGTGTGTGTGTGTGTGTGTGTGTGTGTGTGTGTGTGTGTGTATATACACACACACACACACACACACACACACAGACACACACACACACACACACACGCACGCAACATTTAATTAATAAATAAAATATATTGGAGCTCCGTTTATTGAAATAAATTGTTATTTTTCCAACAAAATAAACATCTGGCACATTTTACAACAAGTTTACACATCTTTGTGCAATGAGTGGTTTTAATTGTTCAAAAATTCTTTCATTCAACATATTTTAAAAGTAATTCATGTCCCTATCAACGATATATATAGTAAATTGAATAATCGTAATTGTGAGTAAGATACTGCAAGTGAGAGGGTGTTGTATTTTTTCCGAGTGACAAGTATATTAAATTAGAAGCAAATGACGTCGTCAGAGTTTAAGTAGACTGCGAGGAAGGCGGTAATGTATAATTCCATATAACGACATCCTACTAAACAAAGCCCGTAGCTCGCAAGTTTTGTTTGCATGCGCTGCCAGTGGCCGCAGTAGCCGTGCATCAGCCGCCTAATCAACTTATAAAATCCGGGCAGCAATTTTTTTATTATTACTCGTTACCTAAACAACTCTTTTCCCCATCCTCCGGTATATTAAATAAAATTAACTCTTCTAGCCCCGATAGCTGCTGCTCTATAGGCGTACGGGTGCGCGCGCGGACTTCCGGCGACTGTGCGCGCGGCGGCGGTGGCGGCCCCGAAACGAGATAACACGTCGATCCCCATTACCGCTACTGCTGCTGCTGCAGGGGCGAGGGGGGCGCGCATTCTAAACTCGCGTAAATAAGTAACGAGGGTATTGAAGCCATCGCTCGTGGAACTTAATAAGCCGAGAGTCGTCAATTTGTAATGCGACTGCGCGTGTGTGTGCCTGCGTGCGCGTGCGTATGAGAGAGAGAGAGAACTGTGCGCAGGGCCTTTACGTAACGGCGTCCGCGGCGTCGGCATCGGCTTTATCCGCGGCCTGCCTGACTCCCGCTCTCGCGCTCTCTCTCTCTCTCTCTGCGAAGGGACAAATTGAATTTTAGATCGCGCGCTGGGGATCGCGAGATAGAGAGACAGAGTGAGAGCGGCCGCACGTCCGCTCACGCAGATGATACTAATTGAAATTTGAAATTGATATTAGAGAATTATTACTACCCTCCGAGCAGCCAAGCTTTCTATCTCTCTCTGTGTGCCGCCGCTGCGGGATAGCCCTCAGGCGCGCGCAAACGTAATTACGCCAATGTGCCGGCGCGCGCGCGTCTCGGGTATCTTGGCGTAATTGTTGCCAAATTCGATGACGCTCGCGCCTCCCGCGTACATATATTTTCATTTCTTCGGAATAAAAGCGCCGATTTCTCGAGAACTTTGCATGGCCGCGTGCGGCGAACAGCCACAGCCAGCCAGCTAGCAACGATGACCCGAGAATCGAGAGCGCCGGGAGATGATCGGATTATAAACCTCGAGCAGATGTTCAATTTGAAACACGAGACAGCGTATACAGTTAATGTTAAGCCGAAAATCACATTGAATTATTAATGCGTCCATCTTAATTTCGGAGCCGCGCG
This sequence comes from Torymus aiolomorphi, assembly GCA_036365515.1. Taxonomy (NCBI): domain Eukaryota; kingdom Metazoa; phylum Arthropoda; class Insecta; order Hymenoptera; family Torymidae; genus Torymus; species Torymus aiolomorphi. Next base: position 38,777,510 of record CM070876.1, on the reverse strand, counting down.
CTAATGCCGCTGTCTGCGCCTGTACATGTGTAACAGACGCACGATACGATCACCGCGCGCGGTTATTATTTCCCATTACGAAGAGCTGCGGATGAAAAATAGATAAAGCTGTGGCCGAAAGTCTAGCTTATTATACGCGAGTTTGAAATCGCGACGGCTAATTATTAAGGAAGCTCTAAGCGGGCTGCACGCGCGGTAAACTTTTGACACGCGTGTTACGTAAACGCGAGCGTTACGTGGGGGGGGAAATTAGCGGCTAAATCGAATCGAAAGGCGGAAAATGAAGGCGCGCGCATGCCGCGGGGGCTGATGTTTGCCGGAAGAGTTACGCGGCCGATAGCAATGGCAAACACGGGCGATGAAGAGCCGCGGTAGCTTAAGAGGCTGAAATTTGATCGATGCTGGTCCCTGCATCAAAGGATCCGAGTAACCTGCTTGCGGGGAATTTTGAGCCCCCCCCCATATAGGCCCGTGTATATACACGTATATATATACTGCCCAAAGCCGTCGAGCACTTACCTCGCCCCATTGTGCAGCGACGACGCGGTTCGGCGCGATCGGCTGTTGTGCGTACTCCAATTGGCGCGTGCGCGAACAACGGGTAATAACGAGTGCGCCTAAGAAGTGAAAAGTAACAAGCGCCGGGCTGGTATATGTACACACACGCACCGACAGAAGGGGCGAAATGGACCGAGGCTAATCCGTGGCAGGCCTCTGGCACGTACACACACACACACAGAGAGAAGCATACGCACACGCCACCCCTCGCCGCGCGCGTTGTTTGCTCAGCGAACATGCGGAGAGCCGAGAGTCTATATTTGCTCTCGGCGTGAGCTCTCTTACGCCTATATGCCGTGCACGAGTGTGCAACCCTATGTACGCGCGTGTGTCTGTGTGCGCGCAGGCTTAGCCAGCCGCTTCGAAGATTACTCTACTGTTTTATTGCGCGATCATCCGATTGCCGCGCGCGGCGAAAGGGGTTCACCGCGCCAGTGGCGCACCGCGCGCATTACCCGCCCGCTCCACTCGTCTGACACACTCGCGCCATTAATTTCCCGCGTCTTCTCGTAAATTTTCATTTGCGCGTCGTGTCATCGGGCCGATTAGCTAGCGCTCGCTCTCTCCCCTTCGTTTATCTTAATGCATTCGCCCGAGTGGCTTTGCTGCGCGCGGACGGATCAACTGATTTATCAACTTTCCGTACAGGTGGATTTGTCAAAAGTTACAGAGAGAATGGCGACTGATTGCTGCTTCAGGCTACATGGTGGTTTAAATAAGCGACGATGAATATATTTCTGTGTAATATTTACGGGTTTATTAATAAGATAACTCTCGATCCTGTAATACCCAAGTAAATTGTAATTCTGAAAAATTCAAAGACATTTTCCGATTCATTTAATAAAAGACAATAAAAAGATTTTTTTAACCAAAAGTAATTTAAGGTGATGTGCAGCCCCCTGTTACCGACAATTACAGGGATCAGTTTTTCTCTTTCAATTTTAAAAATTCTTTGATTCGTTGTAGATTTAGTAAAGAACTACATATCAAAAAGATTTTTTCTTAAAATTGCGGATAACGGGTAGACCGAGCATCACCTTAACGGTTAAAATCAGAAGTGGTTCACTTTTATCTAATAAACATATCTACTATTTTGCATAATTCCAAGTTTCCCATATAAATAATTCAGAAAAAGACAATGCAGCAAATCTGCTGCAGTCAGAGCTAGAAAATTAAGCAACTGTGTCTTTGAGAGTCCGCTCTATCCATTTAGCTGAAACATAACCTTTTTAGTGATCAAATATACTAAGAAACGCTGTTACAGTGACGTATATTCCCACAAACACCTTACAATTCAATTAACGCGAAGCTGGCATTGAGTTGTTAAATTAGCGCCTCAGCCTTGAATCGTATTTGTCATTTTGCGAAGCTATATAGAAGCCGTAAAAGCTTTCCAAATTGTAAGTCGCATCTATCGCAGCGCAACGTGTGGAAATTCTAGGAAAGCCGTCAATAAGTGCGCTTGGATTCTGCATTACAGTCGTGCTTGATTATTGAGTCAGTAATTGTATAATTGCCGTCGGCAACGAGCAAAACGCTAAGTCGACGCGCACAGCGCCCGTATATATACATATATATATATATAGATATGTTGCTCTCTCTCGCTCTCGCTCGGCAACTCGCCGCTGACGTCAACATTCAATAATTCGACACGCGACATATCGCGACAATATCGCGCGCCTGCCGTTGCGCAATTAGCGCGATTCACAATTAAAACTGATATTCCCCCTCGTGGAAACTGTCTCGCCATTTTCTGCTCTTTTACTTTGAGCGCGGCGGAGCTGCGCACTCGGCCGTCGCTTCGGTCGTTATAAGCTGCTTGATGAAGGGGTGAACGTAAAATCACTATATTAAGCAACTTTCGCATCGGCTATCCCCCCTTGAGGGAGAGAGAGAGAGTGACAGTAATGGCATTACAGCTAGTAAACTGCGTTATCGACATCTGTCAGACGGCAAGTCGAACGAAGAATTGTAATAAGCAGGTTCAAATATCAACTCGTTAGTCTACGAAAAACAAAGTTTTAATACGTTAGGAGCGCCGAACATTTGTTGTATCTAATACATTGCATTATTTACTTAATATGGTTCTTACATGTGAAGGTTTTCTAGGGATAATATCGGTCGCGTATAAATAATGTTTCAAATTGGTACGCAAAAATGATTAAGAAGGACATTAGTTAGATAAAATTGTTAGAAAAGAAATTTGTATCCTGTTTTACTCTCTATAGTTGAATTACTAAAAAAACTACTAAAAATTCGCTAATTCTACGGTGGAGCTATTTTAACTAATGTTTAGTGGTTTTTTCACTAATTCAACTTTAGAGAGAGTAAATTAAGAAATTGAATGTCTTGTAAATAAAATGTGTTTTTAGAATGGTATCCAATTTTGCAACAAAATTATTAAATACGCATGTTATATCGATAATTAAAATTGCATTTTCAATTATTATTGATGAAGAATTTGTGGAAATGCCAGTTCCATTCCAACTACAATCAGAAGCGGATTACTTTGATTTTAAACATGAATTGATTGATTATAACATCATTGGATCAATTAGACGTTGCCGATACTAATTATTATCGTAATAATTTATAAACATTATACCGACTACTGTTGATTAATTTTGATTGTGATTGGAAATACGTTTAGGAACTTTGTACTAATGATCAATTACGTATTAATCGAACTTTAGCATACGCTATTAGATTGCACGCTTATTAGCCATACCAATTCCTAAAAATGAAATTGATCAAGTGCTAAGAAAAAGATAATTGACAAATAATAAAGAAAAAACAAATCTAAAAATATTGCGGTTCTCAAAAGAAATTATTTTATTTTTATCAATATAAGAACGAGAGAGTTACACTGAACAAAGTATTTCTTTATATAAAGTATATAAGATGTGCGTATTTTCTATACAAGAAAAGAAGTAAAGCAGAAAGTAAGCAATCTTCTGAGCCTCCTAGGCAACACAAAGCCTACGCAGCAGACCACAGTTGCTGCAACTCCAAGCGAAGAGTTTACGCGCGAGAGAAAGAGAGAGAGAGAGAGAGAGTTAGCAAGCGAGAAAGATTGGCAAGAGCGGGAGAAATGGCGAAGGCGCTCGTGCCAATTAAAAGAAATTCGGCTGCAGCAGCGAATTGAATGTTTTATTAGCGGAGGCCCAGCCGTATATAGATGTATATACACACGCTCGCGCTTGCACGCGCGGAAAGCGCGAAAGCAAGTGGGTAACTAAGGAATGTGCTTGCCGGCTGACGACGTTAGCCGCCGCCGCGGCGTCGTCGGCCTGCTTTATTAATACAGAAGGCGCGCGCGCGAGCGAGCGGGAACGGCGGCAGCGAATTGGAGGGAATTAATTAAGCAGCTGAAATTGGATGCAGCGCGTTAGCCCTTATTCTTGGATGACACAATTCAATAAGCTCGTCCGCACGAGCGGCTGCTCGAGCGCGCGGCCGAGCTCGTGTGATAGCGCTTTAATGCGGGATAACGGCATTACGAGATTCTCCGCCGCGCGACTGCCAGCGTGTCTCTCTCTCTAGAGATCGCCAACTCCTTCGCGGCGGCTTGTCGCCTCTGCGTATAGGAGACATGTCAATATGCCCGCCTCTTTCCTAGAAAACCGCCTCACACGCACCAATAACCGCTGCGCTGCCCCTTGATTTAGCTCATTCTAACTTTAAACTCTGCGCCTACTCCTAAGGATCATTTGTATCCCTCTAATATATTCCGCTGTGAAATTTATTAGGCTCCTCGCCACTGATCATGCCTTATTGAATTTGAAAAATACTCTGCCCTCAATTTCTTCAATTCTTATACGAAATCTTATAATACACAATAAGAAGTTTATGTATATATTTTTTTACTATATAATTCAGGCTACTCGTGTTTTAATGTAAAAAACAATACATCAGGCCGCAATTCAAGCAAATCCGATTGGATGAAATACGCTCGCCGATGAAAGATATATTTAGTTACTTAAGCCGGCGGCGCATCGGAACTTTGTTTTTGCACGCCAAGCATTGAAAATCGCGGTCGACACGGCGCCACCCGTCATCCACTTGCGCGCGGCTGGCTCCGACTTTGCATCTCGCCGAGTGCGCATGCCCCCCCTATAGCGCGCTGGCCCGGGGCGTTTTGCGCGACGCGACCCTAGTGTTACTCCCCCTTCTAACTTTCCCCGGCGCACAAGCCGCAATGTGTGCGGATGAATACACCAGTATCGCGGCTCACACAAGCGTGATCCCTCGGTGTGGGCTGCTCGTCGAGGAAAAAAAACTTTGTAATCGCCTTTCTTGACATACAACTTTTGGTATAGTATATATAGGGACCAAGTGCTTTGTATTGGGCGTATATTCCACATTGGATACATCGAATTTTTAATGCATGAAAAGCCGTGTAAATTACAGATTTTTTTATAGTCCTTAAATGTATATGCCGTAGGGGTGAGACGAGTAATTCGAAACATTCTTCCTATTTTTTTTAATAAACTTGAATATAATAGTGTAAATGATCAAATCGTGTATTGAAATCATTCGCATTTTAAAACGGTTCAAAAGCTCAAAACACATTTATAACCTAACCATGACCGAACTTTTTTTCGAACTTTTACTCGAAAAAAACTCGAAAAAATACAGGAATCAAAAGTTATTGTTAACAACTTCAAAATGAAATAAAAAAAACCGCTGCCAATTCATTGGCCCGTTGCTTCCTCAAACTTAATTTTGTGATTCCTTTAATTAATTTTTAATAACAAAATTTATAATTTTTGCAACAAATTATGCCATAATTATAATTAAATTTATTTTGAAGATTAAAAAGTATTAATTTTCAAATTTATTCATTCATTTATTTATTTATATCAACCGGCAAGAATGTTCCAGGTTTAACATAATATATACATATATACATATATAACATCACTAGTATTCTCGAAGCGCGCGATGAGAGCTGTGATTTTATCGAAACTACACCACTTTTGTTTTTGTGACCTAGCAACCCGTTACACCCACCAACCAAACCACTAATAAATTGATATCATAACTAATCCATCATTTTTTGAAGATAGGAGATAGGATTAAGGAGTTATAAGCTTTTTTAAAAAAAACACGTTTTTGTTTTTGTTCATAACAAAAGAACTGTGATAGCTAGACATAAATTTTTTTTCCAAATATAGATATTTTAATTCTCTTTCGAATGCTACCCATCCGATCCGGATACATAGAGCCGTTCTCGAGAAATTACTATTTGAAAAAAAGGTTAAAAAAACTTTAACCTCAAATATCTCTGAAATTTCTACACCAATCATTTTGCTCAAAGAACTCGACCGAGAACTATACAAAATCTACCTCTACAAGGAATTTTAAAGCGATTAAGTCAATTTTACTTCCGTAATCGTTGGACATAGAAAACTCGTTTTTTTCATTTTTCAATTTTTTTCTCAAAAACTAACCAAAAGAATGGATTCAAATTTTTAGAGCTTATAGCTATTTATATTCTGCATTATCGTGATTTTTCTCAAAAAAATTGACCGTTTAGTTTCGGAGTTATAAGCTTTTTAAAAAAAAACACGTTTTTGTCAATAACAAGAGAACCGGGATAGCTAGATAAATTTTTTTTTTTGAAATTATAGGTTTTTTACGCACTTTCGAATGCTACCCATCAGATTTAAATATCTCGATTCTATCATTGAAAAAAAGCCAAAAACAATTTTGAGAAAATCGAAAATTCGAAATAAAACAAAAACGAATCGGCCCAATCAAAAAACGGATTTTGACCGCCATCACACAAAAAAAACAAAACGAATGAGACTTGTCCGGTTAAAATCGATCGAGTAGAAGCTGAGATCCAGGCACACACACACACACACACACACACACACACACACCCATACAGACATTTTTCAAAAATCATGTATTTTGGTTCCTAACACCTCAAATATCAATTATAACATGTTTTTACAACAACTCAAAAAATTACTATCACAAAGCTTCCTCTAGGAGGAAGCAATGTTATAAATGCTAAAAAAATTATTTTCACCTAGGTACATGCATTTATTATATGCCATTTATTACACAAATATTTTCTATACCGTTGGTGATAGTCGAACATTTTAGATTTTTAATTTGAAAGGTTAAAGAAATTACAATTTAAAACCAGCGCATTAACAAAGTGATATTACACTATCTATACAGATCTAAATAATCTTCATCCTTTAACACTGACATTGCTACATACTAATCCACTCCAGCGGCGTGTTTACGTCTTCCACGGCACAGCCGTCGCGCGTACAGGTGATGCGGCGCCAAGGCTAGTAATTATATACAGCCAATTTCAATAAATCATAACTTCCGCAACGTCCGGCTAAAATATGCGCGCACGCAGATATATACATAGAGAGCCGCAGACGAAGGGAGGCTTGCTTATTAGCAAAGTGCAGCGCGGCGGGTGCGAGCCGGCACAATGGCCGTTACGGCCGCGCGCAAAGTGAGAGAAAGCTCCGTTTATTATTCGGCGTGCGCGCGCGCGCGCGGGGCTCAGGTGCGTACACGCTCCCTCGAACGGCCGCGCCGCGCCGACTTCCAAAGTGTACGAGTGCGCGCGGATAGCGCTGTGAAAAAGTTATTCGTGACAAATTGCGCGAATGGATGGCGCACGAGCGCAAGCCAGAAATTGCCGGAGTGGTCCGTGAAAATCAGAGGGAAATTTCGTAAAGATGCGCGGGCATGCTGTTACTGATAAGTAATTGTTTTAGGCCTTTTTTTCTATCTTCAATTTTTGATATTAAGTATTTGTAGACATTATGCATCGGTATGATCCAGTTTAGCTTTTTTGTTTATTTGATTCTTGAATGTGGTGACCGTGGTATAGAAGTTGCCCATTTTCTCCCATTTGTAAAACGATTTTTCTCCCATTTGCTAGCCATTTTCTAGCGATTTCAGTCAACTCGCCATTAAATGGCTAGAAAACGGAAGAAAAATCGTTTCACAAATGGGCGAAAAATGGACGATTTCCAGCAGGGGAGCAGTGCAAAAAAAATTCTTTATCTGAACGATTATTAAGCTTTCTATGTAATAAGGGGCCTAGTTTTATTATATTTGCTATAAAATATTTAGTTGTAAAATAAAGTAAGCAACGATGTTGGAATATTTTAACAATATTGCTATAATATATGGCTTTTGCTAAACGTCCGTCAGCTGTAGAGTACATTGTTTCAGAGTACTAATATTTTAATATTTGTTTTGTTTTGACCTTTGACTAAAGAAACTACACACACACACACACACACACACACACACACAGAAATCTATTTTTTATATGTACATTATTATGAAATTAAAATGTATACATATAGTTTTCATATATAATTTCAACTAATTAAGTGCGAATTACAATATATAAAAACTTTTATGTGTTATTTTATGAAAATGTTCTGAAAAGTTTCCCACACAGTTTAGCAAGGACAAAATAGAAACAAACAAAAGTATAGCATTCCTTATATACTTCTTTAAGAATTAAAAAATACTATGTAGCAAAACTGTGTAAATTTATACATTATATCGCCATTCTAACCCTGGTAGAAATGTTAACCAGAAGCTAGCTATTTTTCAGTTAGCTTTATGGTTAAAACTGAACATTGCTTGTATTTCATAATTATGTACCAATCCGAAATAAATTATGGCATTTACACTTCATAAAACATGTATTTTAAGTATTAGTAGAACTTCTAGATGAATTATATTATTTTTTTATTATAATTTTTGCTCAAAATGCTTCCATTTAATTAACGTTAGCTAGAAAATATGCTTAATTTTCTACCAGGGAAGTCATTGTCTGAATTTAAAGTTTTAGTTTTTCAGAATTTTTATACACTTTATCGTTGTTTTTCAATCATATATCTTTATAGAAAGAATAAATACAAATATTTCAATCGTAAAATGCTATTCTATTTTTTAATCGAATCTAAGACTTTTTTTGACTTAATAATCGATAGAACGGATTTTAATATTTCGAAAAAGAGGTATACACGATATGCCTATATATTTATAAAAGTTCAAAAGTATATTAACGAATTTTATATAGAAAACATATAAGACAAACTATGAAAGTATAAGAACCTATATTTGTCAACGTATTTGTCTGCTTTCTATGTTCAACATTATTGGAAACGTGTATTTCTGCCAATACTGATGACAATCCATTCTAGTTTTATAAGATAAGAATTCTCTGTGTATTATTTTCGAAGTAGTATACCCTCCTCCCTCAAAGCCCCTAAAGCCTTTTGTACAACAAAGATTTTAAATAACATTTCTTACCGATTTAGAGGCTATAATGTTACGTAGGAAAATTTCATTGAAAATGTATTACATAAAAGATGGCAAAATAATTTATAAAAAGCAAATAAATAACCTGGCACATTACAAGCGAGAAGATAAAATGGATATTAGATTGATAGAGATGGAATAGAATTGAGATCGACCGTCAATTTATCCTCATTTTAAATCTTTATACTCGCCGGTCGCTTCTCATCAGTGTCACGACTAGCAGCTTTTACTGAGAAACTTGTTAGGGGAACTTTATACCGCGGCGAGGAGGCTCTTTCAAACATTGAAGAAGACTTTTAAATATGCACATTAATGCCAATAATGTAAGGAATATTTTAACAGGGAAATATTAAATTTTCCGTAAATCTAAAAGGCTATTTAGTTTCGCATTAAAAAAAAAGAAAGTTAATAAATTCTCGGACCTCCTTTAATTACGGCAGCATGGCCAATATTCCCAAATCGCTTGACGCAGCATTAATTTAGGTATCCCCTTAATGGATCTATTGTGCCACAGAGCTCTTGCATCTGAATTAATTTTGCGCATAATCGAATCAGCGAAAACACTGCGATCCCATCAGCATTATTAGTCAACATTAATAAATGCAACGTGCAGAGTTTATTTAGTATAATTAATTAACCTCGCCGTCTGGCTCTATTTGATTTATGAAAATTATAGAGTTGCACATCAGTATATACTAAAATTATTGACACTGATACATCAGCAAGGTCCAGAATGAAAGCCATGCTATAATGTTTCATTTCTTTATGAGAAAATGAGCGGGCGAAAAAAGTGAATTCACACACGAGGTAATGTCCCTTGCGGATAATTATACGCGAAGAGGGAAAATGGCGAGAGGGGAAAAAGGCGCATTAGGCTCATAAACGCAGGGCAAATGGAATTCCGGGGGTCGGGCGGGCGAGTGTGCGAGTGCGAACCGGATTCCGGAAGGGCGAGCGAGCGCGGGCGAGCGTGACGAAATCGAGTCGAGAGGATGGCCTTTATACGCCGGCATCACGGTATCACGTCGGGACATTGAGATTCCGATTGACTTCCGGTGAGCCCCGTGCCGCGGCACCCCCTATAGGCACCCCTCTGCGGAGAGGGAGGGAGATAGAGAGAGCCTTAAGTGAAAAGCGACGGGCGCGGCGCGTGCACACACACACAGACACAGGCTCACGACTCTTGCCGCTCTCCACTCCATTCCACTGCATTACGCATGCTCTCGCGCTCGATCAAATCTTCCATTCGCACGGACAGAGAGAGAGAGAGAGAGAGAGAGATCGAGGACTCGGAGTTACACCATCTCTGGGGCTTCAACCGAGCGTAACCGTATAAATAAAAGCCCGCCGCTGCTCACTTTATTATCGCTTTATTTGCCTCTTTTGTCTCCCGCTTCGCTTCGCTCTCTGTTGGTCCACACGCGCAGCCCCCGCCTCGAGAGCCGTTATTTCTCTGTTTTTCTCCGTGCGCGAATCGCACCCGGTACTTCACACAACGGGCTCACCCACTGTAAACACTGACTCTGTCACGCCTCATTATATTTATATAATGCGTCTATACGACGGCTACATCCTTTTCGGGCATTGCCTGCTCAAACCAGCCCTAAATGAAGCTGTTGGGGAACATATTTATAAGCTCGAATGAATGTATAATTCATTTGTTTCTTTTATCAAAAGTCAACTGTAATGAATAGAAATAATGTATGTTTTTTATTGCCACCAAGAAAATTATTTATTTTCCAAGACAAGAAAAAAAAAATAATGATTCATTGATACGGTCCAATCACGTGAATCAATCTTAATTTAATCAAGGTAAGTATAATCACATCCAGAATTATATTTAGGTGACTAAGTAGCTGGTAACTTAAATGAGGTTAAATGAATTTTTTCTCCGTTTCACTTCATCAATGATGTAGTTATTTTTTGAATGCCAGCGCCTGAGAATATGAGTTCATCAGAGATCCTTTTCGTCTCATTAAAGTAATAGCTTTTTCGACGTTTCACTGATTCAGAATATAAATCGTATGAGATGGATCGTTCAGTGAATCTCATTTCTTATAAGAGGTTTATATAAATATTAGACGCACATGCCCGATGAGATGACTAGGAAATATAGTATTTGCATACGTAGTCTACGTTATCATGTCGACGGAATATCTTACAGCAATAAATTTGTTGTCTTTGACATGATACATACCAGTCCTTGATGAATTTGCTTGAATTTATTTTTATCACATATTATTTTTATTGTAATAATAAAAAATATGTATAAACAGAAATATGAAACTTAAAATTAGTTGCCATGTAGATGCCAAAAAAGTGTAGGTCTGATCAAAGAAAAACAAGATAGTTGAGTGTTTTAAATCTGATTAGAGGTAGCATAAATCATAAGCTATCCAGTATGCAAAATGATCGAGTTAAATTGTAATTCAAGTTTAAATTGAAAAATCTCTAGTCATCTTATGTGATTGATGCAAATGCGATTTCATTTTGTCATTTTCGATCATTATTTTACTGACACAAGTACAACTTACATTGTAAACGAGTTCTCAAAGAATTATTTGCAATTGATATCAATTTTGTATAATTTGTAAAAGTATTTTTTTCGTTTGTATTCTTCTAAAAATATCTTACAATACGTGTAGGTTTCTCAGTGTATCAGTTTAATAAAATATTTATTTTAGCTATCCCTGGTAGAAACGTTAATGACATGTTAGCTAATTGTTGGTTAATTTTTGAGTTAAAAACGTCACACTAACATTATTTCGTTGTTAAAGATAAATATTCAATTTTCATTGATAAGAACATATTCTATTGTCAATATTTGAACATGTGATTATATAATTTTCGATACTTTTAATAAGGTTTAAATATTGATTTTAGTAAAAAATGCTTCCATTTGATTAACACGTTAACCAAAAAAAAAATGGTTAATTTTCTACCAGGGTACTTACAATGAAATTAAATTTAAGAAAACGAAGGATAATAATGTGAATATATTCATCATTTTGAAAAAGAATAAACGTATCAGTTACTATGGAATTTTTCCTAAAGTTAATTTCAAACTATAATAGATTTTTTCCGAATGAAACCTGGGCAGGTCTATCGTTTAAAAGGTAATTTTACAATAGAAGTAGCGAATAAAAAGGTAATTTTATAATAGAAGTAGCAAATAAATTAATCCGAAAAGAAAAAAAAATGTATATATGTTTGCTTTTATTACTTTATAGGACATTCCCATATTATTGCAAATTAATTCCCATGCTATAATGCTGAAGCATAGGGAATCCACAGTACTGTACACATTATGGTCCTATTCGACAAGTTTCTACAGTCATAGTAATACGTATATAATTGCAGTAATACGTACTTTTACTCTACAGCCATAGTATGATTTTGTATTTTAAGTATTTTACAAAAGCAGACACAAAAAAAACCATCATACGACTGTATAGTAACCATCCAAGGGTTACAAGATTTTAATTGGTATTAAAATTGTTTTAAACAAGTATCAATAAGCGCTTGACAAAAATGTAACGTAGCAGACAAGTTAATTTATGAAATACCAAACCTGGTAAAACCAATAATAGCATTAATTTGAATTGAGTTCTCCGTATGAGAGTTTCAACAGACTCTTACGTAATTCATTCAACAACAATGATATAGTACGCTGATAGATTTAATAATCGCGTCATCAATAAGAAAAACAATGTGCTGCTCTCATTGTCACTGACATAAAAAGATGATCGTTTAGATAAAGCTCTGTATTCCAACGAATTTACTTGTTTTCTAGAAACTACACCCGTGCTAGACAAACACGTATAGTGAGAAAAACACTTGTAACATTTCAGAATTGAAAAAGATAAAAAAGAAAATTCGTAAGCAGTGATATATATTTGTACCAAATATTAAAGTGACTGATACCTCTGTATAGTTATAGTGTGAGTAAGCATGGTGAACAGTACTTATCGAGAAGAATAAAAGAGTAGATTGCGACGAGATGAGAAAGTATCGTACCCACAACGTACCGAACAATGGTGAAAAGAGCGTAAGGAAGCGTGCTCTCTCGGTCTCGCGCGCGCGCGCGCGTAGAATTCATGGATGCCAGCATGCGGGATCATGTAGAGCCACTATGGCATTGATTGAATTAATCTGTCAATTTACCAATTACACGGATGAGTTTGTTTGGCGCGGCTCTTGGGCTGCTCTGCTGCTGTACGGCTGCTACTGCTGCTGCTCTCGTTTGCTGCGGTGCCTCTCTCCCTCTCGCTCGCTCGCTCGTGTATACGTATTAATTCCCCTCTTCCAACACACGTACGCCCTCTCTTCTCCGCGCGCGGGCGCGATCGAAACTCACCCGATCGGCTGCTCTTCGTGTATGTGCGTACGTGCGCGAGCGAGCGAGCAATACGTAACCGCGTGGCTCGAGGCACAGATTCAACGAGCTCAATTGGTACACCGAGCGAGAAGGAGGATCGTATTGATTCTTCGGTTACTAGCTCTCTCTCTCTCTCTCTTTCTCTCTCTCGCAAACGTCGAAGTGGAGAGCAGGAGAGGGAGAGAGCGAAGAATACATCTCCCGCCCGATACGTATATGCGTAAATTCATTTTTGCCGAATCATGCACACCCGATATCTGCGAGTGCGCAAGCGAGTTTTTTTTTCAGGGCGTAAGTTGATTACAGACCGACTGGATTTCGTTCACAGCCTGCTGATACATAACGTTGTGCGTCTTTAGAGAGTTTGCGCAATGGGATTGTCCCTCTTTCTGTAGACTTTCAGAGTAAAAGACATCACTCAAATTCCACCGAATTAAGATCTCGTTGGGGAAAAAAAGAACTTTAAAGAGGCTGCGAGAGCCACTTAATGGATTTTAACTCGATTGGCTTAAATTTTCCACCAACGAAATCAATTGGGGTGTACGAAATATGCGAAATAAAATTGAAACCTATATAGCCGAGCTTTGGCTAATCAATATTCAATGGATCGAGAAATTAAGTGAATTATCGACTGGGCCGCAGTACAATTTTTTAGTTATTAATATTAAATCTTTTAAATATTATAGAAAGAAGATATATGATTTAAATAGTACCATATTATAAAAAAAATTATTGCTATTATCTTGATGTTTAACTTCTTAATTACCTCTCGATGTCTGACCAAAATTGCCACTTTCTACTGAGTTTAATGAGACAGAAGAATGCTCAGGCGAAAGCTTGCGCTCCGTCGAGATCCTACATTGCCATGACTGCACACATCGGTCGCGCGTGAAAAAGTGGTTTACGTATGAAAGCAAAGTGTCAGGTGAGTAGGTGTGTCCCGGCGACTACGCGGGCGCATAAAGAACGTAAAGCTGCGCTCGCAGTATACGATATGTACAGGCGGGCAACGTGCCGAGAATTAATGCGAGTCTCTCGCATTATTGCTCGGCCGTAAATTTCGCCAGGAAGACGATTTAGCGAGGAAGCGCCGGGGATAAATCTCGAAGAAGTCGAAAAGCGTAAAACAGCAGCCGCGCTTGAAAAGCCAGCGGCGGTGGTGGTGGCGCCGCGGCGCTGCACCAGCCCAGCGGCGGCATCGGGGAAGCAGTGCGCGCGCGAGAGAGAGAGAGAGAGAGAGGATATACATTTAAGGAACGTCCGATCCTCCAACCAGCGCGGCGCCCCGCCAGGATGAAGAGGCGTGTCTTCTCTCTCGCGCGCCGCGCTCCTTCTTCTCCTTCTCCTCCGCTTCTTCCTCCGGCGCGCTCGCGGAGAAAAGAGAAAGAGCCGCGCCCGCGGAGTATATATTGTAGCGCCGAGGCAGCCAGCTCTCTCTCTCTCTCTCTCTGCCTCTTATACATCCCGAAAATCGCATTTTTATTGACCACGGCTATAACGCGCGCAGGCAACATTTCTGTATTAACCTTCTCCGCGCTTCCCTGATCTCCTTTCCCACTTTTATCACTTTTCAAAATACCTAGCCTCTCTTACGCCTCTCCCCCAACTCTCGTTATTTTTATTAGTCGAGCTCTTTCTCTAACTGCCACGAGAATAATCAAAATTCACTTGCTTCTCCTATTTTCCTCTCTACTTTACTACCTTGCGCTCCACTCTATTTCGCTAAACTCGCTTTTTCAATTAGAAACATAGTCCATGCTACAAACTCCTTCCGCTTTTTGCTTTTCTACTGTTTTACAACCTTCTTCCAAATTGTAAACGTTAAGGGAACATTACTTTATTCAGTTTTAGTGCGAAAAAATAATTCGATTAAGTAACTAGATACATTAGAACAATCTAAAAAAAAAAAAAGAAAAAGAGAGAAACTTTTCTTAGATTAAGTTATAAGGTAACTTGGGATAATTTCACCATCCTAAGCGGAATACTACCAAGAAAAAAATTAAGAACGCTCCAAATGTGATATTGGCTTTGTAAGGTGCGAAAGTTTTAAATGTGCGAACTATATAAAAATTAATAAAATTAATGTTTTTTAATTTATAAAAATACTTTATTTAATTATTTACTCATGTAAATAATACGAAGTATAAAGAAAATAAAGGATTTTTTCTACATTATAATGTATTCTATAAATGATTTTGGAATTCTACATAGAAGTTTGCCGTAAACAAAACCAAAAATTCATTTTGATCCATGAAATTGACTATTGCTAATCATACTTGTTGTTTCTTCTCACAAAAGGGACACATAAATGCCTTCTTGAAAGTAATACGAATTTGACACCTTCTCATATTTATTGGATCACATCTTTACAGATTGGCCGAATTAGATGAATTATAGACGCAAAAGTATTTTACTTTCATAAATTACAAAAAAAAAATGATATTGCTTCCATACGAATTTCAAGGAAAAGACCTCACCTTTCTGCCTGTATCGCTTTCAATTGGATTTTTAGCTTATATTTTGACTATAAACGAAATGCTTTTTTGACTTTAAAACGCATCACGACTCGATGAAAATTGAAAATAGAAACTTACATAGAAATGTAGTGATCATTCTCAATCAATTAAAAATGATTTATAATGTATGTTTTTTCATATTTGGAAGTTGCGGACATTGGTTATTTAAGCTCTCGGATAAGTGGAAATTAGAAAAGTGGCTGAATTAGATTAGTGGCCGAAGTTCCTCGAGTTACCTTATATTATATAAGATCTGCAAATGTTCGACAAAACATATTTAGCATTTTAATGCAGTGTGACACCCCCTTAAGGGGCGTCACACTATGCTTGAATATACTAAGACTATTATTATCTGCGGGACATGTAAAATTTTTAATATAAAAAAAAAACCGCTGCCAATTCATTGACCCGTAGCTTCCTCAACCGTAATTTGTTGATTCCTTTAATTAATTTTTAATAACAAAATTTATAATTTTTTAAAAAATTTATTGCATAATTATAATTAAATTCATTTATGAATATTAAAAATTGTTAATTTTTAAATTTATTTATTTATTTATTATTTATTTATATCAAATT
The DNA here is from genome assembly GCA_036365515.1 of Torymus aiolomorphi. NCBI lineage: Eukaryota > Metazoa > Arthropoda > Insecta > Hymenoptera > Torymidae > Torymus > Torymus aiolomorphi. The sequence goes on along the minus strand of CM070876.1, from coordinate 38,761,154 downwards.
TATATAAATTTTGAGCTGATAAATAAAGTTATCATTTGAAATAGAAGTAAAATATCTATATTTTATAATAAAACAAATATCTATCACGGTTGTTTTGTTATAAACAAAAACGTGTTTTTTTTTATATTTCATAATTCATATTTTTTAAGAAAAAAAAAATTTATAGCTATCATTGTTCTTTTGTTATTAACAAAAACGTGTTTTTTTAAAAAAGTTCATAACTCACAAATAAATTATAATAATGCAGAATATAATGCATTCATAATGCAGAATATAATGCATTCATAATGCATAATTCATAATTATAATAGATTATAATAGATATAATTTTTAAACATTTTAATTCATTTTGTTACACATCATTTGAGTTATGAGTTTTAAAAAAAAAACACGTTTTTGTTCTTGATGATAACTAAAGAACCGTGATAGCTAGAAATTTTTTTTTTTTTTAGAAAATGTAGGTATTTTAATTCTCTTTCGAATGCCACCCACCCCATTCAGATACATAGAGCCGTTCTCGAGAAATTACAATTTTAAAAAATGTCAAAAAATTTTTAACCTCAAATATCTCTGAAATTTATGGACCAATCATTTTGCCCAAAGAACTCGACCGAGAACTATAAAAAATCTACCTCTAAAAGGAATTTTGAAGCCATTAAGTCAATTTTACTCTTGTAATCGTTGGACATACAAAACTGATTTTTTGTATTCAAATTTTGTTGTAGATTTTTTGTATTCAAATTTTGTTCAGATTTTTTGTATTCAGAATGTATTCAAATTTTAACAGATTATAGCTACTTATATTCTGTATTATCATGATTTTTCTCAAAAAAATTGACCGTTAAGTTTAGTTTTAAAAACACGTTTTTGTTAATAACAAAAGAACCGTGATAGCTAGAAACTTTTTTTTTTTTAGAAAATATAGGTTTTTTAATTCTCTTTCGAACGCTACCCATCAGATTCGAATAACTCGATCCTATCATTAAAAAAATCAAAAAACAGTTTTGAGAAAATCGAAAATTCGAAAAAAAACAAAAACGCATCGCCCCAATCAAAAAACGGATTTTTGACCCGCCATCACGCAAAAAAACAAAAAAAATGAGACCTGTCCGGTCAAAATCGACCGAGTAGAAGCTGAGATCCAGGCGTATACACAGACACACACACACATACATCCATACAGACATTTAAAAAAATCATGTATTTTGATTCCTAACACCTGATCGGAACACAATTATAACATGTTTTTACAACAACTCAAAAATTTACTATCACAAAGCTTCCTCTAGGAGGAAGCAAAAATTAACGATTTACGTCTTGAACAAATTCAGTTACTCTGCGTAATCCAGTAATACATCGTTCTACAAAGTTTCAAGGGAAAAAATGATGACAGCTTTATTTATTTCTGGAATGAAAATTTCATTCCAAAAATAATGAAGGTGTCGTCGGTTTTTAGCCTTAAAACTTTTTAGAGAGATGTATCATTGGATTACGCCGGGCAACTGAATTTGTCCAAGACGTAAATCGCTGTTCTTTTTCTATATAAATTGTTTTTACATATTCTGGCGATAAAACAGAATTACTGGTAAAGGAGTATTATTACACCTTCTTAAAAAGTTATATTGAATTGTAAAAAGTATATGTTGATCATAACTACGTAATGCATTATCTAAATTAGCGACTGCAACTCGAGTAAAGCTTGTACAAATTTTCTTCGCAAGAAAAAAGAAAAATTAATAAAAAGTATTGAACTAATGCTATATCTTCTACTAGGTAAAAGTTGAGAATTCGCGAGCAATGATACTTACTAATTTCACTAAAATATAAATTGTAATTGTCGTTCACATTATTAACAAATAAAGATGAAAATAAATCATTACGAAAGACTAAAATAATTGCAAAAGTATATTTTTTACATTTTTCTGATATCGATATGAGCAAATCGATAATACTTTTAACTATTTTGTGAGAATTTTTTAAAAGTAATTTGTGGCTACCTGTTTACTGTGCGAAATACACTAACTTTAAGATCTTCAATGGAGACTAGAAAACGAAGCCGGTAATTGGTATAATGCACCGTACAACGGAACGTGAGAATGCATAAGAGCACTCATATCAATTATTGGATCCATCTTCTTTTTTCCATTGACAATTTTAAAGTCAGTCTAGTTTATGTGCTTTGCACATCAACCCAATAGCAGCAATAAATTACTTTTAAAATCGTCACACAATGGTTATAAGTATTATGAATTAAACAATATGTTTGTTTAAACCTTTTAAAAAAGCCGACGCCACTAAATGCAAAGTGTTTAAACTAGGTATGTAACGGATTTAGCTCTACTTACCTTTAGTGATTTTTAATGTGTGTAAATAATTTTTGTACATAAAATTATATTAAACCTGTAGGAAAATAATTAAATAGGAATGTTGAGCTTATTTATCCTTTTGCTAACTAGGAGAGGCTACGAACTCCGGTTCACAGATTTCGCTCAAACTTTGGGATTTGTTTTTGAATATGCCAAAAAATGGAGAAAGTCACATAGTCGCATGGACTAAGTCTATGAAAAAGAGTTATTTATGAGTTATTTAAAAATAAGTAATTATAGAGTTAATTTTTAATAAACCCGTTAAAAATATTCACTATTTGAAACGTCAATCGTTTAGTCTGACAAAGCCTCAGATAATATTAAAAAGAGAAAATGAAACTAAAGAAAGTAAGCTTTTATTTGGTCTTTGAAGAATCTGAAAATTCGAATTCAGTTCAAAGTTATGTCAATTCAAAGTTGTGCAACGAAAATGCAAAAATATGTATCTGTATTAGGATGATATTTTAAAATACTTTTGTTATCCAACTTTCATTTAGCATAACTTTGGCCAGAGTTCAAATTTTTTAATTCTGAAAAAGTCATTAAAAGCTTGTCTTCTCTAGTTATATCTTTATTTTTCAAGACGTTATCTCAGATTTTTTCAGAAGCTATTTTTAACAACTTTTTAAAAAAGATTACAAAATGTTTATAACTTGATTTTTTCAAGGTGTTAGGCTGTGTCACTGTAGCTTTCATTATTTTTTGGCATCCAAAAACATAGGTATCCCAAAGTTTGAGCAGAATCCGTGATCTGGAGTTCGTGGGATTTTTTTTTTAAATATGATAAGTTATTCCTATAATCAAAATAATAACATAGTGTTTGAACATTCATCAACACGGAAGGCAATTCCCAAGTCATAATCTAACAATATGAATTATCAAAATTAAATTAAAAACATTTTTTCCCACTTTGTTTATGATAATAAAACCAGTAATCTAACATTTTATGAAATGAAAAATTGATTAATTACTTCTGCTATAAACACTTTGATAAAATTACTTCTCAAGTATTTACTCCACGTATCCTGGAAATAGCTTTTTCATAAAAGATATATACATGTGCTTTAATTAAAATAAACCTTTGCAACTTGTAGAATATTAATCACTTTTATATCAAAATATCCTTATTTCTTTCAGAACGGAGTAAATATTTGTCAACTACATTCAAGTATTTTATAAATATTTTACAAAATAAGAAAGTGCTTATATTTCTGACAGAAAATTGGATAAGCTCAATCGGAAAATCCTAATGACATTTGATTGAAACGAGAAGAGTATTCGATTTCATTTGATTATAGGTGGTTTTTATAAACCCCGAATTGGGCTCGTATTGACTGTTAGATCTCAAAGCGTTTGTATAACTTTATAAGTAGTAATGTTACGGCGTAGAAATAATACTTTGTTCTTAAAAAATTTTATAAATATCTTGAAACTAATTTAATTTATTAATTACAATTAAATTCGTTGAATAATTTACAAATGTAATATTTAAATTAATGATCTTAACTATTATAATTGTATCAACGTAATTATCATAAAAACACTTACTGAATATGTATGTAACATGAATATTAAAATCTTTATATACTTTTAATTACACATATATGCGTTTGAACTGTTTGAAGTGCGAAAAAGTTGTTCCTAACTTTTTAATTCTGTTTCGAAACTTCGTATAGAGTTGGGCATCACGTAGATGCCACGCGGTGAGTTACGTTGGAAAAGCTGATGCACTTAACTATGTGTTAATACAGCGAAAAACGAATACCTTTACGCGAAATCAAATAAAATATCTTAATTTCATTTAACAGTAACTGGTTTTTCATCGCTTCTACTTCATATGATTAATATTAAGAGATAATTCAATGTATGTCATTCATTTGATCTTAGTAAATTTTTTTTATAAAAAACATTTGTTTGTATATTTAAAAACACAATAATAAATTGTTTTACAATTGTGTATAACTAAAGACATCATTTGAGTTTTCATTTGAGCCAAGCAAAATATATTAAACTACCGACCTTGAAATTAATTAAGTTACAGGATTGTTCCGACCCGACTAAAATCAAATATTCTTGAGGTAACAATAATTCATCGGATTCAAGGTTTAGTTGGTCGTATATTAACATAGTAAGATGTGAAATAATAATAATACCGTAAATAAATGTTAACGCATATTTGTCGGAAAATACTGGGAAGTATTCAAGTTATTAAAAAAAGTCAAAGTTATTTATTTGATTGCAGTACCATACAAAAAATTGAATAATAAATAAAAGTGCGTAATTAACAGGATTCCATTTAAAATTTGCATTCCTCTGTGAGCACTTTGATATATGCGGTTAAAATTTACATTGCCTGTCAAGAACGTACTACATGCATATTAATTGGCTTTATTGAATTGTGTGCTCCGAGTTGGACATTGGAAAAGTAATATAAAGTAAACACACGTTTTTTTCATCGCGCGCGCTGCAATGAATTTTTCACGTAATGAATATATGCAGTAAATTTGATCACAACGTAAAATATCGACAAATGAAATCAGCGAAAATTCTTTTCTTTTGTAAAAAACATAAAGTAAATTATTGTATAAATGGAAGGAATACTACTATTCGTAAAATTGAAAAATCAATGGCAAATCCGCGAACTAGGTGAAACAGCGCGCGCGCGAGAAAGAGCAAGGAGAGGCGAAACAGATAGCACGCTACCTACTACTAGGCTGCTTGCTCGCTCGCTCGCTCGTTCGAGCTCATAGATAATTGAATGAGCGCTCATGAGAGCACGTAATTTACCACTTAGGAACGGTAGTTTAATCAGGCGCAGGCAGTGCAAACGAGAAAGCGTAATCTCCGAGAAAATTATGGAATTGCCGATTACACGCGGCAAGAGAGAGGCGGATAGAGACGGAGGGAAGGAGCGAGAGAGCGAGAAATAAAATAACTCGCTTAACGTCACCAGTCGGGCTCGCGCGCTACTCGGCCGGGGCGAAAGGCGTAATAAGAGGAGACTGGCCGTTAACTCGCCGATTGATGCTCCCTCTCTCTCTCTCTCTCTCTTTTTCTCTGTCCGCCACCTCCGACCAGCCGCGCACCAGCCGCGTGCGTGCATGCAGTCTTCTTTTTTCGCTGGTCCGCGTGTCGCGCGTGCACACAAACGGGGAAATTTCTCCGGGCGCAGTTGATACGATTTGCAAATCCCGCGAATCCCCGGAATGGTCACAGCTTTATGCCCCGCTGAATAAATAAAGAAGCCCGCGCTGGCTGCCAACGGATTGAAGCCGCCGCGCGTGTGTGTGTGGGCGCGCGGGCGCACGTGCGAGTGCGGCGCGGCCGCATTATCGCCAAATTCGTTTGTGACGCGCGCAATTATTCATGGCCCCGCGCGACTCGGGCAAAGCTCTCGCCTGCTTTATTATTATGGGCGCTGGCGCGTCAAAAGGGCTCGTTTATTATTTTCGCCCGCTCAATTATACACACGCCTGCGCTGCGCAGCCATTTGAAAAGCCATTTGTTGTCATTGGCTCCAATTAGCGCATCGCGCGGCAGTTAGCGGCCGCTCTTTTCGGCCGGCTGGCGCGCGCGCCAATTGAGACGGAATCCGCGCGGAGGAAGCGGCGCGCACGCACGCGCGGGGGTCGCGAGCGGCCGGCGGCGGTAATGGGCGACATCCTAATCCTGGCCCCTCGGCCGGCGCGCCGCGCGCGAGTGTGTGCGTACCTTGAGCAGCGGGGGGCTGGCGGAGCAGTCGGCGCCCGGGCGGAAGAGCGTCGTCGTGGCGGCTGCCGGCGTCGCGCTCCGGCCGCCGCTCGTCGCGCTCGCTGCTGCTGGCGGCGGGCTGGGCCGGCCGGGGGGCCCGCTGCCGCTGCCCGGGCTGAGAATCCTGGACTCGTGGCTGAACAACAGCTTCCCGCCGGGGCCGGCGGCCGGCAGCTCGTGCGGGGCCCGCGTGCGCACTGGGCGACGGCGCTGCTGCGCGTGAGGAGGCGGCGTGTGGACGGGCCGGGGACGCTCGGCGCACTGCGGAGCGGCGCGCGCGGCACGCGGGCCGTGTGCGGCGGCGAGCTTGCGGCGGGCCGAGCTTGGGGCGGCGCGCGGGCGGCGCGCCCCGCCCCCGGCGGCCCATTGGCCGGCGCGGCGGGGGCTAGTTCGCGGCGCGGCCGCCGGAGCGGCGTCTCGGGAGCGCGCCGGGCGCGAGGACAAGACGGGGAGGGAACCGCGGATTCGATAATCCGCGGGGATTGTCACTTAGGCGCAAATTGAAAGGCGCCGCGATTGCTTTTTCATTAGAGACGCGCGCGCGGCGCCAGCGGCTGATCGCGTTAGGCGAGCCGCGATCACCTACGCCCGCCTCCGGCGCACCTGCCAAACTTTTCGTTTTCTCTTGCGACCGCGTCCTGCCGAGGAGAGTGACGCCTTGGCCTCTAGTGTGCAAACCTTCCATCTGTTTACAGAAATGAAAGACGCTGTAGACTCTTGTAGGAAATAAATGGCTCAGCCGGCGGATGAGTGGTTTTTCGGTCTAGAAAGAATGGATTTTATGCGGTCTAAATCTAATATTCTAAAAAATGTTCTTCGTATTCGACGATGGAATCTATCTTCGAAATGTGTCGAATACAAGTGTTAGATTCTCTAATGGAATTGTTTGTAGTCGTCGAGGACACTTATATTAGCTTACTCATCTTGACCATTTAAACCTCTATTAATGGGATTTTTACCCCGCAATCCCGAAACAGTTACGAGGGCATGGAGACTCGAATGTATAATACTTGACAATCACGCAGCATGAGCCACAGTATCTCGAACAAACCACGGTATAACGAAAATTATTTTTACATGTAAATTAAGTTTTATTGATAAGTAGTTTTCTATGGTTGGAAAACTCACTTTTCTAATAAAGAAATAACACGCTATATTAAAATGATTACTTTGAATTGGCATTATTTATACTATTTAATTTTATTGCTAATATTTGAGTTTTTACTAAAAACTATTTTTCTATAAAATGAAAAAAAAATATTCCGAACTATAAAAACAAGGAACCACACTGTCAAATACCGCTTTCAATAACATTTTTCTCAGAATCACGTTTTTCCATGGATGCATCAGTAAATAAAGCGATCATAGAACTTATAGAGAAATTGATTTGAATATGGAGTTATACTATTTACACTTTCCATGGGGGAAGTAAACAACTGGATACAATTTTTTTTATTTAATTTTTTGAAATTTAAAAGATATATCAAAGCAACGCTATAAGTACACCAAACATTGAAATTAGTTAAAAAGTCTACTAATACTCTACGTGAATGTTCACTTATTTTGCAGTAACAGTTTTATTCCACTACAGCTTAAACAGTAAATATTCACGTAAGAGTTAATAGATTTTGTAGTTTACATTTTTAGAGAGTAGTCTTACCTATTTACCATATATTTTTATACTTAATCATTTAATTTAAAAAGTGCATTTGAGTTAATTGATTTCAAATTCACTCAGATAAGACACAAAAAGTTAAAAATCACAATCCATATACAGATGGTGGTACATACTTCGCTAGTTAAATAGAAAGTTCTAACATGCAATAACAAAAAAAAAATTAATTAGATAAAAATAATTTCCGTTAGACAAATAAAAACGAACTAATGTAATGCATTATCAGCAACGTGCAACACAGATAAAAATATGCATAAGTATAAGTGTTATGTTATAAAACGAATGTGACAAAATAAGTGGAATTACGATTATATCTAATATGATAGTTATTAATCAGATATTATTAATTTGCATATAATGGTCGTAGATGACGACCTCGACAAGTTTGTTGTTCACAGAAAGATATTTTTCCCCTTTTTACTTCAATTATTGAAAAATTAGGAAAAACTTTTCTTTTGAATTTATAGGGTTAATGGTCTAATAGAGAAGAATAAAAGAGAATAAAACATGATTCGTTAATAACAATTTTAAAAATAAACAATTTATCTATGAACTAATTTAAATAATTATAAATAAATATTTATATACTATCAAGCAGTAATATCCGTTCAATATTGTTCAATTTTTAAAGTTTCATGGATAATAAAACCAATAGTCAGAAAAATAAATCCAGCCTATAATATTACATTCCTTTTTTAAAAAGATGATATAAGATTGAAAGTGAAACCTTTGAATAACTAATCATAGAAAATGAATAGTTTTTAATTTGTAAGGTTAATAGCTTTTATAAAGTACAAAATATACATGTCAAATTTTTGTAAAGATTCTTATACTTTATCATATTTTCTGAACGCTATATTTTTCCTTTTTTTAACAATTACAATGGTTAAAGAAACATTGTTAAAGTTTTTTAAATAAAAATTTGGATGTTAGAATATCAATTGTTAACAACCCTTACGAAAAAAAAACACTCAAATATTTAGTGTTTATACCCAATTTAACCCAATAATATTAATATATATTATTCGAAATTATACTCAATTGGGAGTAATTTCGGACACATAATTGAGTGTTTTTCGGAATAAAAATGAATTCAAGCGAATAATAAATTGTTTATAGAAACTTCATTTATTATAACAAAATTATTATAGTGTGCCGCTTTCCAATTGTATGTCTTGATGAACTAAAAATAATGTGATTCTTTTGTTTCAAGTAAACGCAGACTTAAGAACCTGAAGTAAGGTCTTGAAGTTTTCCTTTCTAGTCCCAAATTTTCGAAATCTTTTGCTTTTTCGAAGAGGAAACTTTGAACCAATGAAAAATTTGTTTGAGATAGAAAATGAATAAAGTTACTTTAAGTCTTTAAATGTAAATAGCCGCTATTTTTGAGAACTTTTTTTGTGTACGCGTATACCCCGATCATGTTTCAAAAACAAGTTACCCATTTAAAATCAGACAAAGCTTACGTTTTTGTTTAAATACGGATTTCAAGCCAACATTTATTTTCAATAGGATAAGGAAAATGCAAACAAACATCTAATGGATATAACAGTCAGGATTCTATAAAACTGATATAAGCATGAAGAATGCATATAATCTTTTACATTATTTAAGTCAAAATTTACTCGTAAAAGAGGGAAGTATTTAAAAAGTTTTTTTTTTAATCTTTACAACTGAACACAGGATGAAATATTTACTTTTCTACTTCTTTTAGCAAACTTCATTCTTCTTTTTCGCAAATTTCCAGTCACTGCTCCTGATTAATTTATTTTTTCAATGTAATGTTTTGACAAGCTATATTCAATAGGATTGGTTTAGTACGATATTCTGCGTTCCTTCACATACTGCTCTTCCGTTGTCATTCTCCTTTTTTTTGTCTTCATCTTCAAAAGTTCATTTTGAAATATTAACTTATATAATAAAATAATATCTTCGTCAAAACTTAAAATATCTATCGTCTTAAGTTTATTATATATTCATTAATTTACGTCTCGAGTAATGTTTAATGGATTTTTTTGGAATTTTTTAATTTTTTTTTTTAATATAAGTACTTAAAGTACTTATATACAATGTTAATGGAAACACTAAAAATTTAATTAAAAAAAAAGTATAATTTTGATATAAACATAGAATTCGTAATTCGCCTTATTCCAAGTCAGTGTTGGTAAAGCGGAAATCGCGCCTGTAGATCGAAGAAGAACTTCGATACGCGGGCACGCGCGCGCGAAGAGTTTAAGGGGGTTCATGCAGTTTGAAAATGGGTTCACTATTTAATTTTGATGTCATAAATTATTAAAATATAATAATGTAATTGCACACAGATATGAAAGGCAAATACTTTCTGAACCGAAAAAAACTATTGTGATAAAAAAATTTTTAATCGAACTCGTAGATATTGTTCAATAAGTAAAAAGTTACTTTCGCTATTTACCAACTTTATATTTTTCATTCGATTTTAATGTTTAACGTCTCATTTTACTCCTTAAATATTTGTCTACGACCCATCCAGGCTTCTATTATGAAATAATTAATACATGCGAAGCAACATGTAATTGTTTACAGTTTAGGCACAGTAAACTTCAAGTTTATACTGTATTGTACTGTAAACAATTATAAGTGGCTTTGTATATATTAATTATTCCATAATATAACCCTGGATGGGTTGTAGACAAGTGTTTGAGGAATAAAATAAGACGTTAAACATTAAAATCTAATGAAAAATAAAAAGTTGGCAAATAGCGAAAATAACTTTTTTATTTATTGAACAATATCTACCTGTTCGATCAACAATTTATCACAATATTTTTTTTCGGTTCAGAAAGTATTTGCCTTTCATATCTGAGTGAACTTACATTATTATATTTTAATAATTTATGACATCAAAATTAAATAGTGAGCCCATTTTCAAATCGCATGAACCCCCTTAAAGATGACATTTTTCCAAATAAGCGTTTAGAAATTAATTATAATGAAAGTAGGTTTATTCTATGATTCCACAACCCCTCAAAGAGGTTGCTTGTATTTATGGTTATAAGAAAAAAATTACTTTGAAAAAAAGAGTCTGTTGGTCAATGATAACAAGAGCACAACTTTTGATTTATAAGGAGAGAGTCTCAGATCTGAATCATGGATTCGGCTCAAACTTTGAGATATGATTTGGATATTAAAATATAAAGAAAGCCACAATATTAGACTCTAACGCTTCGAAAAGCTTGGGTCAACTTTTAAGAATATGTTGAAAAATATTCTCTGTTTGAAACTTTTATTATTCAACTTAGAAAAGCCTTACTGCAATTGTAAAAATAGAACGTAAAACTAGAGAAAACGACCTAATATTTGCTTTTTATTAGAATCAAAAAATATTTGTTCACCCAATATTATAAAAGTTTAAAGTTGCATCAAGTTGAGCTACGAAATTTAATGGTTTATTAACGTATTTTTTGCTTCCTCCTAGAGGAAGCTTTGTGATAGTAAAAAAAAGTTTTGGAGAAAATGTGTTAGAAATATTGTTTAGAACATTTGGAATCGAAATACACTATAATTTTAGAAAATATCCGTATATGTGTGTGCATGCGTGTGTGCGCGTGTGTGTGTGTGTGTGTGTGTGTGTGTGTGTGTACGCCGATACCTCATGATCTACTCGACCGATTTTAACCAGAGAGGTATCATTTTTTTGCATTTTGCTTTCACAGTTGGGGTCAATAGACTATTTTTGTCAATTTCGATTTTCTTTTTTTATAGCCATTTTTCAATTTTGAAAATTTTTATTTTCGTACTTTTAAATATTTAGAACTAATATTCTTAATATATTATGAATGCACTTTATGCAGGATAAAATTCTCTATTAAAAAAAACCGCTGCCAATTCATTGGCACGTAGCTTCCGCAAACTTAATTTACTGATTCCTTTAATTAATTTTTAATTCCAATATTTAAAATTTAATACTTCAGAAAGACAAAATCTGCACCACTACCACTGAGTATGAAATTTTAATACTTCAGAAAGACAGAATTCTGCACCGCTACCACTGAGTATGAAATTGGTAGATGTCGGACTACAAATTTATTTTCGTGTTACGTTGAACATTGAACGTGTTATATTGAATGGATTATGTGGAAAGGCTGTTATAATGTGAGGGGATGTATTTTAAAAAATTTGATAGACAGACTTTTTTTCATTTTTCAATTTTTCAAGTTTTACATTTTTGTTAATAATAAAAAACCGTGATAACTAAAAAATTTTTCTTTTTAGAAAATATAAATATTTTAATTCTCTTTCAAATACTACCAATCCCATTCAGATACACAGAGCCATCCTCAAGAAATACATTTTAAAAATGTCTAGAAAAATTTTAACCTCAAATATCTCTGAAATTTATGAACCAATCATTTTGCCAAAAGAACTCATCCGAGAACTATCAATAATATACCTCTACAATGAATTTTGAAGCGAATAAGACAATTTTACTCTTGTAATAGTTGAACATATAAAACTCATTTTTTTCATTTTTCAATTTTTACGTTTTTGTTAATAACAAAAGAACCGTGATCGCTAGAGAATTAATTTTTTTTAGAAAATATAGGTAATTTAATTCTCTTTCGAATGCCACCCACCCCATTTAGATACATAGACCCGTTCTCGAGAAATTACGATTTAAAAAAAAAATTGAAAAAAATTTTAACCTCAAATATCTTCGAAATTTATGGATCAATCCTTTTGCCCAAAGAACTCACTCGATTGGTATACAAAAGCTACCCCTACAAAGAATTTCAAAGTGATTAAGCCAATTTTACTATAGTTATTGAACAACAACAAAAATCACTTTTTTTTATAAATTATTTTTTTTCCCAAAAAATAATGAATAAAAAACCTAAAAATTTAGTAAGTTATAGTACTTAATATTCTTTATAACCAAAAAAATATTCATATTAATATTTTTTTTTAATTTCGAAATATAACCTATTTACAAAAAATTACGTTTTCATCAATAACTTATGACGAAATATAGCTACCGACTTTTTTTTTTTAAATTGTAGATAATTTTATCCTACATACAGAGAATTCATGATATATAAACAATATTTGTTCTAAATATTAAAAAAATTGAAAAAAAAAATTTTGAAACTTAAAAAATGGCTATAAAAAAAAATTAAATTTTACAAAAATAAAATATTGACCCCAATTGTGGAAGCAAAATCTAAAAAAATGATCACTCTCCCGTTAAAATCGGTCGAGTAGATCATGACATATCAGCGTATACGGACATGCACACACACACACACACACACACTCACACACACACACACACACACATCCATACGGACATTTTCTAAAAATAGTGTATTTCGATTCCAAAATTGCTAAATAACATTTCTAACACATTATCTCATAAACTTTTTTTTTTACTATCACAAAGCTTCCTCTATGAGGAAGCATAAGACTCGATAGCTATATTCTGTTATAAGTTATTAATAAAAACGTCAATTTTTGAAAATAGGTTATATTTCAAAATTGAGAAAAGATATTGACATGAATATTTTTTTGGTTAAAAAGAATATTGAGTACTATAATTTTCTAAATTTTCATGTTTTTTTATTGATTATTATTTTAGAAGAAAAAAATAAAAAAAAGTGATTTTTTTGTCGTTGCATAACTAGAGTAAAATTTACTTCATCGCTTTGAAATTCCGTGTAGGGGTAGATTTTGTATACGAATCGAGTGCTTTCTTTGGGCAAAAGGATTGGTCCATAAACTTCAGAGATATTTGAGGTTAAAATTATTTAAACTTTTTTTTTAAATCGTAATTTCTCGAGAACAGATCGATGGATTATCCTGAAATTTATAGACGAATTTGCATTTAAGATATGCAATATGTGTGAAGAATTTGATCATGATTGATCGATTATTTTCAAGGATATTTAAGATTGAAAATTTTCAATATTTTTATAACAGTTTTTTGAAATTGCAATTTATTAAGAACGGTTTGTTTTTATATATAATTTAAATATTTTAATTATTCTTACATGTGGATTATTTTATTTTAATTATATATATAATAGGCAAATTTTAGAAGTAAAAAGATTGATTATTATGCATTAATTATTATCTATTTCTTCGAAAAATATAACATAAAATTCTGTAACATTATTTATCCATTTAAAATCGTTGATTATTGTATCATTTATTTTAATATATTTATTTTATATTTTCAAGTTTTATATTTTAAAATATTACTTTTTTTTAAAATAAAATAAATGTTAAATAACAAATAATTTCAATAATAAGAAAAAAATATTGAAAAGAAGGTATAATGAATAAACATATTTGATATTTAAAATATATACTATACATATAGTAACGATACATTAATTTGAAGGAAGCTACGTGCCAATGAATTGGCAGCGGTTTTTTTAAAGCAAACTGAACAACAATTTATAAAAATTAGGAGTGGTTGGTTAGATGTAGAGAATGGTAAGTTGAATTATAGTTGTAAAAATTAAAGCTAATGGCTAATACTACCAGGGTTTGTTAATAAATGACACGAAAATTTTTTTATTTTTTTTTACAAAAAAATTTTTGTAAAAAAAAAAAAAATTTTCGTGTTATTTATTAACAAACCCTGGTAGTATTGGCCATTAGCTTCAATTTTTACAAAAATTAGGAGTGTTAAATTCATTCCTAAAGTTTGCATAAGTTTGCATGTGTTTTTTTAGTTAAAAGGACCAATAATCACCACGATGAAACATTACATTAGATTTTACGAAACTGTCTTACGAACAATTTTACGAAGTTCTTGAAACGTACAGCATATATGTACGAATAAGGTAAAATGCAATAAGATAAAAAAGACAGTAAAACAGGATAGTGATTATAAATAAAAAAAGGCAGTAGAAAAACATTAGCAGCGAGAAAGTATATAGCGGGGGAATGCTGTAAGTAGCTGAAGATATATAGGGGGAGCGCGAGCGTGCGCGCAAGTCGTCTTACGGTGAAATGTTAATGAGCGCTGGCAGAAGCAATTGAGGAAAATGAGCTCTGGCCGAGGCAAAGAGGTAAGGGCCGCGGTTTTGCAAGCACGCGTATATATAAGCTACGACGACAGGGCAAAGAAAGGTGTAAGAGCCAGGACAAAATAGAGTCAGGCTCGGATTATAAGGAGAAAATGCCCGGAGGGGAGGAGCCGGAACTAAAAGTATAATTAACGATGCGCGTAAACTCGCGAGTTCTCGGTGCCGCCGGCTAGAAGCCACTACTTTCCATCGCGACACCAGCACTACCTCGTCGCTGCCGCCACCGCCGCTGTTGCTTAGAGGTTGTTTAATAAAATAACTCGGTTAGGAGAGAGCCGCTGCTACTCGGGAGAGGAGAGGGCACTAATGTACCCCGAGCGCGCGAAGGAGAAAGCACGAGAAGAGAGAGAGAGAGAGAGAGAGCGGGGGCACTAATACATAAAGTAGCTTAAAGTAGAAAATTGTGGAAGCGTCGTGATGCCTGGTGATTGCGTTACCTCCGGGCTTTGATTTAAAATGCAACGAGGGGCTGGCTAAGGGGCGGCGGGCTCGCGCCAGCTTGAAAGCAAGCGGCCCAGCCGAGCTGTAAGGCTCCCTCTCTCTCTCTCTCTCTCTGTCGGAGGGGGTGTGCTCTCTCTCTCTGTCTCCTCCGCTTCCCTCCCTACCTCCCCCCTCCAGCTCGCTGTCTTACGACGCTCTCCCTCTTTCTCTCTCCGCGCGCTGTCCTCCCGTGATCGATGCGCGCGCGCGTGCACTGTCTTTTTAATGAATTCGCCAGGGTCTGCCCAATGCAATTAGCCATAAACACTCTATTTTATGAAAGCGAATCCATTCGGCCGTTATAGTACCGCGGAGGCGGCGGCTTGACTGACGCCAGACAGACAGGCCGAGTCCTACGCGCCGCGGCGCTCTCGACTCTTAGCTAACTATACGCGCCACCGCTGCCTCTCATCTCGTGACGCTCTTCTCTACGACGCGCTATTCTAGCTGACGGATAATTTAAAGCGTTCTCCCCCCTCTCTCAAGCTTTCCGCTTTACGCGCTTCGTTAAAAAGCTCGCCGTGCGAAAGTTCCACGCGCAGCTTTACGTATCGGCGCGTCCAAGATGGGTGTATTGGAGGAGGTTCAATGTCAATCTATATACATTGCAGGGTGACTGTCCCGCGGGCTCTGGGGACAGCGCAGGATGGGAGGGAGAGACGATGTAACTCGACACAGGTACACATACACACACTGCACCCTGCTATGTATCTATGAACTCTCGCTGCTTCGATATCTCACACTTGGCGCCGCGTCTCTATGCGCGTCCCTTGCGCTTCGAATACTCAGGCCCGGGTCCCCTTGTGTCGATCAGCCAAACTGGATTACGGCCACGGCAAATCCCTGCGACTTTGCCCGACGCGCTTGTCTTCTTACACGCGTACTTTGCAATATCACTTTATACACACACAGGCGACCAGCTGAGCTCCGAGGACAGCGTGACTATGCGTGACGCGCATTATCGCCAATGTGTATATACGCAGCTATATACAGCGTAGCCCCATTAAGCCGCTCGCGAAATCACGTTTGCTCGGGAATTCAGCGCTAAAGCGATTGCGCGCGTGTGTGTGTATACATCGGGGATTATTAATGGAAAAAGTCGCCGGGATGTACATGCCAAATGGGGAAAGTTCATTTCCGTAAAGTCCATAGTGCTTGCGATGTATATTGGATGAAAAGAAGAAAAAAAGAGAGGAGAGGGAGGAAAAGTATTACCTTTCACTCGGCTGGAGCTGAGGAAAAATATAATTTCTCCGCTCGCTAGGGCTCTCGCATCGGAAACGAAGTAAGCGAGGGAGGGAGAGGGGAGAGGAGAGAAAAAAGGAGAAGAAGACGCGCAGAGGAGGGATGAGTTGATGTGCTGGAAACTGGATTTTCATTTCAGTCTCGATGTTCAGCGCAAGAACGATGATGGGATATATCCCGGAGATCCCGCCTAGATGGAAAATCTCAAGACCTTCGAAGCTGAGTTAATCTGATGTCGGATGTGGAGCGCGCGCGTGCGTACTATATATACAGCTATGGCTGTACCGGAGCGGAGCGAAGCGCGGCAAGGGTAATTGATATTGCGACTTCTCCCACTCGGGATTTCAAATTCATTCACCAATTCAACTGCGTTTCGCCAAAATTTACTAATCAACTTCAATGCCAATATTTCACATTAACCTAATGGCTTCAACAAATTTACCTCGTTTACGTAGATAAGGCGAGCACAATAACTTTGCTTTTCGCTCGGTCAAAGCAATGTAATTTATACAAATAGAGAAAAAAAGTCAAGAAACATCTTATAGTTAACTTGGTGTATCTTTTAATGGGTACAGAAATTACACATTAACTGTACTATGTAATACGTACTGATATGTTTACTGATATCACATCACTCGGAAATCAATATTCTGACAGTAAGCTGATTTCGCACTGTCACATTACCGAGAATCTCTAGTTCATTTGGCTTACATCAAATAAGTATAAGTCACGAATAAGATATACTACATAAATGTTAATGTAGCAAAAGTAGTATTTTGTTACACAAATAGAAGCAAATTGTATACTATTTCAAAATGATTATTATCATTTTATATAGAGACGTTATATTTCGTGTTATGTTTTGCGGTAATAGAAATATTTATATATAAATCGCTATAAACTATATAAATTATTAAAATTCTTTTTGAAAATCATTCTGCAAAATCGATACAATTTGAAGCTCATGCAATTTTCATTGATATTGGACGGCCGTCCAATTTCAACTACCTCTCTATTATCATATTATATCTTGATAATTTCGAACCGCGAACAATAGTCGATTGTGGAAATTGATATTGCGATGATAAAATGATAAATAACATTATATCATAACGCTATTTTCGTGGAACTTTTGCGGGAAAGCTTTTCCATATACCAGAGGAAATGAAATTCAGCTCCAGGATAAAGATATCATAATTAGTATGCATACTTTAACTTCGTTACGCTTAATTCAGGCAAAATGTATTTAGCATTACGGCAGCGCGAAACGTAATTTTAACGAGTGTAAGCGGGCGCGGGGGTGGCGATATAGGGGGATATATGTATACGCTCACCTGGGTAAAATACATATACATACATTATGTATAGTTTACAAAGGCATAGAAGAGATAAAAGTGATGTAGGCAAAGATGATCCGCGTTATAGTCACGTGGCGGCGTAACGTCGCAAATTTCTGCGGAAAGCTACTTTGGAAATTGAAGAGAAGAGGGGGAGAGGAGGCGAGGCGCGCAGGGAATGAATAATAAATAAGGTTATCGTTTAGTTGATATTTTGTAGTCCGCGTGTGGGGTGTGCAGATAGACGCGTGCGCGCTCTCTCACTCCACGCGGCTGGGATGCGCGGCGCAGGCGAACGAGGAGCGACGATAAGAGATCAAAGCCCGTATAATGCGCGAGCCTACTACTAGCGCGTACTCCCATCAGCGAGCACATTGGCCGCGTCTATACGCAGCTACGCACATCGGAGGGGTAAGTGACTCCTGTCCCTAAATCATTCTTTACGCTCTCTCCTTTACGCGCTTCTATACATCCTTCCCAGGCTTCGACTTGGTCGCGTCGATCGCGCGTCGATCGTGCGTCGTATATAGTTGACACTGAATCGTCGCCAGCAGCGAGTATATATAGCACCATCTCTCTCTCCCTCCCTCTATGCTTTCTCTCTTTCTCGCTCGCACCCTCGCGGCTGGAGCTTGCGCGCCGGGGGCAGGGACAGATGGAGGCATAACGAGTACACAATGCGATGCAAATTGCTCGACTCGCGCGCTCGATCGGCGCCTCGCTCCCTCTGCGCGGCGCGCTCCTGCTCGCGGCCGCGATGCTATTACTAACATCGCTATTCTATTATGATATTACGGTTCCCCGAGCCGCAGAGCGCGCGCGCAGGCAGGCGGGGGGGAGTGCGCGCCGCTCTCCCTCCAGGCGTCCAATCAGCTAACTCGCTAACTAGCACCGAGCCCGGACACCTGGCCCGAGGCTAAGCGAAAGCGGCCGCGCCGCAGCCATGACCGCGCGGCCGCCACAAGCGCGCGCCGACACCAACGGCACACCCGCGCCTCTTCCATCATTTCGCACAATTGCCTTATGGCTTATCAACTCCCTGATATTGCGCCAAATATTCTCGCGCGTGCGCACGATGGCTCTATCTTGCTCCCTCTCTCATTGCATTGGCCACAATCTTCCCGGCGCGCCGTCGCTCTAGCCCCCGGCAGGCTATTTCTTGTACACACGCGTATATAGGGTTCTTTTACTTTCTCGAGATATATAAACTTTAATCCGATGATGTAGATTTAAAATTGGCTCGTCTGTTGCCCGAGTAACGCGCCGGCCGGGCGGTGCTCGATATTTCTTTTCTGATTGGGGAGTGTCAGCCAAGGAGGTCTCGGGGGAGCACTTTCTATGCGTTAAAAATGTAGTTTGGCTCGTTACGAGCATTATCGTTTCAAAATAAACTATAAGCCGGAACTGAACAAACCCCTGCGTATTATTTCAAATTTTTTATTTTATTTTTTTTTTACCCATGTGTAACGCTACTCTTTCAATGATGCAATATTTATTGGCCAACTGAATATTAGAATATCAAATATATATGATTTATAAATGATAATATTATGAAGTATTAGTATACTTTTGTACTTAAGATAAATTATGACGAGACTTATATTCTTGGTAATAAAACTCTACTTTCAAATAAACTTAATTGTATTTCATTTGATTTAACATAATCCCTTTATGATAATATATAAGATGTGAAAGCTAGCCTTTAGAGCTCTACTGCGCTTTTTAATTTTTATGACATTCCACTGGTCAAAAGTTTATTCACTAGGGGACGCAACGACCTCCGAATCACAGATTCCGCTCAAACTGTGAGATGTGCTTTTGAGTGCCAAAATAATGATGAGACCCACAATCGCATGGTCACCGTTTTGAAAACTCCACAAAAGTAGCCTATATACTTGCAACATCAATCATTAAATTTAAAAAGATTCAAGATTCAAACAATGAAACAAGAAAAAACAAGCTTTTATTTGCTTTTTTAAGAATTTAGTTATTCCAATTCAAAGGTTAGCAACGAATATTACTCAAAAAACTATACCCCGGTCTATGTACCTAGGTCTGCCACCAGGGGCGAAATTACTGATGCGCACTGAAACTGGAATAAAATCGTTCAGTGTACGAAGTGCGCACCTTTGGAACTCTCTGCCTGCTGAGGATAGAAACCTTCCATCGCTCAGCAGGTTTAAGGCTGCTCTGAGAACGCACTTTCTCATACTACACTACCAATTACGAAATGGGCGATCTCTATATGTTAGTTTTCTCAGTATCGTCCCATATACACTGTATTTATTTATTTATTTATTTATTTGAATGAATGTATTTATTAGCGTAAGTGAAAAGTCTGAATGTAAAATTAGTATTTTAAATTTTAGTTTTAAGTTTACTTTTAACTCCCTGACTAAGTCAGCAGTATTTTTAATGTATTGAAAACTAGTCATTTTTTCATTTATTTCTAGTCAATTAAGCTTCTGTCTGTGATATCACTAATTTCTGGCTTTTGACTTACTTTGTAGTATTGTTAGTTTTTAAGAATAATGGCTGTGATATCATAAGTTATCTTTACTAAAGAGAAATAAACTGAGTGTTTGATTTGTATTTTTAAAAGGATTATTGTATTTATATTTAAACTGTTTTTTATATTAGCTATTTTTTTTGTATTATATACATGACCATTATACACTAATGTTGTTACACCATTAGTATATTAATAATATTTACAATAAATGACTATTACTATTACTATTATGCATCTACACATTTTTGTGATATATCAACGCGTTTTCGGTGCAACTTTCAACTGGCATAATAACTTTGTACATAAAGTTTTGTTATTCTGAAAGCAACGAATAAATGATTGCCTTCTCTATATTTTTATATTCTTCATTGGAAATTTTTCCAGGCTAAATATTTTTGACGTTTTAACTATAGATGCTATTTTCAAAGAGTTTTTAAAAAATACTACTAAAATTTCCCTAACTCGATCATTTCAGAGCGTTAGACGGTGCGACTGTAGTTTTGTTCATTTTGTTGGCACCCAAAAACATATTCCGAAGTTTAAAATCCGTGATACCTGAAAGTCGTGGATTCTCCTCAGCTATATAGTTGCAATAACTTAAAGTATGTTTTTTTTTATTTTAGCAATCATTGAAGACATACAAACGGAGACTTACCTAGTCTAGTAAATATAGAGTGGTAATATGAGTAAGAGATTCTCTGAAATTATGCATTTATTTAAAATGAAAAGTGGGAAAAATATTTCAAGGCAATTGATCATCGAAGAAAAAAAAGTGATTGAAAATCTTGCTTTCTAAATGTAAGACTGTGAATTATTTATTAAAGAATCAATATTTTTTAACTCCCGTGGTGCGTATACTATTTTTTCACCATACCCTGGCCGAAGATACCACTTTCGCTCCCGGCTCAAAAACGCAAATGTGGTATTTTCGGCCCGGGTATGGTGAAAAATAGTTTTCTTCTCCCTAGGCGCGTAATATACTATTAACTACCGTGGTGCGCATTAGTATATTACGCAACTAGAGAGATAAAGAGTTGGACAGTCCAGAGCACGTGTAAATCCTTAGTATGGCAAACATCTGCTCTGGGGTGGCCCTCTTTATCCCCGTGTTATCGTATACAATTTTTTTGCCTGCCGAGGCCAAAAATACAACCTTCGCGATTGGGCGCCGGGAGCAAAAGTGGTACTTACAGCCCGCTAGGCAAAAATAGTATATTACGAAATTAGAGAGGTAAAGAGTTGGCCAGTCTAAAGTACGTGTAAATTGCCTCCCGAGCCGAAGGTGAACATTGCGAGGGTGGAAAACGTGTGCTCTGGGGTGGCCCTCTTTATCCCCGTGTTGCCTTTACGATTTTTCACCATACCCGGGCTGAGAATACCACATTCGCGTTTTTGAGCCGGGAGCGAAAGTGGTACTTTCAGCCAGGGTATGGTGAAAATTCTTTTATACTTATAAACATCTTAGTAAAGTGAAAAATGAAAAAAGCAATAAAATCATCCGTTAACTACTTTAAATGAATGAAAAATTCATTAGAATAAGGTGCGACGTCCCGCTGTGCCACAAAGGGTTAATAATCTTTTTTGTTCTTTTTCGCAACCTTAACATTTGCAGAGCTATATTAACCAAGAGAAATATCATTTCGATAAATATAAATAAAGGTATGATCAAAATTGTTAATTAATTTATTGTACCAATAGTTGGACCAGCAAAACAAGGATGTCCCAGTGGCCTAAAATACCGGTACCAATAATTGACCACAATATTTTAACCATAGTGTAAATAGATATTGTACCTTGACCAGAGAAACAGTAGGGTGTAGAATGAGTGTCAGTAATATTAATCTAATGCAAAATAACTTCTATTTTCGAAATTTACATGAATAAATACATAACTTAAAATTAAATAAATTTTAATAATTAAATTATTTTGTATATCACAAAAATGAATCAGCCTTTTCTTCCTTATTTATCCTAATATCTTTGAAAATTGATACGCATAACTTTAAAATGATTAATTTACTTTTTATATCAAATAAAAATTAATTAGCCTCTTTTGCTTCCTCCTAGAGGAAGCTTTGTGATAGTAAAAAAAAAAAGTTTATGAGATAATGTGTTAGAAATGTTATTTAGCAAATTTGGAATCGATATACACTATTTTTAGAAAATGTCCGTATAGATATGTGTGTGTGTGTGTGTGTGTGTGTGTGTGTGTGTGTGTGTGTGTGTGTGTGTGTGTGTGTGTGTGTGTGTGTGTGTGTGTGTGTCCGTATACGCTGATATCTCATGATCTACTCGACCGATTTTAACGGGAGAGTGATCATTTTTTTAGATTTTGCTTCCATAATTGGGGTCAATATTCTATTTTTGTAAAATTTAATTTTTTTTTTTTTTTATAGCCATTTTTTAATTTTCAAAATTTTTTTTTTCAATTTTTTTAATATTTAGAACAAATATTGTTTATATATCATGAATTCTCTGTATGTAGGATAAAATTATCTACAATTTAAAAAAAAAAAAGTCGGTAGCTATATTTCGTCATAAGTTATTGATGAAAACGTAATTTTTTGTAAATAGGTTATATTTCGAAATTAAAAAAAGATATTAATATGAATATTTTTTTGGTTATAAAGAATATTAAGTACTATAACTTACTAAATTTTTAGGTTTTCTATTCATTATTTTTTGGGAAAAAAAATAATTTATAAAAAAAAGTGATTTTTGTTGTTGTTCAATAACTATAGTAAAATTGGCTTAATCACTTTGAAATTCTTTGTAGGGGTAGCTTTTGTATACCAATCGAGTGAGTTCTTTGGGCAAAAGGATTGATCCATAAATTTCGAAGATATTTGAGGTTAAAATTTTTTTCAATTTTTTTTTTTAAATCGTAATTTCTCGAGAACGGGTCTATGTATCTAAATGGGGTGGGTAGCATTCGAAAGAGAATTAAATTACCTATATTTTCTAAAAAAAATTAATTCTCTAGCGATCACGGTTCTTTTGTTATTAACAAAAACGTAAAAATTGAAAAATGAAAAAAATGAGTTTTATATGTTCAACTATTACAAGAGTAAAATTGTCTTATTCGCTTCAAAATTCATTGTAGAGGTATATTATTGATAGTTCTCGGATGAGTTCTTTTGGCAAAATGATTGGTTCATAAATTTCAGAGATATTTGAGGTTAAAATTTTTCTAGACATTTTTAAAATGTATTTCTTGAGGATGGCCCTGTGTATCTGAATGGGATGGGTAGTATTTGAAAGAGAATTAAAATATTTATATTTTCTAAAAAGAAAAATTTTTTAGTTATCACGGTTTTTTATTATTAACAAAAATGTAAAACTTGAAAAATTGAAAAATGAAAAAAAGTCTGTCTATCAAATTTTTTAAAATACATCCCCTCACATTATAACAGCCTTTCCACATAACGCATTCAATATAACACATGTAGCTTTTATATATCTTCAGATCGAGTTCGTTGCCCAAAAACATCGGTCCATTACGAAAAAAGATATTTGAGGTAAAAAATTTTTTTAAAAAATTTTCGTATCGCGTTTTCTCAAAAAATACTTGATTTATCGACTTAAAATTTTAACCACTTATTAAATTTATAGAAGACTATATTTGGTTAAAATTTCAGGAGATCTTCATTTGTTTTTTAGAAAAAAATTATTTTAGAAAAAATTTGCGTTTTTGTTGTCGCACGATAACAAGAGCAAAAATTACCCAATCGTCCTGAAATTTGGCACAGATGTAGCTTTTATATATCTTCAGATCAAGTTCGTTGCCCAAAAAAATCGGTTCATTACGAAAAAAGATATAACGCACAGTTTAAGCTGAATCCGGACCCATAACCCTCTCCTAGTTAGTCTAACCGTACAAGATAAAGTATTAAATTTTAAATATTAGAAGTGAAAATTAATTAAAGGGATCAATAAATTAAGTTTGAGGAAGCTACGTGCCAATGAATTGGCAGCGGTTTTTTAATTTTTTTTTTCATTTCCATTAACTTTTTTATTTGTTCATTTAACTTCTTTGTCTCTTCTAATTTGGCTTTCTTCTCCTTACATTTTTCTTCTTTGAGTTTCTTTGTTTCTTCTCTTTTTCTTTTTCTTTCATCTACTTGTTTTTGTCGAATTTTTTTTTCCTCTAAAAGTTTTATGCGATTATTTTGCCACTCTTCTGATGTTAAAATTTGAATTTCTTTTTTCTTTTTGGTTTTACCTTTTACAGTAATTTTCGGGTATGCTAGAATTTCTTGAATAATATTTTCCTTCTGCATATTTTCATTCACATTACAATCATCTAAAAATAGATATTGAATATCAAATTTGATTTATTTGTAAATTACTTTATTATAGACAAAATTAAAATATAAAGAACCTTTACCAGTGTCAGTCATCTCAATATCTTGGTTTCTTATATTATTGAGATCCATATTCTTCAAAACATTATCAAATTTTTCACTGGATTTTTGGAAGAGTTTGATGATTGCACAAGTATGAGATGTATTTGCATTGTCGAAGTTGCTATTAACTATAAAACATATATTATTATTACACTATTAATTAACAGTCATTTAAATTATTATTTACAATCAAATATTATATACCATTAAAAGAACTGAGGTCAAGCGGAGTATCAGATGTTTCATTAGTACGTAAAGATTCACTTCCTGTATGATGGGCATCAATAGCATAATTATTAAAACTACGTTTTGTATTATGATATAATAACTCATCCATAGCATTGTCATCACAGGCAGGGATTTCATTATATATCTCATCACAAGAGATATCTTCATCATTCGAATGAATGCCACTGTCATCATTTGTATTTTTTATTTGATGAATAAAAGCATTATCTGTAACAAAGTAAAAATATGAATAATGAAATTAATCAAATTAATAGTATATTTTGTAAATCATTACTTTTTAATACACAAACCTATTTCTGTGCTTACATCTAGTTTACCTAGAGTCGGTTCAGAATATAATGAACGAGCTTGAGGTTCTACTGGTGTTTTCTCATGAACTGGTACTGAGGAAGGTACTTTATCATCTATTTGATTGTCATTAAACGTTTTGTTTAATAAATCACTCTCATAAATATCATATATAAAATCATCTGAAAAATAAATATATGTACATAACTTATATAAACATAAATATTAAAGTGGGTTATAAAAATGAAAACTTGAAAATTTTTTAAAATAAAAATATTTTTCAAATACGTAACCAACCTTTTAAGAAATCCATGGCTTGAGCATCGACTACGTTTTCATCTAAATTAAGAACATTATCGACATTTTCCTCTTCTAAAACTATAATATAATCCAATAGGATATCATTATTTTCATTGTTATCTTGTAAAGTCAACAATGAATTCTCTTCAAGGAATTCATCATTCATCTCTATCTCAAATTCTCCTGCCTGATCATCATTTTCATTCTTATTTTCTGAAGTCAACAATAAATTCTCTTCATCAAATTCATCAATAATCTCTGTCTCAAATTCTCCTGCTTGTTCAACAGAAATGACGTCCAAATAAATACTTTGTACACTAGTGATATTCTCTCCTAAATAAAAAATAATCAATTATATTATGCACAATACAAATTATTTGAAATTTATTCTATTATCTATTAGTAAATAAAAGATGTACCAGAAAGTCTTTTAGATTCAAGCCAATATTCAAATAATCCTTGATTTTCACTGTTTGGATATTTTTAATTCCTTGTTTGCAACAGCCTGCTGAAAATCTAAGAGCGTATCTGGAGACAAGCGACTTTCAAAATAATCCAGATGCTTTTGAGACTCATCTTCTTGATTTTTTGATGGTGCAGATGTATTTTCTTTTTGTTGACATTCAGATAGTGAGTTGCCGGCAGCTTTTCTTGTTTTTTTGACATTTTTATTCAAAATATTATAGTTTACAGCATCTGCAGAAAAAGCTAAAAGACCACATGTTCTAAATCCATTCTTAATAATACTGGATAAATTTGTCATTGAATCCAGAGTATTTTTAAGAACTGTAGCAAAGTTCTCTCTTCTCAATTGTTGGGCATGATCCGCATGATCCATGCGCCACTTATCTACTTCTTTTTTCCATGTCTGTTTCATAGGATGAAATACTGCCACATCAAGTGGTTGTAATATGTGAGTGGCATTGGGATAGAGCGCTATCAACTCAATCTTCTTATCTTTGCAGAACTTTGCCAACTCTAATGTTAGGTGTGACGAGTGACCATCTACAAACAATACTACTGGAAACACAATTTTGTTTTTTATCAACCATGGATAAAATTGATTAGAAATATATTTAAAAAAGCTATCTGCAGTCATCCACCCCTTCTCTGTATTTCCAGCAATCCATCAACTGGGTAGGTTGGTGATAATATTTGCTGGTATGCGTTCGTACCAGAAAAGAAGAAAAGGTGGTAACATAATACCACTAGCACTCACTGTGAATAGCACAGTTATACTTTCTTTTTCGCTGCCAGCTACCACTTTATACACAGCTTTGCTACCTTTGCGAGCTAACACTTTGTCACCTTTAGGACATAATAAAAATGCACTTTCATCTAGATTAAAAACTCGAGATGAGTCAATGTTTATTAAATTAAGTTTTGTCAAATAATTTTCCACTTCACCAAACCATTTTCTTAACTCTTCTCGAGTAGCTGAAACTCGGCTTGTAGTCAAATTTTGAGCAACTCTGGTTTTTATTGCTGGATGCCGTTTACAAAAACTTTCCCACCAATATCTTCCTGGCTTGTTGTTTTTAAAAGGAGTTTTCTTTTCCAACTGTTTCACTAACTTTTGAACACGTTCCAACACAGTACTCTTTGTTACTGGAAAACCATGATCACTGCAGAAGAGGATCCAGTCTAATATTAATGATTCTTTTTCATAACTTAAGTATGTTGCCCGTCCTTTTACTGCTTCAATTAGCACCATCTCTCGCAATTTGGTGTAAAGGGTACTTCTTGGTATCTTAAAATCTTTGGCAACTTGCCCGATAGATGAGCGATTTTGAATGGCATCAATAGCATTATAAACGTCCTCTTGACAATACTTCTTTACACTGACATCCTCCTTCTTCTTTTTCTGTTTGCTCATTGTATAAGTATCTCTATATGCCTGTACATGTAAAAAAAAAAAATCAATATTTATCATAAGCATCATGTCTTTCGTTTTAAAATTAGTTTTGAGGCTAGTGACTAATTGGATAGACGATTATTTAAAATAGAATGCGTTTTATAAATATTGATATATTATACTTTACTTACAGTTTTGTGAAAAAAAGATATCCCAATCGAAATAAGTTGACAGTGAGCAGTCAGGCAAGATGAACGTTTTACTGGTTGTAGTAGGTGCTATGGGATAAAGCGTTTTGCTTTTGCTCCGATTTTTGCCGCAGAACATTGTTTAAACCGACATTCGATACATTTCCAGGCCCTCCGAATTCGAATAGTTCGAATAAATCATTTGCGAAGTTGCTAACAGTGTTCCGGACGCTCCGGTAGTACAACGGTACAAGTATTAGAACCAGAATTTGAAAGGACATTTGCGCGATTGCCCAATAGATGGCAGGCGTTCATTTAATAGGAACGAAAAATTTTAATAGATTTTTAAGTACCGATACATGGCCACATAAAATTTTAATAAAAAATGTATGTAAATCAAGTTTCTATTACTTTTAACGTGTTTACAAACCTAATATATTACCGTAGAAACTTCAACAAAAATAAAAAATGTTTTAGCAAATTTTTTATTGTCTTACCACGAAAGGCACTTTTCTTAGTCTCCGCTTAGAAATTCGTCGAAACAAAGCTCTATTTTCTAGATTTTAAACACATTATATAATATCAATTCTTTTCGTACAAACAATTTTATGCATAAGAAATAGTAAGTTATCTTAATTGAAGTTATTTTCTGCGCTAAAAGCTTTTAAATCGAGAAATTCTCTGTCGGTGGTAGGGTTGCCACCTTTTCAAGAAAAAAATAACGTATTTTTATTTTCCCCACGTAAAAAGAAAACGTACATTGATATAAAAAACCGTACATACGTACTTCATGTACTGCAAGTGATTTAACTTTCGTTAAAAACTTCCCATACTAGGTATAAGTTTATAATCTGATGCTAAGGATTAGAAACAATGCTTGTAGGCTATGCAGTGCTAAATTTTTCTATTAAGTATTTTTTAAATTGTATTACATTTAAATTATTTACAAGAAAACTAGTAGGCGTGGACGCGAGTTCTACGCGTGTACGGGAGCGCGTCAGACATGCATTCATGGCAAAATAATTATTTGAATAATTCTTAACCCCAAGTAGGCGGGGAAAGCGAGTACTAAGTACTACGCGTATACGGGAGCGCATCGGACGTGCATAAATGGCAAAATAATTATTTAAATAATTCTTAACCCCAAGTAGGCGGGGGAAGCGAGTACTACGCGTATACGGGAGCGCATCGGATATGCATAAATGGCAAAATAATTATTTAAATAATTCTTAACCCCAAATAGGCGGGGGATGCGAGTTCCACGCGTACGCGGGAGCGCGTCAGACGTGTGTACATGGCAAAATAATTATTTTAATAATTCTTAACCCCAAATAGGCGGGGGATGCGAGGTCTACGCGTATACGGGGGCGCGGCAGACGTGTATACATAGCAAAATCATTATTTTAATAATTCTTAAGTCCAAGTAGGCGGGGGATACGAGTTCTACGCGCATACAGGAGCGCGTCAGACGTGCATATATGACAAAATAATTATTTGAATAATTCTTAACCACAAACTGGCGGGGGATGCAAGTTCCACTCGTATACGGGAGCGCATCAGACGTGCATACATGGCAAAATAATTATTTTAATTTTTTTTTTTTCTTAAGGGAATCGATGAAATAATGAGTACACAAGATAATTTAATTCATTCTGTGCAACGTTTCGGTAATACAATTATTACCTTTATCAAGCACATATTATTTGGTGTAGTCAAGGGTATAAAGTATGGAATAATTATAAGCACAAGTATTGATCTCCAGTCCTTTATTATTATTTTAATAATTCTTAACCCCAAGTAGACGGGGGATATGAGTTCTACGCATATACAGGAGCGCGTCAGACGTGCATACATGGCAAAATAATTATTTGAATAATTCTTAACCCCAAACAGGCGGGGGATGCAAGTTCCACTCGTATACGGGAGCGCATCAGACGTGCATATATGGCAAAATAATTATTTGAATAATTCTTAACCCCAAGTAGGCGGAGGAAGCGAGTTCTACGCGTATACGGGAGCGCGTCGGACGTGCATACATGACAAAATAATTACTTAAATAATTCTTAACCCCAAGTAGGCGGGAGATGCGAGTTGTTAGACTTGTACAAAACGATTTTAAAACGTTTACACAGTACGAATTAAAGTATGAAATTTTAAATATTGGAAGTGAAAATTAATGATTGAGGAAGCTACGTGCCAATTAATTAACAGCGGTTTTTTGACTTGAATACACGTCTGACACGCTCCCGTATACGCGTCGAACTCGCGCCGCCGCCTGCTTGGGGTAAAGAATAATTAAAATAATTATTTTGCCATGTATACAGTTCTGACGCGCTCTCGTATACGCGTGGAACTCGCCACCCCCACCTGCTTAGGGTTCAGAATTATTAAAATAATTATTTTGCCATGTATGCACGTCTAACGCGCTCCCGTATACGCGTAGAACTCGCATCCCCCGCCTGTTTGGAGTTGAGAATTATTCAAAATTTTAGTTTGCCATGTATGCACATCTGACGCGCTCCCGAATATGCGTAGATCTCGCATCCCCCGC
Organism: Torymus aiolomorphi; assembly: GCA_036365515.1. NCBI lineage: Eukaryota > Metazoa > Arthropoda > Insecta > Hymenoptera > Torymidae > Torymus > Torymus aiolomorphi. Next base: position 38,730,882 of record CM070876.1, on the reverse strand, counting down.
CTGTTTGGGGTTAAGAATTATTCAAATAATTATTTTGCCATGTATAAAGGTATGACGCTCTCCCATATACGCGTGGAACTCGCATCCCCCGCCTACTTGGGGTTAGGAATTATTTAAATAATTATTTTGCCACGTATACACGTTTGTCGCGCTCCTGTATACACGTAGAACTCGCTTCCCCCGCCTATTTGCGATTAATAATTATTAAAATAATTATTTTGCCATGTATAAACGTCTGACGCTCTCCCATATACGCGTGGAACTCGCATCCCCCGCTTACTTCGGGTTAGGAATTATTTAAATAATTATTTTGCCTTGTATGCACGTCTGACGCGCTCCTGTATACGCGTAAAACTCGCATTCCCCGCCTACGAAATGCCAAGTTGCTCCGTTGCCCGCGCAAACTTTTCTAACAATAAGAAAAAAGGAATGGAAAAGAAGTAAGTATGGTATTATACCTTGAACTCTGAAAATGTTGCAAACTTGTGACGGTATTATACTAAGTATTATACAATAATAGTCGCATGTATGATACCGAGGTACTACACGCGCCCAACCGTGCTAAGACCAGAAAGAGAACGATTTGTTAGAAAAGCTGAAAATAACGTACATATGCGTATGTTATGTTTCTTTAAAAATTTAACGTACATTAGTCCAAAATAACGTACAATACTTTATATTAACGTACGGGTGGCAACCCTAGTCGGTGGCCAACTATTGGTCAGTGGCCAACAATTGGTATTTTTACCTTAATTGACCAAAATATGGCATGGTGTGGTTTGTGCACATAAGAATTATGTACATATTTATTGTGCACTCTTTAGCATTGGTGTATATCTATATCTATGTGTATACTCCAATGCTAAAGTGTGCACAATAAATATGTGCATAATTCTTATGTGCACAAACCACACCATGCCCAAAATATAAACAAAAATTTTTAAGATAGAAAAATCTTCAAAGATTATTTATCACGTTTCAAAACATGTATGCACCAGCTGTGGAAATAGTAAATAAATCAATGAATCAAGAGAGATGGAATTAGCCTAAAAAATGAGTCAAATCAGGTTCTTGTTGGGGCTTTTTATTCATAATTAGGATGAATAGAATTGTTTAATTTGAACGTATAATCGTTATTTGGTGGAAGTTTATTTATGCAACCTGTTTAATGAAGTATATGCCTCGTGAATAAACAAAAATTGAAAAGTTTTGACTAGTGTAGCTGGTAGAGAACCTCGTTAGTAACTTTTGAAGTTGATTAATTTAGTCAACGCTCTGGTATTTCCATGCTTGGATTACTGTGTCGGTATCCTACTTGATTTATCAGATAAACTTTGCACTAAGCTACATCATTACAAAAATACTACCTTACGTTACGCTACAAGGGCCTCAAGATTTGAACATATGATCCCAGTCTATGTAGCTAACGAGGTTCCACAATTTTTCATCCGCCGTGACTATCTACGTCTTATATATGCATACTTGCGTCCATGCCTGTGTCAAATGAACCTAGACCATTTACGGTCAAGTTAGAATGTTGATCCCCGTACTGGATAGGATCCAAGAGATGTTCGCTGCTCGATTTGAATATCAAATCTACGCGGATTGATTGTTTTATGTATTATTATTACTTTTATTTTTAGGTTATGGAGGGTGGGGATAGGTTGTTCTACAATATTTTTGCCGAAAGCTAAAAATACCGAATATATAATACCGACAGTTAAGTTTGTCGAACAGATAAAATTGCAGAAAAGAATTTTCACAGAACGGGTTAAAACCGACAGTTAAAAATGCCGAAAATTATATTCTGTTAATATTTTGGTTATTGCGTGTGTATCCCGTTAAAAAATGTATATTCGGCATTCTTATCTTTAGCTTCTTAATTTTCGGCATAAATATCTTCGGCATTTTAGAATTTCGATCTTTTGTTTTTTCGGCGTACTTACCGTCGGTATTTGTTCTTTTCGGTGTTCGACATTTCTTTGTTTTTAACCTTTCGGCATTTTTAGCTTTCGCCAAAAATATTGTAAAACAACCTATTCCCACCCATTTATAATTCGTTTTTTTGTTTTGTTTTTATTTGCTTATAGCGTTATTTTTATTATTGCAACGCCGACAAAAAAAGCACAAAAACCCTGACTTCATGTGAAATATCCCATATATACACACACACACACACACACACACGCACACTTTTTTTTCTTTTCTCTCCAGTCTTAGTTTATTTTTAATCTTGTTGTATTATTTTATACTTTCTTTGTAATCTGGCGGCTCTTTACACTATGTATGTACCAGCTATGCCTGGAGGACCTTAAGTCTCTAGTTTAAATAAACAGTATCTATCTATCTATCTATCTATCTATATATAGATAGATAGATAGATAGATAGATAGATAGATAGATAGATAGATATTCCATACGTGGGAGTGTGATGTAAAATTTTGATAGAAATTTCTTACCCATAACTTTTTTGCATTAATAATTAATGTAATGGAACAATAAATTAAATTTGAGGAAGCTAAGTGCCGATGAATTGGCATTTTTTCTTTTAAATAGAACTGGTTTTTATCATATGGCAAAAGAACGATAGCTGCGATTTTATAGAAGGTGCTCTAGCATCAAACTTTTAGTACTTATTGCACAAACATTTTTGTAAATCTATAAAATATTTTTGCAACGTAAATGTAAATGTTCTCGAGTTGAGTTTTTGAAATATTACTGCAGAAGTATGGAAATGAATTTCTCCGTATAAATCTCCATTTTATTGAAGAAAAAATTGCTGAAACTGTAGACTCCACAGTTAACTTATTAGAGCTCACCCTTCGACGAGGAGGGATGATTACTTGCTAGGGCACTTGACCATTCAGCTCGTAAGCGCGGTGCCACCTCGTCAGCGTTTCAAAAGCCTCCCGTTCCCTCCGCCGGTAAAAAACCAACCAAGTCGCCGTTACCAAGCGCCGGTTCTGCAGCGCGCCTTTTTACCAGCCACAGCTATACTATCCACGAGCCTGTTATCTACTTGACGCGCGTCTATTATACATACGGATCCACAGGGATAAGACTCGCGGCGTCATCGCGCTATAAATAACCCGCGGGCGGGCGGCCATAGGCGCAGCCTCCTCGAAAACAAACAGGCGATCGCCGCCGCGGCCGATCGGCGATCGATGAGCAGGCGCGGGCTCGAGGCAGCCGCTCCTACGCGCCTGCGCGCTGGTTCAGCCCGCGGCACGTGGGCCCGCTCGCGCGGCTCGCGCGGCTCGCACGGCTCGCGCCACAGTCCACACGCAAGACACAATACGCGCGCGCCGGAAAAACACGTCTCGGCGGCGGGCGGCGCGCGCGGGGCGCGGAGGAGCGCAGCGGCGGCGGCGCTGCCGCGACGAAGACAACACGGGCAGTCGGCGCGCAGCGCGAGCAGCGAGCCAGCGTGTGTGCCTCCGCGCGCAGAGAGAGCACGACAGCCGACGGCGCACGCGCGCGGCCCCCGGCAGTGCACCCGCGGAGCCTCGCCCGCGCGCAGGCAGAGCCAGCACCCACGGAGCGCGAGCGGGCCCCGCCGGGGCAGCGGAGCCAGCGCGGCAGCGCGCGGATGGACGGGCCCGAGTGCCGGCTGATCAGCGACGCCTGCGTGTCTATGCGCGTGTGCTTCGACTCGCTGTGCTTCTCGGCGCCGCAGCAGCGGCTCGCCGACGAGGAGGAGGAGCAGCAGCCGCAGGCCCAGCAGAGCCAGCCGCAGCCGCAGCAGCGGCAAATGGGCCAGCGCAGCGGCGGAGCCGAGGCCGCCGACAGCGAGGGCGACATGGCGGAGCTGCAGGAGCTGCTGCGCGCGCGGGACGAGCGCATCGAGGAGCTGGAGGAGCAGCTGCGCCAGCGCGACGAGGAGATCCAGGAGCTGCGCAGCCACCTGGACAAGTTCCTCAGCGTGCTGCCCTTCAAGTCGCCGCTGACGCCCACGAAGCCGCGGCCGCGCAAGCACCGCGCGCAGGGCATCTCGGCGGAGCCGCCCCTGCAGGAGCTCGCGCCGCTGGTCCAGGTCGACAAGAGCGACAGGTTGGTGCCACCGGTAACACTCCCCCGTCGTCTGCGCCCTCCGCGCGTCGTCTGTAGTGCGTGCGCGGTACCTGTCGAGCTGCCGCTGCTGGTGCCGCTGCTGGTGCCGCTGAGCTGTGGCGAGCGCACCTTCGCCCCACCACCGGCGCAGCGGCGGCGGCCGGCCCCTCGCTCTGGCGGCTGGCCACGTGCCTGCCCGCGCGCGCCGCTCGTCATCCGCGCGACCCTTTAACCTTTCCTCGCGCGTTTCCTCTACCGGTAGTGCCCCGGGTGTGCCCGAGCTCTAGGTGCACCCATCTCGCGTTATTCGAGCTTTCGCGTTTCGCAAAACGAGCCACTTGAAAATATGAGAAACTGAATCGAAAATTTCAATAAATAGGCTTAATTTGAATATCGGGAACTGCTCGTCAAATCTGTTTAACATTACAAGTGGCATTGTAATCGCTCTAAGTGATAAGGATCACCTAATTTTTTAAGTATTCCGTTAAGCCTTTGAGTATAATGATTAATTATATATTCATCCGAAAAATCCCCCTTATTGTTGAAATGACATTTGGACGGAACTGCATGTAACAATTTATTTTCGGATATGATCAACTGAAATTCTACATGAAACTGTAAGAACCCATAATGAGAATATTAGAAGTTTAATAAATGATTACGTATAGTCATAAAAAGAGATTGTGAAATAAAGTTTCCGAATACTTAGTCGTTTTGAGTAAACGAGTTAGATGAGTTTCACCACGTTGAGATATCTAGAACCGTTCTTAAGTATAGTATGGGTCCACACATATACGTTACACAGTGAACACATAACCGTTTGTACAAATACTTTCTAAAAATATCATATTTAGATTCCTGCTATGTCAAAGCCGGCTTCTGTAGTGTTACCTCAAAATTTATATATAATGTCTAGAGGAAAAAAACAAAGCATAGCTCAAAAACTATTTCTAATCGTTTTCGATGCTAATATATGCAATTTAATAAATGCTAATTGGAATCATCTGCATGATAGAATTCTACGATTTTGTTCACTTTTTTTGATTTTTAATTGATTTCTAAAACATTTTTTATATTTTATGCTGGCTAAAAGACTTGTTGCAGATGCGTCCGTAATTTGTGTGTTAATATCGATGTAGAAATCAAACTCAATTCGGTTTTTCTATTTATACGCGTAAATGGCCTTATCAACTCATTTTCAGAGATTTATGCAATGATTGTTTCCTTCGGCTGATGTAATACATACTAAAAGGAAAATATTCTATCTTTTACAAATTTAATAATTAGTTTCTAATTATAGTTTTATGATTTGACGTATTATTATTTGATTGCTTTGTGCAGTTTTGCATCGCTTCTAACATTGAAAGTAAAAGGTGAAATTTTTTTTATTTTTTTAAATGAAGGTAAATTTTATATTTTAAAAATTGCTAATATATTTACAAAAAACATATAAAAATTTTTATATTTAACAATAAAATGAATATAGTTTGTAAAAGTAACAACATAACATAAAATTTACAAGAGACTGCATAAACTCGTAAATAATGTTTAGAACCACTGATGTCTTCACTTTGCTAATCAAAATAGATATTTAACTACCTATACTGTTCCTACTAAAGTATTCAAGGAATTCTCTAGTTGTAATACACACTGACCTATTTATATTTGTTTATAAATACTTAAAAAATATAGATAATTTATTTCAAATAAATATTTTTTCTTTTGTGCAAATATTGAATAAGATTTAAAGAATAAATAAAGGGTTTGGATAGCAATCTGTAATGAATTATCTTATTATGATACTTGTTCAAAAAACTGTACAAAATTTATGATAATGTAAATAAAACAATTGTATCTTCTAATTATTTTCAAATGTGGTTCAATTACACCACGTGTGAGTTAAATAAAATTATTTTATTAACAATATACATATAATAAGTATATATTCAGTAAAAATAAAGTTTTATAAAACGAATGCACTGTGCCTATGAAATATTTAAATACGTTTACGAAAATATGCATTGTTTGTATCAGGACACAGAAAGCTTATCACGATTGATTTAGAAGCAGATATGTCTTATAATCTATACATTTTATCACTGTTACAAGTTCGCAACGTTACGGTACACTGAAGCGAAATCGAAATAAGTTTTGAAAAGTCTATATGATGTTACATATAAGTTGATAATAAATTCAGACTTACTTGAGGAGTCGTCTTGGCACATTACGCAGGCACATAAAAAAATAAAAGTGTGTCGTCCAACGAGTCGAATCATCGTATTCTTATGTATCATGAGCTGCTAAACTCAAATATACGCCTTCAGTGGTGCTCTATCACTTGAACATTTTTAGATACCTCTAGATAAGAAAATTTTGAGATATATTTTCACTTTTAGGTCAAAACATTTTTTTTTCATGATTTATCGTGCTTTAAGTTAATTTTATGAACTATCCAAATACGATTTTTCTCACCCGGAAAATGTTAAATTAAAATTTTTAGCCATTGTATCTGATACAAAAATATATAAGATAATAAAAAAATAAAAAAATAATTTAAATTTTCAATTTAGTATTTATCAAAGAAGAAAAAGCATTTTCACATAATTGAAAATGTTTTTTCAGAGTTACAGGGACGTCAGAGCCATTTTTTCTTCGCGATTTTAATTGCATTTTATAATAATTTATTGATGAAAATGTGAAAATGAAGAAAATCGGACGCGCCAGCCAATCCACTTTATTGTGTCTAGTATAAGTACAAGAAATATATCAACTATCCACTACTAGTAATGTGGTGCTATTAATATTAAATGCATAATTAAAACTAATTTAAAATGTTTGGTGAAATTGTTCAAAAATTGAATGAAACCCATTTTAAACTACATAAAATAATTGAATTTCGATATTTATATAAAAGTAAACCTATCCCTGGTAAAAATTGTCTCTATCGGAAACGGCCAGGAAAATAATAAATAGCTAGTAAAAATAGCTAATTTCTGGGTAGTGATAAAACTATTTTTCCGGTCATATTCTCTATTTAATGGAGATAACACAACCTTAAAATGTTTGTACTAAATTTTTTCTGTAATCTGATCATGTATTTAAAGCCAAATATTAAAAAAGATAGCTAACCAAAACGTAAACACGAGTTATTGGTATTTAATTCGTTTATAGTACTGTTTGAGGGGATACAAACGAAAACAATGATTTTTCCGTTTGATTATGTCTCTGTCACTCCTCGCCATAATAGCAAGCCTCTTATTAGCCATTTCCTAACTTAAAAAACCGGACAACTTTAACATCTTTTAAATACTCATAAATAAGCTAATGTAAATTTGTGAAAAAACTTATTCTATTATTCCGTCTATTAAATGGTGACTATCAAAAAAATCGTTTCATCGATGGATATAAATGGCCAAGAAAAGTGTCTGGTTTTTGACGATTATTGGGGAAACTAGCTATTTATTAGGTAAATAATGGAATCGATTTCCACCAAGGATAACGTGATGCATATTATAAACTCAATTTTAAGTAAATAGCTCGACAACCGTATTCTCGCTTAATATCAGTGTTCTAATAGTTTTCAATTGTAAGTATTTTTTGTAAAATTTGCAAACTATAGCCTCTTCCTTTTTTTCTTTTGGGTTATCCATAGCTAGGTGTGTATGTACCCTACTAGCCTCTTCCTGACCATGCGTGCTATTTGCAGTTATTTTTATAAATATTTAAATCTTATTTATATGAAATAAATCTAAGTTATTAGATTTACAAATATGTAAACAATAAATATGCTATAACTTTGGATCTTTATGGTTACTTGTAAAATAACCGACTAATTTTTATGAGAAAAGTTAGTGATAACTGGGATTCATAAAAAAATACCACATCAAAAACTGAAAATAGATACTAGTAAATTTACAAGTACACATTTTAAACACACTCACTGTTGTTTTTATTCATACGTAATCAAAATGCAAGTTTTAAATGTTCAAAATAACCTTTAGCACTGACAATTTTAATTATACATAAAAGCATATAAGTGCATAATAATGCAAAATTTCTTATTGTAAATATTTGATTCGTCTTTCGATTTACAGAGAAACAGGAAACATATTAAGCAACAAAGTTCTATTTCTGCATTGAATAATAAAGATAATTTATATTACTCTAAATCTGCACCGGGTAAATCTTTCTTCAAGGTACTAAGCCTGCGCAAGGAAAGAGACTATGATAAATACATTTATTATGCATTCGATTTTTCATCTTTATTGTAAATAGCATTTATTATTTAATTATTTTCACATTTGGACTATTCCATTATGTCCTGCAATACTTCTTTAAAACCTGTAAAATCACGTACAAAGATATGTGATAAAAATAAGCTTAAAACTAAATAAATATTTTTTTATTTAGAAAAAATTTTCATAAATATACTATATAAAAGTTTACTGTATTGGTTTTTGCTCAGGCGAGCATATTATTAAAATGTTTTTTTTTTCTTTTTTTAAATCGCTATTTTAATGAAATATTTATCATGTATTACTTTTGTTGTAAGTAAAGTAAAAAATAATTTATTTTTAAAGAGCACATTAAAATAAAGTTGTTAAACATCATATTTCATCGTATGGCTTTTTTTCTTTCTAAATGTTTTAAAAATTAAAATAGAATTTTTTAATCTTAAATCTAATTCAGTACACTCGGTTTTGAAGTCATATAAAATTAAGTTCTAATTTTCCATCAGAATCTTTGTAAATCTATTCTTAGATTTTTTTATGCAAATAAAATGCTATTCATAGTTATGTGTCCACCGTAATACGATAGGGCATTTCAAGTTTAGAGTATTAATCGTCGTAAGAGTTGATGTTAAATAAAATTAAATAATCTTTTAAATAGACGGCATCACTTATATTATTGGTATTTATCGAAATGAACCTGGGTAACATTGAAATATGTACATTAAAATATAGGATTTGAAAATGTTTACTATTAAACAGTTTTTTCTTTGAGAAAACAAGAAGTAAGAGAATAAAAAAAGATAAGGCTTTCAAATTTTTGTATTAAATACAAATGAAAAATCTTAAGAGATAACAACTGTTGAAGGTCTATAATACTCCTTTATGCTTGCTATTATCAACTAAATGAATACTAGTTATTCTTTATTACGTCATCTAAATAGTTCTATAATCTTATCACAAAAGGTTATTTTTAACACTAACTAAACGAACAAAAATAAAGAAGCGCAAATAAAATATCAAAAACGCTGTTATGTGCGTTATCGGACCAAGGTGAAATGGACCATCAGTGAAACTATGCAATTTTCGTAACTAGTGGCTAATTTATTTAGTTGTATGTACTCATAAATCAAAAGAATTATAACCGACATTTTTAATTGATGTTTCGGTAAAATATTTAAATACGAAATATAACTATTACATTAATAGGTACTAAACAATCTAGAAGTGATTAGTTCTTATTTAACTAAAAAATACAATCTTAAATATCGAAATACTTGTTGAATATTGGAATCTGAAATCTAAAAATGGATTTTATTCTAAATTATTACAAATAGAGTCTGTATATTTTTTAGCGTCACATTCTTCTAATATATTACACATGGCATACTTTATGGAAGGAAAGTTATAAAAGTAATTTTTTATTATATTATTAATATACTTTAAAAGTGCATAAAACTGTGGTTATGAGATATCGATAAACAGTTAATGACAAGCCTTGGATTTTTATTATACTCTACTTATGCACGTATGACTCATTCTGGATTAAATCACATATCATTTTGACCTTCTTTTCTGGACACCAGTTTAGTTTTAAGTTAAATGAAAAAAAAATATTTATAAATTATTATGAGTGTATTAAGTCTGTGCTTTCTACGACTACTTTAAATCGGTTCTATTTTATTTATTCCTATTTTATTTTGGTATCACTAACATTTATTTTTTGCTGTGAAATCTACGTTCAAAATTATACAAATTAATGTGATCTATTTTCTTAAGTATGTTTGAAACATTTGCTTCGATATATTTCTTTTTTTTTTGAATGTAGGAATACCTCGCAACTGCGATTTTTGCGTATTTATCGTGAGGGACTAATTGCAAAAGTAATGGGTTCAGCAAACTTGTGACTGTGACATGTGACAATAAAGTCTCATGCTGTAAGTTGAAAAATTTAGATTTTTCCCAAAATTGTTGTCAAAAATAAAAATGAGAAATCAAATACGGAAATCCAAATAATATATGTAAGACTTCATACTATTAACCTGATTATTACTCTGTAATGATTTTCAAATTTACAATTTACAAATTTTTTTATAAATTTTAAAACATTTTGAAATTTGTAAAAAAAACATTTTTTATTCTTTGAATATAATAAAAACATGGCCAACAATAATTTTTCTACTATTATTATAGAAAAATAAAGATCACGAAATAACATTAAACTTATTCCGATCGAATCAATAATTTATAAGTATCCATATATTTTGTCGATTTAATACGACAAAAAATATTAGAACAATAATGAATAAACCATTTTCAAATAAATCATTTCTGGAAATCTCAAAAGTAATACACACAAATATCAAAATATTCTCGTCGATAAAAATTAATATAAGTTTAAAAATAGCTTAGTTTTATTAACAATCGTTATGGTTATCATTATCATTATTTGTGTGGTAGGCAACAATTAAACCGGAATTAGTTAAAAGCATTTGTTCGCATCTTGTCAATAGATTGAACAATGAATTTGTTTTTAAATATAAGAGTTCTAATTACTAATAAATCTTGACTTTAATTTATACAGCTTCGAAAGTTAACTATACATTTTAAGTTTCATTGAATTAGAGTTTTACAAACCCAAATTAACGTCAACGTTGCAGTAAACTTTTTAATATTAATAAAGAGTTTTCACTTGTCATAATGGTTGATGACGCTGGTAATCGCATTTTCCGCACCGCAACTGTCAGGCGTGTCAGGTAGCGACACCTGCAGAATAATTCTGATTGTTTTGCGGACTAATTTGCTAGATTTCCGCGCTCACCGCGTTCATCTGCACGTATTCGAGTCTAGTGGAAATACTCACCAAAATTGAGCTCTCTCTCTCTCTCTCTCTCTCTCTCTCTCTCTCTCTCTCTCTCTCTCTCTCTCTCTCTCTCTCTCTCTCTCTCTCTCTCTCTCTCTTTCTGTCTCTATCTATCTCGCAGCGTTGGCAGCTAAAATTCTTCCGTGTGTGAGGCAAATTATATTATTGTAGGTGGTTTCACATTTATGAGTACATAAGAATTAACGCGGTAGCGAGCCGGAAGTGTATTTGGATTCTATGTAACACAAGGCCACGACGCAAGGCGCGGCGCGTCGTATCGCCGCCTCGGAAACACGGAAAGTTTCAATGGATTCGACTAAATTCTCGCAGCGCTAGATCAGTTCTCATTTTTCAACCGCATCTTCCAAAAACTGACATTCCTCGCGGTCATTCGCAATATCTTCATCAAAGGTTTGAATTCTTGAAGAAAAAGTAAGCTGTAATAAGCCACAGAAATATTATTCATCTCCGGTAAAAATCGCAAGAGACACGTTTTACCTAGAACCAGCTCGCGCGTCAACTTTTCCAGCGTCTTTGCATACCGCGGGTAAAAATAGCCCCGAGCGATAAAAATGCGAGGCGCGGGCGTGATGCGGAATGCAGGTAAAAAAGGAGGAGGTAACGAGAAGATGAAACACGCTGTAGATCGGTATTTTAATTCGTAATTGATCCGCGGAGGAGAAACGGAGAAAGATAGAGTGGAGAGGAAGGGAGGGAGATGTGAGAGAGAGGGGGGAGAGAGCGAGAAAAAAGTGACCAGAGTGAACGAGCAGGCGACGTGTGCGCGTGTGACGGGCACAAAGCGAAACGTCTCCTACATAGCGAAACCGGTTTACTCGCGAGGAGCACACCGTTTGCTCATACGCGTGTATGTGTGAGCGTGTATGTAGAGAAGTTCTCTCTCTCGCTCTCTCTCGATGATTGTTTGTTTATGACGTTATCGAGGTGCACCCAGCGCGAGTGGCATGCACTTCCCGGCGCGGGCGAGCGCGCGAGCTCGTATATGCTCGCGAACTCTGTCTGTTTCTTTCTCTCCACGGCTGTTTGCCGGTGGCGACGAGTCGCGTGTAATTTAGCTATTTCTGTCGCGACCCTAAAGCCATCGGCGAGTCATCGCTGCACGCACGCGCGCTTCTGCCGCGACAAATCCTGCGCGAGTGAGCGAGCTTCTCTTGCTCTCCCTCTCTTTCTCTGCGGCGCTTCTGCTAATTTTCGTTTTCTCGCCTTTGCCTGCTGCTTCGGCTCTCTGTCGTTCGCGCATATTTCGCATACTCACATATATAAGTGTACGTGCTCGTTGCAGTATTGTGGCGATAAAGATACCACGTCGTTTCGGTTGCGAGCAGCGCGGGACGTGTAATCGCGCGCGAACGTGCGATAATAACATTATCAGGATGACGATTGCATTTGTGTGCATGGCACTTTATTATTTAATATGAGGATTAACGAGTTATATAGCTTATCGGGATCTAAATTTAAAATATAGCAAAAAATCGACATCGGTGAAAAACCGGTAGCCATGATTGTACTATTCCATGAATTTCTTTCTTTATCTATGATGTATCATACCGATTCTACAATAACAATGTAAAAACAAATTCTAATATATCTCAAAGCAAATTATTTTATTTTATTACTTTTTTTAGCAACCGTTATGTTTATTATTTCAAATTGGTTATTAGAGTTCCAAGCAATATTTGTAATTTTAGATTTGCAAAGTCATCGTCGAAAACGAGGATTATTTAACAAAACAAGTAGATCGAATAGCATCATTATATCAAAGTTTCATATAGCAGAAGTCCATTTATAACAACGTTACTGTTTTTAATTTTTGCAGCTATAATATAAAATCTGATAAAATATATAGTTCCGAATTGCTAAAATTTAACAGAAAATTATTTAAGGTGGTTCGAACAACAAAATTGACGTTAAATATAGTCATTTTTTTTGCCTATTTTTATCGAATTTTATAATATGAGTGATGATGTAATTCAAATTTAAACCAAATTTAATTATTGTTGAACAAGATATCGCCATCTAAAAAAAATAATTCACAAAACTGGAATCTTTTTTATTTTGGTTCCTCCTAGACGAAGCTTTGTGATAGTAATTTTTTGAGTTGTTGTAAAAACATGTTATAATTGTTCGTCGAGGTGTTAGGAAACAAAATACATGGTTTTTGAAAAATGTGTGTGTGTGTGTGTGTGTGTGTGTGTGTGTGTGTGTGTGTGTGTGTGTGTGTGTGTGTGTGTGTTTGTGTGTGTTTGTATGTTTTTGTGGGTGTATGTGTGTGTGTGATGTGTATGTGTGTATGCTTGGATCTCAGATTCTACTTGGTCGATTTTAATCGGACGGGTCTCATTTTTTTGTTTTTTTTTGTGTGATTTCGGGTCAAAATCCGTTTTTTGATTGGGCTGATGCGTTTTTGTTTTATTTCGAATTTTCGGTTTTCTCAAAATTTATTTTTGCTTTTCTTTAGTGATAGGATCGAGATATTATACCTATATTTTCTAAAAAAAAAAATTCTAGCTATCACGGTTCTTTTGTTATTAAAAAAAAGTGTTTTTTTTCAAAGCTTATAATTCCTAAACTAAACGGTCAATTTTTTTATGAAAAATCATGATTATGCAGAATATAGCTATAATCTGTAAAAATTTGAATTCATTCTGTTGGTTAGTTTTTGATTAAATAATTGAAAAATGAAAAAAATGAGTTTTATATGTCCAATGATTACGGAAGTAAAATTGTCTTAATCGATTCAAAATTCCTTGCAGAGGTAGATTATGAATAGCTCTCAGCCGAGTTCTTTGGGCAAAATGATTGGTCCATAAATTTCAAAGATATTTGAGGTTAAAATTTTTTTAACCTTTTTTCAAATTTATATACAATTTTGTATGTGATATAGATAATATGTGTGCTAATTTTCATCACGATTGAACGATTACTTTTTGAGATATTTGATATTGAAAATTTTCGTATTTTACAAAGTCAATTTCTTTGTCGCATGATAACTAGTGAAAAAAAAATGGTTTAATCATGTTGTAATTTTGTGTTAATGTAGACTGTGTATATTTATCATACAAGTCCTTTAGATAAAAGAATCGTCTATTTAAGGTTAATATTTTTTTACGGTTTTTTTCAAAATCGTGATTTTGAAAAATCACATTTCACGTATCAGCTTGAAATTTATAGACTATTTTGTATGCGATATTTATAGAATATTTTGTATGTGATATTTATAGATTATTTTGTTTGCGATATAGGCAATATCTGTGTAAATTTTGATCAAGATCATATGGTTACTTTTTGAGATATTTGATATTTAAAATTATGGTATTTCTGAAAATAACTTTCTTTGTCGCACAATAACTAGAGTAAAATTGTTTTAATTTCTTTGAAAATTTGTAGAGATGTAGAGTTTGTATATTATTTATTATACGAGTTCTTATGGTAAAAGAATTCTTTTATGTATTTCAGAGATATTTGAGATTAAAACTGTTTTATTTCAGAGATATTTGAGATTAAAACTGTTTTATTTCAGAGATATTTGAGCTTAAAACTGTTTTAGTCCTCTTTTCCATTCATAATTTTTCGGGAACGGCTTTATGTATAAACATGAAATTTATAGATAATTTTGTGGGTGGTATAGGCAATATACGGTAAGTGACCGTATTAGTGTGCTCTTAAAGCAGACGACAATCCGTATTAGTGACGCTTTTTAACCAACTATTATTAACAAATAATACATCCAACCGAGTAATTTATGGGATAAATCGTCTTTTTACTGTTTCTTGTAATAGCCATTTATTATTTTTAAGGTTTATTATTTTAGAACCTTTTTCTTACATGGGAAATTCCAATGGGTCTGAAGTTTGCATCGTTGGAATGTAACGAAATAATTTTTTAAGATTGATTAAAGTTATTAAACAATGGAAATTTTATCTAAACCTTCGTTTTAAAGTTAATTTATACTATAAAACACTAAATCTACACGCAAAATTAATATTATTTAATATAAACGTGAAGCAAAATGAATTATTTTTTTTATTTCGTTGGACTCCAACGTTGCAAACTTCAGACCCATAAATTCCAAAAGGAGCACACAAATACGGACAAGCACACTACTAGGGACAAGTACCCTATGTGTGAAATTTCACAAAGAAAATATAATTTGAAATAAAGGTTATTTAGGAATTTTAAAATGTTTTGACGATAATATTACAATCAATTATTTTATTTACTTTATACTTTTATACTTAAAATCAATATAACTTCAACACAAGTTTTGTGTTTTACGCAGCATGAGTTATTATGCGTTCGATCAGATACATTTCATAGTTCTTAGCATACAACGACAATATTAGGTGTTTTGAAATATAAAAAAGGGTAAATTTCATTTAATAATTTAACGTTTTGGTACTTTTGTGTTGGAGTTTTAAACAATTGCGAAACAGGGATTCCAATAACAAATATAATCAAATTTTATTCTTATTCTTACTATTTTCATAAAGTATTAAATTATAAAGTGATTAATAGTTCGTCAAGCATTAGTCAGACCCAAAAGTGTATTCATTCATAAAAGAACTAATGTGATAAATATCGAATTGAATGTAACGGTTTTATTCGGGCTCTGATTGGCCAATTTTCTATAAAATGTAGCTTACTTCACGTTATTTGTTTATAAACTCATGTGAGGTCAAAGTTTAAAATACGCAGCGCCCCGTGTGCGCATTACGCGCACAAAAATCCGCTGGAAATGGTAAAGTATGTTACCTGACAAATATCGTCTCCCTTCCGTGTTTGTTAAAATTGTAATCTTTACGTAATGTTTTTCCTTGGCGGGGTAAATAAAACAATACGAAAAAATAAAAATAATTAAATTTATAAATAGATAATAACATTTGATTACAATTAATAAATCATGAGAATCAATTATCCATATGGACTTATTAGTTTTTCAACTAATTTTGTTTAAATTAGTCTTGTAATATGCAATTGCATTATGCAATTGCAAAATAACTAGAGTCCAAGAAAATTTACTATAAAGGAGGTTATTTTTATTGATTGCGTAAATTATTGGATTCGAACTAAACCTTAATAATTTTTTCCTTTCCCGTCCTCCCTGTCTTTCCTTTACCACTAGGCAGCGGGGCCATTCGCTTCACTATTCAATAATATTATATATATATTTGAGCTGCCATTAGAATCATTACATCTTTACTTATTAATAATTTTCTGTCAGAAAATATTAATTTTTCTTTGACTTTTATATAAATGATTATTGAATAAAAATGTAATACTACTTAAGGATATACTTACCTTTTTATTGAAGAAAATATTTTGATCTAAATTTAATTCGATACTCAAGTCTCGAGTTGAGAGAATAATATTCTTTTATTTAATAAAAATTATTGACGCTTGACTCTGTAATAATAGTGGAATTGATGTGTTGTAAACCGAGTTACTTTTATTTGAAGTAAAACCAATTCTAAAATAATTTACCTATTATTCCTGTATTAATTGTTATTCACAATAAACTGAAAATATACTACCTAAGAATGTCTTTCTACGTCAACGTAATGAGATTTGCACTCAATGAAAAATAAGTTGATTATCGTATTTAGAATACAAAGGAATACAAATGCGTAGAAACTGCAGGACAATAGTTAAGTGATTATTACTTTGCACATTCAGATTATAATGTTGAAAGTCTTTTCATGTTACAATAATAGCTAGTTCGTATATCACTAAAATTGTCTAATAATAGTATTATTTTACTAATTAATTTTCTTTACCCATCAAACAGGAACCTTATTTAATTAAAAAATTTACGAAAAAGAAATATTTAATATGAATTTAAATTTAGAAATCATTTATGAAACTTCTTTCTATAATACATTTTACAAATTTCGAACTTGATAAATCTGAATTAAACATATGTGAGAACTTTCTATACAATATATGTTGTCCCGGAGGTTGACGGAAACCTCCGTGACAATTTATAAATTGAATTATTTCGGTAATTGATAAAAAAGAGGCAAATCAAACTGCTGTACCTAAATACTTTTCATCTGTTCATGGAAAAATTAGAACTTGTTAAAGTCGACCTTTAAAATCTGAAAAAATTCCAGCTAGCAGTACTGAATTTAATGCTTTATATTGTAGAGCTTTTCCAAGATTTACAAGACCAATCTAATGACTTAGTTCAATACTTTCTATTAAACTTATATAACAGAATTTACAAGGGTACTTTACATGGTATTAGCTTAGTTCATACTGTAATTTTGGAAGTTTAGATAAACGACTAACTACGATTTGATAATTGTATACGTCATAAAGTTAATAACAGAATTTACCGACATTTATTTAGTTAATAAACATAAATTTGATGGTTAAACGCACTATACCCTGTAAAAATATTTTTTTTATGTTTAATTGTAATAATATACAGAATTTTAAATTTTATAATTTAAATGAAATCATTGTATTAATATTCTTATTTTAATACCACTCTAACCTCAAAATCATAACTTTAATATGATTATTATAAAATACTGTATGACACTAGTGCGTAAGGTGATTTTTACCGCATTCGACTTTTCTCACTCGCTTCGCTCGTGCGAAAAACGTCTCATGCGGTAAATAATCACTTTACACACCCATATCATAATGTACTATAATTGCTTTTTATCAAAAAAGTTACGTCGCCAATTGATTAAAAAGCTGCTCTGATATGAACTATTGACATTTGTGTACACTGACAGAAAAAATCTGGTAAAAATTCTTATGTTGTCGTGTAAAAATTACCATGTTGGAATCGTAACTCGACCGTATGTCGGATTTTTAGCAGAATTTGCAATACACGTAGGAAAAATTCCAAGTCTAACATGGGAATTTTTTTATAACTGATTTTAAAGAGCGAAAAAAATTATTTCATCTTTTTTTTTAGGAGTGGGGGAGGAGCGAGTATCAGACACATAATTATTATATTTAGACAATACAGTAGTTATTTTTGAATTAAACATGATTAAAGAAAATTTATTAAATAAATTAAAAATTTTTGACGACATCGAGACTCGAACCTGGAACCCTTGGCACGGTAGTCGGGAGCGCTAACCACTTACCTATAAAGACATATGTCCTACAAAATTTTGGAACTTGTATATCCCCAAACGTAAGATATGCGCGCTAATTTTATAACAAATTATGCTTTAACTCGAATAATACTATTCTCTATTTTAGCGTAATTTATTACAAATGTTATATATTAAGAATATTGTTTAAAATTTTATAAATATTACCAATACCTTAAATTAAACAAGCTCATTTATTTATTAATGAATTTGTATTTTCGATATAATAGTTTTTCACAACCTTCCTTAAAAATATTACAAATAAACAATTATTTTAAAAATTGTCTCATCATAAAAAATAAAAAAAAAATAAATAAAAACAAGTATATTGGATTAGAACGGCACATTCAGTTGTTGCGTTTAGCGTTTGTGTTTTGTCTCGATGTTGCCAAGGTGGATTGAGTTTGTTGACATGTATCTGTCTGAATCTTTCCTATTTTGATATTGAAGAGGTCAACTTTTCGTGCACTCGCGGGCTGTTTACGATTGAACGTGTAAATTCTTATTCTAAAACTCTCTCAATTTTTACCATGCTAGCCTGGGAAAATGTACAAAAGATAAAGTTCCATTAGCCACGTGTTAATTTTTACTATGCTGGCATAGGAAGTTTTACTTGTTACATTGGACTTTTTCATATAAAAGATAGTAAATTTTTCGATTTTAAGCAGTTGTGGGCAACTTCCAAGAGCAACATAGGAATTTTTCCCCGGGTTTTTCTGTCAGTGTAATATTACATACTGTGTAGATTTACTTACTGTTATTACTAAAACCTATCATTTTTGTGATTTTTTGTCTCAATTTTCTATTAAACAACATAAAGACCAAATTATTTCCATTTATCTAATAAAATATATTTTGTAACAAAACTTAATTTTAAAATGACAAGTTTTAAGAATAACAGTAAGTGAATCATGGGTCTGAAATTTGTAACGTTGGAGTGCAACGAAATAAAAAAATAATCCGTTTTACTTCAAGTTTATACTAGTTAATGTTAATTTTGCGTGTAGATTTCGTGTTTTATAGTATAAAATAACTTTATAACAAAGATTTACATAAAATTTCCATTGTCTAATAACTTTAATCAATCGTAAAAAATGATTTCGTTGCACTCCAACGATGCGAACTTCAGAGCCATAGTGAATCAATCTAAAAGTTATTCGCGTAGAAGGTTGTAATATTACACAAATATCAATAGTTTTTATAGTTTAGATATAAAAATCTTATCAGCGCAGCTTTTTAATCAATAAGCGACGTAGCTTTTTTGTGAAAAGCGATTAAAACAAGAAGAATATTAAGTGTACTATTTAGAATATTATTTCATCGTATGATTGGAAATATTTATTTTGTTTAGATACGTAAATTTACGTAGAAAATTTTAAATACAAAAAATTACAAAAGCGTAAAACACATGCGCATTATTTAGGCACATATACAAAGGAAAAACTTTTGTTGTAACTTTATTTTTTGATAAGAAAACTTACTATTTTTGACAGTAGCGCTGGGGCACACTCGTCATGTGGGATTTTTACTTTTTAAATAGTAATTTTTATGATTTTGGCAGCAAATTTGACTGTTTGAAATAGTAATTTATATTGACATAAAAAATCATAAAGCTTACTATTTCAAAAAGTAAAATTTGCTGCACAAAATATAAAAATTACGAATTAAAAACTAAAATTTGCTACGAAAATCATAAAAATTGCTATTTAAAAAGTAAAAATATTACTGTTGAAAATAGTAAATTTTCTTATAAGAAAAAATAAAGTTTACGTTTAACTTGACAAGCGATAACCTAATTTGTTTGTCTTTAGTTTTAAGGTAGTAAATGTCGATACATCTACAATAAATGAAATCAATAAACTCTAAAATTAATCTTTGATGAAATAGATTTTTATATATTTTTTAAAACTTATAGCTAAAGGTTTAGACATTCATTAATGTGCTGTATTGTTATAGGAAGTTTGATATTTAGAATCTACATGTTAGAAAGCGTTTTAATGAGAATATCAACGTGCAATCGATAAATGCAACTACTGATAAGCAATGATTTATTAACAATTAAGATTTTGTTAGTTGATGACTTGTGAAATGACTAATTGGTTGTAAATAAGCTTAAAAACGAGCTTCTTAGAATTCAAGTACGTGGTGCTTCAGGAATTCTTTTGAAGCTGTAAATGATTATAAAATAAAATGATCTTTTACAGCGAGGAGGAGAATTGCATCGCGTTTATAATACAATAGCTAAGAGAATTAAAAATAGTCTATTGAATTGTGAAATACACGCACACACACACACATATTAAATAAATTTAAATTATTACATTTTCAATATATTCAACGTTGTTTTACATATATGGTAAAAAGATGACAACACTACAAATGCGAATCATTCCTTCACAAAGTCGTAAATGAAGATCCAAAATAAAAAAAAAAAGATGAATTCTTTTCTTTGCTTTTCTCTGCTATTTCTTTGAACTAATATAATTTTAGAAGAAAATAATACATAGGAAAAATTAAATTCGATTTTGTTATCTTTAATCTTTTTAAAAATTTTTTTATGAAACTTATTATTAATGGAAGGTTTATTAATAATACAGAATGTCATGATTTAAAAGGGGCGTGAAAAGATAAAATTTTTGTGATACTTCTCATATTATAAGGGTTGCTTACAAAATAATAATTGACTTTATGAAAAGTGATATTCCACGGGGTAATTCTCATAAAACGGCATCAAAGTAGAGTTTTCTAATTCTAAAAGCGTATTATTTATTTGCCACGTCTGACAATTAGTTTGGCTTCCAAAAGATCTTAAAGCCGGTCTATTTGCTTTGTTTTTACCCGGAAAAATATACAACTCTTCTCTCGACATCTCAGCCGGGCGCCAGAATCCTGCATCCGGCGCAAATAAGTGCATCCTCAGTAGTGCTGCAGTGCCTGTTAGCGTTTAACACGTCTCTCTCTCTCTCTTTCTCTCTCTCTTTTTCACGACCTTCAACTTTCCGAAGCATCAAACTCCACCTGGAAACATTTCCCCCAGTCGCGCACGCGCCCATTATGCTCGTCGCTCGTAAAGAACCGCCCGTCGTACAACAACTGGAGCTCGATTTCGGGAAAAGCCAACTCCTCCCGCTGATGTGCGTGCGTGTGTGCTCGTACTATAGCCTAATATGCAGTGTCTCGTATAATGCCGCTCGCGGACGGATGGCCCCGCATCTGCTCCGTTTCGAGAAGCGGCGACGACGGTCGTATTATATTCGCGGCGTAGAGCGCGATAATGGCATACGTTATACATATATATATATATATATGTGTGTGTGTAGCGGCGGCGCGAGGTTCATCGCGGGTGAAATCAGCCGCGCGCTTATCTCCGTGCCTCGCGGGGATCTATGTTTATTCCGCCTCGTTCCGCTTTGTGTGCGCGTCTACTTATATATCTCCCACGTATGTTGACTGTCGTTAGATATACGTGTGTGTATCTGCGTGTACATATATACGGTGTTTTCGCGGAAGGGCCTTGACGGTTGAGGCACCTGCCTCGACACGTTTTAACCGCGTTCTCTCATGTGTGTATAAAAGCCCGGTCATTCGAGCGCGCTCGCGGCCGCTAATCAGCGCGTTCGGCATGGCACGCACATGCACGCATATGATGATGGGGAGAGAAGGAGACAGAGAGCGAAAGAGGTCAAAAGGCCCCTTGGCCGACTACGAACCTCGCCTATATCTCCCGCTCGCGGAGAATTCCGGCGAAGAGAGGAGAGCCGCAGAAGACGATGAAATTCGCTCCGTCTCGCTCGCGCTCGCTAGCTATTCCCCGAGATCGTCCCTTTCTATTTCTTTCTGCGCGCCGTCGCCGTCGTCGCGAGCACGCGCGCCTGACGTCACGTATAATTACTTGTTTCGTTCTCTTTGTGCACGAGCGAACGGACTCGCATGGCAGAAGCGGCGCACGTACACAGAGAGAGAGAGAGAGAGAGCGAGCGAGAGCGAGCGAGAGAGTCGTGTCCTCGGGTCCAGGCCGAGCCAGCAGCTCTCCGCGATCGCCTCGCGAGAGAAAGAGCGAGAGGTACAGTGAAAGAGAGAGAGAGAGCTATGTAGCGTGTCGCGAGCGTATGTGTGTGTATGTGTGCGGGCGAGTCGTCGTCGTCGTCGCCGTCGTCGTCGGTGGCAGTGGCGACGACTGCGTGACTGCGCGGCTCTCCGCTCCCGGTCTCTGCGCGCGGCCTCCTCGCTGCTGGCGCTCTCGAGCGCGCGCGCGCGCTGCTTATCTCGACGCCGCTAAAAATAGCCCCTGTCACGGCCAACAGCGATATTTTAAAAAGTTAAAGCCACACTGGTACCGTGGCGCGCGGCGGAGTAACGAGTTCCCCCCACTACGCGCGAGCTCAGAGCCCGGCCGTACGACAACTATACGACGGCACGAACACCGCAGCGCAGCAAGCCCCCGGCCACTTTGTTCAACGCTCGCCGTCGCGTATAAATATATATATGTATAGAACTACTCCACGATTTTCTGCTTTTCTGCCTTTCTCGCTCTTTCTGGCTGTCTTTCCTTCTTTGTCGCTCTGCGCGGCGCGATTTTGAGCGAACGATGCGCAGTCGGACGCTGGCGCCACCTCGTTGAGCGGGCCACCTGCCCGATAACGTTGCGATCTAGCCGGCAGGAGGTTCGCTCGGTAGAGAGCTGAGAGTGCGGGAGCTGTCTTACCTGCGCGCTAAACATCACGCGGTCGATATAGATCGTCTCTTACGACGATATCTGATAGATAGCGTTGCGCGGAAAAATTTGGATTTACTTTCGAATTGCTCCATTTTGTCTACGATTTGGAAACAGAGAACATGGATATAATATTGCATTTGTCAATAGGGGATTATTAAGAACAACATGCTTGCTATTACGATATCGGGCTCGTGTTATACTTTGTTAGTATAATGCGACATATGTCCCATTGACAGAAACCTCATTTTAGGTCGTGAATATTTTTATGGTATGTACATACCGATACGTTTTGTACAAGAAACTGATAATCAATTATTGAAGTAAGAAAGAAGTATTTATAACGAGGACAGGTCGCTTTACAAACAGAATTTCATCTATCGCACAATACGAACATTTTTTCACTCAAACAATTCAAAGCGTTAAAGGAGATTTTTCCCTCTGCGGTACATCAAGTAGGCCATCTATAAAGATATTCTTGCACAAAAGTATATCTGAGCCATGCGATTTCTCCTCTGCACAATGAGTCGGAGATGATACACCGCTCCGGTCTCTCGCTTGCGTGCACGTGCGCTCGCTCATAGGATCTTCTCTTCGCCAATGCATTTGCGGTATTGCGAGAGACGACTTCGCAGTATAATGCAATGCGGTCTTTTACTCCAGCCTCGGGGCGCCGACGTAAAAATCATAACATGTGGAGTGCATGTGTAGAACATGCAAGTCATTTATGATACTGCACACACCGCAAGTATAAGAGTACTCTGTTTAAGTATATGTTAGAGCAACATACTTGAAATAATTTATTTCATATTTTATTTACTGAAGTATTAATAGTTACTTCATGTATGTTAATAATTAATTAAATTATACTATCAAAAGCATTCAAATATAGTTATTTTTAGCTGTGAGAAAATAATATTTTGTACACCCAGTGGACAGTGATTCGCATGGAACGTGCCTCCTCAGTTTTAAAATGCTGGAATCCCATTGGACAATTCCAATGTAAGGTTAATGGTTACACCCGAATTGGCTAATGGGATTGTAGCATTTTGAAACTGAGGGGGCACGTTCCACGCGAATCAATGCCCACTGGGTGTATAATTAAGTTGTATATATGATATATATGAGTAAATTAACTTTCATGTGACCCCAAAATTTAAGTTACTATACTCCAACTCCTGAGAGGGTAAATGATTCTACTAGTGCGCTTTTAGTTACAACGCTGTTTGAGTGATAATTATACTCATGAAAAATTGGAGATCATAAATTAGTTAAATTTCGGTTATTTTATTGTGTTATTCCAACAGATTTAAAGGAAGTAGCATATTTTCTATCAAAACCAAAATTTTACAATTAAAGTGGTTCTATGAGTATAATATATAGGTCACAAATACACACACACACACGCGCGCGCGCGCACGTACGCACAGCATACATAGTAGATAAATTTTCTTATTCCCTTGTAACCATGTGCTTTTCCAGTAGCTTAAATAATAACTTTCTTAAATATTCGATGGATTTACTCGCATATCATTAATCATTAATTAATTATGTATTATTATTATAATTAACGTTTAAGTGGATGTTAAAATGAAGCTTTAAAATTAAACAGAAACAAGTCTAATTAATAGAATAAAACTACAGTTTTTCAAAGTCCACTGTCTTTTCTTAATGATTTTGTTTCTACTGTATTTCGAATAGCTGAAAGAAATGTCGTTACAAATTGGTCACAATATTTTATTAATTAAACTTTTTTCTGTTTAATTTTAAAGCTTCATTTTAACATTCGCTTAAAAGTTTATTGTAATAATAATACATAATTAATTAATGATATACGAATAAATCAATCGAATATTTAAGAAAGTGTTTATTTATGCTACTGGAGAAGCACATGGTTACAAAGGATTAAATTTTTCGGTAATAGAGATACGATGTAGCATCTCTATACTGACTCTGATAAAACCTGAATACTTAATAATCAAAATTACCATGCAAGTACTCATGTGCAAATAGAATTTGAAAAATCTTTCTTGAATATGGCTTTAACAAAATGCTTTCTCGAAGAAAATACTTTTTTTTCATTAGTAACTTCTGCTGATTTAGTAATCATAAATATCTTGAAACTATTATAAACACCTGAAATTTTGTTACAAATTTTAAGCATACAAGAATCGGCATTTTAACTCTTTTTACTAAATAAAAATCAGTAGACAATCTTATTCCCCTTTACTACTACGTAATGTATTACAATTAAATTTACTTAAAAAATGTAGAAAGGAAACAAACTTACTGTAGCACTTCAAGTAACAAGTATCTACATAGATACAGCTATCAAAGCAAAAGGAATACTAACGTGGATATACCTGTTCTACTACTATAACAACGAGATATATAGCTAGTAAAAAGTAGAAATATAAGTCTAAATATAGTGGAAGACTTGTAAAGTATAAGGTAATTACGTTTGTGAGACATTATTATACTACCTATTCCCCAGGTAATTAACTTTACGAATTTTCATACCTGTTGATATTTACTCATCCGAACAATAGCTAGCTATTGCAACAAATACTATCACCTTTTACCGATATATAAATTTGTCTATACTTGTACAAAAGCAGCCCACGGAAAGTAATTTGCTGATCCTTCAAAAGTATTACAATTAGAAAAACATGTTCTTATACACCTAATGCTATACGTGTTAGTACTTTTCCGTAATTTTTATTTTTATATCGTAATTATTAAGAAGTAATAAATATTTTTAAATGAAAATAACATTGGCAATCTTAACGCGAAACATCAAATCAACATTTTTACTAAAAAAATAACTCAAATATTACAATAATTAACTGTATGCAAATTATGTATAAACTAATTTGCATTTTATAGGCTGTCGATGTTCAATTGAAAATAAGTAAACGTAAATTGTTAGTATTTCATCAGTATTTTAATATTATATTTACTATTCTCATGATAACTTTAATACAAATTTAATTAAAAATTTTAAAAAGGTCTATAAAATATTTCTGTATTACTAATACATTTATTTTCTATATAACATATTCATAATATCTGATCGAATATCACTTTTGAATAAATTGTATATGAGAAAGTGTTCCAACCTCTTAACTGAAGGTCTCGACTTCAGCTTTCTTTTTAAATTATGTATGAGCATCCGAACTCAACCGAATAATACTGCAGATGACAAATGCGCCGTAAAAATTAGAGTTAAAATATGTATAAAATGTTTTACATAACTTTATTAAAAACCAATCAATACTTTTAACTTTTATTTTTAGTTTTATGATATGCCATAAAATTTATAAATAATATTGCATATGTGCATATCGTTCTTTTATGATTCCAGATAATAATTGATGCAATAATTCTGTTTCTTCAGTTAGTTTTGTAATATTTACAGACTATAAAAAAAAATCTAAATTGTTTATTATACTAACATTTTATTTTTTCTTGCCAAGTAGCAGTTAAATTTTGAATAGTTCAATAATATTTTCTATTTCCAATAACTATAAATGGTTTTTAGGGTAATTAATTTTGATTTATTCCTGATGTTTTGAGATATAAATATTCCATTTATTTTCGTCCAAACATTTTCAATTGGCATAAAATTCTAGTGTAAAATGTTAGATCGTACTTAGAGTAATGGACACACACACGCGCGCGCGCGCGCACTATTTTGAGTAATTTTTAATATAAATGCGTGTCCATATTTTGTTGAAATTATGTACAACTCATTTTACTAAAGTAGTTAAGAAAATTAAAAATGATATTGAATTTCAAGAAAAGTTTTAAAACCTAGACATAAAAACCTTCGTATTACAAAATGAAAGTGTCGTATCATCAAGGCTCGTAAAACATACCTTGCTTAAACCCGCAAAACATGACTTATCAATCACATTAACATGGAAACTTGCGATCCGTAGTGAATCATTGTCTAACTATTTACCATTTCTTGCACACATATCCTTGTAGGTTTCAGTGGAATCTATTTCAGTGCTTTTTGTATGTTTAAGAGAATTTTAACATAATGCCAAAGAAGCCTATTGTGCGTTGATCATAATTAAATAATGTTATCGTAGAATTGAATAGCGTGTGTATATATATGTGTGTGTGTGTGTGTACGCACACACCTATACTCAAAATAGTTCAAATCTTTTTTGTATAATATCAGCATCACATTTCCTGCAAATAGAATGTTTATAGTTACTTATCCGTCTTGGCTGTAGACTTGTCCAGTATAACTTGCAGCAATTACACCTCGACGTCGTATCGTCTGGTAATGGCGAATTACAAAGCTATTTCAGCTGCCGTAAAAGGTAAAAAGAACTCGACGACGATTCCGATCGCTTTTCCACTTTACTGGAACTCGCTACGCGCGGATACTATACGGCTGTTCACGCAATGTTTTGATGACCAGATGTAACATTTTGAATAAAGCACGCGCATCGTATACAATTGCAGCTCATATTATAGAGTGCGTCTGGCATATATTCGTCGTGGAGCTAATGATATAGAACATTTCTGATGAAATATTTATAGGCGGAGGCATATCGGGATGTAAAAATAAACGCGGAAAGCGATGCCGCGTCGCCTGCATCGCGTCGAAATTTATTTGTTTGTATAATTTCATAGCCCCGCGTGCGTGCGCTCCTCCTCCTATATAGCGGCATCGAGAGTCAATTCTCAAATAATTCGTACTCAAGGCAGAAGGAGCGAGCGAACGCGCGCGCGCGCACGGCATATAAGCAGCAGGCGGACAGATCGAGAAGTCCAATGGCGGCGATGCGATATGTATGCGTGGGCGGCACGTGCGATGCAAACCAAAACATTTTCGCCTTTGACGTCAAGGATCTTCGCGCGAGCACGCGCTCAATGCAATACGCACAAGGCTGTTAAAATTGAGCGTTTGACAAGAGTGACGCCCGCGGGCGCTATATACCGAGCCCCGGCGCTGCTCCCGAAATTTCGCGCTGCTAAACCGCGAGCGGAAAAGTTTCGCGGCCGAAATATCGCTCCAGGGGCTCCCCGTCCGACTTGCTCCACTTGGCCGCGACAAAAAAAAAATAGCTCGCGGCGGACGCGGTACTTACTTACACACTGCGTATGTGCGTGTAGGCAGCGTGTGTGGTTGCGTTATGTAGGGCGACATGTCAGAATTGGCGATCCGCGAGAATCGCTCGTGCGATCCCGAGGTGAAAGGAGGCGCGCGCGATTTTCGCCCGCGCCGCGGGAAAGGGGGAGGGGCGAGGTGCGAGTGCACAGCGAGCCTGACCTTAAAAATAGAAGCACGCGCCTCGTTTTCGGCCCTTCGGCGCCGCCGCGCGGCGTGGCGTGCGTGCGCAAGGAGGTGGTGCGCGCGGCCCGAGGCCTCGTTCGCAGCCGCGAGCGCCTCGAGCCTCCCGCGCGACGAGCCGCCGCGACCAGTCCACCGGCGACTCTTTGGCAACGCGGTCGTGGCGCGCGGACTCGCGCCTTCGTACCGGCCACCTGTCTCCCGCGAGAGCACGTGCCGGCAGATAAAAGCCCAGAGTGACGTGACGCCTCGCCCAGTACCCCGAATACAAGCGCTGTTTGCTTTCTCCCGCCGACCGCCGGTTCGTGTGCGCATCGACTCCGCGTGACGATACATTACGATGAGAGCAATCCTGGGGATAAGGTGCGTCGGCCGGTCGGAGAAAGTTCCACAGTGCGGTGCTCGTGTGTGAGAGGAAGAGAGTGCAAGTGTCGGTGCAATTATTCCTGCTGCCGGGAAGTAAGAAGCGAGTCGGGCGCTTTTCGGCCGGCGAGGGAAAGTTTCGAGGAGAGACACGAGGGAAGCGATCGAACATGGACTCGATCCGCGACCTGAAGCGACTGCTGTACGAGCGCACGGAGGCCCTGCGCCAGCGGGACGAGACCGTGGAGATGCTGGAGCGCATGCTCGCGGAGCGCGACGCCAAGATCCGATACCTGCAGAACGAGATCGACAAATTCCGACAGGTCGTCGACCACGGGGTGCTGCTGTCCGGGCCGCTCAATCCCACGCAGCGGTTGAAACGGCAGGCTATATCGGCCGAACCATCGCGTACCGATTATTCCAAGCCCATCCCGAAGTACAGCAAGCCCCAAAGGTAGAGCTTCGAAAATTCGTCGGGAAACGATATGGTTATAGCGGAACATTTAATGAGGGTTATTTTCGTGATGTATATGCGATTACTGTTTGCACTTCTAAACTGATTTTCACTATTTTTATTAGCTGCGTCTTGACACAGGAACAATTTACTATAAAAGCTTTTTTATTACAATTATCAAGTTTTTTTATGAATCCTACAACGATTTATAATAGAAAATATTCTCTGTGTACACTTTCATGAACTTCTAGAGATATCGTTATCATTAATTTAACGATAATCTCTACATCGCTGAGATATTTCTCTCACCTTGTGATTTAATCGAACAATTTAATTTTAGAATGCATACGACTGATAACTTAAACTTATTTAAACGTCAAACGTTAAGCATTAAAAATAAAAGCTTGCTTTAATGAAAAGTTCTCGTAAAATTTTCACTTTTTATATTATTTAAATAAAAAAGTCTCGCGTCGTTTTGAAACATTTTTTAGTTCAGTTTTTTTTTATGCTAGAATTTTACTTGTCCGAATGCTAATTGCAATAATTTGCAAAACGTAAATATTATCATTTTAGATATACATTTATTATATAATATAAATGTTTAAACAATGTAGACATTTCAAGTACATTTGCCGCATTACTAACAAAACTTATATAAAAATTCTATTCAAAATATAAAAAAGAAACCCATTTAAAAAATGGATTCTATTTACGGATGGTTCTACGATTCAGTGACGCATATCAAACATGTGAGTACTACAAAGACGAATCAATGGGTATTTGAATAGAAACTTTTTACGAGTGATCACAATGCCTAAATGATAAATAAGTGACACCGTTAAAAGTGTGCGGTTGAGCCTTGCGTAATTCGTAACGAGAGACTCGTACTTTCTCATCACGTCAGGATCGTTATCAATGGACGTGACGGTAATTTATTTCGGCATTTATTTGGAAGTTTTTATGGGCCTTAATAATAATGTGATTTAATAACTTCTGCAGTTTTGTTTTTCAAACTCATAAAAATGTTATTATAAGATAATTTACATTACAATTTTTTTTAAATAAAAAAAAAGAAAACAATTTTTATTATAATACTTATTTAATATAAACATTATTAAAAAAACTTATTGCATATTTAAAATCATTATGAAATTTGATTAAAAAAGTGGAAAAAATAGTGAAAATTATTTCTTATAATAGTAGGTTTAAATACTACTACTGTCACACAAGAATAAGAAATAATTAGTATCTGAAGGTCTTGAAAATCTTAACAAGTAATTATTGATTGTATTATGATCGTCCTTCCGTCAAATTCGATGTCTATTAAATTGAGTGTTTTCTTCCTTATTACTCAATTCATTTATAAGTAACACAAACTATTGAGTTAATTTAGTTAAGTATTGAAATAATTTCTTTTCTCTAACTAATAAAAATTAAATTATGTGATAATAAATTTTCTTATCTCATTTTACACTCTTTTTCAAACAAACATTTACAAAACGAAAATTTAAATATTTATAACGACATAAAATATAACATACAAATAATATATTTAAAAGTTTTATTCACATTTATTCAATAATGAAAGTATTATGAAGCGGTAAATGTTAGTTAACAATACTAACAGAAAATTATTACATTATTTATGTTATTTAAAAATTTCATTAACAAAATAGTTCTCCCTGCGATGAAAAGATTACGTAATTAAAACTAATGTGAATTATGGTCAAAATATTAAATACACGTACACACGTATCTCGTATGCGTAATCAGCATGCGAATGTGAACGTGCATACAAATAAACTCCGTTATTCTATTTTTAACTCAATGAAACCAATAGATATCGTTAATGGTGAAAAAATAACTCTAAAACTCTTTAGCATGATGACGGTTTTTTACTGTTCGTATATAAGATGAATACCATTAAGAATGTCGATTCTCCCAATAAAATATAAACGTTTAGGTAATGATATCTCAAAATCGACTTAGTTTATTGTAAAGTAATAAACTTTTTGTTTTTTTAAAGGTCTCGTGAACTGATCAAGGCTGCTATCCTCGACAATGATTTCATGAAGAATTTGGAAATGACACAAATCCGTGAAATCGTCGACTGTATGTATCCGGTATCTTTTCTTGCTGGTTCTACAATTATTCGAGAAGGAGATGTCGGCTCGATTGTTTTTGTTATGGAAGGTGAGTTTATAATTTATTTTGCAGTTATTGTCACCTATGTAACAATGATGGGAGAGATTAATGATTATTACCGTTTTATAATCTAATATTTTAAAGTTGTTTTGTTTATATCGTCAGTAATTCATTAAAACTTGATTATCTACTTATGTAACAAACATATTTATGCTACGTAGAACTATAAATTAAATTTTTTTTGCACATACTATTTAAAAAAATATCGTATGCAACACGTGCGTACGATTTTACACACGAGTAGCGATCGAATGCGCGAGGGGCCAGCGTAGCGTATATGTGTGAAATCGAATTTTACGCACTTGTTGCATAATACACTATTTTCGTAAAGAGCGTAGCCAAAATTGATTACCATAAGTTTGCCAGGGGCTATTGGATATTCACATACTTTTTACCATGCTGGCATTACATTTTTGCTTATCAGGTTAACATTATTTATATGTTTCTAGATTAGTCAACAATATTAATTAAATCGCTTAGGGGGGTGTGGAATACCGACCTCTATTATGCGACCTACCGTACCGGCCGGATAGCAGTAATTCGTTATAACTCGATTATTACTATGATTAACGACTTATCCAAATTCGCTTGCCCTCCGTAATGTAATTACCCATAATTCTGTAAAGTTTTGAGTCAAAATTTTACGGATACCTTTAAAATTTCGTCATTGTTCGACGAATAGACAATTTTATGCGCTCTTTCTGATATGATACATTTTAACTAAATTAATATTAGTAAGTAATCCTTTCATTAACAAAAGTGCAAAAATCTTAATTATCAAAATGAAAAATTATTAAAAATTATTAATTATGTAAAATAAAAATGCATCAACAAAATAAAAAAGGGATTTTTACCCCCTAGAGACAAAAATAAACACACACACACACTCGCGCGCGCGCACATACACACACTCACGCTTGTGTTAATATAAATATTTTTAAAAATTATAGACTCTCTAAGTATATTGCAAATCAATTTAAAAACCCTGCCTATCTTTTTTATTATAATTGTATCCATTCATATCTAGTTGTTTACTATGTTTTTAGAACAGGTTCATTAACATTATCTTCATGAACCTGACGTTAATTAACGGCATTTATAAATAATGCTTTCTACTTCCTTTATACAATACTTTATAATTACCAAAGATTGGTTACTTTGACGTGTCGGGCAAAAAAACTGCAATCCATTTTTAACTATCACTTATGTAAATAAATATAAATATAATAATTGTAAACTGAAAAAAACAGTTTAGTAAAAATTACAAACTGATTTGCAAAAATTATTAGACCGTCTCATTAAACTAGCATAGACTAAAAAAATCTAAAATTATTAATCAAAAATATATATAATTACCATATTATATAGGAAATTTTGTTAGATATATAAGAAAATTTACTATACTATATTGTAATTATTGGTTATTTACAATTAGAGGTAATTTTACGATAGAGTATGGTAATTTTTGCAAAAGTTTTCGTAATTTTTATTAATTGGTTTTCTTAGTGTGAATACAAACGATGGGGTATACAATCCTTGGATATTTTGATTTATTCTAAGCTAAACGTAACTTTGTTACGAGAACTTTATAAATATTTAATGTATTTTAAAATTATCAATTTGTAATTTTTAAATTTTAAAACTTTTATGAAGTTTTAAGTTAGTCACAATTTTTCAAAATGTTCATTTCATTCATTATAATTCATTTAGATTTTATCTAGCGAATCATCGTTCTGAACAATGGTTAATTAAAAAATCAATTGATAAAACTATACGTATATTTAGATGTTTTATCATTGATTTATAAATTACTTTTACTGTATAATCAACTAGGATTAGATTCAGTATTTTAATAATTACAATATATGATACTTCGATCTTTGAACCAATTCTTTTAAGAAAGAACAGCAGAAAAGTTTGAAATTTCCACACACACCACACACCCACACACCGTTGCTTTCTACATCTGAAGACTAGTCGTAAGAACTATTTTTATTTCTAAATATTTAAATAGACACAGAATAACATGTCATGTTTACTGAAATTAGTTTGATATTTTTTTAAACCTTAGCAAAAAATAGATAGTCTAAAAATAGTTTTTTTAAGATTTCCGCTTTGAAAGTGTAAATATTTCTTTTACAATTTTAGATCATTATTTAGCTAATTTAAAAAATTACTTCGGTAGGTACAAAGCTTATTTTCAAAACTTGAACTTGATTTACTCATAATATATGTGATTTTAAAAATAAAAGATAAAATAAAACTTCTTAATTTTTTTAATGAACCGTTATTATTGATTTTAAGATGAATTTATTTTTATAAAAGGTTATTTTATTTTTAGCGTCTAGGCTAAAATTACACATTAGAATAGTGCGCAGCCAGAAATTTTATACCGTAGGTGTTATTGCTTTATAATTTGGATAGGAACACATAAAGCCAAGCTGGAACTCGAATCTTGTGGTCTGGTCAACGTCTTTAGCAGTTTATTTAATAGTTGATTATTTTGGTGTAATAATTACATTTACTTATCTGAGTTTCAAAATTTGTATGTTTTGTATAATAATAATATAGATTTTCAATTCAAAAAGAAAAAGTAACCCATGTTGCTAATTTAATATGAAAAGCTATGCAATAACTCTTACATACTTTACTTATTGGACAGGATCAAATTTGTGCTTTTTTTTTATATACATGTTCCAAATACTTAAATAGTATTTTTCGATACTAGTGCGATAATAGTACTTTTTGATACTAGTACTCGCTTCGCTCGGGCGACAAACTCACTCGTAGAAGAATCATTTTTACCAGCTGTATCGAATTAGATACAAGTGCGAAAAGGAGGTGATTGTAAAAGAGCGAGTGCAGGTACACCTACGCAGGGCATGAGTATCGTATACTATTTTTTGATACTCCATGTACCAAGCTCGATTTAGCACACGTTATGAATTAATTTATCGATGTTATGGGTGTAAAGAGTATACTTCAACTCTTTTTTTTTATTACGGTTAAAAAAATATAGAAAGAACCAAAAGTTATTGCTATTATATAGATTTTCGTCGGTATAAACTT
Organism: Torymus aiolomorphi; assembly: GCA_036365515.1. Classification (NCBI taxonomy): domain Eukaryota; kingdom Metazoa; phylum Arthropoda; class Insecta; order Hymenoptera; family Torymidae; genus Torymus; species Torymus aiolomorphi. Next base: position 38,696,491 of record CM070876.1, on the reverse strand, counting down.
CTTAAGTATACATATTTTCTTTCATCATTCATTGACCGAAGCTCTAGTAATTTTTTCTGACAAATTAAGTTATCCTTTGATGTAGGTAATTTAAAAAGTCGTCAGCCAGACCATGAGCACTGTAGTAACAGTTACAATCTTAATAACTATTTTCGAAGTCCTGTAAATCAACTTTCTCCTTGTGGTTTAAATAATAATCACAGCTCTACACTGCATAGTAATAATAAAGCTATCGCTTACATGGGGTTTTCACGTTATGCATTAAAAAGAAAAATGGAAAGAAATCAACCATCCATTTCACATAAGAACCAATCGAGCGTTATTTCCTCATCAAATCTTCCTGAACCGTATATTTTAAAGAAGTGAACATTGCTCCTTTTGCCGAATATACAGAGTCGGAATTATGAAAACACAAAGCCGTTCGAAAGGATTACAGCTATAGAGCCGGCACAATGGTGTAATATTACAGCATAGCAGGCGAGTGAAAATTTTGATTTAATTTCTTTTTTGAAAGCACGAGCGGGCAGAGCGAGCGCCGGCGGCGGCGCGGGCGCGCGATTACTTAATGCGACAGCATAACAGCGTGATATTGCAAACCGCGCGCAAGAAGTGCTGTCTAGCCGAAGTGACACGAGCTGCAAGAGCAGCAGCTGCGCTGCTGCGCGACCGCATCTTGCGGTTATTGGAATTCGCGCCCTTGGACTCTCTCTCGCTCTTTCGATTTGCTATCTCCTAAGCACATCACTGCGCGATAGACAATGCATTTTGCGTCGCGCTTAAGCGCCACATGCAAAGCGATCGATTGTAAGGATCGGCAAGGTGTGCGAGCCGAGGAACGCGGCAGTGGCTGGCTTTTTTTCCTTTCGGCTGGCGCAGGCTATATCTACTCGTTGCAAGCAACTGCGCGCGCAAACAAAGGTTTCGGCGAAATATCCTTTGGCGGGGCGCAGGCGGCGTCGACCTTGGCTGGAAAATGGAAATTCCGGCATATGTCGAGGAGAGGCGAGAAGGAGAGAGCGCTCGGCGAGACAAAGAGCGCGACGAGCGCCGGCCGCTGAGAACCGCTGGCCTTTCTCCTGCGGACGTACCGGGGCGGGGAGGGAAGGGGCCCCGGCGACGGCGGAGAACCGCCGCGGGCCACCGTACACTCGGTGCGGCAACGGCGAGCAGGCAACAGCCTCGCGTGCGCCAGCTCTCTCTCTCTCTCCCGTTCTCGTCCGTCCTCGTGTGCAGCGCTGCACCGGGTGCAGTGCGCCGCCGCCGCGGTCCAGCGAGTGCGGCCGTGTGCGCGTGCGCGGGTGCTTGTGACCGGGCCATGCCCCGGAGAGCCGGCCAGTGAAGCATGAAAGTGCGGGGCTACCCGGGCCGCGCGGTCCTCGAGGACCCGGAGCTCCTGGCGGACCCGGAGGCCAGCCGCGGCCGCGCCATGGAGCTGCTCTACGAGGCGAGCTGGCGCGAGTGCGGCATCAACTGGGCGGCGGGCCGGCCCAAGGCCCGCTCCAGCGACGACCTCCTCGCCGTCGGCAGCACCAGCAGCAGCAGCAGCAGCCCCGACAGCGCCAGCAGCAGCTCCGGCGAGAGCGACGGCGAGGCCGGCGAGGAGCAGCCGCCGGAGGACGCCGAGCCGCGGCAGGGCGGCTCCTCGGGCTTCGTCATCCCGAGGCCTCGGCTCATCGTGCCGGTGCATACGTACGCGAGGCGCCGGCGCACCGGGGCACCCCAGCCGCTGCGCAGGCGACCGATACGCCCAGGTATAATACGCGCTCTTTCCCTTATCAGCTTTTTCATCTTCAAGCTCTCTCTCTCTCTTTTTCTTGCTCTCACTCCTCGTTGAACTGCTGTGTAGGCATCATATATATATATATATATATACATTACCACTCGCGAGAGTCGTCGACCTACTGCCAAGCCGGAACTTTGCTGCTCCTACTCCTCCACACGTCTCAAAACTCTGTCGCGCGAATATTGTCACCACGGTGACTAATTCCTCGCCTTGGCGTGCTTCTTTTCCTTTTAACATTTCAAAAAAAGATGTCTATGCTCTCTGGTACTTACCAAATTTTATAAAAATGGCTATGATTCACACCATCGTTCCACAGCAAGATCCACTTAAGGAGTGTGAGCTTAAGCTGCGTAAATCTATAATTAGAATGAGCGTTAAAACTGGTTAATTATATTCTTGAAGTTAGCGTTCTTTTATGTTGCAATTCGCTTGCTCTATAGTTAGTAATGGTAGAAGACACAATAAGACATTCGTTTCACCAGAGCTATACTCGCAAGAGCTGTGAAATAATACCGCAATGCCGGTAACGGAAAAGTATTTAATTGGGTTCACCTATGTCGTTCTAGCGATCAATTTTTCCGACAAAACTAGTCGGACTGTCTGGAGTATAAAAAGCAGTAAAACTACCGCTGAAAAAGAACGGAGCATCTGCTCCGCGCTCTTAATAAGCCGCTGTCGCTTGCCTCGACTTACCCTTGACTCTCGAAATTTATTGGAAAGTCAGGCGGCATTAACTTCCCCGAGCGAAATTTCATTCGACGTCGTGCACTCTCCTTTCTAACCTGCGCGGAGCGATATGGCTCTGCTTGCAGCTGCCTCAAGTTTTTCTCCGAAGCCCGGCGCGTGCAGGATGAGCAATTTCCACTCGCGACGACAAAAATTCCACGCACCTTTGCGCTTTATATTATATACGTGTATGAAAACCAGTCGCGTCTTGCTGCGTGATTTAGCCAAGTGCCGTTGTCGTTCAGCCGCCCACTACAGTCGACAGCGCGTAAGATGTCACTCACTCGCAGAGCTCGCTTGTGGGAGGAATTAATAAATAAGCCTGATTGGCGCGACCACGTGCTTGAAATTCTTATTTCGCGAGGGAGACAGATGCGTGCGCGCACGCGCGAAAAAAGAGAAAAACGCCGTTATGACGCGAGCGATCTTGAGCGGAGAAACCCTCCATGATCCGTCTTGACGACGTTTGCGCTGGAAACATTGTCTCGTATATTATTATGTTACAAAACGAGTTGGCTGTAGTGGAATCTTTGCAGATTCTCAGCTTGCAGTGCGCGTGGTTATAGCTCGGCTTCGTTTATCTATACTGGCTTGCTTAGCTAAGTCTGATTACGATTCAAGACGCGAATACACTTTCGGCATTGAAATACTTTGAGTTAATCAAAGTTACAGTCTCTCCGTACGTGCCACATTTTAAGGAAATTAATCACAGCATTATACGTCATCAAAGTTGACAAAATACTTGCACTTTTTAAAGAGGCAAACATAAAATATGCATAACTTTAATTTTTTAATTCAACATGATTGCCATCATAAATAATTTTGAATCAAGGCGCTGATGACATGTCGAGCTGATTCGACAGTTAATTAAAGTTACGGTTTATCGTTATACGTGCTGTATTTTACGAAAATTAATCACCGTTTCATACGTCGTTAAAGTTTAAAATTTCACTAGTGTTTTTTAAAAGGCAAATATAAAGTACCGATTAGGAAAAGCGTTGGCCTCCAGATCACAAATTCTGCTCATATTTTGAGATATATAGTTTTGAAAATCAAAAATAAACAAAGCTACACGGCCTAACACTTTGATAAAGTCGATTTGTCAACATTTTTAGTGCTACCTGTAGAAAACTCATTCATTAATTATGCCAATTCATAGTTTGAAAAGCAAGATGCGTTGAGAAATAACAAAAATTTGTTGGTCTGTATTGGTATAATATTTTCAGTCACTTGCGTTGCCCACATTGAAATTATCATAGCTTTGGACAAAATTAAAATTTCTATCTATCGAAAAGTAAATGAAAGCTTGGTTTCTCTAGTTTCATTTTCGAAACTTTATCTCAGACTTTCCTAGACTAAAAGATGGAGGTTTCGAGCAGAGCTGGCTAGTTTTTACGAGTTTTTCACAAGTAGCACTAAAATATCAATAAATTGTCTTTGTCGAAGCGGCAGACCGTGCGACTGAAGCTTTCTTTATTTTTTGGTATACGAAACTATAGTGAGCGTGGCTGTATTTGTACTTTTTTATGCGAATAGAGACGCGAATTTCGTATTCTTAGTCAAGTCATTATTCTCACCAAGTACAGTTTATACATTATATGCTTATAGATACAATTGCATATAGAAAAATGAGGGCTTTATGAATAAACTTTGTTGATATCTTTAATAATATTTTAATAAATGAGATATTGACTACAATGAGTATTGCTAATCGGTAATAGATAAAAATTGTCATATACATGATAAAATATTTCAAATTAGTTTAGTCTTTCACAAATGTAACGGTTTAATATTCTTTTTATAAGTATTTTTATAAATATGAAGAATAATTAAAAAAAAATTAAAAAACATTGATTCTAGTTATTGTTTTATAATAATATTGTTTAACATTCAATATTCAGTCACCACCGTAAATGAAATTCATTTGGATGGTATGTATCTTAATTCACGTATATTTTATAATTATCCTAATTTATGCACTACCTTATTATAAATTTCAGAGTTGCATTTATAATCTACGTTTATAATCTTTTTCTTACCGATCTTATGATTTCTTTATATATTTAATTCATAAAGTATAAATACTACATTTCAAACATGAGAAGTAAGATTTATTTCTTCTCTTAATGTAAAAGAATGATTAACTATGAAATATTTTAAAAATCTACTTTACGATTACATCAATATCATCTTAAAATATATGTTAGCGAGTAAAAAGAGGAAACAATATATGGGAGATACTATCAATTTAGGGACACTTTAATTGTGCTCAAAATGCTAATGAGTACTACGAGGCACGAAACGTATTCAGTTCAGGGTCAATGAGAAAAAGTTCCGTGCCGCCTGACCCAAGGATGTTGCTATACACGCTCGCTCAGTTGGAGGCGGTTGCAATAATTCGGCTTCCGAATATACGCGTTCGCGCCAACCGGCGTGTACCTATATATATTCCGTCAAAAGTCCCGCTCCGAAAGCAAATCCTGGAACAACAACTTTCTCCGGAAACGCACTTACGGTCGTTGATTGTTGTACTCGCTGCAGCCATTCTTGTCGACATTGCAAACCAAATAACTTGTTTCAGTGTTTAGAAACGAATTAATGAACTGTAAACAAATGCGGCGCGCTCGGCGCGTTTTGAAAGTGTTTTGCTTAGCAGATACCTACGTCCGAACATTTTTTTATCAACAACATTATTCTTTCGTCCATTGTGACATTTCTGAGGGTCTATAAAGAAATAAACAAAAATATTTAATTTTAATTTTTAAAGATAATGTAAAAAAAATCTTCATTTGCAAATTAAAATTATTGTAATTTGTGTATTTGCATGCTTTTCCGATGCTCAACTTTCAACTATTATAACTTTTGAAAGAATCAAGACCTTTTGATTTAAAAAAAGGAAATGAAAAGACATTCTCTCTAGTTTTATTTTCAGTATTCAAAAGTATAGGAAGAGGTCAAGGGTAAATAGCTAGATTTGAAAAAATGCTTTACTTTGATATATTCTTTAAAAATTTTTACTGAAAGAAATATGTTACTAAAATACTAACCGCGAACACCGCGCACGCACGCACGCACGCACGCACGCGCACACGCGCACACGCGCACACACACACACACACACACACACACACACACACACACACACACACACACGCACAATTAACTTTATATTATATATTAACTATATATTATAGTTTTATTCTAAAAAAAATTAAAATAGAAAAGCACATACAATAAGTATTACTGTTATTTATATTACAGTAATTTTCTTTCCCATACTCTTTGGGTGCATGCCTATACCAACACTGTTAAAAATTTTGAAGTTTTATTCAGAATTTATCTTAAATTTCAGAAAATTTTTAACAGTGAATGTGTACCTTGGATGATATATAGAAGTTAATTTCATAACATTTTATTTATTTGAATCCTTCTATTACGTATCCCTTATAAACGTTTAACGTTTATAAGAGAAATAATGCGTGAAAATTCAGTGCTACTTCCTTTTTTACAAATCTTACATTATGTGTTTCTTTCTCTTGCGATACACATTCCCAGCCTGAACAATATACGATTGTTTTTAACTCTCAATTAGTTGCCTTATTTACCTACTCGTAGGAAATTCATTGCACTCATTCTCTTGTTATTATGCATTACGCGGAAAATTGAAGCAACTGTTTTTTTGTTGTTTCGTTTCAAGCCGAAAAAGCATACATTTATATTTTAAGATGAATTTGGAAAACCAGCAGAAAATTCTGCTCGTGTAATGACTTGCAACAATCCAAGAATAAAACAGGGAAATTTTATCTAAAAATAAAAAATTCTATTCACAATGGTATAGCTACGTTCTAAACTCATCGCTGTCAAAGTTCAACTATACATGAAAACCTTTACTGGTATACTAGGCAAATGCAAGCCAACTGCTATAGCATACTCCGAACACTTGGCGCTCCACCTCTTCTATCGTGTGCGGTTTTCTCGCGCTCTTTCTCCTGCACACAGTCGTGCGCGCGAACAACGAAAAATGCGCTCACGGGCGCGCGCACTATACCTGCTTGCGCAATGCGAGCACGCCACCAGCGCGTTCCAGGAGAACTGGACGTGATTCTAAGCCGATTCACACTTTTATCCTTCGCTTGGCACGCGCCACCGATGACTCGATGCGCTGTAAAGTTCTTTTCTTCAAATCACCGGCCACTCGGGTCGTTTCACAGGAGAGAAAACTGGTTACTATATGAATACAGCTGTCGCTGGTTTTAAGAACGGGCTATATGAAAATTCAAAAGAAGTTATAAAACCATATTTTGCATATTTGCTCATTATAATATAACGTACATTCGTTTTTCTACTTGTTGAATTGAAAGACTTAATAAGTCTTAGAGGAAACACACGATTTAAACAAGAGAACAGAATAACAGTAATATTTGTATAATAAATATTGTTATTAGTAATGTACACGCTTATACTTCTGTCATCAAAAATATTTTTATTCGTTTGAATCTTCGTTGATGGTACTGCCTTGCACTTTGTGCTAACAGCACCCGCGAATTCCACCTAAAAGGAATTAAAATCATGTCAAAGATGTCTTGGACGCGATCGCAGTCACCGCGGAAGAAAAACAAAGCGCGTACGTATATAAAAATACAGTTCGATTGAGTTAATAACAAACGGAGGCGAAAGCGCGTTACAGTGCAGTACGCGCAGCGCGTTTTCACTGCTGCGCGGCACTCGCGGGAGAACAGTGTTCTGGCTCGGTGGCTCGTTCTATAGCGGCATCTTGAATCTTCAATTTACAACACATCCGCCGCGCGGGCGCGCATGCGCCCCATTAACTCACCTAAATAACCGTCAATTACTTTCATTGCCCCTCCCGGCTCCGATTAGATAACTTTTTCTCCGCGGGCTTTCCTTCACTTTCCTCTACTCGCGCTCGTTTCCAACGGCTGCAGCGGCGATAATATACCTAGCCCGTTAATTATTTAAATTTCCGCCGTTTCGCGCAAACGTTTGCGCAATCAGTTGCGCGCAACTGTATGACCATGTCATATTTGCTAACACTTACACGCCGATGCAGCGATATTTTGTAACCATTAGTCATCGCGAGATTTTCTCGTGGTCAGTGACGGGAACGAGGCATTATATATCAACGACCGCTAATAAATTGTTTGCCTCGTTGCCGAGAGGGTATCAAAAGTCGTAAAAATACTTCAGAAGTAGGACGAAACCTCACTAAAGCTCCTCGTGTTTTTAACATTGTGATTCATTTGAAGACCAAGGTTGATTTTTGTAATTTCAAGCATTCATCCTTTCTTGCTTGTTAGAAACGCGTTTTCTACGTTTAATAAAAATTTTGATTGCTTGAAAATGTCGTTACTTTCTGCGGAAAAGTGAAACACAGTTAAAAAATAACATTCATATACCTCTATTTGTCTTTATAGTGCTGAATAATAACTTCAATTCGTCCAGTACATTTTAAGCTCATTCCATGAATGTTAAAACGTGATTGCTTCTTTAAATAGTATTTAAGCAATTATTCGCATGCATTATGAAGGCAGAGTAGCTTACATTTGTGCATTTACAATAGAAAGTTGTCGTAAATGAAAATCAGAACTGTTAAAAGTTTTGAAAGTTGCAATCCAAACCAGTTTGAACAATTATATTTAATTTCACATTTACAATATGCCATATCCAAGCAGTCTTTAGGTTAAATAAGGAACTAAATTATATTTGAATAAAATAAATTTTTTAAAGAATAATAATTGTTTTAAATTAACTTAGCACTCATCTACAAGTGTAAATAAAAAAATTTTATTGCAGAAAATGTTTTTGCAATATACGCGACTGCATGCAAATGTTGTAAGACGGATATCATATGAAGATAGACAAGACTTACAATTTTAAAATATTTATTATGGCGCGTGAATTCAATTTTTTGATGAAAACAGGTTAAGAATATATGTAAATGACAACTAACAATAAGTAACTATAGCATAATGCTGTGTAACAATTGAATATAAAATAATACGCTTATATCACACGGAATTCACATGGGAAGGCATAATTAAATAATAGGTAGAAAGTAACAATGGAATACTAACTCGAAGGAAAGAAGTTAATAGTACTTGTTATTAGGTCAAGTGATTTACTTAAAAAGGAAATGCGTATTAACAATCTTTGAATATTCTAAAAACGTTTGAAAAGTGTAACTGAACCATAACTTCAATTTTAGTCGTTGCGTACGTCTGCAGTAACATTTAACTATGTTTTTTCGTGCAAAAGCTTGTATGTTTATAGTATATATCAAAGTTTTTGTTCTAGTTTGTTTAAAGAACTAAGTCACATTTTTGAGAATTTCACGCCACATGTTTAAAAAATTTATTTAGCATAAAATCTTAAAAGAAGCGTTATTTATAATATTTAATATAGTATTGCGTACTTCCAAACTTAGTATTAAAACTAAACAATTAAAAAATTTGAAAAAATTCAATTTTTTCATTATATCTAGAACATTATGAAAATGTTCACAGCAAGATAAGACCGTTAATTTTATATCCTGTATATTCTGTGAAGGTAGTTGTTGAGCACCTCGGAAATCATGTCTGAAGAGGTCTAATAAACCAAAACCAGTTTGGGAGGCCTCGAACGCCTAAAATGCTGTTCCTGTACATACATTTATGCAGACAACTGCAAGGCAACATTTACTCTCATGTAAATATACAGCATAAGTTAAAATTAAAAGGATTTCGAATATCATTTAATACATTCCCATGTTGTTAAAATTTTATTTTCAGAAATTATTTTGAAATATATTTTTACTTTAGATCTTAATTCTCGTTTAAAGAAAATATCCCTGCATTAAAATAAGAAATTCACTTAGGAAGAATATTTTATAGAGTAGTTAGAAATTCCGTTTCTCATCATAATAAAAGCAATGTGGAAATGTTATAAAACAATTTCTTTGATCATAGGATAAAATAGGTGGTTTTTGAAGCCATATTTTTTTTTAAGTTTATACATAATTACGTTTGAGGTTTGTTATAAATTTTCTTTTTTTTTTTAGTTAAATACAATGACTTGTTTATAAACTTCACGAAATATTACAAAATAAATAGTCTTTTGTATTTTTAATTATTGTACTATATAATATGCCTTAATTAGGATATTACCATTACGAATCAGCATTATTATGCGTACGTAATGTGGCTTGATTCTGCAAGAAAGTATTAAAGATGTAATCAAACAACTCCCCATTCGAAAGTACAAATGAAAGGATTACAATGATTATTTATTTTGAAATCAGTAAAATAGTGATAGCAAAGTGCGTATTAAGCAATCGAAGGGCGATTAGTATTGAAGCGCTTACTCGATAAGTCATCAACCGTTATAGAAACGAAATGCGAGAGCACAGTAAGAGCGAAGAGTCCCGCGGGCAGCGTATAACAGCGCGCGCAGTAGAAAAACGGTGTCGTGCTACTTAGGTTCAGGCGCCGCTCGATCGTAACATTGTTTTTCATTGATAAGTAAGTACGCGGCTTCGCTCATCGATGACTGGCTGTCAGCATCAGCGTCGAGCGCTCTAGAGCGAAGCGACGCCAACGTCGATCATAATTATACGGTGCGACAATGGCGATGTATGAAAATGCACTGTGGGCCTTTTCTCATGTGAACTTGTCATTTGGTTTTGCAGAGGGAAAGGTGGAGGTGTCAAGGGACGGTAAATACCTGAGCACCCTGTCAGCAGGTAAGGTGCTAGGCGAGTTGGCCATCCTCTACAACTGCAAGAGAACGGCGACGATCACCGCGGCGACGGACTGTCAGCTCTGGGCGATAGACCGACAATGTTTCCAGACGATCATGATGAGGACCGGCCTCTCGAGGCAGGCCGAGTACACGGATTTCTTAAAAAGGTATGCACCGCTCTCCAGTCACCTTGCTCAATAGGATCGAGGAAGTTACGTGCTTTCGCTATAAAAAGAGGCTTGCTATTGACATTGAAAAATAAACTTTTACTTAATAAAGCAGCTTTCAAAGTACTGGCGAAATATCTTGGAGAAAATAAGCCAACTTTTTTGGTTAGCATGTTATAATCAAGTGGAGGCATTTCTACATAGGTTTAACATCGAAATTTAATTAAAACTATTTAAAACTATGATTGTATTTTAAAGCATCTATAATGCAATATTTTCACATGAACAAATAGTTATTCTTCGTCGACATGGCAACATAATCATGGTGTCACGTATTTGATTTAAAAATTGACAAAGAGTTCGCCAACCGTTGGTTAACATTTCTACCAGGATAATTATGCAGAATAAGTATCAATTTTAAATTGGAGTTCCTAAGCTGATTATAACATAATGGTAAATGAATAATAAACAGTCGTAGTTATTTTTTATTTATTTTTTTTTTGTTCTACACACTAACGTATAGGTAATAAATACGCACTTTCTGACAATCATACTTATTGCATTTTAACTTCAATAAATAAGATAGGTTAGTGTTGTTAACCAAAAATTTAAATAGCTCAGCGACATGCAGAGAATAAATAAATGCGAATCGTGCAGTTGAAATATCTTTTTTATGAGACAATGAGACTGACAAAACCATACAAATCATAAAACCCGAATGAATATTAATGAGCGTATATTCCTTTCAGCGTTCCAATTTTCAAAGCGTTGCCCGAGGAGACTTTAATCAAAATTTCTGACGTACTAGAAGAGGTAAGTTTCCTTAATACAGATTGCATCATATATTCCAATTTATTCTCCTTTTGTTGTAACATATCGTCTTTTTCACATTTCAAAACATGATTTTAAATGTAAATTTACATAAGCTAAAGAGTCTGTATCAGCGGCCAACATACATATACGTGAAGAAAAAATAGCGTACGCGAAAAGAAAAAGAAAAATTTCCGATCAGATATAGCGTGCACGAAGAAAATGTAGCGTACGCGGAAAGGCATGGGAAATTTTTCGCCTACGCTAGAAGGACGATACTTATTTTTCTCACGCCCGCTAAAAAGCTTAAATATATAAGTATATGTATATAGTACATTACGCAATGAAGGCGCAAAATGGGTGATTCACGCCCTCGCTTCGCTCGGGTGACAATAGCGACAAGGGCGTCTCCTAGTGCCCGTGTTGCATATACTATTTTTTTTTAACCTCGGAGCGGGAAATTCGATTTTGATGCAAAGTACTCACTTAGCGCCCTAGGGCGGGAATCGGGTACTTTGCGCCCGCTAAACAGGCATCGAAAGTGGAATTTTGCGCCCCGAGGTTCAAAAACGTCATTTTTGAGCCTCTCCCAGAGTCTCTTTTTTGAGTGTCTACCATGGAAACGATTATTATTTCTTTAGTCAAGGGTTGCCGCTAGACTAAACAAATAAAACCCCCTCTCAAAAAAAATTTTTTACGTGTCTGTTAGTGGACTCCCTCGTGGTAGAAGATGACGAATGTTTATTTTTGCGTGTCTGTAAGCTTTTACGCGTATATAAGTTATTAACGTGTCTGTAAGTGCGGGCCAGCCCTTCGCGAAGTTGTTCGGAAAATTTACGGGTCCTAACTTCACTGCAGAAAATGTGCGATATCAGTAGAAATCAAAGTGTGCCAGTGATCTTTCTACCGAAAAAGAACGCCGACAGAAAAATCATCTAATCGCGTACGCGAATAATTCAACTTTAGCGGACACTTTAGCGCGAATAAAATAAGCAGCGTCCTTACGCTACATTTTCTTCGCGCACGTTATATCTGGTCGGAAAATTTTTCTTTTTCTTTTCGCATACGCTATATTTTCTTCGCGTGCGCTACGTCGGCCACCGAGACCGACTAAAAAACTGCGTTCAGTTTCACATTTTTTTTTTAATTTTTATTATTTGACACTGAAACATTTTTATTTTTCCCGTTATACCATTCTATAATTATAAAATATAAAAAAAAAATCAACATCTTGGAATGCATATCGAAACATTTTTTACGATTATAAGAAATATGAAAATTTTCTTATTTTTTATAACCGCAAAAAATTTAACGAGGCAAGCTGCAAACAAAACCGACGTATGTTTGAATGTTTTATATAAGATCTATGCAAAAAACTGAACGGATTTTGTCTCGCCTCTTATCACAGTGCACGATATGTCAGGCGAAATGAAGACTCAGACTTGTATATATCCTATTTCTTTTCTCTTTCCTCTCTGGCTCGCCCGTAGACTTTTTACAACAATGGTGACTACATCGTGCGTCAAGGCGCGCGGGGCGATACGTTCTTCATCATTAGTCGAGGTCAGGTGAAAGTGACCATCAAACAGCCTGACACCACGGACGAGAAGTTCATTAGAACACTGAACAAGGGCGATTTCTTCGGCGAGAAGGCTCTCCAGGGGTACGCCCTGTTTTTTCTTTCTTCTATAACAATAAGAAAGTAATATAAAGCGGGTATGATTTCTAATTCTAAAATTGTTCTACAGTGACGATCTCAGAACGGCGAACATTATAGCGGACGATCCGGACGGCGTGAGTTGTTTGGTGATCGACAGGGAGACTTTCAATCAACTGATATCATCCCTGGACGAGATCCGCATGCGCTACAAGGATGAGCTAGTCGTACGCAGAAGGTGAGAAGTAACGAGTCGATCGCGCGCGAGATCATGACTGACTTTCACCGCGACATTAGCGCGTTAAGTTCAAACGCCGATATTTTATACTGTGTACCAATTTTCCAATCCTCACCTAACCTAACCTAACTGTGTTTCATGTCTAACTAAAGGATGGGGGCATAAGCGAAGCTAAATAACGTAAGTTTTACGAGACTTTTTTCTCGAGCACGGATAGAACGCACATGTACCGCTCAATAGTTGGGTTGTCATTTTATTCGTTAAAATGAGTTATCACTATTTCTTTTCTTTTTGCTCGATTCTATGAATTTCTAGTAATATGAAGATTAAAGAGGGACGGTAAATAATGATGATTAATCGATTTAGTCGATCGAGCTATTGAGCGGTAGTCTGATTGTTAAATTGTTGTGGCATGCTGAGTCGATGTAATGTAACCATATACGGTAACTAGCTTTAGTATTCTCGATATTTGCATACCCCAAAGCCACAAGCTGCAGTTATCTGCACTGGCATATCTGAACTTTTGAGAATCACTAATCGTGCGCTTGGGCTCGGCAGGCTGAACGAGGAGTTCCGGGATCTGCGGCTGCAGGATATGCGCTCGCTGGCGACTCTCGGCGTGGGTGGCTTCGGACGGGTGGAGCTGGTGCAGATAGCCGGCGACAACTCGCGCTCGTTTGCCCTAAAGCAGATGAAGAAGGCGCAGATCGTGGAGACGCGGCAGCAGCAGCACATCATGTCGGAGAAGCGGATAATGGGCGAGGCCGACTGCGATTTCATCGTCAAGCTCTTCAAGACGTTCAAGGACCGCAAGTACCTCTACATGCTGATGGAGGCCTGCCTTGGGGGCGAACTCTGGACGGTGCTGAGGGACAAGGGCCACTTCGACGATCCGACCACGCGCTTCTACACGGCCTGCGTCGTCGAGGCCTTCGACTATCTTCACTCGCGCAACATCATCTACAGGGATCTCAAGCCTGAAAATCTGCTTCTCGACAGTCAAGGGTATAGAGAAATATTCAGTTTTTTAATATTAAACGCGCTACGCTAACATAAATCAGGGATATTTTTTTTTAAATAGACTGGCCCATTTTTAAAATGTCTCGTCCAAGTAAAATTTTTTTTTGACGTTATTTAAACTCATATCCGACTTTTCTCAGTAGAACTTGTCAAGTAATCAAGCTTTCAACAGTTTCAAAACTTTTTCAGGAAAAATGTTTTAAATATAAAGCCTCGCGAGACTTCCGCGTAAAATATGCAAAGAGTAGAGGAGTTATTTATATCTTATTCAAGTGATTTATTCCTCTATCCGTTGAGAAGTTGGGAGCTAATGTGTTTTGACCAATATTATTCTTATCTTCTACGATATGTACAATGTTATGTCAAATTTCTTCTTAATTTCAATTTCTATACTTAACTATACTAGGGGAGTGTACTACATTCGGGTCACAAATTCCGACGAAGACTGTAGACTCTGGGGTATCGTTTTTTAAGTCAAACTTGAAAAATGCTGCAATAGTAGATCGCAAAACTATAGTCCAGCACAAGCTTACTTAAAATTTTGATAATTTTCCTTTTTCAAAATTCAAAAATATTGAATCATTCCAAAAATACGATAGCTTAAAGTTGAATGAACAAAAATATACAATAACTCGAGTATCTCGAAGCATTACAGTCTGAGCCAATTGCGTGACCCGAAGGGTAAGTACACTCCCGTAGTTCGTGCGCTGAAAAGCTTGATTTATTTTTGATAAATTCTTTTGTATACAAATACTTATTAAAAGATATGTAATAAGATATTTTGAAAATTTGGCTTTTAGGTATGTAAAACTCGTAGACTTTGGTTTTGCCAAGCGACTGGAGCATGGCAGAAAGACGTGGACGTTCTGCGGTACACCGGAATACGTAGCCCCAGAAGTGATACTGAACAGGGGCCACGATATCAGTGCTGACTACTGGTCTCTCGGCGTGCTCATGTTTGAACTGCTCACTGGAACTCCTCCATTTACGGGAGCCGATCCAATGAAAACATACAACATTATTTTGAAGGGAATCGATGCCATCGAGTTTCCGAGAACGATAACGCGAAACGCTACCGTTCTAATAAAGAAGCTCTGCAGGTAATTTCAGTGAAATGTCCGTCAATTAACATTTGGCCTATTGAGTAAACGTTATTAATGATTATTAACTATTTTTTCAGAGACAACCCAGCTGAACGTCTTGGTTACCAAAAAGGAGGCATCAGTGAAATTCAAAAGCACAAGTATATAAAATATTCTATAATTATATTTCATTACTAAGATAATGAAATTAATAATGGAAAATGTTTTTTAAGGCATATTTTTAAAAATTATGAAATACTTTTAGGTGGTTCGATGGATTTAATTGGGAAGGCCTGCGAGCGAGGACATTAGAGCCTCCAATAATGCCAAAAGTCCTGAGTCCTATGGACACAACTAACTTTGATGAATATCCGCCAGATTCGGATCCGCCACCACCGGACGACATATCTGGATGGGACAATGATTTTTAACATCAGGGATTCGACGAAAAGCCTCACGGCTCTCTAAAAATGTATTTTTTTATTCGTCTCCAGCGCATCCGCGGGGCGGAGAAATAATATTTTTATAATTGACGATATTGACCTCTGGAATAAGGTCAGACCTTTCTAGACTTGCGGTATGTTTTAAAGCATTGTTCTGAAATAACCTCATTTTTGATAATTTATTTGTCGAAGATCTCAAAATGAGAATTTCTGGAAACATGTTATTGTTTGCTACTGTCGGTTATTTGTAGGAACAAATTATTAAATTTTACATTAAAGCGTATTACGAAGCGCATAATGTTGTTGCGTATAGTAATTTTTAATAGGAACCAAGGAATGAGTCTATAATAACAATTATGGGTCTCATAATGCTGTGACAGTGACCGGTCAGTTACAGAATCTTTAAAAATTCGTTGATAATTTTTAATATCGGAAAGTTTACACTGGTAAATGCTTAAACATTGTTTCCTAAAAGTTTATATTTTAAATTTGTATGTTATGATTCAAGTCACACTGTACGAATGATAGTCCCGATGTTAGAGTGTATCTGAACGAAACAAATTGCTCACTCGATTAGGTTTTTACATGTTGCGAGACGTATGCCAGTACGCCAAGTGCCATTACTGTACACGTTTTGTAAATCAAAGATGCAGTTGACGCGCGTACACGTAAGATATAAACGGCTTAAAAAATTCTCTTGCCATTCGTGTTGCAATTTACTATAAACTTGTCAAAGGCGGTCTTCATTTAGCAATTGTGCTTCGTACATAGATCGTTTGAATTAATATTGTTGTTTGATTCGTTTTATAGTTTATTACGATAATTCTATTTTGAAAACTTTTGCAAAAAGTGAATCATGTAAATAATGTTTAGAATTATGCAGAAATAAAGCATCTGATATATATCAATATTAAAATAAATTTTATTAATATTACGGAATTTTAACGTTTACTCTATTCTCAAAAAATACCTGTAATATGTAGATCTGAAAACATTTTTTTAATAAGGTGAAATGTATTTCAAATGACAAATACAAATAAAAAAACGCAATTCGATACATTTGTGATATAATCTTTCTAATTTTAATGCCGTAACAAAAAACTGTTTTGTTTAATCATTTTATGACGATGCTATTATAATTTGTTTATATATAAAATTAAAGGAATTGTAAAAAATTGTATTTTTAATTACACATAAATATATGAAGTTTAATAAAAAAGAATGTATATCAATATTTATTTTCAACGATGTTATTTTGTGAATATTTGAAAAAATCAAAAGGTAGCTTTTTTTAGTTTTAATACTAAAATTTTAGCTTGGTTAGTCTGAAAATTATTATTATTCCACACTTGACCATATTGGCCACCTTTCGCCCCTGAAAATCGGAGAAAAAGGTGTATATATCTCCCGCAAATCTCATTTGCGGGGCGAAAGTAAAAATTGATATTTTTTTTTTACAATTTTTATAATAATACTATTTATTTTGTAATAAATCCATGAAAATCTAGTGTAAAACCAAAAAAAAAAAACGTGTCGGCCCCGCTTTTCAGAGTCCAAAAGTGATCACGGTCGTGTATGGAATAATAGTAGATTTTCTTACAAGGGGGGAAAATGGAACTTTCGCAGGCACGTGATATGACGACCGAGGCGAAGCCGAGGTCGTCATATCACGTGCATGCAGGAGTTCCATTTAACCCCCGCGTAAGAAATAGTATTTTTCTCTATTCCCGGGCGAAAGTGCGTTAATTAATCAGTCTAGAAAAGTCGAAAACTATCGTCTTTCCTGCGGTGACATCAACTCTGCGCAGCCATGTTTTTACTTTCGCCCCATGCTTTGATAGCGTTAGCGACTTCACGTCGTTCTTGTAGTTTGCAGGTTATATTTTTCAATTTTATTTTACCTGTCGCAACCTGTCGCAATTGGTTTTTCCCGATGCGCGCGTTTATGTGTGTTCGATGCCCGCCCGCCCAACATTTGCTGCAACACGAGCGTAGCGAGTGCTGCTGGTTGGGGCGGGCATCGAAATACATGAACAAGCAGATTGTTACATACTCATGTGAGTCAAGAGAAAGAGGGATAGAGAGATAGATAGATAAATAGATAAATCCTTATTCTGCCTTTTCGGCAAAAATTAGAAAATACATTAAAAGGTATAAAATTATAAATTTCAGTCAATTACAATAGAATACAATAACAATTTAGTTTATTATGTCGTAAAATACATAAGAGATATAAAAGATTTATCAAAAACATAACAATGCAAAAGAAAACTAAAAAGATAATCTTTGAAATAATAAATAAGAGAACATGTGGTAAATAAAATACTTATAAAAATACTTATACGAATATGATAATGTTCCGCCAATAGGCTAAAATAGAGAGAGATAAAGAGAGATAGGGAGAGACAGAGGATATTTCCAAATAAATAAACATGAATTCATAGTAGAGCATCCTTTTTGAGAGCATCACGCTCCCGGTGCGAGACAGTTCCGCGCCGAAGTCGCACACTTTCGTGACTTCCGCGCGGCAAAGTCACAATCCGCTATATCGTATATTATGGGGTTAGACTATTCAAAACATTGTTCACAGAGCTTTCGGTCGCGCGTGAAACAAGTGACGCACGCAGTGGGCAAAAGTGCTTCTTCTTCTAGTGTAAACAAACGGTGAAAACGCGTACTTTCGCCCGAGGAATAGAGAAAAATACTATATGTAACACAGTACGAAAGTAGATTTTTCGCCATATCCTGGCCGAAAGTGCCACATTCCCGCCCGGTTCAAAAACGGGAATGTGGTGTTTTCGGCCCGGGATGGCGAAAAATAGTATACTATTTCTCTTGAGTGGTTACTGCCCTCACGAAAAGATTTTTCCCTCGGGTGATTAACGCACCCTCGTGAACAATCTTGTCGCTCGAGCAGTAAACTCATCTGTGGGAAAAATCTCCTACTTTCGCCCCCTTGTTATATAATGTACTATTTTTGCGCAACGGGCTGAAAGTACTACTTTCGCTCCCGGTTCAGAAACGCGACTGTGGTATTTTCGGCCCGACTATGGTGAGTATACGCACCACGGGAGAAAAATTTTTCAGCCCACATCTCGTGTTTGCTACCCTCGCCTTCGGCGTGGGTGTCAATTTACCCGAGGTATGGACTGTCTTAACTTTTTTTCCTCTCTAGATGCGTAATATACTATAGTAACAAAATAACAGTTGCTGAAAAGGTTACACAGTTTTATGTATCTAGCAATTGGTTTGAAGTTAGTGAAGTATTAGATACCTTCTAAAGAGAAATTTTTTAAAGCAGAGGTATTATTCTCATTAAGTTTAAATAAATATTAACTTTACAATTCAAATATGATTTTTATAATTATTTTAATATTTTAATCTGTCTAAGTATCATTAACAGTTAGAATAACATTAATATTTTTATTACTTTGTAGATGTAAACAAAATAGTAA
The DNA here is from genome assembly GCA_036365515.1 of Torymus aiolomorphi. Classification (NCBI taxonomy): domain Eukaryota; kingdom Metazoa; phylum Arthropoda; class Insecta; order Hymenoptera; family Torymidae; genus Torymus; species Torymus aiolomorphi. Next base: position 38,677,373 of record CM070876.1, on the reverse strand, counting down.
TATTATAATGTTATCTTATAATGTTATGTGTAATGTTATCTTATAATTTTGCTAGTTCATCAAAGAAAAAGCTATTAAAAAAAAAAGAAAAAACAATGAGTTTTCTGCATAGACGATATTTATGTAAATATTAGTTAATGATTTCATATTTTAAGCAGGTTTCTATCGACGTTTTCTAATATGTAAAAAAATTAAATCATTATCTTAATAGATTGTTTGTTTCTAGTCGCTTTGAAGGTTGAATGATTTTTCTGGAAATTCATTATTTTACTTAGTATTGACCTTTCTAAGAATAATCGATTTATACCTATTTATACCTATTTCGTCATTACTATAGACTTTTTCCATCGAATTCTTTCTTCATAGTTAGGTATATAGTTACTACTTATATATTAAGTATGACTTTTTAGACTAAATTATTATAAATTAAGAAATTTTACCGATAATACTTTTAAATATTTTTTGTAAAAAGATATGAAAATCAATAAAATAAAAAAATTTCGAAAAGATCTTTATAAGTAATAATTACTTTCAATGAAAGTATTAAAAACTTACAAGTGACTGGTTATTTATATTCAGATTATTTTCTTCTTATTGCTATTTCTATGCTAACTAGGTAAATATTTTTTAAAAACATATACTCCACTGTCGAAGATTTTTAGCTTATGAAAATCAAATTTCCATTTTACAGCCTAGGAAAACGCGAATACAGAATCGGAAAATTGTAAACATCAACAAAGGGGCCATCGGTGCCTCATTGCGCATGTGTATACCTGTCGATTGACTAATCAAAAGTCATGGATGTAAAGTTAAACGTGTGTGTCGGTTGAGACGTTCAAGCTTTTTTCCGAGAAATAAATAATACGAAATCTGCGTTTCAACGGTTCCTATTTCGATAGAAAATTTACTTACTAAAAAAGAAAACGTACTTTTCGAAGCACAAGATTTATAAATCTTGTGCATGATGATGATGGATAAAACAGCGTCAACATCGCAACTTGCACCAAAAACTGCAAATAGACAATTTTTTCAATGGGCCGCTAAATGGTTCTATGCAAATGCATCTGAAACCGTAAGTGTCTCATATTTAGTTCTTCTTTTTAATAACCAAAATGTTTTAACTGTCATAATAAAAATGTTATATTTTAACTGAAAATTTTCTTCGAAATTGTTTCCAATTGACAAATGTTGAAGACATTCACAAGACCTGACATACCGACTATCATCTGTTTACTCCAAGCAATCGGATTTAAACTTCGGGAGTTTCAGAAATCTGAATTGATTACTGGCGATGACAAGCTAACAAATGAAAATATTCAGATAAAAATGGAATGTGGAACTTCAAATATGATAGCTATTCTTGAAATGGATGAAGTCAAATGTGAATGTCCCGACATTAACGTAGCAAAAGATGGTTCGTTTTGGAGTATCACAGGAACTGGCCCGATATCTGCTAGTATAGTAAGTCATTTTAATTTTTTTACTGATATTCTGTTATTTATAAGTGCAAAATTATTGGAAATTTATTAGATTCACGTTATATATTCAATTTTAACTCTTGTTATGTGATATCAAATTGTGCTTTAATTGTAAACAAAGTTTGGGTTTCAGATAGTTAATGAAGTCTTTCTCATCATAAAATATTTTTTTTCAGGATAACATAAATAAAATTGACGAAACTGGAAGCAACCTTTTACCTGACGTATCGAAAGAAATCACGTCAGTCGTGCGCGAAGTCACTTACAAGCTCTTTAGAATGATTAATAACAAAGATGATGTAAATTCAATTAATTCTGATATGAGCATTGCTACGTTGGCAGCTAACAGTACCATAACAAAAAACACGGAAATAAGAGAAGGTCTTATTCGTAGTTACACTGACATTGACGATAGTAATTATAAGCCACGTACTATGGCTAAAATGACTTCGGTAAACTTATTTTAAGTACTTCTGGAATTTCATGAAAACTTGAAAAATCGTTGCAATATTATCAGGTGGAATTTAAAAATGTTGCCTTGATGTTTTGCAAATGATTTTCAATTCGATAATTTCATTTCAGAAATGGATAATTTAATCCATTTTTTATGATTGAAACAAAAAAATTAATGAAATTTTTTCATAAGTGAGACTTGTGCTTAATTTATTTATAATAATCCCAAATTAAAATATTTATTCTTAATAATTATAAATTTAAGAATACTTGTTAATTAATATAATTCAAAAATTTTTATTTAGAACTTGGCAGGTACAAGATTCAGTTCCTCAAAAAGCATAATTAAAGAATCTTTAACTTCGCTGAAACCGAAATTGCAGCGGCAAGGGACATATGAATTAGACGAAAAGAACGAAAGCATAGATGAGCCTCGGCCTTCGCCACCAAAACTTGCAAGTTCGCCCGTATTTCAGCATCTTTGCTCGTCTCTCGGGCAAATATCCCTTCAAAGCGACGATGAAATGTATAGTTTGGCTGATTACGTTGTTAAAGCTCACCAAATTTTAGACAAAGCAGTAACCCACATTATCAAAAAGCTACCAACGAATATCAGTTCATCCTCCATTCATGGTAACGAATGGTTTTTCACATAAACTCATCAGATCTTGCTTCTTTACATCTTGATTAATGAGAAAAAATGTCACACATTTTTGCATTTCTAGAAGACGGCCCGTTTGTGAAACCAGAGCCTCCGCCGCTGTCGAACAGCAGCTTCAGCATAAGCAGTCCTCTGAACAAGACCAGTAACACAAGCGCCATGAACCGTAGCACCAGCAGTGTCAACTCGTCAAGGCCAGGTTCGGCCTGCTCGTTACCATCCCGAACTACACCTTTGTCAGGCAGGCACCCGACAATCCAGAAACCAGTAGCGCGACGCAGCACCGGGCTCACGAGTCTCCTAGCGAACACGCGTGATCGCTCGGCTTCCTTCGGCACCACTCAGCGACCTGTGCCTAACAAGAACCTGGCCCTCGCAGCGAATGCCCGTCGCAGGAGCACCACGGCTGTTAGTGCTACCTCGAGTTTCGGTATAATGCCTTTTTCTAATCTACTTTCTGTTAAAAATGGTCCTTTCCGCGAATCTGCTTTGACCTATCGCATATACTTCCGCACCTTTACAATTCCGTACCCTTTTTTTTTTACATATATAAGGAAATGTAGATTTCTACAAAAACTATCGCACACAGTTACAAATGTTTTGGTAAAACTGATTTTTGTAAAACTGGACATTTTTCAAGAAAATGTAAAAAAAGTCTCCTTCTTGAACCCCAGCCTAGGACGCAAAACTGGATATTTTTTGTAGATTTTGTCAAATAACCCAATAACCTCACCCATCCCACAATCGCCCAGAGCTACTAAACTTGTGCTATCGTCCAAGGTGTGTATCCGCCATCCTGCCAACGCGCTGTTGTATACTTTTGAAAGAAATCGATAAAATATAACTCTATGTTTGATAAATGTTTAAGCTCAACGAAGCACCGCGACTAATGCGAGCAGCGCCTCCAAATTACCATCGAGCAAATTAGGGCAAACTCGGACACCAAGCAGCTTGAACACCGGCGATCGCATGGTACTGTCGGCCAAGCGACGCATTTCCCCCGACTGCACGAAGTCACCAGCCCCACGAAGCAACGTTTCTCTCATCAAACCTCCGATGAGCACCTCCAAATTCAGTACCAGCATGTCGTCGGCCACTTCCTCCAAGTTTGGCTTCTCTACTACGAAAAAGTGAATATGATTTTAACCCAACTAGAGGAAGAATTTTAATTGCAACTTTTTATCCTTCAACGTCTTTGAATATTTTTAAATGAACTCTAAACATTTCTTCCAGCTATTAATTTATATTTATGGTTAACATAAGATTTATTTGTTTCAAACACTTTAAACACTAAATTTAGTAATTTAATTACTTTAAATTATTTTAACGTTATATGAATAGAAACAAACTAAAATTATTGTCTTTTAAGATGAACATTTTTTACCGGTAACGGTTGACATACGGTTTTATATGCTTTAACAAGTAAAAATATATGTTTGTTGTGTTTTGTTACTTTTTATTTATGATATAATAAAAAAATTTCCCCTTATACCGGTTCATAATTATGAATTTAGCGAATTAACTTTTTACATGAACATACATCCTTAAGCAAGTTTCGACTTTACCTCGTTTATATTTAATTATCTATATAAATTTCCAACAATCTTTTTTAATTTGTTCTTCAAGAATGTTCAAATATTCTCGATTTAACTTAAAACAGCATTCATAAACGAAAAACCGTTTTAAGAATTTTTTTATTGTTCCAAATGATTAAAAAAAATCAATTCACTTATCTACTTAGTCTTTTTTATTGAGAAAAAGACTGTTACAGTTGTACGATTTCGCAAAATTTAAAACTGTGTAAGATTCGCTTATAAGGCCTTGTAGACTTTTTGACAATAAGGCTCATTACTTATGATTAATTTTGGATATCCACATAAAAAGAAAGATTAGAAGCTCTAAATTACCCTGAACATTTGTAAATATGTCAATAGTTTCTTGTATTATACATGATTATACAAATATTTGACTAGTACTTATGAATCGTATGATGGTTGTAGGTGTTTAGTGACAATAATTGTTAAGAAAGTACTACCAGTAATGGATTGACGCCTTAGAAAAACATAGATTTTAATTGTAATAGTGAGATCATTGCATAGGAGCTAGAAATGTGAAGTAATTCAAAAAACGAAATATACACTTCCAAAAATTACCTTTTTATTGTGTTTTTTTTAAAATATATAACACAACGAAACAAAATGTTTTTTCTTTTTTTACAGTGGGTTTAGAATTTCCCAAACATTACAATGAATTTGTTATCCAACGTCAGAATAACTACTATGTAATATTAAGAATATAGTACACATGGAGAAATTTCCATTTTCATTTGTGTTATGTTCCATTTGTAAAAGAACCAACGATAAATCTCGAATGTAACGCTTTTATTCGTGCTCTGATTAGTCACTTTTTTCTAAAAAATGTATACCTCCTTTACGTTATGTCAAACTCGCAGTACCATGCGCGCGCAAAAATCCGCTGATTTATTAAAAAATCAACTGAAATACTTTAATTATACCGGCTATCTATCATTTTTGTTTAAAACGTGTTAGAAAATGTGTTTCGAGATGTTAGAAATCAAAATACGTTGTTTTTGAAAAATGTGTGTAGGCACGCGCGCGCGTGCATCTGCCCTGACACCTCAGCAACTATTGATCAACCGCTTTTAAAGAGAAAAAGCTCATTCGGTTTTTTTCTCATAATGGGTAAAAAATCCGTTTTATGATTTTGTTCATGCGTTTTGGTTTTACGTTGATTTTTCAGTTTTGATAATTCAGGTTTTTGCGTTTTTTTTTTCAATTACAGGATTAATCAGATTTATTTACTTGATGTAAAATTAGAAAGAGCATAAAATTACTTATTTTTTCCTTTTTGAAATTTTAACTTACCTGTCTTTGTTCTTTTGTTATAGAACTAAAAGTATACATTTTTTTTAAATTATATACCTCGGTAACTTAATATTGAAACTTTAAGAAAAAGATCCTGATAATGTGTAAGAACTATCTACCATAAATTTTGTTAACTTATTATTTGTAGGTACCAGATCTCGAGAAAAATATTATATAATGAAAACAATCGTCTTTTGGTTGACGCACATTGACTAGAGTAAAAAGTATTTAATTGCTTTGAAATTTCGCGGAAAGGTAATTTCTTATTTAGCAGAGTTTATCTATAGGATACGTTCTCAAATTTTTTTCAAATTGCAATTTGTCGAGAACGACTCTACTTATGTATCGATTCGGAACTATGAGAGGGGGATATTGTATAAGAAGACCCGAACAATAATTGGTTTTTAAGATATGTGGAGTAAAATGTCTCTGCCAAATCATTGGCACGTGGCGAGTGGATCTCAGTATCTATGAGACCGATTTCGACCGGATTGGGTTTATTCTTTTTGTTTTTTAGTCAAGAAAAATATTTGTCTATTATCCAATTTGATTTTTAATTGTTTGTAAATGTATTATTGCACCTGGAGCATGATGAAATTTCTAACTACTAGAATAAAATGTGTAAATAGCTACAAAGTTAGTCCTTAGTTATTCATGAAATACTGATTTTTCAAAAATCTCAAGATAAAGAAATATCATAAAAGGCAAAAACTCGACACATTTTTTTAAACGCGCTTCCTCATAGAGAAATACTTATAGACGGTGACAAAAGTGGGGGAGGGGGGGGGGGGGGTCTAGAGTTTCGACGATTCACTATAAAATTGAAGTCAGCTATAGACGTTTTTCAATTCGACATGTGGTAATGCAGATTGTTCTTAATTTCGAAATTCTAAATTATGAAAATCATATTTTCGAATGTAACAGTTCACCTACTGTCCAAAACATCGAATTTCATCAATACGATCTCAAAGCAAATATAACCTGTTTCTGATGATTAATTTGGAAATGTCTATATTGTACCCCTATTACAATTCTATTAATGAAATTCGATGTTTTGGACAGTAGGTGAAGTGTTACATTCGCAAATATGATTTTCGTAATTGAGAATTTCGAAATTAAGAACAATCTGCATTATCATATGTCGAACTGAAAAACGTCTATAGTTGACTTCAATTTTATAGTGAGTCGTCGAAACTCTGGACCCCCCTCCACAAAAGTTTGGTTTTATTGTTTATATACATAGACAAATTTCGATATGAGAAAATGAATTATTGGCATTAAAAATTAGCACAAGGAACCAATATCACATTAGTTTGAGCAAGCCACGTGCCAATGAATTGGGAGCGTTTTTTATTTATGATTTCTACATGCATTGTAAGTACCAAAAATCTACGACATAGAAATAAAAAATGACTAACATGCCTTGAGCCATCAATCAATTACGCGGGAATGAAGAGGGTTAATTGGCTGCAGGGGCAACTAAGCAAAAAGCCTATAACTTGACATAAAAGCAATATTCATTAATACAACGGTTTATATATGATAAGCAATAACACAACCCCACCGACAAAAAAGAAAAGGTTCTGTACTTTAGATCGGACTATGATATCGCGGTGTATTCTGGCCCCCTAAGTATGATTCCAAGGTCAGAATTCGTCCACCACGTCTGAATTTAGAGATATCATTAGGTATAAGATTTTTGAGATATCTTAAAAAACAAAGTAAAAACAATTTTTTGTTAATCTTTTCTACAAAACAATGTAGCATTGTTTGCGCCTTTCAAGACCAACTTTACACCATCCTTCTATAATTTTTTTAAATCTTTAAAATAATACAATTATTTTTAGATTGGTATTTATAATACTAAACGATTAAGTTTCAAAACGAACACCTTCAGGATTGCTGTTTATAGGTAAGTACTTAGAAATTTTTTCGAATGAAAAAATTTTTTGATGACACATTGTTTTCAAATAGTAAGAATTTAAAAAAAGAAAATGTTTAAAAAAGTCTTCATTCAGCCCCAGCTATTTAACATAGGAAAGTCCTTATACAAAGTTTCGGGCCTTGCAATGAAACTAAAGAGAATAACCATTAATTTTCTTTTTTGAGAATTAAAAATTGTCGATTTCTTCAAAAGCTATGCCAATTTGAAGATCATAGAGAAGTTTTCTGATTGTTCTGACAATTTCTCTAGTATAGCTGGTGGGATTAAATGGAAGAATACTTAAAGTGGATATTTGTTGTAGTTTCCACCTAATGTAGGGGTACGTTTGTAGATGAAAGTTAATTATCACGCTGCGGGGCGAGGCTAGGGGCATCCTTGCTTGCTTATAAATACCTTATGAATGATCAAGATCCCTCTGCGTTTTTCTTTGATTATTTTTTTATTAAAATGAAGGTTTTTTAACTTTGTTTTGCTTTTTTTATCAGAGAGATTTTTATGTTCAAAGGCCAGATAACCTCACGCTTCCATAAGAGCCTATATATGTTAAAAACTCGATTTTCAAGAATGATTTTCTGAAGAAAATGCGCAATGAAAAATTACTGAAAACAATAATTGATGTAATTTTTTTTTCAAATTCAGGAACAGTATAGGTATATAAATTCTAAATCGTTGACTGCATTTTGATGTAACCCCTGAGTCGCGGAACCTCCTAGGTTCATAAGTGATACGAAGATACAGAGATACATTTTAATATATATATTATTTTTTTAATTATACGGAGTACTAGGATTTTTTTCCATATTTATTATCGCACATATTTTGAAAATATTTTATTCGAAAGTTTGCAGGTTATAGGTATACACGGGCTCTTATGGGAGTATGGGACTCGGCCAAAAACAGCTGATTGACAAACTGCGATTTTGTAAAAATGCAGAAAGAGCAATAAAAAACTAACGAACGTAGGCTAAAACCTTAAGAAAACGCGAAAGTTCAACTCGTGACAACGCATAAATTTCCGAGTATTTAACGAAAACGTAAATAAAGCGCGCGATGCGAGGGGACGCCCCTCTCCTCACTTAGCTTATGAACCTCCGCTTGCATGTGTGTCTGTATAGCAGTATTGGGATTTAAAGTGTCATCGTCATGGGCTTCATGGCCGAAGCAAGGCAGTAACCCATCTCAAACCTATATGCGAGTGCGAAAACGGGAGGTATTTTATCAGAATGGTAAAATGTTAGGGAGAAAATACAATAGGTGCCGTCCTCTGCTCCGCGCCCTGCTCCGTGCTCTGCGCCATCTGCGCCGTGGTATCATCATTCCGCTGATTGGTTGATTCTATTAAGATCATAGAGCATATATATATATATATATATATATCTAAGGTCGGGATGGGTGGAATCAACCAATCAGCTCAATGCTTATACCACGGCGCAGACGGCGCAGAGCACGGAGCAGGGCACGGAGCACAGCACGGCGCCTATTGTATTTTTTCCCTTAGATGGGTATTTTCTCAGAAAGGTAAAAAAACAAATTAGAATATCTTATGATAGAAGGGTAAATTTTCAGAATGTTTAAAAATGTATAATATATAAAAATTTGAAAAAATTTGGCAAGAACGCAATATTTTCATTAAATTATTTTTATATATGTGATATCAATTTTTCGAGTGCCACTTCTGCCTAATGATTAAATTGTAGAAAATGCAGTGATTTAGAAAAGCTATAACGTCGAAAAATTAGCTAAAAATTATATAGGAATGAATGTTTTACATTTTTCGGAATTTTATTCTTCTAGTAAAAAGTATTTTTATAATTGTATGCAATCTGTTTATAATTTTTATAGATGCAAATTTTTCTGATATTTTTTTTTAAAGAAATCCCTTGTAAGTTCTGAATAGTTCATGTTCGGAATTTACAGTATCGGATTCGGAAAATATTTTAAACGATAGTATATTTTCTGAGAAAACACCCATCTAACATTTTACCATTCTGATAAAATACCTCCCCCCACTTTTCGATCTGCCATGACACTTTAAATCCCAATATGAATTATGTAGGATACATTATACCTACGTATAAAATTGTAAATAATATAATGCTTTGTGTGTATACATATTTGAAAGGGTACTTCTTTTATTCAAATTCTTTTATTACGACGAACTTGATTTCCCGACACTGGGAGCATTTCTTCGTAATCATGCAATAACATAGAGGTCCACTGTTGCCAGTTTTAGAGACACGAAAAGTTAATTAAATTTTCAGCGAGACACAAAACTGCGAGTAATTACCTACCTATATACTTAAAGGTCGCATTCTCTCTCCTTTGTTGTTGTTTTGAGCCGTCCGCCTATCGGATAGCGCCGATCCGATACTTTTTGCCGCGCGTCGGCTTCTTGCTCGTATCGCTAACCGTGATTCGTCGTAACCACAGCGGCGCTCGAGCGGCTTCGCATTTCGCCGTGTGGCGCGATTATCGCGAATAGCACATCGGCCGAGCGACGGCTCACCGACGGAGGGAGGGAGGGGAGGTAGCTTTTGAGTTTTAGCTCTCGCATGCCGCCAGTCGCCACCGCCACCGCACCGCTACGGCCGCTACGCCACCAGACGCGTGCCGGCAGTCTTTTAGAGACGATCGGCTAGGTTACGGTAAGCTAGCCTGACAAAAAGGAATTTCTTTCCTTTGTTTCTCGCCGCGGGAACGAAGGTGAAAAGACAGCCGCTTGGGCTACGTGGCGTTCTTCGCTGCTTGGATCCGACGTCCTCAACAGACACATAGGTAATTCGCCATTTACTTCTTTTTCTTTGTGGAATTTCAATTGCGCATAGCAGCAGTCATTTTTTGACAGAAGATCGTTCTTTGTGGCAAAACCTCATGACCGGCGAAATCAGTTAAGCACGTGCGCGTTTTTGTTATTCCTTTCTTCGACCTAGTGTTAGGCGACTCGTTCATGATTGTTAATTAAATCTACTTTTTTCGTGGGTAAGAAGAAATTAAAACCGTTTTAACATTATATCGTTATTTGAAAAGTCAACAAGTTTTAATGTAGGATTAATTAATAACATGTGCATCTCTCCCTTGAGACAACCTCCCCAGAAAATATTTAGTGATTAAGTTCAAGATAGTCACATTAATTTCGTGTCGAAATTTTACAGTTTTGAAAGATCTTTAGAAAGGAACTAATTAAAATACACTAAAAATTTTTAGTAATGTAATAAACTGTTGATTGTAAATCTTGTTCAATCCGTTGAATGTTATTGTTTCATTTTATAAATTCATAAGTTTAAGAGTTAAAAAATAAAAGAAAATATACTTAGTGAATACTTGAAAAATCTAACAAGAAATTTCAATTAACATAAATAATATTGGCTTGTAACTACAATTTTATTTGTCATAAGAAGTCTTAAAAATTTTATAAAATCAATTTTCTGGAATCAGCAAAAGAATTTTTTATAAGTTTTGCTTTAAAAATAAATATTCTTAAGGCGATGTGAAGTCCAAAATCAACCCAATTTCATTATTTAATAAATTAATATTCGAACATTAATTTGGAAAAACAATTTTGTCAGGTGCTCTGTATTGTAAATACTATGCTCAGAAATTTTTTTGAGTGATTTTATTAGCATTTCCATCAGATATGCTCATTTAAAAACTAGATCAAAATTATAAAAATGCAGATTCTTACTTATCGGCATTGCAGTTTTTATTTAATTAAATAATTTCTAAGTATTTTTTTTTTTTTTTAAATAGGATTGTCAGGCACTCTGTATATGTAAATACTATACTCTAAAAATTTTTTTAGTAATTAGTATTTGCAGAAGATGTACACATTCAAAAATTATGTCGGTATTTCACATCACCTTAAATTTAAAGAAGTAATTTGCAAAGTATAGAATTTGTTAATTGGAATAAAATGTAAATGACTTTGTCAATAAAAGTATTATTAAATTAAGAATTATTAAATAGCAAAAAATGACTTACATGTTTTATTCATAATCTGCAGAAAACATCAAATTTTATAATTTATTTACAAATTTGAAATATTCTGCTATAACAAACTTCTTGTTCAGAAAATTATCAACTAATCATTGTGTAATTATTATCAATTTAATTTAGTATATTGTACAATTTGAAATCTAAATTTAAATCATAGAAAATATGTCTTGGATATTCATGTTCAAATTAAATTGTTTTAATAATTAAGGCTATGTGAGTGCCACCCGTTACCGACGATTACAGGGACCCGTTTTTCTCATTCAATTTTGAATTTTAAGAAAATATCGCTCTGGTATGTTATAATTAACTATCAAATCTATAACTTGTCAGAGAGATTTTTTGTCAAAATTCAAAATTGAATGAGAAAAACGGATTCCTGCAATCGTCAGTAATTGTGAGGCCTCGCATTGCCTTAACTTTACATATAAATTTTTTTATATTAAAATGAAAGATAATTTGAAAATTTACACAAAATTTCAAAATGATAGGTTTTATTAAATTTTGCTGTAAATATTAAAAACATTTCTATGTATACAATTTTTAAAAAATTTTTATTTTATTTTTTATCCAGAAAATGGCAGGCAGAGGAAGTTTGCTTGAATTGATGAAAAAGAAGAAGCTCGAAGAAGAGCGTAGGCTGGAAGAAGAGCGCAGGCTGGAAGAAGAGCGCAGGCTAGAAGAAGAGCGCAGGCAGGAAGAAGAGCGCAGGCTGGAAGAAGAGCGATCAAGGCTAGAAGAAAAAAGTCGACATGAACGAGCCTCCGAACAATTACGAGAAGTTCCTAAAGTAGACACTATACCTTCCACTAGTGTAGGCAAAGGTCGAGGTAGTCTTCTCGACAAATTACGTAAATCAACTTCAACTTCAGTAACCACACCTGCTGCAACTACAGCTTCGGTAACTTCAACTCCAGTAACCACACCTGCTGCAACTACAGCTTCCGTAACTTCAACACAGACAACATCTACCTCAACAGGTCCATCACGTTCTTCTTTACTTGATACCTTAAAGAAAAAGTAAGCAGTATGAAAAATATTCTGTATTTTATTAAGTATATATTATATTTACGAATATTTTAATATAGTTTTAGTTAAAAGAAATTATAATTTAATTATTTAGTAATTATATGCAATTTTGAACAATTGTAAATATTATTAATATGTAATTATCTAATTTCTAAAACATTTTATATACTTAACAGTCAAGAAAATATTAAGAATAATCAGTAATTATATAGATATTATTAATATTAGTTTCTTACAGATATTCTTGTAATATTTCTAAAATATTTCACCTTCTAGAACTGCTCTTGACTCGTCAGTAGAATGTTCTGGAGAAAAGTCTGGTGTCTTGGGAAAATTATCTTCTTTGTCACTGGAAGAGACAAAATCTTCTTTAACATCTGAACCTGAAATTGTTTCAAAACAAGGAGAATCAGGAAAATCGTATGAATATATTACATCTATTATTGAATATATATATATAATTAACCAATTTATTACCAATTTATTGTATCACTGATGTTAATTTTATCTGACTTTTTAGGATCCCTCTTACTGCCAATTATATCAATTTAAAAGTTGATAAAAACAAAGGCATGTTTCAATATGAAGTCAAATTCTCACCTGATATTGACTCACGATCTTTCAGATTCAAGCTTTTGAATCAACACTTGAATGATCTTGGAAATGTAAAAACATTTGATGGAGCACTTTTGTATTTACCTATAAGATTACCTGAAGATGTACGTTGTTCAATATAGTTTTAAAATGTCATTTTATATAAAAATCTTTTGCTAAAAATTTTCTTATTTTATGATTTCAGAAAGTAATATTTGAATCTATTCATCCTCTTGATGAATCAATAGTTACATTAACGGTAATTTTTAAGAAACAAATGGCAATGAAAGATAATTTATCTTTCTTCAATACATTAATGAATCGCGTAATGCGTGCCTTACATCTTGTAAAAATTGGCAGACAAGATTTCAATCCCTCATGTGCTCATAAAATTCCACAACATCGTCTTGAAGTATGGCCTGGGTACATAACAGCAGTAAATGAACTAGAGGGTGGTCTTAAGTTGAATCTTGATGCTACACATAGAGTTATGAGGCTTGACACTGTCCGTGATTTAATGTAAGATAGTAGATCATTGTAATTTTTTTTAAATATACTATAAGTAACACGAAATTTTTTCTAGGACTGATATGTACAAGAATAAGCCAAATAATTTTAAAAGTGCTGTTATAAATGAAGTAATTGGTACTTCAGTTTTGACTCGATATAATAATAGAACATATAAAATTGATGATATTGATTGGGATAATACACCAATGTTCACGTTTAAAAAGGGCGACACAGAGATGACACTAGTGGATTATTATAAAATACATCATAAAATCATTATTAAGGATCTAGGACAACCACTTTTAGTTCATAGATCAAAAGAAAAGACAACAACTGGCGAGGTATACATAGTATTTTTACATCATTTATTGGCATGTAATTTAGCTTTTTTTCATTAACTTTAAATTTAATTTCCAGACAATTGAAAAAATTTCTTTGCTAATTCCTGAAATATGCTATTTAGCAGGAATCACAGATAGCATAAGAAGTGATTTCAGAATTACAAAAGATCTTGCTACAGTTACAAAAGTTGGGCCTGAACAAAGAAGACAAGTAATACGAAATTTTATTCAGCAAGTAAATGGAAATGAAGTCACAAAAAAAATTTTATCTGATTGGGGTTTGACAATAGAAGAAGACACATTGAATTTGACGGGAAGAGTTTTGGATCCAGAAGAAATTCTTTTTGGAAATGACTATAAGACAAAATCAGATATAGCAGACTGGGCACGTGCTGCCACTAATAGTAAAGTTCTCAGGACTGTGAGTACTTATATTTTTGTATGTTTATAAATCCCAATTTTTTTCGCCTTAATTCGTGAATTTACTCAATTTTAAATTTTAGCCTAATATGATGAATTGGGCAATTATTTGTACACAGCGTAATAAGAGAAATTGTGAGGACTTCTTGGAAACATTTAAATCTGTGTGTCAAAGAGTTAATATTAAAATAGGTGACCCTAAACTTGTTTATCTGAGAGATGATGCTACTGAAAGTTATGTAGGAGAACTTCGCAAATTAGTGAAAAATTCCTTAAACATGGTTGTAATCATCTTTCCTTCACTAAGGCAAGATAAATATACAGCTGTAAAAAAGTGAGTTGAGAAAATTCTTAATTAGCGTAATTTCAATTTATAATACAAATGATTATATATTTTAGAGTCTGTTGTGTAGAGTCTCCTACACCATCGCAAGTTATTATATCTAAGACTATCTCAAAACCTGACAAATTAAAAAGTGTAACAGAAAAGATTGCCTTACAAATCAATTGTAAACTGGGTGGTGCATTGTGGGCATTAAAGAATCCTTTTGTAAGTCTATACTTCATTTCAATATTATTTTGTTTGCGCATACGCGCGTGTGCTTGTCTGAAAAATATTTTTTTAAAATAAATAGATGTGTATTTTATTTCTTTTAGCAAAGTGCAATGGTTTGTGGTATTGATGTTTACCATGCTGGAGTAGGACAAGGTGCAAAGGGCAGTGTAGCTGCTTTTATAGCTAGCCTAGATAAATTACTTACAACGTGGCACAGCCGAGTATGTTTACAAGCTCCGCATCAAGAATTAATTGATGTGTTGAAACAGTGCCTAGTTTCTGCCATTAAAGTATACAGAGAAGTATGTTAAAGTATAATTTTTTAAATACATAGCTTTTAATTTTACAACTGGTGGAAAATTTAGTTAATCGTTTATTTATTTATTTTTTTTTCTATCAGCGAAATGGTCAATATCCCGACAGAATATTCATATATCGAGATGGCGTTGGCGATGGGCAGTTGGATACTGTAAGAAATTATGAAGTAAAACAGTTTTTAAACACTTGCTCTATGATCGAACCTGGATATAAGCCTAAATTAACTGTAATTATTGTACAAAAGAGGGTTAATACACGTATATTCGAAAAGGTGAATTATTAAGAAATAATATACAATATTATAAATTTAAATTTTATTCTTAATTTTTTTTTATTTCTTTTTTTAGAGAGCACAACTGAAAAATCCGCCCCCTGGTACTATTGTCGACAGCGAGGTTACTCGTCGTTACTTGTACGACTTTTATCTAGTACCTCAACTTGTGAGACAAGGTACTGTCACACCAACTCACTATATTGTACTGTATGATGGGGCTGAGTTAAAAACTGACCATATGCAGCGGTTTACGTTCAAATTGTGCCACTTATACTATAATTGGCCTGGCACTATTAGAGTACCTGCACCTTGTCAGTATGCACATAAACTTGCGTACTTAGTTGGACAAAGCATAAAAGCGGAACCAAGTCCTGAATTAAATAATCTTTTATATTATTTATAAGTATTCGTTCCTGTAAACATTTATTAATTTATTAATTATTGACGTTCGGCTCGCTGCGCATTTTTCAGTATATAATTAGTTTCAACAAAAAATCAAAAACTAAGATTATGCAGTAGGTATTTTTGTTTTTCTTTTTTTTTTTTTTTTTCGTTAGATGAGTTATACTGAATTACTTGAAAAGCTATGATTATCTGTTAATATTAAAGAATTATAGTCACTAGTTCTGTTTAGATTAACTTAAATTTAAACAAATTTTAAAAAGCTACACTACCAATGAACAAATATTTTTGCGTTAACAAATATTGTCATAAGTAACAAAATTTACTTCAGTGACTAAGAACAAGTAAATGTATAATGTGTTCACTCCTAAAGATAGTTATTTTTGCTAAAATTAGAATTACATTTTAGATACATATTTTTATACTTCGATTTTGTAATGAAAGTTAAGATTTATGTTAGTAAAACATTAACGTTTCAATAAACACAAAAACTTTTTTATTTATAAAATAACTTATTTGTTCGAAATTCTACCTTATTTGTTCTAAATCCTACCTTGTAATACTCTTATATTAAACATTTTTTCCATAAAAATATTATATCGCTGATGAGACTTTTACGAAAGTAGAATACCCGTGTGTAAATTTAATTATTTTCCGACCAGGTTACTGAGTAGGAAAATTATAAAAATGTCGATTGAAAATTAATGATTGTACTACTTCCATGTATTTAACATATAGGAACAAATTTTAATTAGTCATTTTAATAACTTTCCTATTTAGTAAATTCGTCAATCTTTTTTTAAATACAATATTTTTATGTATAAATGGTAGGACAGATTTTGTAGGTTGCACTTTTAAAATTAAATATGGTATTTTTAAAAGTTTAACAGTTCGAAATCGACAAGTTTTAAACCTATTCTGGTTTTCCCATTTATGTCGCCAAGTTTAGTAACAAAGCATTAATGATTATGATTAGGCCAAACCTTAAACCAAAAATATTAACTGAGACTTTCTGGGAGATCGTTATACCTTCTACCTTTGCGTCACGAATTAAAATAATAAAGCATAATATTTAAAGAACATCGATTTGCGAACATCTTTAATTTTATTTTTAACAAATATTTAAAAAATGTCTTCTTTACATTATTCAATCTAAAAGTTTTCGTACAATGTGAAAAATGCAAATAAAATTCTAGAAAAGGATCTTCCATTGGCTTTTTCTAGATTATGTTATCAGATAGTGGTCTAAATATCTTGTAGATGATAGCACAGATGTGGGTGTGAGTGGGTGGATGGATGTGAGAAGGAGAAAGAGATCAGGACTGTTGTTCCAAGTATTTGTATAAAAGCACCACGGGTAGCTGACATAAATGTGTGTCACCTTGCCTGGGATGGGTCTTGTTTTATTAATAGTTCATTTTTTATTGGTCGGTTCTTTTCGTGGAGTTTCAGACGTTGGTCGGGGTAATGTCTTTATCTGCATATTATACTTTGGTCCATCAACAAAGAGTTCGAAACATGTTTTCAAAAAATACACTTTTTTGACCATTTGGCGGTAATAGCTTATAATAGTACATTATGTAACAAGGGAGTTAAGTTCTAGATTATTCCCGCGGGACACGGGACATCAGTGGCCTGGTAGCCATTAAGGTGGTTCTTTCGTGACTTCCCTAGTCAAAGCAGTGCTAAATGAAGAGGGTACCTGAAATTAAAAAAACCATAGTTGAAATGTGATTTATTTATTTAAAATGATAGAGATAGTCAATGAATTATACATAAAGTGTATTAAACATGACTATGATAGCTTTTTTAACAAAATGTCGATATTTTAGAAACAGCCCAAACAATTATTGATAAAACATCTTAATCTTTTTTGTTTCTTAACCGATTTTAATTTTTAAGGTTTTATTTCGTTCCTTAAGTAATTTCATTTCGACTTGCCCAAGGAAAAATTTTAAATTATTTAAAACCAAGAAAGTTATAGCCATCCTAGGGAGAATCCATAAATGCACTGTGCCCCCCTGGGGGGTTGTTCTTAAATGATATACGATAAAATGTTTATCACCGCGTAGTACAGGTATGTTTTTAGGACGAATAGTACCATTTAGGACAAAATTTTGATTTGATGTGACATATACTGTGTAAAACGATTATAACGTATCGCAACGCATATGATCGCTAAGGGTAATTTTATATCACGACAGCGATAAGTTTTGTTTCTTTTTACACTTTGTATATCGAAACGTTATGCAATAAAAAATTCTTCGCTATGGGGCAATACAAAATTACCCTTAGTGATATGCGTTGCAGTGCAACATAATCGTTTTACCACAGTATATTCTCTAAAGTTGAATTAGTGAAAATTGCTCCACCCATGAAATTAGTAGAAGAAACTACTAATTTATTAGTGAATATTCACTATTTCATTAGTAGTTTTTTAACCCATTAAATTAGTGGAAATAACTACTAATTTATTAGTGAATATTCACTATTTCATTAGTAGTTTTTTTAAAGACTATACTAATGAAATAGTGAATATTCACTAATAAATTACGATTTTTTTCTACTAATTTAATGGGTGGAGCAATTTTTACTAATTCAACTTTAGAGAATATACCGTGGTAAAACGATTATGTTGCATCGCAACGCAGATCGCTAAGGGTAATTTTGTATTGTCCCACAGCGAAGAATTTTTTATTGCATAACGTTTCGATATACAAAGTGTACAAATAAACAAATCTTATCGCTATGGCGTAATATAAAATTACCTTTAGCGATATGCGTTGCGATGCGACATAATCGTTTTACCACAGTATGTTACATTAAATCAAAATTTTGTTCAAAATGGTACTATTCATCCTAAAAACATACCTGTATTACGCGGTGATAAACATTTTATCGTATATTATTTAAGAACAACCCCCCTGCGCTGCGCTGCCCTGCGCTGCACCGCGCTGTGCGGTCCGTTCCGTCCCAGAAACAGAGAAGCCCTTCTATGTTCATGGTGTTATTCTAGGCGCATGAAATCAACCTATATAGAACATAATTCATGGACATAGCTCCATTTTGGTTTGGATATTAAAATTTGGAGCATGATGATGAAACTCCAAAATTTTGTAAATGTTCATCCGAAAAGTAATTAAAAAATAAAACGAAGAAGAGCTCTGAAGGCAAGTATTTATTATTTTACATTAAAATAGGTGTTATATCATTCAATTGTGACATTTCGTCAACTGCAAATTATATCATAGGCTCCTAAACTACTTCGGATTTGTGGATACAAATGAGGTTTCGTCCACCACCTTGTAATTTTTTTTTTTTTTTTTTAAATGTCTAAGATTTATCATCAACTTAATTAATGCTTGAAAAATTGCTAAATATTTCCTTGTTTTATCAAGTTCCATATTTAAATATAGCAAAAAACACAAATTAAACACTTCTATTTAAATAGAAATTGTCTTGAAATGCCATTACGAAATCCATGAACATAGATGAGCTTCCTTGTTTCTGAGGTGGAACGGACAGCACAGCGCGGCGCAGTGCAGCGCAGTGCAGGGGAGCGCAGTGCATTTGTGGATTCTCCTCTAATTGTGAGAGCGACGCGCTGTTTATCGGTGGATATATATATAGTGACCATCCTTTTTGAGAACGCCACGCTCCCGAGTCCCGATGCGAGACAGTTGCGCACCGAAGTTGCACTATCCCGCGACTTGCGCGCGGCAACTGTTTCAGGCGTTTCAGCAATGGGTAAAAGTGCTACTTCTTCTAGCCTAAGCGAACGGCGGAACTATTACGATACTTTCGCCTAAAGGATAGAGAAAAGAAATTAAGTAATAAATGGATGAATGTTTTGAATTTTAGTTTAAATTTTTTTTAATTTAAAGATAGTACTTACAATCTACATTTATGACAAATTTGAAAATATTTTTCTCAGATTACATAGTTAGCGAGTTTATGATATAAATAAAATATATAGTTCCGAAAATACAATACTAAATTTAGAAATCGTGAAAATTTCCAATGATATCAATTTCTTATCACGTGCGAGGAAATCCAGCATAGTATTTTATAAACAATCAGTTTTTGAAAATAATGTTTAAAAGTTTATTATTAATTCTGAATAATAAATTTGAATATCATAAAGAAACCCCTTTTTTAAAATTACTGTTATGAAAATGCACACGTTTGTTTATTAGCTTGGAGGAATATTATCGTACACATGATGACTATATTTAAGGGAGTTCTATCCATTGACAGCATGTCAAAATAGCAACTTCTTTGCTTCTGCTTGACTAATCAAACTAGTACAGTTGAAAAGTAGACTTATTAACAACGCTTTTGCATAAGGTTATGGCCTTATGCAAAAGCCATTAAATTCAAAACTCATGCTAATAATCTGTAAAAAATTAATAATTTTACATATAGTAAATGTTGATAACTCATAACACAAACGTCAGCACGCAAAAGCAAAGTTGCTTGTAACATGTATTGCGTGCTGTGCGGTCTCAATAGTGATTGTGACTCGTGAAAAATGCATTTTACTTCAACAAACTAATTTATTGCCAGTCTTCTAAGCGATGAAAACACTTTTGAAAGCTACTATACGTATGCTTACGTATACAGCATTCATTTATAAGTTAAAAGAATTTCAGACACGTCTCGTCAATTATTACAGTGTACAATGCTAGTAAAGACATGAAATGTGGAATTGCCCATAAGACGCCGTGTTAAATTTGATAAAAGAAATTCTTCAATATTTTTTCTCCCATGCCATGTAAGCTTTCTAAAATTTTAATAGGAATTTTATAATGCTATTATCTCGTTATGTGCAAACTTTCATTACATTCCAATCAATTATTGATTTAGGGATAGAACTCCCTTAAGGATTAAAGATATAAAAACAAAAACAAAACATTTTTTTCAATCAACGTACAATCTACTTTTATATAAAAGAGTGTTCAAATTCTTAGTATTAATATATTTTTTTTTCGTTTTTTTTATTATCATTATCTTTTAATATTTATTATAATATGAAATATCTAAGTCATTAGTTACCAGTAAGTCAACTATATTCGTTGGTGAAGCAGACTTTGAGAAGTGTAAGTTAGAAATCTGCAACAAGTCTCACGCTCTACCGACATGCGAAATTGTTTTCTACCTTATCGGTTTCATATGATACATTTTACGTTTTTCGGAAATACATTTATGTGTAAAAGAATTTTATTCCTTTGATTATTCGAAAATTCGTAAGGTTTCTATTAACTTTTGGAAAAAATAATAAAAATGATTATTTATCGATTTAATCAATATTTGTTTCATTAACCAATTAAACAAGCATTTTTAAATAATATTCCAAAAAAATAACGATTTAAACAAATTCTAATTGATGTTTTGATGTTACAAGAAAAAGTATTAAATATATTATTCTGAGTATGTTTTAGTTTTGTTTTACTTAATTGATAGAATTAAGTAAGTACTTGTTTCAAAAGAATCGTCCATGACCAGAATAAAATTGAACCTACAAAAATCTATTTTTAAGTTACTTTAAAGTAAATAAGTTAACTTGAAAATAAATAAATGATTTTTGCTGACACGTATAAGTTAATTTGGTAGGGCAATTTTTGATACTTTAAAATATCAAATGGAATGGATAGTACATGCACTTGTTAAAAATTCGTTTCTGAACAAATAAAAAATTGTACTGATGTGATCAAGATATATAAATCCATCGTGCCTTAAGGTGATGCGATACCCACGCTATTACTCAAAATTGGGTTCCCGTTTTTCTCATTCAATTTTTAATTTTAAGAAAAAAGCTCTTTGATACGTTGTAGTTCTTTATTAAACTTAAAACGTGTCAAAGAGTTTTTTTCAAAAAGTTTAAAATTGAAGGAGAAAAACAGGAACCCAGAATTGAGTAATAGTGTCGGTATCACATCACCTTAATGACTAAATTTTCTACCCGGTGTGTAGACCTGATAAAAATCTTTTCACACCACCTCAATGAACATTTGTTATCGCCATCTGAAAATAATGTTTTATCTTAACTATACTATTTACTTCGAGCAAAAATCGAATTCTTGGTAATCCTCTTATCAAGTAGGTATTGGGAGAAATAAACATCGTTGGGATAAAATCAGTCGTTTTACACGCGTAGCCTGATTCACGAACTATTGCATTTCTCTCTCTCTCTCTCTCTCTCCTCTCTCTCTCCTCTCTCTCTCCTCTCTCTCTCTCCTCTCTTTCTCTCAATGGAGCATTGGAGCTTTGTAAGAGGAAAACAGCGGCCGAATCCGCGCTCTCAAAAGACCTCGCGGCCAACAAATTTTGCGCCTCTCCGTGAGCTCCACGCGTGTATCGACTTCCTCTCTCTCCTTCCAATGCCGCGCTTCTGCTGCATCACGCAACAAACACCGCGCCCGCGCTGCAAAAGGGACGGCGCAAAACTACCCAGAGCTGCATAGCTCCGTCGAAACTCTTTCAGAGTATTAAGTATAGGGAGATTATAAGCAAGTGTTAAGTATAGGGTGGTTATAAGCAATATAGCAGATACGCGAGAGCCCAGAAGACAAGACTGCAGCACGCACGGGTGGAAGCGAAACGTGCCCAAAGTTGACCGTTGACGTTGTCGCGCGCACGTGTGTGTATGTACACACACACACGCATCGGCGACGAGCGAGCCGTGCGCATATATATATAAAATGAGAGATACAGTGTTTCTCCTTCCGCGCGCCGCCACCTATATACGCAGCTGTGCTGTGCTGTGTATGTGTGTGCGCGCGCGCGCAAATCGCAGCGACTGCGGCAGCCCGACGCAAAAACAATCCTCGGCAGCTATCTCCGTCTCTTTCTCTCTCGAGGGAGATCGGAGCACGAATGTGCTGCTGCATGCCAGCACCTCACTCCCTCTCACTCGCGCTTGTTGTGCGCGCGAGCGGCCGATGTAGTGTATCGAGTCGCGCAACTCTCTCGCGTCTCGGCGCTATAGCACACGTAAAGACGTAAACACGCGCGCGCTTCGTTCTGCTCGCTCCTCTCCTCTCTCGCAGTAACGCCGCGCGATCGCCGTCTCGCTCGCGCCCGTGCGCACGCGGGAGCATGCCGTCTCTCTCACCCGCTCGCCGCGAGCCGCCGCCGCCAAGCAATCCGCCATTCGAGTGGTTAGCGCCTGCGTACAGCTTGTTTACAACTGCGAAGCTTGCCATACTACACACATGACCTTTCCAAGATGGACACGAGCGCCCGTCGTCTTATTGTCTAGCGTGCGCAAAAGCAGCAGCCGCCGCACCGGAGCCGCCCGCATCTGCCCCTGACTAGCTCGTGCCTCGGCCGCGTGTTCGCCGAGTGCAGCAGCCTGTAGGTGCTGCACCTCCGAGAGAACTGGCCTGGCCCAGGGACTGCGAAATTCGCACTACCGCCAGCCAGCAGCAGCAGCAGGTTCACGTGTGCCGCGAGTGCAGTGCATAGTGCGTTGCGTTGTGCCGCAATTCACAAGGCCCCCGCTGCGCCGTGCCTATACAATATCGCTCCCGGACGTGCTCCCTACACCTGGTCCCGCGCCCAGCGGCTCGCCCGTGAGAGGATAGCGAGAGAGTGTGTTTGTGTGTGCGTGGACCACGGCCCGCCCTGACAGCCGCCCGCGGCCCCAGGGCTCTACGTTACGTGCTTGCACGCCAGAAGACGTGGAGAGAGAGGGAGAGAGATAGAGAGGGAGAGAGAACCGAGACGACGTGTCGGCAGTGCAGCGCGTGTTTGGCTCGTCAGCTCGGCGCCTATTGCGCACATGAGCCTGGCTTCTCTTGGCCTTGAGACGCCGCGAAAGCCGAGGGAGGAATTCGCGCAGCTACGCGTCGGAGCTACCGCTACTCCAGTGTCGCCGCGATAGTCTTGTTTTGCAAGAGCGAGAGGAGAGAGGGAGAGCCAGATTGCAGCAGCCCAGCAGCAGGGCAGCGGGGAAAGGGCGAGAGGCGAGAGCCAGCGCTGGCAGCACCGGCACGCGGGATGTTGCTGACGGAGCCACAGCGCTCCCTCAAGCAGACCGGCCGCGCGGGCGCTGTCTAGGGCGCGGCGAGCGAGTCGGACGACAGCGGGGCGAGGAGCGATAGGTGTGCGCGCACAGGGGAAGTGATAAGTAAGTACAGACGGCTGCGGCGGAGAGAGCCGACGCGTCACGAGAGAGCGATAGAGACAGCGAACGAGCCCTCGCGCCGCAACACGTGCTCCCGTCGCAGCGGCGTCGTCACACCTGCCATGCTGCCGAGGCCTGCGGCTGCTCGGGCCAGCACCTGAGAACACGGCCTACACCGGCAGTCTGCTTTCCCCCCCGAGGTTGCTGCGCTCGGCCCTCCGCGTAAACAACAGCAGCGGCGGGGGCGGCGGCGCAGGAGACGGCAAGAGCGGCGGCGGCAACAGCATGTCCTCGCCGCCAGCCCAGTCGCCGGGGGCCGTCATCCTCGCCGCCCACCTCAAAAAGCTCAAGACTCTTAAGAAGAAGTACTTCGTGCTCAGAGCAGAGGTGCCCGGCCACTCCGCCTGCCTCGAGTACTACGACACCAAAAAGAAGTTCGACAACAAGCAGCCGCCCAAGCGCACCATCTCCGTGCGCAGCTGCTTCAACATCAACAAGCGGAAGGACATCAAGGGCAAACACGTCATCGCCCTCTACACCAAGGACGACTGCTTTTGTATCGTCCTCGAGACCGAAAAGGAGCTCGACGAGTGGCTCAACGCGCTTTTGCTGCTCCAGAACGGCGATCAGCCGGATGGCGAGCAACCACGGCCTACCTTCGGTACGGATGACAATCGCCTTATTTCTTCCAATTCCTCTTTCTCACATTGCTTTCTTTTTTATTTATCTCCAGAACATGTCTGGCAAATCATCATGCAGAAGAAAGGACTCGGTGAACGCAGGAGCATTGTTGGACCCTACAGGCTGTGTCTCACCGATCGATACCTGAGTCTGGTTAAACTTGGAGCAGATGATAAGTCCAATGCCATTGACTTTCCTGTAAGTATGCCTTTTATTGTAGCAACAATAGGCTCTGTAAACATTTTTAATTGAGCTTATTTACCACTCCTAGCTAAGCTGTATTAGGAGGTCTGGATGTATGAACTGCATCTTTTATTTGGAAATGGGACGTTCTGCTCCAACTGGTGGTGGCGAATTCTGGATGGAAGTCGAAGATGAAAATATTTCACAAAACATGCATATTGCCATCAATACTGCTATGGCCAACTCGGGTATCCCAAAAGATGATGGTGGCCCACGTCAGAGGATGCGAAGTTCTTCAGCAAATGAAGCAAGTAAACCTATATCAGTTCTGCAAAGACGACATACTGCGCAAAAGCTGCACAGTTTTTCACCCTTAGGTAAGCTTTCTATCAACTTGCTTACTTATTCACTGTTCTTTAAAAATATATTACTTTGCTGTCAGCAATTCTTTTGCTACATTGTATCACAGTGTAGTGACTCACCAGCATTCAATGGACAAGTTTTAATTGATGTTTGTCATACTGTGTTAAATATTGCTGACTCATCTTAATCACAAATAATATGCAATAATTCATCTAAAAGCATTTCATGAAAAATGTAAAAGTTAAATTATTTTTGTGTGAGCGTTAAATACGTGTATAATTTAGTGTTTTAACATTTAACTTTAAGTTAATATAATACTTTTATCATTAATATCATAATACGGTAATATAAATGATTCTATAAGATTCATAATCATTAAAGAAAAAAAAAAAAAAATAACATACCAACTATACCAAGTAAGGCATACAAGAATATGGTTTAGATTTATTAAAAGTGAGCTTGTAAGTAACACACGTGGGTTGCGGGCTTTACAGAGGAACAGAGGATGCACGAGGAGCAGGTGGGACCGTTACAGGAGCAGAACGTCACTGCATCTGCCCCTACACAGTGTAGTCAATCACAGACTACCTCTACTTCCAATACACAGGGTCTGTTCTGTCACAGTAGCTGTACGCTTTTTTTATTCTCTTTCTCTCGTGCTCATGCAACTTCTTACTTTTGGATAGGAAAAATCAGTTAAATGTCAATATGTTCAAATATATAGTTACTCCACATAGAGAGAAATTACATTTGTTACATTTTCCTTTTTTTTTATTCTTTTTTACTTTTATGTACCTCTGTTCACGTGGATTTTTCCTGGATTTTTTTCAGCATTGGAGTGTGAATAGAAATCAAAATGAACATTTGTACCTATTTCTTTAGTGTAAATTGAATCATTCCAATGCTAGCTATTAGATGTGAAAATTTTTCAAGTGCTTTTGCTATTTGCCATATAGTATTGGATTTTAAAGAAAATTTGCAATGTATCCACTGGTCGCTTAGCTCATTTTGTATTTATTTTTTTCAATGTTTTTTTTTATACTTTATTCCGTTATAGATATTTGATTGATCATTGAAAGTGTAGTATTGTTAAAAAATTTGCTAAATTAAATTGCATATGCCTAGATATATCCTAAGTATCAAGGTAATAAAAAAACCACTGTTTATTTACTCATTGTAGAAGTAAGAAAGTTGTATACATGTACAATTTATATACAGTATCATAGATTGCTCATAGTAATTATCAAGTACTTAATAAAGTGGTGATAATTAATTGACAATTATGGTCCAGTTTGGTGAAGAAAGAGACTGCTTATAATAATAAAATTATGTGGGGAGCAGATGGCCTTTAGCATTCAGAGGCTGTATGGTTTTGGAAAGCTATATCTGTTGATAACTGAATGAAAAATAACTATAGGGAAACTGTTTAAGCTAAAAGAAAATGGGAGAATGAGTGCTGTGGTATAAATTTACAGCTGCTGTTGGTGTAAGTGAGAGCGGAACTGTGGGGACAATCGCCTGTACTAAAATCAGCGCTGCCATTATGAATAGACGTCGACACTCGGTAGCGAGTCATCCGATCCCTTCCACCAATAACAATATATCCCAATCCATTCATGCCAATACAACATCATCGTCGAGCACAACAACCACTACCACAACCACGACAATATCCCACCAGAGAACCCTGTCGCTGCCCCTAGCCGCTGTTGCTATGAATCAAACGCAATCATCCAAAAGATCTGTGTTACGCTGTATGTATTCTCTCTGTCTCTTTCTCTTTATCAGACTCTTTAACATCGTATAAATTTCTTGCTCTTTTACTTCTTTATCCAACTCATTGAAAAGAAGAAATATTAAAATCTGTATTCTTTATATACCAGTGAATAAAATGTTCTCTTCAATCTATAACACAGTGTGTACCCTCTTGTCGAATGGCAGTGTTAGCCATAGTACCAAACATCTTGTGAAACAATCTTCTTCTGTTCGGGCGCTGTTGTCTTCATGTCGCCTGCATGTTGCGTGATTCATCTGATGCTTTATTTTATTTATTTATTTATTTTTTTGTGAGTCTTGTAAAACTAATATATATGTACACAAATATACTTGTGTTTAGGCATTATGTAATTTTAACACAGTTTCAATGCATTTGAGCATTCACTTCTCCCATCTTCTTTCATAACAGTTCTGTCTTCAAAGGGATTCATACTTTCTGTGCTTGAGTTTTGGTTTTCCATTAATTTTGGTTCATTGTACTGTTAATTGTACTATTACTAATCACTTATATTCTTTATTTTAATTTGAGTCTCTCTTTCACTTTTTTGTGAAAAAAGTTAATTTATAAACATTGTACACTTATATATGTGCTATGTGTATGTAATATACATGCATAAATTAATTATAATTTTTAGCATATAACAAGTTGATCACTGCATGAGTCCTATATTCTTATTTAATAAAAAAACATTGTTATAAAGGACAAAGAATATTAATCATTATTACATTTTTAACATTTACAATTGTTGTTTTTAAATCTAGAGTGAATATGTATGACAACTGTGCTGTTCAACTTGATTCTTAAGTTTTTATGGCTTTACTTGGTTTAATATATTACATTCATAAAAGTTAAAGCAAGACAACAGTATACAATAATAATATGTTTCTTGTTATTAGCCCCCTGTACTTGTACAACTAATGCCATACTTACCAGTTCTATGTATAATTCTGTACATAATATATAAGTATTATTGTATTTTCTAATTTATCTCTATCTTTGATTTAACAATTTAATAAAGAAATTTCAAAAGTTCTCAGCGCTCCTGTACATGATTGTGTATAAACATGCAAAGCATTGTACTAAAAATTAAAATAAAAAATATATATATATATAAATATTACTAACTCTAAACTTTAATATGCTGGGAATAATGGTATTGGCTTTCAAAAGAAATTTTCCGCACCCTGCTGCACGGTGGCTGCGTCTCAGCATCGGCGAGATTTTTTGCTAGCCTGTATTGACAACCTTTTTCATTCATTATATATTTTCAGGTGTGCCAACGGTACGGGATAGATGTGACAGTTTGCCTTCAAGAGCACGTACAACGAGTGAAGGTCCAAGTACCATAGCCTCCAGTGTTGCAACAGCTATTGCTGCTCAGCAACAACAGCAATCTCAACAACTACAGCAACAACATCAACAACAACAATTACAGCAGCAGCAACAGCAGCAGTACACAAGAACTTCCCATTTGGCACCTCACGTGCCAAGGCCTCATTCCATGCACAGTCGAGTAATGTCATATTCACCACCAGTTTCCTCCATACCTATCAGTCCAGCTTCTGCTGCTTGTTCTACGGACTCAGCTGGTTCGTCCTTGTCTATGGATGATGCTTCTGAAAACATGATGGAGGAAAGCATTTTGTCAAAGTATGGGCATTCTCTCACACCAGATGAACCTGTTATATTAGAGGAGAATGGTGATGATTATGTACCTTGGACAGCTAATAGTCAGCCAAAGTTCTCACCTAATTTCAAGTCCTGCTCTCCTTCACAGGTGTGTAATACAAGCATGTTAAGAACTTTTTCCTATGGAGAAAGGCTTTTTTATTTCATTAGATTCTTACAAAAAAATACATTATTATATTAATGTAAATGTGAACAATTTTCATAAATTCTTGCTGAAAATTTCAATTTATATTTAAGACATGTAGTTTGGATAAGACTAAAATTTGTCTATAGTTTTGAAACTAAAAATGAAAATAAGTGTTTAGACAATATGGGTAGTAAGTAAAATGTTTGTTTTATTTATTTAAACAGATAGTTTACATAGTATATCCCACTAAGGGCAATCTCACATTTACCCGTACATAGGCTGACATAAACGAGGTTACCTATACATACTCAGGAATCTATTATTAATATGAAAGTAAACTTAAAAACTTTTCTCATAATAGAGAAACATTAATAAACCAAAATAATGTCACCAGCAGCTTCAAGAATTTTATTTTAAAGCTATGTTGCTATTATACTCTATTATAATCTGATAAGTATTAATTATGCGTGCGTGTGTGTGTGTGTGCGTGCGTGCGTGCGTGCGTGCGTGCGAGCGTGCGTGCGTGCGTGCGTGCGTGCGTGCGTGCGTGCGTGTGTGTGTGTGTGTGTGTGTGTGTGTGTGTGTGTGTGTGTGTGTGTGTGCGCGTATCAACAATTACAGTCAATCTATTTTAGAATATTTTTCAACAGTATTACTAAAAATAAAAAAATTAATGGCCGAATCCATCTCAAATCAGACAGCCCGCGTATGCCTATTTCACCTATCATGTTGAAATAAAAATATTTATGTTCTACTCGAAAAAATATTTTACACGTGTTTTTTTATTTTTTTGTTTCATCAAAATTTCATGCGTTCAGCGATACCGAAAAATTCCGAGAAAATTCTTTCATTGAGAAAAAAAATTTTCAATGTGATTTTCAGACTGCTATTGTTTCAGCAGTTTTTCAAGCTTTTAAACGTGTAACACATAATTTCACTCAGTTTTGAGCCCTCTTTAACGGCCTTAATGTCATTTTCAAAAAAAATAAAAAATCCACGAGCTATGCACTTTTTACTGAAAAATTCATTTTTTAGAGAAGTGCCTTTTTCTCGAAAACCCCATGTTTTTTTTGCACAATTTTTGTTGTCGTGATAGAGGACGGTAATGCCTAGCTAGACGTATTTGTGAGATTCGGTACTTTTTTCCTGGGATAGCGATCACTAATGAGATAACACACAAACAAATTTTTCACGCTTAACGCTTATATATAGTCAATGATATTAGAGTCAATGTAAAGGTATTTATCTTTGTGCGTATGTAATATACATGTACGTGCGCCTACTTATAGGAGTATATGTACTAGTACATTTGTCCGCTAGATGGATATGGTTTGACTTAACATTTACAAAGAAAAGTTCGGTTTCTGCTATATATCACACATCTCGTCTTATTTAAAACCATCATCTTTTGGAAAATTATTACATATTTACACCTTATCAACTCAACTACGACGTCTCAATATTACTCAACAGAGAGAATCAAATGTGCAGACTTTTTAGACAAACACAAACAAATTATTTACAAATCTAGTTCCGTACGTTTAAAACAACTTGAGAATCTTGCTCATCCATTGAAGCACCTCTATCCTCATTTACCTTTGACACCTTCTACATATCTGTGTCAACATTGTTACAATCGTGCTTTAGAATTGGTGAGTAGTACTGACAATGAATTTATAACGGATAATGAAGTTACCGATAACGTAGTTGATAGAGATGAAGATTTTTTACCAAGTACTCCAGAACGCATTGAAGAATTTAATAATGAAATAAGTACATCTTTCTTAGGTTCTGTATCGCCTCTTAAAAGAAAAAATCTTATACATGAAAAATCAATTGAAAATTACGTAACAAAGAAGAAAAAAAAAATACTTTCAACATTGTCTAATACCCTTGATGTGAAGTTGAACAATGTTTATGACGTTTCTATAACAGCAAATGAATCAACTGTATGCCATTGTACAGAATGGATACAAAATCTTGGTCTAGCCTTGCAAAAGTGTTCTACGGTATCAGAAAAAATAAAAATTCTGACTTTGCTACCTTCATCCTTTACAAAACATGAAATTTTATCTTTATTTCCAGAAATAACAATGTATATGATCAACAAATCGAGAAATCTTGTTAAAGAAAAAGGAATTTATTCAGAACCAGATGCATATTCAGGCCATCCGATTGATGAAAACATGGAAAAAATTGTTATGGAATATTATTTAAATGATGATTTTAATTATTCAAGACAAAGTCCTAATAAATGTGACGTTGTTACAATTAAACTTAACAACAAAAAAGAAAAAAGTTAAGCGTTTTCTTACTCGAAGTTTAAAAGAGACGTATAAAGTATTTAAAAATGATTATCCAGAATTGAGAATTGGAAAATCGAAATTTTATAGTTTGCGACCAAAGTATGTCTTACTTAGCCCCATCAAAGAAGTTTGTCTCTGTATCTATTACGCAAATTATGATTTATTTCTTACGAGCTTAATTAATTTTAGAGGGAGTAACGTCACAGAGTTGGATGAAAGTCGGTCACAAATAATAAATGCAACAATGTGTTCTGAGCCATCTGATTTATGTTATTTACAAGAATGTAAACTATGTCCAGGGATTAAGGGAATTACGTTTCATGTTTTAAAACTGCAAGATGTAGAAGGCACAGAAGAAATTACATATGCTTTGTGGGATAATGGAAACCTGATTAAAAAGACACTATCAATTTCTGCTTTTAAAGATGAACTTTCGGTTTGGACCATGAGGGTTAGTACTCACATGTATGTAAAAATATACAACGCAAAGCTATAAAAACAGAAAGAGAAAGTGCTAAAAAAGACTCACATCATTTAGTTCTTCAAATAGACTTCGCTGAAAACTGGGCTGTGATTCATAATAAAGCTGTTCAAGGAAATCATTGGGTTAATGATCAAATTTCTATTTTCACAGCAGTCTCTTATCAAGGGGATTCGACACAAAGTTTCGCAGTTATAAGTGATGACCGAAAACATGATTCAGCGTATGCTTTGCTAGCAGTACAAAAAATTATAAAATTCTTGAAAGAAAAATTGTTGTGATTCAATTAAAAAAATTACCATCGTATCAGACGGCGCTGCGAGTCACTTTAAAAATCGCTTTCAATTAGATGAACTAAAACGAGCACCGTGTGATATAAAATGGTTGTTCTCTGCTACTGGGCACGGCAAAGGAGCTGTAGATGGTGTGGGTGGACTTATAAAGCATTATGCTACTTCGCATAATCTTCGAGAGCCCCTTGAAGAAGCTATTCAAAACGCAAATGATTTTGCAATACATGTTCAAAAATATACTGATGCTATTAAAATAATACATTTACAAGATGCTGAAATAGAACAATTCAGAAAAGAAAAAAATATTGATTGGCTTACAACTCCAAAGTATCCTGGAATTCAAAAAACTCATATATGGGTTAAAAAAACATGTGACGATAAAATACATTGTTTGACAGCAAAGACCGCTGATCGTCCGCTTACTGAATTAAGAACAATGAAGCAGAAAAACAAAGGTAGTAAAATAGGTATACAAATGAAAAAAAGGTATAAAAATAAAAAATCAAAAAGACGCAAATAACAAATAAATACATAGTTATGTGTACCTGTATATTACATACACACAAAGACAAATACCTTTACATTGACTCTAATATCATTGACTATATATAAGCATTAGGCGTGAAAAATTTGTTTGTGTGCTATCTCATTAGTGATCGCTATCCCAGGGAAAAAGTACCGAATCTCACAAATACGTCTAGCTAGGCATTACCGTCCTCTATCACGACAACAAAAATTGTGCAAAAAAAACATGGGGTTTTCGAGAAAAAGGCACTTCCCTAAAAAATGAATTTTTCAGTAAAAAGTGCATAGCTCGTGGATTTTTTATTTTTTTTGAAAATGACATTAAGGCCGTTAAAGAGGGCTCAAAACTGAGTGAAATTGTGTGTTACACGTTTAAAAGCTCGAAAAACTGCTGAAACAATAGCAGTCTGAAAATCACATTGAAAATTTTTTTTCTCAATGAAAGAATTTTCTCGGAATTTTTCGGCATCGCTGAACGCATGAAATTTTGATGAAACAAAAAAATAAAAAAACACGTGTAAAATATTTTTTCGAGTAGAACATAAATATTTTTATTTCAACATGATAGGTGAAATAGGCATACGCGGGCTGTCTGATTTGAGATGGATTCGGCCTAATATACAATCCCACTTTGATGATAACTATATATCGTTATACAGTTATCATCAGGTTAATGTTTCTGTTGGTTCTCAGGTGGGGAAAAAAATAAGGAATGGTTAGCTTTTATCCCTGGTCATTCATTTCAGAATATTGGCATTATTAGAGACATTCCAATTGAATTTAGTAAGGAGAATATTTTATTCGGTATAGAGGATGTTAATTTAAAAAATGAGATAGTTGATATAATTAGAATAAAACGCAAAAATTATAGTAGCCAAGATAATGAAAATAAAAAAGTTTGATAGATACGAATTCGATTAAAGTATTATTTAAGTCAAAGTTACCATGAAATTTATATATTTTTAGTGTATAGAGACCATGAAATTTATATATTTTTAGTGTATAGAGACTACAAAGACAGTGTTCAAATATATTCCCCAAGTCAAAAGATACTATAAGTGTCAAAGATTAGCCATATAAGTAGTAAATGTTTTACACATGATAGGTCTCTCTGTGGAAAGGACCATCCTTCTTATAGGAATTGTGATGAGGAGATTATTAAATGCGCGAATTATAAAGGGAGTCATAGGGCTTCTGATGTTCTTTGCCCCTGTTTTCAATTTTGCAAAGAAGTTAATAAAGTCAAGATTGTATTAAACAAAAGCTATAGGGAGGCTAGAGATATAGTCTTACGATAGATATTTGGTTAAATATAAGGATATAAGTGAGAGTGGAGATTCTTTTAATAAAGTTAATAAAGAACTATAACGTATCAAAGAGTTTTTTACCTACCCTGTCAGGATGAATAGAATTATCATGAAATACAGAACTATTTGCAACCGTATATTACTTGACTTTGTTTTTAAGGTGATGCGATACCTACACTATTACTCAAAATTGGGTTCCTGTTTTTCTCATTCAATTTTTAATTTTAAGGAAAAAACTCTGTGATACGTTATAGTTCTTTATTAAACTTAAAACATGTCAAAGAGTTTTTTTCAAAAAGTTTAAAATTGTTGAGAAAAACGGGAATCCAGAATTGAGAAATAGTGTGGGTTCCCGTTTTTCTCCTTCAATTTTAAACTTTTTGAAAAAAACTCTTTGACACGTTTTAAGTTTAATAAAGAACTACAACGTATCAAAGAGCTTTTTTCTTAAAATTAAAAATTGAATGAGAAAAACGGGAACCCAATTTTGAGTAATAGTGTAGGTATTGCATCACCTTAAGGTGATGTATTATTATATATGTATGATATATGTATTCATTAAATTCAATCCTCTTTTAATAGATTCAGCTCCAATAATTTTATTATTAATTTGCTCTATACGGCGTAAATCAGCTTCAGATCCTACCCTGTCAGGATGAATAGAATTATTTTACTTTTAAGGTGATGTGATACCCACGCTATTACTCAATTCTCGGTTCCCGTTTTTCTCCTTCAATTTTAAACTTTTTGAAAAAAACTCTTTGACACGTTTCAGTATCGCATCACCTTAAGGTGATGCAATACCTACACTATTACTCAAAATTGGGTTCCCGTTTTTCTCATTCAATTTTTAATTTTAAGAAAAAAGCTCTTTGATACGTTGTAGTTCTTTATTAAACTTAAAACGTGTCAAAGAGTTTTTTTCAAAAAGTTTAAAATTGAAGGAGAAAAACGGGAACCGAGAATTGAGTAATAGCGTGGGTATCACATCACCTTAAAAGTAAAATAATTCTATTCATCCTGACAGGGTAGGATCTGAAGCTGATTTACGCCGTATAGAGCAAATTAATAATAAAATTATTGGAGCTGAATCTATTAAAAGAGGATTGAATTTAATGAATACATATTCAGAAAAAGTTAAGAATTTATTAATTAAAGAATTAGGGGAAGATCATTCATTAATGCTTAAGGGGATGCCTTACTCGTACTATTACCGACCGAGCAATTCACACAGTTTCAAGCTGATTAAAAATAAAATACGTCGAATCACAAAAAATCAAGAGAACACTCTTCTGTGTTTTTTAACGTTCTATCATCCAGTCAAAGTTTGGAGTCGAAATATCAAGCCGTTTTTTCAAAAACTTTGAACGAAATTAAATTTCGTTTGTTCAAAGTTTTTGCAGAAATGACTTGATATTTCGACTCCAAACTTTGACTGAATGATAGAACGTTAAAAAACACAGAAGAGTGTTCTCTTGATTTTTTGTGATTCGACGTATTTTATTTTTAATCAGCTTGAAACTGTGTGAATTGCTCGGTCGGTAATGGTAGGACTATGGCACCCCGTTAAGGTGATTCTCTTCACATTGCAAAAACTGAAAAAGCTTCTAAATAAAATATACAAATATTCTTCAAAGTCAGAGAAATGATACCATATGTTTGTTTACATACATTGCGGAACAAATTTTTGAGAAAACAATTATTGAAAATGGTTATTTTTATATGAGAGTAAATGAGCACTGTATCAACTGTAGCAGAAAGTAATAGTATAACTCATAGAAAAAAACTGGACTTCAAAAAGAAAAAGATAGTAGAAAGATGAAATTCGGCTCTTTCTTTTAAGTTTATCAAATATATGTAACACCAATCTTTTTAAAAAGATATTAATGATTATAAACACAAATAGGACGTGCACCAGAGCGAGAGAGACAGCACGACATGGTATAGTTTGCAAACTGTAATGCCAAGGAGAATTAAAAAATTATGGTATTAATTATTTTGATTTTTCTGGGGAAAAAGATAATGAGAATGATGTTGAAATGGATGAATAAATAGTTTAGTAGTAATGGAGGGTTTGGGCTTATTTTAGATAATATTTTTTAGTATGATTAAATAAAATTAATTTAATTTAAAAAAAAAAATAGTATTATAATTAGAGTTAATAGTTAAATATAACGGTGTGGATATTCTTAATTGGAATGTAAGAGGTTTATTCAAAAACTGGGTTCATATAATTGATTTAGCGGATTCGTATGATGTTTTATGTTTATCTCAAACGAAGTTAACGTTTAGGAGATCCAATATTAAGGGGGTCCGAAAGTCAATTAAAAATTCAAATTTCGCGCCACAATATAGCAGACGAAAAAATAAATAATTTGCCTATAACAAATAGTAAAAACAATATTACGGAAAACCAGGACTGCATTGCCCTCCGTTACATTATTATCTATCATTTTACAAAGTTTGAAGTTTCTATATAAATATTTCGCTGAATGGCATTTGAATAATGTCTCAAAATCAAGTAATTCAAATGCCATTCAGCGAAATATTTATATAGAAACTTCAAATTTTGTTAAATGATAGATAATAATGTAACGGAGGGCAATGCAGTCCTGGTTTTCCGTAATATTGTTTTTACTATTTGTTATAGGCAAATTATTTATTTTTTCGTCTGCTATAATGTGGCGCGAAATTTGAATTTTTAATTGACTTTCGGACCCCCTTAAGCATAGACATAAGATATGGACTGCGGATGTCGCATAAAAATGTGGTTCCCGTTTAGAAAGAGACGCAGAAAAATAAGCGCCTGACACGGTGGATAGAAGAATTCTATGATAGAAAGGTTGAAAGGAATTTATGAAGAAACTAAAGTCAGGGTTAGAATGGAGCGTGGGGTATCAAACGAATTTTGTATAACCAAGGGTGTAAGACAGGGGTGTGTTCTGAGTCCAATCTTGTTCTGCCTGCCCTACATAGCGGGTTTAGAAAAAGTGTTTGAGGAAAGGAATGTTGGGGGGATTATGATAGGTAAAAAAAGAATTTGGTCTTTAGCATACGCGGACGATATAATATTATTGGCTGAAAATAGAGAAGCGTGATTAGACATGTGCGACTCGTTAAAAAGGTTTATAAAAGAAAGAAAATTAATACTTAGCACAGAAAAAACAAAAATTCTAGTTTTATTAAAATGTCATTTACCGCGGACATTTACAACAAAAAATATATGTTATTCTACAGATGTTGAACAATTTTTTGGTACTTTTTTCAATACCGAGCGAATTTTTGAGTAAAAAATTCTTTAAAATGTATATACTTTTACATGTAAATTATAGTAGAACCATGTGCTTGGCGTAGAAACTTCCAAAATTAATACCGAAATCGACTGCAGAGGAAGTTCAGTAAAGAGGTGGTTAAAGTTCAAGCTTTAAGCTTTGTAATGATATCGTAAAAAATGTATGGAGTGGCGGTAATTTTCGGGATAATCAATTAATAATATGAAAATCCGTGTAAAAGTACTAAAATAGGTTAGGTTGATGTAATAGTACGTTATATTTTCCGTTTTGAACACGTCTATGATTAACGACGTGAATCACATGCTTGAACATCAAACAATTCTTTGTGTAAAATTAAATTATTTTTTTATGTAATACACTATTTGATTACCTCACACTTTGAAACTGAATTTTATGAATATTAATAACACAAGTCTAATAATACAATTTTAGTTTGTATTTGTGGATACTAAATTGACTCGAGAGTATTAATAGAACCACCTTAACAGAGGGAAAAATAGTAAAAAAGGATAAGTGGAAATGGGGCAAAGAGGAAATCGAAGAGGTTAAAATATTCAAATATCTGGGTTTGGTTTTTAACTATGAGGGCAACTACAAAGACCACACAAGGGACCTGAGGAAAAAGGGCATCATAGCAGCAAAGAAAACTTGGAGTTTAGGAGAAAAGAGATGTAAAGGAGATTTTAAAAGAAGAATGATGCTTTTCAATTACTTAGAAGTGTAATGGAATATGGGATAGAAATTTGGGGGTGGTCTGAAAAAGCTGAGTTGGAAAAAATAAAAACGGATTATATAAGATGGATTTTAAGACTCGACTTCTGGACACCTAAATATATTTTATATAGGGAAACGTGCACAAAAAAACTAGTGCTAACATGGGGAGCAAGAGCTATCAGATTCGAGGAAAAAGTAGCTAAGTCGGAGGGAGCTAAGGCCAACCAAAATTTGCTTGGAAGAAAAGGGTTACGAAAACCTATGCGATTACATAGTGTAGAGAGAGTGAGAGAGAGAGAGAGAGAGAGAGAGAGAGAGAGAGAGAGAGAGAGAGAGAGAGAGAGAGGAATATTACAACGGGGTAGGTTATAGTTATGCAGTTATGCACTCATGTGGAGTGAGTTGATTCAGGGTAAAATTATTGAAAACAAAGTGTATAAGAGGAAATACGATATAGAGGAGCAGGGATTAATTGCGAAAATAAACGAATCTAGCAAGGAAACGTCCCGAACTGTCAAATTCAAAAAATTATAAAAACTATACTAGGTAGTAGTCCTCTGTGAAACATTCAGAAATATATTTTTTTTTATCGGCAACCAAGGCCTTTTTGAGGGTTAAATCCACGACGGAAGTTCACATTGAAAAATGATTTTTTCAATATATCTCTTGTTTCTATTCAATTTTTTTTTATTTTATTTATATAGGGTGCGTGATCACCTTTTTTATAAACAAATTATTATTTATAATTGATAAAATAATTTGATTCGAAATCGACGTATTTTTAATTTTTTAAAAATACATAATAATAGTAATACATTATTAATATTTAACATCTATAACATTATAAAATCGTGTGATTAATAATGTTGTCGTTATATATCTATTACATTTACCTTTTTTTAAAACATTTCAATATCACTTTTTCGAAACTATCTATCATATATATGTTTTGCGCTAATCATTTAATATAAAATGTTTAAAAAATATTTGAAAAATTATATTATTTATACAATTTTGACTTATTATATTGTTCGAAATAAAATGAATTGAATACTTGAATACAATGTAATTTTTTATTGTTGCAAAGAAAGTGTGAAAGCCGATCACGCACATATACTTGATCTTCTTGACTTGATTTTATTGTAGAGCAGAGTGACGAGAGTGTGAGAAGATCAAGTATATGGTGTTGATTAATTTTACAATTAGACTAACGAATACCCTAAAAAGAGGTTAAAGCTATCTTAAACTCAAAAAAGTTATATATTTTTTGAGTCATCCATTTTATTATCGACGATGTTTTTCACTATCATTCATAAATTATTATCCATATTTTTATATTACCTTACATAATTACATATACGAATACATGCTGTAGTAACCAATTTTACGTACAAACTTATGTTTAAAATAAATTTTATCACATAACGGTTAGGTATGTAAAGCAATAATCAACACTATATATACTTGATCTCCACCCACTCTAGTGACTCAAAGTCACTCGAGCTCCGATACTGCCTTCTTTTTCTTATTGTTAGTCTCAAATTAATTAAGGAAGTTCTCCCGATAACCAACTAGTCAAAATGAGGGCTGTTTATCTATTTGTTAATTTACAAAGTAAATGTTGTTGAAGAAAGCCTTTAAATACCGGTAAACTAAATAATAATTATACATTCAAACAAAACAGTTCTATTCGTCTGAATTATCAATAACAAGTTTCGTAAGGAATCTGATTTGACTCATTTTTTGAGGTTAAATGTAGTTTTCGACTTCACTAATTTTTTTTTTATACACAAAGGTACCTAATGATACTTTTTAAGAGCAATAATCGTTCGTCATATGCTTATCTTTAGCTGAAAATTTTTTCATCAAACTACTCTTTCTGTGAAGCAAAATACGTAAATTTGTGCGAATCCCCATAAGACTCCATGTTAAATTACTTAAACGAAAACATTCATATCTTGCTTCCTAGGTACCTTTTAGTTCCAAGAATTTAACTGAGTTATTTTAAGACTTATATGAACCAATCCTCTAAATTTTATTAAAATCTGCTTTCTTATTCAAAATCGAAAGAACTTCCTTAACGCTATATACTTGATCTCCTCTCACTCTAGTGACTCAAAGTCAAAATTATATAAATAATATAATTTTTCAAATATTTTTTAAACATTTTATATTAAATGATTAGCGCAAAACATATACGTAGACAGTTTCGAAAGAGTGATATTGAAATGTTTTAAAAAAAGGTAAATATAATAGGTATAACGACAACATTATTAATTACACGATTTTATAATGTTATAGACGTTCATAGTACATTTCGACACGGGTGGGGAAGTCGATTATTTAGCTGGTGTGACTTTTTGCACGAGCGAAGCGAGTGCGAAAAAGTCACACCACCTAAATAATCGACTTACGCACTAGTTTCGAACGGTATTTTATACCACGAGCGCCGAAAAATCATATCAAAGTTGTGATTTTGAGGTTAGAGTGGTATAAATATTAATAATTTATTACTATTATAATTACTATTATTATGTATTTAAAAAAAAAAAAATTAAAAATACGTTGCGTTCGAACCAAATTATTGATTCTTATCAATTATAAATAAAAATTTGTTTATAAAAAAGATGATCACGCACCCTAAATAAATAGGGATACAAGTTTGATGAGTTTACAAGTAGATTATATGTCCTTTATGCTACTTGTACTTTTTATGATGAAAAACATCTAAATTGTTGGATCAAAAAACGTGTGTGTGTGTGTGTGTGTGTGTGTGTGTGTGTGTGTGTGTGTGTGTGTGTGTGTGTGTGTGTGTGTGTGTGTGTGTGTGTGTGTGTGTGTGTGTGTGTGTGTGTGTGTGTGTGTGTGTGTGTGTGTGTGTGTGTGTGTGTGTGTGTGTGTGTGTGTTATAGTTCGAAGCGTTATTCATGTGACGCAGCCCCCCCCCCTCAGACCCCCTCGAAATAATCTAAAATTGTGAACTTTTTACGTTATTTCGAGCATGGCAGAGCCCCCTCGCCCTCCTTCGTACCCCCTTCAGACCCCCCTGGTGACCCTCCTCAGACCCACCCCCCTCAAACCTCTCTTAAGGTTTAATAAGTCTTGTAGTAAGAACTCCTGCTTTTGCCGTGGATGCTCCGGGCTAATGATCTCTGGAACTTCATCAAGGCCCGTTTTATCACGAGTAAAGTATCGGCACGATTGTGGCCTCTCCTGATTGGTTATCCACTACGAAAGAGAGGTTAGTCCCGCGCTTACTGATGCAAAGGATTAGCCCTCTTGGCCTCAGGCGGATCTCGATAGAGATTTCTCGATCTGTTATATATAATTCATAGATGAATTCGAATATTCGATGAAGTAATGCACAAGACAAGCTTACAACAAGGAAAATTAT
Source organism: Torymus aiolomorphi (assembly GCA_036365515.1). NCBI lineage: Eukaryota > Metazoa > Arthropoda > Insecta > Hymenoptera > Torymidae > Torymus > Torymus aiolomorphi. The sequence goes on along the minus strand of CM070876.1, from coordinate 38,636,256 downwards.
AAATTTGAAAAAAGCTTAGATTTTGATGAAAATTGTAATATAGGGGTTTTCGAGGTCGCTAATCAAGATTTTGCTATTGAACTTCAAAATTCACAATGGTGGATACAATATGGCAATGAAAAGTACGAAAAAATGCATAAATTGTGTTCAAAATTGATATACGGGGGTTTTCGAAGTTTCGGGGATCATGATTTTGAAATCAGACTTTCAACATTCAAAATGGCGGATCCAATATGGCGGTTAAACAGTCGAAAAAAGCTTAGGATTTTCTCGAAATTGGAGTACAGGGGTATTCGAGCTCGCTGAACACAATCTTGCTTTCAGACTTCAAAATTCAAAATGGCAGTCAAAAGTTCGAGGAAAGCTTAGATTTTGCTTAAAATTCGTATACAGGGGTTTTCGAGGTCGCTGATCAAAATTTTGTCATTGGACTTTCGGAATTGAAAATGGCGGAACCAATATGGTTGTTAAAAGTTCGAAGAAAGCTTAGAATTTCACTTAAAATTTGTATACAGGGGTTGTTGAGGTCGCTGATCAGGATTTTCCTATTAGACTTTCGAAATTTAAAATGGTGGGTACAATAAGGCAATGAAAAGTACGAAAAAAACTTAAATTGTGTTTAAAATCGGTATACGGTGGTTTCCGAAGTTGCTGATCATGATTTCGATATCAGAGTTTTAACATTCAAAATGGCGGATTCCATAAGGTGGTTCAATATTCAAAAAAAGCTTAGGTTTTCTAGAAATTAGAGTACAGGGATATTCGAGATCGCTAATCACGATCTTGCTATCAGACTTTCGAAATTGAAAATGGCGGTCAAAAGTTCGAGGGAAGCTTAGATTTTGCTTAAAATTCGTATACAGGGATTTTCGAGGTCGCTGATTAAAATTTTGTTATTGGACTTTCGGAATTGAAAATGGCGGAACCAATATGGCTGTTAAAAGTTCGAAGAAGGCTTAGATTTGACTGAAAATTGGTATACAGGGGAGGATTTCGAGGTCGCTGATCAGGATTTTCCTATTAGAGTTTCGAAGTTCAAAATAGCGGATACAATATGGTAATGAAGAGTAAGAAAAAAGCTTAAATTGTGTTCAAAATTGGTATACGGGGGTTTTCGAAATTACTGATTACGATTTTGTTACCAGACTCAAAATTGAAAATGGCGGTTCCAATATGCCGGTTAAAAATTCGAAAAAATCTTAGGTTTTTCTCGAAATTGGAGTACAGGGATATTCGAGATCGCTAATCACGATCTTGCTATTAGACTTTCGAAATTCAAAATGGCGGTCAAAAGTTCGAGTGGAGCTTAGATTTTGCTTAAAATTCGTATACAGGGGTTTTCGAGGTCGCTGATCAGGATTTTCCTATTAGATTTTCGAAATTCAAAATGGCGGAACCAATATGGCTGTTAACAGTTCGAAGAAAGCTTAGATTTCACTTCAAATTTGTATTCAGGTGTTTTCAAGATCGACGATCAAGATTTTATTATTGCACTTTTGAAATTCAAAATAGCGGATCCAATTTGGCAATGAAAAGTTTGAAAAAGCTTAAATTATGCTCAAATCTGATAGTTTAAAATTTATTCAATTTCTATACTTCGTTCAATAAAAACTCATACAATTTAAATGGTTTCCAAAATTTGATAGTGACATAGTCACTAGATTAGTCCTACTTTAAAATAAAACGCATCTTTCTATTTACCTCTGGGCCGAAAAAATAGAACAGAATTTACAATTTAATCACTTTCTAAAAATGAAGGGTTGACGAGCGGAACGAGTAGGGGGTACCCCTTCTAGTACGCGCACACACGCGCACGCACCCACACACACGCCAACTTGCCCAACTATTAAATTAAGTACTCCAAATTCCAAAATACATTTTGTTAGGCAACAAGAACGTAACTGTAACACAGACACACACACGCACACACACACACACACACACCCACACACACCCACACACACACACACACACACACACACACACACACACACACACACACACACACACACACACACACACACACACACACACACACACACACACACACACACACACACACACACACACACACACACACACACATTAGGTTACTTGTACTTTTTATAAGAAACATTTTCCAATTTGTTTCATCAAAAAAAAAATTGAATAGAAACAGAGATATACTGAAAAAATCATTTTTCAATATGAATTTCCGGCGTGGATTTAACCCTCAAAAAGGCCTTGGTTGCCGATAAAAAAAGTATATTTGTGAATGTCTCACAGACGACTACTACCTAGTATAATTTTTATGTGTTGTAATTTTGTTAGTTTTAATCCAATTCACTATAAACGTAAAAAATTAGACTATGTCACTTTATTCACGCTAATTTACTTTATTCCCTTATAAAGTAAATATAAAGTAAAGCTTATAAAGTAAAGGAGGTAATCAGACGCCACTTTTTCCCCGCTTTTCAGGCTATAAAATGGCCGATATAGTAGAGATGGGAATAAAGTTAATTATATAACTTTTTGGGAGCTCCAACAATTAAAATTCAAAAAGCTGTATGTCAAGTTCTTTACAAAGCGCACAAATGAACCAAAGCTTAAAAAATAAAGAACAATAGTATATTACGCAACTAGGGAGGTACAGAATTGGCCAGTCCAGAGCACATGTAAACATGTGCTCTGGGGTGGCCCTCTTTATCCCCGCGTTGCGTATACAATTTTTCACCCAAGCTGAAAATACCACATTCGCGTTTTTGAGTCGGGAGTGAAAGTGGTACTTTCGGCCAAGGTATGGTGAAAAATAAATAATGATACACAATAGTTAAACAGCTAAATACACAAAATTTAAAAAGGGGCGAAAATTGGTCATTTTTTGTATTTCTTGTTTTTCGCCCTTTTTTAATTATTGTTTTTCTATTTTTATTTTTATTTTTTTAAGAAAACACTTTAAACTTTGGTTCATTGGTGCGCTTTACAAAGATACAGCCTTTTGAATCATTAATTTTCGAGCTCCCAGAAAGTTCAAAGTTTATGAGATTTCCTCAGATATTATATTTATATGATTATCAATTGACTGAATTTTAATTGTTTTACGGAGAACTGTGTTTAAAACGTACTTCTATAAATAAAATATATAAGAGAAATTACACTGAGAAAAATGTTTTAGTAAATTTTATTATAACTGTAATAAAAATTACTATAAAGTATAGGAAGGGTGAGACAAATACACTTTATGCTGCATTTTTATTATAATTGTATGAATAATTACAAAATTTCTTGTAATTTTTATGACAGTTGTTGATTAGAAAGTATTACGAAATAAAAGAAAAATTGCTATACACATAGCAAAAACTGTGATATAATAAAATTTAAAATATATGCTTTTAATTTTTATTAGAATAGAATATAAATTTTATTTTCTAGCGTTTAAATTTTATTTTGTAGCGTATAAATTTTATTTTGTAGCGTATTAAAAATTACTATAAACATAGTAAAAAGTGCCACATTCAAAAATTGCTACAGGCCATAAGAAAGTTTGCTATCCAACATAGTAAAAATTGCTACAACATTAGTACTTTCTGCGCAGATCAAGGCGCCCACGTGTCTGATTGAGGTTATGTTTCTACGGGAATTTCACTTTGTCTTGCTTTTAAATTTACAAAACATTCAAAACCTTACTTCAATTATTTTATTTTTATATTATGCACATTAATGATAAGTTTCTTTGTGTTATCAAAGTTATTTATTGTCATTATTTAATATTATCTGAAATTTTCTTGAAATCGATGGTTTGACATGTATAACTTCCAAAATTTTACACTCAAGAATCCTATTTGGGTAAGTGGTTAGCGCGTCCGATTGCCGCGGTGAAGGTTGCAGGTTCGATCCCAACGCTCGTAAAAAAAATATTTTTATTTCTCATTTTAATTTATTTTCACATTAAATATTGTATGATTGGAGTCTGAAAATAGTTCTGAAAACAGGAAGAACGAGAAAAAATTTAATTTTTTGAAATTTAAGGTCATTCATAAAAATTACTATGTTGCATAGCAAAAATTATTATAATTTCGATTTGTCCCTCCGTTCCTACAAAATATAGTAATTTTTCTTATGTTTATAATAAATTTTACTACAACATTTCTCTCAGTGTATCTAAGATAAATATCTTAAAATTGAAAATTATATTCAAATATTCAATATCTAACAAAATTTAGAACATTTATGGGGCGTTTCGCATAAGTTCTTCCAGGTTGGTAAGGGTGTCTAAACCTCACCTTTAGAGCGCGTGCTTGCGGCATCACAATATGCCTATCGAAAAAACTTCGCATACTTTTTCGACGTAGTTTTTTGTCAGTTTTCTCGTGGTGGCATTTGTTTTTGATAATTTTCCCGTTTTGACCATGAATAAATATAAAACGTGTTATATCTCAAAAATACCAAAAAAGTCTTGTTTGGAAAATAGTTATTTCGACGTAAAAAAATCTGATCTTTCGATCTAGACTATTAAAAATAATATTAAAAAGGTACTTTTAGATATATAACACGTTTTATATTTGATCAAGGTCAAAACGGAAAAATTATCAAAAACAAATGACACCACGAGAAAGCTGACGAAAAACTACGTCGAAACATAACGAAGTTTTTTCGATAGGCATATTTTGATGCCACAAGCGCGCGCTTAATAGGTGAGGTTTAGGCGTCCGCTATAACCGGCCTGGAAGAATTGAGGCGACACGCCCCTTATGTAAAATTATAACGAATCTAATAAATTCAAACATCTTTATTAACTTACAGCAGTGTTCCTACATGGAAATGTATAGTCCCTGTAGTTCCAGTCCTGGTCGAGGAGCTTACATGCCAATGAGTCCTGCCACAGGTGTCTCCCATTCACGAGCTTCATCTCTTGTTGAGGACAATACAACATTACCTGATGGTTATGTGCCTATGGCACCAGCCGGTGATGATGGTTATGTTGACATGGATCCTTCCAATAATCACAATGGTCACTTTCCCGATGACATGTCACAACATGGAGGCAGTAGTTGCTCAGTTACATCTGGTACACCAAGTACAGACATGCGGTTTTCTGAATATCATTTAGACAAGGTTACTAGTTATTTTACACCTGGAGAAGACTTGCAGGCAAGGCAAACCAGAGCTTATTCTGTAGGATCGAGGCCAGACCCTGCTAACAGGCATCGAAAAAATCGGTAATTATAGTTAAAAATACGTATAAAACTAATCAACAAAATTTGATGATCCTAATTGTTATTTAAAGAAGATATAAGTATAAAAATATAACAATCAATTATATTTATATAACAATCTATATTAATAAAATTTTTTGAAATAGTAGTTTTCGATACTAGTGTGATAAAAAATGATTCTCACATGAGTGTGATTGTCACCCTCGCTTGCACATGTAAGCATGCGTAAAAGTGGTACTTTATGCACGGAGTGTCAAGAAGATACTTTTTATCTACTATAAATCTCATACTTTTGCATTTTTAATTATGTTCTCAATGATATTTAGTAAAAATATGGTTAGTAATTAGTAATTAGTAAAAATCTGATAATAATTATTTCTTATTAGTAATTGTTTTTATTATATAAAAAGGTACATTTTGCATTAATAATTGTATCTATTTACATAAATTATCTATTGTAAAAATAATTTTTCATACATTAATTTTTTCATTTTTAGACTGGATGTTGCCCAACAAGAAGCAAGTAGAGTTCGAGCTTTTTCGGTGGGTAGTCGATATAAGAGGCCTGAAATTAGCAGGCTCGTAAACGTTGTTACTGCTCCACTAGTCGCTGGTGTAGAGAATTCGCAATCGAGCAAGTCAAATTCAGCACCTCTTTTATCAAATTCGTGGGGTCATAATTCAGGTTGTTCTGTCACTTCTGAACAAATGGAAGACCTCATGGAAATGGACTTTTCTAGGCCCAATAATCCAGTTACTCTCGTATCACCTCCATCTTCATACTCGCAATCACAGTCGCAATCACAATCGTATTCAACTGCCACCGATACCAGTTCCTACGTCGATATGTCTCCTGGACAGCCGCCAATATCAACCACTGCCCCCTACGTTGACATGAACGGACCAACCAAGGTGCGTAATTTATATTATTTTCGTGATGCCTTTGCTTGTTCAAATTTTTATTTCATATTAATTCAAGTATAAATATTTAAAAAAAAAATTTCGTGTTAAAAAATTCATTAAAATCAATAATGTTAATAATTTAATACATAGAATTAATTTTGGTAAAAAGTGTTGTATGTCTCTCATAAATAATCTAAATGAATTTTAAAATTTTAGAATTAATATTAAATTCATCTTTCTACACATAACTTATAATACTTTAGTACATTTCGACACGGGTGCGAAAGGTGATTATTTAGCTCATGTGACGTTTGTCGCACGAGCGAAGCAAGTGAGAAAAGTCACATGAGCTAAAAATCTTCTTACGCACCAGTTTCGTACCGTATTTTATACCATGAGAGCCGAGTAATCGTATTGAAGTTATGATTTTGAGGTTAGAGTGGTATAAAATAAATTTATTTTCTTAGAAATTTTTAAATATAAAATAATCTACCTAAAACAAGATACTTTGAAGATTCAAAGAAATAATTTAAAAAATAAGTTCAATAAAAATTTATGTAAATATTACGACTATCAAATCATGTAAAAATGTTTGTATAATAGAAGTACCAGTATTTAAGATTTTGCGTATATCCATATTCACACGCGCGAACACACATGATTACATAATGTCACTCTACATTTTGTAAATGTAAATATGTATAATTTAAGTTATGACATTGTTCTTACAGATGAATCGGAATAATAATAACAGTAACAATAATAACAACAACATTACCACTGCCAATCACAACCATAATTACAATCACTCTTTGGTAATGGTTTCTACTCATAAACCAGTCATTACGCAGGTTTCAACAATGTTGAAACCTGTTGAAGAAGCTGAATCGGCCTATATGAGAATGGATGCACCTTTGGAGGATTGGTCTCATCCTGGAATAAGTCCTAAACAAGTACCGTCACCTTGCCAGGACGATTATATGCAGATGAATGGGCCACCAGGTGTTACGAGAACAGCGCCCATGGACTTACCCCAACCTCGACGACCACCTGACGGCTATGTTGAGATGACATTTAAAAACAAACCAAGTTCAGATCAGGAGTATATGAATATGAATATGGGACTAGGTCGTCGTAGGCACCACAACAATAATAATCGCAAGACGAAATGTTCATTACCTATTGCAATACAACCTAGAGACAAATCTTCCAAAACGCCAAACTTTTTACCACTCAATGGCAGTCCAAGTTCAGAGAGTTTAGCGAGTACTCCAGCATCGCCACCTCGAGCTACTCCAACTGGTTCCACAGCTACAATATTTCCTTTCTCGCTTAACAGTCCTCAATCGCCTGTTAAACCATTTACTTCACACGTCGATGCTGAAAAGTCTTCCTCTGTTGGGGACATCTCCACAAAAAATGACTGCAGCACCGTGCTGCCGGCCACAAGGAAGATTTCAGCACCCAGTCCCTTGCCGGGGGTAGACGGTTGTCCTTCTTCAAAGAAAGCCCACGACAACCTAGATAGCCACATGTCTGCAAACCCAACAGCAAGGTTTGTTCTCGTTTTTCATTTTGCTAGCAAATTATATTATACGCTTGAAATTATGACAATACTGTAAGAATACAAATATCATCCGGATTATTTTAAAAGTATTAGAATTATTTAAATTGGAAATATTGCTTTTTAATCGATTTTCTTTATTTGATTTGAGGTTCTTTTTAAGGTTATTCCTTAGCGAGGGCTAAGTGGATAGAATCGAATGAAAATTTATTTACAGATTCTTTTTGCTTTACACAACCCTATAAATTTAAAAAAAAATCTTGTTGCCAGGAGTCAAGCCATAATTTTTTAAAGATCAACTAAAATACACAGGCTCTTATGGAAGCGCATCAATTTTTGCTCTTTTTGCTACAAAAAATTATTTGTACCGGAGGGATTGAACTGAAAAACAAGTATATTGTTGTAGAGTATACATTTGGAATCTTATATGCACAGTTTTGAAATGATCCAGTCGGTATAGGAATAAAGTTTCTTTGAGCGAAAGCAATGCAGTCGCGGTATCAGATCTTTACATTCAATAAATGTGGCAACGTCGCTGACATCATCATATGAATGTTCACGCATACGAACAAGGAGCTGTTGCTCCTTGGCTGGCGGTCTCAGAGAGAAATGCTCTCGTAACGCTCAATACGCATCACATAAGTGCTCAGCACAGCACTTGTGTAGCTACTCCCAGAGAGAGAGAGAGAGAGAGAGAGAGAGAGAGAGAGAGAGAGAGAGAGAGAGAGAGAGAGAGAGAGAGAGAGAGAGAGTGGAGGGGTGTTGCCAAACTTCACGTTAATCATTTTTGATATTTGTGACCGAAATTGAAGAAATTTATGTACTCAAATATTAAAGAAAATGTTTAATGAATAAAAAATGCAATTGCGTTTCGGGAAAATATGAAATTCGCCTTGTGCCAAGGCACATTATGTAGACACTTCTTTAGCATTATGTTTCAAATCCACTGTCAACTGCATGCGATCAAAATTCACATAGATATTAATTAATTTTTCATGTGAATTTCATATTTTCCTGAAACGCAATTGCATTTTTTGCCTTAAAGGATAGAGCGCAGCATTACCACCATCTAAAAACGAAATCACGCTAAGGAACAATCTTAAGTAAATGATGTGTATAAACTTTGAAATTATAAACACTGTAGATGTATTCATTAAAATCTTCGCTTAACATACTGATTTATACACGGAGCGCTCATTTTAGCTACGGCAGCATAAAGTTACTGCGTGCTAATACATCGTACTGTTCACTGCCACAGGAGTAAACAATGCGTGCGTGGAGAGTAATGCTACCATACCAATGTAGCTTGGAAACTGTCGAGCGTCAATAGCAAGAGGTTGATATCATGGTGGTATGAGATTCTTGCAATCGAGGAGTTGCGTTTGGCACCGTTGCACGAATTCCATACTCTCGTGGTATAAACTTGCTGCTTTCGGCGCATGGGGGTATCTCCTCCTACGGTACTGCTGCTCTACTATGCTAGTCAAGTATAACAAAAATCATAGTTAAATTGAGTTCTCCGTGTAGTAGTGAAAAAAATATGAGCCGTTATAAATTATATTAAAAATTCGTTAATTATTGTATATGTTAACTATTGTGAATTAAATCATATTTCATTTCACAGGCACATTGGGATATCCGGTAAACAAAATTCTGGGATTTGTGGTGCTAACAATAGCATGGTCGGTAAAGAGCCACCACGGTATATATCGAATTCAATAGTTTTATCGCAAGAGACGGTTCATCCCTTGAGCCCTATTACGAAAAAGTTTTCGGACCTCGCGGTGTCGAAACCGCGACTCGTCACCGCTTCACCAACGACGAGTCCTACGCCTTCAGGTTTTAAGCCTATGCAATTGCCGAAGCCTGCTTCACCGAAGATCATTGACGACACAACACCGACACCTACGCCTACACCTACACCTACTCCGACGCCCACACCGAGCCCCTTGGACAGTGGAGGCTACGAAAAACTTCAGCCTGGCGCGACACTTCTGCATTATGCAAAGCTCGACTTGCCAGAGACCTCTGGAGCTCCGCCTGTCTCACCCACCCCCGTTCAGGAGGGATTTAACTACGCGGAGATCGACATGTCTAAGCTTAAACAAAAGTAGGCTTTCATACATAAATACATCAAACACACACACTCTCACACTTGTAAAGAGATACCGCCGAAATTTTGACGTGTTGTTGGTGCTCAAATGTTCTGATCTTCTTATCGTAATTGATCAGACAGATGACAAATGCGCCTTGTAAATAGAGAATCATGTATGTATTCTTTTAAAAAATTCGATTGATTCATGTATACATACGAAACGTTTAATTGTAAGTATATATATAATATACATATATAAATATAATATTAACGATTAATAAACGCGTAGAAACGTCAATTTTTTATTTTATTTTATTGCTTTCTAATCTTTTATTCTTTTGATCTTCCCCATATAACCATTTTGCTTGGTACTTGTTGAAAATAAATATGAAGATTATTTATTTTACAAGATTGAAGAAATATTAAGGAGAAATAAAGGACAATTGAACTGCCAACCTTGTAATATTTATTTAAAATATATAAAAATTCCGTTTTTTGTACATATACATCATTTTAACATTTTTCAACAATTTTATAAATCACAAAATTGTAGAATTTGATAATTTTTGAAACTATCATATTTTTTAACTATCTACAAGAGCACAGTATAAATTTTGATGTGGCATGCTCAGGTACAATGTATTACTTTATTCAAATTAAAAAAAAAAAAACGTGAATTTCGTAATAGATAATTTACGAACTAAATGTGGAGAGTATAATTATTTATTTAGAAACTATGAAGAAAACATTTTAATTTAAATATTTATTACATTTTTCACTTTTTTGTCTAAACATTAGTAATATAACATATTTGTAGATTAATATAAATCAAGGTGATAGAAAAATGCATTTTATGCTATCAATTAGATTTTTTAATTATTAGATGAATGGAATGTTTGTTATTTATTTATTTTTCTTTTAATCTTATATTTATTGTTAATTTAATGACTTAAAACATTGAAATCACGGCATAAAGTGATTTTTAATAGATGTATGAATGACTTTTTAAAAATTTTTTGAAATGCTTCAGATATACTTTAATGAAATTACATATTATATTTAATTTCATTTTCTTTTCCTTATTATTTTTTATTCCTTTTAATATTGTTTCAAAAATTATTATTATACAAATTACTTATAAATTAACTGCAACTTACTAGTCACTATTTTATTTATGTACAAATTTTTTCATCGAAAACAGTAGCTATTGTATAAAATCTAAAGAAAAATTGTATATACATATAATTACATGAAATTCAATAAAATAATTTTGTGTAGTTTAATTATACACAGACCAAAATTATATTTTATTTCATAAGTTGATTAATATTTACATAGAACCATAATTCATATATACTTTTTTCTTCAGGTATAATAGCGAATCTTAATTTCCTAAAATTTTAAATTAATATGGGTCTTGTAAATAATGTATATTTTTATTTAAGGATAATGACATAAATGATATTAGATTATAACTTTAGTTACATACTTACAGGTAATATATATTAGCAAGTGGAAAAAAGGTATTGTAACGAAATTCTTATAGAATAAAGATAAGTAATCATAAAAACCTTTTAAATAGTATTTGAAGTACATTTGTTGAAAAGTAATAAAATAATTTTGCTCTACTAAAAGTAATAAAAGTCTAAATTTTATTTTCTTTGGGATGTTCAAACTATATTTTACTTTTAGGATGATAACAATGGTTTTATTGATAATTACTAACCAATATTTTAAGCGATTTTAATACTGTTATTTCTAGTTGAACAAGAAAAAATCATATTACTTATGTTGAAAAATAGGTGTTAATGAAACTTTATAATTACTTGAATTTATTGAGTTATAAAGTACAAATGTTTATTTGTTAATAAATATTTTGATTGTTATTAAACATATATATTCTGAAATTATTGTGCTAGTAAGTTGCATTTTAATATGAATATAAATGAAATATTCAAAAATTTTTGAAAATTAATCAATGTACAAAATCATTGAATTTAGCTAAAATTTGATTATTTATAAATTTTATAGTTCTATAACATTGTATCAAAATACAAATTTGTAGTCTTCTTTGTAGACTTAAATTCATCAAAAACTTTTAATTTCACCTAAATTTACTCTATGAAACCTAAATTAATTTTACTAATATTAACTATCATTTACAATTTTATATGTTGCACGGTATTTTTGTTTTTCTTCAGGTGCCATATGCTCCCAAACATCATATAAATATTCTCGTACCTGTTCATCAGTTGTATCTTGGTGCTGTTCTTTTATGGTGAAAAAATTTCTTTCAAAATAGACTTCAAAGTCTGGTGGTTGTAATTTATTAATCATTTTTGTAATACGTTTTTGCTTTTGCAATGCAGATGCTCGTAAATCATCTTCATTTGGAGGTGAAACTGGTGGAGTTTCTAAATTTATATTATCTACTATTTTATTATTTTCTGTTTTATTTAAAATTGGATTGGTCTTTATTTTATGTTCTGAATCATTTGGCTTGAAAATCTAAAAAATTGAGATATTTATTATTTATTATACAATAATTGATAGAGTTAAAAAAATGTTATTACTGACCTTTTTTACATTTTTGTCATCCCCTTCTTTTCGCTTTCTTTTTAGATTTGTATTGCTATTTTTTTGGACGTTATTTGTCATGTCTTTTAACTGAGGTTTAAAAGACTCCAATGGAGATAAGTCAAGTTCGTCAAGAACATCCATGGCTTCAGCAACAGCTTTTTGCCATGTCTTAAAGATACTTGCTTTGACAAATAATGCTGCAGCAAATTTAGGTTCTTTCTTATGTATTTCATCAGTCACAAGACTAGCACGTTTACGAAAGTCTTCAATTCCTTTAAAAGGAATCATGTGATGAGAAGGCACCCAGCAATGTCTACCATTGTCATTGAAGAAGTGAACATGAACCATAAGTGTTTTAGATTTACCTAAAGCTTAAGTAAAAATAAATTAGTATATACTAAGCTATTTAAATACTTTGTAAATAATTATAAATATCTTTAGTTATTCTTACTTTGAACTTTCTTATATGACATGAAAGAGCTGGGATCGAATGTGACCATACATGGCCAAAAAGGATAAATACTCATTCTAGCCCAGGCTAATTGATCTTTTTCCCATGAACAATTTTTTAATATATCTTCAAATGTATTAGAATTATCAACATTAGATAAATTTTGTATTGTATTACTATCTTTTCCAGCATTTTTAGCTTGTTCTAGTAAAGATTTTTCGCCATCCTCCATGCACAATTTAAAATTGAAAATATAAAACAAAAATTAATTTAGTGAAATTATACGTAAATATTGATTATATTAAATATATTTAAAAATTTTAATATATCATTACGAAATACATTCTCAATAAATTGATAGGTTATGTTACGTATATCAAAAGTACACACCGACATATTTTCCTTTTCTTTGTTTTTACAACTTTCATTTTGTTCTACATTCTTCTCATATTCCATTATTTATTTAATTTACTTATTAAAATTATTTTATAGTTCAAAAGCTTATGAACTTCTGTTTTTATTGCACAAAATACAAATCAGTACATAAACGTCAACAAAGTACAAACAGCCCACTGAGTCCATCTAACCAAGATGGCTGTCCTTTCCCGCGCTTTTCATTTCTCGTCTTCTCGATCAAGCGACTATACCTATATACATATCACCGATATGTAGCTATTATTTGTTCGCCGCAGTATCCACGCATGCGTCGCATACTTTTCTTTATTTGGAAATGTTACACACACACACACACACACGCACACACACACACACACACACACACGCACGCACGCACGCACGCACGCACTAGGGGGATACCCCCTAGCTCGCTCCGCTCGCCAACCCCCCATTCATAAGTTGGTGAACTATTTAAATGTATATACATTAAATGTAATCTAGAATATAATATGTTAAATTTACTGTAGATTTCTATTTTTTCAATAAAATAATACTTTTCAATTGAACCTGTACTTTAATACAGTAGTCTATAATACCTAAAGAAGAGTACATTACTATTAAAGCTAAACTTTTTAAGACGTGGTAAAGAAAACGTTTCTAGTAATAAAAATGTAGATAAAGTATCGTACTTTGGTAAAATAAGTTATATTTGCAAGTTTTGCTCAGCTGTGTTTTGGCAAGAAGAACGAAATAAATCACATTGTTGTCATAGTGGAATAGTAACATTATCCTCTTAGTAAGTATGACGATAATCTAAAAAATCTTTTATTAAACGATAATCATTTTAGGAATTTGATTAGATATCATAACAATCGGTTTTGTTTTGCAACATTCAGCGCAAATGTTAAACATCAACAAGAAAAAGCCATTTATAATTTAAAAATTCAAGGTCAGGTTTGTCACATTACTCTTAATACAATAATTCCTCCAAATAATGAAGAACCTATTTGTGGTCAATTATATATTTATGACGATATTACTTCAAATGAAAAAAAGACTTAATTTAAGACAAATGAAAAAATAACTTAAACACATTTAGAAATATTAACAAATATTTTGAATAAAAATCCATATACTAAAAACTTTAAATGTTTACATTAATTATCAAATTTACAAAATTTACCAAATTATAAATTATTTTTTTCGTAAAACAAATAAACAACAACATCGTTATAACAAACTCTTAACAGCCGAGTGTAGAGCAATAATTGTATCTAAATCAGGTATTCCCGATGATTATGACCTTTGTATTTATCCAAAACAAATTTGAGTAATGAAACTAAAAAGGTATACTTAAATAAGTTATCTCACCATGTCGATCCCATGGTTTTTTCCATTATTATTTCTATTTGGCGATTTTGGTTGGAGCATTGGTTATAATAAAAAACCAATAGTTGATAAACAAATTGATTATAATCTTAGAAAAATAGAAAGTAGAAAGTTGGAAAACATTACTGAAAATTCAAAAATTAAAAATTCAAATGATCTTACTAACTTTTCAATATTATTCGTATTAGATTATCATACAGACCAGAAATTATAAATTTTTCGCTGTTGCTATTTGCAGGAAGGCTAACGCAACAATATTTCTTACAAGCTCTCATTATGGTAGAAAGCAACAGGATGAATTTTTTTAGAAATCACCAGAAAAAACTCCGAATTGAATGTTATCAAGGTTTATATGACCATGTCTTTAATTCAAGTTCAAATATTTCTCAAAATTTGGAAAAAAAGAAAGATTAGGAAATCTTTTTATTTTACCAGCAACATATATTGGTAGTCCTGGGTACATACATGTAACAACATTATCAGGATGCTATGGCAATAGTAAGAGCCAAAACAGAACCTGATTTATTGATTACTGTCACATGCAATCCTAAATGGAAAGAATTGAAAGAAGTTTTAAAAAATTTTCCATACTTCTCCCAATGATACTCCTAATATTATAGTTAGATTGTTTTAAACAAAATTTTAATCACTTTTAGAGGATATTGAGGTAAATCAAGTTTTTGGAGAAATAATTGCTTATGTATATACAATTGAATTTCAAAAACGAGGTTTACCACATACTCATCTAGTAGTTACATTAAATCCGAACAATAAAATGATGTCTCCCCAAATGATTGATAAATATATTTCTACCGAAATTCCAAATGATGATAAAGAATTGCAAAAATTAGTAATCAAACATATGTTGCATGGACCTCATACTAATCAACCACCTTGTTTTATTAAAGATCAACCTATTTACAAAAAAAAAAATTTCCTAAACAGTTTCGCAATACAACAATTTTGAAAAAAAAATGATTATCCAGAATATCAGAAAAAAGATAATTCTTGTGATAATCATACATATAGAACTAAAGGTAGCCAAATTATTTCCATTGATAATAGAATGGTAGTTCCATGTCACAGTTTTCTTCTAAAAAAATATAAATGTCACATTAATGTGGAATATTGTGCATCAATTCATAGTATTAAAGATATGTTTGACTATATCCATAAAGGTGGCGATAGAGCATTATGTAAAATGCAAAAAGTAAACAAAGAAAATGATGAAAAAAGTCCTATAGTATATGATGAAATTCACTATTTAGTATATAATGAATATTTCACAATTCATAGATGGTAGATATCTAAGTCCGATGGAAGCCGCATAGCGTTTACAAGAATTTCCTTTATGCGGCAGAAGCCATACCGTTATGCAGTTAGCTGTACACACAGAGCATCAACAAAAAATTATTTTTGAAGAGAATAAAAAATCAGAAGCTTTGCGCAATACAGAAACTACTTTAACGACATGGTTTAAATTAAATAAAACAGATAAAACTTCTAGAAATATTAAATATGTTGAAATACCTCAGTATTATATTTTTAAATCCAAATCATGGAAAAAAAGACAACGGTCTCAAAAATTTGAAGCTATTGGTCGATTAAATATCGTATCGCCAAAAGATAATGAGAGATTTTTCTCAAATTATTACTAAATCATGTAAAAGGTGCTACTTCTTTTGAAGATATACGAATTTTTAATAATATAAATATGAAACTTACAAAGAGGCAGCACTTGCTATGGATCTTATAGAAGATGATTCACAAATTTAGTTATTTTTGAAGAAGCTACTAATGTAATACTTCCATTTCAATTACGTAAATTTTTTGCATGGTTCATTTTAGCAGAAAACATTCAAGGTAATTTGATTTGGGAAAAATTCAAACTTTTTTTTCTGAGGATTTCAAAGAAAATGAAGAAAATAATGCTCTATCGCATATTTAAAGTATATTGCAAACTGAAGACAAAAGTTGCAAAGATTTAAGTTTATCTGAACCAACAGTAATTAATAGTATTGAAGAATATTCTAAAAATATAGCACATAGTAAGAATATTTTTGATATTTTATTTAATCAGTGAACTAATGATCAAAAATCAATTTTCAATGAAATAGTACACAGTGAAGATAAAATTTATTTTATTGATAGTCCTGTCCTGGAAGTTCAGGTAAAACTTTCTTATACAAAACATTAATACATTATTTTATATCTTTGAACAAAAAAATTTTATCTATGGCTTGGACTGGAATCACTTCTATTTTATTACCTAAAGGAATGACAAGTCATCGTACGACTTCCTTTAGATTTAAACAGTATTGAAACTGTTTTTTTAAAATTCGAATCGGATAAAAAAAATTGAGAGAAGTTGATATTTATTATTTGGGACGAAGCATCAATGATTCCAAAAAGGGCTTTAGAAATAGTTGATCAAACTCTAAGAGATGTATGTTATAATGATGTTCCATTTGGTGGAAAATTGGTCATATTAGGAGGTGATTTTTGGCAAATTCTTCCAGTTATGAAATGTGGCCACAAAAATAGTATAATTGAAGAAACAATTAAATTTTCTATGTTATGGTTTCAAGTTTTAAAATTAACTCAAAATATTCGTTCGGAAGATAAACAATTTGCTTCACTATTGTTAGAATTAGGTGAAGGAAGAATTAATCCATTTATTATTCCAAATAAATGGAAAACGAATAATGTTTGCAAAGAAATTTATAGTAACATTAATATTAAAACTTCAACAGATAGTGTAATCTTAACTGCTCATAATAAAGGTACTAAAATTATTAATAATAAAGTTTTAGAATTATTGAATGAAAAAATATATACATACTATAGCTTAGATTATGCACTCATAAAGGAGTTGATCAAACAGATGAAAATATTTATTTAAATTATCCAGTTGAAATGCTTAACAATATTAGAGAAGGTCTTCCACCTCACGAATTAAAATTGGAAGTAAATGCTATTGTTATATCAATTAGGAGTATAAATATTACAGAAGGAATGGGTAATGGTACACGTCTAAAAATAACTAGATTATGTGCTCATAATGTTAAGGCAGAAATAATTACGGGCGAAAGAATTTGTGAAGAGGTTTTTATTCCACGAATAACACTAAATACTGCAGATTCATCTTCATTTCCTTTTATTCTTTATAGAAAACAATTTCCAATTGTATTAGCTTTTGCTGTGACAATAAATAAATCTCAGGGACAGAGTTTCGATTCTATTGGAATTTTCATCAGACGACCATTATTTTCACATGGCCAATTATATGTTGCATTATCTCGGTGTAAAAATCCAAATGAAATATTTATTATAAATGGTTCAAAAGATTCTTCAATAATTGAGAATGTTATTTGGAATGATATTTTTAAATTCTGAGTTTGGTTACAATTTTGAAAAGTTTATAATAGTCACAAATTGATCTATTTATTAAATAAATTTAAGTGGTTAATTATTTGATTTAAATTAGAAAATTTGCCCAATGTATAATGAAAATAAAATAATCATTTTAATTATAACATTATTTTTTTAAAATATAAGACATGTTATATATTTACATAAATGTAATACAATAATATTAATTTGATTATTTTATTACATTTAATAAAAAGTAATATATAATATACATATATAGTATAAATGAATTTATTTTTTATTAAAGTAATTACGAAGATGTAATTTAATATAATTTTTGATTTATTTTAGAAAAATTATGGAATAAAATGATAGATAATTTAAAATAAGGCAAAATCACATTATAATTTACATCTTCAGTGGAGGAGGAAGGAAGGGCTAGGTGGAGTCAAGGAGGATTATGGTGGGACGACTCCCATGGTTTTAGAGCTCTGTATGACAAATTATTGTTGATAATTTTATTTGATTGTAGCATATCCTAAAACCATATTTAATTATCATTATTTTTCATATATAATACCTATGTAAAATAAAATTAAAAACTCAACGCGCCTACAACAATACCTCAATGGCGGTTGCTTTCGCGGTAAAGGGGATGATGAAGGGGACGGTGGAGGGGAAGGTGGATGGGACGGTGGAGAGAGAAGTGGAGGGGAGGGTGGAGGGGGTGGAGGGGACGGTGGAAGGGACGGTGGAGGGGGGTGGAGAAGCCGGTGGAAGGGGTGGAGGGCACGGTGGAGGGGGTGGAGGGGACGGTAGAGGGGACGGTGGAGGGACTACGTTCAAATATAACGGTAACGCCTATATAATATAGGTGTGTGTGTGTGTGTGTGAGTGTGTGTGTGTGTGTGTGTGTGTGTGTGTGTGTGTGTGTGTGTGTGTGTATTACAGTTACGTTCTTGTTGCTTAACAAAATGTATTTTGGAATTTGGAGTACTTAATTTAATATTTGGGCAAGTTGGTGTATTGGCACACACACACACACACCAACTTGCCCAACTATTAAATTAAGTACTCCAAATTCCAAAATACATTTTGTTAGGCAACAAGAACGTAACTGTAACGAATAATAAAACTACCTTACACTAATCATATATATTATCATCATATCTATCTCTATTCGCATGTGTTTTCGTAGTGGAAATGTAATTTTCTTAGAAAGAAAAAACTTCAACTTGCAAATTACTATTTTAAAGTAACTGACTTTTTGTACTATATAATTTATTGTATGGGTTTCTACCCTGGTAGCAAACCCATCGTACTTCTGCTGTAATTCATCAAAATTACAGTATGCTATGTGTGGTTTCATACTTCCACTATATTTCCGCTTTGGAGCTAATGTGTTTAGCTTCATGCTGTAAAATTGAAGTAGTTTTCAAAAGTATTTTACGGCAAGTGTTGCGCAGCAGATTTGAGGAAAATTTACGATAGTGCAAATAACGGGTTAGTAATGGATGTGGACGATAAAAACGCATATAGGTTCTGCATGCTATGCAGCAGAATTGCAGTAGAGTTATGGTTGTGATATCAACAAGGCACTCTGTTGGTTTCAGTAATGAACTCATGCATGCAGCAGAATTATGGCAGAGTTATGAAGGGAAAATTTCTGTACGGCAGAATTATGGCAGATTTGCAGCGGTATCAGAACAATACCAATTGTATTTTCGGTTGAAAAGGTCTGATAAAACCAGATAAAAAGGGTGAAGAAACCTAATAATCTATGCAGTTATTATTATTATTATTATTATTATGCGATTAATAACCTATGCGGTTTTTGCATCAGAATCTGCAAATTTGTATTAGTTGTTACGTATGAAAGGAAGTAGAATGAATTAAAATGAATTAGTTGCATAAAAAATATGCGACGAGCGGGACGCGAACCGACGGACCCGAAGTTTGTAGTCCCGCGCTCTACCACTGAGCTAACGCCGCGATACTTGCTCGAGAGCACAAATTTTGAGAATAGGACAAATTTTTATCTATGATATTTATTAATCTGATTTTTTTTTCTTAAAGTTTGCTGCACTCATACGTGTAGTATAGAAGCAAATTTCGTGCATTTTGACTACTGCAATTTTGCTGCAATTATGGTACGTGTACTTATGCAAGCATTAACAAATTTAAGAAGTTCACTTGATATGTCGAAAGTCTGCTGTAACCCATTTTCTCATGAAACTTATTAGAATTTATAGTGAAAATTGCTGTTTATACACTAAAAATTGCAAAATTATAAGAGCATTTCTAACTATAAATTGTAGTAATCTTCATGAAAATATGAGTCTGTCCCACGGTTGCTCTATCGAGAATAGTAATTTTTACTACAAAATTTATCTCCATGCACGTAATCTCTGCGTAATCGCAAGTGCGACAGATTGTACTACCAGGGCATGCTTAACTGTTAAAAGGAATTATAATAAAAATATCATTTGAAATTTGCGTGTCGAGCGTTTGTATGTGCATGGGAGTGTAAAATTGTATTCTTATATGTGACAAAACAGACAAATTTACAATACATGGATGTACACACTTGTATTTGCTTTCTCACCCGCGAAACTTTGTAATTGTAAACAAATTTTAAAGAAAATGTTAGAAACACGTTTTGAGCCATTGGATCAGAATGCACTATTTTTTGAAAATATATGTACGGATGTGTATCTGTGTAGAAGGTTATATCCAGGAAAAAGTTTGTCCTATTTTGTCCAGATCCCAACAAATTTTAATGATTTATAATTTTTTTTTATATATCTAGCTGTCTTTTTTGTGTCTACCTACGTCATACGTAAGGTAATATATAGTCTCATATATATATATATACACACACACACACACACACACACACACACACACACACACACACACACACACACACACACACACACACACACACACACACACACACACACACACATATACACACACACACACACACACACACACACACACACACACACACACACACACACACACACACACACACACACACATACACACACACACATGTGTGTGTATGTGTGTGTGTGTGTGTGTGTGTGTGTGTGTGTGTGTGTGTGTGTGTGTGTGTGTGTGTGTGTGTGTGTATGTGTCTGTGTGTGTGTGTGTGTGTGTGTGTGTGTGTGTGTGTGTGTGTGTGTGTGTGTGTATATATATATATGAGACTATATATTACCTTACGTATGACGTAGGTCATACGTAATATATATATATATATATATATATATGTGTGTGTGTGTGTGTGTGTGTGTGTGTGTGTGTGTGTGTGTGTGTGTGTGTGTGTGTGTGTGTGTGTGTGTGTGTGTGTGTGTGTGTGTGTGTGTGTGTGTGTGTGTGTGTGTGTGTGTGTGTGTGTGTGTATATATATATATATGAGACTATATATTACCTTACGTATGACGTAGGTAGACACAAAAAAGACAGCTAGATATATAAAAAAAAATTATAAATCATTAAAATTTGTTGGGATCTGGACAAAATAGGACAAACTTTTTCCTGGATATAACCTTCTACACAGATACACATCCGTACATATATTTTAAAAAAAAATATATATATATATATATATATATATATATATATATATATATATATATATATATATATATATATATATATATATATATATATATATATATATATATATATATATATATATATATATATATATATATATATATATATATATATATATATATATATATATATATATATATATATATATATATATATATATATATATATATATATATATATATATATATATATATATATATATATATATATATATATATATATATATATATATATATATATATATATATATATATATATATATATATATATTAAACAATCATAAAACGTTATAAAAAACTAACTATAGGATCAGAGGGTACTATTTTTGAGTCAAGGATTCTGTTCAAACCTTGAAATGTTTTTAGGTGTAAAAATGTGAAGAAAGCTGCAATAGTGGGAAATACGGCTCGAGGTGGGGGTCACTATCGGTACAGTTCGCTCCTACATCCCCTTTAAGACCATATCGACGCTTCCCTAGCGGAAATAAAAAATCTTAATAACTGTAAATAACTGTAAAAATCTGTAAAAAACTGTTAATAACTGTAAATAACTGTAAATAAATGTTTGAATTGAGACAGTAATAACAGTTATTTACAGTTATTTACAGATATTTACAGTCATTTACAGTTTTTTACAATTATTTACAGTTTTTTTAAAATAATACTGTAGAAATGAAGGTACTGATAAAAGTTATTAACAGTTATTAACAATTTTTTACACATATTTATAGTTATTTACAGTTATTTATAGATATTTACAGTTATTTACAGTTTTGTTGATAAAAATAAAGCTGTTATTATTGCGAAAAAAATTTACTGTGTATAAACTGTAAATATCTGTAAATAACTGTAAATAACTGTAAATATCTGTAAAAAATTGTTAATAACTGTTAATAACTTTTATCAGTACATTCATGTCTACAGAATTATTTTTAAAAAACTGTAAATAACTGTAAAAAACTGTAAATAACTGTAAATAACTGTAAATATCTGTAAATAATTGTAAATAACTGTTATATACTGTCTCAATTCAAACATTTATTTACAGTTATTTACAGTTATTTACAGTTTTTTTACAGAAACGATTTCCGCTAGGGTTTCTACGAAAATTAGCACCTTTTTTGGCCTCCTCACGAAGACTAGCACATTTCAGAAAACTGCAACGAAAACTAGCATAACTCACGACTTTGCCGCGAATACTAGTACAATTCGTAAGATTGCGACGAAAAGTAGCACGATTCGCGAGTTTGCCGCGAAAACTAGCACTTCGCGTCACCATGTTAATTTACATAAGAGGCAGTGGAATGTGCTAGTCTTCGCCGCAATCAAGCGGATCGGGCTAGTCTTCAACGCAAATCAATGGGGCGTGCTAGTCTTCGCGGCCAACGCTGAAATGGACTAGCCTTTGTGGCAATCTGAATCGTGCTAGTTTTTGTAGGGAGCGTCGATATGAACACTAATAACTTCTGAAATGGCGTATTAGGTTAATTCGTTTTAAAAATGCATCTTAAAAACGAATTAAGTAATTATAAATATATTTCATCTTTTACTGCAAAAAAAATTGTAAATTCATTTTTATTGGCTTTCGATTTCCGTCACATAGCCACTCTACTATCATAACATTTTTTCGTTATCTGCGACACGTAGTATAGCTATTTTTCGAGGTATGAGATTTCAACTCCCATCACCGAAAAATCAGGGTACACTTTTGAAAAAAATGCCCCCGAAAATTTCAGACTGATGGGTAATTGAACCTACGCCCCCCGAGCAACGTTTGTCTTGGGAGGCAGCACCTTACCACCTGAGCCAAACGCCGCTCTTTTACTGCAAATATGGTATATGTTGGAAGTGATTGTCATCTATGTGTAATAGATCATGAATGCATTAAAAAATAATTTTTCAACTTAACCTCTTCCCCTACATGTTCACATATGCGGACAAAATTCCTCAGGTAAATACTGTATATACCAGTAGGTTTTATTCATTAAGAATGTATGATTTAATTATTGTATAATTAAAAAGAAACAATATTTGCAATTTTATTAAAGTAAATCGTACGGGAAGAGGTTGAAAGATCTCCACTTCTGACTGATGTTATGTTGAAGATACCCCATATATGAGCAATTCTCTGTCGAGGCAGGAGGCACCCCTCATCTAAAAAAATTATTATTTCTTTCTGGCACACATATTAAATAGATTTAAGGGGGCTAGACACCTTTTTTCTTGAGAAAAATCGATTTTTTTTGCTTTTTCTTATAGGAAAACATCCATAGAATATGCTCCTTTTTACCCGAAAACGATATCTATTTTTTTTTTTAAGATATTGATAAAATACTGATTAAACTATTTATCGATTTTTCACTGTAATTTCATTTTTTTTCAATGTACAGTTTTTTCGACATACATACTTTTATTTTTTGGTAGAATTCTATTTTCTTTTAATTGTTAATATATTTTATACTTTTTAATAAATCTACATTAATATATTTATAAATATAAATAAATACGCCGTAGAAATAAATCAATTTTATTAGAAAAAAATAACAGAAAAAACTGACAAAAATCAATCCGTGTATATAATTACGTGTAATTCATACTTTTCATGGTCGAAATATTTCTAATAATATAAAACAATTGAATATAAACCATACATATATAAGAAAATTGAATACATAGAATAATTATTATATCTATCAAATAATATATACCACAGTTTTATTGTATAAAACGATTTGGAGTAATCGGGCATGTACTACTGTAAGGCCCGTTACACTCGAAAAAATATAAGGAACAGATGCAGAAATAACATGGGTTTGTATATCTATATATACGAGGAACAGCGAGGAATAAGCGCTGTTCCACATATATATAGATATAGTAACCCATGGTATTTCTGCATCTGTTCCTTATATCGTGTTCTGTGTTCCTTTGGCTGTAAAAGGCCTAATGTTGAACTATAGATAATTGGACTAAGGTACACCATGAACTATGTTGAACTATAGATAATTGGACAGTTGGACTATGATACACCATGAACTAAGAAACACATACATATCATACGTATGTTACATGTAAGCATTTGACACGGTAACCTACTTTTAGCTCTTTAATTTTTGTAAACACAAGTGTCAGCTGAATCGAATACTCGGATGGATTAGATTCGTTTTACGTCGCTTTTTACGTAAAAAGTGTTCTTTTTGTGTAATTTGAGGTTCGTGTGTTTTGTTGCACAGTATAATTATTGTGTTTATATAGTTGTGAACTTTGTGAAATATAAAAATAGTGATTAAAAAAAAAAAATTTAAAGTGACTTCTAACAAAGCTTAAAAATGGCAGGAGATGTCAGAGGACGATTTACCAGCACTTATCCTGACGCCAAATACTCAAGAGGAAGAGTGAAGAAGAGACCAAAAATTTTTGGAGGGAATATCCACAAAGAAGAAAATGAGAGAAAGCGGAGAAGAACATCAACTTCAGCTAGAAAAATGAGAAATACATCAACATCTTCTCACTGCAATACGAAGAATAGAATTATCAACGTCAGCATTCTGTTTCCTGAACTGGAAAAAGTGTTATGTTGCAGTGAGTGCCATGGACCTGTTTGTATAAGCGAATCCAGCCTTCAAGGGTTTGGATTCAAAATTGATATAGTGTGTGACAGATGTGGTCAAATTGCAGGAATAAATTCTTCCAAGAAAGTTGGCCCCATGAGTAATGCATGGGAAATAAATAGAAGAAGTGTGCTAGCCACGCGTGCACTTGGCCACGGTCACACAAGACTATCAACTTTCTCTGGAATCATGGATTTATCACAACCAGTGGCTCATTCTGCTTATGATAAAATTAATGAGCAGCTTGGTAATATTTGTGCAGAAGCGGCTCAAGAGTCCATGGACACAGCAGTGAAAGAAGAACTAAAATTAACATCACCAAATACTGGACTTACTGTGTCTGGTGACGGCTCTTGGAGGAAAAGAGGCTTTTCTTCTTTACAAGGTGTTGCCAGCATTATTGGCAACAGATCTGGCAAGGTTTTAGATGTTACTATTAAAAATAGTTTCTGTAAACCTTGCTCAGTTTGGGAGAAAAAAAAAGAACAGTGGAATATGAAGAATGGTATGAAGAGCACGAACCAAATTGCACGGCCAACCATCAGGGCTGTGCTGGAAAAATGGAAGTAGATGGTATAAAGGAAATGTTCTCACGATCTGAAGCAAAATATGCAGTTAAGTATGAGTATTACATCGGTGATGGTGACTCTAAAGTGTTCAAGTCTGTGTCAGAAGCGGATCCCTATGGTGACAAACTACAAATAAAGAAGATAGAGTGCATTGGGCATGTCCAGAAGAGGATGGGCACTCGTTTAAGAAACATAAAGAAGGCATCAGGAAAGAAGCTTCTATCGGATGGAAAACCAATGGGTGGAAAAGGTCGCTTGACACGGCAGGTGATCGGAACCTTATCTTCCTATTATGGAAAGGCGATCAGAGACCATTCAGATTCTGTCACTGGTATGAGAAATGCTATTTGGGCTACATATTATCATCAGTTGTCTACCGATCAGAGCCCTCAACATCAATTCTGCCCATCAGGACTTACCAGCTGGTGTAAATGGCAAAAAGCAAAGGCCAACAAAAAACTCAAGACTTTTAAACATAAAGTAGCCATTCCACTGGCCATCATGGATCAGGTGAGACCAATTTATGAAGACTTATCAAGTTCAGATCTTCTCCAGAAGTGTCTTGGAGGTTTTACGCAAAACTCTAATGAGAGTTTCAACAACTGCGTGTGGAAAATAGTTCCAAAAACCTCATTCAGTAGCGTGAAAGTTTTGGAAATAGGTACTCACATTGCTGTAACCTGCTTCAACCAAGGAAAAACAGGTATTCTAAATATCATGGAAAAGTTTGAATGCACTCCTGGATCGACTGCAGTACAATGGATGGAATCAAGCGATGAATTCAGACTTAGATCTGCAGAAAAGAAGACTGAAGCCAACACCAAGGATGCTCGTATTATGAGAAGACAAGCTAGAGAGCAGCTCCAGGATGATTCGTATGCAGCAGGTGCATTTTAAATTATGTAAGTATATTATATAATATATATGCTTTTGTGCATTAGACATGCGTATATTATGCATATTGTATATGTATATGTATACATAAACATACATATCTTACAAACATGCACACACATTAATTTTCACACACGAGGTACATAAAACTAAATTATATTTTTACATTTTTGTATGGAAATGTAATAAGCCAAGAAATAATTGTATAATTAAAATTTACTTGCTTATAGCATTTCCATGCAAAAAATGTAAAAATATAATTTTGTTTTATATGCCTGGTGTGTGCAAGTTAGTGTACGTGTGTGTATGTGTGTGTGTATGTGTGTGTATGTATGTGTGTGTATATATATACATATTGTTTTAAATAATTAAATAAAATAATAAAATATATATTATACGTGTTTCAGTGATTTTGAAAGAAAATACATCATCAAGCGACTACCATGGGACCTTGCAGGACTTGACAGATGAGGTTAAGACAACACATTAACAACAAGACTTAAAAAAGGTTTTTAACCTAAGGCGAAAAAAACGATAAGTATTTAAGATAAATAAATTGATGCACGTATAGCCAAAATGTTATAAAATGACTAAAAGTTGATTTTGTTTTCTAGGTCAAAAAATACCAAGGAAAATAAAATTCTACGCAAGGAAGTCAATGCCAAATTGTTTTTCATAACCAGTATATGCATAAATATCAATATCAACTAAAAGGGAGTCGTGTTTTGGATATTTGTATGCATTATGAGATATCAAAACTTTAAAGTTGATTTTCTCACAATATTGTTTTTAATAAAATAAGCTCATTGACCGTAAGCTTTAAAATATTCCTGCAGATGGATTGACTCCAGATTTAAACTGAGTATTTCTAAATGGTATAGTTTTCTTATCAGTGTATGGTTTTAAAATTAAATGCCAGAAAAAATTTTTACATTAAAAAA
Source organism: Torymus aiolomorphi (assembly GCA_036365515.1). NCBI lineage: Eukaryota > Metazoa > Arthropoda > Insecta > Hymenoptera > Torymidae > Torymus > Torymus aiolomorphi. Next base: position 38,608,670 of record CM070876.1, on the reverse strand, counting down.
ATGTTGGAAAAGTTTAAACAATTAAGAAAAATATCATAAAAAAAGAGGATAAAACATTTTTTCTTCTTTGAATCAAAAATCCTAGCACTCTTAAGAAAACTATACCATTTAGAAGTAGTTAGTTTAAATCTAGAGTCAATCCTTCCGCAGGAACATTTAAAAGCTTACGGTCAGTGAAAAAACTTGTTTCATCGATAACTATGGTTCTGGACCATAAAAAAGGCTCAAACACAGGTCTAAGGAAAGGTAAATATACCCCCTTTTATATGTAAAAAGTGGGAAATAATTGGCTCACATTTATATATAGAAATATAAAATTTTTTTATTTCAGAAATAAAGGTGTCTAGCCCCCTTAATGTAAATATTGCTCTTTCTTATTCTTGTAAGTGTTGCTTTAATTGCTTTTTCTACATTATACACACATTTTCTCAAAATACTTAATTTACCGGGAGTCTGCGAAATTTAAGTTTATTTAAAGAAAATTAAGTAGGAAAATCTATTTTCAGGGACAATTTCACTAGCATGTAAGATATAACATATAGACGTGACATGTGTGTGTGTGTGTGTGTGTGTGTGTGTGTGTGTGTGTGTGTGTGTGTGTGTGTGTGTGTGTACATGCACTTTTGTGTTATTTTATACTTGCATGCGCATGTACCATGTTTTGTTGAAATATGCATTTTTGGTGAAAAATGAATACAAGATTTTTGTTCTAACTTAAGTCAAGCATTGCATAAATCTAACAACTAGTTAAATATTTTATAATTGTTTAAATAAAAAAGTATATTTACAAAATGAGGAGCACCTTATCTTTATTGTTGTTTGGCATACATAGAATAGAAAAAATAAGTTTAGCTACGATATGCTTCGAAATAAAATTTTGAAATTTTCTTGAAGTTAAAAGTTAAAAGTTCTGGAGAAGTGCTAATAGATGAGTATTTATGTTAAAATATTATTTTAATTATAAGCGAGTATTGAAATTTAATTAAGCGCGATTTAATTAATAAATTTGTATATTTGCACTAAAGGTCGAGACGCTTTCATCAAATGACTGTTTACCTCTCCAACATATATATGTGTACAAGAAATGCAGGGTGAGACATGTTCAGCAAACATCATAAAATCAACGTCCCTTGATACGCTTTTACCCAAAGCTTCAGATTTTTGTATCGAAATTACGTTTATATCTTCTAGAATATAAAATAATACTACAGTTTTATTAAAATATACGTAATTTATATATGTAATTATACAAGAAATAAGCAGCTTAGGATACAGAAGTGTTACTTCACACTCTAATTTTGCTCTCAGAATTGCACAAAATTTAAATAATAGATAATATTTAATATACATATTTTCATTTTATTTTAAAAATCACAACGAGAACCTGCATTCGCTTCATCATCATCCGGTGTCCGAATATTTTAGATATTTATGCCACATCCGTAGGCTTAAAAACACCGAAAACATATTCAAGTCACTTAAAACGATAATTTGTTAAGTACGAAAAATTACCTAGACCGATCGCCGAAGTTTCACAGGTTTCCGCAGCGACCCATCAAAGTACTAATAATAAAAGTACTAATGTAAAGAGTAACTTATATGAGGAATTCTACAGATAATTCACACTTGGAGAGTTCAAAAAATTTTTAAAACAATTTTTTAACACCTCTGTAATAAAATTTTTCTCGTTCTTTAGGTCATATAATATCGACGAGAAAAATTTCTAGTACTCGAAAACGATCTTGTAGCACGGTTTTAACCACAAATCCATTTTTTTTCGATTTTTAGTTGCACGGACCTGCTCATAATTGCCCGATTTTAACGATTCTTAGCCTAAAAAAAATGTATTCTTTATTAAACATTTAAATACGAGGTGTTATTATACAAATGTACAATAGGTAGCACCGTGATTGGCGAGAGCATTCTTCGAAAAATGTCATCGCAATGATCTTGATGTTACTGCTGTAGATCTATCGAAATCCCTGTGGGCGATGACTCCAATGAGCACTCTGGATTATCGGCGTACTTCCTGATTTTGGCGGTCCTTGCTCTTTCAAGATCGAACTGCTCGCCGGTTAAAGCTCTTTTCTTCTATTTTAATTTTTTTCTTGTAGAAAATTTGTTGGCGCCTGTGGGAGCAATATTGGTTGCTCATGAGTGGCCGTTTTTCGTCCTTTTTTCCCATGTTAATTTTCCACAAGAAAGATGGATTTGTGGTGAAAACCGTGTCACAAGATTGTTTTTGAGTATTGGAAATTTCAATCCTAATATCAAAATTAATATCCTGACAAACTCGAGGACTCCGGTTTTATGAGCTAGGTATGTACTGTCCGATTGGAAAATAAGTAGAATGGCCTCCACTATGCTCTGATATTCATAATTTCCATAATAATATAGATCGCGACGTTTACCGTCTCATGAGGTTTACAAAAACGGAATGATTTTATCCGCAATGGCGGAGTGTGCGACTACGCGGCACGCCACTTATTGAGAAATTCAAAAGTGTATAGACAGGTATAGCAACTAACGATTTAAAAAATTTGAAAGTAAATAGTAAGACTACTTTAATTTCTTGAGTAAATGATTCATAATAATTAATATATAAAAATTAATTTGATTTATTTTTCAAGTAAAGTGTAGATGTTGTTACGTTCTAGCAGAGATAAATTTTAGATAGTTTTTAAATAGTATTTTGGAGCACAGTTTTTAATGACAATGACGTGTTAGTTATGCGAGAATATTTATTATTAATTATTAATTTCAAATATGAAGAATTTCATTGTATCGAAAATAATTGTATTCATCGAGAGAGAAAAAAAAATTTAGATGATTCTGTTTCTTTTTTTTTAATTTACAATAAACTCCAATAGTTTATTATTATCATTAATAGCCTACTCCCTTGGTGCATAATATACTATAATTGAAGCAATAAGACAATAAAGATAATAAAAAATACCATATACAAAAATAAGCAGTGTTTGGTCAAGGGCAGTCGAATCGGGCTCGGAATAGCTGTACGCGCAGGCGAAAAAAAAATTCAAAAATAGCGAGATTTTCGTACGAAAAGTCTTGAAATTTATTTTTAAACAATTTCTTTTTTCAAAACTTGTTTTTCCGATTTTAAAGCTTTTGTTTTTTGCTTAATTGATGATGCACTTAATGCAATTGAATTGCACTATGACATTTGGTACAGGTCAGAAAAGAGAAAAAGAAAGTAGAAGGAAGATGATAATTCTCAATCGAAAATGAGAATAGGTGGGCGGAGTCACACGGGGTAAAGGAGTATTCTTCTGTAATCTTGGTGACTCCATCATCAGGTTGACGAGTCTCGCAGTCCCTCGCAGCGGCGGTGGGAGAGAGAGAGAGAGAGAGCGCGCAAGAGACAAAGTGGAGGAGCCTCGCGCTGCGGGATGGCAGATAAAAGCCAATTGAATTTAAATCATGAATACGAACGAAGCGAGCACTGCGAGGCGGTGCAAAGACCCGCCGGCAATCTGGTGGCAGCTTTGTGCCGGTAATGGCTTGAAATCGTGGTACCTCGACCGACCCCCGGGGGCCACTGTCGTCTACCTTGATCGTATACAGGCTATATACACTCTGAAACTCCCCTCGAGTGTAGCCTTGTCGCTAGTTCACTTGTACGCGGCCGATTACGATATTGATCAGGACTAACTACGAACTGTTCGCATGCTCTTATGCGCTTTTGTTAAGTTTTTTAAATTGCATTTAATACGACAGGGAGACTGTTATTTTTTAATGCTGAACTTTGATCAAATATTATTTTACGCGCAAAGAAAAGTCATCACTAATACGGCCAATGTAATATTAGTGATTCTACCTACTATATCGGATAAGATATCATTGTTAACTCACGATTAGAAAACTTATCTCGCTATATTACACAATTTTTGGATAATACTTATTATGCAGTAGAAAAACTAAAACAAAGAAATAAAGTTAAAGAATTAATGTGAAAAATATAGAAATACATATGAGAAACTCATGAAACATAATAGAACATATTTTTCGAAAGTTGTATGATAGGAGAGGTGAGGCTGGGAACTAAACGTGCAATTTTGTACAGCACTTGAAGAAAATTTTACAAATATAATAATATTTCAAGGCTTTTCAGTTAAACACATAATTTTGCTTATTTTATCTTTCGCATTCGAATGTTAACTTGACTAATAGCCTATGTAAGAATAACATGGTTTCAGAATGTTGTCTATCAAACACCAGTTGACACAGATAGATATATAGAATAGGCACACACGCGACCGCGCTCGCATGCATTCATGCATATACGAGGACGCACGAATGCATAATAACACGAACATCTTCAGTAATTAAGAGGTTAAATTTGCTATTTAAATATTTTACTGCTCGTTAAATTCCAATCTTTATGTATATATAGAGAAGATTTTGATGAAGCAATCTTTATAAATTAGATCTATATTACAATGTTTTATTTTTCTGTTGAACTGTCAGTGACTAGATTCCACATAAACAATATCCATTGTTTCAAGCTGCATTTAATCTAATTTTTACTGAATTTTTACTAGGGTTAAAATATTTGAGTTATTTCAGTGATCGTGGACACCCATTTTCCTTTAATATTTCGAAAAAGTTTTCTATAATAATACATTATACAACTAGTGCGTAAAGCAGGTGGTTTTCGACGCGCGAGAGAGTGCGAAATAATCAAACTCGTCGAAGTACAGCTGCTTTACACACAAAGTACATAAAATATACTATCTTTTGAAACGGGGTGCAAGAAGAGGGACCTTACGCACCTGTTTTTCTATGTAAAGAACTACTTTTTCGCAGTAGTGTGAACACATGCGCGAAAAGTCGAACATCTCGCACGGCGTTTCAAAGCAATCATTTAATGCGTATACCTTATGAACCGTGGGATTTTGATCCAATTCATGATTATAATTAATTCCGCAGTCTGCGAATTTGCATAAAAGTTCAAATCTGATTTGTCTTCCTATGCCGATTCTAAAAATACGGGCGTTGGTCGAAGGTAACCAAGACTTCGGCCATTAAGCCTTTATCTAATGCGACTGCGGTCCGTGAGTTAGAAGGTCGAGGCCGAACGCAAGTCGTCGTAATTGAAACGTCGAGTCGCGTTTGGCGCGCGTCGCGTGGCCCTCTCCCTCCGGTCAAGTGGCACGTGCCGCGCGCACGCCAAAGCTATACAGGATCCATGGGTAGTAATGAATGAGAGAAGCGCATCTTCCTCAAGGTTCTCGCTTGTCGCACGACTTATAAAGACTTTAAGGCGCGTGCGCGTCTCGACCCTGAGCTCAGGGTCACGAGGCGCGTGGCGTTGACGAATCTCTTAGCTGCACCCCTCCGGCCCGTGGCATGCTCCGCTTGGCTACTCCAGCGGCAGTTCTGCACCCGATCGGGCCGATATTCCGCGGGGCGAGGCGCGCGCCCCCGCTCCCCACCACTGCAGCGACTCCGATACTTGCCCTCGGCACGCGCGCACGCAGAATGTGTATCGCACGCCCGCCCCCGGCGAGGCCATAACTACCGTTGACTTCCCCTGCTTCTTTCATCAGCGCGCGCGTCCCGCAGCACACCGAAAAGACTCCAAGACCTTCGAATTATATGGCCGTGGGGGGCTATCGATGGAACTTTACACTTCTTACGACTGCCGTAAACGATTTCGTTTATTGCACCTTTTTCTCGCTCTGCTTTCGAAAGCATGCCCGGCGCGCGCCTGCGCCTCGACTTCTTCCTTTCGTCCTATAAGCAATCTTACAAATACGCGGCGCAAAGGTGCTTTGGGGTATTTTTATATATAGGGCACTTTTAAAAAGGTTTGGAGTATTTTCTGCTACCTAGCTGTTCGACAGTTTCATTTAGTAAAACATTTTTATTTAGAAGCTCATCAAGAGTATGTACGAAATTATAAAAGAGTCAACTAACTGTATGTTACAGTAAATAGTATAACGAGCAGTGTTATTTTATATTGTATAAAATAAGATAATTTCAAATTATTTAACTATATCAGATACTTGAATTTGCGTATGAAAAGATTTTTCACTGAATATGTGTGACATAGGTGTAGAAACGACTAATTAATAGACAAGAATAACTTATGAATTTATATTTGAAATACTATAACTATAAATAATATAAATAATATAAATAATATTTTGCGTTATAAATAATATAACGCAAAAAATTTGTCAAGCACTATGTTCTAAATCTCTCTATTTTGAAGGTAGGTCTCCGTTAATGTAGTGTAATAAAAAAATTGTAATTAACTAGTATAAAGTAATTTTCTTTGTTGCGGTACAACTCATGTATAAATCGTGCGTCTTCGTTCTGACGACTTTTTGAGGTAATTGAATATTAAATTGTGGTTTAGATTGTTCTTTAAATATCGCTAGAGATAGAGAAATATGTTTTTTACATTTTAGATATTTGAAAGTGTAAGTTTTAAGTTTATTGAAATTAACCCAAAAAACGATTTGCTTTCATCATTGCCACAAAAGTATTAATAGAATTTTATTAAAATTATTGCACCAACACAACTAAGTAATTGATTAAAAAAATGTGCTTTTTTATAAAAATAACATCGCTTTGATTATAAATTTTCAAATATTTTTTTACATGGAAAAGAATAAGAAATATTGTGAAAGTAGACAGAATTAGCTTAAATTTTAGTTTTTAAGGGGGCAAGTCTGGATCAAATTTCGAAAAAATAAATTAAGGTACAATTAATCCAATTTTTTGCATGTATCTGCATAAAAAACAATTTAACCTATTGAAAGAACATACAAAAATCACCACTTTGAGGCATTTCAGATTGCTCTATTTCCATTAGTAAGTAATTTCTAACAGCAACTAAGTCCTGGCTCTAATTTTTGTGTACAAGCTCTATCCTCGTAAATTGATCATTTCCTCATGATCGATCCTCTTCAAGTGATAGTCAAATTTCTCTTCTTGAAGTCGTAGCATCAATGGAACTTTCTGGGTATAAGATTATTGCTTGGTACTTTCTTGTACCCATCTTACAGCAGAAAGCTAAAGTCATAAGTCAAACTGCTACATAATATGCACCTAACCACTATACTTCTATCATTGAAGATCAAATTTATTAGAAGATCATGTACTTCGTATTTAACTACAAAATTCAACAATAAAATAAATTGTTTAAAAAGTTAAAAATAATTTGATCATTTTAATTGATAATAACATGTTTTTTTTTTTTTTTTTTTTTTTTTAAGGGATCCTATTTTAACGATGAAGACGAATCCTTTGAAATTAGTAATTTTACAATACATTTATTTTTTAACGTACAATTGATCATATTTTTTTGTATCTATTAGCAACCTATAATAATTCAGGCATGAACTTGCAAATTTTATTTAAATTACAGGTAGTAAATCTTCTGACGACTTTCGGAAAACTACTGCGATAGTGAATCCATAAACCAGCATTATTGTAAGGATCTATCGAGATTATACTTTTAAGAAACAATAGAAACAATAAAACAAATCTCGGCAAACCTGCATTTAACCAATATGCAGAAGATGATGAATTTTCGACCTGAATGTTAATCTTAATTGCTACCCCGGCTACTTGAGTTCCATGAAAGGACTTGTCCTCTGACCCGCCTCCAACTTCTGAAACGATTAGTATAATCCGAAAATCCTTCTATTGTCCCGCTCCTTTCAATAATGATTTGTGTCTTTGCGACACCTATAATGGATTTATGAGTTTCTTTTATTGACGAATTCACAGAAATTTTGTTAAAACATGCTTATTCACGTTACTAATCGCATATCTTGATTGAAATCTTTATCAATTTAGTTAAAAAATAAATAAACTAATGACTTTTCAAGAAACGTTAATATTTGTGAGATGATGACTCGTACGTTCTAAAGTGTAAATTTTGAAGGAGGTTAAAACGATCAACGAGGAACCAAGAAAAATTCATTTAAAACTTCGTTTATATCATATTCTCATCAGTAATTTCCTGACACACAAAACGATGTGATTGCAAATTTCTACGACATAGCATTTCGATCACGCGATATCGTGACGTAGTGAGTGCTCGAAATTATAAAAGCATACGTGTGTCGGATTTTTGTGTGCACTCAGCACTTTCAATTGGAAATCAGACGGCTTACGTTTAATTGTTAAATTAATTAATTTGTTAAAAAGATCTCGACTCATCGTCAAGATCATCTTTAACCTAATTTAATAGTATTATAAAATAAGCGGTAATCACCCGCACAAATGAGTATCTCGCGCCAGACCGCGAATTCTGTAACACTCCAGACGACAATAGGAGTAGCTATTTTGTAAGGGTCAATAAGAGCCCATATCAAGTTATAAGCCAGATCTTATATCAATAAATAATTATTACTCAAATTCTCTGTTCCAATTCATTTCGGAGAACCTTCATCATCAAAAGTAAGTATTAAATTGCAACCTAAAATAAAAATACCATATAAAAGTATCTCCCTCAACTGCCAAGATTTCACAATATATTTGTAAAGTTATCAAACCTGAATATTAAGTAATTCACTAGTTTGTAAGTGTAATTATTGTTTTAAATATGTACTGAAAATAGTATGTATCATGAAACGATATTCTTGCTGCTGTTAGCAATAAAAGTATTTCTATGAGACTTAATTATATGGATACGATAACACCGATAAACGATAATGGTATTACAATTTGTGAGACCATTAAACTATTAAAGTTATTTTTGAAGTTAAGAAATCTAACAACAGTTCATGAAGTATTATTAATGTATTTACTATCAAAAATATTTATGCTTTTATCAAGACTTCATTTTACTGACAAGAAGAGTTTCTCACCTCCAGATCATGGATGTGGCTAAAACTTCACAATGCTGATCCAAAAATATGAATTACTGTTTTGGGACTTTATCTAGTGGGCTTTAGAGACAAAAATAAAGCAGTTTTTCGAAATGTCTAGGGGAAATCGGTATTCACGGAAAGTCAATAGCTAAAAGAATATTTAGTCTCCTTGGATACTTATTTCTCCTAGATTTCGAAAAACTACTCTATTGTTGTCCTTAGAGTTCAATGGACAAAATAAAAAAAACCCGGGTTCAGAAAAAGATTATTGTCAACTATTATTGTTATCAGAAAAAGATTATTGTTTTGTCTTGTCAGAATAAAAACAAAGTTATTGGAGCTCAAAGTTTTTAGTTTTTCTGTTCCCTGTCAAAAAGTTGTATTCGTCGATTACAATACGCTGATAAGATCAAACATTGTTATTATTTGTTTTACTTTCCTTAACAGCCTTATTAACGCAGTTCGTTTCTTGTAATTATTGTACAAATTTTTATCTATTGCGAGTTTAATTCATTTTAAAGGGAGTATAGTTTCAGAGTTAGATGAAATTCGTTGAGAAATAATAAATGCTACAATGTATCCTAACTCATCTATATTAAGTTTTTTACAAGAATGTAGTAGAATGTTTACAAGAAGAAAGAAGAGGAATTACTTTTTATACATTAAAATTGCAAGATATAGAAGTTACAGAAGAAATTACTTATAATTTTTGGAATAATAGAAATCTCATTAAAAACACTATCTATACCAGTATTTCAAAAGAATTATTTGCCTGTACAATCAGAAAAATAAAGGCAAATAGTCATATTATGAAACCGAAAATGAAAAAAGTAGACAGAGACCATTTTTAGTTCTCCATTTAGATTTTGCTGAAAACTGGACTGAGATTTACAATAAAGCCATTAAAGGAAACTATTGAGTAAATGTCCAACGTTCTATATTTGCACAGCAGTTTGTTATCCACACACACGCACACATATATACAGACACAAAATCATTTTCTCAATATCGACGGATTTTAGCATAGATAGTTTTAAAACATGTTTTTGAACATTTTTTGTCTTTTTTCACCGTTCTAAAGGTTCCTTAAAGGAAGCACAATAACTTTGAAAAAATAATTCAAAATTCAGGATCTGAAAAGAAAAAAATACGTGTCCTCTCACTTTTGATAAAAGAACAACATATTACATTTTGAAAGTAGTCGATGATATGGGCATAGTCGGGGCGTTCAATTTGAGGTGGAATCGGTGGTCTTGTACTAAACATTAGGAAACTTAAACAATTAGAAAAAAGTAAATAAATAGATTAATAAAACTAGAAATATATGCAATAGCTTAAAATCAGCATTTTAAATGTTATTCTGTAATAGTGATACATGTGTGGCAAGGACTCGGACACCAGTGGTTTTGGTTTTTGTTTAGGTCTATCATGAAGTAATTTTATGTGTAAAGCTAATCAGTAAATTTAGGAGATTTATAACTTTAGGAGACTTATAAAATAGACTATGGGTAAAATGAAAAATACTAGAATCATTTGTGTTATTGGAGATTGGAAACAAATTATAATACTTTTGTATGTTTTCACCATCGTTCCGACTGAGCCTATTTGTTTTCTTAGTAAACTCTAACTATATAAATTATCATTATGTTTAAAAATATTAATAAACCAGATATATAATACTAATTATAAATAATATCGTTTTGCATGGTCCATTATAGTGCAGGTCTTCTGCTTTTAAGTTTGGGAGACAATCAGCTGAAACTCCTCGCAGTCACCGCCGTGTCGCCATATGCAACCAGTGCCCCATATCTCTGGTGCTACACGTGCCCTATTTCTATATAGGATATTTTATATCGATTATGAAATTGCTTGTAAATTTTTTGCAGAAAAAAAGAAAAAACAAGGGTTAAAGGTTTAATCACAAACTAACCTGCAAGACAAATTCACTGTCAATTCGTCAGTTTCTGGGCAGATTTTGATTTTCTGCCTAATTTCTGGTTAAAATTTTAACTGTATATCTATAACATCCATGCTGGAGGTTTTGACGAATTTAACAAACACATAAAGTGAACTTGATAGGAGCATAGGGTTGGGCGAAACATTTTCTCGTAAGTTAATGAGCGCGCTAACATTTGTTTTTTTTTTTTAATTCTAATAATCGATTACATTGGAAAAATAATTTCATTTAACGCTTGGAGTCAGTTAGTCTTATAAATATTTTTATATCAAGTTTGTATTAAATAGTTTTGTCTTTTTTATTGCGGTATCTCCATTTTTAGGCAGGACCGCTACTTGGGAGAGCTGGTTTTTTTTTACCAGAACGAACGCCATGAAAAAACGCCAGAGCAAATGGGTGAAAATCATTTAACGTGCATATTCTTGTAATATCTAAATATTTAATTCAATATCAGAGATAAAATTAGAAAAAATTCATGTTAATAGATTATATGTGCTTTTATGTAGTACAATTATCAATCATGATAAAAGTTGATTTTATTGTTATATTTAACTTTATTAACCCGTTTCGGCCCGGAACTCCCAAATTTTCGTCTGATTTTCGATACAATAACTTTTTATGTTTCAAGTGTTTAAAAAACTTGAAAAATATGATTTCTGACGTAAAATTTTATGTACTTTCAGAATCCGTCCTCAAATATGCAATATCATCAATATTTAAAAAATTATAAGCCATTTTAGCCAAAAAAACACGATTTTATCGAAAAAAATTTTTGTTTGATCGAAATTTTCGTAGCGAAAAAGAATTGATTCGTGAGTTTAACCAGCTAAAGTTGTGGAGTAATTACCTATACTTTGAAGTGATAAAGGTCTGAAATCGAATTTCAAAATAGCGGCCACGGGAATGGTCATTTTTCAGCGAAAATCTCATAAAAAATACTTTGTAATTTTTTCCTTGAAAAGGATTAACTTTGCAAAAAAATTTTTATAGATTAAATAGTATTTAGAATTATTCAAAGAACGCGTAGATATTTTTTCAGAAATTTTCGCATAATTTTTGGATTTTTCAATTTCGATTTTTTTAAAATGGCTTATAATTTTTTAAATATTAATGGTATTGCAATTCTGAGGACAGATTCTGAAAGTACATACAATTTTACGTCAGAAATTATATTTTTCAAGTTTTTTAAACACTTGAAACATAAAAAGTTATTGTATCGAAAATCAGACGAAAATTTGGGAGATCCGGGCCGAAACGGGTTAAAGTATGAAATGTAACGTCCCCTGGCTTTAACACGGCCATAATTACACATTGTCACGTGATGCTGCAGGCGCGGTTCTTGATTTCGAAAATCGTACAAGTTTTAATTTTTTATTTTGATATTGACAATTTGAATTACGTTCAAGGTCAGCACTTTTATTAATTTTTTAGTGTGCAGCGCCTGCTGAACTTTGTAACAAATTTTTTTTACACAACAGCTATGTTATGATTAATATCCTTAAAAAATAAATTCGTGCATTATAGAAATCTTTTTTAACCAAGTGCAATTAGAAATTTCAGACTTACTTTAAACGTAAAAACTTCAATGTTAATATTTCAAGGTGTTACATAAAAAAAGCAGGATCTTTTCTACGTTAATAGAGCGGGTACCTTTTTAAATGTAATTTCCCTGGCAGATTATAACTCAAAGACAAATATGATTTTTAAGACCAACGCATATAGGAAATTTCAGGTAAAGTAGGCACATCAAAATAATACTAGTCAAATTTGGAAATTTTAATTTTTATCATAATAAAGTAAAAGAAATCATAAATCTAATGTCCCCTGGCCTGTAACATCCTTTGGCATACACATTGAAAGGCCTATTGAAAGGCGTTTTAGGTGGTTACCGTAGGGTGGCCGCTGATGGAGAGTCTAGGTGTTACGCTTCGTAATTTTTGTCTTTAGGTCTTGGAACGCATTGAATACGCGGTGTAGGTCTTTGTGGAGGCCGACGATGGAGTCTAGATGGTGCGCTGCGTAGTTTTTTGCGTTTAGATATCAGAGCGCACTTAATACGTGGTCCCGGTGTTCGGGGTAGCCGATGAAGATGTGTAGGTGGTGCGCTCTGTGGTTTTTTGCCTCTAGGTGTTGGAACGCATCGATTCCATAGTCTAGGTCTTTGGGGTGGCCGATTATGGAGTCTAGGTGGTGCGCTTCTTAGTTTTTTGCCTCTGGGTGTTGGAATGCATGGAATGCCTGGTCTAGGTCTTTGACGTGGACGATGATGGAGTCTAAGCGCGCGCTCCGTAGTTTTTCCTCTAGGTGTTGGAACGCATCGAAAACGTGGTGGACGATGAAAACTACGGAGCGCATCACTTACACACCGTCATCGGCCACTCCAAACACTTAGACGAAGCATTCTATGATTTCCAACACATAGAGACAAAAACCTACGGTGCGCATTAGCTAGACTTCGTCGTCGGCTACCCCAAAACCTAGACCACGCATTTCATGCATTCCAGCACCTAGACGCAAAAATCTATGGAGCGCACCAACTAGACTCGGTCATCGGCCACCCCGAACACCTAAACCATGCATTCGATGATTTTCAACACCTAGAGGCAAAAACCTACGGTGCGAACCACCTAGGCTTCGTCATCAGCAACCCCAAACACCTAGATCAAGCATTGGATGCGGTTCTACATCTAGAGGTCAAAAACTACGGAGCGCACCACCTTATAGACTCCGTCATAATGACCTTACTGCTGCGTACCTTCACTTTCCTGCGTGGAACTCGCTTCCCCTGTCTAATTTCGTTTAGAATCTCAAGGAGGTCTTGTTATACCGCGCGCCGCTGCCCCGCTTATCGCGCACCCCCTCCCGCAGCCAACGAACTCGATCATGTGTTTACGTTTTGCTGCAGTACGCGAAATCGGTGTTGTCTATCGCGTTCGTTTGGTATAAACATTCTCTTGTATATTTGCTATATTGCCAGTAGTTTTTTGGTTCGCTGTAACCTTTTTTAAAGAATCGCATCCTAAGTTTTTTATGTTTTACCAAGGTAGTTCCATAAGAACTCGTGCATAAGAGTTGAACTTTGTTCCACACGTTGATAATTTTGAGCGTGGAACTTGCCTCCCCCGCCTATTTGGATTTTAGATTTTTTATTTTAATGAAATCTTTTCTGCCTGCCTGTCTACACGCTAATAATTTTGAGCGTGGGACTTGCCTTCCCCGCCTATTTGGGTGCTCAGTTTGAGGTAGTTTGGTTTATGATTTTTTATTCTTGGATCCCAGGTCTGGATTTCTAGACCTACCCACGTCCTAGGTCTGGATACATCCAGACCATCCATAGCGCAAACAACGCCCCTGCCGTCATCGGCCTGCCTACACGCGACGTAGACCACGCATTCGGTGAGTTCCAATACCTAGAGGCAAAAACCTATAGTGAGCTGCGCACCACCTAGACTCCATCATCGGACACTCGGAACCCCTAGACCTTGATACATGTAATTTCCTTGTCACACATGTAATTCCCCTGGCATATAATAACTTTAAATTTTAATATTTCTACCTAATGAACTCATCCTGCGCGACCACTGTAAACAGGTATTCTAGATACTACGAGAAAAACATACAAACAAAAAAAATGCGATTTTTATATTTTTTTTTCTTACTCGAAACTCAAATATGCACGATGATTTTCACCCAAATACAAATTTGATTAAAAAAAACGATTTTTAAGGAGGTTCTACAGCTAGGGGAGACTGAGGAAAGTTGGCATGCGAGGCAGGTTGGCCAAATGCTAATAACTCGTGATTGAAATAACAGAGGCCAAGGCTGTTGATGTTAGTAACGTAAAATCAGGAATATGTGTTTTAATTTTTATTCGGAAAGCATCATGCGCCGTGGCAAGATGCAAGTGAAAATTTTCTTATAATTTGAGATGTAATAGTTTTTGCAATGTTGAAGATATAAGTTTCTCCTGAATAGTAGCGATCATGCCTCATATGTAAAAACGAAGTTTTTATATGTAGACAGCGGGGGATTGGCGCGATACAGCGCGCAGGGGGGGGGGGGGCTAGTTGTTATGGAAATTGAACTTCAATACATGAGGAAGGGAGATTCAAATATAAATTCAATTAATATTTAATGTAAAAAATGTTTAACAAATTGCAAAGTAATGAGGAAAATAAATATTTCTACTACGGATAGTGGCAATAAAATATATTATATACCTGGTGCAGGTATATGCACTGATTTTGACTAGTATGATTGACGAGGATTTTTATGATAGAACAGAACCTATATGCATGATTTATAACAGGAAAACTAAAATGTAAAAGTTAACCTGGAACAGTCGACACTCATACAACAAGTGAAGTATTTCCAAGTTAAAGCAGCAGTCGTAATACAGGAAGGAGGAGGACCATACAAGTTCTAAAATATGTTTCTAAATTATACTTTGCTATAAATTTAATTTAGCTTAATGTATAAAATTTAATGTTAATGTATATAATTTGCTAAAATCTAACAACGTAAGCGGAAATGTATACAATACAAGCATATGTGGAATTCAAGTAGGTATTCTACAGAAAATTCACACTTAGAAGGTTCAAAAATAGTACTTTTTGACACTCCGTGCGCAAAGCTTGATTTCGCACACGCTTGCATGAGAAAGCATGCGCTAAATCAATCTTTGTACACGTCGTATCAAAATAGTACATTTTGATACAATGTGCGAAGTGGGTGATTCGTGCACGGGTGTGGTTTGTCGCGCGAGCGAAGCGAGAGCAACAAAAACACTCGTGCAAAGATCACCCGCTTCATCCATGTGCATACTTGACGAGTGTGAAGTTTGTCGCTTGAGCGAAGCGAGAGCGACAATCACACGAGTCAAAGACAAGATAAGGAGATTAGAAGCACAGCGCGGGAGACGGCGTACTTACTTTGCGAAGTAAATTGATCTGCGCATGCGCGTCTTTCGCGCACACAATGTGTAAAACAGCTACTTCGCGCACGCAAAACAAGCACGAAAAGGCGAGTTTCGCACACTTCGTTTAAAAAAATACTGTTCGATACGCGAGCGAGATGGTGATTTTAAACTCGTGTGACCTTTTCACCCTCGCTTCGCTCGGACGCAAATGTCCGCGCGAGGGTAAAATCACTTTCACGCACTAGTATCGAAATGTAGTATTTTCACAATAATAATTTCGTGAAAGTGAATTAATCCTCGTGTGGCCGTTTGCGCCCGAGCGAAGCGTGGGTGAAAAGGTCACCACGAGGTTAAAATCATCTTTTCGCTCGTGTATCGAACAGTATTATTTGACACGACGTGTACAAAGCTTAATTTAGCGCATGCTTTTTTATTCAAACGTGTGCGAAATCGAGCTTTGCGCACGGAGTGCAAAAAAATATAAAAAGACATTTTGGAGTTTTCTGAGTAAGTACCTTGTTGATCCTAAAAACGATAAAAATTCATAAAAACTTATAAAATTAAGAAAAAAAGTAGTATACATGTTTTACAAGCAATTTGCAATTTGTCTCATCAAAATCCATCAACTAACTGCCAAGAAAACTTGCACGTCATTTTTTTTTTATTTTTTTTTTTAGAAATGACATAATTTTGCATAAAGTGTGTTTAGAGATCTATCTCCTGGGATTTTGTATTATAAATAAGTTATATTAAGTTATATTAGTAATACATATACTTTGTTTTATAGTAATTATATTTTAATTTACTTTTTCAGGTAATTTTGGTCTCAGGAGCCATTAGGTAGAAGACTACCTTAAATTAAAGCCTTTTTTCAACTCTGATTTTCTTTTTGTGGAAAATTTGTTTTTACCTTTGGGATCTTAATATTGGTTAATAATCAGTGACCGCTTTTTGTTCATTTTTATCATGTTAAATTTCCATACGAAAAATTGATTTGCGATTAAAAAAGTGTTGTAAGACAGTCGTTTTCGTTGGTTGGACATGTTTCTCATCTATTCTATAACCTATAGGTCTATATATAGAACGAGAAAAAATTCTCCAATTTTTTCTTTTAATTTTTTTAACCTCGAAGTATGAATTTTTGTAGAATTCCTCATATTCTTTACGCTACAAAAATAATATTTTGAAAAAAAATCAATTTTTTATTTTTTATTCGATTTTGATTTTCAAAAACTTATTTTACATCTTTAATATTCAAATGACAAAATTATTTGTCCACAAAATTTTTTCGAATACTTCAGTAAATATTTGATGCAATCAAATAATTTTAATGAATAAACACGTTTCGCATAAAAACTGTGAAACGCCGCCTTTAGAAGTGTTTTAAAAAAATATTCGAAAAAAATATTTGTTCATTATTATTTTTATTCGATATTCATCGATAATTATTCGACGGATAATTTTTCGAATAATCGATTATATTTTTTCAAAATACTTCTAAAGGTCCAGTTTTTATGCGAAAAGTGTTTATTCATCAAAATTATTTCATTGCATCAAATATTTTTACTGAAGAATTCGAAAAAAATTTGCGGACGAATAAAGCGACGATCTCTGCTTATCAGTAATTTGTTTTAAATCTGTGTACTACATTAATTATTTTATAATTTTCACCACATGAAGTTGTAAATACTTAAATATTAAAGAAGTAAAATATGTTTTTAAAAATCAAATTGAATAAAAAATAAAATAATGGTAAGTTGCGAAAGTTACCTTTTCATGAATTATAATTGCTCTACGTCACATTTCCACTTACGTTATTATATCTCTATATAATATGGTACATATTAAAGAGTACATTCACTGTTATCTGTAGCCCGATTACTACCTTAAGAATCTGATATTTAGACAAACATTAAAAATTTATATAAAAGAGGTAAAGTACGGTTTGCCCGTGAGAAAAAGAAACCGTATCGGAGGATCGGAACGCTTGGATGTGTATCTCCCTGTGGCTGCAACTCAATCGTTTTGTTTTGGGAGGATAAGAGGGCATCGGGCGAGTCGCGTGGACAGGCCCGTGGGGGGCGAAGAAAGAGGGAAAAAAGTGCGAGCTGCGTGTTGGGCCTGCTCGTGTCTGTTGTACCACTCTTACTTCCGCAAGTATTATAGCTCGTGAGGGGCTAGCAGCGGGCGCGCGCGCGTCACGGCGGCGCGTCCTTGGGGCCACGCGCCTCCCAGCGAGACGCCGAGGTTTTGAAGGGTCCAAACAGATCCGCAAGAGCAGAGTGAGCGTGCCGCGTATAGGTGTTTTATGGAGGCCATAATGGCTGCCGCAATACCCATTGCCCTCTCTCCTCGGCGCGGCGAGCACACAGCCCCGTATACACGCAGTCTTGCGCTCGTTCGCCTCTTGTTGTCTCGGCCGAACTCCCCCGCCAGGCAGCTCATCTAGGGCTCTCAGCCGTCCTTCCTTCCTCCCTTCCTTCCACCCTCTTCTTTGTCAGCGGGCAGGTCGTCGTCGTTGTCGCCGCGGCCGCTGTTCCGCAACCCTGCTGAACGGCTAGTCTGTTACAGTTTACGGCCGCGTGCGCGACTTGGCTGCGGAGAAGGGGCAGGAGAGGGAAGAGGACTCTTGCCCTCTCTCTCGCTCGCACCTCTCTCCTGGAAACTTTCATATTTACGGGGCTATTGTGCGCAACTTTACGAGGCTACAATTCCTGTTTGCGATATTACTTATTTTCATTAAAACAGCCGCCAGCGGGTGTTCGCCCCCTCGTTTCCTTCGTCAAGGTCGCTTTACTCCGCCCTAAAAGCGTGCCGGGTTCTCGGGCGAAGACTACTACTACACGCCTTTTTGACTTCTTCAGGTTTTACAATCTCAGCTGCTGCTTTCGCTCCCGTTTATGATTTTAATATTTCGACCTATTTTTCTAGTCCGGTAACTTTTCAATTCCGATTCCTATACATAGATAAGTTCATAAATCTTTTAGAAATGTATTAGAAAGTTGTCATTTGAAATTGTATCACATTCATATTTATAAAGATTCTTCATATTTTCTTTATTGCTATATCATCCACCTTGAATAAGTACATCCATATTTTACTATACCAGCAAGATCATACGCGCTTCGTGCGCTTTATTTCTTCTTGCTGGGAGTTTAAAATTTAAATTTAGAATTACAAACAGTTATTTATTAATTGAAACGAATTAACTTCTTACATTTTGATTTACTCAAAATATTATAACATCAGCAATAATATTTAAGAATATTAAATTTTGAGGTTAGAATGGTCATCACTTCTTTTTAAGAGAGGATTTGACAATAATGAAACAGAATATATATGACACTGTCATACAACACGGTACAGTGTCTTATACGCAAGAAGACTACGACACAGGTCGTTTTATACAAAGTTTATTTTGATCGGACTTAACCAATCACAGACGCCTTATTTTGGCTTCACTTTCCGCTCATCACTTTTTTAAGATAGGAGGAAAAAAACCGAAATTCAATATGCGCAAGAGAACATTTTTCGAAATAACTATAATTAAAATTTAAAAAATTTAGTTATTTTAATTAGCATTAATGTTTTTCACATACTCTGGAAATAATATATGGTCATCCGGATATCAATCGGGTAGCCGATACTGAACAAAAAGGCACCATTTTATATTTGATTACACGTATCCGTCGGGAGCTTTTATGATTATACAAAAAAGTTTTTTTTTCGAGACAAAAAATGTTTAAAAAGATATTTTAAGACAATTGCAGCATATAGTATGATAGAGCGAGTAATTCAACTAATTTTCATGATATTTTGCAAGGAGCTTGTTTTTTTATATTTTTGAACCAAGTTTGTTGGATAAGAAAAACTATTCATAATATTTGAACATATATTTGAGGTTGAATTTTTATTTATTCTTTTTTAATCGTCACTTTTCGAAAATGGTTTTATGTGCACGATTTGTATTGAATTGGTCAAGCAAAAATATTTTCGAAAAAAATTGGTTTTTATTGTCAACCGATAACAGGAGTAAAACTATGGGGGGGGGGGGCTTTTGCATTTAGAAAGTAATGATTGGAGGAAGAGCGTAATCATGCGCGTCTTTACAGGAGCAGGCGGTCGAGTTCGTATAGCGGAAATACGAACAACGCAGGGAACACTTTTAAGACCTACGAGAAAATTAATTAAATTTTTAGAAGTACAAAACCTCTAAGTTTTGTACGGGAGTGAGGATGTTCCGAAACAAAAAAAGAAATATTATTGAAATCCCTTTTTTGTTTGGTTAAACAATTTCAGACATTTTTAATAATGGCGCAATTTAAGTCGCTACGTTGGTCGTGTCACAGTGATCGTAGAGAATCGACTGGGAGCGCGGGTTTCTCTCCTTGAATTAAATATTCGGTTAGAGAGAGAGCACGGAGTGAAGTAGCGAAGAGGCTACTTTGTAAACGTTTGACCACAGCAGTGCTTGAAATTGCAGTTTTCTCTAATCATATAGGTACACTATATATTAGTTTACATTTATTTTCTTGTTTGATTCCTTTTTTGTTTTTCCTTCCGTCTTGACTCAACTTGATAACCATGTTTAGTCGCTAACGAGAGTGAGACCTAGACAAAGTTAAGTAATTGTAAGAGTGTATTAAAAATAAAGAAAAGTAAAAACATTATATTCGAATTGTGTTGAAAATGTTGATGCAAAACTTCGTTTTTACATGTAAGACACGACCGCTACTACCCAAGAGAGCCTTATATCTTTACCATTGTAAAAACTGTTACGTTTTAATTCCTAATATATTACTTTATAACGCCATGCTTCGAAAAACCACTTCGGTTTCAATATTTCTGTTGAATTATAACCGAAAATCTACTATTTCAGGTGTATTTAGGTGTTAAAAATCATGATTATGGATCTAGCTCATCAGGAATTGATTACACAGACAAATGTCCTAGAAGAAAAAGTTTTGTTTCAATGATATCTCTAACTTTTGCATTTAATATTTTCGTATAATATAATTTCCTGCTAAGTTATAACTGAAAATCGACCATTTTTTGTGGTTCTAACTCATCAGGAACTGATTGTAGAAAAACATGTTTAAGAGGAAAAAGTTGTTTTAATATGATCTATAACGTTTGCATTTGTTATTTTTGTGTGAAATCAAATTCTGCTAAGTTATAATTGAAAATCGATCATTTTAGGTAAATTTCGGCGTTAAAAATCGTTTTTGTGGTTCTAGTTCATCAGGAATTGATTGTACAAAAAAAATTAAAATATTTAATTTAAAATTGATGTATTTTAATTAGTTCTAGCAGAAGCATGAGTTCGATTTATACTGAAAATTAATTTTCGCTTCAAAATTGATTTTTTCAAAATTTTATTTATGCTCAGATTTCTATGTTTTTAAGGTGGCTTTACCTCGAAAATTCGTCACATTAATAAAATTTGTTTACAATCATTTGTTCACATATGTTATAATATAAAAAACGATATCATATATAGTTCTTAAAGTACCAAAAAACAAATTTTTCAACGAAATTTCAACATTGCAAAAGTAGATATCGTCAATTAAGAGTGTAATAGTCCTATTTTACCACTAACCTTGTTTTATCGGTGGAACATGTCAACATAATTAATATAAGAATAATGATTTGCGTCAAACTTAGTTGCGTAATTCTCTAATACATCATTCCACAAAGCTCGCGGAGACAACAAAATTATGACACCTTTGTTTCGAAATTTGGTTAATTTTCGTTAATTTTCGTTCCAAGAATAAACAAAGGTGTCGTCGCTTTTTGCCTCGAAACTTTATAGAATGATGTATTACAGGATTACGCACCTGGTGGAAATCGATTCCATTATTTGCCTAATAGGGGAGAGCGGGGCATGTGTGGCACCCTAACTTTGGGATAAGTTTATATTGATATTTTAAGTATTTTAATAATTTCAAAAGAAGAAATAGTTAAACATATTGAGAATTAGTATCAATAGTCAAATAATATTGTTTTTCAATATATTTTTAGTTATAAATCGAAACGTAAAACTCGTAAAAATGCTCTACGTGCACCAGTAGCGGGTACGCGTCGCACCCGGGTGGGGTACGAGTAGCACACTTGCAACTGCGGCCTCGTGATCTAACTTTAAAATTTCTTCCGATCAGCTGGCCTGACCAAACTTGCGAATATATTTCTCATATATAATATAATTAGATAAATAATATTTATTTAATTACTATTCATTTATATTTTTATCAATTTAAACCTTTATAAGATTCATTGCAAAAAAAATTATTAAAGTTTTACGATAACACAATTTTGGTAATGTCGAGAAATATTTAGTGCAGCTTTACCAAAGATTCTTAATTGTTGATAGAATTTGTTAATAGTGATTAAATGAACAGTCTAATTAATTATATTGTCATTTAAAGATTTTCATCTTTAAGTTTTTATAAAATTAAGAAAAACTAAAAAAAAATTTTGTTGTGATATTTGCAAAAATATTATTTATTATTAATAATAACTAAGTAATATTATTAACTTTCATCCTAACTGTTTAACTTAAGTAGCCCGACAATACTTTCATTTAAAAAAATTACTTTAAGAGTACACTACAATAACTTAAAAAATACATCATTTCTTATTAATAATAAATAATATTATGAACTTTTATCCAAAAAGTTTTGAAAAATTACATGCTTAAATTTAAAAAACATTTATCAATTCTTCTTGTGGAAGGAACTATATAAAAGTTTAAATTAATAAAAATATTAATGAATAGTAAGTAAATAAATAATATGTTATATTATTTATGATGGTATATAAGTAAATTCGCAAATCTAATGAAGCCGCCTGATCAGAAGAAAAATTAAAGGTAAGTATAGGCGAGTCCGCAGTGGCAAGTGCCACTCAGGTGCCACGCATGCGCCATATAGATACATTTTTAAATAGTAATAAAACCTTCTATAATACACCCAACATGAAAAAATAAAAAAGCAGTTATAAGTTTGTTTTGCGAACTATCGAATGCACCCATTTTTGAATAAGAAATATTCATTTTTCTATTACCACCACGCGAATAAAAAATGAAGTATAAAGCTCGTTTTTCTGCAAAAAATTTTAACTGCATCACATTTTGTAAATAACAATATTTTTTACGCTATTTTCACGGAGAAAAAGAGTAGAAGTATTCTTTATCAGTTACATATGGATTTACAGTAAAATATTCAATAATATTAAAAATATTTAAATGCCAATTCTACCCGCCACGCCACGCATACCCGACTCTCCCCTAAATAGCTAGTTTTAGCAATAATCGTCAAAAACTAGACACTTTTCTTGGCCATTTCTATCCATAGATAAAACGATGAATCATATTCTTCATTTAATAGGTAGAATAATGGAATAAGTTTTTTCACAGATTTATACATTAGCTTATTTATGAGTATTTAAAAGATATTAAAGTTAGCCAGTTTTTCTAGTTAGAAAATAGCTATATTAAGAGGCTTGTTATTATGGTGAGGAGTGGGAGAGACAGAATCAAACGGAAAAATTATTGTTTTCATTGTATTTCCTATAACAGCACTATATAAACGAATTAAATGCCAATAATTCATTTTTACATTTTCGTTAGCCATCGTTTTTTAATATTTGTTTTTAAATACCAGAGATCGGCATTATTCGTCCGCAAATTTTTTCCGAATACTTCAGTAAATATTTGATGCAATGATATAATTTTAATTAATAAACACATTTCTCATAAAAACTGGACTTTTAGAAGTGTTTTGAAAAAATTATTCGTCGAATATTATAACCGATTATTCGAGAAAGTATTCGACGAATATTTTTTCGAATATTTTTTCAAAACACTTCTAAAGGCCCAGTTTTTATGAGAAATTTGTTTATTATTTATACAAATATTTAATAAAATAATATGAGTATTCGAAAAAATTTTGCGGACGAATACTGCCGGTTTCTGTTAAATATATGATTAAATTACAGAGAAAATTTAGTACAAACATTTTAAGGTTGTGTTATCTGTATTAAATAGAGAATATGACCGGAAAAATCATTTCATCACTATCCACAAAATTAGCTATTTTTACTAGCTATTTATTAAGGGGGTGTGGAATAACTAACGTCTATTATGCGACCTACCGTCGCAAAACTTATGAAATTTCGTTCCAAGAATTTTTAAAGGTGTCCTTGAAATTTAGACTCAAAACTTTGCAGAATGATAGGTAATTAATGATAGGTAAATTATATTACGGAGGGCAAACGAATTTGGATATGTCGTTAATCGCAGTAATAATCAAGTTATAACGAATTACTGCTGCCCGGCTGGTACGGTAGGTGGCATAATAGAGGTCGGTATTCCACAACCCCTTAAGGGGATGCCTTACTCGTACTATTACCGACCGAGCAATTCACACAGTTTCAAGCTGATTAAAAATAAAATACGTCGAATCACAAAAAATCAAGAGAACACTCTTCTGTGTTTTTTAACGTTCTATCATCCAGTCAAAGTTTGGAGTCGAAATATCAAGCCGTTTTTTCAAAAACTTTGAACGAAATTAAATTTCGCTTTGTTCAAAGTTTTTGCAAAAATGACTTGATATTTCGACTCCAAACTTTGACTGGATGATAGAACGTTAAAAAATACAGAAGAGTGTTCTCTTGATTTTTTGTGATTCGACGTATTTTATTTTTAATCAGCTTGAAACTGTGTGAATTGCTCGGTCGGTAATGGTACGAGTATGGCATCCCCTTAAGTTCCTGTCCATTTTTCAATAGAGAACTTTCTACCAGTGGCGCAGGGTAACTGAATTTGTTCAAGGTGTAAATTGCTGCTGTAGAATCTTATGGAAAATCGCAGTAATACCAGCGACGTACTTTTTGGGGTTCTGCGCATGCGCCAGCGCTCTCCCTACCCTGATTAAAAAAACCCATTCATTCCTTTAAAAAGCTGTTAGTTGAATCGACTTTAATGAGGATTTTTTACTGACTGTACATGGACTATATAGGGAATTTAATAGGATCCAATAGGATTTAATATTTTTTTTTAATCAGGGTATGCTTTAACATGGCACCGTAATACCAATGCAGTAGTTGCAGCAGCTTCGCAGTAACATCGGCAGAGAGATGTTGTTTTCAAAGTCATTTTATACATTTATTTATCAATTTTTGTTCTAAAATTGTACTTTAATCGATAGATATGATACCTAAGTTCCGTTATTAAAAAGAATCTGCATATTTTTTGCATGGAAACGAAATATATTCGTTTGAAACTAACCTGAAAAAAATACCGCCGTAATACCCACACTTACCCTATTCTTTTATTATATTAAGGTGATGCAATACTGACACTATTACCCAAAATTTGGTTCCCGTTTTTCTCATTCAATTTTTAATTTTAAGAAAAAAACTCTTTGATACGTTGTAGTAGTTCTTTATTAAACTTAAAACGTGTCAAAGAGTTTTTTTCAAAAAGTTTAAAATTGAAGGAGAAAAACGGGAACCGAGAATTGAGTAATAGCATGGGCATCGCATCACCTTAATTACATTTACATGTCCCGTCGATAAAACAGTGTTAGTATAGTGCGAAATCCCCTTAAAAAAGTTCAAGAAACAATATAAATATTTTTTATTTTTGATCCGATTCAAAATTGGAAGGGCTCATTTTGTTCCTTGTGCCATTTCATAGAGAGTCAACGATATAAAAATTGTAAAATTTTCAAAATCTGCAAAGATACATCTACTTGTTTATAGGTTCGCGTATCCTTTTTATAAACAAATAGTTATTTCTTTGCAGGTTTTGAAAATGTCTCCATTTTTATACCGTTGACTTCCTATGAAATTGCACAAGGAACAAGATGAGCCCTTTCAATTTTGATTCGAATTAAAGATAAATAAGATTTATATTGATTGTTAAACTTTATTTTAATTAATTAAGCAAAATCTACTTTTGTAAATTTGAAATTTCGTTGAAAAAAATTTTGTTGCTACTTTATGAACCATATTTTTATATGATACCATTTTTTACACTATTAACATGTGAAGAAACGATTGTATATACATTTTATTTATGTGACCAATTCTCGTGGTGACGGCACCTTAAACAAATCTTTTTGAAAATAGATACATCACGTATGTATAAGACGAAGGTCTGGTATATTTCCGATCAGATCTGATAAAAATTCGTTGAGATAATCGACTTACTTGATCATATACATACGTACAGACAGACATATGTCCTTGGAAACCCTTGAAATGGACTCGTTTTTGGTGGAAAACAGTTTTTATATTTCAAATTTTCAGAATTTGAAGTGTTTCAATTTTAACTCTGGTGAAAATATAAGGCTCTCAAGAGAAGCGGTCGTGCCTAAAAACAACTAATCGTTATGATACACTAACGTAAATTTTTTAGGCACGACCGCTGCTCCGGAGAGCCTTACATTTTCACCAAAGGGAAAATTGTTACACCTTAAAAATAAATAATTTATTATATAAAAACTGTTTTCGACCCAAAATGAGTTCATTTTAAGCGTTTTCCGAGATGCATGTATGTCTGTACGTCCGTATGTAATCAAGTTTCTCGATTATGTCAGCGAAATTTCGACAGATCCAACTGAGTTTTGGGCTAGATACTCATCTAATTAAATGTACCGAAAAGTTCTATATTGAGCCGAATCCATCATAAAATAAAAAATCGCGAGAGCAAATAAAAATTTGAAAAAACAGATTTTAAGCTTAATGTATTGAAAATTAATTTTCAGTATAAATCTAGCACATGCATCTGCTAAAACTAATTAAAACACGTCTTTTTTACATTGAATATTTTTCTCTATGAACAATATTTGTAAAGCAAATAGTGATATATCGACAAAATAATCGATTTTTACTTGTTACTTGACAGGATTTGATTTTACACAAAAATGTTGAATGTAAAAGTTATACCTAGATAATATTAAAACAGAACTTTTTCCTATTAAACTTTTTTGTACAATCAATTCCTGACGAGTTAAACCCATAAAAACGATTTTTTATACAAAAATGTTAAATGCAAAAGTTATAGATAATATTGAAGCAAAACTTTTTTCCATTTAACATTTCCATGTACAATCAGTTCCTGACTAACTAAAATTATAAAAATGATTTTTAACGCCTAAATAAAACAATTTCTAGTAAGTTAAATCTGAAAGAACGATTAAAAATGCTTAAATACAATCAAAATAGTCAATTTTTGGCCATTATAGAAAACAAATAATTTTTCATGAATGCGTTAGCAGTTTTCATCAAAATATAATATATTAGTTTTATAAATTGAATTTATTGATCCTCAACGAACAAAATCTCTTATAGTTAGCCGTAATGCGTTTCTTTCATCGAAATAGTGCGTTGCATTACAGTCAGCCCTCACTATTTGATAGAAAATTTTGAAATGATGACTTCGATGAAGGAAAGGATTAACACTAACTGTAAGAGATTTTGTTCGTTGAAGATCAATTAATCAATTTATAAAATTATATTACTACGAGTATATACTCGTAAAATCTTATTAAAAACTTGTTTGTCGTAAAATCTTATTAAAAACTTTTAAGCTTATCTTCACTTCGCTATAGCTAACAAAGTATAATTGGGTGGGTGTAATATATATAATTGCGTATCTGTTGAAAATCAAATGATGAAAGGTTTTGATTGCTTAATTTATGTTTGATCAAGCTATTATAAGTTAATTTTCTACTAAAAATATATGGGTATATTGTATATATTTTTAAAATAGAAAACGGTTTTGAAACTAGTAAAAATGGATTAGTTCCCTAATATTTTCAATATTTTACAATTTTTATTTCTTGATAAATGCGTTGCATAATAACACTACGACGAATGCAGTTACTTAATATTAATAATATCTAGTATTTACTTTGCCTTTTTAAATGTTGTTATAAAGTATAAAGAGAAGTGTTGAAGAAAAAAATATTTTTCTGTCATAGAACTCGTTATTAAAATTTTATATAGGTAAAATTTGTAGAAGGAAGCAGCAATTTTATTTGTTCAGGTTTTAAAAAGTGATACGTGGAACTATTTATTGAGTCGACTAAGCTTTTTCTCCGAAAATTGCTCTTTGCAAATGATCAAAGTCGGTGAACATAGGCGGTTACTTCCACTCTCTACGCAGAGATAAGAAGGAGTTCCAGTCTGCTCTGTCCTTGTAGATTTTTGTCGTTTAGCTGTCGTCCCGCGTTGCTCGTGTATACACATTGTTTGAGAGTCAATAAAACGGCGCTGCCTCTTTAAAGATAGAGCAGTTATTAGCTAAAAACTAAACTTTACCTTTTTAAACATTTCGTTACGATCACGAAGACAAAACAAAATATGATCGTGTCATTGCTGAGTTTTAGTACAACAGATTTAAAACAGGACACTTTTTCGCCAATGTTTTCGGAGCATAATTTACTGCCCTTGATCTACATATTTATTAGACCCTATTGTAGATTGCTGAAAAGACGAGCTACTGTAAACACGTTTAGAATGCCAATGGTGTACTATTACAAAGATATATGGCATCTAGCAGGGCATCCGAAATAAATTTAGCCGGGGACCCAAAATTTTGAGTCGCATAAATGAGTCAAACAAAAATGTCTCATAAATTCTGATTTTTGAAAAACGTGAACTTATTATGTAACAACAGAACTTATTATGTAACTTATCTTAAGATCATTCTTCGTTTTTTTTTTCAGTAAAACAAAAAAGTTCGAAAACTGCGAACGACTTCAGTTCTCATAAAAGTATATATATAGTTGATTAAGAATTGGAGCACTGAGGATATATACTACCTTTATGACAGGCACACATGTAGAAGTTATGGAAAACTTAATTAGATTTACAAAGAAAAAGCAGCAACAGTATTCTAACTATTCTCTATGAATATTTAAGAAAAAGAAACCTATGCAGGATCGAAAAATGAAACCTTTGATTTGAATGTTAGTCGAGTGCACATAAATCCAGAGTGAATATTTAAAAATAAATTTGATACCTCTCGAAAAGCCCGCTCCTACCAAATAAAACGCAGCCGCTAAATCTGTATATATCATCTTTCGTCGCTATCGGCGTGACTCACGGCCAGTCGTATAGAGGCGACAAAGACACAGTGCAAGAGTCTCGCCGATTGCGGGCGCGGGAGAGTCGATCAATCGGATGAGAGCGCGATAAATATTATGATTGGCGAGCGGAATGAAAGGCTGCGCCGCTATCGAGCTCGCCTATACATATGCGCAGTGGCTCGCTTCCTAACACCGATATACGCTGTTTTGATTTTGACTACCGTGCGCGCGGCGGCGAGGGCTTTCAATTCGAATCGATATACTCGAGCGCGAATACCGAGAAGAGCGAGAGATAATGGACTCGATAATGCGGCCCGCGCGCGATTGAAATGTGCCGCGGTGCGACCTGAGTTTACATTCTTTTTCATTTTTACTTTTTCTTTTTTAATTACACTGCCCGCTATCTTATCGCAATGAAGTGGCAAGATCGCGTGTTTGTGTAAGTGCCGCCGTCCAATATAGTCATTCCGGTCTGTTCAAGTGCTTTTTGCTTCTATTCCCGAAACTTTTTGTATGATTAATACCTTCTCCTTTGCGTCAACTGCTGTCTGTAACATTATATAGTTATTGATGTACTGCATAAAGTGAACCTTAACTTTTATTCGTAATGCCTACTTTTGCGCGCAATTTTTATTTTAAATAAAAGTCAGCACCCCCGTTTACTTATAAAAAGTGATTTTGCTTGTTAAAAATAAAATGTTGATCAGAACTCAATGAATTTCGTTCCATCTCAGAAAGAATATGTTTCATTTTTAATATGTATTCTTTCAAAGACGGCGAGTTAAAATTTTTTTAGCAGCTAGTATATACAAACTACGCGTAGAGCGAGGCAAGGTCAATAAAGGAAGATGGAGATGCCGAAGAAGAAGAAAACGGGGAAGAGACAGAGCAGACGAGGTGTCTCCGAGGGTCGCTCGCTCGTCGAGGTGAGCTGGAGGCGCGAACGCGCGGCCGAAGATCAAAGACAGCGCTATCTCGCGCGTCAGCTCTCTATGTCTCTTTGCGGGGGCTTTGATGGCTGCGCGACGCCGCGTGTGACCTGCCGAGCTCTGAAACTCCGTTCTGCGCGCGCTCTCCTCTCTTTCCTTTCCTCTCGAGTGTTTGATACCCTCCGCACCCCTCCTTTCACACCGTGCTATCGTCTTTATGATGCGTCGCTTGTGCACACCAATATCGATTTCCGCGGCCGGCGGCGCGGGTTTGAAAATGCATTGTCAATATTTGGAAAAAATGGGAGGAAAAATGAGGGCGCCTCTGACGCGAGAGAACCGTTGAAGCCGCCCGATAAAGCGCTAATCTCCTTTATGCATACGCGTGCACGCGCGCACGCAGGGTGGACTTTTCAGTTTACTGCATTTGCCACCGCGAGTTTACAAAGTTTGCACGGGTAATCGAATGAGTATTTTTCATCCGGAAATGTTGATTGAGTCGGGCACGTAATCTTGTAATTGTTTATATTTTTATTAGTTTCTAATTTTAAGTTATTCATTTGCGTATTAGTATTGAACACTTTTCTCTTTCCCCGCTGTGTTGACGTTGCTATAAATCAGTTGAATCAATGTACCATTGTATCTAAAGCGACGGAAGTTCTAAACCATTAAAAAAATCGTTAATCTTGGTAACAATGCGAGATGTTTGTACACATATATATAGTGTATCTATTTTTAGCATTAATAAGTATATAGTTATACACACGTATTCTAGTCAACCTAATTTTTAGTCATTTTAAATTACTCTACTTTTTTTTTTATCTGTGATATCACACAATCAGTATTGACTGGAAGGACTGAAATTAGTCATTGACTTTCATTAAATTTTAAATAAAACTGCTTTAATATTAAGATGTTGTAGCGAAAATGTTGTAACGATGTAATTCAACCCTGGTGGAAATCCAAAACATTTTATAACTAATAACTGACCATTTATATTAGAAACTTGCTATAAAATGGCAATTTCTCTTGTCCAGTTTCTTACACCTCCCGATGAAACGCTTTTTCTCCTATTATTTAGCCATTTAATAGATTGAAAAATAGAATGACTTTTTCAAAGACAAGCACAAGCTTGTTCTTGAGTATTTTAAAGGTATTAAAACTGATCAGTTTCTTTAGTATGGAAATGGCTACCAGAAGGCTTGCTGTTATGCCAAGGAGTGAGAGAGACAGAATCACATGGAGAAAGAAAAGTTTTGCTGAATTAATCATAGAATGAGTACAACAAATGATTTATTAGTTAATGTTATTTATTTATATTTTGGTAAGCCATCCAATGTACTTTAATGCCCTTTCATCAAAGATAAAATTAGTAAGTAAATGAAATACGAATATTTTGTTATTACGTCAATCTAAGAAATAGAAAAATAATGGTCGAAAAATCGTTTCATCATAGCGATTAATTAGCGATTAATTATTAAAAAACGCTATAAGATATAGTATACTACTCTTTGTATACTACTTTTTACAATAAATGAAATACTAATACTAATACACTAGCATTAGTTTATAGCTTTATTCGGTTTCAAAATATACGTTAAAATTATATTACTTAAACGTTTTCTCTTCGTCAGTAATTAAAATACCGTGTAAAACTATTCTAAGCGAAATTATATGCCTCATGATTCACGAGTCAGGCATTCGAGGAAAAAACAGCACTCCAGAGAAACGTCGCGTGCTTCAATAATTGAAGACAATATTAAAAAGGTACTTAGGCGCCTAGAAGAGTGTGAAATTTCCGAGAAGCGTGATCTGGTAAACAAAAAGCTCGTGTAAAATGCATATACACATACCAGGCGTACAGAGCAAGTAAGTGAGAGAAGAAACACGAGCCCGTGCTCCGCTGTGGTCTCGAAAAGCGTATAATTTATTAGCGGGCACTCGAACGCGTCGCCTTAAACAAATATACGAGCTAGTCCCTCTTTCCCTCCTCTCTTTCTCTCCACTTTGGGCAGAAGTGTGTGGGAGAGGAAAAAAAGGGAGCATGAAGGGCAAAAAAGGACATCGGACACGCTTCTCCGCTCGTGACGCTGGACAGAGAGAGTGTATATTCGAAAATTTCTTCACAGTCCTTTCTTTTGTTACTTCATGCCCGAGGAGTATAGACTTTCGTCGCCACTTGTCTCGCCGCGTGCCCGACTCGCGCTTATCCAAAGCATGCGTGACAACGGGGGAGGCCAGGCTATAGTCGAGCAGCAGCAGCAGAGCACACATACACGAGCGCGCAGGGCATCTGTTCGACGGATGAGACTAAGCAGATGACGCGCGTGCGCGTAATACGCGCGCGAGATGCCACCTACGCGCTGTAGCTGGCCTTAAATGCGAGTGGACGCCGAGCACGAACGGCTCGTTAGTCGCCGATCCGTGATCGATAAGCGCCAAGTTGAGGCTGCGACGGGGCCCCGTAATGGCTCTCGGTGCGATAAATAAACACTCCGGGCGCCACGGGGATCGGGCCGTTATACGACCGGGAAATCCGAGGAGCGAAATTAAATTATTTGATCGTTAAAATATGTCTATATATATATCGACGTAGCCGATCGTGCTTGGAATTAGCCGGGCTTTCTCAGAGGATTTTCCGCTCTCGTTTCTGGCTTATTTGGCTTTGGCAAACAGTCCATTTTCTCTGTACGCTTTGGAAGCTTGATTTATTTTAATTTCGCCGGGATGAAGTTGTTATGGGGAATTTCCGTATATACTCTGTCTTAAATTCTTATTACAGATTCTGTCTGAAAGTATAAGTGCAGTTGTAATACAGTTCAGTATTTTTCACATCTGAGAAAATATTTATTATTCTGCCAAATTCGTAGAAGTGCCATCAGCGCTTATCTGCGTTGTCGTTCGTGCGATTTCGATAAAACTCGGAGTAGGGTGCAAAAATCCTCGACTGAAGACAAATATTTACGCGGGCAACTATCTGCTCTACAAACCTCCCTGTACCGGACTATCGGGCTCTACGTCCCGGGCTTTCGGATCCACCGTCGGCACGCTCTCCCTTTATTCTTCGCTCGGAGCGCGCGCGCGCGTGCGCCATATAATCCGGGCAGCGTGGGCGCTTTTAAAGCTTAATGACACCCAATAAACCGGCTATCCTTCGTCTGATCCAGTTTTGCGCTAGTTCCAGGCTTCGGTAAACATTGCTTTTCACGCTTTCCCCTCTCGCTTTTTCTTTCTTTCTCTCTCCCTCTCGGCGAAAAATGTGAAGTAGTCATCGTCCGCTTATGTTATGGCTCCGATCCTCGTTGCCGACGATTTATGCACGAGGGTGGGACAGAGAGAGAGAGAGCGGCACGGATCTTGATTTGTGTACCGTGGGTATTAAACTTTTGTAATCTGTTTCCACGGGAGCCCGAAAACGGGCTTTCTTGCGGCACGCTGATGCAATTGTGTCGCGCGGCTTTCCCCTCTGACCCTTTCGCTCCGTTGGAGGGTACGTTATATATTTCCAGTTTACTCCTTTTAGGCCTAACGCGATGGCCTTGCGCGTAACTGCGCGCAAAACTTTCTCTCGTGCTGTTCGCCCCCACGTGAATGAGATCTCTTGCGAAAATTTTCGCCAATACCAGGTTAAGTTGTATATTTCCCTATTTCGCATGATTTAGGGCTGCTTTCTATTCATGTAACTGTAGACTGCGAGAATTTAGAGTAGGCAGCATTGTGATCATACGAAGTCAAACCGTTCGCTCTGTCTACATGCAAAATCACTGAAAATTAACGAAAACTATTTTTCGTTGCATTGGTAGGTTTGCTATTAGTTATGTACAGTCTCTTATTTTACAGGAAGAGCTCTGGATTAATTAACATCAAACTCTTTAAAGGAAATATTTTAATACTTTCAGAAATATTCTAAAGCAATAGCCAATTATTCAGACGAACAATTCATAGATTGGAAAATGTTAGTAGAAAAGTTTTTTTAAATTATCATACAACTCAAATGTTTGCATTCAATCTTCAAAAAATGAAATGTTTTAGTACATTATGTCAAATTATAATCTTGCAACAATGAATTTCAATGGTAATGCATATGCTTATTTGTATAGTATAATTTTAACCGACATTTGCATTAATAATGTAATGAATATAAATAATTCAAAATATAGAAATAATACTAACAGATTCGTATGCTATTTCCAATGGCAAGTACACCTTTTAAAAGGGGTAAGTTCAGAAGAGATATTAGCTCTTGATAAATTTTTCAGAAAATTTATGCTCCCTTTATGCGGAAAACAAAAGTACAGTTCGGTACAGGTATAACCCAGTAACGGTGGAGTTGACTTGGACGTCGAAAAGGGTCAGCTGCAGTAGCGCAACCTTCGGTCACTCGCACGCGGCACGCGAGTCCCGTAACCCTCGCATTCTCATCTTCTCTCTCCCTTACTCTCTCTTCCTCTCTCACTCATTCTCACCCTCTCTTTCTCTTACTCTTTCTCTTCGACCGTTTTGGATTATCATTATAGATATACGTCCCTATGCTTATGCGAGCAACTGAGTCCAATAGAGAGAGGGGGGGAGAGGGGCGAAGATTGGCCCTGGAACTCCCCCGAAGTTAGAGTAACATTTGGGAAATTCTAGTAGCCGGGACCCGTCGGAACTGAGGGAGAAAGAGAGAAAAGATATTTCTTCTTTGCTCGCCTTCTCTCTGTAATCCTGAAAAACAATGGTTTATGATTTTATATTTATTGTTTTTACAGCTCTGTGCAGTAGCGACGCGACAGATTCTCCTCCTCAGCTCATCCTACTGCGCTTGAGCCTCGAGACCTACGGGCACACGCCAAGTTTCCCACCAGTGGATTGCCCGTCTACACTTACCTGAATATTCTTGCTACCTATTGGTGTGCTTGCTCTATATTTCAGGAGGTCCCGAAATAGGTGAACTCATTTTCTTGTATAGACATATTCCATCTATCTTCTATATATTGCTTATACACACTCATAAATGAAAAGTTAGGAGAAAGTCAAATTTCTAAGCATTCATTTAGTAGAAGGACGTCGAAAACTTGCGACTATTGTATTCAATTTATGCAAATCAAAGTTTATAATTTTTGCCTTTTCCCTGGTAGAAATGTTAACTAGAAGCTAGCTATTTTTCAGTTAACTTTATGGCTAAAAACGAACATTGCTTGTATTTAATATAATTATT
The DNA here is from genome assembly GCA_036365515.1 of Torymus aiolomorphi. Lineage (NCBI taxonomy): Eukaryota > Metazoa > Arthropoda > Insecta > Hymenoptera > Torymidae > Torymus > Torymus aiolomorphi. The sequence goes on along the minus strand of CM070876.1, from coordinate 38,573,717 downwards.
TACCAATCCGAAATAAATTATGGCATTTGCACTTCATAAAATATGTATTTGAAGTAATAGTAGAACTTTTAGATGAATTATGTTATTTTTGCATTATAATTTTTGCTCGAAATGCTTCGATTTAATTAACACGTTAGCTATAAATTATGCTTAATTTTCTACCAGGATTGGTTCCAAACGATATCGTGATATGTATATTTTTAACTATTTACAATGATTTCGTAGTATATTTTGCATTCTTATACTTACACTGAAATGTAGGTGCTTTTGGTTAGTCCAATGAAAGTAACACATTTTCTCAATATTTTATTTAAAAAAGCTACATTTAAAAAACGTTATATGAAATTTATTATTGTTTTTGTACGCGAGAGCCACCTTTCGTTCTATAAACTTTATTAAGTATATGGAATAGCAAACATTTGTTAATAATTAAAATATATACTCCGTCTATAGTCATTTTTACTAAATACTTTTGATAATTTTTAATATTTCGTAATATGGATAATTTTATATAGAATAGAGTCAGTTTTTAGCGTGGAAAAAAAACATAATTTATCTTTTTCTCTTTGATTTCTAAAGTTCAAATAAAGAAATATATACATTTATAATATATATATATATATATATATATATATATATATATATATTATAAATGTATTTTTTAGAAAAATTAATTTTATAGAAATTCAAAAAATATCTTCAATATCTCATAAAAAATGTTTGGTTGAAAAATTTAAGGCGGCCTTACACCTATAGGCCTTTCTGGCCAAAATTACCTAAAAAATGATAAAAAATATTATTATAATAAAATAATCAAAATATGTTGTAAATATAACTTATTTTGAATAAAGTGAGCCAAGGCAGAGGTCCTTAAACTCATTTTATCCTCAGATATAGCATTTTCAAGAAAAACAGTTTGTCGTAACCTTTCTCAGAGACCGCATGATGGATTTTCATGGGACAAAGTGCAAATTGTTCCTAATTTATGTAGTTATAGGTGTAAGAGTTGCAATTTTAAGGTTTTTATGTATAAGTTCTTTTTTCATGGTAAAAACTGATTTTTTTGCAACAATTTTTTCCATTTTTTTGAATTTTTAGAGTTTTCAGCATGGAAAAGGTACTTACACATGAAAACCTTAAAATTGCAACTCTTAGGCCCATAACTACGTAAATTAATAACAATTTGCACTGTGTCCCATGAAAATCCATCATGCCGTCTCAGAGAAAGGTTACGACAAATTATTTTTCTTAAAAATACTATAACAGAGGATAAAATGAGTTTAAGGATCTCTGCCTTGGCTCATTTTATTCAAAATAAGTTATATTTACAATATATTTTCATTATTTTATTATAATAATATTTTTTATCATTTTTGTAGGTAATTTTGGCCAGAAAGGCCTATAGTGTAAGACCGTCTTAAACGAAAAAAAATGCTTCCATCAACTAAAGTCAGTTACACAGATTACAAATATTGTAGAGGTCAGTTTTTTTCAGGCAAACATTTACTAAAAATTTCGAGGTCGAAACAACACGGTAAAAAAAAAATACCGTAAAAAATTTCCCTCGCGACAAAAGAGTGAAAAAAAATATTCCCCATTTTTTTATTTGGCGCATAAAGCAGTAAAACACTTTATGTCCTCGTCGAGTCAGCAGAGGATTATCTTTTACTGCAGCTCCTTCAACTCTAATCGTCACTTGGTCAGTGGGATAGTATAGCCCCTTGCCTCGTGCCTTGCCTTTTTAGCTTTGTACCTGGCTTGCTTGCACGTTTTATAATGAAAAGGGTCCGCTCGTGCGCGGGCACGAGCCAGCGTCCGGGAAAAAGTGAAAACCGTTTTTTTTCTCTGTCAACCTTCCGGTAGAACGAAGGGTCAATAAAGAAATAAAATATAAAACTATCCAATGCGACTCGTCAGCGCTACGGTAAAAAAAAAGGCGGAAGAGGGGCAAGGATTGGCTCGTGCCGCTGCTGCGCGCCTCGTGTCGTCGGTTCGTCGTAAAAAGCTTAAAAACCAGGCGCGTACAAAAAAAGTTAGCGGCAACCCGAGGGAAAGGAACGCGGCGAAAAAAAGGAAAGTTACTATGCGGGGACGTACGGCACACGCGCAAAGGCGTAAAGTGCGTGCGAGAAGAGACGGCCGTCGCCTCCGAATGAAATTTCGCGCTTCAGGGAAATAGACGAGTGAGAGCGTGGATCCTGAAACAATAGTCAATATTTTAGAGACAAATATGTGTGCCGCTCGGTAACCCGGCGCCGACGCGCGGCTTTGTCGGAATATCTCTCTCCACATAACTATACGCACGCGGGAATCCCCGATGTGCCGAAAGTCAAGCGAGAGCCGAGGCTATGGCTTTTGGCTTTTCGACCTCGTGAGCCGATTAGTCGGCAAATCTGGGTCGGATAGCCCGGTCACGCTCTAGCGCTAAGGCGACAACTCTTTCGGGCCCTGCGCCACGTTTAAGGGCACGTGTTTGGAGGAAAACACGCTCGCCGGCTTGACAAGCTCGGATTTTCATTTTTCAATTAGCGTCTTTCGACGCTTCGCCAGAGATCTCGGCACTCTTATACGGGAAAAGTCAATTTTGCACATTCAAAAAATAAATGTTCAATAAATAAACATACATTTTGAGCACTTATATTCGTGTTAAATCTGATACATGTCTCAATATGTATTTCTCCGAATAACCCTCTAAGAGCTTTGTTTTACACGAAAGAGCTGTTGTTCGGCTGGTCCCAATAATCGTTTCCAGCTGAATAGAATGTTTTCCCGCTTTCCGTAAACAGACGGTATTATTCCGAAGTGAAGCAAAGCACTTCCATACGACGCTCGTGGCGCGCATACATGGAAAGTGTTGAGAAGCTCTCTGCGGGCGCGTGGAGGGCAGCTCGTAAAGATTTAGCGTGACACATTCGTTGGCTCTTTCGAAAGCGTCATCTGCACTCGAGGCCGCGCGATCGAGGCAAGGGCTGCACGTATATATAACGCGTGCGCGCGTCTGGGACGCGTCGAGGGCAACAGTCGCGCGTTTACGCCTCTCGAAATGGAAAAATGTAGAGAGCGAGAGAGATAAGCTCCTCACGTCCCCGCGCGAAGAAGGTGATTAGCCCGAGGAGTTATTTCACGAGTGCGCCCTGTCACCAGTACGCCTGGCCATTCTCTTCTTTAGCTTGCGGCGCGGGGGCGAGGCTCAAGTGAGTCGGTCACTCGGTGCGCCCGCCCGCGATGCGACGCGATGCAGTCAGGCCGTCTGCTTTTATCTCTCGGGCTTTTCCACGAATGCGTCGACATTGCTTCTGTAAAATTTCGGGCGCGCACGCGGCTTTTTAGGGGCGATGTAAAGCAACCACTGAGTCCTTTTTAGATACAGGCTGCGTGTAGTTGCGTGCGGTAAAACCACTGCGTGATGGGAGGAAATTTACTTTCTTTCGGTCGGAATAATTTTATTCAAATTTTACTACTATATGGTGAGATGGTAACGTAAAAGTGATGTGTGGTTAAGTATATAGCCGTAAACAGAATTATCCTTTGAAACCCCATTGGTAGAAAATGAACCATATTTTATAGCTAACGTATTAATGAAATGGAAGCATTTTGAGTAAAAATCATAATGCAAAAATAATATAATTCATCTAAAAGTCCTACTATTACTTAAAATACATGTTTTATGAAGTGTAAATGCCATAATCTATTTTGGATTGTTATATAATTATAAAATACGAGCAATCTTTGTTTTTATCCATAAAGTTAACTAATACATAACTATAATAGCTTCTTGTTAACATTTCTACCAGGATCCTAATGAAATAATTTGAAATTGCAAAATCTGATGTTAAATAATGTGAATATAACATTGCCGATATTTACTACATTCGATCGATTTGTTATTTAGAAAACTACAATAAATATTATCTTATTTCGCCGCATGGCTCGATCAGGAAAAAGTTATCTAAGGAAAACATAAGAATGTACCGATGAAATTATTCTGCATTATTATCTGTCAAGTGCTTGTTTCCATCTTCATTCATATTTGCAAACTAATCATTCACAGTCGAGACATATTTTTCAGTATAATTAGAAAAATCCATCTACAAATACTGTAGAATTGTAACAAAGCTCCGTAAGTAATTATTAAGAAACAGTAAATAATTACGCATTTAAACTACCTCCGCACAGCTACTTCATTCCCGGCCTAACGAAATTCCCGTTCGTTTCCCGACTGACATTCAGCTAATTCAAATGAAAGCTTCGGAATTTTTCTCGCGAACGAGGCGAAAAGGGAAGGTCGAAAAATAGATAGAAGCGAAAAGCATGGCGCGACAAAGGAAGAAGAGTCGGGCGCGCGCGTGCGCGCGTGAGGGGACTGAGGTACATATACGATGCGAAAAGGGGTGCGGCGCGGCAGCCAGTGCGGGAGCGCTCAGGGGGTGATGCAGCGACAATCAGCTCTCTCCTCTCCTCCCTCATGCCAACGGAGGAGCGCGCGCCCGTCGCCGCGGTAGATTCGCCTCGCCGTATATACCTATATACGAGGGCTTTGGCCGGGGCTGCAAGCACGCTAGCTCTCGCCCTCTGATGGAGCTGGAAAACGAGTTAGCTTGGCCACCCGCGAAAAGCCAAACCACCCACGCCCGGGGCTGCCTCCAGTCGCTAGCGAGCTCCCTCTCCGTTCTATCTCGTCTATGTAGCTTGCGGCCATTACGCTCCGCGTTGTATGCTAAACGTTTGCCCGAGCGTACACGCACACTTGTATCCACCCTCTGCCTCTTTGTTTTCGCCGTAAAGTCAGAGAGAGGAGACAGCTGCTTTGAGCGCTGAAAATTTATATACAGGTATATATATACACATGGAAGAGCGCGCGTATTTTTCTTTGGACGCGAGCGCTGCAGAGGGATTTTTCCGCTTTCGCGCGATTACAAAGCCGCGAGGGACGCGTAGATGTATGTATAGGGCCGCGCGAGTTTTCGCGAGAAAAACGCTTTGGCACGTGTGTGCATGCGTGCACGCCTGTGTGTGTGTGTGTGTTTATCTGGTGGTGACTAGCTGTCTGTCGGCTCGTAAATTGATAAGCGCTCACCTCGCACGCAGTCACCTCACCGTGCGCCTGATAAGGCCCCGATAATGCGCCACGCCGACTGCGTACACGGCCTCTTTCTTGTACCTGCTTTTACCTTTTCTTCGCCGTATCGCTAAATTTATCGCGTTTTTTTCAAAAGCCTTTATATATCTTCAACTTCGATTTAATACGTTTCGCGGTGGATAAAAGCAATATCGTTTCAGGATAGGATATCTTAAAACTTTAGTGTACGATCGTGTGGTAATTTCGTAAGGTTTATTGCCCCTTTGAATTTAGCTTTATATAAAAGTAGAATCACTATTCTACTTTATAAAATGCATTTGTTTTAGAACGGTTCCTGTTTATTTTTTCACCGTAATAAATAATATTATGTATAAGAGAATTATCTTTTAAAGTTCTTATTCGAGTGGTTTTAAATTTGTTTCAAATTTACTTCAAATTCGCGATTAAGTGAGTTTAAAATATCTAAAAATTCAAATATCAATAAAAACATCATTATGACTAAGTAATTGATATGCAATTTTTTGTAATAGCTATAAATAAGGTAACAAAAAAAGTATTATCTTTGGTGTAATTAGCAACTGTTCAAATTATAAGAGTAACTGTAACATAATCGAATTAATTGACACTAATAATCCAATTAATTGACACTAATTTTTTTTTTACAAAATTATATAAAACTTTGTTGTATTGTGAATATAAAAATTGAACTACTTATTGAAATGATACGTTTTGGCAGTTTTACTGCGCGTAAAATACAAAAATTAACAAATGTTGTTGAAGAAATTACTGTAAAGCAAAGTTATTTATAAAATAGAAGCAATTGATTCTGTACAGGACAAAGTTCCGCAAAAGTATGAAAAAAAAAACATAACGTTCTAAATATAATGTAGTAGACTATATCGGCGATCAGCCGCATACAGAGTCACATTGAGATAGTAAACAGTAAAGAGAGCGCGTGTATGTATGACCCGCCCATGATAATTGTGTCGGATAAGCAGATGTCGAAGAGGAGCAGATTATATAGAGCTACCAGCAGGCGCGGTGTTCTTTTGATGTTATCGCTGTCGCTTTCTGTGATCGTCAGCACGCTATAAATCTTTGCAGTCTACACCTTCTGTCGAGTGTTTTTAATAAATGTTTCATTCAACGCATGAGTTTTTATAACGCTCCGTATAGATAAAACGAAAGAAATTTTAAGCCTTTTTCATACATTAAGAACAGACGCGACATGTTGAACACTCTGCCGGAATAATTATGTTCGATTTTCACACGCTTCAAAATTAAGTCAGCAAAATCAAACTTTGATCCGTATCAGAACAGACATTATTGATTAAATAAGCTGGAAATATGAATTCTCTCGGATTTGCTCATCATCATATCTATATAATAATCAACTCTTGAAATCTATATATACAAACGTCACAATGGAAATTGAATTTTTATCAAAATTATTTCCAAGAATCTATTTTATACATGTGCATGTACCTATAATGGAATAATAAAAATAGGTTGTCGCATGTGTCAATGATTTCCCCGATGTCCCGATTACTGTAAGCGTCATTAAATAAATACAAGATATGAATCACAATTTGAGAACGGGCACAGTTCGCAATAGCCTTTCTCGCTATGCGCGTAATCAAGCGAGATAACATCGTCGCCCAACTGCGGACTTATTAAAAAGTTATTACCTTCGAAGTCCTCGCGGGGGCAGAGAAAGAGGCAAGTTCTGCTCTTGACGCGATTTGCTTTTACATACATCGACCACTCGAAACTCCGACCGCATAATAATTTCGGAGCAATAATGGTAAAATCGGCTGCACGTATATATATCTATGCGCACGGCGTGACCCCGAGCGAGAGAGGAAGCACGTCGCAAAAAGGAGCGTGTATATATACGTATAGACAGTGGTGGACGGAAGGAGCGTCGCACGTATACAGCTCTCCTACTCCTCGGTACCTACTCAGCGAGACGCGAGAAGACAAGAGCAGAGGGAGAAAGAGAGATTGATCAGACGGGCAGCCATGACGATCACACCGCCGTCATAGGCTGCGCGTCGCGTGGCGTTGAGCGACGAGGACGGACAGATGTATATCGAGATACAGAGAGGGAGCTCTTTCTCTCTCTTTCTCCGCTCGGCGGAACCCTGAAGAAGCACGACGCGGTGGCAGCAGCAGCCGAGCGGCAGCTAGGCGAGACGCCCCGCCCCCTCGAGCCCTCGGCGCACCAACCGCTCGCTAACGGAGGAGGGGCAATCCGCCGAGAAAGAGAGAGAGAGAGAGAGAGAAAGAGCCTCGGGAGCTACGGCAGCCGCGACGAGTCGAGCTTCCTCGCCGCCGCTCCTCGGCCCACTCAGTATCTTCTGGCAGCTCGAGCTGGGAGTTTCATAGTCGGGCTTCCGACGACTGCCGATATTTCTTTTCCCCACCACCACCACCACCAGCGGCACTGCTACCAGTACCTTTGTACCTATATGGATATGTATAGATAGTGAGCCAGTGTCTGTGTTAGTAGAGTAACATGCCACTCCGAGTGGAGTAGCAGCAGCAGCCAGTCAGTCTACGTCAGCTGTCAGTGTATCGCCTCAGTGTCCCGTTAGCCGTCGTCTCCGAGGCGTCGGTAGGAAGCGAACACTATAGTGCAGGAATGGAGCCGCTGACGCCTCCGCACACGCCGCCGCACAGCACCGTCCTGGACGGGCGCAGCCTCCGCTGGCCCCTGCACCAGCACCAGCAGCAGCAGCAGCAGGCCTTCCTGGACCAGTGGATCAGGGGCGCGGCTCTGCTGGCGGCCCGAGGCGGCCCCGGCGCCGTCCAGCAGCAGCATCACCACCACCATCACCACCACCCGGGCCAGGGCATGGCCGCCGTCCAGCTGGGCCTGGGAATAAGCCAGTTTCCGCCGATTCAGCCGCCCCCGCCCGCGTCCTTCATCACGCGGCGGGCCACCGGCCAGAGGCCCAAGAAGGAGTTCATCTGCAAGTTCTGCAACAGGCGCTTCACCAAGAGCTACAACCTCCTCATCCACGAGAGGACCCACACGGACGAGCGGCCCTACTCCTGCGACATCTGCGGCAAGGCTTTCCGCAGGCAGGATCATCTCAGAGATCACCGGTATGTTATTGCTGTTTTTCGACGCTTCTCAGGTTCAAACGATCCGCGCACTTGATCGTTATTATTATGAGAGAGCCATAAATTTGCTCGCTATCTTATCGAGATTGAAGTATTTCGTTTCGAGTTTAAACAATCTCAGTTCACCTTACGTAGTGGATCTCCTTTCGAAAAACATTCGGCTCTAACGGGCGCACGTATTCCCTCTTGCAGATACATTCACAGCAAAGACAAGCCGTTCAAGTGTAACGAGTGCGGCAAGGGCTTCTGCCAGAGTAGGACCCTCGCTGTCCACAAGATCTTGCACATGGAGGAGTCGCCGCACAAGTGCCCGATCTGCTCGCGCAGTTTTAACCAGCGCAGCAATCTCAAGACCCACCTGCTCACGCACAACGACGTGCCGCAGGACCTAAGGGTAGATCATCAACAGCAGCATCAGGAACAGCAGCATCAGCAACAGCGTCAGCAGCAGCAGCAGTCGCAGCAACATATAATCGAGCAGCAGAGGCCGGGCCATATAGGCAAAATGCGGTCGTCGATGCAGCTCTCGAGTCATCGACACCCGGCCAAGCTTGGCTTTACCATAGACGAGATCATGCTAAGAAAATAAAAGCGCGGCTTTCTCTTATTTTTAAGAGCGTACATGTTATACGCAGTAACCACGTTGTCTCGGTGTAAATATTTAGGATGTAGTCTTGCTGCTTAGAGGCTAAACGCGTGCACGTGTATTACTGTTACGTATATATGTAGCCGACGCGAAACCCCCGGTCTCGTCTCCTTTTCCTCGAAGGATCGGAAAAGTCGCGATTCGATGACTCTCCATTTCGCGTCCGTTGCGCGCGATTACCTTCCTGTGAACGTTATTCCTCGTAAATGCACCAGAGTCGAAGGTTTCGCTAGGTTCCCGAAGTCTTTATTCTCTATTGCGCGACGCGAGTCATGTTCAATGTTACCACTAACTTATGACGAACTGTAAATATTGTTTAACGTTTAATGTTTATCGTTTATTGTTTCATCGTATTCTTGTACATTGTGTGTCTAGAGAGAGTGAGAGGATAGTTTTAAGTCGATGTGTATTATACCAGTGTATGGGTGCGAGAGTCTTTTGAGCGTGTGTGTTTGTCGGTTTAGGAAAAGATGAAGTAAAAGGCACGAGTCTCACTCGTGCGTAGGCTATTATACTTATATTGTCAAAGAATAAAAGGACAAACATCTTGCTACAAGCCCGTTGAGGAACACACACGAGGAATTATTGCGCTGAAGCATGAACTCGTAAATGCAACAGTTCTTGAGAAAAGGGCGACGAGTGGCCCTGCGACTAAAACGTTCCAAGGCTCAGACCAGTTGTTAAAGAGTGTCTGTAAGAGGCTAGATTGTGAGAAAATCATGCGTTACCCTGTACTTAAGTACTTAAGATCGAAGACGTATATGTACCCAAACCAAAAAAGTGAGGTCTGTTGGCACATAAAAAACCTGCAGTCCTAGTCGATCTTGTATTATAAATTTATTGTTATATATTATAAGTAAAATAGAAACACAATATCACTATACATGCTCTAGTATTTATTAACCTTTCGCAACCCATCATAATATTCTTATTTTTATATAAATTTATTTCGTAAAATTAAAAAAAAGGGTATTGCTTTAACGAATTTACAAAGTCTGTTTTTTCTCGAACAATAGTTTTTTTAACAATTCAGTATTTTAATTTGCTAACTTACTAAAACATAAATATGTATATACATATAATGGTTTGTTTTTTGGAGTATTGATTTTAGAATATAAATTAATTTTAATTTTTTACAGACAATCAAGTTTTTCGTGACAATAATAAAAAAATTCAATTATAAATCAAAAGAAAATCTTTGAATCTGTGACCCTTGGCCTTGTTAAAGTTCCGAGGATATAAATGAAACGTTCGATAAACGTCGTATCGTGGGCGATAATGAGCGAACAGTTAACCTGCTTGTTCAGGCAGTTAGCGTTTGTTTAACTTTAATTAATTCTCGCATCCTTCTCCGGCACAATAAAAGATAATGAAAAAGCGAACAAACACAAGCTCGGCTCCTCTCGCCTCATCCGCCCTTTCATCTTCGCACCACGCTGTCTTTATTGTCAGGCAATTCGGCCTTCTTCCCTCGTCCTCTCTCATCCCCTCGCTCTTCGCATTGTGCTTCGGCCTTTTCACGTTGTTGTAAAACTGCAACGGTGCGTCTAACGTAAGTATTCCACCGTTATTTGCACTTCATTTATTGGCTATAAGACCATTTCGAGGTTCTAATTTATGTACTGTTGCAAATAATTTCTACAATTAAAAGAAAGCTGTATGTGTTTATAGAACATAAATAAATTTATATGATTGGGACATTGAATTATTATTATTTTCAATTGAGTTCTCATATTTAATAATACACTTGGGATATTATTATAAATGAAAATTTAAACTATAACAGAATCAACAAAAATGTATCAAAAGATATATGCTATATATTAATATAGCATATTAATATTACATGACTACTATAATTATACATATGATTTGATCTAACAACGTAACATCAGTTTTATATTCGATAGCGATGTTTTTTTATATTGTAACTTATTGAAAATCGAATTTTAAATTTTGATAAAATATATATTGTAAGGAAGTCGTGCTCACTAGCAATATGCACATTTAATTTTTTAATAATTTTCTGGAGGTTTCTCTGGTATTCATCTATGAAAGTATTTTGACATTCCCGCAAAAATAAAATAGACTCTTATAATGTTTATAGATGTAGAAAACGTATAAAATATGGAAAATATAGAAATGTATGCCATCTGGTTATCATATGGTGACATCAATTTATTTCTCATCACATTCTCTTGCAAAATCATGCACCTCTAGATATACATTATTTGATTAACCAATGTAATTATCTTTGTACCGCTCCATAAACGTGCTCTTGACTCGGTAAAAATTTTATAGTCGAGCTAAGTTTTTCTCCAATTTAAATCAAAGTTGATCATAAATTCTTGAAATTTTCAACAAAATGTCTTATAGAATACTTATTTTATCTTCATTTTTTATTTTTATAGACTGTGAAATTGAAGGTTCATGAAAATTTGGAATCTGCTTGCTTTTATTGAATTAAATAATAATAGATAATAATAGCGTTGGCAGTCTTACTTGACTGGTGTATACGGGGCCATATATCTAATAATATATTGTTGATTAGTTCAAGCCTTTTAAAATATTGATACAACTATATATAAAAATAGAATCAATTTTTTGTAACCGTTATGAGAGTTTTATGTTGTCTTTATTTCTTAACTGATTAATACATTATTTAACGATTTTTAATCATTTGGTTTTAAATTGTAATAGTAAAAGTATTTTTGGACAAAGGGGATGTGCAATATCGACCTGTATTATGTGATCTACCGTACCGGTAGGACAGCAAAAATTGGTTATAACTCAATTATTACTACAATATTAGCGACTTGATCTCTTGCTCAGAATGATACATAATTACATTTCGCAGGGCAAGCAAATTAGCCGCTAATTGTAGTATTAATTGAGTTACAACGAATTACTTCTGTCCGGCCGGTATGGTAGGTCGCATAATAAGGGTGATCGGTATTCCACACCCCCTAATCATAATATAGATATATAAATATAATACAAATACAATTACAAATAAAATAGCGATGTGTATATTATTGAATACCGTTATTAAATTATATAATTTGCCAAGGCACTTTCACTAATTATGGAATTAGCGAAATTAATAATCAATCGAACAAATATAAATACCAGGGATCGCACGTACCATTCTATAGTTCGGAACAATATTAGATCAAGTAAATCATTATTTCGATCTAATTCTGATCAAAATTTTAATTAATGTAATTTCATTTCAAAATTATATTCCAGTGCAGACTGGAATGGAACGAATTGAACCAAAGGATTTCGAGCAAATTAAAATTTTTGAGATTTCTTTAGAAAGTTACAAAAAATTAAGAAAATTTCTATTATTACCGAAAAAAGAATTTGCACATAACAATAAAAATGTTAATAATAATTTAATAACAATACTTAAGAGATGTAATTTATTTCTGACTTTTTTGTTTGGTCTTAACGCTTTTAAATAAAGAATTTTTCGATCAATGTTTGTATCCATATCTTTTGATGCATTCGAAATAAAATAAATTTAGAAATTTACTATAACCGGTCTACCTCAAAACTTCTTCTAATCTACTTAATTGCTTCGAAACTGAGCGGGTTTTCTTTCGAGCATACATATGACAAGCAAAGTTAGCTCTCAGATTTTTCGGATTGATAGTTATGAATCTTCCGTCAAATTTAAAAATTCTAAGTGTATAGCAAAAAAGTTTTCTTGTCTGATATATTTCGTCACTTTCATACGGGAAAAACTTCGATCTGATGAGATATCTCGTTATTCTATAGCGTAAGATTTTTTTTTTATTCCAAGCGGAGAATGGATTAATAAATGTTTGCAGTTTCATTTCAATCAGATTTCTATTAACAATAAATATTAAGTAAAAATAATAAGCGCAGAAATGCACAAGCATAATTTTTATATCATATCTGACGTGTTTATAAAGATATAACATAATTGATGTTTTATTAAGTATAAAAGTATAATGTTTTACCTATACTTCTTATACGCTTTCTTTGAATAAAAATGAAGAAAATTTGCAAACTGGATGTAAATCTTGATTATAACAATGATTTGTATATTTTCGTAAAAATTTTAGAATTTCATATTATATACTATTATTGTATATAGTTTATGTTGATTCAATATCAAAACAAATAGAACCAGTTAACGTATAGATTTAAATTGGTGTAATACATTAAAAAGCGGATTGAATTTTTCGTACACCCATTTCAATGTATATGTAGTACGGGTCGCTCCTTTAGGCTTCTTCTATAACTTGCCTTCGGAGCGCTCCCGCGCTCCTTGAATATCGAATAATATGAGTATAGAAATTCAATTTATACTTTGAAGTATTTCAATTATATCTTCTTGATAGACTTACATTCATTAATGTTTTGCATATAATATGTATTATATAACGTATACTTTGACTGTCATTTCTCTTATATATCTGATATAGTCACATATGTGTAGCTGTCTGTTATTCATAAAAGGGATCACTTCGGTGCAGAATAAGTAATCTATTTTACAAGAAAAGTGCTTTAGAAACGGATTTTTTTTAGGATTTTGAGAGTCGATTTTTGACACCTTACAAAAATGAAGTTTGGTTATTTTAATGAAGTCAAGTGGACCCTTTTTTCAAGATATGAGCAATATATTTTTGTATATAAACCAATACACATAAATATATGGTGCTATTCTAGCAGATTATCAGTTATAGTTTTCTCACTAGTCGATCGTCATTTCTTTGCCTCAATATGTATAGTGGAATGCTTTGCTGCCAGCATTAAAAAATGAATTCATTATAGTTTCATGTATACGCGTATGGCTTGATGAAAATTAAAATATATATTCGTGAGGATTGTAATTAATATTTAACTTGTATGCATGTATAATATTAAAATGTTACTGCTATATTTTGATTTAAATATGTTTTCTTTTCCACTTTTTATATATCTATAAGATTCAAAAGAAATTACTTTTTTTTGAAGTTTATTATAGATCACATTTAACATCTGACAGTTAATAAGTGGCTTGGCGCAGCGATTTATTAAATTGAAGAGCTATTGCAGAATTACGACTATCGAAAAAGAAACTCTTGACACTCTGAAAGGGGTTCCTTTGATTCCTTTTAATTTCATAATTCGTATCAAAACGTTCCTATTTTCGGGTAGCCAGTGCTGTAATTATCAGAGAGATTCGGAAGAAACCTTGAGACATCCTCTGACTTTTTCAGTGTAAGAAGCGACGGAAGATGAAAAATGACGTTGTGTTCTGCCCCCGGAGTGAAAAAAAAACGAAGGCAAAGCCTGAAAAAAGGATCGCAGCACCGCGGCAAAAACACAAGCCGTCGGCTGTGCGTGGAAGATCAGCAGCAACGTTTCTATGCACACGATATTATATGGCCACTCTCACGGGCACACATATAGGGTATACGTAGGTGGATAATGATTTTCTGACTGTATACGTATCATTTGGAGTAAACCTGCAGTTTCTTCGGGACCCGGGCATAGAAGCTTGATTTAGGAAGCGATTACCTTTCCGCCTTTCGGGACAAGTCATCAGTGAATGGAGCCGTGGATCCTAGGAACCGCGTTGCTCCGATTATTGTAATTAAAGTGTTTCTAGCGAGCCCGCTAAAGAGGTGGATCGGACCGAGAGTCCCTCAAGCGGCGGCTACCTGCGCTACTCGACTTTCAACAAAGTCGAAGTACCTATATCGGACAAGTTAGCATACACAGGGTCGCAGGGCCGCGGTATTTAATGATAGAGATGGCTCCTAGAGATTTCACGGATTTTTCGTTATTATATACATCTTGTGTCTCTTGGAAGGAGTCAATCATCTTTGCTGTCATTTTCGAGACCATTGTTTGGGAAATTTTTTAAATGGATAAACTTGCATACTTACGGATGCGACAGTTAGTATTAGGGGCGTAACTTATGTGGATGAAAAGTTTAACATTTTTTCCCATGGTCATGAATACGTATTAATAAGTTCTCATTAAATTTTATTATTAATACCCAGTTTTTGTCAGCAATTTTCTGGATAGGATTACTATATAGAACCATAGATTCAATTCAAGGTACTTAAACGCACTATTTTTCTCATTAGATAAATTTCCTCTTATATCATATAAATTTTTTTTCACATTTTCTTAAAAAGGTTATTAATTTAATGTCTATATAAACTCTAAGAAATAATCAAGTAAAATGAATGTAAAACTTGAATTGGATTTAAATTAAATTAATTATATGCTATTCCAATAGTGTGATGCAAATAGTACACAAATTAAGGAGACTTTGAATATCAATGTAATTTCTAGACTCGTTTTAAGTTAACTCAAAAACTGAATCGCGGAGTAAACGTTTAAACGCGATGTAAATATACATACGATTGCAATAAAAGAACTTATTTGATTTCTAGATGTTACATTTATCAAAAGGAAGTAGTGAAAACAACTACTGGGTTTTCTGCACTTATATTTTTTGAAGAAATCCAACAGCCATTTCAGTCTTCTTCTCCCTGCTGGAAATCGCACATTTTTCGCCCATTTGTGAAACGATTTTTCTCCCATTTTCTAGCCATTTAATGGTGAGTTGACCGAAATCGCTAGAAAATGGCTAGAAAATGGGAGAAAAATCGTTTCACAAATGGGATAAAATGGACCACTTCTACCAGGGCTGTACCGATTTCAATGTTTTTGATTAAATATGAATTATTATTAATTTTTTAATAAATTTTGAGAGCTGATGCACAAAGACAAACTTATTATCTGATTCCAGGTCAAATTTCAAATCAATCTATTGGAAAAAGACGAAATTTGGAAAACCGCAAGATATCGTGTTTTGAGGTGATATTATGTAATGTTGCGATATTTCAAAATTTGTCTTTATTTTTCAAAAGATTTGTCTGAAATTTGGGCTGTTATTAGATAATACTTTTGTCTTTGGGCGTCAGCTCATGTAATTTAAGAAACAGCTATGACAAGAATAATAATAATATATTTTTAACCGAAAAACATTGAGACTAATATAAGAGAAAGCTCTGTCGGTAGAAAAGATACCCTTAAAGAGATGTGAGTCTTAAAAATTCCCACATTACCGATATTTCGACATTAACTGAATTATTATATAATTAGAAAAATCAAGCACTACATTATTTCAATAAGATTATTCTGAAGAATTTTGGAATCCCAAATCAGGTATTTGATAGAATCATCTATTTTTTAAATTAGAAAAGTAAATACAAATTTCAATAATTCGGTTTGAAAATTTATTTGAATTTCTTAGAAAATTTGAACACACGACAATTTACTTTTTTGTAAATTCGGCTAAAAGTATAATTTTATATTTTATTTATAAAAAAAAGTTGAAGCTGCGGATTTTGTGATGAAGACTTAGAATTGGTGCTTGGTGGTATTGCAATAACTTTTTAAATCTTCATAAGGGGATTTCTGCGCTCTTATCAAATAGGAAAATACCATAATGTCGGTAACGTAAGAATTTTTACAAGTATTTATAGATTGGGATATGGAAAAAATAATTTTAGTTAATTTGAAATTTAGATTATTTATATATTAATTAGTTATCATGAAAGATTTGATTTTTCATAAAATGGGTGTTGATTGATTATTAGATTGTTATAGAACGATTAGGCTTCAGATGACTTAAACAAATTTTTTGTTATGTTTATAAAAATATAGAAAAAGTTATGGGTGAATTAATTTTGAGTCGATTAATTATTCACAAACGTGAAATATATTACTTTTATAACAATCAATAAAAAATCTAATAGAATTATGTTAATGAAAATTTTCACAATAAATATCATAATTTTGTTAGGATGACCAAATAGTTAAGTGATAGATCACGAAGTTCAGTCATTAGATTACTTGAAACAATAGCTAATATTTATTTCGTTTTACACTTAATTTAAAAAAATTGAATCAATAAACTTTGTTATTATTCTTTACTATATTTATAACTTTATTATTTATTCCAATATTTTCGCATTTACAGAGGGTGTTCTGGGAGCAATGTCCGTTGAAAATTGCTAAACTTCCAAGGCATTCCAACGCGTCGGCTCCCACACTCTCGCGAGTAGTTCGGTAGAGTGTACCTCCAAAATTGTCGGAATTTAATTACCATTCTGCTCTCAGAAAATAAAATCTGTCTGGCTTTGTAGCAACTGAAAATTTTGGTACTACCGATCGGTGCAAGAGGCTACTTGCTCGCTGTTGCAGCGGCAGCTCCTGTGATTAGTGGCATCTTTTCATGGCGTTTCTTGGAATCCTATTGGAGAATGATCGTAAAGTCGGTGCGAAAACCCTCAATGGATTCGTTTTAGTAATCTGGCTGGTCTGCCAAAATTTTACCCGATAACTCGTTGTGTCTTAGATTGCTTAGATGTTTCTAAAGGGTACATATACAATTTATACCATCGTATTTTTTAGATTCACAATATAAAAATGCTCTTGAATATAATCGGCTTTTCGAAATTTGGTACATTGGTACATACATTGGAAATATTGGTACACAAAACGCGTTATTTATTCTAGTATCACCACTTTAGAATTCATGAAAATAAATCTTACATAATGATCGTGCACAAAAAGTTAATATATCGAATTTGTACAAAAATTCTACTTTATGATACAATAAATAGTATAGTATGATTTGATTAAAGTAAAGAATATTTGGGAAGCAAAATATAAAGTAAGGTAATATTATATTATTACAATATCAAAAGAATACAATTTAAATAATTATATCTAGGTAGCAAACTGTTGCCAATTCGCTGGCAATTACTCAAAACCAATTGATTGCTCCCTTATATAAATTTTCAATGTCATATTAATATCAATAGCACAATTATCCACGACATGATAGCTATTTTTTTATTAATGCATATCTTACTTTAGACTGGTGCATTTTACTTTTTTATCTTCGAAATATGCACGATTTAGAATAAATTGCGTGAAAAATCGTGAGACTAATGCATCGTGAACCAAGGACTCGAAGACTCTAATCCCGTGTTGTCATCATCGCTGAACTAGTTGCTAGACGATACCGGGTGAGTGCATCATGCAGCCTACTAATTACTCCGTAAATTCGTGATGCCCCTTGCCTTGCAATTTTTGCATATTGAGGAAATCTTGGTCTGTGAGAAGTTATACTTTGAAGAGATTATAGAGGAAAATTATGATTTCAAATAATTGGTTTATTTAAAAAAAATCATTACATTGCTTTCGTCTGGTATCAGAAAATATAATAATCTTGACACCTTCTAGAAACTCAGGTATGACATATTTCGTATCTTAGATATTTCCTAGTCATCACTACATGGAAATAAAAAATTAAAGGCATACAATTTTCATCTGATACAACAATAAAGTCTCGCAATCGGTGTTACTAACAGTTATTACTCTTTTACCTTACGACAACAGAAATGCATTTTTTTTCATAAAAAAAAAAAAATAAAAATAAAGTTTTGAAATTTCAAGGGTACTTTATAAGTTTCGCATCGGTGTTTTAAATCAAGACAAATGAGATTGAATACACTGTATCTGTGAATACTAATGAATAACTAATCTAAATAACATATTTTTCATCATATAGTAACTAGACTAAATAGCGTTCATGTCTTTAGAAAACGACTTTCACTTACGTGGTTATTCCTGGAATAAGCAAAAATTTCAGTGGCGTGACGTGGGTTTTCCGGAATAGCAATTACATTGTTTTTTCGGCAACGATATACATGATAAATATGAACTATCTCTCATAGAAGCTTGTAGGAGCAAATGTATGTACTCTTTCTAGTACAGCTACCTTATTGATATGGGTATACTTATAAGAATAAGGAACATCTGCCTCTTTTATTGGAAAAGTGGAGTTGTATCGTTTTCCGAGGATATTGGATGAAAAAAGTGGAGTTATATGGTTTTCTTGGGAATTATTCTTTAAAAAAAATTGAATTATAAGGTTTTTCCTTGTGTTGATTCAAGACAACGAGTGCACTTTCATAATTTCTGTCACGATTACATGATAGAGGACTGGTCGAAGATAAGAAATAAGGCATAAAATCTATTTTGAAAAACACGTGACTTACATGGTTTTTCCGGGAAGCCACAGAAATATTTTTCTAAACTAAGTGGGTCAAACTCGATTTTCCATGCCTATTTAGCGGGCGCAAAGTATATTTTCTCGCATTTTGAACTCGCAGTGTGCAAAGTGTTTACTTTGCGCACTTAGTTTAGAAACAGTACATTTTATAACTGAGTGCGTAAAATTCGACTTTAGATGCCTGTTTAGCGTGCGTAAAGTACCCCCTTTTTTCACTAGTGCGTAAAGTGTTTACTTTACGCACTCGGTGCGTGAAGTAGTGCGTAAAGTGAGTTCTTCACGCACTCAGTGCGTAAAGTACTCACTTTACTCACTGAACAGGCATTTAACGTAGAGTTTCACGCGCTCAGTTATAAAAAATAGTAAACGCAACACGTGCGAACGCCAGTAACCTTTGCACGAGTATTGTTTGTCGCCCGAGCGAAGCGAGGGTGAAAAGGCCACACGAGACTAAAAATCACCTTCTCGCCCGTGTATCGAACAATATTTTTTGACACGACGTGTACAAAGCTTGATTTAGCGTATGCTTTTTTATTCAAGTGTGTGCGAAATTGAGCTTTACGCACAGATTATCAAAAAACATAATAATTGCGTAAGGTACTATTTTTCAATTAAGTGTGCGAAATGTATTTGGTATCGTGCTCCCAAAAAAAAGAAAAAGTCAAATATCGAAATAAAGAAAAAACCAGAATTTAATTTGTGAATTTTTACTTTAAGCGCCTTTTTGGTACAAACAATTTCTTTTTACTTTTTTCGTAAGCTTTAATAAAATAAAAAAAAACTTATAAAAATTATATATTTTAGTATTTAGAAACTTATAAAAGATTTTATTGTTGATTATAATGTTACAAAAAATTTTCTAATCCTCGTATGGTTATTATACACTAGTTTTTTTAAAATTTACTTACATAAGCTCGAGTTTATACGTGAATGAATAAGATAATTTAAAATATATTTGTGATTGTATAGACATTCTGTAGAATATTTGCCATCTTAGAGAATAATAATCATTATATTATTTTTCATGAGAACTTTTATTCAGAAGAAGATTCTTAATTATTAATTAGGGGGTGGGAAGGGAAAACTGCATAGAAGGTCTCCTCTCAAGCCCATTATCATAAATCAGCGAACATAAAAGCTTATATGCAGTTGTTCCTGTGCAATGAGAGGACAAAGCCACGCACGAAGGTCACGGGTAAAACCCGTATATACTTTGCGTCGCATATAATCGCAAGCTAAAAATAGCAAACAATGAAGAAAGATGAGAATCGGTAAATATAATTTAAAAATCGCTTGCATATAGTCGAGCATTACTTTCTTTCGCTATACGAATGCGAACGCGCATCGGTCTTATAATCATAGCACTATATAATTTGGTAAAACTTAATTTAGCCTAGGCGTTTAGCTAGCTTTTATTTCGCATTCGTGATTATTCGTTAGGTGCGCCGCATTAGAGGTTGCACCTCCTCGTCTACGCAAAGGAGAGATAAAGATAGAGATAGGCAAGCGCAAGTGCTATACGCACAGCGCTGGATATATAAAAGAAAGGGCAAAGCAAAAAGGAAGGTGCGCGAGCGCGAGGAGGAAGACCGGAGAATTAGTTGGCGTATCCGATTAGATTGGCCGTGTGTGTATATACGTGGGCGAGCTGTGGGAGACTGAAGCCTGCTCTTTCGAATTCCGGCTCGCGAGAAGAGGGAGAGGGAGAGAGAGAGAGAGAGAGAGAGGAAGAGGGGAACGGTGCGGACGCGCGCTTGCGCATATACATGTACCCTTTCATTAGGGCGTGAGGCTTATCTAGAGGGTCACGCCGACGCGCGCGTATATGGTCGGCCCGGTGGTGCGACCTCGGTCCCACACAGACGCGCGATCGCGACGACGCCGCGTCTAACTTGCGTAGCTGCTCTCCCGAATTCCAGGAGTTGCAGATCGCACGCGCGCACCCGCCCGCAATTTCCGCCTACACGGGCTATGTGTTCGCCCACGCCACCTTTTTTTCCGCGTGTGCGAGCCACCGGCGCGCCATTAGAGGGTTAAAGCGCCGCTTTGCTATTTTACCTCCCATTCGACGAAACGCGCCAATTACCCGCTGGGGGAGCTGCGCGCAAGGGCATACCGTCTCATTAGTCCTGTTCGCTAATCATTCAATCGTCTGTCTCGCCCCCGACAATAGCTCTCTGCGCGCCTATTCCGGCTCGTGGGCGCCTGTGGGGGCGGCGAGAGAGCGACTCGCGGAAGGCTAGATAATGCCTGGCCGCGGCCTAGGAGAATCGCTTCATAGATTAACCCAATTAACCGGCGGCTCGGCAACTTTCCCATAGATGCATTCGCTCTGCGCCAGCGACCTGACGTGCGCGGAGGCAAATCGAGCCTTCGCGGCGACGTTTTTTGTCACTGGCCATAGCGTAATTATATAGTGGAGCGCTCTTTCTACGCTTCCAAAGCGTTCGCCACGGTCCATTGGAATTTCTGAAAATAATCGATAGAAACTTGTATCAGTTCTCGTGATTGACGAGTTTATAATATTTGGCATCGTGCTTTTTATACCAGTGAGGTGCTATCTGGGTATAAAAGGTAGATAATCTGTAGTCTTGAGAAGAAACATTAAGAGTACTTGTCGCGAGATTTGATAAGCATTAAAATTAGAAGAGCCAGATTTATTTTGCAATACGAATGTATGAGGAATTCTTTACAAGAAATCCACTCTTAGACGTTTCAAAAATATAAAAAAAACTACTTGGTGGCACACTTCAGCATAAATTTTTGTTCTTGTTCTACAGATCATATAACATGTCATGAAAACAATCTTGTGACACTGGTTTAACCGCACATCTATTTTTCTTATGAAAATTTAATGTGGGAAAAATGAACGAAAAGCAGTCACTGATGATTAGCCAATATTAAACTCCCAAAGACACGAACAAAAAAAAATTAATTGTCGAATCTGAAAGCTTTTGGAGAATGTTACGAGTATTTGAAAACGAGTTAAAACCAAAACCAACAAGGCCTTAAAAATTACATAAATTAACGTTCAAAACTGTTTTCGTGGGCTTACCATTTTACTCGTCTATTATATGATCTATAAAACGAGAAAAAATTGCTGTGTGTCCTCAAATTAATTTTTTTATGTTTTTAAAACGTCTGCAAGAGTGGATATTTAGAAGAATTCTTCATATACTATTTTCAAAATTATGAAATCAGAAATAATTGTAAAGTTAAAACAAAACGAATTTTTTAACACACCCAAAAATTAGTGATTAAGTTTCGTAACATAAATTTCAACTTATCATTGGTAAATGTTTTACACTGTAGTAACCTAGCCCTTTAATATATTCATGTGGGAATTTCCGATTAAGCAATCATGACTAGAGAGTATGTTAAAAAGGTCAATACTCTTCGCTATATCATAGTTACCTCGTTAACTCCGCCCTGAGCTCCCAATAATGTGAGCATCTTACAAGTGAGTTTTGAAACATCAATCAATTTTTTCGAGAAAAAAAATTATAAACTCCCACTCGACGACACTACAAACTTTCATAACGCGTCTCTCGATATCCTCATATAGCCATTGATTTTTGAATATTTCATAAGTAGACCAGCGCATACCTACATAGAGTTGAACAAGCGCGCTAGTCAGAGGCATGGCAATGCTCAAGATGCTTTCTCATGGCGCGTATAGTCCCGTCGAAACACAAATAATACAAATACAACAATGTTCCGATGGTATCGTCACGTGGGCAACCGCAGAGTTTCATAAAGGAAATCGATTTGACTTTACGAGGAGAAGCACAGCTCTGTCCCACTCTCTTTCTCCGGCGGGGTCTGCTGGGCTCTTTCACAAACTGCCGATTCGGAGGATTCACCGCAACGCTGATCGGTATAGGTTCGCGCGGCATCATCGCAGGCGCCGAGAGTGAGAGAGAGACAGAGCCGAAAGGTCGAGAAAGAGGGGGCGAGCGCTTTCCAAGAGAGCGAGCGGCGAAAAAAAGGAGCAGCGAATTGTTTGGGTCCCGCGGGCCCGTGACCTGTGGTTAGGGCGGTGCGCGCGCTTTTTTTCTGCCCGGCAATTAGGTAAACGTCTGCTCGCGAGCGCTCTGCTCGCATTGTCTACACGCGCAGGGCCCCTGCTATTAGTTAGTAGTATGCTTTAAAAGCGCGCGCTGCCAACGACCGCGGCGGCTCCGAATATATTCTTGCGTGAAATGCGAAACATCAGCCGCGGCGCCAGCGCGAGTCCGGGGAAAGTCGCCGCGTATGCAATTATGCTTCGAAGGCGCGCTCGAGGGAAAGCACAGGAGCGGCAGCAGCGGCGGTCGGTAGTGGCGCGCCTATTACCGACCGAGAGAGCGAGCGAGCGAGCGGAGTTTCGGCTGTCCGCACCCGCGGAGCGATGTCGCCCCTCGACCGTGACCCGCGAGGGATTCCCCTCGCTCGCTATGTAAAAGCGCTCCGCATCGAGATGCAGCCGAGCGCGCGGCCGCCCGCGGATTGCCGGAGATGCAATGGGTCGGCGCTGCAGGAAAGCTCGAGCTGGGATCCGCCAAGTGGCGGCACCTTGCGCAAGGCGCGCGAGGCCTTGGAGGCGCGCGCCGGCCCTTGAAAAGCGCGCGGGGCACGTAGGTACCTCCCGCGATTGGCCGATCTGCGTTCCGGCGTGTGCGTCGCCTTCGTCTCCTGTGGGAACGGCGCGGGCCGCTTAATTGGATCGATTCCTCCTTTTCTTCTTCTCCTCTCTCTCTCTCTCTCTTCTTATCCTTTCTCTCTCGCTCCTCTGCGTGAGATCCGGTGCGCTCTCTTTTTTCCCGCCGCGCGCAGCTTAGCTCGGCTTAGCTCGCCCGCGAGACGGCGATTTCACGAGTGGAAGCGCGAGCGCAAGCGCGCCGACTTTGTGTGAAGCGGCGGAGCGGCCGACAAGCGTGACGGAGGGATAAAGAATCGTAGCCGTCGGCGCTACCGCGCCTCGACGCGCCGAGCAAGAAGACAGTACAGAGCTGTAAGAACCGTTTCGTCAATCGCGATTGTCAGTCCCACGCCGCCGCTCGTGGGCGGTTTAAATTCGCCCGGTTTTTCATTGCCCTGCCGCGAGCCATAGAGGCGCTACCCGAAAAATCGTCGAGATGATTGGGCGCCGCTTAAGTGCTCCCATGACTTCCTCGAGACTTCTTCTCTGTGTATAGCTGGGCCGGCTTTCATGGGCAAAGGCGCTTTAATATTTGGAGACAGCGATAAATTAGTGCGGACGGTTTCTACTCCTTTTTGTTTGGAGATTAACGACAGCGTGATGTTGTTCGCTGGTCTCGCCTTTAAAAGAGAAATCTTGTTACGCCTATTGTGACTCAAGTTTTTCTGCGGGAAAACGTTTTCCACTTAATTGAGCTGTTATCTTTACGAGAGAAAGAAGAAATTTATCACGATGATCGTGACTATTTTTATGCTATCGTAAAAAACTTTTACTTTTGTCGTTAAAGTTTAAAAATTCATTGAAAAATTCAATATTGAAATTCTTGAGTGGAATTTCATCAATCTTCGTCGTTATTGAAAATCATTTAATTTTTATAGAAATCATATTGTAGTTAATCGAAATAGTTTACAAATTACTATTTTCAGTAAAGACCGTATGGAATAAACAAATATAAATGTATAACATGCAGGCGATATAACGATAGATATATATTTTATTTTCTAAGACATTTCCGTTGTGTAAGTGCTGCTTCCTTTCTGTCAGATTACATAAAGATGTAAATCTCTAATAGAATTATGACGGTTGAGGAAGTACCTTTCAAGTCTAATCCGATTAACCTCAGGTAAAACCTTTTAGTCAGTTTTTCGTCACGGACTAAAATGAGTAGGCTTAAAATGTCACTGAACAGTCATAATCATTGTATATTGTAACAGTCCGTTGAACTAGTTACTGTTTAGTTTATATTAGACAATGTTATATTATTATGTGCAAAATGTGTGAAAGAAACGCAGTATAAGCAGGTTTTGACTATTTTAAATAAAATACAATTTTATCAAAATTATGCGAAAGCATATCCGTCTGATATTATTTTGTTTTGTTCAATAAAAGAAAATAAAATGTTTTAAGGGCATACAGCTTTTCAGCCTTTAAATCATGAATTTTGATTGTTTAATCGATTCCGAATCACGGCGTCTGATCCAATTAATGTCGTCACTCGGTACTTTATCATTAACTCTCTCGTTAAGAGTCTCGCAAGTTTTGACTCGTGGGAGTAATTGACTTTGATTTACGGTCCCCGGCGAGCTCATCGATATACTTCAGACGCGAGCGGCGCTGTCTGGCGATGCAGTGCAATCGAACTGCGCGGCGCACCTCTTTGTATCCGAAATCTAAATTCACGTCGTCTCTCGAGGTAGATGCAGGAATAGCGCTCGAGCTCGCCGCTCGCAGAGCGTGAAATTTTTAGACCACGTGCGATTGACCCGAGTGATACTTGCGCATTATCGGCTAATAATTCACGGCAGCCGAGACAGTGATTGTCAGTTAACCCGCCGTTATGTGCCTTGGCCGCAGAGCTCCGGCTCTCATAAAGGATCATTACCGCCCGGGCAATAATCAATTTCGCAAAGGCGCTGGGAAACCAGTTCGTCCCGGAATTTCGAAAAATTACCGCCTGCTATTTTTGGCAACATCTATCATGGAGATTTTAGTTAAGTAAAGTGATCAATTTATGCTTATGTGTTTCAACCTAATTGCGTGCTTTTTCTTGATTAGTCAAAAGTAAGTATAATTTTAATTAAAAATACGTTCTATTTTAAAATTCTAAAACTTGTACTATATAAAATATTTTATTTTGTTTAGGTTATTTTTAACTCCTCGAAATAAGAATAGTCGCAGATGTTGAGCAGGCAGGTGACCGCTGTCATTTTGAGTAAAATTTCTTTCGAAAGATTATAAAGGATAAGTAGGGGGCCAAAGATTCTTATCTAATAATCTACACATAATGTCACAATATATATCCACATAAAACATATCTGATGCGGCCATAGAGGTGACAGTTTGAAGAATTATCGTGGCTCGTTAAAACCGGAATTGTACATTACTTCCAGCTGAAAAAAATAATGTATCGGTGTTCGATAACCCTCTTCCTTTAAGTCTTCGCGGCGTTGGTATCTGTAAAATAAGCGTAATATCCTAAGCATGGAGTAGGCTCATTTCGTAATCAAGCCGAGCGCAATCTCTGCGGCGTTTCGCGATCTCCGCGGCGGCCGGCGGCGGCGAATATTGCAAAAAAGGGCCCGCAGTGCGAGCTCGCGAAGAAAGACTTGCGCGCGAGATAGCTGCGGGGGCAGGGCAGCCTCTCCACCCGAGCGGTTCTCCTTGGCAGTTCTCCCCCTGTCTCTCTCTTTGGGCCGTCTCCCGCTGCATCTCGCGCGGAGGAGGAAGCCGCCCGAGGGTCCTCCCATGACCCCGGCGCTCGCGCCTCCTGGGAATCCGCGCGCTCCTGCCTGCACCCGGGACACGGGCCGATCGCGCGGCATCGCCATCGCGTCGGCCGGCTTAATTGGCTGTCGTCGCGCGTCCTGTGGGAAAGGGAGGGAGCCCCAGCCCCCCGATGAATTACGAGATTGCGCGAGCGAGTATTATATACACGTAGAGAGTGGCTGGCGCGGGCGCACGTGGGAGTGGGCGAGCTGCAGCGCCCGGGGGCCCGGGCTAATGGCAGGTCGGGGGTCACGTAGCCAGCAGCCCAGGGTGCGAGAGCGGCGCGGGGGTGCAGCCTGTACGCGGGGGCGCCGTGGGAACGCGACTCCTCCCGGCAGCCCTCCGCCGCTTACACCACCCTTTCATTACGAGCCGACTGCGGGCGCACGCGCGCGAATGCCCGCCACCCCCGCCGCCGAACTTGTCAGATCCTGTGGCCGAATCAATTATCTTTATTTATCTCGCTGCAGTACGCCCGCGCGCTCTCGTTCCCCGACATTCCTCGCTGCCCCTTCCGATGCTCTTTTTATAGGGGGCAGTCCATTGCGAGCCGAGATATGCGCGCTCGGTAATACCCTTCATTTTGCCAGCCACTTTTAACCCTCGCTAATATTTAGACAGTGCAACTCGCGTATCGCTTCAAATTCTAATAAACCATCTACCTTTTCGTTATTCTCATTAACATATTTTTGTGAAGAAACATTTTTTTTAACAAAATTTTGGGAAATGGCATTAAATGGCATTTTAATGAGGAAAAATAACTTTTGTTATATTTAAAATGCAGTTTTCACTACGTTTAAAAAGTTAAAAATTCATTTAAATCTCCTTTTCAAGAAGGAGTATCGTTTCAAACCAGAAAAACTCCTTTTCGAACGAAGGATAGAAACTGCATTTGTTTAAAAGCTGTTTCAACGTATTATAGGAGTATAATACCAATCCAACTTTAACGAAAGGAAATTTTACGGTTCATTAATGCCCTTTTTACCGACATTGTTGTAAGTAAAAGGAACTTTGCATTCTAATTTCTAATCAACTGCGTGTGAACAGTAATTATAATGAACTTTATTGTGGAATTTATTTTAGAAGTTTACTATTATTATAGAAAGGAAAGAATATTTTTTTGGAAAGAGACGAATAATGCTGAATCAACATGAATGAAAATGAACAGTTGAAGATTATGGTATTTAAAGACACTTTAAGGGATCGCTTTATAGTGATTCAGGTTATTCAGCTAGAGAAACATTTGCAGAGCGGAAGATTTACGAGTAAATCCATAAATAACGAAATTTACCGAGCATTAAGAGGGTGGGCTGGGTACAGGGTGTTGCGCGACTGGAACAGAGCCGCGGCACACGCCACACACTCATGTATACACAGCGTAACTCGCGTTTCGCAAGCGCGCGCTCCGACCCTCCCCGCGCGATTGCGCAGCTCCGTTCACGAGGGAATCGCCCATAAAGCGTGGAAACTTTCATTCACTAGCGCGCGCTCGCGCTCCTCTTCCTCCTCCTCCACCTCCCGGCCCTTCGGTCTCTCTCCCTCTCTTTTTTCGCTCCTCTTCCTCGCGCTCGTCTGGGAATTGAGATGTACCTAAGCGCTCGCGGAATTATGCCCGTGCTGGTCCATTGAGCCTGTGCGCGCGGGGTGAAGGGAGAAAGAAACCCGAGGAGCCCGCGAAAACATTCCCGGGCCGAACTACTTATTGTTGCGCGGAAAGAAAGAGACGAGAGACTTACGATTATCGCGTCTCCTCATTTATTTCTCGACATTATACACGATTCAAAGGCCCGTCGCTTGCCGCCGCAACCGCCGCCTGTATAATGCTTATAATCTGCGCTGCGAGCATCTCAGAGGAAATCTTGATGATTCGGGCTCGTGAAAGCGGCTAGAATTTGGGAAAAAATGCGCAAGAGCGGTATGCTTACGAAATTCCAGGCCTCGGGAAGAATGATGGAGGTGTCGATTCAAAATTTATACTCTTTTTATAGTTATTATGAAAATAACTTTCAAAGTACATCGTTCCGGTTAATGACATTTCACTTTTTTCTTATTCCAAGTTAGAGTAGATACTGAGGTGCTGAAACATTTTTCTTGACATTTCATTGCTAATTAATATTCAATCGCTGATTATTTTGAGCAAAATCACATTGTTAAAATAAAAAATTCACTAATTTGTATATACTTTCATCAATTATGAAGATACCAAATTATGAAATTAACTTTTCTCACAAAAACAAACTGTTGCAGTTACTACTACACTGTACACGTAATACTTGAAGAGCCCTGTAAAGAACGCTGGCCTGCATGTAAAAAGATAATGATGCCCTTGCGAGTAATACTGCGTGCCATAATTACTGTAATTTTTCCATAAAGACTTTAACGTCTTTTTACGGGAAACGTGTTCTCACTTCATGATCCATCCACAAATTCTATAATTACTATCTAATTAAATTTAAAAGTTACGTCCTCTGTATAAACAAATTAATTATTTTTGATAAAGTTATATCATGAATAATTACACAGCTATATGCTTTTCGTTCTTGCAAAAGTTGTTTATTCTCTGCTGTCCGTTTTTTTTTAATTATTCTTTGTTATACCCAAGAAGTAATTACGTTAGAGGTTCTCGTACTAAAGATAGAAGATTTGATTGATATTCTTAAAAGCTGTTTGCTCTTGTAGCTTTGAGAAATAAAACGTTCAAGAGCAATGTAACAACAGTCTTGCGAGTAAACTACATTTAGTTGGTTTATATACTTCCTCGATAAAAATTTTAATGTGATTTCAAGACGTAATTTGTAAACTTTAAATGGCTTGTTTAAAAACGGAGAAACTTGTCTTATATAAAAGTTTTTCCATGAGAAAATTAAAGGTAGAAATAGCTAGAAAATCGACGCCGTCTATTCCCATAAAGCACGCGAAACGGCTTAATTAGAGCAATCAATTGAACAGCCAGGGTTCGGGCTATACACTGGCAACATTTATTTACATAAATCTCGAGAAGAGACGCGCGCGCGATCGCGCCTCGGCAGTTTCCTCGCTTCACGCAACGGCAGTTTATATTCGCCCTCCCCTCTCTCTCTCTCTCTCTCTCTCTCTCTCTCTCGCTCCTTATAGGCGGGCATGTATGGCTGCAGAGAGTGCGGCGAAGGGAGCAAGAGAAACCGGCGAATAACGAGCAAAACGTCATTAAGCGCTCACGTGCACACACGCGAGGGAGATAATTAACGCATTAACCGCGAGCTCGCTGCACAGATGCGCGCTGGCTGCCGCTGTACTTATCTTTATCCCGCAGTCTCCCGGCGCTTTTTATCCCGCTCTACTCTCCCTCTCTCTCTCTCCTTCTCGCGTGTTCTCCTTTTTGCTCGTACCCTTTTCACTTAATTATGTACGAGCAGGCGGCGCCAGGCTACCACCGCGTGCGCAGCTTCTAATCTATGTATGGCTCAGCCGAGTTTTCACGCATTATACACACACACGCGTTGTTGCTGCTGTGTAAGGTCGGACACTTAGGTATCGTGTGCAGAGTCTCGGTGGACAAGTTGGAGGGGATTTCATCCACTTTCTCAAGAGTTGCGCAATAGTTAGCGCGCCTCTAATGGAAAGTGATTTATTTTGATCGTGCGCACTATGTGTTTCTCAATTTCACGTCAAAAGCAACGTGCGAGCACACACAGCGGAGATTTACTCGACTTGGAAACAACGTCGATTCGCTGAAACGTGCGGTGAATTCATTTAGGAGAGAGAGAGCCGTAGCGTTTTACGACTTTTGTAAATTCGTTTTCGCGTGATAGCGTATATAGCGTTGCGTTGCAGCTATAGTCAATTCAGGAGCACTTGATTTATAGTCATGAGAACGCGCCTTTAATTTTTTTTTTTCTACGCGATTCGTCATTAACATTTATGTTGCATATATAACTGCATTACTGCAAATTATTTAACTACTTTGCATGGAAAAGTCTTTACAAAAAAGATAAGTATGTAGAGTAGTGACATCCCGCGCCTGCAGGTACCAAACTTTATTTTACATCTCGCATGTAAGAACTATACTTTTGAAGGTTGCTTGTAAACTTCATGATATGATTTATATATTTTTAGCAACTATTGCTATACGTGTTCTTGGAAGAAACTTTATCTTCCGTTACCATGAAGATGCTTTTCGAAAATACTTCTCAAGTTAAAACTATAAATATACACATTAATTAAAGATCCCACGCGTCTATTAGAATACATATTAAATAGTCTGAAGAAAAGACGCAAATACAAAATAACCGCAGCATATCAATAAATCCACACATTATCGCAGAGGCTCCCTTGTACACTAAATTTCAGCTCCTACAAAGTACAGCGCGAGCAAAAAAGGCCTCCTCTCTCAAACTACCCGCGCACTAAATTGCGAAACTGTCGCGGGCAGAAGTAGCATTCTCAGGCCGCGGGGCGCGAATAACGTAAGCGTGGGAGTGCGCGCGCGCGTCTGTCGGAGGAGGCGCAGGAAAGTAGCCCAGAGGCGGCATGTGCGCGCGCGCGCGCTAACTTTTTGCGGGGCCCCCGACAAAACACGGACGCACTTAACGAGTAAAGAGTCCTTGGGCCGACGGGGCAGCGCGACGCGAAGGAAGGAAGGTCAGTAGAGCCTCGACGGCCCCGGGGGGCTGCGCCTCGACCTCGGACTGACGCGACAGGTGGTCAAAGCTATCGCGGCTCCTGCAGGCAGGGGGGCGAGCGCGCACGCGCCGTTTCCGAGGGCGCGCGCGCACGCGCGCAAGTGCGAAAAAGCGGTGCAGGCAGGGCTGCCCGACGCCGGGCGATTATCGGCCGGAACTGCCAAGCTGTAAACACTCTTAGGGCTTTCCCACAGCGGTCCAAAACACTCTGGGCCCAGATAGAGACCGACTTTCTGTTTACGCTCGCGTTCGACAGGGGGCTGATTAGTTCCGAGCGATTTTTCCTCTTGGGCTATAATGCTTTTGAAGCTGTATGGCCTTCCAGTTATTTACAATCCACGAAGGTTCATGAGGTCATTGTGTTGGAATGACATTTATTGGGAAAAAAAAGAGGAATCACTGTTATAATGGATGCTTATTTTTCACGCGCGCGCTAAGGCGACATTATACGAGTGATTTCAGGGTAATTTTCGAGTGCTCGTTACTTTGGAAATTGCTTCGGCAACACATTTTCAATCACTGTTATTTATATACCTAGCTTCGTTACGTGAATCATGTAATTTATATGCTTTGTTATATACCCTCCGCGTAAAGGGGTAATTTCATTTCTATTAAAAAAAAATCTATTTTTTTTCGTATAATACTGTACACTGACAGAAAAACGCGGGGAAAAATTCCTATGTTGCTCTTGGAAGTTGCCCACAACTGCTTAAAATCGAAAAATTTACTATCTTTTATATGAAAAAGTCCAATGTCACAAGTAAAACTTCCTATGCCAGCATAGTAAAAATTAACACGTGGCTAATGGAACTTTATCTTTTGTACATTTTCCCAGGCTAGCATGGTAAAAATTGAGAGAGTTTTAGAATAAGAATTCACACGTTCAATCGTAAACAGCCCGCGAGTGCACGAAAAGTTGACCTCTTCAATGTCAAAATAGGAAAGATTCAGACAGATACATGTCAACAAACTCAATCCACCTTGGCAACATCGAGACAAAACACAAACGCTAAACGCAACAACTGAATGTGCCGTTCTAATCCAATATACTTGTTTTTATTTATTTTTTTTTTTATTTTTTATGATGAGACAATTTTTAAAATAATTGTTTATTTGTAATATTTTTAAGGAAGGTTGTGAAAAACTATTATATCGAAAATACAAATTCATTAATAAATAAATGAGCTTGTTTAATTTAAAGTATTGGTAATATTTATAAAATGTTAAACAATATTCTTAATATATAACATTTGTAATAAATTACGCTAAAATAGAGAATAGTATTATTTGAGTTAAAGCATAATTTGTTATAAAATTAGCGCGTATATCTTACGTTTGGGGATATACAAGTTCCAAAATTTTGTAGGACATATGTCTTTATAGGTAAGTGGTTAGCGCTCCCGACTACCGTGCCAAAGGGTTCCAGGTTCGAGTCTCGATGTCGTCAAAAATTTTTAATTTATTTAATAAATTTTCTTTAATCATGTTTAATTCAAAAATAACTTCTGTATTGTCTAAATATAATAATTATGTGTCTGATACTCGCTCCTCCCCCACTCCTAAAAAAAAAGATGAAATAATATTTTTCGCTCTTTAAAATCAGTTATAAAAAAATTCCCATGTTAGACTTGGAATTTTTCCTACGTGTATTGCAAATTCTGCTAAAAATCCTACATATGGTCGAGTTACGATTCCAACATGGTAATTTTTACACGACAACATAAGAATTTTTACCAGATTTTTTCTGTTAGTGTATTTATAAAAATAACAGGATGCGATACGCAAGATATTTACTGTGTGTCTAGTATTTGTCAAATAAAGGCAAATAAATCTCCGGTGATATCGGTGCTTCGCCGCCGCCATCGCCGCCACTTGGTGCGCGCGAAAAAAAGAGATCGAGTTATAGCATAAACAGATTACGCCGTATTTGACTGGAATGATTTGCCCGGGTATAATCAATGTTGCGTCCGCGGCGCGAGTCTCACGCGGTGCCGATGATTAAAAGTGTGAAGGTGCAAGCTGCGTGTTACGACCTTTGGCTGCCGCTGCTTGCAGCGCGTGCGCGCGAGGCTCCCCATCGCTCCTCGGCCAATATATCAAAATACATTAAATTAACGGTACGAGAGCGTGTGTGCGAGCGCGCGAGCGAGCGAACAAGAAGATTTACGCATCGGCTGAAAATAATGCATGCAACTGCAGCGCGCGAACGGCTTGTACATCGCGAAGGGCATCGCTACTTGCGCCCCGCGCATGCGCAAACGTCGCCGTGTTGAGAAACAACTCAAACAGCCTGTCAGTTTATGTCCACACCGAGTGCTGTTGAAGGTAGCTA
Source organism: Torymus aiolomorphi (assembly GCA_036365515.1). NCBI lineage: Eukaryota > Metazoa > Arthropoda > Insecta > Hymenoptera > Torymidae > Torymus > Torymus aiolomorphi. The sequence continues at coordinate 38,540,302 of CM070876.1, read as the reverse complement.
CACAGAAATAGCCTTGATTTGTGTAAGTTTGTAAATTAGATTTTAGATTGTTATAGTTTCAAATCATTAAAAATGCATCTTTAATTTTTTATCCATTCTTTCATAATTTAACAAAAACATTGGACAAAATTACAGTAAAAAGTGATAATCCACTAGTTCCTTGATGATACTTCTTCCACGATTAATGAACAAATTTACGGTTCTTTATTTTCGATGAAGATTTCAATTATCCCATACAAAAATTTCGACTTTTGTAGACTACATCACATTTGTAATCTTTCGAATTAGAGAATTCAATACTTTATTATTTTATTATACTTTAAAACAACCACATATAAGTAGTTAACTTTCTACTCCACGAATTAAATTGTTTCTTTCAAAATAAAAAAAAAATTATAAACGCGTTCATCATCTATTTCAACCATATATTGTTACTGCTACAAATTGTAACAAATACCTCGGTCTTGACAGCACAAGCTCTACAGTACATTATTTATCATTGATCCAGCACAATCAGAAGTTGACAACGGAACTGAACTTAAAAACTCTCCGCGCACGGCATAGGTACTGGCGCGATTTTTCCCTTGCTAGTATAGTATCGAATCTCTGTTGTCGAGGCTCGAGATAGGTGCGGATATGCAGTGGGATCGATTCGCGACAAGTCGCACACGCGCGCGACACAATAGCCTTCAAGCTCACGAAGATCTTTGGCTGCGAGAGTTGCTCTGGTCCGCGTGTGTATAGAGAGGCTAGTATGCGCGTAGGTGTATCTCTCCGCCGCGGAGACACAGCCGCAGCCGAACGCTAGAAACACGATCGGCGAGGTTCGCCCGCTCTCTCTCTCTCGTTCCCTCTCGCGAGAGGCTGCGCGGGGTAATGCATGGGTTTGCGTCGCGGCGGGCGGCGCACTTTGTAACAACGCGCGGGCCTTTTCACGTCGATTAATCTTACCAATATATATTCCGCGCCGGTGCGCGCGAGCGCCGATATATCAGGAATAAAGTGTCGTGCTGCGCCGCCGCCGTCGCGCGCGACTCGACTTCTCGCTTGCTCTTTCTCCCTCTCCCTTCACCTCGCTCTCGCTCTCTCTCCTCCCCCGCGCGCGCGCGCGAGCCCTTTTTATGTGCCTTCTATTGACAATGTACAAGAGCTAAAAGCGACCGCGGCACCGAGAGTAAGCACGCGCTTCTCCTCCGACTTGTATGAATGAACGCGTATACAGAGAGCCGGCCCTTTGGCCCGTTTTCCTCACTCATGCCTTATCCTTTCATCATTCCCGTCAACTCTTCTCTTTCCTTGTAAATATTCGAAAGACCGCTCGAGAGCCGCGTCTATTATGGGAATGATATTTTTGTTTTCCCTCCTCCTTTTCACCATGACTACATTGTATTACCAGGCTGGAATTTCTTATTGTTGCAGAGATTGAGAACTGTCGATGCGACCAGCGTTTCGCCTAAATACGGTTCCCAAAATGTCAAGTGACTCGAACGTAATTTCTCCACGCTGGTATAACTTTTAAAAGTACTGGTCCTCTTTAAAAATATAATAACGAGTATTCGAATCTTGAATGCATCTTTCCTCGTCATTAATATCGTTTAGGGCTTTGGCCTATTCTTTATTATTTTCCCGATATTCATATATAATTACGCCCAAAAGGAGCGTGACCCACCTTGAAAATCCTTTCTCTCCGCAGCAATTTCCAGCCGGGAATCAAAAGATATTCCATTCCAGATTGTAGGCCTTCGCCCCTGCCTCCCATTCTTCTGCCTCTTCTCCGCCCCCTTCTGCGCACCCCCGCGAGAGAAAAGAATAATGACGACTACCACCCCATCAGCAGCTGTCGCTGCCGTTGCCGCTTCTTTTTCTTGCCCCGGCACGACGCGCGCGTGCGCGCGTTCATCTATGCACAAAAAGGAAGAACAAAAAAAGGAGAAAGAAGCTGTGCACGCGCGGGGCGTGTCTCGGCGCGTCGCCATGTCTCCGCGACGACGGCTAGCGCGCGATGAGCATGCAAATTTTTTCGGGGGCGTTCGTCCGAAGATTCGAGAGCCTCGCTCTCTGGCAGCCCACGGCTCATTACCGGCATTGTGCCAGCCGCCGGCTCCCCGCGGTGGCCCACCGATATACTCCGCGCGTGTGCTGTACGTTATGTGTGCGTGTGTGTGTGTGGATATGCGCACTCCGCATGACAACGCCGTTTAATTGCTCGATCGATCAACCCTTTTCTGACGAATGCGCGAGTTGGGGAGGAGATGTGCGCGTGTGTGTGTGTCTCTCGGCAGAGGGGGAAAACATTTTGAACAGTTAGAGGCAAACTGGCATGAAAAGTTCTGACTTTGTTTTATAAAGGAAAAAAAGCTTTGATATTATAATATTGTAAATTGTTTAGGGATCGAATGGAATTATAAAAGTTAAGGAGCTTTGATAACCAATCATCTTAAAGTTGAGTTACAAGAGATTATTGGATTTAAAATTATATATATATAACAATTCAAAATGTCAACAAAGTAGTTTGTCGATGTAGTAGACTATTCATCCCCTTTGTTAAGAATCGTAAGCGAAAACCTGTGGGGACATTTTTCTTGGGAAGGACTGAGGGATGGTCCATGTCAAAACATAATGGTTTCTTGTCAACCCCAATTTATAGATATATATATATGAGTGTAACTGGAATAATCCCAAACTAATTTTTTTTTTTTAACCTTTGGTAAGATTTAGTTCGGCTTCTAAGGGTGTTACAATTTAGTTGGTACAAAAGTTTTATAACAGTGGTATTTTTTTTTTAACAATTTCGTGGTTTGCGCCAAAGTACATAGGTAGTACAAAATAGCTTTCACATTTGCAAATTACATTCAATTATAGAAATGAAAGTATGTGTAGACAGGCGTCGATGTTTAGCTTAGCTATTAGTAAGTCAATGTCGATTGGTGATGTTAATTTTAGTGTTTTGAGAGATTGGATTATAAAGATGACCCTTTGGTTGTTATAAAGATGACAACGTCATAGTACATGATGGATATCCTCATTATCGCAATCGCATTTACATTTCGGACTATTTACAATGTGAAGTCGAAAAAAATTGGCAGGTAGGTTGTAGTGATCGGCTCTGAGTCTATTGACGGTGGTAATAAAGTTTCTGCACAGATTTTTGCCTGCAAGCCAGGGATTGCTGCTGTGGTTGAAATATTTCTGAAAAAATTTGTTCCCTTTCTTTGAGCTTTCTTCTATGATAAATGGTGTAGTCAGTGTAAGTTTGTTCGATTTGAAGGTGGCAAATAACTCTCGAACCAATATGTTATTTTAAATTGTTAGAATAAAATTTATAAAATTTGTAAGAAATTATAAAAGAAGTGTGTTTTTAGTCCATAAGAAAATGCAGGCAGTTGCACCGACACATATTGAAATTAGAATTTATGGTCTTATTCGGTGCACAATAAGAATAATACCTTTAGATATTGGGTGCAAGGTATCCATTGAGTTGATGTATTTATTATTAAAATTTCTTTCATATTTTTGACTTTTTAATGATATTGTTTTTATTACCTTAAGTAAGTTAAAAGCTTGATATCATATTTCAATCAGTATATCAAGATGCAATAACTGTTGGTGAAAAGATTCATTAAAATTAAGGGTCTATCAAATAACTGTCATATACTATTGTTGATTATAAACTTATACTGTAAGGACAGAACATTTTTTCACGTAGTAAAGTAGCTTTTTATATATAGCAGTACAGCGATATTGTTTAATTATTTTTTTCACATTATACTTTTATAGAAAGACATTTAAAATTGAATTGGAAATTTGCAAAAACGTTTTTATCCTACTTTTTGTGGATCTGCAGATTATAAATTAAAATATTTCATCAGAGGTAGAATACTATACAAGTTTGATGATATACCTATCATCGGGTCATTGTCATATATAAGAGTACAGGTACTGGTACGTCGGTCAGGAAGGTTATTATCAATTTAATTACTGTATTAAGCAGTAGTAACAACAGTGATAACGATTTTATTCAAACTATTAACATTTTAGTATGTTAGATTGTCTCATCTTGCTTCTAAGTTGAAGTGATACAAATTAACATATTAATTTAGTCCTATTACTAACGATGTTTAGTAGAACTATAGTAGTTATTTAATAAAAACAGAAAATATGACTGCCACAAAATATTTATCGATTATTTACATTTCTATATAAAAATTAGAAAGGGTATAGGGAAGAAACATCAAATTTACTTAATAACATGTATAGTAATTCCGAGAGAAATGATAATGTCGTGGCAATACTGATTTTTCAAATCATCATACCCATACATTCGCTGGCATCGACTTTAACGAATATTTTTAACGGGGGTTCATGCGTTATACCTTAAAAATTATCCTATAAATTGCTTCTTGGAAATGCTTAATGCGTGCATTAAAAAAGAAAGGTATATTTGATTTTGACCCTCGATATATTTAAAAACAGTAACATATGATGCGCTATTAATCGTGTCCGCGATCAATTAAGGCTGGATTTTATTTATGCCAAATATAAATATAGCAATACGCGCAGGCGGCGCGCATACGATGAGGCGTCATCTATCCCAGGCTCGGGAGAGCGAGAGAAAGAAAGAGGAAAGGGATGAATGTCCGCCGTATACTCGAGGGTGCCCTCTCTCTCTCTCTCTCTCTCTCAGCGAAAGTTAATCCGAGGGACGCGCTCGGCCGCAAAAGGGGGCAAAAAGTCGGAAATAAGGCGAGGTGTCGCGACATCCCGCTGCGTCCCAATAATGAACTCCTCGCACTCGATTCTCGGTAATTAGTTTTTTTCGGGTTGGAGCTCGCCCTCGCTCCTCTCGGCTCTCGCCGGTGCCAATTACGCCCCGGCTGATTTACATAACGGCCCCCGGTAAGGTAGGTCAAGCTAATGGACGTGGGTCGAGAGTGGCTGCGCGCGCGCACGGTTGACGGATGCCGGAGCTGTCAATTTTAAAAAAGTGCCCGCGCCGCCGTCGCAGCCGCCGTCCGTCGAAGCCAATATAGCCCCGGGGCATGTGTGTGCGCGCAGCCCGCCGGCGTCCCGCTGCGTAAAATTGTCTTTTGCCTCCGCGGGACCGAGGACGCCGCTGCTGCCGCTGCTGCAACCGGGCGAGAGGAGGAGCGTGTAATTATTCGCCCGGCTATAACTTATAACCCCCCCTAGAAGGAGAGCCGGAGAGTCTATAAAGCCGAGAAACCGGCGAGATATCGAGGAGATAGCGCTCTGCTGCATTGTTGCTGATCAACCCTCGCGATACCATAAATCGGCCAACTACCGAAATATCCCTGCACGCGCACTCCCACGCGAGTATTGAGCACCGCTTCGATGTTGATCGATCTTCGATCTTCATTAGATATACCGCTCGCGCGCTTTTCACGCTGTATAGCGGCGGCCCACAATGACATCATGCTTTCAGTACCTCCCCCGCGTAAAAAATGATGACGACGTGTCGATGTGCGCATTGATTCGACAAAGCGCGCGCGAGTGTATTACCGCGTCGCCTCTTTATTTACGCCTGGATACAGCGTCGATCGAGAGAAAGGGGCAGAGAGAGAGAGAAGTGAAAAGGCTAAACGCGGTGAAAACTGTTTATAGCCTGACGGCCGGCGCGCTAATGTCCTCGGGCATTTTTCATCGCTCTCCCGCGCTCCTATCGCGCTCTCGGATCTCACGCGCTGCTGCTTCTTCTCAGTGACGCCGTACGAGCGCGATTACATCAGCGTGAGCCGTGTGAGCTTCCTTGCGCGCGCATGTGCGTCTACTTATATGGATTGGCCGTGTAAGCGGGCGCGCTTTAAAGAGGAGCGCGACGGACAGAGGAGCCGGGGGGAAGGGTGAAACCTAATTACAGGTGGATTCGAGGCTCCCGCTCGCCGGCCTAGATGAGGCCATCAAGTCGCAGCGGGGAATCGCGACACCCTCGTCTCTCTCGCGCGCGCGCTCTTTAAAAAATCGAGGCAAAAAGGAGACGAGGAGAGACAAAGCGAAACCCATATTACTCATCTGCCTTTTACTCGGCCCCCTCCCCCGCTCCCACATAGTGCGGAGTCAACGCTGGCAGCTCTCGAGAGCTGGGACGGTCGTTTATAGCACCGACTCGGAATTTGAATTCCAGCGAATCGGCAATTAAGACTATCGTCCCCCGAAGCGTGTCCGCCGCACCAGTCGTCGATGATGACGATCATCTTCTCTCTTCGATCTATTAGTCGCCGGAGTGGTCGCGCGTGGACGACAACAACAATAAGAGAGAGAGTCCCGGGAGGGATCGAGAGCGAAAAGCTCCGTGGAGAATCGAAGCGTGGAAAGCGAGAAGAGAAGGTGAGGTGGGGAGGGGTCGGAGGGATCGGGGCTGTGCGTATACGCTGTTGTCATCGGTCATCGGGGGGCTTCAAAGAGACAATTAATGTGCCGCCGGGGCCCAGTGTCCCCGCGGCGTCGTCGTCTGTGTCTCTGCTCGTCGTCGTCTTTCGAGAGCGTGCATAAACCCTGTATTATGCCAAAGCGTGTATACATTCGTGAACGCGCGCACAGGTATACCGCGCGTCTTTCTCTCTCTCGAGTCAGTCCCTGGGAGGCCGGCCCGGAATTCAGTACCGCCGAGTCGCGCGCCGCGATCGTCAAAGACAACGCGAAATCATCGCTGCTCTCCCCGACAATGCGGCCCTTTCTCTACCAAAATCGGCTGCTCTCTCGCGCCGAGGGACGATATTGTGGCGCACTCGAGATATTAATGGCCTTGTAATGCACTGCTCCGCCGCCGGTTCTGTTCCCACACGGTAGGCTAAACTATATAACGCGCGATTCCAAAAGCAGCCGAGAGAGAGAGAGTGAATGTATAGAGGAGGGACCTGCCGACGCGACGACGGCCGCGCGAAAGCGCATAAAATTACGGCCGAGAGACTCCTGAAAGGATCCACTCGAGTTTTGAAGCCCGCGCACAATAGAGCGCCGCGTCTCTCGGGCGTATATGGGCAATAAATAAATGCTAATTCCCCGGGATCGCACAATAGCCGCGACTTTTCTCGCTCGTTTATCTATCAGAGGGCTGTAGGGCGCGCGCGAGCGAGAGAGTTCATTACAATTTTTTAATTGAAAAAGTCAAAATGAAATTTCTAAAGCCCCCGTGGCCGTGAAATCCCGCATTATCATTTCTTTCCGTTCCATTTGTCAAAATTCCCCGTGCGAAGGGAAGGGGCGCGCGCGAGAGCTTTCGTAATAATGGCCGGGACGTTATTAAAGACATGACTGCCCGCGTGCACTTCTATTTTGCGCTCGCGCGAGCCGATGATGTGTGTCCTTTGTGTGTTTCGGCACGTATACCCGGAGGCCTAGAGAGGAGGGAGAGAGAGAGAGAGAGTCAGTCCCTCCTCCCATACACACCTTTCGATTCCATCGCATCGTCGTCGCCGTCGTCGCGTCTAATAATTGACTCCGTTGAAAACCGCACCGCGCGACGAATCCTTTTTCCTCTGTCTTTGTCAGTGGTGGCGCGCGCGAGCGGCCGCGAATCTCCTCCTCGGGCCGTCTTCTTCCTCCCACTCTCTCTCTCTCTCTCTATACTCGGGCGCTCGCGCAAGTCCTTCCATTGAGCCGCACGTGGGAAACCGGCAGAGAGAAGGAGAGTATTTTTACGTTTCGCCATTCATATGGGGGCCACTATAACAGATTGTTTCTGAGAACGAGCGTAGGAGACGCGTGCGCGCTTGTGAGCGTCTCGCCTCGTTTTCTTCTTATATATATGTATACACACACACGCATCGCGGCCGCGCGAAACGCAGCTTGTAATAGAGGCCCCGGCGATAACTCCACTTTCGCCCTGGATGACGGGGGGAGATGGATATATATGTATATATACCCGCTCGCACGAAATTTCATAAGTGCTTCGTTTTCTGCGCTTTTGTCTCCGTCCGACTCTTCTGATTGCTCACTTGATTACGGTCGCGCGCGCGTCCGCACGCCTCGGCATCCGTCTCTAATCCGACCGACGAAATCATCGCTGCAGCATGGGATTGGGCCAGGTTGCTTTATTTTGACATTTTTTTTTAAACGGGGGCAAAATACTGCTTTCGGAGCGGTTTGTTTTTTGCCAGCCAATTAATGTTGTGCGCTAATCCGAAAAAAAAATTTTGCTTTATTATTTTTTGTTGGTATTGTTTGCAAATACGTGATAAAAGTCTTCAAATAATGCAACAATAAAAATACTTAAATCTTTACAATATATCTTAATAAACTGAATTAATTAGACGAGTTTCTTGCTTTTTAATCATGGAATGTACAATTGCATACATTTTATACGTTTTTATTGATACTCCGATCATTAATCTGTGGTCCCTTTTCACGCTCGTAAATTCGATTAAAAGAAATCTAATCTTGAGTGGGTACCTTCTTTTACCATGCCGAAGATTTATAGTATTCCCACATGAACAAATATATTGATGGCATTCCGCAGGTTAAAAATTTTGATAAACTAGATACGTTACAGAATACTTTGTCGAATCAAAAAATGAAGTATATATTTTTATTTTACCAAAACTATCACGTTCACTAATGTTAAATTAAAGTTTGTTATTAAAATAAATTTATATTCGTGGGATGAAACTTTTCCCTGTTGTGATTACATAAATCAAGAACATATCCATTCCGAAAAGTTAAAAGCATATAATGGCTCTTAAATAAAGATTTCCTAAACAGCAAATAAACCGACTAGAATTCCTCACTCTCGGAGCACAATAAAATGTAATCGATGAGCGACAAGAAAACAAGTAAAAGGCGCAACAGACTGCTGAAAGCAGCAAAAGGATAGAGAGAAAAGCATAGACAGTAACACAGACAGAGCGGGAGCGAGAGAGTGAGAGAGATAGGAGTGTAGGGTTACACGGTCCCAATCCGTCCCAAAGAGGGAGAGAGAGAAAGAACGAAAGATCGAGCGTTCCACCTCCTCGAGATCGTTCGGGCGAGAGCAGCGGGGGGCCCTCCACCTCTGCGGTCGCGCGCGCGCGCAACCCCCGCAGGCGCATTCTGTATCGAATTTGACGACGACGACGACGACGACGACGGCGGCGGCGAGGGCGATGCGGACGGGCCTGCACGGGTGGAGAATTTGTAGTTCCCTCTTGGGACATGTTCGCGAGAGTCATGGTGCCGAGGCTGGACCCCATTATGGCCGGGCGCAAAATAAAAGCAAACAGGCCCGGGCTTCTACCCGCGCAGCAGTCGTCATCGTCGCCGCGGCCGACGTTTACCCTCGAGGGTGCAGCGCTTGGATATATACCTGCAAACAAATCAATGGATTCCACGGGCTAATGGCTGTTTAAGAGCGTTAGAACGATAAAGTAATGGTAATTGCCGGTGCTCTCTTATTTTACGATTCGATTGTTATTAAATGCCGATTTTCGAGACAATAATTGTTTTTTGCTAGTTAGCGCTTGTATATAAACAGAAAGTGATACAGATTTTTCAATTTTGTATTTTTCAAGTTAATTGTATCTATGTTAAACTTTTAGCATTATCATTTTTGTCAAATATTTTAATGACAATTCTTGCACAATAGCTTTCTAATTATTCCAAGTCAAGTATCATTAAATTATTCATATTTACGAAACATTCTACAGTAAAAGTTATATTCAACTTGGATACTACAGTTTATTACCTTTCAGTTACCACATGTATGTTGAGTTAACCTTCTAATGAAAAAAAAACTCCTTTTGATTAATATGTGGGGGTTTCCCGCAGTTACTTTAAAAGGATGCTATTACATTTGTAAAACGAAGCTTCTGATATTGGAATAGAACCTATTATGTTCAACTTTTTTTTTGGGGGTAAACCACAAAATATGGTAGCACAAACATCAGTAAGTTGACAGGCTGCAATTAACTAACGGAGCATCTCCATCTGTTACGTATAATTTATGGCGGTATATTAAAATATTTAATACTGTTCCATCGATTCGTCCTGCTGTATTTTCAAAAGGAGGAAAAAACCATAAAAGGGGAGTGGAAAGGGCTAGAAGAGAAAATCGTCGTAGGCGGTAACGAATAAGTCCCGCATGAACGGCAGATCCTGCATAAAGCCTCGCACTCGATAACGAGAAGTGGACTTACAAGGAGAACATTGTACGACGTGCAATGAAAGAGCCGAAGGCGCAGCGCGCCAGGACAATTAATCACAGTGGTGCTTCTGCCATCGAAACTGAGTATTAAAGTGTCATCGTCGAGCCGAAAGAAGAGCCAAGCGGCTCGAGATCCAGTGGACGCGCGACGACGGGGATGATGAGGCGGCGTTCAGGTAGCGCGAGCTGACCTTTACCCGGAGCTATCCACGATCTCTTTGATCCCCGTAGACGCGCAGCAACAGCCAGCCGCAGCAGTAGCAGTCACACACGCACACCTTCTGTCTTTCCTGGTCAGTTGAGAATTGCCGACCAGTGGGCGGGGGCGGGGCTCGCCGCTGCTCCCGCGCTATTCATTTCTCCGCGTGCGCCCGAGGAGAGAGAAAAGGCGAGCGGCGGCAGAATGGGAGAATTAATAAGTGACATCTCGGAGAGAGAGAGAGAGAGAGAGAGAGAGAGAAAAGGCTTTACGCGAGCGCGCGGCGCTTGACCGCGTCTCCTTTATATTCTTCCTTTTCTTCTCGCTCCTCGCTCCTCTTTTCACCCGAAAGAGCTCCCTTTTTCGGCGCGGCGACTCCACCTATTCCTCGTTTTTTTCCCTTTCAGCTCCCGCGCTCTCTCAATTCAACGCCTCTCTCGCTGCGCCGCGCGCCACACAATGCCCCCGAGAGACACGTTATGATTATTGGACACTCGCCGACTGCTGGCACTCGGAGAAAAGGGGGATTACGCCGTGGCGGCAGCGCTAATTAGTCCACATTGCTGGCCTTTGTCGCGGAGAGCTGGCCGATCGGCCCGAGCGATTGCCTTTTTTCCGCTTCTCTGTCTCGAAAGCACGAGGAAAGAAAAGGAATTCACTCGGCTTTCGGTGTCCCCCCCGCGCGCGCTTTCGTTTCCCTTTCCGTCGAATCATTCGAGCGTCAGTCGTGGGCGCGCGCGAGGAGATGCCGATGATGGATGTCTCTGCGGATCGGGGCAATCCGATACTTTCCGAGAGATTTAGAGAGGAGCGAGCTAGTCCTCGTTCCAACATGCGTACATTCCGCGGCAGTGAGCTTCGGCAAAATACAGCTCGTATGGGTACGGGGCACGCACGCGTGACAAGTCGCCGCCGGGAGAGTGTAGGGATGTACTGGCCTCGGAAACCGAAAGAGCCCGGCTCCCTTCCCACGAAGTGCGATTGATCATCGGATCCATCCTTCACGGATGTATGTCTGGCCACTGCACCTACGTCCAATTTAGTGATGCACACTGCGAGTTCCCCGCGGGGTCGATCGACTACGACAACCCAGAGAAACGATATTCACCTTTACTCGAGAGGTCTCGCGTGTGCGCATTTGCATCTGCAGCGCAATAGATAATCATAGAAATTCATCTGACAAGAACAATATTTCATAATATTTACTGACTTTTAATTTCTATAGCTGATTGCGTTGAATTTAAATATCTCGCAGTTTCCACAAAAATCAATTCAATTAGAAAATAATAAATCATTTTAAGTTTTCAATATTATATAAGGTATTTGAAGTTAAAAAACTAATTTTATATTTATTACAATTTATTTTAACGGGAGGTCATCCTCACATTCAACTGGGGACTAACTTCTCCCTCGTCGAGGTAATCACCTTCGTGTACTAGTTGTATATAATGTGATGATTCTCAACTGTTTGTCGTTTTTGTTTTCTCAAAGAGAAATAGTTTCAGAAAATTTAGATATTCGAAACACGATTCCTGATGATTATAATGATTATTCAAAAGTGGCAACAACAAAATAATCGACTTTGAAAAAAAAAGAACGAAAAAAATCAGCCTTTTTTTTAAAAAAAAAAACCAAAAAATAAAATAATAGTTGAAGTTTTTATGCAAAAGAAATGCTAGAGTCTGAAAGAGTATCCTCCAAACCTCCCTAAATGCGATTTTTGAAGAATATTACCCCCATTTTCATTTCGAATCGTACACTTGAACTTGCGTACACAAATTTCTCGTTTTGCGCATTAATGGATTAATATGTATATCTGTCTAATCATAGCCCTGGTAGAAATCGTTTATTTTTCTTCCATTTTTGTAACGATTTTTCTTCCATTTTCTAGCCATTTAATGGCGAGTTGATCGAAATCGCTAGAAAATGGGTGAAAAATGGCCGATCTCCAGCAGGGATTTTTTGAAAATGATAAATATTCTTCAAATATTTATCTCTTATTACAAAAACTCTTAACAAAAACTGAACGGTAATTTTTACAAAATAATTAATTAAAACTACAAAACATTGCCCATAAGAGCCCGTGTTAAACGAGTGAAAATGAAAATGCTAATATTTTTTCTCTCACGTGACCTGGTCTTACAAATTTTTTTTGAGTCTCTTTGAGACCAAAATCGTCGAAATCTCAATGGTAATTCTGTAGCGACAGTACTACCTTAAGCACCTGAGCGCATGCGCATACGATTTTTTAAAACAACTATATTCTTGCATTATTGCGAGAATAAATTACATTTGTCAACTAGTACGAGAACGCTATACTTCAAACGAGCTATTTAAGTACGAGAAATCAAACTTCGCGCAGTGTTTACTTGTTACTGACACTTTGTCACACATAACAGCACTTTTAATAACATTTATTAAAAATACTAAATATCATATTTTTATTGTTTATATCCTTAACCGCTTAATTGAAATTATTTTTCTTTCACTTATCTAGTCTTGCCTTTTAAATATATACAACTTTTCAGATTGATAATTGCTTAATTATCTTAGACCCTAAAATTCAGGGAATGACTTTATAATTTCAATTTAATACATTTTCCTTGTTTCATGCTAATTATTCATTATTCATGAAGGTATTGAAAGTATCGTTTTTTCATATTCTTCTATTGTCTACTTATAAAATATTGTAGGAATATAAACTGTTAGACGAGTACAACAAATCAGCTATAATTCATGATTCTCTTGCAGAAGGTAATGTATTTATCATCAATCATCAATCGAGGTGGTTTAGATTAAATCAATTTTATCAACGGGATCCACAATTATTAGATTATAAAAATATTGTTAGTCTGATAAGTTTTTTAAACTTGAATTTCTAAATTGAATCGATAAAAATTATGTAGTCGAAATAAATTACTGTTTAATAACATATTCAGAGTGCGTTTTATATCTAATAGTCTAATAGTAAATCAAATAAACAAGGGCTTGAATAAGTAAAAAATACTTTAAAAAGTATCACAATTATGTTTTCGGAGAACACTTCTTTGTTATGAACGAACCTTCCAAAGAATTGCCAAAACGAGCTATTTCATGAAACAAATTAGCAACTATTCAAATTTGACACGATTAATGGCGAATTCACTAGAATGCATTCATCAATATTACATTCACGCTTATTCTTTCCATGCAAGAAGTTATTAAAAAACTATTATTTGAAATACTTCTGGGAACAGAAGAAACAATAAAAATGAAACAAGCGACCGTTAAGAGATGCTTTGTGTATATTCGTGTGTATACATGTATCACAGCTATACAGTTGCACACATAAGGTAAAAGTGTTTTTTTGTTGGTAATGGTTCGGATCTTTAGAAAAGTAAGGGTTCGTCTATAACATTGATAAATTTTTCCCATAAAGCCAGTTGATGTCTTCCGAGCGGTATTCAATCAACTCGGTCCCGGCGACTGACAATCCTATTATAATAATGAAATATAGTAGCAGCGAGTGCCGCAGTAAAAAATGCAGTTTCGATAGATCTGAGAGGAGGCTTGTACATCGCTCGCCGGCTTCCCTTGTGACGAATAAACAATGGATGAGTTATGTCGGAGGAACGAGCGTGGATGTGTGTATACCGTTGATGAAAATAAAAAGTAGCGCTCATAAAATGAGGCACGGCGTGCGCGTAGGCCATCGAGAGGCTCTCATAAATAATTCAATCGGCCGTCACAAGCCGCGGGAGTTTGATGGGTCTCGGCGTGAAAATATGCCATCAACGCGCGCTCTAGACAAACTATGCCATTTGGACGCGCTTATGTTTATAGAATATAGCTCTTTAAAACAAGAAGCAGACTTTTTCGGATGGGTTTTTCGAAAAATTTACTTTTAAGTTTAATCTTATGTCCGGATATAATAACGCTAAAATTAAATTATGAAACTAGACCAAATTTAAATATGAAGAAAGTTTTTCTATGTAAATGTGTGGGAGTTGCTGCGTGCTTAGCATGATCACTTCGGCTTCTAATCGAATCTAGGCGTCCTCAGCAGCCCTTTTTCATCATTAAACGCATTTCAACTAGAACATAATATATCTTGATCAATTAAAACACACATTTTTTATTGATATGGACCATAAACTTCTAAAAATCAATGCAAACTTTTGTGTACAACTCGCAAATGCGGGAATAAAGTAAAGAGGGAATCAGCCGCTATTTTTGCCCCGCTTTTCAGGCTCTAAGAGACCATTATAGTAGAGATGGGAAAATTCATTTTCACCAAGAAACAAAGTTCATGTGATCCACATTAATTCCTACAAACAGTAATAGTATATTACATACCTAGACCGGTAAAATAAGAAATGTCTCAGATCACATGTAATTGTCGGCCGAGGCGAAGCCGAGGTTGACAAACATGTGATCTGAGGCTTTCTTTTTTACCGGCCAAGGTGTGTATACTATTTTTCTGCCCGGCGGCGCCGGAAAGCGGCAACTTCGTTTCGCGCAGCGGCCGTAAAGTTGGCGCTTTCCGGCCGGAGGACAGAAAATTTATTTATAGTCTTACTAGATAGAACTTTTTTAAAATCTTACAGTATAGTTTTGGTTATCGCTTCTAAAATTTTTAAGGTTTTGTAGTGCGTCAATTGATCAATACTCTGCGAATTTTATTATAACTTCACCATTCATGTGTATTTCTTTTAACAAAAGCTGGAAATTTTTCATATCACCCGAAGCATTGTATAATAGTACATCTGTACGTTGTGCAACTAGGGAGGAAAGTTGACTTTTTCTAGCGAGGATGATGATTTTGAGCACTCGTGAGCCACTCGTGGTCGATCATCATCCTCGCTAGAAAAAGTCAACTTTCTTCCCTAGTTGCACGATGTACTATATATTTACACTATAGGTACAACATCTTTTGCTAACGATTCAACAGAGTTTTTTTCCTCCTTTACCCGTTCTTTTAATGCACTTTCAAAAATTAACAGTGAATCGTAAAATCTTTTGACAACCGACTTAAATTGATTAGTTAATTCTAATTCGGATGCTAGTTGAAGTATCCTCGGTACATGAAACCATTAAATGAATTAATTTTTATTAATTATGCATTTAAAAAGATATACGTAGTACAGTTTATTTGTTATATACTGTGTATGTAGCAAATAAACTATAACAAATATACGTATAATTTGTATAGTTTATTGTTTAAATAATTATCTGAAACCATTGTGGGGAACTAAAATAACTCCAGGCTCAACTTTATTCAGATATTCTAAAAACTGTACAAACGTTTAGAAGGGTATGCCTTTAGTTTCTTATTATTAAAGTATAAATCGCCACTCAAAAATTGCAGACTAGTTACTGCAGCTACTCCTTTAAAGAATGGTTTCGATGGAATTATATATGTATATGCCAAATATTGAAATATTGTTACAAGCAGCAATCTATAAAAGTTAAAATAGTAGAAATATTTTAATTACTAAAAGTTTGTTTGATATTTTTAATAACGTATATATGAACAATTTCATCAGTTTTTTCTAGTCCAGTCGTTTCTGAATCAAAAACTACAATTTTATAATTCGACATATCTCTCTCTGGATGGTTTATACTAACAGAAGTGGGAGATAGTGCAGAAATATTTTTCTATCCTATACCACTTGCTTGAGATAATAAGAAACTCCTTCCTTTCGGTTGTCTCTCGCAGTATTTGACGAACTTAATTGAATCGGTGCATGCAAAAAGGGACCTTAAGTGTATGGAATTTCCGTATATCTGAGGACCCTTTTTGCATGCACCGATTCAATTTTGCTTCCTCCTAGAGGAAGCTTTGTGATAGTAATTTTGTTTCCTCCTAGAGCTGGCTTTGTACTAGTAAAATTTTAAGTTTCGTTAAATCGCTCTAGAAACATAAATAGAGGTGATATAGAAGTTCGAATCACATGATTTTAGAAAATGTCTGTATGGATGTGCGCGTGTGTGTGTATGTACGTATACCGTTTTCTCTCACGATCTAATTGATTGATTTTAACCGGCCAGGTCTCATTTTTTTTGTGTGAATGAGGGAAGGAAATCCTCTTTTTGATTCGCCGATGCGTTTTTGTTTTATTTCGAATTTTCGATTTTCGCAAAATTCATTTTTGCATTTTTTTTATGATAACATTCAAATGTTTAAATCAGACAGATAGCATTCGAAAGAGCATAAAAAAACTATATTTTCAAAAAAAATTATATTAGCTATTGCGGTTCTTTTGTTATTAACAAAAACGTGTTTTTTTTTTAAACCTTATGTTTTTAAAACTTTAACTCTAAAAGTAAACGGTCAATTTTTTTGAAAAAAAAAATCATGATAATGCAGAATTTAAATAGCAATGATCTGTAAAAATTTGAATCCATTCAGTCGACTAGTTTTTGAGAAAAGAATGAAAAAATGAAAAAAAATGAGTTTTGTGTGAAGCACGTTTACTTTAGTAAAATTGACTTAATCGCTTTAAAATTCCTTGTAGAGGTAGATTTGGGATAGCTCTCGGCTAAGTTCTTTGGGCTAAATTATTGGTCAATAAATTTCAGAGATCTTTGAGGTTAAAATTTTCTTAACCCTTTTTTCAAATCGTAATTTCTCGAGAACGGTTCAATGAATCAGCTCCAAATTTATAGACAATTTTGGGTGCGATATAGACAATATACGTGCGAATTTTCATCAAGATCGTTCGATTACTTTTCGAGATATTTGATATTTAAAATTTTCGTATTTTACAAAGTCATTTTCTTTGTCGCATGATAACTAGAGAAAAAAAAATTGATTTAATCATGTTCAAATATTGTGGAGATATAGAGTTTATATGTTTATCGTATAAGTCCTTTAGGTAAAAGAATTGTCTCATAATTTTTAGAGATATTTAACGTTAAAATTTTTTTACGTATTTTTCAAAATTGTAATTTTTTGAAATTTATAGACTATTTTGTATGCAATATAGGCAATACCTATGTAAAATTTCATCCAGATTAGATGGTTAGTTTTTGAGATGGAAATGACTTTCTATGTCGCACAATAACTAAAGTAAAATTTAATTACTTTGAGATTTGATGGAGATCTAGATTTGACGGAGGTGTAGAGTTTGTATATTATTTATTACACACTGAGAGAAGAATATTGTTACTGTTAACATATTTATCTATTTGAAATACAACTATTTGGCATGTTTAAGGATAAAATATGATATTGTAATAGTTACAATATCTATATTAACTAATAAAATATTCAGATTTGAAAGTAGCTGATGATAGAAGTTCTTGTAAATTGTAGTTTTCAATCTAATAGCCAATTTTCTATCAGGATGATGTTGTTATATAACAAAAAGGTTTCAAATAAAAACTCGATTTACTTTTTTACTCCAACGTTTCGGACATTTTTTTTTGTTTATGTCCCTTATCAGAATAAACAATAAAAATGTCCGAAACGTTGGAGTAAAAAAGTAAATGATGTTTTTATTTGAAAGGTTTTTGTTATAAAACAACATCATTCTGGTAAAAAATTGTCTATTAGATTAAAAAACTACTATAATAAGTATATTGTAACTATTACAATATCAGTGTTCTCAGGTAACATATTGAAATTGTTTATGAGAACATGGTAACTTAACTGTTAACATGCCATTATAGCTGTTACAATGCCTATATTTGGTCATATTTAAACATACGCATGCTAACAGTTACAATGCCATGTTAATAGTAAACAAATCCTTTTCAGTGCATGAATTGTTAGGGTAAAAGAACTAGTTTATAAATTTCAGAGATATTTGAGGTTAAAACTGTTAAAACTGTTTTAGCCATCTTTTCAAATCGTAATTTTTCGGGAACGGTTTTATGTATATGTTACTAGAAAATGGAAATGACGCGCTATACGCGCGCGTGTTGTTTACTTGCTTTTGTTTTTTATTGAGGTTAATTTACACCGAGCTCTGCAGAAACATGAAATTAGTCAGATACGCTGGCCAATTATTTTGAGTTTGAACTAATTTTTCGATGAAACCTTAAAAAATTAAATTAAATTAATTTAAAGAATTAAATTTAACCTTAAATATCTCTAAAAATCATGAGACAATTCTTTTACCTAAAGGACTTATACGATAATATATAGACTCTACATCTCCACAAAATTTCAACATGATTAAACCAATTTTTGTTTTCTCTAGTTATCATGCGACAAAGAAAATAACTTTGTAAAGTACGAAAATTTTCAAAATCAAATATCTCAAAAAGTAATCGTACGATCTTAATGAAAATTCGCACACATATTGTCTATATCACATACAAAATTGTCTATAAATGTGGAGCTGATACATGGAGCCGTTCTTGAGAAATTACGATTTGAAAAAAAGGTTAAAAAAATTTTAACCTCAAATATTTCTGAAATTTTTGGTCTAATCATTTTGCCCAAAGAACTCGACCGAGAGCTATCAAAAGTCTACCTCTACAAGGAATTTTAAAGCAATTAAGTCAATTTTATTCCCGTAATCGTTGGACATATAAAACTCATTTTTTTCACATTTCAATTTTGTTTTCAAAAACTAGTTGACCAAATGAATTCAAATTTTTACAGATTACAGCTATTTATATTCTGCATTATCATAATTTTTCTCAAGAAAATTGACCGTTTAGTTTAGGAGCTATAAGCTTTTTTAAAAAACACATGTTTTTGTTAATAACACAAGAACCGTGATAGCTAGAAAAATTTTTTTGGTTTAGAAAATATAGGTATTTTAATGCTCTTTCGAATGCTATCCATTCGATTCAAATATCTCGATCTTATCATTAAAAAAAGCAAAAATCAATTTTGAGAAAATCGAAAATTCGAAATAAAACAAAAAAGCATCGGCGAATCAAAAAACGAATTTTTGACCCGCCACCACACAAAAAAAAACAAAAAAAAAATGAGACTTGTTCGGTCAAAATCGATCGAGCTTCTGCTGAGATCCAGGCGTACATACACACACACACACATACACACACACACACACACACACATACACACACACACACACACACACACACACATCCATACAGACATTTATCAAAAATCATGTATTTTAATTCCTAACACCTCGAAAAATAATTATAACATGTTTTTACAATAACTCAAAAAATTACTATCAGAAAGCTTCCTCTAGGGGGAAGCAAAAAAAAAATAATCAAAGAGGTGAAACATAGTTTTATGATCTAATGGTACTAAGATTTGTTTTATGTTCGTTGTAAAAATTAAAATATTATCTTATTAGATTGTTGCTGTTATTTATTGATTTCAATAATGTAAATATTGTAATTAAATACAGTAATTAAAAATATTTTTTGATCTGTTATTTTAGGTTCATTATTTATTTAATTTCTAATATTAAGTTTAAACTTACTGTGATATTTATTTTAGGCTTATATTGCACCAGTTTGTTAATAACTTTCATAAAGGATCCGCACATATCTTATGGAAATTGGGTTTCTGTGAAATTGGCTGAAAACGAAGAATGTTGTAGTTCCCATGGGCGTGAAGTACTAAAATGCCCACACGGAAAAATGTTTTGGTCAGAAACTAATCTCGTAACGATAACTGCTCGTCCAAACGCGCGAGGAATCAGTAACTGCGTGTTTTGAAGAGCTGTTAATTTCTCGATTTCAGGCGATTCATTCGCCCTCAGTGGGAGAACGCTTCGCCCGACACTGTTTCTTCCTATATTTTGAGCTCTGAGTCACCCAAAATTAGAAGAAACAGTACTCCACGGTAGAGAGGGCGCTGCTTTCCTACCACTAGTACATCCGCTTAACCAAACATTTTTCCGTGCAGTTTTTGAGATACAGAGTGTTAAAGGTTACAAAGGGTGCCATAAAAAGTACCGAAACAGCGGAATAACTCACGAGGAGTAGATTTCCGGAGAAAATAATAAATACAAAAGTTGTAGGATTTTTCCCTCGCTATCTTGTGGTGACCTTGGATTTGACCTTGATCTTGACCTTCAAGGTCATTTAAAAGTCAAGTTGATTTTTTGAAACGATAACCCATATTCTTTCTAGCATATTCGGATTAGATCTCATGGTGCATATAATACGTGGTCTAGGTGTTCGGGGTAGCCAATGACGATGTCCAGGTGGTGCGTTTCGTAGTTTTTAGGCACGACCGCTACTCGGGAGAGCCTTATAATTTCACCAGAGCGAAAATTGTAAGAATTCAAATACTGAAAAATTAATGTGTAAAAACCATGTTCCACTCAGAGCGAGTGTGTTTTAAGCGTTTTCTGAGATGTATGTATATCTGCACGTCCGTATGTACTCAAGTTTCCCGATTATCTCAATGAATTTTCGACCGATTTCATCGAGATTGCGGGAAAATACTCCGCTAATTATACCTAAGTGCTGGTTCTATATTGAGATAAATCGATGAAAAATTTTTCAAATGCGAGCACAAAGAAATATCTCAAAAAATCGATTTTTAAGCCTAATGTCTAGAAAAATTAATTTTAAGCTAATATGTATAGGTCTATCTGCTAAAACTAATTAAAATACACCTTTTTTATGTTGAACACTTTTTTGTACGAGCAATATTTGCCAAGATAACTGCGAAAAACGGTCAAAAATGGTCAAAAATGAATGATTTTCGGCTATAACTTCTCAGAATTTGATTTTACACAAAAATGTTAAATACAAAAGTTATAGATAATATTGAAACAAAACTTTTTTCTATTTAACATTTTTTTGTAAAATCAACTCCTGACGAGCTAGACTTATAAAAACGATTTTAAACGCCAAAATACACATAAAATGAACGATTTTCGGCTATAACTTGTCAGGATTTGATTTTTCACAAAAATGTTTAATACAAAAGTTGTAGATAATATTGAAATAAAAC
Source organism: Torymus aiolomorphi (assembly GCA_036365515.1). NCBI lineage: Eukaryota > Metazoa > Arthropoda > Insecta > Hymenoptera > Torymidae > Torymus > Torymus aiolomorphi. The sequence goes on along the minus strand of CM070876.1, from coordinate 38,519,083 downwards.
TTTTTCCCATTTAACATTTTTGTGTAAAACCAATTCCTGACGAATTAGACTTATAAAAACGATTTTAAACGCCTAAATATACATAAAATGGACGATTTTCGGCTACAACTTGACAAGATTAGATTTTATACAAAAATGTTAAATGTAAAAGTTGTAGATAATATTTAAACAAAACTTTTTTCTATTTAACATTTTCGTATAAAATCAACTTATAAAATCGATTTTAAACGTCAAAACATTCATAAAATGGACGATTTTCGGCTAAAACTTGACAGGATTTGATTTTACACAAACATGTTCAATACAAAAGTTCTACATAATATTTAATTAAAACTTTTTCCCATTTAACATTTTCATATAAAATGGATTCCTGATCGCTTAGACCTATAAAAACGATTTTTAGGCACGACCGCTGCTCGGGAGAGCCTTATAATTTCACCAGAGCGAAAATTGTCTGACTTCAAAAACTAATAATTTGATACAAGAAAAGTCTTTCCCCGTCAAAATGAGTGCGTTTTAAGCGTTTTCTGTGATGTATGTATGTCTGTACGCCCGTATGTACGCAAGTTCCTCGATTATCTCAATGAATTTTCAACCGATTCCATCGGGATCGCGGAAAAATACTCCTCTAATTATACCTAAGTTCTGGTTCTCAATTGAGATCGATCGATGAAAAATTAAAAAAATGCGAGCACAAAGAAATATTTCAAAATATCGATTTTTAAGCTTAATGACTAGAATAATTAATTTTAAGCTTGTATCTACAGGTGTATCTGCTAAAACTAATTAAAATACACCTTTTATCTGTTGGACACTTTTTTCTACGAGCAATATTTGCCAAGATAACTGCGAAAAACGGCAAAAAAGGTCAAAAATGGACGATTTTCGGCTATCACTTGACAGGATTTGATTTTACACAAACATGTTAAATGTAAAAGTTGTAGATAATATTTAAACAAAACTTTTTCCTATTTATCACTTTTGTGTAAAATGAACTCCTGATAAGTTACATTTATAAAAACGATTTTAAACGCCAAAATATACATAAAATGGACGATTTTCGGCTATAACTTGACAGGATTTGATTTTACACAAACATGTTAAATGTAAAAGTTGTAGATAATATTGAAACAAAACTTTTTTCTATTTAACATTTTTGTGTAAAATCAACTCCTGACGAGTTAGACTTATAAAAACGATTTTAAACGTCAAAATATACATAAAATGGACGATTTTCGGCTAAAACTTGACAGGATTTGATTTTACACAAACATGTTCAATACAAAAGTTCTAGATAATATTTAAATAAAACTTTTTCCCAGTTAACATTTTCATATAAAATGGATTCCTGATCGCTTAGACCTATAAAAACGATTTTTAATGCCTAAATACACCTGAAATAGTCAATTTTCGCTTATCATACAAGAATTTGACTTTCAATAAAACTGTTAAATACAAAGCATATAGATATAGTTTAAATAAAACTTATTCCCAATTAACATTTTTATGTACAATAATTTCTGGATCATCAAACGTATAAACATGATTTTTAATACCCCAATACACGTATAGTGAATTTTCGCTTATTATTTAACAGAATTAGATTTGCACAGAAGTATTCGATACAATAGCTCTAAATAAGATGGAAAAAATCGACATAACATTCCAGAGATAATATAATTACAAAAACATAATAATAAGATACAAAATTACATTTGATTACAATATTCAATGGGATAAACACATATTACAAAAAGATTTTTAATAACAAATTAAAAAAATTTAATATAAGATTACCCAGCTTAACTTACTAACTATGTTCCCAGGACCTAAGCGATTGAACTAAAAGAATCAAAATTGTGTAATATTATATAAGTACATGTTAAAGGAATATCATATATATAAAAAAAACTTTTGTGTAATGTATGAGCTATAAATGTTGTAATATGGTAAATTTCAATGTATAAAGAATGCAATGTTCTAGCTGACTCAGTCTTACAGCATGTAGAAAACTATTAAATAGTCAAGTCTCACTGGGTAGAAGTCTGCGAAATACATAATGATGTATTTTAATACAACAGATACCCTGAAGCGAGTTCTTACACCCTGACTAAACTTAGAAATTAAATAGACGAGTTAATATTACCAGGGATAACTACCTACCCTTATCGCATTTAACAACACACACAGCACTTATATAATATTTCCCAGTTCTTATTACCTATCCCCTCACACTTTAAAGCACTAACACTCGAAGATCACTTAGAGCTGTAGAAGTTGCAAAATAGGACTGAATGGTCTAGGCTGGCACTACTCCATGGATGCCAGTCTGCTGAGAATCATCTAACAGCGATCCACTATGTCAGTAACCACACCACCGAGGAGGAAAGTACTGACAGAGACCGTCAATTGGGTTTCATGTCAGGGACTGCCTCAGCCTAGGGATCAGCAAAGCACATGAACAGCAGATCAGTCCCTATTCTTGGGGATAAGCGAGGAGAGTTGAGCACCTAAAAATCACATATGACTAATAAATAGAAGAATTAAAAAAAAATACCATACAAAAGAAAAGTCTGCAGCAATGGCTGTTGTTCACTCACTGTACCAGCTTCCTGTAACAACTAGAGGGGAAGGACTGGTGGAGACCTTTAACCGCTGTTACACTGCTGGAAACAGCAACAGCCTGAGAGACACAAGCAGCAGCTTAACTGTAAAAATAATAGTCACTACTGTAAGAGCCAAACAAGGAAAGTTGAGCACCTAAAAACCACATATAACTAATAAATAGATGATTCAGACAACATTTACACACCCAAGAAACAGTCTGCAGCAGTGCCCGTCGTTTACACTACTCTCGCTGCCACAGATACCTACAACAAGCGAAAGTACCATCAGCTCACCCATCAGAGAGGTTAGGAACGAGAAAATGCTTACTAAATTTGCTCTCGCCGCTGACACACTGCCTTCCCATCTCCGACGAATCATCGACAATCGACGAACGCGATGAAAGGGCGAACACGATTCACCAGGGCGGCATACCACAGGCCACAGTCATCGCTGGGGACGCCGGGAGCCAGACGATTCGATTGTTGACAACACACACCATGGATACATGTGCGCCACGGCTGACGGCACGCCGCACTACTCAGCAGTAGCAGAAAGCGCGCGCGATCGTATATATAGATATATCTTATACCTCGCGGTCGCACGAGTTGCATGTGTTTTTCCGCTGTTCTTGGTGTGCGAACGCAGCCTAGCCGAGGCACGGTAGTATTATACATAGGTCCGGAAAGTGTGTACGACCGTGAGCCGAGGTACCTAGCGTAGCCGTTACGACTGCTGCAGTATATAAGTATTCATGCACGCAGGTCGCAGTGCTAAGCCAGATTGCCGTTGCCGAATGCATCAGTATTGAGCATTCTCCTTCTGTTTTTCTCCTTTTCGCGGTATTAGTGTATATATATGCATATGTGCAGAAGTATTTTTTTGTAATTGAGATTGTATAGGTATATGTAGTTAGGAACACCCGTTAGTCCGTAAGTAGCTAGTTTTTTATTATTATTATATATTTAATTTTTTTTTTATTATAAATATCGGAAGTTTGCAATTTTCGCTTTTATAAAAATACAAGGTTCTCCTGAGTATTGCGGTCGTGCCTATTATGTAAAAACGAAGTTTTTACATAGGGAGGGGGCGGGCGACGAGCGAAGCGAGGAGCAGGTGTGTGTGGCGGCGGGGGGGATGGCGTGCCGAAGGCACGCTGGGGGGCGCAGCCTCCCTAGTTTTCTCTAGGTGTTGTAACACGACGAATGCGAGATCTAGTCTACGGGGTAGCCGATGATGATATTTAGGTAGCGCTCTCCGTAGCTTTTTACCTCTAGGTGTTGGAACGCATTAAATATGTAAAATCACCTAGATATCATTATCGGCTATCCCGACCACCTAGACCACGAATCGAATGCATTACGACACCTAGATGCAAAGAACTACAGAGACCACCACCGAGACTCCATCATCTGCCACCCCGGCACCTAGACGACGCATTCGATAATTTTCAACACTTAGAGCCAAAAATCTCCGGTGCACACCACCTAGACTCCGTCATCGGCTACCCCGAACATCTAGACCACGCATTGAATGCATTCCGACATCTAGACGCAAAAATCCATGGAATGCACCACCTAGACATCGTCATTGGCTACCTCGAACACCTGGACCACGTATTAGATACGCCCTGTGATCTAAAAGATTATTGTAGAGGCGTATTTTATGAAATTTTAGATCAGGTTATTGTATCTTTGAAAGATCGTTTCAATAACAACACTGTCAAATTTTTAAATATGTACGAACATTTTGTTACGGGAAAAGAGAAAGACAAGGATTGAAAAAATAGTGGCCTTTTTTAATGGCGTAGTAAAAGATGGAGATGCTTTTGAATTAAATAAACTTAGATTACCCAGAGATTTTTTTAGACTTGCTATCCAATGAGGATAAAGCTCGTCAAATTATTGTTAGTAATTCCGGGATCGTCTTGCTCGTGTGAAAGATCGTTTTCTGCCTTAACCCATTAATGCGCAAAAGGAGAAATTTGTACACGCAAGTTCAAGTGTACGATTTGAAATGAAAATGGGAGTAATTTTCTTGAAAAATCGCTTATAGGTGGTTTTTGAGGATGTTCTTTCAGAATCTGGCATTGATTTTGCATAAAAACTTCAATTACTATTTTATTTTTTGATTTTTTTGAAAAAAAAGGCTGATTTTTTCATCTTTTTTTTCAAAGTAAATTATTTTGTTGGTACTGCTTTTGAATAATCATATAATCACCAGGAATCGTGATCCGAATATCTAAATTTTCTGAAACCATAGTTCAGAAAGCTTTTATTTGTTTTCGTTTTTGCAAAATGGCCATTTTTTTGAAAAATCCAAAAATGTCCTAAAAATTCTGAAAAATTCAGACATGTTCTTTGGCTAATTCTAAGCATTATTTGTTCCCTAAATTTTGTTTGTAAAGTTGTTTCTTTTTGAGTAAAAAAATTACATAATAAAAAACTTGGTGAATTTTTGATAGCGACTGCGTAAGAGGGCGTCGAGCAGCATGGGGTTGTACCGACAACCATCCATTCCGGTTCGGAAGGCTCTCTGTTGATCATTTAACTTCATGGTGGCGTCTATTTTATTTTGAGGATAGAAGCTTGTGTAGGACACTAGCAAAGATAGAGGAGATGAAGATTGGTCTCAAGTCTTCTTGCTGAGGGATCTGAGTCTTCTTAGGGATAAAGGTAGTTCTTGATGCTACTAGGTGTTTTGGATGCCTTTACTACCAGAGGATGAGATTGAAGATCCTTGAGACGATACCAAGAGGGGTGGTTTGAAATTGTTGGGCGGTAAGTCTAGCCTGTCGGACGTCTTCTGGTTTGATCGACCTCGCAATGGAATATTGAACGGGGCGCTGCGTACACTCCAGCGCGGTGTTGATTGACAGTTGCTGTGGTCTGGTGAGGTAATGCTACCTGAGGTAAGGCCTGCTTCACGTAGCGAGGAGAAAACTCTCCCTCCACCTATGTTTCTCTGCGATGACGCGTTGATCGTACCAGGCTTTGTGAGCGCGTCCATGATGGTTTTGCCCTCTATCAATGGTGGTGGTGAAAGTCTTCTCGCATCCATGGAATTATAACTGTAGGTGGCATCGTTCGAAGAAAGCTGGGGGAGCAGTCCGGCCTGTAGGTCATCTGCTGTTGTCATCCGAGGCTTGGTTTGTGTGAGTAGGGCTAGAAACGAGTCGACCGAAGGGGTTGGCCGCCCCTGAGGCCGGTATCACCGAGATCTCATCTCGTGCCTTAGTACGGAGAAGCGTCTCCTAAGAGGAGGGGTTACGGTTGGCCCTGAGTAAGAGCATCCTAGGGATTACTTGCTTTTTCCTCATTTTTTCCAATGTTGGAGTCCCTGTAAAACCGAATCTTCACCGGAAAAATCTGGAATTTACAAATTCTTATTCATAGACAAATCGAGAGTCCTGCACTTTACAACTGAGCCAAAGAAGCTCTTTAGAGATTGGTATCCCACATCCCCTTAAAATAACTTAATTGTACCTACAATTAGTAATAAGTAGTTAATAATCCCCCTCTCTTACTTAAAAATAACTTATGCTTGGTTCAGGGGTATCATGCTGCGGAGCGAGGATAGATCGGTCCCCTCTCTCTCTGCGGCAATCTACCAACTTGGCGTTTGGTTTACATTTTCACTTACTTCTTATACAAATGCCTGATAAGCGAGCAGCATTCCTCTTGGTTTTTATCCTTTATTTATTTTTCTATTAAAATGAAGGTTTAATAACTTTATTTCTGCTTACTTTTATAATGGATATTGATGTTCAAAAACCACATAACCTCACTCTTCTGTAAGAGCCCATGTTAAAAACTTGTTTCTCCAGAATTATTTTCTCGAAAAAATTCTAAATTTTTGGCTGAATTTTCATGTAACCCTTGAAACTCCTTAAGGTAGTTCATGTGCCAAAATTAAAATTAAATTTTATAAAAATTCTACACAAATTTTGTTCAAATACTTTTACGCATATTATTATGAGTGATTATTCTGTAATTGGAAAGAAGGGTACTTCAAGTAAAAAAAAAACATTTTTTAAAATAAAATTTAATTATTGTTAAATAAGATACCACCAGTGAAACGGAAAATTTAATAAGCTCATTTTGTTCCATTTGCAATTTCAGAAGGAGTTAATGATGTGAATATTGAGAAATGATGAATACCAGCAAAGTTAAATCTAATTGATTATCAAAAACTTATAAATTTTCATAAATAATTGAATGAAGCTTTGCAGGTATTCAAACATTTAAAAATTTCATGTCGGTACCGTCCCGTGAAATTGAAAATAGAACAAAATGAGCCCTTGACAATTGAAATAGGATTACAAATAAAAAAATTGCATTTGTTAAATTTGTTTCGACACTCCGTGCGGGAAGTTCGATTTCCCGCACGCGGGGGGGGGGGGGTCCAGAGTTTCGACGATTCACTATAAAATTGAAGTCAACTATAGACGCTTTTCAGTTCGATATATGGTAATGTAGATCGTTCTTAATTTCGAAATTCTAAATTATGAATATCATATTTTCGAATGTATCTGTTCACCTACTGTTCAAAACATCGAATTTCATCAATACGATCTCAAAGCAAATATAACCTGTTTCTAATGATTTTGCTTCCTCCTAGGGGAAGCTTTGTGATAGTAAATTTTTGAGTTGTTGTAAAAACATGTTATAATTGTGTTCCGAGGTGTTAGGAATCAAAATACATGGTTTTTGAAAAATGTCTGTATGGATGTATGTGTGTGTGTGTGTGTGTGTGTGTGTGTGTGTGTGTGTGTGTGTGTGTGTGTGTATACGCCTGGATCTCAGCTTCTACTTGGTCGATTTTAACCGGACAGGTCTCATTTTTTTTGTTTTTTTTGCGTGATGGCTGGTCAAAAATCCGTTTTTTGATTGGAGCTATGCGTTTTTGTTTTTTTTCAAATTTTCGATTTTCTCAAAACTGTTTTTTGATTTTTTTTAATGATAGGATCGAGTTATTTGAATCTGATGGGTAGCGTTCGAAAGAGAATTATAATACCTATATTTTCTAAAAAAAAAAAGAAGTTTCTAGCTATCACGGTTCTTTTGTTATTAACAAAAACGTGTTTTTTTTTTAAAAGCTTATAACTCCTAAACTTAACGGTCAATTTTTTTGAGAAAAATCATGATAATACAGAATATAAATAGCTATAATCTGTTAAAATTTGAATACATTCTGTAGGCCAGATTTTGAGTAAAAAATTGAAAAATGAAAAAAATCAGTTTTGTATGTCCATCGATTACAAGAATGAAATTGACTTAATGGCTTCAAAATTCCTTTTAGAGATAGATTTTTTATAGTTCTCGGTCGAGTCCTTTGGGCAAAATGATTGGTCCATAAATTTCAGAGATATTTGAGATTAAAAATTTTTTGACATTTTTTAAAAATCGTAATTTCTCGAGAACGGCTTTATGTATCTGAATGGGGTGGGTGGCATTCGAAAGAGAATTAAAATACCTATATTTTCTAAGAAAAATTAATTTTCTATCTATCACGGTTCTTTAGTTATCATCAAAAACAAACACGTGTTTTTTTTTTAAAACTCATAACTCCAATGATGTGTAACAAAATGAATTAAAATGTTTAAAAATTATATCTATTATAATCTATTATAATTATGAATTATACATTATGAATGCATTATATTCTGCATTATTATAATTTATTTTTGAGTTATGAACTTTTTAAAAAAAACACGTTTTTGTTAATAACAAAACAACCGTGATAGCTATTTGTTTTATTATAAAATATAGATATTTTACTTCTATTTCAAATGATAACTTTATTTATTAGGTCAAAATTTATATAAATTTAATATAAATAAATAATAAATAAATAAATAAATTTTAAAATTAACCATTTTTAATATTCATAAATGAATTTAATTATATTTTATATAGGCTTTGACTTTTCGTAAATACCTGAAAAAATTCTTATGAATTTTAGAAATAAAAAGAAGGCATTATAGTTATATAATTAAAATAATTTTCGCCCACACGGGCGTAAAGTACGTAGGTACTATAAAGTTTTGTAGGAGTGTGTGAGCTATTGGGCCTCTTGGGGGTTAAGTAGTACTTCATGGCCGCTGGCTGAATAATTTTGAAGTTACAACGTGGGCGTAAAATGTAATTTTACATGCGAGGTACGAAAAGTTCTTATGGCCGGTAGTTGACTACAATTAATTGATTTCAGTACTTTCTTGTGTTTAATTTATTTAATTTAATTTAATTTGTATAGAAGAATGAAGAAATTTGAATACATTTCTGAGAACATTATAGTCATACAGTTTTTCGGAGAATGGTTTGCATTACTTTACTATCGATAATTGATTTCACAACTTTCGTTTGTTTGATTTGCAGTGAACAATTTGAATGTACTTACATATAATCTCTTGAGCATACATTGACTCAAAGAAGTAAAAGACTTTTTTACTAGTATTTATTTGACTTCTTTTAAAAAATCATAAATATTATTTTATAGATTATACAGAAAAAACTTCTATACTTGCCTTATTTTATACTTTCGTAGAAAGTTTTATTAACAATATTGTTATGTGTTCGTCTACCATCATCGAACATAAGAACAAAAGCGTTGCCAAGCGACTAGTTTGTTGTTTTCGATTCGAGTTAATTAGTTGATTCGAGGCGTTGTTGTTGATAACATGTTTTATTGTGTTCGTCTACCATTATCGAACATAACAACAAAAGCGTTGCCAAGCGACTAGTTTGTTGTTTTCGATTCGAGTTAGTTAGTTGATTCGAGGCGTTGTTGTTGATAACATGTTTTATTGTGTGTGTTTATGATCTTAAATAAAGTTATATGTTATTTTTTTGTAATTATGGTTATTATTAATTATTGTATGTGTGTGTGTGAATGTAACATTTTGGGGGTTCGTCCGAAATTTTGAAGACGAAATGGGCGGATTTGAAAAATCAGCAAAAAAAAAAAAACGACGCATACACCGCTGTGTGTACCCTTCCGATCGAAGACCAGAGCACGGGCTGCTGCCGAAGTTTCTGCTGCCGAAACTGCTGCGGCTAATACTACCGACACCGATTGATGGCATGCACTTGGCGGCTGGTGGCGCACGCTTGGGGACTCATACACGTATGATAACCGATGACTCATCGACGCTGACATCTCACCGACGGTCGGTGTACTCCAGCCTACTCTTCTTCATGAAACGCTCTTGGAGCTTTAAAATTAAACCAGATGAGTGCAACCCTACATTCTAATACACAAACAACACCAACAACCTCCGTAGTCTACACGAGTAACAAGAACACACAACGTATTAGGTTAGATGATAATTCATTTGGAAATACGAGATCACTTGTTGAAAATTCGGTAACACCAATCGATTTAAGGTTAGTTTATAACGTAAAATCTGATATTTATGATAACCAACTGATAGTACGTCGCCTTTGTCTGAGTATTTAAATCAGTTCAATTTAATTGCAATTGTGTACACGGATATATGCTTTCTCTTTAAGTTCACACCGATCAGGGTCGTAACTTTGACTCTAAACTAGTTAAAAAATTGTCCAACCTGCTAGGAATTCGAAAAACTAGGGCCACACCATTACACATATAACCGAATGATCAGGTAGAAAGACAATAAGACGATACTCGAATACTTATCTAAATATATATCAGATAACCAAGAAGATTGGGATCGTTTGATTTCCCTGTGTATTTTTAGTTTACAGATCATCAGTACACTCAACAATTGAGACCACTCCAGCGGAGATGTACACCGGGACTGATTTGAGACTTCCTCTGGATTTTATTCGAGGATATCCTCCCGAAGGAGAAGAATATTCAAATTATGGAAGCTACGTTCGGAAACTGTCTGTTAAGAAGATCAATGATGTCGTTTTCTGCATCCAGAAGACACCAAAACACAAAAAGAAGATCATTCATTTTGATCAATGACGACTTACCACGATAGGTAATTTTTTCTGCTCTGCTCACGGTTATTTTGAGCCGTGGTTTTTCCCGTGAGACACAGGGCAACTGTCAGAGCAGGGACAGAGATGAGGTACCACGGCATGCCAACTCCCCACTTGTGTCCAAGAATTACCAACAAGACTCTACCCACCGATAATGACATGAAGATACCCGGATGAGTCAAGGATCAACCCGCTTAAAAGTAGACAATTTCAAAAAGATTTCAAGATGATTTCAAGATGATTTCAAGATGTTTTCAAGAATTCAAGATGGACCAATTCAAGAGACGGGCCCTTTGGCCGTGTGCGAAGGATCAGCCCGCTTGAAGAAGACGTCTTCTCTTTCGTTTTATCTTAAGATTGTCGGGACGACAATCTAAAAGGATGGAGAATAATGACACGATGATACCCAAAAATGACGATTCTATTTTTTAAGAGACGGGTCCTCTGACCAGATAAGTCAAGGATCAACCCGCTTAAAAATAGATGATTTCAAGATGATTTCAAGATGATTTCAAAATGATTTAAAGAATTCAAGATGGACCAATTCTGATTGTCGGAACGACAATCTGAAAGAAGGGGGAATAATGTTATGTGTTCGTCTACCATCATCGAACACAAGAACAAAAGCGTTGCCAAGCGACTAGTTTGTTGTTCTCGATTCGAGTTAGTTAATTGATTCGAGACGTTGTTGTTGATAACATGTTTTATTGTGTGTGTTTATGATCTTAAATAAAGTTATATGTTTTTCTTTTGTAACTATGGTTATTATTAATTATTGTATGTGTGTGTGAATGTAACAATATTATTATTTGTACAGTCATGAAAAAAATTATTACCATTTGTAGAGAGTGCTTATTGAATAGGTGAGATTAGAATAAATAAAAGGACTATAGACAAATTGTGTTGTTAGAATATATTTAAAAAATTAGTTTTTTAAAGAACGTGTTGATTGTTTTGAAAAAATATTTAAGCTCTCATTAAAGTTTTTGGTACAGAGGGACAGAGAGGGGGAAGAAAGAGAGGATGGGAGAGTTTAGCAAATAATGTTTGTTAAGTATACCAAATACAAGACAAAAAATGCATAATTATTTGAAAATATTTATTGTATTATATATTTGTTGTATATAACATAATAAACAAATTTATTATGTTAATATAATTAACGGAATAATTTATTATATGTTTTTCATAATATAATTACATTCTATCATCAAAAATACACGAAAATGTTGATTAAACTGGAAATAGAATGAAATGTTTTGGCCAACTTTCTTGCGAAACAGACCACTGTGCGGCGCTGTCCTCTATACTGCTCTCCCACTTTTCATTCGTTTAACCTCTTCATGGCATTCTTGGTGAAACATCGAGTATTTCTCTCGGGATTGTGCCATTTTTATGTATCCCTCACAGAAGGATTCGCCCAATGCCTCACGTTTAACGGCTTCCCGGATGATGACTCTAGCGGTAGCTTCGCTGGATGGGCGGTTTGGGAGCAGTTCGAATGGCATTTTGCCCTGTCGGTTGCATGCCTTCAAATCGGCTCCAAATTTAAGCAATAAATCCACCGCTTCAGCGATCTCAAACTCGCAGGCCACATGCAGTGCGGTCTTACCCCCTTTTGTTCTTTCGTTGATGCGGGCACCACGCTTCAGCAGGAGATGGAGAGATGCCGGACACTTCAACGCGGCTAAGTGCAAGGGGAACAAGCCCTCTCGTGACTTTTTCTCCATGTCTGCACCGTTGTCAAGAAGAATCTTGGTCTGGAAAACAAAACGTTTGTTAATCTATAAGTTGAATTAAATCAAAATGCCGTTACCAATTCATTGGCACTCCACTTCTTCAATCTCAACTCGGTAATTCCTTATAATTTATTGTTTGTAAGTCTCATATAATTATGGGACTTGATATAATTAATACATTCTTGCACCCAAATTCGAGTATGAGGCGTTTCACGTCAGCTCTCCAGGCGCGGCGCGCGAGCGCGAAATCATGCTGTTTTCAGCTTGTGTTTGAAGGGCTAAGATGTATCTAAAAAAAATAATCCCCAAGTGATTTCGATGTATTTTTTCCTCAGCTTTCCGATGGTGCTATTAGTTTCTCAAAATTTTTCAATTCTAAGTATTTCTTGAATAATATCTCGAAAAAATAAAAAAACCCCTATGTAGAAAAAGGCTATATCCATGTAAAATTTCCTCCTCTTTCGATCTAGCAGGTCAAAAAAAATATTAAAAATATAGTTTTTGAGATATAACACGTTTTATGTTTTTTTGAGGTTAGAATTGAAAATTTTTGAGAAACTAATAGCACCATCGGAAAGCTGAGGAAAAAATACATCGAAATCACTTGGGGATTATTTTTTTTAGATACATCTTAGCCCTTCAAACACAAGCTGAAAACAGCATGATTTCGCGCTCGCGCGCCGCGCCTGGAGAGCTGACGTGAAACGCCTCGTATATTAATTTCTTTGATAAATTATTTGTGAAAGTACAAACAATAAAAAGTGTTCCCATGACACACACACACACACACACATACACACACACATACACACACACACATACACACGCATGCACACATACACACGCACGCACACACACACGCACGCACGAACGCACTCAATATGTCTAAAACACATTTCTAATATGTTTTTAAAAAAACTTAAAAATATAGTATTACGGTGGTTTTTCTAGAAGGAAGTGAAAATGATCGAAAACATTTGTATATATTATTGTATACTCACAATGTCCGTACACTTAATCGCATAGTGCAGCGGTGTATTCCCGAAAAGGTCCTCAGCATCTATATTTATTTTGTGGCTGATCAGCACCTTGACCATCGTCAAGTTCTTGGAGAGTAACGCCAAGTGAAGTGGATTCCGACCTATCGCCTCTACCGCCTCAATAGATGCTCCTCTGGCAATAAGCTTTAGTGCCAGCTCGTTGAAGCCATGCATCACTGCCAGATGTAGCGGCGTAAACTGATTCTCGTCCCGCGCATCCACGATGGCCCCTCCGTTGATGAGATCTTCGACGATTTTGGGATAGACCTTGGTCAATACCGCGAAGTGCAGTGGTGTTTGCTTCCGACTGTCACGCGCATTGCAATTTGCACCGTGTTTTATAAGCAGACGCACGAATTGGACATTACGAGACGACATTGCCAAGTGCAGCAGCGTCGTCATAGGGTCCAAATTAAGGAGCGCGGTAGCGCTCCGAAGGCAAGATTGTGCATTAAATGGCTTCTTCACGTCCGCCCCTCTATAGATAATACACTCCGCCAAGTCGTAGTCGCCCTCTAGCGTCGCTTTCCACAATTCCCTAGTCAAACTCTTCATATTTTTTCCTGTAATCGTGGAAGAGCAACTGTCGGCTAAAGCGTATGTCCTTTGACTGAGCTCATCTGGGCTCCTCCGGCCCTATATATAGGACGCCTCGATCTACGTGGGCCAAGAGAAAGGACAACCTTAGGTACGCAAGTAAGTATTAGTTGGCACCAACGCCTGGGTTTCCCTAATGAAGGAAAGTAGTCAAATTGCCCTTAGGTATGTCGATGTTACGAGCAGGTAAGTATTAGTTCGTGCCAACGCCTGCGTTTCCCTAATGAAGGAAAGTAGACAAATTTCCCTTAGATATGTCGATGTTACGGGATTTCTATAAGTATTTCGGTTTTAGTCGTATATTACGTTCATCTGGGAAAAACTCTTAAGATTTATGACTTTCTGAGTGACAGTGCGAACGCATTAGTCGGTATTTGAGATGTGTTAAATGACGTAAAACAATTTTTATGCAAATTGTAGTCTTGTACTTAATTGTTGAGTAGTAGTAACGTAATCTGACAAAAACAAAATAATTACTGTTAATTTCCCATAATATTAGCATTACAATTTTTGCCGCCTCCTAGAGGAAGCTTTGTAATAGTAAAATTTTAAGTTTCGTTAAATCGCTCTAGAAACACGAATAGAGGTGATAAAATATCGAATCACATGATTTTAGAAAATTTCTGTATGTGTGTGTGCGTGCGTGCGTGCGTGTGTGTGTGTGTGTGTGTGTGTGTGTGTCTGTGTGTGTGTGTGTGTGTGCGTCTACCGTTTTATCTCAGGATCTATTCGATCGATTTAAACCGGACAGGTCACATTTTTCTTTGTGTCAATGGGAGAAGGAAATCCTCTTTTTGATTTGCCGATGCGTTTTTTTGTTTTATTTCGAATTTTCGATTTTCGCAAAATTTATTTTTGCGTTTTTTTTAATGATAACATTGAGATATTTGAATCGGACAGATAGCATTCGAAAGAGCATAAAAAACCTACATTTAATAAAAAATAATTACATTAGCTATTGCGGTTCTTTCGTTATTAACAAAAACGTGTTTTTTTTTTTTTTTAAAGCTTATAACTCCAAAAATAACGGTAAATTTTTTTGAAAAACATCATGATAATGCAGAATATAAATAGCTATAATCTGTAAAAATTTGAATCCATTCTGTCGACTAGTTTTTGAGAAAAAAATTGAAAAATGAAAAAATGCGTTGTGTATGAAGCACGATTACGGGAGTAAAATTGACTTAATCGCTTTGAAATTCCTTGTAGAGGTAGATTTTTGATAGCTCTCGGCTAATTCCATTGGTCAATAAATTTCAAAGATATTTGAGGTCAAAATTTTTTTTAACCATTTTTCAAATCGTAATTTCTCGAAAACGGCTCGACGTATCAGCTTCAAATTTATAGACAATTTTGTGTGTGATATATATAATATATGTGCAAATTTTCATCAAGATCGTTCGATTACCTTTTGAGATATTTGATATTTAAAATTTTCGTATTTTACAAAGCCATTTTCTTTGTCGCATGATAACTAGAGAAGAAAAAATAGGTTTAATCATGTTGAAATTTTGTGGAGATGTAGAATTTATATATTAATTGTATAAGTCCTTTAGGTAAAAGAATTGTCTTATAATTTTTAGAGATATTTAAGGTGAAAATTTTTTTAAGTTTTTTTCAAAATCGTAATTTCTCAATGACGACTTCATGTATCAGTTTGAAATTTATAGACTATTTTGTATGTGATGTAGGCAATACGTATTTAAAATATCATCCAGATTATATGGTTAGTTTTTGAGATATTTGATATTTAAAAGTTTGGTATTTCTGGAAATGACTTTCTATGTCGCACAATAACTAGAGTAAAATTTAATTACTTTGAAAGTTGATGGAGATTATATTTGATGGAGATGGTGAGTTTATATATTATTTATTAGAAAAGTTCTTAGGGTAAAAGAATTCGTTTATGAATTTCAGAGATATTTGAGGTTAAAACTATTTTAGCCCTCTTTTAAAATCGTAATTATTCGGGAATGCATTTATGTATACTAGAAAATGGAAATGATATGCGCTATGCACTATGCGCGAGTGTTGTGTGCCTGCTTTTATTTTGTAATAGCCATTTATTATTTTTAAGCTTAGAACCCTTTTCTTACATCGGAAATTCCAGAAAGAGCACCCAAATACGGACAGACATACTACTAGGTAGAGACAAGTACCCTATGTGTGAAATTTCACAAAGAAAATATAATTTGAAGTAAAGGTTATTTATAAATTTTAAAAGGTTTTGACGATAATATTACAATCAATTATTTTATTTATTTTTCACACATAATTTAAAAAAAAAATCATACCTATTATTTTATTCATATTTTATACATAATTTTAAAATTAATACTTTTTTATCTTCATAAATGAATTTAATTATAATTATGTCATAAATTGTTGCAAAAATTATAAATTTTGTTATTAAAAATTAATTAAAGGAATAAGCAAATTAAGTTTGAGGAAGCCACGGGCCAATGAATTGGCAGCGGTTTTTTTTTCTATCGATCTTTTAGACAGTAGGTGAAGTGTTAGATTCGTAAATATGATTTTCGTAATTTAGGATTTCGAAATTAAGAACAATCTGCATTATCATATGTCGAACTGAAAAACGTCTATAGTTGACTTCAATTTTATAGTGAATCGTCGAAACTCTGGACCCCTCCCCCTCGGCAAAAAGTGTGTTCTCGAAATCGAACTTTCCACACGTCGTATCAAAAAGTTCTGTACAATACATGTGCGAAAAAGAGATTCTCGTCTCGTGTGCCTTTCCACCATCGTTTCGCTCGGGTGTAAACGTCACAGGAGACGAAAATCTGCTTTCCCTCACTAGTATCGTAATGTATTATTTTTTAGATGGCGGTATCTTGTTTAGCAATAGTTGAATTTGGTCTAAAAAATGTTTTTCTTTACTTGAAATACTTCCATCATCACTCACAGTATAGTACGTGAAAAAACGAAGAATTTAACCAATATTTTAATTTTGAACAAAATGGCGGATGTTTGAAAAAAAAAAATTGTTGGGCGAAAAAAAAAAATTTTATTTCAAACATCAGCAATTTGGTTGAAAATTAAAATATTGGTTAAATTTTTCGTTCAAGTATAAGCGAAACTAGTTTTCTAACTACCCGCGTAAAAAATTTACATTTGGCCCAAGTTTGGGCAAAGTTCATGTTTGGCAGTGCTTCTCTCAAACTTGGCCAATGAGACTCTGCCAAACTTTGGATTTTTATGATTATTATTTAGCAGAACTTTTGCAGAACTTTTGCAGAAGTTTGCCTAAAGTATTGTATTTTTTAATTTTTCCGCTTATTGTTTAGGTAAAGTCACGCGAAAGTTTCGCTGAAGTTTGTCTAAAGTATTGCTCAACGAGAAATAAAAATTGAGATTATCTGCCAGTACTTGGCGAAAGTTTGTCAAAAGTTTTGCAAAACTTTGGGAAATTTATACAATTTTTATCGGCAGTTTGAGCTAAACTTCATCAAAACTTCTGCAAAACCTCTGCGAAACTTCTGCAAAATGTCTGCTAAATTTCTTCAAAACTTCTGCGTAGCTACTACTATCGACTACTATTGATCATGTAAAGGAGATACGGCTCCGCACAAGGGCAGGAACCGCGCGCGAGTGACACGCGACGAACAGGGGAGAGAGAGAGAGAGAGAGAGAGAGAGAGAGAGAGAGAGAGAGAGTAGGCTGAGCGCGCAATTTGGAGGACGAAAACGCGCGTCGAGAATCGAGCCGGCGTTTGCTGCAGGGCTTGGAAAGCTGCATAGCTACGTCGGTTCCTCGGCGCCGTAGATCTTGGAGCGGCTCAGAAGTGAGCAGGCTCGTTCGCTCTACAAGGCCTTCTCTCGAAACAGGAGCAACATAAGTAATAACGCAGACAAAGTTAAAACCCTCAAGGCGATTATGGTGGCTGCCGGCCAGTCAGATTCGTCCAGGGGAAGACTTTAAATTGGCGACACCGATGACTACGAGGGTAGCAATAGGAGACAGCCACACAATTTCATGAGCCCTGCGCTGGATGCACTAATCACCTTTTTCGCTCTCTCTTTCTCTCAATAGATACAGCAAAACATTGAGTTTCTATTTGAACTCAGTGAATCCAACGCCGCAATATATCTAAAACAGAAAAAGAAAATTTCACAAAGTTTTTTGTTTATGCATTTGAATAAAAGGGACAAGGTTTATAATACGTTATTTGAGGTTACCAAAATTGTGAATATTCAACTACAATACGTGAGAGTCAAAATAAAAACTTATCTGATACGTGGACCGCTCGAAAAGACATCGACAAATTTACCAGGTGGTAATCTCTGCATACTAGGAAAAATTTCATCGGAGCTTTTATTTCAGATGATTCAGTCATGAGTAGCTTTAGTCACCGCAACACTATTTTTTTTAGACCTCTGACGGATGGGCTGTAGTAAATCGACTGTTTATCGCTATTTTTCCTTATAAAAATTAATTTAACATCGTCAAATATGTATTTATTGAATGTTGAAACATTGGGAACAAAATATATAAACCTGTCTTTAAAAAATAATCGCAAAAAAGCCTTTTTTTTGCCTCACAAGCGTACATCTAAGCCCTTAATGATAAGAATTTCAATTATTATGTTGTTTTAACGTCGCTGTATTTATGCGCCCACGTCGCTTGCACGCCGGACTTAAATCGCTTCATGAATCTATTGAGTATCGGTATACTTATTTCGTTTGGGTAATTATTCTAGTTATATCGTTGGCATTATAATAATATACCACGGGAGTGTTTGGGCCAGCGCCACCTAGCGGTGAATTGCGTGTTCTCATTGATTGTCTTCCTTCCTACTTCTGTTGACATCCCATACGACTTCGCAGATGCAATATTTATTAATGATTCACTAGCGGACAAAGAACACCGAGTGACACGATCTGTCAAAATAGTTGCTGGGGGCTGTAATGCACGGATGCTTTTCATAGAGAAGTTATCGCTCTGTCACGCATAGCTTGCCAGTCCATCTGTTAAAGGTATGCTGAATGTTCTGCACCGAAAATATATGTGTACCTGCGCGTAGTTTCTCTCACTCTCTCTCACTTTAACAGTCCGCATATGAGCACGCGAGAGTTTTATCCGCAATAGCAATCTCCGCCGAGAGGAATCGCCGCGAGCGGAGCTTTGACCAACGTGTGCGCGTGCCTCTCTCGCTGCGATAAACCTCGCGCTCGCAGGCGCTCAAGTAGTAAAAGAGGCTCGGCGGGCCTCGCGTGTGCACAAGTATACTTTGTATATGCGCGCGGCCGCGACGAGTAAATTGGCGTACATTTGATAGCGCGCGGCCGCGCCACGTCGCCGTGGGAGTTGGGCCTTTACTCTGACTATATACATCCGCGCATATATAAAATCTAAAGTGTACGGTATGGAGCTGGCCGCGCGGCGATAGAGTGGCGGCTTTCGGAAGGAGGAATAAAAAGGTACAAGAATAGGCGGGCCAGAGAGGTCGCGAGCGAGGTCAGTAGTACGGAGCCGGCCGTAATTTAAGCAGTCGTTAACGCTGATCGTAAAGAGCGGAGGCGCCCCGGAATATCTGTCGCGAGGGGCCAGCCTCTCGCGCTCTTCCTCGCTCCCTTTGTTCCCGGCCTCCGCCTCGCGATACCGAGCTTTACGAGATAAGTGAAAAATGATCGTATCACTTACTTAATTGAGAGAAGCCCGAGCGCGCGACTTACATACTCCGCGGAGTTGTAATTTGCGCCCGAGTGACGCACGCCGGCTGCAAGCTGCGACTCACGGCTTTTATCACCGAACTAAATCTACTTGATTACAATCCTGCTGGAATTTTTGCTCGTGGGGAGGAGGTTCCGCATGATGTATGCACTATGTACGTATAATACTTCTTAAATTTCTTTGAGAAAACTTTATTTATCGGGCTTCGTTTGCTGTGCCCGAAACAATGCTATGCGTTATGCACATACTACGTGTTTGGTTTCAGAATTGTAAATTTCTTTCATTTCTGTTGAAATGCATAATTTAATGGCATGAAATTGAAAAGTGAAAGTCCTGCCAATTTATTATCTCGGATAGCTTCAACAAACTTTATTTAATATTTTATCATATAAAAATGATTGGTTTCGTATTACAAATAATTATTTTTTCAGAATCAAATGCAGGCAACTAAACTATTATTCTTTTTATAAGTTGTCTAAACGTTACATAAATTACATAAGTTTCTGATTCGGCTCTAATAATCGAATACTCTATGTATTATAACGGGATGCTAGGATTTCGGGCCAGTCGGCGAGTGTAATTTTCAGACTTGGATTACGGAAATTACTATCGTATGAAGCATTGTAATGCGAATCCGGGGGCATGAGCATTCACTTCTCACCCGGGAAGATCGAATTCGATTTCCGATGCATTGTAAAAAATTATAAAAATGAATTAATTGGAGATGATGTGCATCTTGTAGTCGCTGGGGGTAATTAAAAATTGTAATTTTAAATGAAGAGCTCGGATTAATGGGCTCGAGTGGCGGATATAAGAACGAAGGGCGAAAGGGCTCGGGGAGAGATCGAGCGATGCAGCGCAACAGCGGTGGCGAGAGAAAAATACCGATGACTCTGGTGAAGAAGAGAGGAGCAAGAAGGGAGAGAGAGAGAAACCGAGCGAGACTCGCGCGCGGACGCGGGGGAAGGGTGCGGGTCGCCATTAAGCGGACCCCCTGCCGCGTGGCCCGCGGCAACCCTTCACAAAAAACTGTAATTGGAAATACTTTTCCTCCTTTTTTCCTAAAATAATTTATGAATCCGCGCGCGCGCACAATATCCGCGCCCGCGCGTCAAGCAGCCCCGAGCATCCAACCCGGTGCGTATAAGTATGTGAGTACGCGCACGTGTATCGGAGTAGGACCTGGCGAGAAATCGAGCTGAGAAGTGCCGCGTGCACCAGCTCCCGCCGTAGAATAAACCGAATCGACTCCCTCCCTCCCTGCCGAATCCTCACTCGTATACATGTGTTCGGAGTCCTGCTGCAGCTCTCCTCTTCATAATTTTGCCCTCGCCCTTTGTTGGCTTCGCTACAAGGTGTTTTAGTGTTGGTGCACTTTGAAAGTTTAGAATTTCTCGATCTCACCAACGTCGTCTCTTCGTCTAATTGTTGCATAATAATTTCATCCTAATTTTGCGAACAAAATATTTGTAATGTTCGCGTAAGTATACCAAATCTTTTCAATCTCTAAATTAGAATTATACTCAGACGGTACTAGAGACAAATCACAGGGATAATAATAATGTGCTAATTTCGCAGCTTGCACTTTCGATCAGGCAACGCGAGACGTATCAAGGATAAGGAGCCGATTGATTAATTAATCATATCGGAGATCGCGCGCGGACCTGCGTCAGCGCGATCGAGCCGTGCGCGTGGAATAAAGAAGCCGGTTAATCGATGACCGTGAAAGAGTCAAAGCAGAACGGTCCGAGGCAATTACGCGATGATTAAAGGAGCAGCGAGTGCTTGTGTGTTGCGGCAGCTCGCGAGAGGCGCGCTCGTCGATTAATTTTTTGTTGCGCTGCTTCTCTCTCGCGCGCGTTTCACGGCCCGCGCTCACGCTGCGCACGGACAAAGTAAGAGCTCGGCTTCCTGGTGCCGTGCGGCAGCTGCCAATCGCTCGGCAGCCCCCGCGGACGCCCTTATCAATTTGCGTGATTCTTCGGATTTCGGGCTTATAATGAAGATGCAATGAGTGGCGCGCGAACGATGCCAGCTGCAGCCGTCAGCGCTTTCGGGCCCTCGGCTGTAACGGGTAGGTAGCCGCTGCAGATGGTTACTCAGCCAATCGCTAGCCTTGTAATAATTAGATAAGAGACTGACAGCAGTCTTGGCTTTTTTGGGTTATTGGTAAGGACTGCGTGGTGCGATCAGAAATATGATTGGGTGATTAAAGACGCGTGTAATATCCTATTTTAAGACAATGTTCAGGTGTTCATGACCATATAATTTGTACGTAATAAATATGTATTGTATACGTAACATACTTCCACACTGAGTGGGGAAAGCATTTGTTTTGTGCACTGCTCCTTGCGAAATGTCCTTTCAAAACGGAGAAACTCCTTTTCAGAAAAAGTAGGAACTAGATTTTTTCAAAGCTGTCTCAATGCATTAGAATATAATACCAATTAACAAAAAGAAGATTCTAATTTCCTTTAAGGGGATGTGAGTACCGACGTTATTTTTCAAACGAGCATAACTCACGCAAATATCAATAGAATTATCCAGAAAAAAATCTGCATATAGTGTTTGCGTGTACGGAACGCTTGACAGACGTCTTTTTCCAAAAAAATGATGAGAATTTATTTAATTAAATAAAAACCGTACTGTCGGTAAGTAGGAATCTACAATTGACCTACTTTTCAAACGAGCATAACTCACGCAAATATCAATAGAATTATCCAGAAAAAAATCTGCATATAGTGTTTGCGTGTACGGAGCGCTTGACAGCCGTCTTTTTCCAAATAAATGTTTGAATGTTGATTTTAAAAAATATTGAAATTAGGGTTTCACATCCCCTTAATGCCGTTTTTACTAACATTGTTGTAAGTAAAATGAACATTGGATTCTAATTTTTCACCAACTGTATGCTCATTAGAATTAGTTTTTTATTTTTTCTGTGTAATTACTTTTGATCGGGGATCGATTGCGTGTAGAATTTTATAGTTCTATTCTGCATTTTTCGTTTTCTCATTCATCTTCACTGAAGCAAATTTCCTCGTGTTATAGCCGCATCGTACTTTCAGAGCTCCAGTGTAATTTGCATCTTTGTCTAAATGTGACCGAACTTTTCTATGGAAAATCTCCACATGTAATACTATCTTTTTATAATTTTTGGCACTATACACCACTATCTATGTCCAATTCGTATATTCAAGCTTACTAAACTGGTTTTAATACAACAATAGTAAGAGGCCATTGTAATATGAAATTAAACCTCTGTTTTTATCAAAACTAGTGTCGACAGAAGCGTTGCGCGTTCTTCTTTTCTTTCATTTCTTTAAAAGAGAGAAAGAAGAACGTGTCTGCCATCTCTGATGTTTTTTGTTGCTATGATATAATGTACGAATTTATAACGTGTGATCGTAATTAGAGAATCAAATCGCTGGAAATAAGGTTTCACTCTTTTGCTCTTCATCTTCTTAAGAGAATTTATTTTTTTATATTACAAAGATTTTTCGTTTTTTTACTGCTGTCAACATATTAGCACTTAGGTTGCTCAGATTTATTGCTACTTTGTATTATTGACCTTTATATTAAAATTAACATTTCTATAGAAAAATCTTTTATAAATGGAGAATAGAGTTAAACATAAATCTTGTTATATATTTACAGTTTCTCTTGGATTTAGATGCCAAGACTCTTTCTGTTTTATTTAAAATTAAAAAAGTTATATGGGCTGGTAATAGGCAACTGTCCTTTAAATATTTGCCAAGGAAAATCAATAATTCGAGATATGCTGCAGTGCCAGGCAATTTCAAGCTTAGCGTCGTGAATCGCGTGCCGAAATTTACGGTCTCAAAATACGACTGATGCAGACCAGAGGGAGTGCTTGCGAGGCACACAAGCAAAGATAAGCGCGGCAGAGAGGAAGAAAGGAGGCACAAAAAGGACACTCAAAGTCCAAAAAGGACAGGACTAACATCATACCCGCACGCGGTTCGTTGCACGGGACATGGCTACGATTGCGCGACAGTACGCGCACTGCGGTCTGGCCTCTGACCTGCGGCACGACAATGGGACCCCAGTCATACGATAATAATGATCAATTATCGATCTGTCATTCAAGCGATTCGCAAGCGAGGGACCAACGTCACGGAATGCAAGACAAATCGCAGCTCTTCTCTTTCCTTTCCTCTCTTTTGGTTCCCTCTCTCTCTCCTCCTTTCTCTCTCTCTCTCTCTCTCTCTCTCTCTTGTCGTTCTCTTCCTCCTTCGTCCGTTGCCGCTACGGCTCGTCTCACCATTCCTTTTACTTTTTTCGTTCGCACGTGCGCACACGCGCTCGTGCCCGAAGACCTGTTGGGGGAGTACGACGTGTTGTTACATGGAGTTGCGCCGAACTCTATGGGAATTTCCGATGTGGTAGACATCGATGAATGACGGTGCAGACAGAATAAGGATAACGGCCGAGCTTGTATGGCTGATCGTCTTTGGGGAAATCACAACTACTTTATTTGAATTTCAATTTACGTTGTAGAGCTGAATGTATAATTTAAGTAATAATCTTGAGAGTGATGATTTGCGAGCTTGTGCGTATAATGTTGCAACTAGCTGTTAATAATTTGACTCGCGTGGGAGTGAATATATTTACTTTACTTACAATAAAATTGTTTCAGTATTAGTGATAAATTTATATATACTTAGCTCATTAGTATAGAAAATACACAAAAATAAATAAACTTCCATTATACATTTTCGTTTTACTAATTCAATATTATAGAAATAATTACGCAGCCCCACAAAAAAAAGAAAAGGTTCTGTACTTTAGATGAGACTATCATATCTCGGTGTATTTTGGCCTCCTAAGTATGATTCCCAGGTCAGAATTCGTCCACTACGTCTGAATTTGGAGATACCATTAGGTGTAAGATTTTTGAGATATCTTAAAAAACAAAGTAAAAACAATTTTTTTGTTAATCTTTTCTACAAAACAACGTAGTATTGTTTGCGCTCTTTAAGACCAACTTTACACCATCCCTCTACAATTTTTTTTCTCGGAGATCTGAATATGTAAATTTCGAGAAATAAAGAATTTGATTTTAAGAGATATGTGAGAGTTTACAAAATTCAGGTATTTAGATCTCGGAGAAAAAAAATTGTAGAGGGATGATATAAAGTTGGTCTTGAAGGGCGTAAAAAATGCTCCATTATTTTGTAGAAAAGATTAACAAAAAAATTGTTTTTACTTTGTTTTGTAAGATATCTCAAAAATCTTATACCTAATAATATCTCCAAATTCAGACGTGGTGGACGAATGCTGACCTTGGAATCATACTTAGGGGGCCAAAATACACTGAGATATGATAGTCCGATCTAAAGTACAGAACCTTTTCTTTTTTTGTGGGGCTGTGTTATTAATCGCCATGTTTTAATCTACTATTACAATACTTCTTAGTATTTTTTCGTAATTGACGAGGTTAATTTTCCTCCAATAATTAATTGTATGAAATTCCGAGCTATGTCGTTTCGATTTTCTTTAACAGAAATTTATTTGGTCGACCATTAATAATAAGAAGATAAATGTATAATTACACAAAAGTCTTTATTTATAAATTTAAAATCGTATGTTGTCACAAGTTTTCTAGAAAGATTATTTTAATAATACCGTTATCGAAATAGAATCTAAACTTTTTAAAGGCTTTTTCAATATGTAATTTGTAGAATACATAATTGTTATGAAAATAAAAAATGGCTAACTTAGTTCTATGACGATTCCTTTTATGGATCAGCCAAAATCAACTTTAAAGGCTTAAAAGTCCTTAATATAAATTAAGCGATCAAGATTCGTTCGGTTTTCGAGTATTTTTGCGAAGTATCTCGAATTTTTGTGAGGTAATCTCGAAGCTCGAAAGAAAGCGAGAAAGAGCTGAACGACAATTAACGCTAGTTATGGTTAAAGACACTATCTACAAGTATATCAATCTTCTGCATGATAAAATTTAACAAAACATTTTTTAATACACATGTAATTTATATATTAATACGAGTTTCGGTAAGGAACTGTCACACTGCTATGAGAATAGTACATCACATTTTGTAGCATAACCACAACTCTTGATTTTAATGATTCTTACACTGGTCATGTGTTAGCCATGTATTAATTTTACTTTTTTTTAATATCATAGCTATAAAAAAATATTTTTAGAACTTTTGATATTTTTCTATAGTTTCAAATATATATATAGTAGGAGACTTGGTATTCCATTTGTAAACTAAAGAAAATTTATCTGTCGAGTAAAGTTTAAAATAAATTCATAGAATCATAAAGAGAGAAAACGTGTTTTGCTAATTGTAATTAAAACTGGAGTTTTTACCTTTTCAGAAGATTTCTTGAGAACTGGAAATTTCCTCGAAGCTAATAAAACTACAAACAACAATCTATCACAGCCATAATATCTATCAATTGCACTCGGCAACTAAAACGATCTCGGCGATTCTCCCAATTATAATGAAATTAGAAGAAAGATTCCGTCGTTTCCTTTCCCATACACGGAACCCTTAGCAGAGTCATAAAGCGCATCATAATCTTTTATTGTCCGCCGAAATGCAAGAAAGGCGACCGCCGTATAGAGCGCGAATCAAGCGATCCGCCTCCAAAAGCGAATGATATAAAGAAGTAGCCGAAAGCTACACTACTCCTCGGTTCCAGTTTTTTGCGCGAGTGCGCGAATTCACGGTATTGCCGCGACGATGGCACTCGTTTAGCGAAGAAAACGAGAGCAGAACGCTGTATTCAAGGCTACACGTGGTGGCGTTCGTTCGAGCAGCTTTCTCACAGCAGTAAACACGAAGTAACCACCGCGCGCGCAGGGCAAAAAGCCCGAAATTAATAATAATAACAAGGCAGCAAGCGCGCGGGCATTGCCGCGAGGGACCGACGAAATGCGCGCGACTGCTTCTGCAGTGGCCCGGGCAGGCCTCTGCGCTTGCTCCTCAACGTTCTGTGTCGTTTGGGAGAAAGGGGTGGATGTGCGCGCGCTCGCCCTCCGTAGCACCGCCTAATCATTCTTTAAACGCGAGTAAACAAGTCTGTTCTCGGATAAGAGAGATATTGTTCAAATTCATGAATGCTCTTTCATTCGGAAAAGCGAGCGCGAGCGCTCTACGTGATTAATGTCATTACCTCGATGAAAGCGTGGGTGCAGAATGTTTGTCTCCACAAACGAAAGTAAGAACTTTGTTCAGTAAAAATGTGTTGGGTAAAAGGATAAGTTGATAATCCAGTAAGATGTTGTATGTTTAAATATTGGTGTTCAGGTTTAACTTTACTATATTTATCAGACTAGATATCGTAATTTTTCATTTCAAGGTAGAAATTAACGTTGAATATTTTTGTAATAGTAAAGTAATCATACTATTGTGATATCTCCGCAGCGCTGTTACGCTCCTTGATATTTGCATGGTTGTAGCAACAACAAAAGAATATGTTGTAGTTCTTCCCGGTTTTGAAATACTTTTGACCAGCTGTGAAAAAATTCATTTTGAGGATAGGTTTAAGCCATGAATTCTTCTAATTTCGTATCTTGCATTATGATATCCTATGATATAAGAATTAAATAATGATAGATTCGAATATAAGACTACAAACAAGTATGATAGTGTACACTCGCGAAACTACGCATGGCCTGAATCAGTCATATGCTGCATACAATTTTAACGCACGAGGTCAATCCCCCAGGGACCAAGTCTTTGTTACAGATACTGTAAAAACGATCTATTACCATTGCATGTCACACCTTCACTATAGTCATTACCTCAAAGTAACGATTTAAAACTGTTTGTATGACTTACGTCGGAAATTAATACGTTTTTGAAAATAAAATTCAAACGAAACTAATAAAAGGTTTGAAAATATTTCGCAAGTCTAGTTTGTGTGAGGTTTTCAATGAATATAGAAGAGATCAAGGTGGCACGCACCGTAGCTTTATGGCTAGATATTAGCATTCAATGGTATATGTGCGTTGAACAGGTTACCAAGTGTGCAATCGATTATCTGTACCTACATTGTAATCAGGACCAATGTTTGATAAACAACGTATTCAATATGAATTTTTACATGGAATAAAAAATTATAAAGAGCGTTGTCAAGACTCAGTAATTAGCGACCTGGGATACAAGAACGAAGGATTCAATGTTTATATGTACGCAAAGATAAAAACTACGGTGTGCATATCTGGACTCTAATCGGTGCCCAAAATGCGCAAATAAGGTATTCTATGTGGATTTTAACATAGACCTAAAAAAACTATGGAGCATACAACCTATATGGATAATAAAATGCAGACCATCGAAAACTACGAAGCGCATTATGCAGATCGATAACTATCGATAACTCATATAATAGATAATATGAGGCGTTTCACGTCAACTGTCCCAGCGCGCGGCGCGCGAGCCCCAAAACCTGCTATTTCTAACTCATGTTTATGATACTAAAAAGTACTTAAAAAAATTGTTTGATATGCGTTTTCGACGTATTTTTTCCTCGGTAGTTTTTTCAAAATTTTCCATTTTCATCTTCAAAAACTCTTTTGCATTCTATTTCTCGCAAAAAACATCTCGGGCACTCTTTGGAAAATATCCTTTCCTACGTAAAAAATGCTCAGCTTTCGATCTAGAGGGTCAAAAAAAATATTAAAAATAGACTTTTTGAGATATAACATGTTTTGTACTTTTTGAAGGTGAAAATTGAAAATTTCGGAAAAACTGCTTACGCCATTGGCTGAGGAAAAAATACGTCGAAAACGCTTATCAAACAATTTTTTAAAGTATATTTTAGTATCATAAATGTGGAGCTCCAGCGGCGCGCGCTGGGACAGTTGACGTAAAACGCCTCATATATATAATTTTATTGTATTGCGAATAGTTTTCAATGAGACACGGAAAAATACTGACGACACTCATCATCACATTATCGTTGGTCACTTGAGATGATCAAACTGTTAAATATTTTTCATCATGCGATCTTAATTTTGTCATTATCATTGTAGTGGAATATAGGATAGGATTTACGTATAGACAGAATATCTCATATATCTCATAATTTAGACTAATTTTGGTTCACAGAGCTGACCAGATCATATGTTAATGTGCTCAAATCCTTGATCAGCTAAACTTGTTAATTTAAAAACTAGCATTATTTGAATAATGACACTCTGTAAATATAATATGAATTAATAATTATAAAATTTGTACTGTTTCAAGACTGATTGAAAAAGAATTTCTGTAGTTTCATTGAGAACAACAACGGTTGGAAACCAGTTTGAAATTAGGCAGACGTCACCGCGCAGCGTGTTCAAATCGTCGTAACGAGTGTGTAAAAGCCGTAAATCGACCGAGCAATTATACGTGACCGGCGCTCGGCCGAGCTGGCCATACAGCATTCGGGAGAATCCTATTTATGAGAAATCGCGGTAGTATTTTTTATAAACGCTCACGGAGAGGAAAGAGAGAGAGAGAGAGAGACAGAGAGAGATAGAGAGAGAGTGGGAAAGAGAGAGAGAGAGAAGAAAGAACTCGACTCCCTGCTGCTACCGCTCGTCGCTCGACGAGTCTTTTTTTCTTTCTTTCTCATATAATGCTCGCTAGCGCCGCGTCCTTGGCGTCGGCGGACTACCGTGCCAAAAAATATTTCAAAAGTAGCCGTGTCCTCTGCATCTTGCCCCCCCTCCCCCCCTTCGACGTTCACGGAAATTCCTCCCGCGCGCGCATCTTATTTATGGTACGGTTTCTTAACGATTTTCTCGATCCGCCTACATTTGATCCTTAATATAATAAGTCCCTTCATTTCTTCCCAGTCTTTCGACATATCTCTCTCTCTCTCTCTCTCTCTCTCTTCCTCGCTGGCTCCTCCTTTTCACTTCATTTTTTCTTTCCTTTACGCAATGCGCCCGGCGCCAATAATAAACGGTTCCCGCTTCTTAGAATAAACGATGCTACTTCATAATGCCTCCGTGTATATATATCGACGAAAATGAATTATACGATATGTTTTTTATGCCTCGAGTCTGTATAACTCGCTGGAAGGCTTTATACTCGCTACTGTGGGAACTTTTTGCCCACTTGTTCGCTTTCTGCGCCGCGAGTCAATGAAATGGGCAATCACATCTCGAGCGATAAAATCGCGCGTCGTTTGTATATATAAAAATCGCACGGGATTAGCCATATATAGCCGCGTCGAGCTGTTGTATACCGCGCGCCGAGAGAACTTTATTAAATCCTTTACGTTTTTATTGGACGGTCTCATAAATTGATTTTTTTTTATACCTCAACTTTTATAACTCAATGTCTTTTGAATTATTTTTCCTCTATTGAAATAAGGATGATGAACTTTTGGATAAAAACACGTGTTAGTATACTCCAAGATGACTATTTTCTAAATCTGTTCGTCAACCT
This sequence comes from Torymus aiolomorphi, assembly GCA_036365515.1. Taxonomy (NCBI): domain Eukaryota; kingdom Metazoa; phylum Arthropoda; class Insecta; order Hymenoptera; family Torymidae; genus Torymus; species Torymus aiolomorphi. The sequence continues at coordinate 38,489,009 of CM070876.1, read as the reverse complement.
CAAGTATATTCTTAATTATACAGTCGTTAAATGAGTTTAATAAATATTTACATCCTCGCCAGATGGATAATTATATTAATTTTGATATTACATGAATACAAAATAAAATGCAAGTCATCTGGCTATGGGCTCAATTTCGCCACGAGATCCGCGTAATTTACTTTCGCGCGTCTGCCGCAACCTGCGCCCGTGACGCAGGCATATTTCAAATTTGAACCGAGCCATCGATCAAGCCTAATGAAATAGATATTTTGACGTCTTCTTACGAAATCACGAGAATTATTCAAGTATGCGATCGCTAATATATTTCATCGCCGGCATTAGCTGACCGCGCGCTTATAAATCTGGCGCGGGCGCTGGGCCCAGCTCCTGACTAATGGAATCGCGCGGTCCGCCTCCCGGTGATACGTTTCGCGCGAGCGCGCATGAATCTCGCAAGGATCTCGGAGATCTTGGCCGCCGATGCGCACGCACGAATTTTTTTCGCTCGCTCGCGCGGAGTTATGCGTTATTTATGCACCGGACGCGCGAGACAAAGTTTATGCGCGCGACGGCGTCGGCGGCTGCGATGAAAGTCGCCCCGCGAGATAATAAAGCTCGCCGTGATGTCGCGATGCGTGGGTGGAGTAGTTCGGGTGCACCGTCGCGACTCCGCGCTCGTTTAATATTGGGGACCCAGGAGATTTGAGTTATAGGAGACTGGTTTTATATTCTCTGGAAAAGGGGCTTTTGCCTTGTTTACAAGAGACGGGGAGCGAGATAGTGTCATATACGATCCTTTTTGCTTCCTTTTTAACGTAGCGGCGTATAATGAATGCGTTCGTATCACGCATGTGTTGAGTTATCATTTCAAACAGAGGAAACCTTAAAAGATAACGCAATAAATAAAATATTTATTGGATTTCAAGGGAAATATCGTGAAGAATGTTATACCAACATGCTAAACCGTTTACAACCAATTTTCTTACATCATTGGTATACGTATTTTTATTACAGAGTCAATCAGTCAAATAAAAAAATTTGTCATAAACATTTTAATAAAATTTATAGACTTTCCTTAATTATTCTGATTAATTTTAATTTAATAGTTAAACTTATCAACTCATTATGCATTATTGGTTTTTATAGGTAAATAATCCTGTTTTGTCGATCATGCTGCAATGCACATATTAATTAATTTATTTATTTAGAGAATTAAGTGGTGCTGAAGCTCTTGATACAAAGGATGTATGAAACAAAATCAGTAGCTAGAGGTAACATCGCTTGCATGTAAATAAATGGAGAGCAGACTTGAATGGAAACCAGGATGAATATTGGCGGTTAACCTGTTCACTTTCAAATACAAATCAATAAATTTTTTTTACAAATCTGTGTTAAGACATATCCTATAACGATTTTCGTTAAAATGCAAAATTCCTATACTTATAACGATATCAATCACCGTGATATTAGTAAATACTAAACAGGCACGTTGAAGCAAAGTCAAGCGTGAAACGTAAATCAGACGGGAATGTACATACTTAAGATAATCCGTTAATCTTAATTTATCCGCGGCTAAACGAAAGCTTGTATGCTTTAAGCGTCGCTTTCACACATCCTCTCCCCATCATCGTGGGCACCCGGAGAGAACCCGACGGTTTCCTTCGCCCCTCACCTCGCGACTTATCGCAAAAAACTGCGAGCGAGAGAAAATCCGCGCGATCGAATTATCCCGGACGGCGCGCGGATTGTTTAGCGTAATTGGACGAATCAATCTGCCTTGAGCTCGCCAAGGGGTCTTCTCTCGCTCGCGCCTCCTCTCGACCTCGCGGCCGCCTGTTTACGAGCGCGAGCCCAAAAGGATGTATAAGCAGGGAGAGCAGCTACCCCCCGCGAAACGTCGAGGTGCTTGGTAGCGATCTAATTATCGGCGCGGCGGGATGTCCGAGGCGGCGGTTGTTACGGCCGGCGAAAATCGAGGGCAGCGCAAGCGACGACCACCCCGCGATATTTCACGCCGCGAGCCCTGCATGCACGCGCGCACCTCGACGATTCTGAGATCGCTGATCGATGTCTCTCTTCTTCTTGTATCCTCCAGCCGTTCTTCTCCTCGTTATTTCGACCGTTTCGTGTTTTTCGACCGTTTCGTCTGGTTTATTTGTTTTGACGTCTGCTTCGGTGATTGACCAATAGAAGCGCTTAAATTTTATTCTGTATGTAATTATATATTTCAAAAGAATACATTCCTCAGGTGCATCGTAGTATTAATAGCGAACTGGAGCATGATATTCATCTTGGAGTATATTATAATATGTAATGAGATTTCAATTCTGACATATTAATATAGTGTCGAATATAACCAATAATTACTTTGTTTTAAAATACGAACGAAATATGTTTTTTCACTGCTTGAATTATTAAAGTATCATACTCAAATAATAAATGGATAATATATTTCAAAGTTGTATATTTACATGAAATTCAAAGTGGTTCAATAAAGCTTATCCCTTTCAAGGTGAGCGACTTTCATTTTCATGATTTCATTCCTTCTACTGTAACTGGATACAATGCACTTGCAGTATATATAAACAAATAACAAAAAAATACAAACTACATCTTGTAATTTGAAAATGGAGAGATTTTTAAGCAAACAATAACTCTTGGCACCACCAAATAATGGATGCACCGATGTTGAGGAAAAGTATTTGTGGGAAAATCACTCGCAAACGAGCGAAAACTTGCGGAAAGAGGAGAAGGCGTTAGAAAAGAGAGGAAGAAAAAGCTCGAGGGGGACGCGCTTGATCGCGCGTCGGCGTAGCGCTCCGGAAACGATAAAGTCTGAAAATCTCGCTCTCCTCTCCGATCGCTCGCATAAGCGTGTATATGCGCGCGTGTGCATGCATGCGCGCGTTGCATTCGTCAGGTGAGAGCGAGCGAGCCCGCGAGGAGAGCGAGAGAGATGCAAGGGCCGTGAGGTGATTAAGCGCGCCTCTCGCTCGCCGACGCACTCTGCAGCCGAGAGAGAGAAAGAGAACGGGAGAGAGAGCGAGAGAGAGCAAGGTACAAGCGTGCGCATGCACGGGCCTCGGTACGTATATATGCGGGTGGAAGAAGGAGATAGGAGAAGAAGGCGAGGAGGAGGAGGAGGACGAAGGAGAGGAGAAGAGGGTGGGGCAGCTGCGAAGGGAACCACGGGCGCGAGCGCGCCGGTGACGGTCAGCGAGCGCTCGCTGACCCCTGACCTCCCTCTCGCTCCGTCTTTCTCTCTCTGCGCGAGCGCGCGCGGCGTGGGCGACGGGGCCGCATGTTGGCCCGCGGGCGTCCCGGGACCGTGAGAACAGCACCTATAATATTATTTAGTCTGCCCGTGCCCCTCGCTCGCTCGGCCGCTCGCTCTTGCCTCACCTCTCACTCCCGACTCCTCTCTCTCTCTGCCTCGCTCCTTCGCTAACGGTCCTCTCGCTCTCGCTCGGCTCTTCTTCCTCCTCACCCACCTCCTCCTCCTCCTCCTCTGCAATAAGTGCACCTAACTATACGCGCGCGGCGTACACAGGCTTTGCGCGCGCGCGCGCATTAATTGCCGTCGTAAATTGTTGCGGCTTTGCCAGTCTCCTCTCGCAGTCCGCGGCCGGACCGTCTGCGCGCGCGGCCGCTCCGATTTTCGGGCCGCACTCCGCGCACGCGAAGAGGCGCACCGCCGGCCTCCCACACGACGCGCGGGCGTCGCAGGCGTCGCGACGCGCGGGCCCGACCCTCTCCCCCGAGTCCCGCAGCGCGCGGGCCCGGGCGTGCGGCCGGCCGCCAGGTGGCTCCACCAGCAGCGGCCTGCCGCGGGGCCCGCGTGCAGTCTCGAAAGCGCCGCGGCCGAGCGAGCATCGTCGCGCCGTCTCTCCGCCGCCCGCCTAGTCCCGCGCCCCGTCTCCGAGTGTCGGGCCGCCCCGATGCCGGCTCGCTCCGCCACGCCGAGCAGCCGCCGTCGCGCCGGACCACCCCCCCGCAGCAGTTTCGCCTCAGCAGCATGCAGCAGCCGGAGCAGGAGTGCGGCTCGCCCGCGCCGGAGCTGCGCGACGCCGAGCCCTCGTCCACGGAGCCGCTCGAGGCGGGCGCGGCAGCCGCCGGCTTCTCCAACCTGACGCTGCAGAGCGTGTCGCTGAGCTTGCAGACGGCGCTGCTGGCCGCGCTGCAGAGGGCCGCGCTGCTGCCGCCCGGGCACGCGGCCGCCACGGCGCTGAACCTCCAGGCGCTGGAGACGTACGTCACGCTGCAGCGGCTGCACGCGAGTGGGGCGGCCGTCGCGGCCGCGGTGTCGACGCCCGCCGCGGCGCCGGTCGCGCCGAGGAGCCCGCGGCCGGGGCAGCAGCTGCAGCTGTTGAGGGCGACGAGCCTCGACGACGAGGAGCACTCGCAGCTGGAGTTCGTGACCGACCCCGACGACGACCTCGCGCTGCTGGAGGAGGAGGAGACCGCGGCCTTTCTGAACGAGAATTCCAACACCTCCGTCATCGGGCACGAGCTGCTGCTGCAGAGGATAGCCGAGGCGAGCCAGTCGGTGCCCTCGAGTTCCACGGCATCGCCGTCGGCGCCTGCGTCGACGTCGACGAGTTCAGCTGCGGCGGCGCCGTCGAGCTCCGCGACGCAGGCGACCTCGACCTCCGGCGAGACGTCCGCATTGTTACCTTCGAGGACGTGTCGGGCCTCGAGGCCGAAGAAGCAGTTTATCTGCAAGTTCTGTAATCGTCAGTTCACCAAGAGCTACAACCTGCTGATCCACGAGCGAACGCACACGGACGAGCGGCCCTACTCCTGCGACATTTGCGGCAAGGCTTTCCGTCGGCAAGATCATCTCAGAGATCACAGGTGAGTCGCACGAATATTCTGACGTTTTGCGAGTTGTGAGGATTTCGGTCAACATAGATTAATATAGTTGTTGAGCAGGCCTATCAAGGGAATAAATTTTTTATAAAAATTAATCAAAAGATTGCGTCTTTTGGTTTTAATAATTAAAATCCGAATGATTTCACTTTGTTACAAAGAAATATGTGTTTCTGAATTTGGAAGGTAATTTCGAAAACTCCTTTCACCTCGGTTTTTGTATTTTGTATAATATATTGCTCTCGATATTTGACCGTCCGATATAAAGTAGTATATTAATTCAGATAGACTAGAGTAATTACATCCCCTTATATATATACGTATATACTTTGTATATGTAATTCTGACGGTCAAATAGCAGAGGTGATAATGTAAATTTCCTTATATACTTACAATATCTGAGTAATTAATTATTTTTTACACTCGAACGTAATTTTTTGATAAATAGTACGTTTGAAACTTCATTTGAGATTGTGCAATGTTCAGTATTTATTTTACCTCTGATTTCATTTCAATCGTGAACTTTTTCTGAAAATTGATAATAGTCTAAAAAGTTACAATGCTTAAAACAATGCAACGTTGTTATTTCTTTAATTTTACTCCCATATTTTAATTGACTTGAGTAAATTCGAAATGTTCACGTGTTGCATCATTAATTTCAATAAAAACCCCGGTGATTTGCATAAAAGCGCTTTCCACGAGGCTGAATGCCCCAGTAATTGCGGCATGGTTCTACTCGCAGGTACATCCACAGCAAGGAGAAGCCGTTCAAGTGCGCCGAGTGTGGCAAGGGCTTCTGCCAGAGTCGCACCCTCGCGGTGCACAAGATCCTGCACATGGAGGAGTCGCCGCACAAGTGCCCGGTGTGCGCGCGCAGCTTCAATCAGCGCAGCAACCTCAAGACCCACCTGCTCACCCACACGGACATCAAGCCGTATCATTGCGCCTCCTGCGGCAAGGTGTTCCGACGTAATTGCGATCTGCGCCGGCACTCGCTCACCCACAACCTCGGCGTCATGGCGAACACGTCGCCCTCGGCCTCACCCGAGCTGCAGCCCGTCGCCGTCCTCCCCGGTGGCGCTGTGCTCCAGGAGACGTCGTCCTAACCGGCCGCCGCGGATCAGACGGGCTCTCGACGGGGGGTATGATAACGTTGGAATGATCACTGAACTTCACGAGTTTTCAAAATTTCAACTTTTTGCCAATTTTTGTTGGATGTTCATTTGGTTCGTGAATTGACTGATGCGCGCGACCTTTTTTAATTAATTTTCTTATTATTATACGAGTTTATTAAGTTGTTTCGTAGATTTTAATGCTGAAACAGAACTTTAAGTTAAATATTTCAGTGATGATGCTAAGTACTTAAAATGTATTAAATATTCGAGTATTTTCTCTTGTGATAAATTTAAATATATATCTATCTATCGAAATTGTAGGTAATCAACGAAAGAAATTTAAGTGAACATTCTGAGTTATGGTATTCTTCACATCTTTCTTTCTGTATTTTTCTTCTCCTCGAAAATTTGTACAAATTGACTTACTGATAAGGCGACATTTTCGCGCGAGGAAAAAAAGAATCCGTTCATGTTTATAACGGAATATATAATACTCACCGATAATCACGGATCTGTCGTATATATTATATACAAAAACCGATGTAATCATGCGCACCGTTGTGAACGGCGCGCATCTCACTTCGTTTTTCTCATTTTTCATTCTTTTTTTTTAGTTCGTATAAACACCTTCGGCATATTAGTGTATAATTCGTGCGCACCGATATGAATGTGTATATGACGTGTGCAAATACGCGAAATCACGTGATATCTGTGTTCTATTCTAAATGTAAAATACAGCATTTTCTATTATTATATGATTATTATATTATATTATTGTATTTCGAGCAAGCGACAAGCTTCGCCTTGGTATCTACACCGGACTCTTATCTCTTCATTATGTATATATTGGCGCGTGATACGTAGAGCATAAGCAAATAGCAATAAAGTACAATTATAATTAGACACTAGTGGTGTTTAATTTATTTTCGCGAAGGCAGTCCCGATAATTCCATTCTTCGCCATATCCCCCCTATTCCCCTCCCGTCTCCGAGAAGATCGATGCTAATTTATGCGTAATATATATATGGCAATCATCTGAGGGGTCATTATTAAAATTATGCCTCTCCGGCTCAAAGAGTCTCGAGCTTGTTTCTTTCCGCGAGCTTGGTTCCGTCGGCTAATGCGAGAACGAGTCGCGCGCGTGCAATAGAGTGAAAGAGCCTATATAGAAGAGGGGCCAGCCTAATTAATTAGGCGCACTTTTTTCCTCTTAATTTCTTTATTCGCGTCCGCGTGGAAAGAGAGAGAGTCTGCCCTCGTGCTCTCAGGGTATCCGCGGGCGTTTTTCTCCCTTTTTGCGCCTCCGCCCCGATCCTCCACGTCGAAGCTGTCTATATCTCGTGCGTGCTTTACTGCTATGCGCGAGCAGGCGAACAAAAACGCATATCGTGTTACAAAGAACGAGCCGCCCAGGTGCTCGCGGACATGATACCGAGGCGCGTTTAGGGTTACCTTTGACTCTCTACCTCTTTTTCTCCTCCTCCTCTTCCTCGCGCTTCGTTTTTTTCTCGTGCGTTTCCGCGCCGTTTCTTTGCTCCTTTTATCCTTCTCGCCTTCTCGCACGTCGTTGCCTACTCTTGGATGTTTTTTAAACGATAAACTCGGAAGAAGATACCTAAGCATTGGAGTCGTGTCCCTACTCGCGCGTGCGCGTTTGACTGCTCGCGGCCACGCATCTTTTCTTCCTCTTTTTTTTCTTTTTTTCTTACTGCGGATTTGCTCTATCTGCGTGAATGTTTTCTCTGAGAATTTTTCTTGCATATATGGAATGTATACGGAGCACACTGGCTCTTTTTATGGCTGCACTTCAGAACAGGTAAATGGGAAGTGAAATGTTCATTACCGTTATTTATCGTGACACTACGTGAAGTAAGAAAATTTGAAGTTTTATAAGCAATGGAACAATTCATACCTCAACACATAAATATTGTGAGTAATTTTATATCTTGGGATGTTTTTGGTCGAAAAATATTAGACACACAAAAATGCGGGTCACATTTGTATTGACGTTTGTATTACGAAATGTTATATTAAAAAAAGAAACGGAATTCAATATTTTAAAAAGTATGCAAGATTGAAAAATAAATGTTGACACAATACACTAAGGATTATTGCAAATATTTAAATGCAACTTAAGTCACAAACAATTTTGAATTTGCTTATTATAACAATTTTAAATCGTTACACTTGGTTAGATTAATAAGAATAATTTTATCAAGTATTAGAGTATAAATATTTTTGAAAATATATATAAAAAAATGTCAATATTTTGATAGTTAATAAAATATGAATAAGTTATGTAAAAGATTTATAGCATGGTATTATTTACAAACATTATTATTATTATTATATAAATTATTATTATTGTAACAACACCATCCTTTTGTAATTCTCATACGAAAGATACTAAGATACAAATAATGACAAGAAACATTTATTTAATATGCCATTCTATAAATATAAATAATTTTCATAATTAAAGAATTATTAAAATATTATAACTTATCAGAATATTGGTAATAAAAAATTGAACACTTTCTACTTTCATTTAATAATTCATACGATGTAACGGAAGGAAATATATCAACTTGTCAGTGGGACAAGTAATGTTTAGGAGATACTATGATTGCAGAAGAAAGTTGTTAATTACTAGTCGAAAAATTGGAACACGTGGTCAAGAGTCTGCAGACATCGTACAAAAGCAAAAACAGAAAAAAGGCAAACTGCTAGTGGGCGCCCTTGTAAATCATAACTCCGCTAGAAAGTCAAACGGTTAGCATATACATCACGAGCGAATCGTAAACAAGAATAAGCACACAACTGTTTGCATGCAAATGCAGCGCGACTAACCAACAATTAAATTGTATAAGTCGAGAGCGAAGAAGACGGGGTGAACCGTATTCTGGAATTTCAGCGACAAAAATTAATCTTCCAGCTTGGACGACCCACGCAACCAATTATCTCCATATGCAGAAAATACCACAGTTATTTAGTGACATGCGGGAAAGCCTCGCAAGTGTGCGCACACTCCGAAGAATGTGAAGCCATTTTATCAGATACGTGCTGAGCTTTAAGCCTCTTGCGCGCGTTCTCTTGCTGCTGGGGCGTGTTAGTTACCTGCAAAAACTATAATGATTTTTTTCTTTCGCAAAATCGTCCAAATACAGAATAAAATTAAATAATTTACAACAAATGTCAGGCGTGAATTTCTTAAGTACATATATCATTGTCAGTGATTATAATTATAAACTTATCAAATCAAAGGTGCGAGAATAACGTTAAAATGGATATTTATCGGTATCTGGAGTTTATTTCGGTGTTATTACATTTTAGTGTTCACTTGTACTTTATTTTTTACATCAATTCTACATTTAACTTTTTTAAAAAACAAACCGCATCATCATTGTATTGAACAGATTAAATTATGCAGAAAATAATTTATTATTTGATATTTTTATCTATAAAGTAATCGTTACAATATCGCTTGTTGAATTGGATACCTACAAGAGAAGTATTTTTACTCAAGAAACTTTACTGTATTGATCACTATATGTGATGTAGCGCTGACAAAGGTATACGTTTTCATATATGATCTGCTCTCCGATAAGATGGCAGTAGATTTTCACTTTTGAAAAATGGGGTGTTTTTATAAGGGTTCACGAATTCTATCCCTATAGTGTTTATAATAGAATGAGATGTAATAGGAAGATTATTCCCGGTGTTTATGAGCAAAACAGTTTGCCAATGTGTTACGGGAAATTCAAGATTGGAGTTCTGAAGATATGGAGAAAGAAGTGGGAATGCGCTTACATTAAAGTGAGATATTTAAGATATCACTACGGTTACAATGCGATCTCTTCCTAGGGACTTGCTAACTCTTTTAAATATATGATATTAAATGATCAAATAGTAGTTTTAGAAATATGTTTTTAAATATTTGATTTTTACTACTTTTAAAAAAGGTATACCTACATGGATGGTCGACTGGTACAGGCGCGCATGTGTATGTTCTCGTATGTGTTTGCATCCAAATACAAGAAATTTTAATTAAACATTTTTTTAAATATAGTTTTACTTAGTTAATATTTCTGAACAACGAAATATATACATTCTTATTAATTATAATTAATCGCTAACAATAGTATATTTTTATATATTTAACTCAAAAAGGATAAACTTTCTATAAAATTTGTTGGATTATTTTTGTTATCAAGTCTACTTGTATTATATTATAATCCTGTTTAATTATCTCAGTTTTCAGAACATAGGACGGTAAACATTTTTAATGTAAATAACAAAATAATGGAGAATAATCTAAAATTATTCAATGTAGAAATCTGTATTAGCTCCGATATCCTCTTAACGTGTGTGACTTTTTATCGAATCAACGTTGAAACTAGAATTTTGCAGTCTATGGACAGTGTTTTTTTCATGTGTTATCTATAGCTTTTTGTGTATACTTTTTTTATTACGGACACTTAGAGCTTACGGACTACCTTAGTGAAATGCGATTGCTTGTCGCTAGATTCTACTCTCTCCGATATTGACTCAGCACTCGAACATTTTTCCACGAGTCTGACAGATGCTATCGATATCCTAGAATATATTAAAACTATACATCATCAAAGAATAAAAGTAGCCTATTTTGAGTTGATCGTAAATTAAAACTCCTCTACAAAAAAGCGATTAACGTACACTATGTCAGACGATGTAAGCCGAGAAATAACATTTTTTCTGGATGAGTACTATTTCGTGTATGATGGGGCAGCCAAATTAACAAAGCAAGCCCGTGTGCCTTTCTTTGTTAGAAAATTTGTTTGAAGCGTTTAAAAACGATACAGTTGGGAAAAAACTACGGAACTTGGGACTCATACCTAAATAATCTGAAGACGTAACTGGCTAATAGTTAAACTTACTCGGAGAGGATCAGGACTCCGGATCACAGATTCGACTCAAACTTTCGGATGGGTTTTTGTAGAAATATGAAGAAAGCCGCAATATTAGATCCTAACGCTTAAGAAACTCAAGTTCTGGACATTTTTAGATTTATTTTGAAAAAAAACTTGAAAAAGGAAAAAAACGGTAACCATTTCATTTTGGAAAGTCTAAAGTATTATTTGAAAAAAATAAAATGAAACTGGAGAAGACTAGCTTTTATTTGCTTTTTTTAGAATTAAAAAATATCGATTTCTTCCAATTTTATAAAAGTTTAAAGTTCAGCAACAAAAATGAATCAAAATATGCATAAAGTCAACCCACGAATATTAATGGTGTCAGTGCATTTTTGTTGCTCAACTTTAAAGTTTCATAAAATTGGAAGAAATCAATATTTTTCAATTCCTAAAAGCAAATGGAAGCTCATATTCTCTGGTTTTATTTTATCTATGTTTAAAATCATATTTGAGACTTTCCAAAATTAAATGATTACCGTTTCATGAAGAGGCCTCTTTTAAGTTTTTTTTTTTTTTTTTTTTTTTTTTTCAAAATAAAGCTAAAAATGTCCAGAATTTGAATTTTTTGGTGTTAGGATCTAATATTGCGGATTTCTTTATATTTGATAAATTTATTGAATTAGCTACTTAGTGATGATAGTTTTAGTTTTAAAGGTGTAACCTGCTTTAATGCCATAATCGCTATGAGCCATTATTACTGCCAAGCTTGCGAGGAGGATGATATCCAACAAAGCATTATATAGTTAATAAGGCACTTTTTTAGTTATCGGTCAATAAGCTACAAGCCTATTTTTTCTCCAAAAATTTGATGGTTTAGTGGTAAGTACACACTTTAATAAGCATTAAAAAAAAAAAAAAAGAAGTCGATACGACCTCCTTTGATCGAATTATGGCATTTTGAAGATATTCGAATATTTTTTATCGAATACCCCCAGCATTAGCGTTACCCGATGAGCATCGTGAGGAGGTTGTTACTCGGATTTTGCGCATTACTCTGGCCATATGTACGTAAATTATATGGCGTATTTTTTAATTATGGCTATCAATACGTAGCTCGTCACTTCCGCAGTAATAATTGACCCAAACCCTGTTTGCCATATACCAGAACGCGTAAATGGAAAACGTAATTAATATTGCGTATAACTTTGGTATCGATTAAAACCTCTTTTAAACGTTCTTGCATATTGATACAAGCTCTGACTGGAGCTTGAGATATCCTATGCGGCCTGTGCCATATTTTATTCAGAGCTATTTCTAATTCTTGGAGTTTCGTAGGATGCCTCTCCAAGATACGCAATCTTCTACTCATTATGTTCCACACGTGCTAAATAGCATTGAAATCTGGATTCATAGGTGGATAAGGCCTATTGTTTTCTCCCATGTAGTCACGAGTTACCCTAGCAACATGTGGGCGAGGATTACCAGATGAAACCATGGTCTATTCGTTGATGCATCGTGATCACGTGAGAACGTACAATTTCGTCGATGTAATGTATCGCTGTTAGTTCTGAGGGTGGAATAATCACTAGATCTGTACATTGATGCATTGAGATTTCACTCTATATCATGATGGATTCTCCACCGAATGTCTGAGTTGGCTCAATATGATTCACCTCAAAACCTCCCATTTATGACACTAAATCCCAATTGTAGTATCATTTCTGTACAGGTAAGACCTTGATTTGCCTGTGAACAATACTTGATTCCACTCTCTCGCCGCCCAAGTTTGGTGAGTACGAGCGTATATAGGTCACAGAAGATCGCTCTTGCTCTGCTTTCAACATGATGGATACTCCAGCACAAATCCGTAACTTTAAACTTCTTTTGAGAAGACGTCTTCTTACTATTTGATCACTGATTTGTCTTGTAGTATTGTTTCGTTCGCAATTCTTCACGTAACCCAAGTCCGATTACATTTCTATCTTTCTAATTCTTATTTATATATATATAGTTCTCTGCCTTCAACTTTGACCAGCTTTTCTATGATAAGAAACCGTTTCTTGGAGAAAAAACTCGCGGTATAGTCAAGCAAGAAACCCCCAAACTTGTTAATACATTACTTTGACTGACTCTTGCCTCTAAAGGACAACAATTACAGCAGATTGAATCTAATGCAGACGAGGCATTTACAGGGCAAAAATTGAGTATTCCTTGAATCGTTCGACAAATATGCGCTTTGCATCATGTAATGAATACGCCCCCTCCTTCATGAAATTTGCATAAGTATGCAAGAGTGTTTAGACAAAGTTATCTGACGCCAGGGTGGTAATACGCGATATTAATTGGGTTCTACATTTACACGTTTTGGTATAAGATAAATAGGGTTTGGGTCCAATTATTATGGCGGAAGTGATAAGCCATGTATTGCCTTATTGGTCACATAATTTACATACATAATTAGCCCTTTGCAGGGCCAGGGGGTCCTCAATAATGCTGGGGGTATTTTATAAAAACATGTTTGAATAACTTTAAATTGGTATACTTCGGTCAAAAAAGGACTTTTTTAAGTTGATTGTTAAAGTGTACATTTTGCAATGGATAATGTGCCATTGCAAAAAAAATCGTCCTGATTCAGGTATTGCGTTAAACAATCAACTTTTTGGAGAAAAAAATTCTTGTTTGTTATTAGGACATGGGTCGTTATTACTGGAATTATCTACAAAATAAAAAAAGTCGTCCTGATACGATCAAAATTGATGAGCTTATGCTCATTTAAAATAAGATGAAATTTTTATGAGTAAAAGTTTTACCAAAATTCCTTTTGCTTTGAAACCTTCTCTAGTACCTTTAAATCAAAGCAAAGAAGAGTCATTGGTCTAAGGTCTGTTTCTTCGAAATATCCGACTGATATATTCAATACTTATTGCTATTAACAAAAAAGGTAAAATTTTCATGAGTTCGAGTGTTGCGATAATGTTGTTTAATAATGTAATGCTTGGAGAAATTCGGAAATTGGAATATATGCAACACTTTTATTACTCTTCAATTTCGGCAAAGCGTTTAATATGGTCTCGCCCTCAAGACTTGTTAAAAAAATTCATGAAATGGGCTTGGCAAGAACTGCGTTTCTGCGGTTGAGATTATGTTTTGTTGCTAGAGAATAATAAGTTGCTACATGTTTCCTTAGTACTTCAAATAAGCTAGTAGCAAACGTACTGAGTCCGCTATTTTTCTGTATACCTACGTGAATGACATCTGCATAGTTTTTTTTACTGACGAGATAAATCATACTGCTCTGCTTAAGCAAGCGTTAAAGACACTAAAAATATGGGTAAGTGAGGTCTGCTTAAAACTGAATGCGAACAAAACGCAAGCCATCATCTTCAGCCATCAATAGAACTGCAAGATGGACTGCCGATTTCATTTTTTGATTCAGTAGACTTGGTCATTTTTTAGATTCAAAGCTTTCAGCGGAATTTCATTTTAACATGGTAAAAAGAAAATGTAATAAAATTTTATATATTCTTCGATTTATTGGCCATTATACCGGCGATACTGTACAGACTGTACAGATTACAAGTCTGAACGATATTTTGTGTAGTCGAACACATTACACAAATTTTGTATACAATAAAAATACAAAATGTGTGTTATAACCCGTTATTTTACATTAGTCTTATACAATTTTTTGTGTACTTTTTGTTTTCTCGATTTTAATTATACAGAGAAGTGTGCTACTAATTCCATTTTTGACACAAAACTTGTGTCCAAACCGGATCTCATTTTCAACTGTGTATATATGTGCAAATCCGCGGACTACAGACAACAACTGGGGTACAAAAACGGAAAAAATTTTTTTTGAAGGCACACCTACCACATAAGGTTTTTTCGGTTCTTTGGGGATCCCCCAACATGAAAATACTCGTGTACACTCATTATCCGTTGCCAAACCTTCTTGTCGACGAAATCAATTTTTCTTATGGAAATTTAACATGGGAAAAATGGACGAAAAGTAGGCATTGATGATTAACCAATAGCAAACTATTGAAGAGGCCAAACCAAATTCCACAAAAAAGCGATTAAAGTTGAAGAATAGAGTTTTAATTTGAGACGAGAATTGTTAAAATCGGTCGATTCTGTGCAAAGCTACGTGAAGTTGAAAACGGCGAAAAATGACAAAAATTTGAAGAATTACGTGGGTTTGAAAAAAATCGCTCATTTTCGTCATTATTCACCATTTTTAAATTCACGTACACTGAAAAAAATTTGGCGCGCCACCTACTCTTCAGGTGTACGTGCAGCGCCAATTTTAGGGGGTAGTGGCTGTACTTTCCATCGGAGTAACTGCTACTCCTAAAAGAGTAGCTGGTACTCCTGTAAGAGTAGGAGCTACTCTTATTCGGTATAAGGTAAAGGGCCATATTATGAGACACATGTTGCTAATAGATCACGGACATTTGAGTTTTTAAATTAATTTCATAATAAAATACTAAAAACTTTTGTATTACTCGAAGCTTTAAGTCATACAAAAGTATAAAATGTGCCAAAATTACACATAAAAAACCTTTAAGTTAAATTAATTTAATAAAATAAGGGAGTGGCCATGTGTACGTATTATGAGACACTGTTTTAGACCTATGTCCGTGTTGTCTCATGCGTCATGTCCATATTATGAGACAGATACAAAATAATGAAAAATCATGATTTTTTGCACTTTTTATGATTTATTAATCATTAATCAACAATTATAAATAAACACAAATATAATTATAGAGTGTATGATTCGAAAACATTTAAAAAATATTAAATAAATAATATATAAGAAATATATAATCAACTTTATGGATTCGTTATATTATTTTTTTTCTTGTTTGATTTTTAGTTTTAATTGTGTCAATTTTTGCATTTTTTTATCTATTAATTGCTTTTCCTCTGCTAATTTCTTTTTCTCTTCTTTTGCTAAGTCTTTTACTTTTTTATTTAATAATTTCTTTTCCGCTGCTAATTTCTTTGTTTCGTCTTGTAGTTTCTTCATATTCGCAATTTTTTCTTCTTTTTCTGTTTTCTGCTTTTCTTTTCCCATATTAAAATCGTACCACTTGTCAGACGTTCCTACTCTAGATGGTTTTGGTTTACCAGAACTTTCTACTTTCATCCTTTCTTTTTTAGGTAAATAGTGTGTTGGGAACTTAAATGCTTCTCTAAAGCACTCATCCAAACAATCACCTAAATGATAAAAAATAATATAAGTATTTTAACTAAAAAATCTTTAATAATTATAATTTTAATTGTACATTATAATTTAGTTTACAAACCTTTATTTGACATCAAACTATTATTCTCCTGTTTATCTTGCACACTGTCTTGAACACTCGAGTGATTGATTTCAATTTCAGCTTGTGTCAAACTGGTATCGAAGGAACTCTCTAAATGAAATATTAAGATTACGCATTAGAGTGGCTGAGAATATACATTATATTATATGATTATGAATAATCGTACAAACCTCTTTGATTAGTTTCTTGCATTTCTAAACCATTTTCATTAGGCTCTAACTGTTCAGAATTATTAGCAGAGGATAAGTTATTATCAGTAATTGAATCGGGTATTGATTCAATATTGAAATTACTACTCAACATAATAGTATCTTCTAGACATTCAGTGCCAACATTAAAAGCATCTAATGCAAGACTCGTATTCAAATCTTCTAATGAAATCCTTTCTTCAGAAGTATTATGCATAAATACAACCTCGATCAATGACTCATTCAAATTGTTAGATTCTTCTTGTACATTAACTTGTAAATTATTTTCATTTAAGGAACTATCTGTTGAAACATACTCGTTCACAGACTCTTGATAGGAAATTACTTTGACAGTATGATTTTTTAAGGTTTCTACACTCTTGATAATAGGTTTCTTACTAATACTTAAACCTAAATTATATTATAGAATTACACTAAATAATATAATAAAAAAATCAGAGTTACATTGAATTCAAAATAAATTTAAAAATAATGTAAAATCATTATTTCTATATACAATTACATGATTAAAAGATTATTTCTTATAAGAACTATCAAAATAATAAAAAAAATTTTTAAAAACTAATACCTTTATCAACATTATCAGTACGAACATCATGACCACTAACATCTTCTCTGCACATACGATAGTACATATACAAATCCTTCTTCTCTATGTCTCCATTTCACTGGTCTGGGTTTGCTCCGCTTAAAGTACTTTTAAAATCTTCAAGTGTTTCAGTTGAAAGGCGGCTCTCAAAATAATTCAAATGTTGTTCACCATCTGCTGACTTTGTGTTTGTGTCAAATTTTTACTGTTAGTTTTCTGTTTCTTGTTAAAAATGTTATAATCTACTGCAGTTGCGTTAAATGGTAATAATCCAGAAGCACGAAAACCACTAACTACAATTTCTTTTTCATTTGTCATATTTTTTAAAGCCATTTTCAATACACCAGGAAAATCTTCTTTTTTCATTTTCATCACATTATTTTGCATCTTCCATTTTGGCACTGTTTTCTTCCATGATTCCTTAAAAGGATGAAAGAAAGCTATGTCTAACGGCTGCATAACATGCGTACAATTAGGATACAATCCTATTAATTCAATCTGCTTGACACGACAAAACGAAACCAAAGGGATAGTCATGTGTGAAGAATGGTTATCTAAATATACAATCACTGGAAATATCACTTTGTTTTTAAGTAGCCATGGATAGAATACATTCGTTATGTACTCAAAGAAAGTCTCAGAGTTCATCCAACCTGACTCTGAGATGCCAATGCCCCAGTCAGTTGGAGTTTTTTCATCGATCTTCTTTGGCACACTCTCCTTGTATTTAAACATTAGCATTGGGGAACCCCGCATGCCATCTGCACTGTACATAAACAATACTGTTAAACACTCCTTACCTCCATCTGTCACTTTGTAAGCTGCACGAGTGTCTTTGGAAGTTAAAACTCTCTCTGAATCTGGGCATAGCAAGATGCTCGATTCATCGCAATTGAACACTCTGCTTGGATGAATATCTAACAAGTCCTTCTTTTGTAAATATTCCTTTACTTCTTCGAACCACCCTTTCAAATCTTCTTGGGTAACACTTGCCCTACTGACACTTAAATGCTGGGGTTTTCGGATACTCAAAGTTGGGTGACGTTTTCTAAATCCTTCAAACCAATGTCGACCAGGACGATTGTCGACAAAAGGTGTTTCAATTCCTTTAACTTTTACATAATACTGTATAGAATCCAAAAGTTCGGTTTTAGATACAGGCTGGCCTCGTTCAGCCTTATACAATATCCAATTCACTATTTCTTCTTCAAAGTTTTTTGATAACACTGTATCAGGTCCAGATTTTTCTTTAAATTACCTGGATAAATTTTCTGTCTGCCAAGCGTAGCACGTGGAATCCCATATGCAGCAGCTGCTTTTCGAATGGAAATACCTGTATCTAATGCCTTTAAAGCATTCGCAAGACTTTCAGGTGAATAATTTTTCTTCTTAATTTTCCTTTTACTAGATTTTGTACAATGATTCACTAGCACAGTACTTTTTCTTGTGAGTATTGGACACTTTTTGCTTTTCTTCTTAGTTTCCTTTTGTGTACTTTTTGTACTTTTTGTAGAAGTTTTATTATTTTTTGCACGACCGTTACATTTAGCTGCCATTATATCTAATCTGAAATTCACATACATAAATATTTGCTTAATTTAATTAATTAATAATAATTAGTCCACATTTGTAGGTTAGGTTATATACAGAATCTATTTTCCAATCAACTTACGTCATATTTTGAGCCTTTCTTGAATGTATAGAGCAAGCACCGTTATTATTTGATAACTTGCTTTCAAAAAGTTATTAAAAATATTAATTTTTAAACGATAACTTCGAAAATGTGTTGCTTGGATTTGCTGTCTCATCCTCGTGTACACGTTGAAAAGAACAGGTACACGTTTATTAGACACGCGGTCCTTCGTCTCATAAATACGGACTATGGAAAAGCCGATGTACGTATTATAAGACACAAGTATTATTAAAAATATTGTTGAAAAATTAATCGGACAAAAATGTGTACAGAAGCAGAAACATATAATCTTTCAAATAAACAACCACACTTTCATTATTATGATGGTAATTCATCAAAATATTCAAAAACGCAAACCAAGCGCAGTTACTCCTTCGAGTCATAGAATGGGTTATTTTGAATGCGCTATAGAGTATAACTATTTAAGTAATTTTTTTCCGAATAGAAATATTTCAGAGCAACGAAAACTTATATGAGTTTAGAAATACATATCATAATAATCATAAGCCAATTTTTTTCATCGCATTATGTGCTTTATTTATTTATATTTTTTAATTTTTAATGTAGTGTCTCATTAAGAGGGACATTGTCTCATAATATGGCCCTTTACCTTAGCCACGGCGCCAGTAGTGATCCTCTAGAGAGTGATCAGCATAAGCTGTGGTCGCTTCTGATTGGTTGCCGCCATATTGTTTCTAAACCGGAATTAGACAGAGAGGAATATATATATAGTGTGTGCGAGAGAGACAACAACAAGCTTCTGGGCGAGTGAAATGGAGCATAAGCATCCAAGGTATTTCTAGCAATTTTTCGTGAAAAATTAATAACAAAGTGAAAAGTGGAATTATTTTATTATAGACGTAATAATAATAATCAGTGTAAATATGTGAATAATAATAAGAAAAAGAAAGTTCTGCAGACAGAAAGATAAATCATGTAGTTGAATACATAACCTATTAGTGCATCTTACAAACAACGTAAAATTTGGTTTGTATACAAAAAATGACAGGATGTTGTGCAGATTATTGTACGAATTCATCAAAAAAAGGATATCAAATGTGCAGATTCCCTCGAGAAGAAAAAAGAAGAAATATTTGGATAAAAAATGTCAACCGAACGTCTTGGATTCCGAGTCATAACGCTATGTTATGCAATGTAAGTTAATTTAATTAACTTTTTACTACTACTTTTGCAGATGTTTGTGAATAGAATAATTAAGTTATACAAATACTTATTACTTAATAGTAATAATACTTATGGTTATATATTTAGGTGCACTTTTCAAATGAAATGTGGGAAAAAACTGCTGATGGTAAACGGCGTTTAAAATCAATAGCCATTCCAACAATATTCCCAAAACACACATGTACATTCGAGGAAGAGTCCAATGGCAGTTTAAATGCTAGTACGAGTGAATCAACTGTAGAAAATACTGTTGCAAAGAAAGGTAACATCAGTTTAATATTGCAAATATGTTTACAAAAGATTAGAAGTGGATGTATTGTTTGAGTAAATTGAAACAAGAGTATATTAAAAAATTTAAAAAAAAAACGAATTAAAATTTTGTCAAGTTTTAGTGACCAATAACTGTTTAAATTTGTTCATTTACAGTAGATTCCAATGGTGTTCCTGATCAGCTAACTTTACAAATTTTGGAGGCAACTGGTTGTGAAGAACTACAATCGGATACGAATAGTATTTCTGATGACCAAGAAATGCGAAATATAGAACCAACATCTGTTTTAACTAGTGGAATTGCTAAAAAAGGTATGCGGTATATTCTTATGGCAAAAGCATTAGAATCATATACTTATCTAAATTCTGACTAATTAGTTTATAATCTTGCTTTTATATTTTCAATGATTTTTTGTAAATAATTAGAAATTTAAATCTGTTATTTTTTGTTACTGTAATAACCTTGCATTATATTAAATTTCAGTTACTAATATTTATCTTAATTTGTTTATATGCAGTTACGCCCATTGCTGTTGCATCACATTCAATCGATGAAAACCATTTTTTAGATCAAGAGTCATATGTAATGGAGACTTCTGGATGTGATTTGCAGCACAATAAAACTATTACTTCTGATCATGTTGAAGGTATGTCGAATCAACTACTATACGTATCGAGTAAGAGGATTACTGTACAAGGCATATTATTATTATGTTTATTATTATTATTGTTATAATTATTTCAAGTATTACTATTATATATTTGGGTAATACTTATCTTTTAAATAAGTACATTTTTTGCAAAAGTAAATTTTTATTGAACTAAATTGTTGAAGTATTACTTTTAATTATTTAAAAATTAATAAAAGTGCTTAAAAATAAAATATTTAACGTTTACTTAAAATTTGTTTTCCATATTTAAAATATACAATTAACGAAAAATGTTTTAACAATATTTTAAATTATGTTTTGCAATTCACAGATACCAACATACAGAAATCAAAAAGATTCACCGATAAAATTGGAAATGGGAATTGTAGATCGTGTTGTAAACTAGAAGAACGCAATCGCAAATTAAAAAAATTACTCCATATAACTGACAAGTCAAGAGTGGCATTCAAGAAAAAATTAAATGCTTCAAGAGAGAAAATTCGCAGACTAGAAAAGGAAGTACGTTCAAACCAATTAAATGAGTCTTTAAGTAACATGCTTAATGAAGATCAAATAGAAAAACTCCGAAAGGGATACACCAAAATTCCTCGCTGGTCTAGTAAAACTCTTGTAAATGCATTTAAGCTCAGATTTTCATGTGGTACTGCAGGATATGAAGAAATTTTGCGTCAAAATTTCCCATATCCAGCTGTTAGAACTTTGACGAAAAAATTAGAAAATTTTAAAATGACAAGTAGTAATGCAATTGAAGAAGTTTTTCAATTTTTAAATATAAAAGTATCTTACTTTGAAAAGGATATATATAAAGATTGTGTCATTGTATTAGATGAAATGAGCATCACACCAGGCTCATTTTATGATACATCAACGAGTACATTTATGGGCAATGTTACCCTTCCTGGGCACAATCAAAATGAGGTAGCGACGCATGCGCTAGTTTTTATGTTGGCTGGACTCTGTGCGAGGTGGAAGCAAGTCGTACGTTATGATTTTACTGGGGATTCAGTTGATGGCTCAGTTTTCAAGACTATTCTTGATGAAATCATAATTAAAGCGGAAGAAATTGGGCTACACGTCCATGCTATTACCTCGGACATGGGTGCAGCCAATCAGGCTATGTGGAAAGCCTACGGAATCAATGCATCTCGATATTCTAAAATAATGAACAGTACTCCACATCCATGTGACGAAAATAAACTATTATTTTTTTACGCTGATGCTCCTCATGCTTTTAAAAATGCCAAAGCAGGATTATTAAATAATCAAATTATTAAAATTCCTGAAGCATTTGTTAAAAAATATTGTTTGCCAAGTAATATTGTACGAAGTGCACATTTAAGAGATGTCATTAATGAAGATAAAAACATTGATTTAAAATTAGCACCAAAACTGCGTGAGGAGTATCTAGATTCCACAAATCATTTTCAAAAAATGAGAGTCAGTAACGCAAAGCGTGTTTTTAGTGAAGAAGTAAGCTCAGCTTTACAATATTTATCAAAAAATGAAGAAGATGAACGATTAAGTACTGCTTGGTTCGTTGATTTTCTATCGCGGTGGTTTGATGTTATGTGCAGTAGAAATATTGTTAAAGCTTTGAGTTATAAGCATAGTAACAAGTACTTAGAAACTGTAACATTCCTTGAGGAAGCCATTGAATTATTCACTACCATGAAAGTTGGTAAAGATGGTAAATGGAAGCCGTTTCAAACGGCTTTGATATTATCGTCTAAAACAGTCTTAGAGCTTGCACATTATTTATTGAATCATAATTTTGATTTTTTTTTTCCTTCAAGGCTTTCGCAAGACTGCTTAGAAAATCTATTTTCAATCGTTAGGTTAAAAAACGTTATACCTAATGCGCTACAATTTAAAAATAATCTTAAGTTAATTACGATTTCTCAGTATATGAAAGAAGTTCGTGGCAGCAGTTATGAAAAAGATGATCGTGAATTCTTATCAGAATTTTTAAATATTCTACTCAAGAATCGTACTAATGAGTCTCATTTCTTAGAAAGAAATACTAGTCATTACGATGTAATAGGTTGTGAAGCTCAAATTAATATTAATAAAACTGAATTAAACGTTTTATATTATATAGCTGGTTACATTATATCAAATATTGAGAAAAATCAAAAAGTCTGTGGTAATTATATTAACGCTACAAAGTCTGAGTCTATAGTTTGTTATTCATATAGTTTATTATGTAGAATTAAAGCTAAACAAAGAAAGTACTACTGTTTTGTTAGTCATGAAACGTTTATATTTTTTCTGAGAATGGAAAGAATTTTCCGTATGTATTATAAGCAAGTGTGCTTAAAAAAAATTAATTTAAAGAATGTTTTTGTTACAAAGTTTCACGAGATATCGTTGTCTATACCTGATTGTCATAATCTAAAAAGTAAAATTATTTTACGTTACTGTGCTTTCAGATTAAAAAATTGTTCTAAGAAAATTGTTAAAAAAAGAGTTTATGCAAGTAAAAGTGTAGCGATGCACGAAAGAGTTAAATAAAAAATTTGTGTAACTTGTTGTTTCTTAATTTTTATGCATGTGCATGTGTAATCAATTATTGACTAATTATATACTTATAATTTATGAATAACTAATTCTTCAATAGAATTTAAAAGAATCTTAATAAGATAATTAAAATAATCAATAACTATTCTTTTTCAGAAAGAAGCTTCCGCTGCAAATGTACATCCAGCATTAAAAAATATTAATTTGTTAAAATAAGACCTTTTTATCATGGATGGACATACCTATGGATAATCATGTTGAGAGATTACTGTGACGGGCCTTTTTATAATTATAATCAAGTGATTTATTCTATTATACATAAACAGTGATTAATTCTATTATACATAAAAAGTGATTTATTTTTAATAATTGGTAGAGATGCTAATGAATAGTCATCATCATACTTTTATTCATAATCATAGATTTATATTTGTATACAGTTTTATAATGAAAATATTTTTATAATTATAAACTGAATAAACTTTTTCAAATAGATTTTTATCTATTTTAAAGAAAAATTTTAATACTCCATTTGTTTATAAACAAATTCTAATCAATTATTATATTTTTCATATCATATAATCTCCCCATATGTTTTATTTTTTTATAATTATTTATTTAGACGTCCTCAATGTGGTTTTAATTTTTTATTTATACATTATAATTGCATTTATTGTATGACTTGTATTTGATATATTTTATTTATAATAATTCAAAAGTGTCACAACTACATATTTTATTCATTTGCGTGGTTTTTATAAATATTAATATTTTATATTAATTTATCATTACATATCATGACATATAGTAACAAAATAATAAAAATGACATAAAATACTCTATATTATGAAACACTTTCAAATGTCTCGCGCGCTAAATCGTCTTCCGGTTTAGAAACAATATGGCGGCGATTGTACCGATCACTCTCTAGAGGATCACTAGGCGCCAGCCTGTCGGCGCGCCACCTAACTTCGCAGAAAGCGTGTAAAAAGTACAACAGCTGCGCGTAGTCGGCGCGCACACAACACTGAATAGCGGCACTGCTGCTACTGCGTTTGAAGGTTAGGAGGCGCGCCGAATTTTTTTCAGTGTAGCTTTGCACAGAATCGACTGATTTTAACGATTCTCATCTCAAATTAAAGCTCTATTCTTCAACTTTAATCGCTTTTTTGTGAAATTTGGTTTGGCCTCTTCAATAGTTTGCTATTGGTTAATCATCAATGACTACTTTTCGTCCATTTTTCCCATGTTAAATTTCCATAAGAAAAATTGATTTCGTCGGAAAAAAAGTTTGGCAACGGATAATGAGTGTACACGAGTATTTTCATGTTGGGGGACCCCCAAAGAACCGAAAAAACCTTATGTGGTAGGGGTGCCCTCAAAAAAAATTTTTTCCGTTTTTGTACCCCAGTTGTCTGTAGTCCGCGAATTTGCACATATATGTTGTTCACACGAATATACATATTTCTCCCTACAGATCAAAACTGGACTGGCTTCGTATTCAAAATAGAAAGAACGATTTTTATTTGTATTAATTTTTGAAATTTTATGTTTACATGAGCCAGGCTATTTTGATAGCACCAAACAAATTAGGTAGCAAGAGAAGCTCTGCTCTAGATTTATTCGTATACCCTCGTTTAGAACTATAGCTGCTTGCTCTTTTCTTCTCACATAGGCGTTATTTACCTATGGAATAAGTTGCCGCGAGACTTGGGTTGTTTTTACGGAAAAGCATGTTTTAAACAGCGTCTTCGTGATTATTTATTTAATTCTAAGCGTTAATTTTATATATTTTCATATACATTTTTATTTCGCTTATTTGTATTCTTTGTCACCTTAGTCTTAAGTTTATTTTTAAGTATCTTTTAATTGTTCGACATTTGCATGGGACGAGTGCCCTTTTTACTGTGATACCTTTTATATTATTCTGTAATTATGTACAATTGTAACGGTTATCACGAACCTACATAGACGCCGTAGCCTGGAATCAATAAACATCTTAGCACCTAAACTATCTTGAGGCGATGTTCTTGAAATACACTTTTAGCTACTGTAGTATGTTGTATTAATTTACAATTGTAGTTGTATAGTAAATATGCTTAGTTATGAAAGTTTTAAAAGTCTATTTTGTTTTTAGATAAAGCGGATATATTTTTTATAACTTCTGAAGGAGGACAATGTAAATTGACACTACAATATTACATACAGCAACACCGTTGTTGACTTCTCCGTCTCGTCCAAAAGATTATAAGCTTCTAGGTGAATGGGATCTGCAGATACATTGAATACAATGACACAATACAATTTGTAATGGCGTTCCACTCACTCTTATAGGTGCTATGTAAATTATACTATGTACACGGAGAGAAATTTTAGAGTAAAAATTACCAAGGTGCCTTGGTAGCGCATGGACAGACTGTCAAAAGCCGTGTTATTCCCAGGTTTCTAATACAATTTATAAGTTTCCCAAGAAAAACTACCATAACCACTTAAAAAAAAATACCAAATTATCTGAATAAAAATTACCAGAAACACTGGTAAAAATTGAGATCTAGTCATTTTTACAAGGTAACCTAAGAATTTTTACTAAGAAAACTGATAAATTTTACCAAATAACCTGGTATTTGTGTACTCGCGCATGCGCACTGCGCATTATTGTGTTTCAGAAGATTGATACTAGAGGCGTGCGCGACGTTAAAATGAAAACAATACACATATTTTCAGTAAGTAATAACGGCGATTCAAATGACTGTTGGTAACAGCTTCTGTGGCGCAGTCGGTAGAATGTCGGACTCTCAACCCAAAGATCGTCGGATCGAATCCCGCTTCCGTAAAAATTTTTTTCAGTTTAATGTTTTTTCATCATTGTTTCTGTTTCTATTTCTATATTAAAATACTATATATCCATCAATATGGATAAAAAAAGTTAATTTTTTTAATTTAAATTAACTAAAAAAAAATTTTACCAAGGCACTTTGGTAAAAACTTTGAAATTGTCAGTCTGTCCATCCATTACCATAGAAACTGGTAATTTTGTCTCGAATATTTGTAATTTTCACTACAAAATTTCTCTCCGTGTTGTACATCATTTTCAGTGGGAGGGCGAGGATGCATCCCGATGCATTGAAACGCACCTGATCTAATATGATCTAAATAATTTTTATTAAACGGTTGTAAAAAAACGCATAATTATGCATAGCTAATACGTCAACTATAATAGTAGTAAGAAAAACGATGAAAGCCATAGAAGCTAAAATTTCCATTAAATAAAGTTTTGCTATTTTTATCAGACCCGTTCCGGTACGTCTAGAAAAATCCTCGTCCCCGCTCTGAGATATTATTTTAAGCAAAAAATATTGACTCCTGTTTTAGGATTTTGTCTAATGGGCGTTAGGGATAATGATAGATCAGTTTTTCGAAATATCTATGTGAAGTAGGTGTTCACGGAGACCTAAATAAATCGATAGCTAAAATGTGTCAGAATGATCATACAAAAGTAAACAGAAACTAAACAGAAAAAATTTCAATTTAACCTTTCATTCGTTTAAAAATATTGATGCCACAGAAAGTTATCAGTAATCAAATACAGCGTAAGAAGACTGTTAAAAATATCACCCATGAAATAGAGAACAAAGGAAATTTTTAACCATTTTCTTACGCTGTCTTTGAGTATGTATAACTTTTTGAGAAATCAATATTTTCAAACCAAACGAAGCTTAAATTAAAGCTTTTTCAGTCTATTTTCTATTTATTTTTGTATGATTATTCCGACACATATAACTATTAATTTATTTAGGCCTCCGCGGATACTCTTTCTACTAGATATTTAGAAAAACTGCTCTATCTTTGTCCCATTAGACAAAATCCTAACATAGGGGTTAATTTTTTTGGCTCAAAGAAAAAAGAAAATATTCAGCAGTTTTAACCAAATCTTTAACCAAAGCTCTCCTTATCTGTATGACCCCAAATCCATTAGGTATTAGGTAAGCTCTAGTATACAATAATTCACCTTGAAGTGCCAATTACGGGTCACTGTTAAAACGAATATGAACTTTTCGTCACAAGAGCGACATTACTCACGCTGGCGTGAAGCGAAGTTTCTCTCTTCTTCTTTGCCTCTCTCACAATAGATCCGCTGAGATTCTTTTCATCGTTTGCATTTGTAAAAATCTAAATATCATCAAATAGGTACAATATGTAACGAAATATGAGTGATATGTATTAGCTATATACATTTATAAATATAGTCTCAAAATGGAGTTTGATTTAGTAAAGTTTGATACGTGCTATGACCAGAACAGAAATCAGCTTAGGGCTAATATATAAGAACCTTGTTCGTTGCCCTTAAAAAAATATAAAGGAACTTGTCGACGTTCTAGCAAAATTAGATCTATAGTTATCTCAAATTTAATAATTAAGTTTCTTTCAATTATCACAGATCTGTTACTCTAATACTAAGATCAAAGTAAGAAACTGAAGAAAATCATTTTTTTCTAACAACACCAACCACACTAATTACAACGTCAAAGCCTGATCCGGGTTACATAAGGTGTACATTTGACAACACATAACAGGGCAGAGTACTCGTCTAGCCTCAGATTAGTAATTAATATTTTTGTAAGGTGGTTGTCAGACAAAGTTAAGGTGGCTCCAGCGGTTTAGTAGACCTAAAGCTATGAACATTTTTTACAAAAATTCATTTACACATTCCAATCTAAAAACTGATATGACAGGAAGCAGAGTTCTTAACATAACAGAAAATATTTTTGTTAGAAAATTTCCAATTTTGCAAAAGTATATTTTGTCCATTAAAAAAAAATTCAATAAGATATTTCTTATTGAATTTTTGTATTTGAAGATTTGCATTCAAATCTTTTTTGTTTTTCATTCAATTTTAATTTGCAAGGTCTCATTTTCTTCCTTGTTAAATTTCAGGGGGAGTCAATGATATCAAAATTGAAAAAATTTCAAAACCTGCAAAGTTATATGCAATTGTTTGTAAATTTGTCACTGAATTTTATAAACAATTGCATATAACTTTGCAAGTTTTGAAAATTTTTCAATTTTGATATCGTTGACTCCCCCTGAAATTTAACAAGGAAGAAAATGAGACCTTGCAAATTAAAATTGAATGAAAAACAAAAAAGATTTGTATTTCTTATTGAATTTCTTTTTTAATGGACAAAATATACTTTTGCAAAATTGGAAATTTTCTAAAAATATTTTCCGTTATATTAAAAACTCTGCTTCCTGTCATATCAGTTTTCAGATTGGAATGTATAAATGAATTTTTGTAAAAAATGTTCATAGCTTTAGGTCTACTAGACCGCTGGAGCCACCTTAGTTTTTATCAGCCCGGATCGGGCTCTCGTCTGTGCCCCGTTATACTCATTTTTCTACTGATGGTCGAGTGTTTAACTTTTAGTAATTTTTGTAATTGTAATAAAAAGTGATGGATCCAGGCTTGATTAAAGCTCTCCGATTTGAGAGTCAGATACTTTCTCACAACCAGGACAGCCTCCGCATGACATTCTTCTAATCGTTATCATGTTACAAGTGTACTGAATAATTTAGGGCTGATGCTTTGGAAAAATAAACGAGTTCAATATTCTAATTTGTATAATATGTAAAAGAGTTCAAAATGAAAAAAACAAGTAAAACCTTTAAAAATTGATAAATTTTAACTTATCACTACGGTAACTGTATCGGTTATTGCGGACGCTTCAGTTATTGCGGGGACGTATAAAAACTGCGTAGTCATTTATTAAAAAACTTGATGCTTAGAAAGAAACTATTGAATACTTGTGGTTCGTAACATTTTTTAGTGTCTGGATGGTTAGAATGTGGGCTTTCGTTTCAAACATTGCCTTGAATAGGTTAGATCGATACGCAATAATAAAAACATAACAGTAACTTTTACTTTTTATCAAAACAAATAACATTTGTTTATGAGATGATAATAATTTCAAAAATAATTTCATAAAATAATTCCACAATTTCGTATAAAATTTTAATATGCTTTGTTATTGAAATATCAGCAATAATTGGTGCGCGATAATAGATATTCTATCGCAATATTTAATGCATCAAAGTTTTTCTTTTAGTTATTAATTTTAATTAATTATTATTTATAAATAAATTGCAATATACTCTCTTAAATTAAGACAATATATCGCAAGCTATAATTAAAAAAAAATGTAAATCTATTGGTGAAGTAATCATAAGTATTCGGCTACGCAAAGTTTATCTTCATACGAACATTCCACAATAATACAGTTATCCTATTCCACTACAAAGATTACGGGCCTAAATCGCTCCAAAAGTCATGAGTGCCGATAACATTCCATTATTGTTTTGCTCGAAAGTCAGAAACAATTATTGGATGTTTACAAATTAGAGAAGTAGGACTCGATCATAGATAAGGAGATTGAGGAAGTCGTGAAGTGGGAGAGACGAGGAGAAAGTGGGTAGTTGCAGCATAGCAGGAGGGGAGTGCCAAAACAGAATGAGACAGAGGTATGGGGGTGGAGGCGCGCGGACGGCGCAGGAAAAGGTCCGCGTGAGGAGGGGGGTACGACGACATAGGGGACCACACGCACGCGCCGCCCACAGATACGCTATCAACGGGTCGACGTGATCTGCATGCGCGCGCGCGCGCCTGCATGCGTTCTCTCTGGAAAAAATCCACGCCAGGGGATCCTTTTCCTTTCTCTCTCTCACTCACTCCGGGTCTCCCCTCTCTCGGTGCATCTCTCTATCTCTCCCGGCACTGCGCGCATCTCGTTTCGTTTGTCGTTCCTATGGTGCGCCTCTTCTATGAACACACGCTGCCGACGTCAGTCTGCAGACTGGTGTTTCCTGGCGCCATAATGTGAAACCGTAGCCACCGGTCGTTTATCCTGATAAGCCGCGGTAAGGAGAAAAGGATTATTTAAGCGATAGTTTTAAAATATGGGAGGACTGCTTAATGGCGACGATAAATTAGCGCTCACAGAACTGCGGGAAAATAATGCGCCGAGAAAGAGTAGCGGCTGAGATTGAGATTTTTACCTTTTCTGAACTTAAAAAAAAAGTCGGGGTACTTAATTACCAAATAAATATCCGTGTTCAGTAGGTATACTTGATATTGATGAAAAATGTTTTCATCTAGAATAATATTTAATATCTCAATTTGGAGAGAGGCGTATTTGGCGAAATTCAGGCTTTGATTAACCATTATATTTCAATATTCCAATTCTTTCTCTTAAAAAAAGTGATGGATGAAATCTATCATCATGATAAGACTATTTTGATTGATTGTTGTTGACTCATTTGATTGGTCTATATATAATATTCCCACATATACCCCATATAATTGTTATATAAATTCTTATTTATATATAGCTCCAAGAATAAGAAATATGGGCCACATTATGAATCTCATATGGAAAATAGTACGGCTAATACATGGATCCGGTGCCGCAGCCACATATGGCCTACATCCGATATTGCCCATACATCCGATGTATGGCTCATATGATGCTCACATATTGCTCATAGTCTGAGCAGTAAATTGGCTACTTAATCTTTTTTTGCGCCGGGAGTTTGAGTATTTAAAACTGAATAATTAAAATAACATAAGAAAAATGTCATTATTTTATTTATTAAAATTACGTTATTATCGTGTAATTTAAACTAATTGAAACAAACTTTAAAATTGAAACTAACTTGATTGTTTTCAGAACATACCAAAAAAAAAAAGAAGTAGTAATATGCGCGAAGCACCTTGAATGTAGCTATAGTATGCAATACAATTATGAAGCATAGTTTTCAAAGGTGTCTAAATATCGAGGACATACAAATTGATTCGTAAAGCGAGCTCTATTATACGAGCGTAATGAAATGCGATCGCGATAAATCAAGGGCCGCGCACCGAGGTAGGTAGCCGGCCTCCGCGCGCAAATATTCCGTAAGTATGCGCGTTATTTACGTGGAAGCTGCACGCGGCGTGAATTCCGGGCGCGCGCTCGAGAGTGCCTGCGTTGATTTGGCGCATAGCTGTGTGTAGCGCACGTATATAGGCGCCGCGAAGGTGCGTACATCAGGGATCGAACGGCCGCAGACATAACGTCTCCATATGGGGGCCGAAGGAAGTTGTACTTGCCGATATACGATCGGGGCGAGATAGCGCGCGCGAAAGAGGTACTCAGGCGGAAGGTGACCACCCGCAATACTCGCCCGACACCTCTGTTAGAGAGAGGGAGCGTGGATTTACAGCGGGCGAGCCAACGACGGAAAGCTGCCGCCGCACCGCCGTCGTCTTTTCCTCCGATCTTTACGGCTTACGACTTGCTAGGCGCTCAAACGTGCGACCCCGAGCCCACAAAATCGACGGGTAAACGATCGTCTAGTTACTCCGACTTTTTCGACTTTTCCTCTTCCTTTTGCTCCAGCTTTATTGCCTCTAGAGTGCTGTGTTATTATGGGGCGCTATGAATTTCAATTGATTTTTCAGAATAAATTGTCCGAAATGCTTAGTTAAATTAAGACGTTAAATCGTGTCTTTTTCTTTATTAAATTAAGCAGTAATGAATTGTTAACAACCAATAAGATAAGAATGGTAATTATGTTGATTAATAATTTGACGAGCGCTCGATTTACGAGGGTCATTTGACAAGTACCTAGCCTCACCGCCAGATGGTGCCACTATCGCACCAGAAATACACTACAGTGCAGTATCTTCCTGTAAACGGTTACAGACGAAATTTCAGCCGGATCGGAGTTGTAGTTTATTTTTGAGAGCGTGTGAAAGCAAATGTGTCCGTTGATTTTTGAAAAAATGGAGAAAGAACAATATCGGTCGGTGATTCGATTCTTGTTTTTGGAAGGGAAATCGCGCAGTGAAATTAAAGAACGCTTGGATGCAGTGTATGGGGATGCTTCTCCTTCGATGGCGACCGTTAAATTTTGGTATAACGAGTTTCAACGTGGTCGTACGTCGGTTTTTGATGATCCACGCCCAGGGCTCCGAAAACAGCCACTACGGAGGAGAACGTGACAAAAATACACGATATCGTTTTGTCAGACCGCCGATTAAAGGTGCACGAGATAGCTGCGATAGTAGGCATCTCAGAAGAACGCGTGTGGCATATCCTACATGAGATTTTAGGCATGAGGAAGCTGTCAGCAAGGTGGGTGCCGCGTTTGCTGACTGCAGACAACAAGCGCATCCGTGTGACCAGTTCAGAGCAGTGTTTGGAGCTGTTTAATCGCAATCCAAAAGAGTTTTTGCGTCGTTACGTGACCGTCGACGAAACATGGATTCACTACTACACTCCAGAGACCAAGGAGCAGTCAAAACAGTGGACCTTACCCGGTGAACCTGCTCCGAAGAAGGCGAAGACGGTCCCGTCGGCCGGAAAGGTGATGGCCACTGTTTTCTGGGATTCTCAAGGTGTGATTTTTATTGACTATCTGGAGAAGGGCAAAACGGTCACAGGACAGTACTACGCCGAACTATTGAGCCGATTTGACGCCGTGTTAGAAGAAAAACGGCCCCATTTGTCTAAAAAGAAAGTGCTTTTCCACCACGATAATGCACCGGCTCACACTTCTGCACTCGCCACGGCTAAATTGGTCGAATTACGCTACGAACTGCTGCCCCATCCACCGTATTCTCCAGATTTGGCTCCGTGCGACTTTTTTTTGTTTCCGAACCTAAAAAATTCGCTCGCCGGGAAGAGATTCCACTCCAATAACGAAATAATCGCCGTCACGGAGGCCTATTTTGCAAACCAAGCGAAAACATTTTTTTCAACGGGGTTAAAAAAATTGGAACACCGCTGGACCAAGTGTATTCAACTAAAAGGAGACTACATTGAAAAATAAATTTTATTTTTTGTAAAATTTTGGTGTTTTCATTTGTAGGCTAGGTACTTATCAAATGACCCTCGTATACAGAAAGATCAGCAGATTACGTAATGATCGATAAATATCAATTTACTGACCTATAGTAATTTTATGTTCACTTACTTCCTTTTTTTTATAATTATAATTGCGTCTAAATTATAGTTTATTGTTATATTTTTAATTTGTAATTATATTAAGTTTATGTTGCGTATAAAAAAATGTTTCTGCGAAAAAAATGCCAAAATTATAAGTTATAATACTTTCCTACCAGCTATTCGTATCGTCGCGCACATCAAAAATAAAAGTGCAGAAAGATAAAAGAGAAATTATTGTACATAAATAATAGGCGGAGAAGCGATGACAATATATTCTCTTGATACTCTCGATTATAGAGAAAGAAAAGAAAAAAGAGAGGGAGAGAAAAGAAAGAGCCGAGGAGTGAGAAAGAGCAGTCGGTGTATCGCCCAAGAGAAAAAGAAGAGGCAAAAAATAATGTGGGCAGAGTCGCGGTCAAAAAGAAGCTGGCGCGCGCGCGCAATGCGAAAGAGACAAAGAGAGTAAAGCGCGAGGCGAAAGGGTGAAAGAAGGAGGAAAGGCAGTGCACGATAGAGGAAGAAGCGAGAAGAGAAATAGACTATATACGTGCAGTGTGAGTGTGTATATCCGCAAGTTCGAAACCACAACGCCCAACGTATTGCCGTCGCACGTAGGTTCGTAACCACCCCCGCGTCTATTCATGATTTTGCGCGCGCAATATCACAACCGCTGTGACGAAGACAGAGCATGCATGCGTTCGCGCGCGCGGGCCAAAATAAAGCTCAGAAAGAGAAACAAAGAATGAGAGGCCCCGAGGCGCGGAAAGGCAGGCGACCGTAAGTTGGCATCGCATCGCGTCCCCACGGGCCAATAAATAAAATCTCTCCCTCTGTCTCTCTTGCTCTCTCCCGCGCGCGCGCAGTGCTTTCGTGCTATGTGGATCCCGCCGATATTTTAGCCGTTTGCCACCGCCGCGCGGTACAAGGTGTGGGTTTCTGCCTCTCTCTCTCCTCTGAAAAAAAAGAACAAGAGACAAACCTCTCTCGGACAACGAACGGGCGTGCATATGCGTGTGCGTCCTTTCGAAGGTTAAACGATTTCATATACATAATAATTTTGCGTTGGCCCACTCACCTTCGTACTTTTTCTCTTCCTATCCTTCTCTCTTGCTCTTTCTTGGGTCAGTCAAATAAGCGACTAGATCCACTTTTTATGCGTGAGCGCATGCTGGAAAAAAGTTCGCGAGAAATCGACTTCATAAGTGGGAAAAATAAATATAATTAACTAACAGTAACTTTTATTATAATCCAGACAGTTGTGTGATTATCATAAATATAAAAATATTGTATAAATGTCATTTATAATAGCGCATCCTCCGTCTCGGCTTCGCCCGAGATTATAATGTAGCCAACTCATTTTCTAACAGTAGGATAGAAAACACGTGATATACGTGATGAGCATATATATAAAAATAACTTCGCGACGCATACTTGCCTTCGGAGCGCTACCTCGCTCCTTGATTTTTTGTGGCGTTTTGATGTTTTAGTAGCAGAATGTATTGGCTTTCTGAATTACCAGTTCTGGAAAATTGTCTATGAGAAAAATAGTTTGATCGTAAATCAATACCATCGTATTTGAAAAAAACTGTGGAAAAGTGTTGCATGAAGCGCACCACAACGTATCTGTCGCCTAGCAGAAAGTTACCATACTGTTGATGCACGCATTGAAGCATTATCTTTTTAACGTTATTTTTTATTGTTATTGTGAATAATTTTTCGAGATTTCGAGATTTTTCGATGAAATATATCTAAAAGCTTTCTCAGTTATGCCAAGGAATACGGGTAAAAATTTGATTACGATTGATCCAGTAGTTTTTTTTTATTTAACCCGAACAAAAAAAAACCTTTTTCACTTTATATAATAATAGAGATTATGAATTATAAATATAATTAACAGTGCAGAAGATAACAATATGTTGAAAAATCAAATTTCATTGGTTACTTCCTGACTTTCTAGTAGTGTATACAAATAATGTTTTTCTTTCTCATCAGTAAGACTATACTATTTGTATAAACTTCAATTAGAATTGTAGAATTATTCGTAAAAACATTCAAGAGAAAGCTATGTATACTTTCTTCTAGTTATAAGATTTTAACCGACCATTCATACCATTTATTTTTATTTTAAAGAGATTTAAACATAAAACATAGATTTTTAAAGAATTTTCAAGAAGCACCCAATGGTGAGAGCTGTTGGCACTATGTTTTGTATATATATTGACGCGGCGTGCGGTAATAAACATCGTATCGATAGCCGTAGCGAGATATTCTTTTTTTCTTCGCATTGTTTGTTTTTTGGCTTTCTCATTAGGTTTATTGCCGGATAAGTAATTTGTAAGTGAAGCAAGCTCGCACAATAAAAGGGAAAAATCGCTGCTAACTGCTTTAGCAGAATGTTTTCTTAAAGAGAAGAGCATTACATTTTTTTAAATATAAATAAAATTTTCTAATAAAAATATTGAAAATGTTTATTTTTAGGCAATTTGGTTTTTTAGGTAATTTTTAGGCAATTCGTCACGTCAGCGTCAATTATTACAATTTAATTTGATCAGATTTAGCTTATTATAAGCGTCATTTAGGCTTTTTTTTTTTGCTTATCACTTTTTTATGATAAAATGAGAATAACTTTATACATCGAAGATTGTAACGAATTTCAAATAAAATATTACTCTTTATAAAATGGTATAATTATTTTTTCTTATTGTCAAAAATCAATTCATCCTCACGTCGAATATTAATCAATTGAAAACCCAATCAACCAACAATAGCCATAATATTTCTTAGATCAAAAATATATAAATTTGAAAATATTACATTTCGATACTAGTGCGTGAAAGTGATTTTATCCTCGTTTGAACGTTTGCGTCCGAGCGAAGCGACTCCATTGAAATAAGATGTGTTAATAATTACATTTTTATCACGATTATTTTCTATTTTTATTAAAAAAATATATAAAAAAGTACATTACTTAAAAAGTGTGAAAAATTGATGATAATACGAGTTGTTCGAGTCGAGAATCATTAAACCAGAGAGCAGGTAATGCAGATTTAGTACATAATCTGATCACGTTTATTTTTCTTTATTTTTTTTAACCAACTTAATAATATCCGATCGGGCTGACAAAAATATTGGTAGATAGGAAATTTCAAGACCTTTCAGAAAATGGGCCTACTTCAGACCGATATCCAAACCCAGAGCAAAAAAAAATTATTTTCGATTTTTCCATATTTTTCTTTATTTTTTTTAACCGACTTAATAATATCCGATTCGGCTGAAAAAAATATAGGTAGACAGGAAACTTTTCAAGACCTTTCAAAAAATGGGCCTACTTCCGACCGATATCCAAACCCGGCGACAAAAAAATTCTATTTTTCCATATTTTTCTTTTTTAAATACTTAATATTACCCAATCAACTATGTAATTGAACTTGCGCAACTTCAAAATATACTTTATGTACCTGCCAAAGATAAACTTGATAACACACACACACATATATATTATACATACATGCACACAGACATTTTCTAGAAAACGTATATTTCAACTCAGGGAGCTCAAATATCGAAAATCATCGAAATCTCGAAGTCGAAAAATTTCACCGTTACCAAGCTTTCTCTTTGAGAAAGCAATATAACACAAAAATTAAATTATATACATACGCGCACTCGCACGCTCACGCACAGACACACACACACATGGCATGTATACAAAAAAATGAGTGCTTTATTTACATTCTGGAAGTCTCGGGTTTCAATAACATTTAAAATTTCAAATCTGAACGTTGGAAGTCCTAGACTTCCAATGTTGACATCAAACAACGCAAACCGTGGAGGTCTGGCGTTTCGATTCTCTTGGCCATGTACGATCGCTAAATTGGAACTGTCTTAACTCCAATGTAAACATACACTTACTCCAAGTATCTTTGAAATTCTACATTGCTATTTGGTATTCGAATATTGCCAAATTGGCAATCTATAATTTCAGTGCTTTTTGGAGTTCAAGGAATACGAAATATTGGAATACCCGATGTCCAAATTTCTTTCTGTGTAGATACCAGAAATCGACTCTCAAATACTCGCTGAATTCCGTTTCCCGGACGGTGTGCACTCTCCTTGTTAGATGGGTACTGTTGAATATACCATCATACTTTCACGATTATTCAGGATATTTTTTGCCTTAAAACAAGGCGACAATAGGTTATTGAAAAACGGTTTTTGGAGGTCAAAGTTACGAAATAGAATATAAACATCCTAAACAGTTTTGGTTATCAGGTGATGTCGAAGCCAATGAATTAACATGCTGTTTCTCTATAAGGTTAAAGAGCTGGTACAAGACGATGCCAATAGACGATGAGCAATAGGATGACGATTCGTTTTTGTTTTTATTCATTTTTCTTTTTGTTCGTTTTCTTTACAAAAGTGAGTGAACTGCTGAAATAGGTGATTTTAACTACAGTTTTTATTGTTATACAGACAACTCTGGTCGTGAGAAGGATAAGATTGTTGGGGGTGACTATGTCAATATCACCAGAGCACCGTATCAAGTAAGAGGCATATTTTTATTGTAATCACTTTAGAATCGTTATCTAGTCTATTTGACATATGCTTTATTTGACAAAATGCACAAGTACCGGCCTATTGTAAATATAACTGTTTTTAAATATTAGTAAGGGTATTCGTAATTTATAAATAATTGGCAATTAAGTTTATATATATAGTTTTATTTATCTACTTTCACAAGTGTTTTGTGAATAACGATTGGGGAAAACTATTAACTGGAGCTTTTTGTTATCACGCACAGGAAGGTGTCCGATAGTGGATTCGAGGCAATGCACAGGTGATAGAAATTTTCAGTCCACAATATAAATGAAATAATTAACTTTATTTTACACTATTTATTATTTATTTATTTTACACTATTTACAACTGAAATAAAAATGCGGTTTAATTCTCTTACATAACGCGGTATCACGCAACGCAACAATAACAAGCCGGAGCGATCTGCTCTGCGCCGGGTCTCGCGACAGATAGAGAGCGACGCCGCGGGAACTTGCGCGTAACGGAAGGTACCGAAACTATAGGTGTATAGGAAGGGATAAACAATAGGTCTAGGTGTATGTGAGAGACTACTAAAAGAATAAATAGCCGCAACATACCGCCCGCCACGGAACGGGTGAAAAACCGTTACGTCGAACGTAGTCAGCGCGAATTAGATTCGGTTACATACCGCAATGCATCACATCTTTCACACATATTTCATAAATTTAGACTATTCTACAAGAACGCAATTGTAATAGCAAAGTGTAAACACAAACATGAGGGCATAACTTACGCTAAACAATGCATTACAATTATAACAAAGTTATAAGTAACAAATCGACAAGAATCAACAGTACAAACTAAAATTTCGCCGCTTTTTACAATAATAAAACAATCGCAAAACATACAAGACGCAGTATTACAACTAATTAAGACGACTAAATAAGGTACATTAGAGAATGATTTATTTTACAGAGATTAAATTTCGCTAGGATCGCAACCACCCGCCGTAAGTGCTTGAAGCACGCCGAGATGAGCAGAAGCCTCCTCGTTCACAGGGAGTAAAATGAGTTTATTTATCGGTCTCTTGTATTCGGCAGTAGTGGTTCTAATACTGGCAACTCTACTAAGTCCATCATGGCCAGGGTAGAGTCGCGTAATTCGGGTAAGCGGCCACTTCGTAGGCGGGTGCAGCTCGTCCTTGAAAAGGACATCTCCTTCCTTGAACGTTCGATTAGGCAGGAACCATTTTGACCTTTGCTGCAGATGAACAAGGAATTCATTTTTCCATCGCCTCCAAAAATGATTTCTAATCAGCGAGAGTAATTTTCATCAACTACATACGGTACTTTGCTGATTAACTTCATCGAACGGTTCGGGAGGAGAAGTTAGCGGGGATTAAGAAATGTCCGGGAGTAAATTTAACGTTATATCCTTCGTTTTCTAAATTTGGTCTATAAATTGCTTTTCCCTTTACTCGTAGACTAGTAGAAAATAAGGACCGGTTCCGATTTATTATAAAATTAACCACGTAAGGGACGAGTTTTTCAAAATCGATTTTATGCCTTTTTTCTTATCTTTAAACAGTCCTCTATCATCTAGCCGTGACAGAAATTACGAAAGTGCATTCGTTGTCTTGAATCAGCACAAGAAAAAACCACATATCTCCATTTTTTTCAACATTTTCCCGGAATAACCACGTATCTCCATTTTTTTAAAGAATAATTCCCGGAAAAACCACGTAACTCCACTTTTTTTTTTTAAGAATAACTCCCGGAAAAACCACGTAACTCCACTTTTTTTTATAGACTAATTCCCGGAAAACCCATGTAACTCCACTTTTTTTTAAGAAAAACTCCCGAAAAAACCACGTAACTCCACTTTTTTTAGAATAACTCCCGGAAACCCCACGTAACTCCACTAAAATTTTTTTTTATTCCCGGAATAACCTCGTAAGTGAAATTCGATTTGTAAAACATGAACGCTATTTTCTCTAGTTACTATGACAAAAAATATGTTATTTACATTAGAATTCATAGACGCAGTGTTGCATTTAATCTCATTTGTCTTGATTTATAACAACGATGCGAAACTTGCGAAACTAAAAACTCGATTTACTCGAAATAATGAAAAGTGGAGATAAGTGGTTTTTCCTGGAAGCCACACACACACACACACACACACACACACACACACACACACACACACACACACACACACACACACACGCACGCATGCACATATATGTTATTATAAATTTTATTTTTATGAAATGAAGTATCTAATTTAAGTTATTGGTAACGTCCATAATCCAATCATAATACTTGTGAACTCTTGTATAAACTCCTGGGAATTTTGCTGAACCACACGATGAACTAGCAGAAATTATAACATATACTTTTCCATCGACGACTCCAGAGCCACCTGAATCACCTTGACAGGCATCAGCGTTTCCGCCATCAGCACAGAATATATTGTCGGTTACAGGATCATGCTTGTACGCTGCTTCACACTCACTTTGTTTTAATACTGGCACTATGCTGAATTCAGACGATATAATGGACGATGTTGAATGCATAACGCCATCCATTTTTATATTAAATAGTTGAGGACGATCTTTGGAGGCAAAATGAAATGATCTTATTTCTTTATGGCAACGATGACGAGAAAAATGAAATACGGAAAAAAGTCACAAGATCTTTAAAAAAGGCTGTTAATACTGATATACATATACCATATACAGACAGAGCTTTATCAGAAAAACTAAAAATAACCAAAAACTTTTTAAAAACGCATAATGATATTTTCTTTACAAAAGCAGATAAAGGCAATGTAACGGTTTGTTTAGAAAAATCCATCTATAACGAAAAGATGGTGAATCTATTATCGGATGAAAAAACATATAAAAAGATAAGTAAAAATCCACTGAAACGTTAAAAAGATGAAACATATAGTATGTTAAATTATTTAAATAATAATGGTTTTTTGTACAAAAATAGTTTAACTCAATCTGATACGACACTGGCGAAATGTTATGGATTACCAAAGATTCATAAAATTGATGTACCGTTACGTCCTATTGTTTCATTAGTTAATAGCCCCACGTATTTCTTAGCAAAAATAGTATATCAAGAACTTAAGAATGCGATACCTAAGCCTAGTTCACATATTAATAACAGTTTTGAATTGAAAGAAAAATTAAAAAATATAATAATAACGGATGAATACACCTTACTGTCATTAGACGTAACGTCGTTATTTACAAACATCTCGTGCGAATTAGTGTTGGATAGTTTAGATAGAAGAGCGGTTTCCATCCATAATCACTGTAAGATCCCGCTTGATGAATTAAAAGAATGCACCGCTTTTGTGTTTAATAATACGTTTTTTACTTTTAATGGTCAAACCTTTCAACAAATTTATGGAACCCCGATGGGTTCACCGATTTCACCATTATTTGCGGACATTGTAATGGATGATTTGGAAAAGAATTGCTTACGAGAATTAGAACTACATTATGGCTGTATCCCTATTTTTTATTACAGATATGTTGACGACACGCTTATTTGTGTTAAAAAACATCACATTGACACAGTGATTAAAGTTTTTAATGCTTATGACATAAATTTAAAATTTACTTATGAACTAGAAGAGAATAAAAAAATTAATTTTTTAGATATGACATTAATTAGAACTGATAATAAAATTTTGCCAAATTGGTACCAAAAACCGACATCATCGGGACGTGTAATCAATTATTTTTCAAATCATCCAACGCAGCAAAAAAAGAATATTATTTTTAACCTAGTTGATAGGGCGTTTTTACTCTCAGATTCTAATTTTCACTTAGACAATATAAAACTCATAAAGAAGATTTTACGTAACAATGATTATCCTATGTGGTTTATAGAAAAACATATCGAAATTAGATTTAAAAAACTTAAGTATGGTTATACATATAATACGCACCAAAATTGCTATGAAAAATTACCAAAATTGTCTTTACTGTTTACCAAAGATTTTAATACTCTATCTAATATGTAAAAATCTTATAACATTTGTACAATCCCATTATTGAATAAAAGTTTGTCTTCGATCATTCGGTTAGGCAAAGACATAACCAAAAAATGGGATCGTACTAATGTGGTGTATAAATTTGATTGCCTAAATTGCTCTGCTACATACATAGG
Source organism: Torymus aiolomorphi (assembly GCA_036365515.1). Lineage (NCBI taxonomy): Eukaryota > Metazoa > Arthropoda > Insecta > Hymenoptera > Torymidae > Torymus > Torymus aiolomorphi. The sequence continues at coordinate 38,446,969 of CM070876.1, read as the reverse complement.
AGGCGTTTCACGTCAAATGTCCCAGCGCGGCGCGCGACCGCCAAATCGTGCTATATCTAGCTCATGTTTACGATACTAAAACGTACTTAAAAAAATTTTATGATAAGCATTTCCGACGTATTTTTTCCTCAGCTTTCCAATGGTGTAGGTAGTTTTCCCGAAATTTTCCATTTTCGCCTTCAAAAAATACAAAACGTGTTATATCTTAAAAAGTGTATTTTTAATATTTTTTTTGACCCTCTAGATCGAAAGCTGAGCATTTTTTACGTAGGAAAGGATAGTTTCCAAAGAGTGCCCGAAAGGTTTTCTGCGAGAAATAGAATGCGAAAGAGTAGACGCATCGCCTTTCCGGCGCGCGCGACTACGCGGTACAGCGCGCGCGCTGCGCTCGCCTCGTTGCCTAATAATAATCTTTTATAATCTTTAATTCTTTACCTTTTTTTTTATTCTTGAATAACGCATGCAGTAATATTTTATTAATTATTTCATAAAAAAATAAAATTTCAAAATTAACAGCAATATTTGCAAACTCTTGTACTAACGTTTGTTTTTCAGTGTAGATAATTTTTTTGTTTTTTTTTTTACGTGCTATATCTCGAAAAGTATATTTTTAGTATTTTGTTTTACCCATAATATTGAAAGCTATCCTTTTTTTTAGGTAGGAAAGGATATTTCCCAAAAAGTGTCCAAGATGTTTTATGCTATGCAAATAAAACGCGAAAGATTATATGCACGGCAGGGCGAAAGCATATTCTACGCTACGCGCGGTACAGCGCAGTTTGCCGTACGACACGGAATCATTTATTTTTCATTCGGTAGGTGGCGTCCACACTTTTTACTCTGTATGCAAATTGTCACGTCAAAAGTATATAATTACCATAACTTTTTATCTTTTTCCTCCTCGAATTTTTTCGAATTTGTCGTTGATAGCAAAGAAAAAGCTTGCCATTTCTGTTATAAACGATTAAAATGGATTCACATTGGAAATTGAAATGTATAAATCCTTTAAATAAAAATGATCACTCTGCATCTAAGAATTTGACTGATTTTCCAACACTTTTAAGAAGTGCATTTCCTTTAGTACCTGAAAATGCTAAAATATGTTTAACCTGTCGACGCCAAATTTATAATCAGAAATCAAATTGACCTCAAACTGATGCTAAAAAAGCTAAAATAGTGTGCGATGATGAATATCATAAAGCTGGTGTTGCAGTTCTCCAACAAATTAAGAAAAAATTTTCAGATTAAACAAATAAGCAAGAAAGAATTCAGCTATTAACTCTTGCACCGGAGTTTTGGTCTCGTAAGAACTTGATGCGAGAATTCAATTGCAGTGAACGGGAGGCTCGTGAAGCGAAAGATTTGGTAGCAAATAGCGGAATATTTTCAATACCTGCTAAGAAACGTGGCAAACTACTTCCAGCTGATACTGTAAATTCTGTCAAATCTTTTTATAAGAGAGATGATGTAAGTCGAATCATGCCGGGTTCAAAAGATTATCTATCTATTAAACAGAGTAATGGCAAAAGAGAACATATTCAAAAAAGATTACTGCTTGGTAATTTAAATGAATTGTATAATTTATATAAAAAAGAAAATGAGTACGTTAACATTGGTTTTACGAAATTTACAGAATTGAGGCCACCATATTGTGTTTTAGCTGGGAGTAGTGGTACACATAATGTATGCGTGTGTGGGCATCACGAAAATGTGAAGCTCATGCTAAGTGCTATGGACATAGAAAATTTAACTAAAGACACCCAATTGCCCCTGAAAAACTATCACGATTGCATCCAAGCAATTGTGTGTAATGATTCACACGATACATGTTATTTGGGTGACTGTTTGGATTGCCCCAATACGTCTATATTACGAAAACATTTACTTAAATGTTTTGATGAAAATGATATTTTTCAAATCGAGTATCAATTGTGGTTTTAAACAGATAGGTGTACAATAGCTTCCAAAACTGTAAATGTGCACGAATTTATGGACATACTGGGGGAGAAATTAATGAAATTAAAAACTCACGATTTTTTTGCTAAGAAACAATCACTTTTTGTAAATAACGTAAAAAGCAATCCTCAAGAAGGAGAATTTCTGTGTGTTGCGATTTTGCAAAAAATTATGCTTTCGTTATACAAAATTTTACCTAATCCTTACACTGGAATAACAACCAAGCAACAGTTTTTACAGTTGTAGTGTACTATAAACAAAACGATGAACTCAAACATGTAAGCATTGCTGTGATTTCCGACAACTTAAATCATGATACCATAGCCGTTTATGAATATCAAAAAATAGTAATATCTTATCTTAAAACTAATTTTGCAGTCAAGAAAGTTTATTATTTGACTGATGGAGCAGGTCAGCATTTTAAAAATAAATTCAATTTTCAAAATCTTCTTTTTCACGAGAAAGATTTTGGAGTTACAGCTGAGCGGCATTTTCATGCCACAGCACATGGCAAAGGTGCGTGCGATGGTATAGGCGCGAACCTAAAAAGAGGTGCAAAATGAGCGAGTTTACAAGTTTCTTCTAGTAATCATATTTTAACGCCAGAAGAGCTGTATAACTGGGCTAAAGATTACTGCAAAGAAACGAAAGTTTTTTATAGCAGTAAAGAATCGTATGAAGAAACGGTTTTGAAAATAAAACCAAGACTGAACAAGGCTAAATCTATACCAGGCACGTTACTGTATCATGCTATTATTCCAATAGATGAAAGTACATTGAAGCTCAAAAAAAACCTTAAAAATACACTACAAATACAAAAACAAAAAAATTATCTACACTGAAAACAAACGTTAATTTATTAGTATATTACTAACGCGGGCGAAAGAGGATTATTTACCTCATGCGACGTTTTTCGGCCGAGCGAAGCGAGGTCGAAAAGTAGCATGAGGTAAAAATTCTCTTACGTCCACGTTTCAGTAACGTATTTTTCCGTCCGAGGCCGCAAAATGACATTTAAGATGGCATTTTGAGGTTAAAGGGCGGAAAAAAATTTTATTTTTTTATGAAATAATTAATAAAATATTACTCCATGCGTTATTCAAGAATAAAAAAAAACAGGTAAAGAATTAAAGATTATAAAAGATTATTATTAGGCAAAGAGGCAAGCGCAGCCCGCGCGCTGTACCGCGTAGTCCCGCGCGCCGGAAAGGCGATGCGTTTACTCTTTCGCATTCTATTTCTCTCAGAAAACCTTTCGGGCACTCTTTGGAAACTATCCTTTCCTACGTAAAAAATGCTCAGCTTTCGATCTAGAGGGTCAAAAAAAATATTAAAAATACACTTTTTAAGATATAACACGTTTTGTACTTTTTGAAGGCGAAAATGGAAAATTTCGGGAAAACTGCCTACACCATTGGAAAGCTGAGGAAAAAATACGTCGGAAATGCTTATCATAAAATTTTTTAAGTACGTTTTAGTATCGTAAACATGAGCTAGATATAGCACGATTTGGCGCTCGCGCGCCGCACTGGGACAGTTGACGTGAAACGCCTCATAGGAGAAACTAAAAGATCGTTACACACACGCATTAATGAACATAAAATAAACAAAAATAAAGAGTCTGTTGTCAGTACACATCGATTAGAAAACAAACATGAGTTCGATTGGGAAAATACATCCATTTTAGATTTTGAAAGCAATTACAAAAAAAGACTGATTTCCGAAATGATCTATATAAAAAGCAATCAAAATAGTATTAATAAAAAGGAAGATATCCAAAGACTAAGTACAATGTATTTTCCTATTATTAACGAACTTGATGCTGTATAACTCTTTATGTAAACATTGTCCAGCGTATATAAATACAGTGTACGTGTTATTGTTTTCAGTCGAGAATAACATCTGATCGACGTATGATATATACGTTTATAATTTCGGTAATTTTGATTTTTGTATTTATACTTTGTGGTTTAATTGTCTTTAAAAAAAAAAAAGTTTTATATGTTAATTTATTTCTGTGTTTTGAATAAAGGCCTGATGAGGTTCGCGTACTAAGCCAACGAAACATTGCCATAAAGAAATAAGATCATTTCATTTTGCCTCCAAAGATCGTCCTCAACTATTTAAGATATAATGGACTTCCAATAACCTATAAAAGTTATGTTCATGATTATATTAGAACAAGTGATATTGAATTTGACATTAAAATGACATTGAAAAGATATAATGACTAAAATTGGTACTTTGGTGGGATAGCGCAACTGCACCTCGACCGATCACAGAAGTCAACTACCGTTCAGTACGGTTAGTACTAGGATGGGTGACCGCTGTATGCTTATACAACTTCTATGATCATTAACAGTGTGTTAAATATGATTTAAAACAAATTTGGTTGAAGCCAGTGCTGCAAAAACATTCAAGTCGTTGCCCTTGGGAAAGAACCCTAGTCTCAACGAACTAATTGGAGACTGCATCACTTGATAAAAGTATGGATTGAAAGCGAATATGGGAAAAGATATATAGATCACTTACTGGGCTAAATGGGCTGTAGGGGGATAAATAAAAGTACTATACTAGATGATTACGAAGAATTTATGAGACCAAGACCGGTCTGTGAACGCGAAAACTTTTCGTTTTGGATGCTAATTTTTAACATTACAATAAATGTTTTAAAAAGCTTCTAACATATGTTTTCGATGTAATTTTTTCTCAGCTTTTTGATGATGATATTAGTTTATGGTTTTGATATTATTTTATATTTTTGATATTATCACGAAAAACAGCATGCGTCACATCTGCCGAACAAATGAAAAAAAAAAACCATGACTACCTCTTCTAGATTGCTCCTTTTTTCATGCGTATGGCAGACATCTTTACCGATTATACGATGGGGAAATAAAACTCTTTCATATTTTAAAAGTTACATCGACGTAAAAAAGTTAATCTTTGAAAATACTAATTCGTCATGTTATGGTTCTAGTAGTAAAAATAAGGGTCGAAAACTGGTGGTTTTCGCGCCCCTAGTTCAGCCTGTAAGATCTGACGTAAAATGTCCCATATTAAATAAAAACTATTAACTTACTGATGTTTTACCAAATCCCGTAATATGCATTAATTGCCCACTTTCTGGAATATCATCAGGTCACCATCATTCAGCGAGAGAAATTGGTTTTTTAGGGCTATGTTCGATCTTACTTTTTAACTGTAAAAAACATAATGTAAAAAAAATAAATAAAAAATAAATAAAAAATAAAATAAAATAATAAAATAAAATAATAATAATAAATAATAAACATAATGTAAAACATATTGTTCACAAAAATGGATCGAAAATTATTATTTCATTACATGAAAAATATATAATACAATTGGATTTACCCTTAAAAGTGCAATATAATTGTCGAAATTTTCATGATTATAATGAGGGTGTACAATCATTTCATGGACCGTTATTCTTTCACCTACGCCTATCAATTCTGTAGTGCCTACGCGCACCACCAAACCTTTTTTATTGCTGTCATAGAAAAAATAAAATTATATAATGATTGCACTTCATAAATATAAATTAGAAAAAATGGTGTTTAATAATAATAAATACCTTTCAATGAAACCCATGCAATGCGCAACTGAGAGAATCCAAGATTCTGCAATGATTGATGCATCGCATATAGAAACACCTTTTGAATACAGCATTGTCCAGAATTCAAAATTTCACTTTTATATACCTTTTTATGAGTTTATTAATTCATGTTTTTATTAAAAACAATACTTGATAGGGCGCATATTTCCATATAGTCTCCTCCAACAATTTTATCTTTGGTTCTCCCATTATCATCTATATCATAGAAAGCAAGTTAATTAATTTACATTTATTTTCAAAAAGTATATAATAAGATTATTTTTTTAAAACTGATAATTTCTATAAATTAAATAAAAAAACCGCTGCCAATTCATTGGCCCGTAGCTTCCTCAACCGTATTTTGTTGATTCCTTTAATTAATTTTTAATAACAAAATTTATAATTTTTTAAACAATTTATTGCATAATTATAATTAAATTTATATGTGATTATTAAAAATTGTTAATTTTTAAATTTATTTATTTATTTATTATTTATTTATATCAAATTTATATAAATTTTGAGCTGATAAATAAAGTTATCATTTGAAATAGAAGTAAAATATCTATATTTTATAATAAAACAAATAGCTATCACGGTTGTTTTGTTATTAACAAAAACATGTTTTTTTATATTTCATAATTCATATTTTTTAAGAAAAAAAAAAATTTATAGCTATCATTGTTCTTTTGTTATTAACAAAAACAGATTTTTGTTTTTGATGATAACTAAAGAACCGTGATAGATAGAAAATTAATTTTTTTTCGAAAATATAGGTATTTTAATTCTCTTTCGAATGCCACCTACCCCATTCAGATACATAGAGCCGTTCTCAAGAAATTACGATTTTTAAAAAATGTCAAAAAATGTTTAACCTCAAATATCTCTGAAATTTATGGACCAATCATTTTGCCCAAAGAACTCGACCGAGAACTACAAAAAATCTACCTCTAAAAGGAATTTTGAAGCCATTAAGTCAATTTTACTCTTGTAATCGTTGGACATACAAAACTGATTTTTTTTATTTTTCAATTTTTTACTCAAAATCTAGCCTACAGAATGTATTCAAATTTTAACAGATTATAGCTATTTATATTCTGTATTATCACGATTTTTCTCAAAAAAATTGACCGTTTAGTTTCGAAGTTATCAGCTTTTAAAAAAAAAACACGTTTTTGTCAATAACAAGAGAACCGGGATAGCTAGAGAAATTTTTTTTCTCGGAAATTATAGATTTTTTTACGCTCTTTCGAATGCTACCCATCAGATTTAAATATCTCGATCCTATCATTAAAAAAATCAAAAAACAGTTTTGAGAAAATCGAAAATTTGAAAAAAAAAAAAACAAAAACGCATCGCCCCAATCAAAAAACGGATTTTTGACCCGCCATCACACAGAAAAACAAAAAAAATGAGACCTGTCCGGTCAAAATCGACCGAGTAGAAGCTGAGACCCAGGCGTACACACACACACACACACACACACACATCCATACAGACATTTTTCAAAAACCATGTATTTTGATTCCTAACACCTCGGAACACAATTATAACATGTTTTTAGAACAACTCAAAAATTTACTATCACAAAGCCTCCTCTAGGAGGAAGCAACAATAACATTTTTCAAAGTAATTTTATATAAACTTTAGTTATTGTTCAGGCAACTGTCAATAATTCAAGTTCTCCATGATTTAAAATTGTAATCTTACTGGTATTTACATCAGTAAAAGCTGTCTGCGTAAACCAAATATGACAAAAAGTAAAGAACCTTCATGGTGACGAAGAAAGACTTGTAAGATTATTAGACATATAGTTTTTGCTTCCTCCTAGAGGAAGTTTTGTGATAGTAATTTTTTGAGTTGTTGTAAAAACATGTTATAATTGATATTCGAGGTGTTAGGAACCAAAATACATGATTTTTGAAAAATGTCTGTACGGATGTGTGTGTGTGTGTGTGTATGTGTGTGTGTGTGTGTATGTGTGTGTGTGTGTGTGTGTGTGTGTGTGTGTGTGTACGCCTGGATCTGAGCTTCTACTCGATCGATTTTAACCGGACAGGTCTCATTCTTTTTGTTTTTTCTGTGTGATGGCGGGTCAAAAATCCGTTTTTTGATTGGGCCGATTCGTTTTTGTTTTATTTCGAATTTTCGATTTTCTCAAAATTGTTTTTGGCTTTTTTTCAATGATAGAATCGAGATATTTAAATCTAATGGGTAGCATTCGAAACAGCGTAAAAAACCTATAATTTCAAAAAAAAAAATTTCTCTAGCTATCCCGGTTCTCTTGTTATTGACAAAAACGTGTTTTTTTTTTAAAAAGCTTATAACTTCGAAACTAAACGGTCAATCTTTTTGAGAAAAATCACGATAATGCAGAATATAAATAGCTATAAGCTCTAAAAATTTGAATCCATTCTTTTGGTTAGTTTTTGAGAAAAAAATTGAAAAATGAAAAAAACGAGTTTTCTATGTCCAATGATTACGGAAGTAAAATTGACTTAATCGCTTTAAAATTCCTTGTAGAGGTAGATTTTGTATAGTTCTCGGTCGAATTCTTTGGGCAAAATGATTGTTCTGGAAATTTCAGAGATATTTGAGGTTAAAGTTTTTTTAACCTTTTTTTCAAATCGTAATTTCTCGAGAAGGGTTCTATGTATCTGGATCGGATGGGTAGCATTCGAAAGAGAATTAAAATATCTATATTTGGAAAAAAAAATTTTATGTCTAGCTATCACAGTTCTTTTGTTATGAACAAAAACAAAAACGTGTTTTTTTCAAAAAAGCTTATAACTCCTTAATCCTATCTTCTATCTTCAAAAATGATGGATTAGTTATGATATCAATTTATTAGTGGTTTGGTTGGTGGGTGTAACGGGTTGCTAGGTCACAAAAACAAAAGTGGTGTAGTTTCGATAAAATCACAGCGCTCATCGCGCGCTTCGAGAATACTAGTGATGTTATATATGTATATATGTATATATTATGTTAAACCTGGAAAATTCATGGCGCTTGATATAAATAAGTAAAAGAATGAATAAATTTGAAAATGAATACCTTTTAATCTTCAAAATAAATTTAATTATAATTATGGCATAATTTGTTGCAAAAATTATAAATTTCGTTATTAAAAATTAATTAAAGGAATCACAAAATTAAGTTTGAGGAAGCAACGGGCCAATGAATTGGCAGCGGTTTTCTTATACGTTCCGCTTTATGGACATTAGCATAAAGTCAAATAATATTAGGTGAACACAAGTGTTACTAAGAGTTATTGAAATCGGTTTATATAAGGTTTATCGGTTTTTATCGGTTTATATCGATTTATTGGTTTATATATCGGTTTAAGCCAAGACTAGTATAAGGAAAAAATTACGATAAGTTAAATAGCATAGATTTTATTTCAGTATTTACAAAACTATTTGCAATCATGGTAATATGCATTGTCGATACACATACATGTGTATCGCTGCCGAAATGGCACATCAAATATTCCGAAAAACAAGTTGATAAAATGATAAATGATAGAGCAATACTTATCTAGTCAATCAGTACGATGCAGATTAATACGTAAAAGAAAATATCCACAATTAATCATATATCCATCATGTATTCATTCATATAATAAATTAGAATCCTTCTATTACAATCCGGTAGATAAGACCAAATAAAGTATGTAAATAAACAATAATGCTAGAATACAATAACTGACCGATTAAAGTGATTACTTGATAAAGTAGTGTGGACAAGTCCATGTTGCACTTTACATTCCCACTTTACTGTTATACTTTATATTTCCGCACTACGGATCTAAATCTATTGTTGTTTGATAAGTGCCTTAGAGACGAGAGAAACGAGTTCCACAGGCCCATATATGAGTAAAAATATGGATGGTACGTTTCAGTACGTACATAAGAAACGGTTTGTTCCTTCGACCTTCTCCTCCGCGGATTTTTGATTTTATGTTCATTAAAGCAATCTAACAAGTAAATAGATGCGCAAATTTTAAGATTATATATAATATTGAACATACAAAATAATCGTAAAGCGCAGCTATTTTAAAATAGTCAAGACTTTTCTGTGGGAAAGTTACAATCATTCTCCTTGGTAGTAAATAGTATTCTAAATGAGAAATTTAAATATCATTTATAATTTGTTCAGTTTGAGTTAGGTATTGGTTTTATACATCTTAGAACAATCTTTAACCATAAAAAAAAAATTAACGCAGATTTTTCTTTGTAGAAAGATGATTATTAAATAGTAGTTTTCGTATCAAGTACATAAAGTATAACTTTACGCCCTACGTGGGAATTGTTGGATATGATATATAGTAGTAGAAAAATCAAATACGGAAGGTAGATTCGGTGTCTCGAAAGAAATTTTTTTCACTAATTGAACTTACCGTAAACCGTAAAATTTTATTGTATTTTCCACATACTTATTTTGGGACTAATCTTTCAGTATCTAATCGTGTGACGTTATTAAGGTAGTGGAACCAGTTCTCGATATGTGCCCAATTGTCGATATTTTTCCTTTTAATATCGATTTATGGTCATTTCTGACAACTATTTGCACAAAAAAAAATTTCTTATGGTAACTGAATGTTATTCAATCTTATACTGTTAAATTGCGCGCGTTCAAATTACGCCTTCTATTAGAAAAAAATTAAATCATGAATCGACCTGGCATTCGTCGCGATTTTCGTTGCTACCTTAACTTCGCCAAAAACGAATTTTTTGGCCGCTTGAACTCATCCTACAATAACAATAGAAGGCTAAACCCAAAAAGCTAACATTTATTTTATTTATTTACTTTTTTATTGAGTTATCGGGAACTGCTCCCAAAAAAGCGTGCCAAACGCAGTTCTTGATACTGTGAAACGTAACCATAAATTCTCATTCGATTTTTAATTTATAATTAATTTATCAATTCTTGTAATAAATTGTTTCTAGATTTATTATTTTTTGATAGAATTTAAGTTTTTTGTCTGTATTTTTTTCTTTTTTTGAGCATGATGTTTATCATACTTTTAGGTTAGTTTTTCAACATATTTGTATTTGTATTTGATAGTGTACAAAATATTGTTATGAAAACGAATATTCTATGTAATAAGATAGAAAATTTTGTATGCTTATAGGTAGTGTCTTTAGCTACAATTCACACACAATGAAAGTTGATTTTGATCCTCTCGTGTAAATCTACAATATTATTTAGTTCATTGGATCCAAATATTTCCTACGCTAAAGACATCCCAAGTTTTTAATCTATCAACGAGCAACTGAATTGTAGATCTCCTAAGCGAAGGGACCAAAATCAACTTTCAAGGTGTGAAAATTTTAGCAATAGACTGTACCTATAAGTATACAATATTTACAACTTTCATTATTCGATAACTCACTTATGGGCTGGGTGACTTTATCGCAGGAAATATTGGTACCGCATGGACAAAATTACTTGATCCATATTTGATATTATTCCTTCTGACTATAATAGTTATGGCATGTACGTATTACTTTTCCAAATAAAATTTATACTTAACATGACAATTTTATAAAAACATACATTTTCTTTGATTTTACAATAATTTGTTTTCAAAAACATACTTAACCATTATAGTTACAAAGAATCATATCACATATAAAGTCATTTGATCCATCGGGTTCAAATATGTCCAGTGGTAAAGTCACCCAGCGTATACTAAGTACTTATATAAATGTGGATTTTTCATAATAAATTATGGTATTAATTTATTTATATTATGACCAGTTCTATTTATAAATAAGTAATGTCAAAGAGTTATCAATTTTACTGTTTTATTACTTTAGAAAAGTAAACCAATTGTAACTTTTAGTTTCTAACCTCGATTTTGTGTTCACATTTCACAAGCTATCGACAACTGTGTCACCTACGTATCGAGAACTATTCTGGCGCCGAAATTACTTATCGAGAACTACTCCGGCGACATTATATTTTTAATAATTATTTTCTCCCTTAATATTTATTAAATCTGAACATTTTTTTCATTTACTTTATTTGAACTTGTTCTATAACTTTATAAAAAAAAATAATTGTTTTCTCTAATAAAAATATTGGTTTTTGGAACAAAACGTTACCTTGCGTCTTACGCTATCGAGAACTGGTTCCACTACCTTAGCAGGAAGAATCAAGCTTAATTTTGCTTCCTCAAAGAGGAAGCTTTGTAACGGCGAAAAACATTTTTGAAATAAAAAATGTACAAAAACATGTTTTAAGACTTTTAGTGCTTAAAAAAAATTTCGTGTGTGTGTGTGTGTGTGGGCGTGTGTGTGTGTACAGCGATAACTTTTGAACCGATCAACCGATCTACATCGGACAAAGCTTATTCTCTTTGTTTCGAAGGAGAATAGAGAGAGCATAACCAACTTTTTGATTTTATAAAGCTTCTTACCAAAAAAATTACCAAAAAACAATTTTGAATTTTTCGTTTTTTTGATTATTTAATTCGTTACAGCTAGTATTACTTAATGTTATAAATTTTTCTTAAAAGGTCGTTAATTTACCTACAATTTCTTTTTTTTAAATTTAAATTATCTTTAGCCTGCCATTTGTTATTAATGAAAATATGGTTTATAATTCTTTAATTAATATCAAAAACTTTTTTATTTATCCACTCAAAATTTTTACCAATTATTACACTTATCGAGTACAACATTGTGTTAAAATTTGAAGAGGTTATGTTGATTTGTTTCCGAGAAAAAATTTATTTTTGAAAACAAATGCGTTTTCTTTCGTTTACGACAACAGGAGTAAAGTCAATGAATCGTTTTGAAATTTGGCAAAGAAGTCGCATTTTTATATCTAAGGATCGAGTTCTTCACCCAAAAATATTTGACTGTTGTGACCAAAGATATTTGAGGTTAAAAATTTTTTATAAATTTATTATATTTGCATTTTTAAAAAGAATATTCAATTGATTGGCTCAAACTTTTTACCACTTATTACACTTATTGAGTACAACTTTGTGTTAAAATTTGAAGAGGTTATGTTGATTTATTTCCGAGAAAAAAAATTATTTTTAAAAACAAGTGCATTTCCTTTCGTTTACGATATTATTTTACAGGGGTAAAAGTCAATGAATCGTTTTGAAATTTGGCAGAGAATTAGCTTTTTTATATTTAAGAATTCAGTTCTTTGCCCAAAAAGATCTGACTGTTTTGACCAAAGATATCTGAGGTTAAAAATTTTTTATAAATTTTTTATATTTCATTTTTAAAAAGAATATTCTATTGATTGACTCAAAATTTTGACCACTTATTACACTTATCCAGTACAACATTCTGTTAAAAATTGAAGAGGTTATGTTGATTTGTTTCCGAGAAAGAAATTATTTTTGAAAACAAGTGCGTTTTCTTTCGTTTACGATAACAGGAGTAAAAGTCAATGAATCGTTTTGAAATTTGGCAGAGAAGTAGATTTTTTATCTAAGGATTCAGTTCTTTGCCCAAAAAAATCTGACTGTTTTGACCAAAGATATTTGAGGTTAAAAATTTTTTATAAATTTTTTATATTTACATTTATATACGTAAATGAAGAAACAAAAAAGATATTTTTTGTATTAAGTCAAATTGTTTAACAAAAAACAAGGAACAACAAAGAAAACATTTTGTTGTGAAAAATTTACTTTTGTTTTTTAAATTTAAATGGAATCGATAAATTAGTTTGAGGAAGCATCTTGCCAATGAATTGGCAGCGGTTTTGCTTCCTCCTAGAGGAAGCTTTGTGATGGTAATTTTTAGAGTTATTGTAAAAACATGTTATAATTGTTTTTCGAGGTTTTAGGAATCGAAATACATGATTTTTGAAAAATGTCTGTATGGATGTGTGTATGTGTGTGTGTGTGTGTGTGTGTGTGTGTGTGTGTGTGTGTGTGTGTACGCTTGGATCTCAGCTTCTACTTGATTGATTTTAACCGGACAGGTCTCATTTATTTTGTTCTTTTTTGTGTGATGGCGGGTCAAAAATTTCTTTTTTGATTCGCCGATGCGTTTTTGTTTTATTTCGAATTTTCGATTTTCTCAAAATTGATTTTTGCTTTTTTGTAATGATAAGATCGAGATATTTGAATCTAATGTATAGCATTCGAAAGAGCATTAAAATACCTATATTTTCCAAAAAAAAAAAATTCTCTAACTATCACGGTTCTTTTGTTATTAACAAAAACGTGTTTTTTTTTTTAAAGCTTATAATTCCTAAACTAAACGGTCAATTGTTTTGAAAAGAAAATCATGATAATGCAAAATATAAATAGCTGTAATCTGTAAAAATTTGAATCCACTTTGTCGACTAGTTTTTGAGAAAAAAATTGAAATATGAAAAAAATGAGTTTTGTATGTCCAACGATTACGGGAGAAAAATTGACTTAATCGCTTTGAAATTGCTTGTAGAGGTAGATTTTGGATAGCTCTCGGTCGAATTCTTTGGACAAAATGATTAGTCCAAAAATTTCAGAAATTTTTGAGGTTAATTTTTTTTTTAACCTTTTCTTTAAATCGTAATTACTCGAGAACGGCTCCATGTATCAGCTCCAAATTTATAGAGAATTTTGTATGTGATATAGATAATATGTGTACGAATTTTCATCAAGATCGTACGATTACTTTTTGGGATATTTGATTTTGAAATTTTTCGTATTTTACAAAGTTATTTTCTTTGTCGCATGATAACTAGAGAAAACAAAATTGGTTTAATCATGTTGAAATTTTGTGGAGATGTAGACTCTATATATTATCGTATAAGTTCTTTAGGTAAAAGAATTGTCTTATCATTTCTAGAGATATTTAAGGTTAAAATTCTTTTACGGTTTTTTTCAAAATCGTAATTTCTCAATGACGACTTCATGTATTAGCTTGAAATTTATAGACTATTTTGTATGCGATATAGGCAATATCTGTGTAAAATTTTATCCGATTACATGGCTATTTTTTTAGATGTTTGATATTTAAAATTTTAGTATTTTTGAAAATGACTTTCTTTGTTGTCGCACAATATAACTACATTAAAATTGTTTTAATTTCTTTGAAATTTGGTGGAGATGTAGATTTTGTATATTATTTATTAGAAGAGTTCTTAGGGTAAAAGAATTCGTTTATGAATTTCAGAGATATTTGCGGTTAAAACTATTTTAGCCCTCTTTTAAAATCTGAATTATTTGGGAACGCATTTATGTATACTAGAAAATGGAAATGATATGCGCTATGCGCCGATGTGCGCGTGTTGTATACCTGCTTTTGTTTCGTAATAGCCATTTATTATTTTTAAGGTTAGAACCTTTTTCTTACATCCGAAATTTCAGAAAGACCACACAAATACGGACAGGCATACTACTAGAGACAAGTACCCTATGTGTGAAATTTCAAAAAAAAATATAATTTGAAGTAAAGGTTACTTAGGAATTTTAAAAGGTTTTGACGATAATATTACCATCATTTTATTTATTTTTCACACATAATTTAAAAAAAAATCGTACCAATTATTTTATTCATATTTTATACATAATTTAAAAATTAATAATTTTTAAAATTCATAAATGAATTTAATTATAATTATGTCATAAATTGTTGCAAAAATTATAAATTTTGTTATTAAAAATTAATTGAAGGAATAAGCAAATTAAGTTTGAGTAAGCCACGGGCCAATGAATTAGCCGGTAGTGTTTTCTTTATGTTCAAAATTTTATTTTTATAACGTAAAACAAGTATTTTTTATAATAAGTCAGGTTTATAAATTTTAGAGTATGAGTCCAGTTTTTTCTACAATCCAATGATAGTATTTGTGCACCCTAATGTACACTCCAGGATATATTTTCGTTTCACAATGTGTAGCAGTGGACATGATTCCATAGAGTTTACCATGAATAACACCAGGTCCACCAGAATCACCAAGGCACATATCAGCCTCTCCATTGCCCGCACAAAACATATTATCTGTTATGGGATCTGAGCTGTAAATATTTTCACAATTTTCTTGATTCACTACAGGTACGTGTGCAGCCTTCAAAACATGACTTGTCTCCAGATGTGGCTAAAAATAGTTAATTAAATTAACTAAAGAAATTCTAGAAAAAAAAGAAAACCTTTCTCTGTGAAGGATAAGAACTTACCCCAACCTTTCCAAAACCAGAAATCTGCATCCATTCACCTTCTCTGGGAATATCGTGTGGCTTTGCAAGTTCTATAGGTTGTTGTACATCATTAATATGAATAGGCTCTGCAAGCTGGATGAAAAATATAATGAAAATATTCGTGTTAGCCACAAGTTCTTAGTTCTTAATCAAAAATTAAAATTTGTACTGAAATTTATTTAACAAGTTTCGAAGTTGTATAAAACTATTATTACATACATTGAAATGCTAACATTGTCATGAATAGTGATATTATATCTATACTAAATCCTTTCTAAGTAATTCACAAGTAAAATAAACATATTAATTACCATGATTAAAGCAATGTCGTTATCGCCTTTGGCGTGGGTGTTAAAATCATCATGCTTTATAATTTTCTCAACTCTGTGTGCTTTACCTAAAACTTCTCTTAATCCACTGCCAGTTCTTACTGTTATATGTAATGGACTTCTATTTTGCAATGAAGAGATTAATTTAATTTTTTGTAAGAAGTTCTATTATATAGAAATACTTAATGTAATTATAAAAATTAAATGAAATCTTACTGGATACAGTGTGCAGCAGTTATAACCCAAGATCTATGTATAATAGTTGCACCGCACATGTTATCTACTCCGAACTCAAACAAGCTAGCCTAAAAACAAATTTAAATACTTTCATCCTGAGAGCTATGAGCTTAAAGATTTATATTGAAATTATTATGTTGATATAAGGAGCTTTAATCAGATTCAACATCTTCTGGAATTAATTTAAAGAGTTTTAAATTTCTATAAACTGTTTTGTATGAAATTTATTCAAAACATAATGCGGTAAAGCAAGTAGGTCTATTAATATCGTTCGTGGACTATTTTATTCAACAATCTATTAATAAATAAATATATTAATGAATCTATAAAATAATCTATTAATTTTTTAACCAGTTACATTAAAGATATTGCTGCAAAGGAATGAATGTTACAAAATTTAGTTGATATTTATTTACCTGATATGGTAGATCTTCTATTCTAACATGATATCCTCCCATAATTTTTTCTTCATGTGTTCCATTGTTATCTATTAGAAATTGAAATATAATATGTAATTGAAAAATTTATTTTAATCAACAAAAATACTATTTAAAATCTCTTTTACCTATATTGAAGCCGCTCGCGAAAGCGACGCACAACAAAATACACAAAACCTTCATGACTGCAATAAGTGAAAATGAAAAAAAAATCTTCCTTATATACACCGATCTTATCAAATGATCATTAATAGAACTATAAATTAAAAATAAGGTAAATACGAGTGTTAGAGTCAACTATATCTTTCACGCTATCATTAGCTTGTGTATTTCGTGATTGTTACGATAAATGCTGTTGAAAGCCGCGTGCCACAGTACACATGTTAGGACGTGCGCACGACACGAAAATTTCAGTAGTCTATATATTGTTATACAATTTTTCGTGATCGTGTCACATGATTACCTTTTGCAGTATCTAAATCAAATTGGTAACCAATTATTAATAAACATATTAACAATGACAAAAAATATTCTAGTTTCCCCTGGTGGTAAATGAGAATAAAAGCATAAACATCATAAGAAAGATGTATAAGCCACTTATTCACCAGTGAGACTACTGTTATTAGTATTCCAGTCGCCAACATCACTCATTTCTTTTTATTAAAGCTGGAGTTTGTTCACTAACTAAATTGAGAGTTTCGTTATTTTGGTATCTACATATTTCTTTTTCATATGTATCATCAAGCTGTTGTCTGTAGCTGTCGCTTTCTCTTGTCTCAAGTAGCATCTTTTTCTGTATATATATATCTCCTATACATAAAAAGTATATAGGAAATTTCTTGTTATTTATTAAAGCTGGAATATTTACTTCAATTGTACTCCGTAATATATTCACCAAAGACTGTGAGAATCTGAAAATAAAAAAGAAAAATAACACAAAGTATCTATATTTTATTTTCTTAAATTTTATATATGTACTGTAATATTTACAGAATAGATGGCTCCTCTGAAACATTCGGTGCCCCTTACCATAAGCCAATCATTAATTATATTATTCTCAACACTTGGATTTGTTGAAATTATCACTAGAAACCACTTAAATTAATAACCCATCATTGCCACACATAATCTTGTCAAATTAAAAACACAACCAGTTTATGAACTAAGAACCACTGAGAATAAAAGCTTTCTTGACATTCTTGTATAGATAAAACTATTTGAAATTATTATCTGAATCTTGTCTAGAAACATATTTGCTAAGAACTCCTCTGAAACATTTTGACATATTCCACCTTGAGCAAATCATAAATTAGATTAACTGAGCACTTTTATTCGTTGAAATTTTTACAATAACACATCATTTTCGCTTTTTTACATTTTGAGAAATCTATTAGATCTTTTATACACATTGGAGAATCAAATCAGGATATTTCTACATTATTTTCTTGTAGATGATGCTTCCATTTCTTCAGGCTTAGATTTCCATTTCTTCAGGCATTTTTTTATAATATGCAAAAGTATGTTTTTCTACTACCAACATATGGACAAACAGCATTAGCATGAAATCCAAATTAGCGTGATTAGAGAAAAATCCATAAAAGTGATGTTGAAAACTTGTATTTACAGGGGCTACAAAAAATGTTTCAGAAAAACCACATTCACAACCTAAATAAGTAGAATATATATTGTTAATATTCGTTTTCATTTGAGTAAATTTTCTAAATATAATAATAATATCTTACCAGCAACTATTTTAGATCTATTTTCTATTTTCTGTAGGGCATGGGGACGAATGGTAAAATGTGTATTTTACTTGCAAATAAAAATCCGCTGCTAACTGCTTTAGTAGAATGTTTTCTCAAAGAACTTTGTAATGTCATTCCATTCTATGTTATCATTAAAAACGAAACTTTTTATTACTTTTTTAGGCACGACCGCTACTCGAGAGCCTTATAATTTCACCAGAGCGAAAATTGTAAGAATTCAAATACTGAAAAATTAATGTGTAAAAACCATGTTCCACTCAGAGCGAGTGCGTTTTAAGCGTTTTATGAGATGTATGTATGTCTGTACGTCCGTATATACTCAAGTTTCTCGATTATCTCAATGAATTTTCGACCGATTTCATCGGGATTGCGGGAAAATACTCCTCTAATTATACCTAAGTGCTGGTTCTATATTAAGATAGATGGATGAAAAATTTTTCAAATGCGAGCACAAAGAAATATCTCAAAAAATCGATTTTTGCCTAATGTCTAGAAAAATTAATTTTAAGCTAATATGTACAGGTCTATCTGGTAAAACTAATTAAAATACAGCTTTTTTATGTTGAACACTTTTTTGTACGAGCAACATTTGCCAAGATAACTGCGAAAAACGACCAAAAATGGTCAAAAATGAATGATTTTCGGCTATAACTTCTCAGGATTTGATTTTACACAAAAATATTAAATACAAAAGTTGTAGATAATATTGAAACAAAACTTTTTCTCATTTAACATTTTTTTTTAAATCAACTCCTGACGAACTAGACTTATAAAAACGATTTTAAACGCCAAAATACACATAAAATGAACGATTTTCGGCTATAACTTGTCAGGATTTGATTTTTCACAAAAATGTTAAATGTTAAAATGTAGAAGTTGTAGGTTATAAAAAACAAAACTTTTTTCCATTTAACATATTTATATAAAATAAATACCTTACGAGTTAAACATATAAAAACGATTTTAAACGCCTAAATATACATAAAATAAAAGATTTTCGGCTATAACTTTACAGAGTCTTTCTTCACACAAATTCAATAAAACTTAAGTACAAAGCATATAGATAACGTTGAAACAAAACTTACTCCTAAGTAACACTTATATGAGGCGTTTCGCCTCAACTCTCCCAGCGCGGCGCGCGAGCGTCAAATCATGCTATTTTCAAGTCGTGTTTACGATATCAATATGAATTTCAAAAAATTATGTGATAAGCGTTTCCGACGTATTTTTTCCTCAGCTTTCCAATGGTGTAAGTGGTTTTTCCGAAATTTTCCATTTTCACCCTCAAAAAGTATAAAACATACTATATCTCGGAAAGTATATTTTTAATATTTTTTTTTATCATCTAGATCGAAAGCTGAGCATTTTTTACGTCGGAAAGGATTTTTTGCAAAATTTGCTCGAATGTTTTTCTTAGAGAAACAGAACGCGAAAGAGCAGACGCAGCGTCTCCTTCGTGCGCGGTATGCGGCGCGCTGTACAGCGCGTGGACTAGATGTATTTCGCTCTCTAGTAACCTTATTATTTTTATTTATCATTTTTAATTCTTTATGGAATATCTGTTTGCACTTCGAATTTCACTTATATGCACGATTGACATTTTCATAGGTTATTTCGCAAAAAAAACCGCTGCCAATTCTTTGGCACTTAGCTTCCTCAAACTAATTCATCGTTTCCTAATTAAAAATTGAAATTCTGAAAATACATTTTTCATAAAAAGGAATGCTAAAGAATTTCAATAATACTTTGAACCGATGCGTCTTATACCAGTTTCTTGCAAAATAGTATATTACGTACCTATTTAAAAAAAGCTTTGACAGACCACCAAGTTTAAAAAAAATTGAGATTAAAAAGAGATAAAAGAAGGGGCTAAAAATGGCACTATTAATACGTTTTGATATTTTAATTTACTACATTCTATAAAAATATTAAAATGATAGTTCTCGAAAATAAATGTATAATATATATTCATATAGATAATCACTTAAAATTGCAACACAATATTGCCACCAACAAGTGTAATAAGTAACAGTTAAAATTTCAAGTCGATAAATAAATTATTTTTTGAGATATTAATTTTTTAAATATAAAAAAGTTTTCATTAATAACAAATGACAGAGTGAAGATATTTTAAATTTTAAATTTTAAAAAAAGAAAATGTAGGTAATTTGAATACCTTTTAAGAGAAGTATATTATTTTATGTAATAATTACTATAAGATACGAAAAAATCAAAAAAACTAAAAATTCAAAATCGTTTTTTGGTTATAAAACAAAAGAAAATCAATAAAATCCCAAATCCATCAGGGTACTTTCCTTTTGCCGCAAGACGAAGCGAATAAGCTTTACCCGACGAAAATCAGTTGATTAGTTTCGGAGATATTAAGAGTTGAAATATACACATACACACACACGCCACACACACACATACATACATCCACGAAATCAAAAATCATCAAAATCAAATAATATACACATATACCACCATAAAACATCTTTTTGAAGACTTTTTTTTCGAAAATTTTTTTCACCGTTACAAAGCTTCCTCTTTGAGGAAGCAAAAACATTACAATCAATTTGAAATAGCAGACGCAACGCTTCTCACTTACTTTTTACCCGATAGGTGGCTTGCGTATAGAAAATTTTTGCCCGAGAGTAATTTGTTGTATCCAATTATATAAGTCTGATGAATTTTCGATCTTTGTTATCCTTGAAATTGTTTAAGAATTTTAACGCTGTTTCCGTTATATTTGTGTTCTTCGTGTGTTTGCTGATTAAATCATAATTTATTTTTGGTTTATTTATTGCATTTATTTTCTCGCTACTGAAATGGATCCAGCTTTGAAGCTGAAATGCATAAATCCTTTTAATAAAATTAATCACTCTGTGCGTAAAAATTTGTCGAATTTTCCTTCAATATTTAGGAGTGCGTATCCCCTCGTACCAGAAAACGCGAAAATTTGTTCCAACTGTCAACGTCAACTTTATAAACATAAGTTAGATTTACCTTCATGCGATGCCAAAAAAGCTAAAATTGAATGTACTGATGAATATCATAAAGCAGGCGTGGCAGTTCTCAACCAATAAAAAAAAAATTTTAGAATCACCGGGTAAGGAAGATAAAATTCAGCTACTCACGCTTGCTCCTGATTTTTGGTCTCGCAGAGACTTAATCAGAGAGTTCGGTTGTACTGAGTGGGAAGCTCGAGAAGCGAAAAAGTTAGTAACTGAAAGTGGAATTTTTTCAAAACTTGAAAAGAAAAGGGGCAAAATATTTCCAGTTGAAAGTGTAGATTCAGTTAAACGTTTTTATGAGAGGGACGATATTAGTCGTGTAATGCCCGGATTAAAAGATTGTATATCTGTTAAGCAGGATAATGGTAAAAGAGAACATGTACAGAAAAGGTTACTACTTGGTAATTTACGTGAAATTTATTGTTTATTTAAAAAAGAGCATGAATTTGTTAATATTGGCTTCACTAAATTTACTCAATTGAGGCCGCCGCATTGTGTTCTAGCGGGAAGCAGTGGTACGCATAATGTATGCGTATGTGTACACCACGAAAATATCAAGCTGATGTTAAATGCTATTAATTTACAGAGTTTAACTGAAGGTACTCGACTATTTCTTAAAAACTACCACGATTGCATCCAAGCAATCGTATGTAGTAATGCTAGTTGGAAATGTTACTTGGGAGACTGTTTAGATTGCCCCAATATGCCTGTATTACGGAAACATTTGCTTGAATGTTTTGAGAGAAATGATATTTTTCAAATACAGTATGAGTCATGGCTTCAGACAGATCGTTGCACAATAGTATCTACAACTGTAAATGTTTATGAATTCATGAACATACTGGGAGAAAAATTAATAAAATTTAAAACTCATGACTTCTTTGCGAAAGAACAATATCTTTTCTTAAGCGATTTGAAAAAAAACCTTCAAAAAGGAGAATTCCTTGTTTGTTGTGATTTTGCAGAAAACTATGCGTTTATAGTGCAAAATTCAACACAATCGTTCCACTGGAACAATAATCAAGCAACAGTTTTTACAACAGTGGTATATTATAACGAAAATCAAGATCTTAAACATATAAGCATTGCTATAATTTCTGATAATCTAAATCACGATACTGTTGCTGTTTATGAATATCAAAAAATTATAATATCGTATTTAAAAAGTAATTTCATAGTCAAGAAAATTTATTACTTAACTGATGGAGCAGGTCAGCATTTTAAGAACAAGTCTACCTTCCAAAATCTTCTGTTTCATCAAAAAGATTTTGGAGTTCCTGCTGAATGGCATTTTCATGCAACAGCGCACGGTAAAGGTGCGTGCGATGGTATAGGCGCAAATTTGAAAAGAGGGGCGAAAAGAGCAAGTCTTCAACTCTCTTCGAGTAATCATATTTTAACACCAGAAGACCTTTACAACTGGGCTTTACGTAATTGCAAAGAAACTAAAGTTTTTTACAGCACTAAAGAGACCTATGAAAAAGCCGTTTTGAAACTAAAATCAAGGTTAAGTAAAATTAAATCTATACCGGGAACTTTACAGTACCATGCCATTATTCCAATGAATAAAACAACATTAATACTAAAAAAAACGTCAATGAGTTCAGAATATCAAATCTTCCCTAAAAAACCCGTAAAACAAAACAAAATAAAATTATCTACTTTAAAAAAAAAGAATTATTAATATAAATACTAGTTTATTGTTGCTATTATTAAGGAAATCAAAATTTTAAGTGGTTGTTAGAGAGCGAAATGCATCTAGTCCACGCGGTGTACAGCGCGCCGAAAACCGCGCGCGAAGGAGACGCTGCGTCTGCTCTTTCGCGTTCTGTTTCTCTAAGAAAACATTCGAGCAAATTCTGAAAAAAATCCTTTCCGACGTAAAAAATGCTCAGCTTTCGATCTAGGGAGTAAAAAAAAATATTAAAAATATACTTTTCGAGATATAGTATGTTTTATACTTGTTGGGGGGGAAAATGGAAAATTTCGGAGAAACCACCTACGCCATTGGAAAGCTGAGGAAAAAATACGTCGGAAACGCTTATCACATAATTTTTTGAAATGCATATTGATATCGTAAACACGACTTGAAAATAGCATGATTTGACGCTAGCGCGCCGCGCTGGGAGAGTTGAGGCGAAACGCCTCATATATATATATATAATCATTTCTAGATCATCTAAATGTATTAACATAATTTTTAATGCTTCAATAACCCCGTAGATTCACTTTTCGATTATTATTTAATAGAATTCGATTTGACACAAATATTCGATACAATAGATATAAATAAGACCAGAAAAGCAATATAACATTCCAAAGTCAACATAATTACAAAAATATAATAATAAAATACGAAATTACATTTGGTTACAATATTTAATGGGATAAACACATTGGAACAATAAGTTAAGAAACGAAATATCTATGTCCCTGTTTTCTACAAAAAGACAAACAAAGATTACGCAAACTAAAACATTGTTGATATTATATAATGCTCTTTTTAATAATATTAAAAATTATGGGATAATAGCTTGGAATGCTTTATACCTATACGAAAAGTACAAAATTATTAAATAATCTATAAAATAAAATCATTAAACTTAAATACAAAAATATTTTTGTAATTGAAGAATATCCTTTAAATATTAAATAATTATTTTATTTTGAATCGGTTTTCTATCATTATGAGAAATTAAATATTAGATTAGAGAAAAACAATTAATATAAGAAATAGAAGTGTATATATGCCAATAAAAAAGTAAAACAATAATTAACAAAAACTGTTACATAGAAGCTGTCGAAATTTATAATTTCTTGTCAAATGATCTAGAGAACTTAGAATGTAATGGAATAAAAATTAGAAAAATGTATAAAATTGGGTTGGTAAAATTATATAATTATGTTATGTTACTGTTTTGATAATAAATTGAAGAAATTTAAACATAAGATTACACTGGTTAACCCATTAACTATGTCCCTAGGATCTAAGCGATTGAACCAAAATAATCAAAATTGTGTAATATTATATAAGCACATGTTAAAATAATATCATATTTACAAAAAAAAACTTTTGTGTAATGTATAAGCTATAAATTTTGTACTTTGGTTAATTTCAATGCATAAAGAATGCAATGTTCTAGCTAATTCTGTCAGTTGTACAGTGTATAGAAAACTATTAAATAGCCAAGTCTCACCTGGTAAAAATCTATGAAATACATAATCATGTATTTTAATACAACAGATACCCTCAGATGAGTTCTTACACCCTGACCAAACTTGATAATTAGCCAGACGAGCTAATATTACCAACGATAACTACCTACTCGTATCACATCTAACCACACATACACACATACAGCACTTTTATAATACCCCCCAGTTCCTAATTACACCCTAACACGACTAATTAACACTTCCTAATTTCCCCTCACACTCTTGTGCGCTAACACTTGAAGATCACTGATAGAGATGTAGAAGCAGTAAAAAAGGTTCGATGATCTAAGCTGGCACTACTTCATGGATACCAGTCTACTGAGAATCATCTAACTAACAGCCATCCACTACGTCAGTAACTTCACCATCTGAGGGAGTACTGACAGAGACCGTCAATGTCCTGGATTGGCTCAGCTTAAGAATCATCGAAGCACATTAATAGCAGATCACCCTTGACTCTGGGAGACAAGCGAGGAAAGTAGAGCACTTAAAAATCACATATGACTAACAAATAGATGACACCGATAAAAACATTACCATACAAAAGAAAAGTCTGCAGCAATGGTGTAGTTCACTTGCTGCACCAGATACCATTGGGTAACAACTAGAGGCCAAGACCACTAGTGGAAGCCTTCACTCGTTTCACTGCTGGAAACAGTCCTAGCCTGAGAGTCGCTGAGACTCATAACACTGTACGCGTAGCCAGTAGTGTAAGAACCAAACAAGGAATGTTGAGCACCTAAAAACCACATATAACTAATAAATAGGTGACCCAGACAACATTTACACATCCAAGAAACAGTTTACAGCAGTGCTCGTCATTTACACTCCTCCCGCTGCCAGTTACCTGCAACAAGATAAAGTACCATCAGCTCACGCATCAGAGAGGTTAGGAACGAGAAAGGGCTTACTAAATCTGCTCTCGCCGTTGACACACTGCCTTCCTGTCTCCGACCAATTATCACCAACCGGCGAACACTATGAAGAGGACGACATTCACCACGGCGGCGTACTACAGCAGCCGCTGTCATCGCTGGGGACGCCGGGAGCCAGACGTTGCGGTTGTTGACATCACACACCATGGACACACGCGCGCACGCGCCACGCGGCACGCTGCCTCTCACAGCCCGCACTACACTACTTTATACTCACTGTATAGTCACATGCAAGGATAAACGGCTAAGGCAGTAGCAGAAAGCGCGCGCGCGATCCATATACTTATACTACAGCCTATCACAGGGAGCGCTCGCGGTCACGCGGGTCGAATGCGTGTTCCACTGTATCTTATATGTATGTACTTATGCGCAGAATGCAGCTTAGCCAAGGTATAGCCGTTACGGTTGCTGCAAATGCAATAGAACTCATGCATGCAGCGCAATGCCAGATTGCCGTTGCCGAATGCATCAGTGTTGAGCTTTTTTCTTCTGTTTTTCTCCCTTTGGTGGTATTAGTGTATGTGTGCATGTGCCGCGAATATTTTTTCGTAATTAAGATTGTATAGGTATATGTAGTTAAGAACACCCGTGAGCAGCTATAGGTAATCCCCGCCTTTCGTTAGAACTGTATAAAATTCAACTCTGTTTTTTTTTTTAATCGAGAGTAATGAAACAATAGTTTTCTTCATATAATTCCACACAATTTGACTACCTATACACAACAATTTCAAATACAAAAGTTGTGGATATCATAGAAACAAAACTTTTTTTTCTTTTTAACGTTTTAATAAATAAAAATAAAAACGATTATTATAATTTCGATAAAAATTATGAAAACCATGTTTTTAATTTTAAATATGCCTGCAATCATGATACTTTTATTTAATTTTCCATTTTCCTATATGCAATTTGATCATATTAATTAATACTTAATAAATTTTTATGCATCATAGACTAATTAAAACGTTATTTACATATATCTATATATATATAGAATTAAAATGCAAACCTTTTACAAAGAAAAAGGTATAAATGTATAAAAGTAAATGGATAATTTTTCTTTAAATTTTACTGCAGATGTATTTATGTTTATTTTAATGATAAAAATGACAAAAATAAAGTATTACAATTTTTGCAATAATAAAATTATAAGGTTCTGCTGAGCATTGCGGTCGTGCCTATTATGTAAAAACGAAGTTTTTACGTAGGGAGAGGGCGGGCGATGAGCGAAGCGAGGAGCAGGTGTGTGTGGGGGCGGGGGGGTTGGCGTGTCGAGCGCAGCGAGACACGCAGGGGGGCTCGCCCCCCCTAGTTTCTTCATATATATATTATTTTAAATAAAATGTGTTTCCATATAGTCGAAATATTTTAAATAAATTTGAGTATTACTAACTGGAATCCTATTAATTGTAAATAATTATATTCACTATGTACGAGTATTACTAACTTGGATACTTATGACTGTGATACGTCTCCATATGTCGTCGCGCAGTACGAAGAAAAGCCAACTTGGAAATTACAGGCGAAGAAAATCCAAAAACGCGTCTAAGGCGAAGAAAAGCCAGTTTGGGTCCTCCCAGACGAATAAAAGCCAGTTTGCGCCCTCCCAGACGAAGAAAAGCCAGTTTGACTTCTCAAACGAAAGTAACATTTAGTTGGTATCTTATAGATAACTTTTAGATAATAAGATACGATAAAGATAAAAAGATAACAAAAAAATTAAAAATATTTTTAAAAAGATAAAAAGATGATCAGTCAAGATAATTAGATAACTAGTAATTGATTAGATGCCGTCAGTTGGGATTTTTCCTCCGCAGGAACGGCGCAAACTGGCTTTTCTTCGTCTGCACGGAAAAAAAAGTTGTAGTAAAAAACCTCCAAGAATAACGGGTATGATACGTCTCGATGAGATTGAAGATTTTAATACTATAATGTAACTCTAATACCTCCAAAATGGAAATGTCATATGCCAAAGAAAACTAAAATAAAAATAGAAAAGGATAAGTTTCGTAGGTATAGGGAAGACCCAAACCGGCTTTTCTTCGCCTTAGACGCGTTTTTGACTTTTCTTCGCCTGTAACTTCCAAGTTGGCTTTTCTTCGTACCACGCGACGATATATACACAATTATAATAAATCTGATTTTGAAAACTTCATGAAAAATCTGCTTGATAGGCATCGCTGCAACTTGTTAATGTAAAAGTAAGTACTTGCCTACGCAAAATTATTATCCATATAAGAAGTAGATCTAGGGTAATTTGAATGTAAGTATCGTTCGGAAAACGCAAATGATTAAACGGCGTTCAAGCAAACGCCGCTTCTCCTAAATATATTCATTAGTCTAAATGAAGATTCTTCGGAGAACAAATCATCATAACTTTTTTTCGACTCACTTATATCAATGAACTTCCGCGGAAGTGCATAAAAACAAGCTCTTGCACTTAAATCAGAACTTCGCTTAGCAAGTATGCGCACGTATTAGAGCCTACCACCGTAAAAATATAAACCAATGCACCTGATCCCTTACACTACTCCCGCGTGTATACTACATGCGGCTATGAGCAAAGTTTGCATCGCCGCCGGTGCACATAAGCCCGTCAGCGCACTCGATTTTTGCAAAAGATCATTAGGATAGAGGCATTAAGAGGATCTCGTGTAATTTGAGCGTGAGCGCGAGGAGGCAAATTACCATTGGCCGACATTTCGCCGCGCGGTGGCGTTTTTGCGCCGCGCTCTCGCTCTCTGTCAATTAAGCGCATCATCAGACTTTAGAGAGACGCGCCGGCAGTGAGCTTTTTTCGCTTATTAAACTCTCCCGGCGTAGTATATTTTCTCGGTGTATAATTGCGCGCGGGCGCGCGTTTTCCCCGTCGGTGAATGAAGTCGTGAATGAAACGCAAGCGCGCGCGCTCATTTCGATAATTGCTCCAAACTTCTTCTTCTTCTCCGCCTCCTCTGCTCGCGCGCACCTTTTCGCCTTCTCACGGGGGAAAAAGGCAATTGCGCGTCGGAGATGGATATAGGCACGTATAGAGGGACGTGTGTGCCGTGTATACGCGCCGGGAGAAAAAGACGACGCGCGGCTATATACATGTACGTAACGCACGGATAATGCAGGCGAAAAATGGGAGGGGGAAAAATGAGCGGAGTACACATCGGGGTGGCTTGCGCGTGCGCGCGCGCGCGCGGAGCGAGAGAAAGGTTATAAGGCATGGGAGAAAGAGAGAGAAGCGACGATGCAAAGAAACAACTATATTAATGCCGGAATGCCGGGCGATGCGAAGCTTTACGGATGAGGGCTCGGTGCCGCGCGAGTCCTGGCACTTTGTTTGAGCGGCGTGCCTGTCTCTCTTTTCCTCTCTCTCTTTCTCTCTGCTGCTTTTTCAAGCGCGCCCGCGCGAGTACCCCGTTAACGCCACCGAGACTTGTCGGTATCTACTCCCACGACATTTATTACTGGGCAGCGGCGGCCGGACCCTGAGGGACCTCGCCAAGTATACAATGCTTTGAAAGGGAAGATGATGATGACCACTGTACTATGACAATGTCCCTTTCTATTTAGGAGTTGTGATGTTTTTTTAGTTAATGAAGTCTCAAACTGACGAATCCTTGTCAACTGAGCTTGTATCGTCATCTTCATCTGGTATAACGTCATGATAGATCTCTCAATTCCTGAAACATAACATATAAAAGGTTTATTAAAGCACAACGTGCTGATTATTTTGTTAGTCATTTAATTTTTGTTGCTAAATAGTCTTCAATAAGAAAATACGTTCATTTAGTGCGCCCTCTTTCAAGGGAACAAAAAAGTACAACTTGTTTAAAAATTCTTCTCAACATTTCCATGTAAATATAAACATATTTCAGTTTTATACTTTGCATTAAATTTCAACAAACGTTCAAAAAAATAAAAACGACTACTTTCAGCTTTTTATGTGAAAGTTTCCTAATAGGCATAAGTGTCCTCCGGGATAATAGTTTATAGCCAATGTGTATAAGACTGAATTTGTAAATAAAGCGATGCTTATCTCGGGGGTATAGTCGACGGGTTCTTTTTCTAAAGCATTAATTTTTTCTGTCGCAGGCCACCGGATTCCCGCACCCGAGCGAGAGAAAGATACTACGGACGAGAAGGAGAGACAACAACGGGCGGTTGCACTCCATTTTTTACCTCTGTATTTATGCGCGCGCGTGTGTCTACTGATACACACGCGGAGTATTCGTGCGAACACGCGGATGCGCAGAGGCAAGTGGCGATGAGAGTCAGATTGATTTCCGAGCGGGTAGAAGTCGTAAATTTGTATACAAAAAACGTGTCGGTTCTGCATAGTGCAAGAGCGCGCGAAAGATAGAGTGAGTAAAAACGGAGGGAAATAGAAGCCAGCACCGTGTTATTTTAATTAATCTGGACATTCCGAGGCGACGGGGCGTGAATCAGTCGGTAAATTATCGCCGTTCGCTATCGTCGCCGTGGCATAGAGCGAGGTGAGAAGCAGAGGGAGAGAGAGAAGAGGGGACCCATAATAATACCGCGGACGGCCTCCTCGAGCATTCACACGAGCAAGATTAGGTTATCTGCTCCTCTCTCGCCTCTTGGTCGTTTCTTCCTCGTGCGCGCGCATACCTGATCCGCGGGGATGTGGGCCCGAGAGGCCACTAAATAAAGCCCGGCAATCATGGGGGTGGAATACCGTATACACGAGAGAGGAACCTGCGCTCGCGCGTTTCATCCCTAATGATGCTTATCCCGAACAAACAGCGGACCAACATTTTTCAGCCGCGCCTTCTTTTTTTTCCCTTTTATTGCGCGAGCTCGCTTCACTTACAAATTACTTATCCGGCAATAAACCTAATGAGAAAGCCAAAGAACAAACAATGCGGAGAAAAAAAGAATATCTCGCGACGGCTATCGATACGACGTTTATTACCGCACGCCGCGTCTGTACATATGTGTTTAAGGAGCTCTGGGGTAACAGATAAGTTTTCCTCATAAATAATTGTATAGGATAGATAAGAGAGTATATATGTAGTTTCATTTTGAGGAGCCAGAAAAGAAACCGAATACTATTCTCGTCGTAAAAATATCTTTGTAAAATTAAAAGTTTACCTTTGATAAAATTATAAAATGTATGTGAGATTTTTGTACTAACTTTCTTAAATATTGATTTGTTGATTACTTACTAAAAAGTATATTCTGGCGGTTCGCTGCATGCGTCCAAATCAATTCCACCATAAAGGCACACGATATATATCGTGATAATTATCTTGTTGGAACTAAAACTTCTATTTTTATGTATCTATTATATAGAAAGATAATGATACCATTTCTAATATTGTAATGAATATTTTCATACCGTATAATTGCTTTCACGTGATTTTCATCATTGGCATATAACTGACGCTGTTATTAACGATTAAGATGAATCCAATTAGAGCTATATTTGTAACACGTAAAAAATATTCAAAACGGCCCTTCCCAAAGTGTTTTCTCGTGCACAAGCTCAATTGCATTAGGCATTTAATTATACATTCCTTCTCGGTCTTGTATCTAAAATCGCCAATAAAAAGTCAATTTGAAAAAATCGGTATGCAAGTCCCCTTAATTGAGAATCTTCCCGAGCCGTTCAATCGCAGTCAGTTTTTAAAACTTTTATTCCGCATACTTTCCAATCCCTCCGGCGAAAAGTTCGAGGCGAGCGAAATGATAAAACAGCTGTAAAATTTCGGCGACTCGCGCGCGCGCGCATAACGAGTTACTCATTCGCCGTTCGGCCGTATCTTTTGTTTTTTATCAGCGTACATTTCAATTTGGCCGCACGCGCGCGACAAAACGGGCGAGACAGCGCGCGGAACCGGCCGTAAACAATCCGCGCCTGCGTAACAGGATTATTCGGACGGCGTGCGTGCAGTCGCGCCCAATAAAGGCACGCGCTTCCCAGCGGATTAGCGACAATGAAAATAAACGTAAAGCTCGGTAAGTAACGCCGGCCGGAACGACGTATAGACTCCCCATAAATAGCTCGCTATACGGCGATCGAGCGCGCACAACGACGAGTCCATTACCGCGGCGTTTCAGCAGTTCGTAAAACCGTTAAATAAATTTCCCGCGCACTGGCCACTCGTTAGAGAGTCGCGCGCTCCTCTCTCTGTCGGTCGGGCCGCGCGGGATCGATAATCGGCACAATAAGATCGGGGAAAAAATGGGTCGCCGCCAAAAAGCGCCTAATAAGCGGCGTGGGCGCGTGTGGGTGCGCGCAGCAAAGCGCGACATGATCGCGCGCCGGGAGACCGGGCGAGGCCCCCCCGTGAAGACTGTGTATATATACAGCACTAGAGGCTGTCAGTCAGCGTCCGGCTTCAGAGGTTTTTTCTCGCCGGTTTTTGCAATTTCGGTGCGAGCGTTATTATTTATGCCTTTTTGGATTTTCGGCTCTTGTCCCCATACCAGCAGTCGCGATTTTCAAAGGAACTCGCGACACGATTGCCTATGACGAACCGTTTATTTAAATGCTAATTCCCTTTTTTATTCAAAGACGCTCCTCACTCCGATATTGCCGATAAATTGCGACAGTCGTGTGTGTGATAAAATTTTTAAAATATGGAATGTAATCGAAACGCGGTCGTAATTTAATCGGTTGTTTACGAAATCATATTCCCAATGTTTCAATCGTGATTAATACATTTTGGCCGTATGATAGTTGTGCAATAAAAATTCCGCAGCTGGTTTCGTCTATTTCATTATAATTTATATGTTTCATTTCTACCGATTAGAAAACTACTTTGATGAAACTTTATAAAGTAAATTGGAAAAATGGAATATAAAAAAAATTTTAATTCCTAAATTACAAAACGGTTATATGCACGTACTTCTAATACTATACATGAATTTCGAGTCTGCGTAAAAAATTTTATGACAAATAAAGCACTGAAAAATATATACGGCGTCCGTAGAATGCACACAATACTCGCGTAAAATGATGTACATCGCGTAGAGGCATATATATACACTCGCATTGTGCGCGGTACCGCATGCATCGTCTAATAGCCGACACAGCCGCAGAAATGTATAATCGATGTTCGCGGCATTTCGCGCAAACCAAAGGCCAATAACTTGTCCGCGAGCTCGTACGGCAACGAAAAAGTCTACCCCCCCTCTTAACAGTCTTACATGCCAACCGAAAAAAATGCCATGATGTATGAACTCCCTCGTCAGATTTACATAGACACGAGAAATACGGAGAGTCTGCGTTCGCGAGAGGAAGTGAACCTACTCTCTATCTCTCTCTCCCTCGCTTTTACTCTTCTCGGCGTATCCACCTACGACCGCGTTTGTCTCTAATTCACTTCCTGCAGCAATTACAAGACCGCGGAGAGAAAACGACGCGTTTCCGTGCCGATTCAATTCCCGCACATCCTCTCGTTCGAGCGTAGACGAAAGAGACGGAAAAAGCGGGAAATTAGATAAATCAATGGCCGTAGAGAGAGAAAAACTTACGGTTAATTCGTCGTGCGCGCATGCGTGCGGTGTAAGACGAAGCAAGCGCGGAGAAGGGGGACATGAGAACAGAATGCGCGGAGAGGAAGGGAAAAGGAATAAAGAAATAAGGTGTGGTGTCCGTTAGGTGTTAGGTGCATAAACACAGCTGATGTGTGTGTGTGTGTGTGTGTGTGCAGGCACAGTCCAGGTAAGAAAGGTGATGGTGGACCGAGGGGATCCGAGATAAAGTTTAGTGTTGGCCGACAGCAGCAGCCGCTGCAGTAAGGGATGACGACGCGGGCGGCGGCCGATTCTTCTTATCACACCGATGATCTGTGACACTTAAACAAAGTTCCACGCATACACATACACATACAAGTGCTTTCTCTCTGTTTATACGACCCGCACCTTTCGCGCGCCGGAGGAGGGCCGCAGACGCCACGGCTCCCGCGACGTTAATGACGCGCTTTCCTGCCGACGAACGTATATGGGAGTAGACTTTCACCTGGCCGTCTTTCCGCTCGTCTGTTTAGAATGGAACTGTGTAATTACGGAGTGCAGGAGATGAACGAAAGCTCGGGCAAATGTTTTGCTTCGTGATGCGGAGCGCGCGTGCGGAAAGTCCAGGAGGGTGCGAGGGATTATGCAAAGTGTTTGGCGCGCGGTGTGTTTACTGTCAATATGATGGATATTGGAATAATGAAGTGACAAAGGTCTGTGGGCGGATGTTGACGTGAAATTACTTTTTGCCACCATAGAGAAGTGAGATTTTCGACTCTCGGTGCAGTTTTCACCGTTTATTAACGTTGTTCGTATGAAGGTTTTACTGCTGAGGTCAAGTTTAGGAAAATATAACTCTTTTTTTCAATTTTGAGCGTATTATACGAAATTTCAATAGCAGCCACGTGTGTGGACTTAATCGTACGAGCCTGTTAGAATAATAGAGCCATAAAGAAGTGGCAGTAACTAACGAGCGTCTCCCGCTAAATGCGGAGCTCGGGAAAGGTACTTGACGAAAATTAAGCGCTACCCGCGCGGCGGTAGATGGCCGTACATGCCTGTCGATGAGCCGCGAGGATAAACGCGAGTGGATATATATATATATATACTGCTAGTGCCAGTAGGTCCACCGGCATTTCGTCGGGGAAGACGAATCTATTAACCGCGCGAGCGAGCCGCGGATTGAGCAATAAACCTACTGGGAGGTAAGTCTCCTCTTCCTATACAGGCAATCCTATATATCGAGGCGCGCTTCGTCGTCGTCTCCCTCTCTTCTCGCTCACTCTCGCGAGGGACCCCTTATTCCTGTCAGGCCCGTATTCCCCAACAAGATGTCGCGCCGATAAAGTCCTCCGCGTTCCCGTGGCTACTCTCTCGCTCCCTCACTCCTCTCTCCCTCTTCGGGCAATTCATTTGAACATTCCCCGAGGTGGTCGCACGACAAATTACTCCCCGAACCCCCTCGCGACTCCCAAAAATCTCTTTCTCTCTCTCTCTCCTTTGCTTATATATACCGGTACACGCTAT
Source organism: Torymus aiolomorphi (assembly GCA_036365515.1). Taxonomy (NCBI): domain Eukaryota; kingdom Metazoa; phylum Arthropoda; class Insecta; order Hymenoptera; family Torymidae; genus Torymus; species Torymus aiolomorphi. The sequence continues at coordinate 38,412,301 of CM070876.1, read as the reverse complement.
CTCCATTCGGGCATCCACGCGAGGCAGGGGCTACAGGTATACGCACTCGAGAGGAAAGGAGAGAGAGAGAACTGATGACACTTCGGACGCTGGCTCCTTATATGGGAATAAATTGCTTAGTGGTTCTCGCCAGAAATTCTATACGATTACAAGAGGCGGCGCGCGAGCGCACGAGCTTCATTCATGAGAACATCGCCGCGAGCCGAGCGCGTGATATCCTCGCCACTCGACTCGCCGTGCTCGGCCGCATCATCACCGCCGTACAGCGCGAGATTGGTATTATTAAGCGCGCGGCGCTTATCTCGATTATAATCGATATTTTAGCCCAATCATTTGCTCGTTTATCAGTTTCCACCTAAGTGTGTTTGCTTTTAGAGCCAAATTGAGTGACGGCGGTTTTCTCCTTCAAGCTCTTTTATCAAATTCATTTTCCAGGAATAATCTGTTTTTTTAGATACTGTTCGCAGTATTGAGATCATATTATTAAAAAATGACATTCTAGAGAAAGTGTAACTCAATTAAAGCCATTATCGCATGGTAAAATATAATTTAAAACATATTGTTCTCGGGTTACTGAACAATAGCCCATTTGAATATAAAAAGCATAAAAATGTGTATGATAATTAACGGTGAGGTGGTTTCTCACAGACGCAGTACATCCCGCGGGCCGCACGGAATTGACGTTAAATGCCGACTCCGTTACGAAAAGTATCGGGTTACGCCGTCTCCGAAAATCGAACACGTCGCACGATCGCGTCTCCTCCCGCTCGCTGTGTGCGGTTGCTGCCGTCTTGTGTTCGGCTCCTTCTCGTTTTATTGTCTTCTTAGGCCAAGTTTCGAGAAAGAAAAAACACAGATAAGTCATCGGCCCGCTCGCGCGCTACGGAATTTGTCTGTTTTGAGGTAAAAAGCGCCTCGTTAATTTCGTGGCCGCGGGGGGACCCGGAATGGCTTATTTTGAAGGAAAGTCGAAAAAAGTAGCCCCGCGCATAATGTAAGCAGCAGCCGTTCATCGTGCGCGCTATCGCGAGCCGATCTCGCTCTCGACGCGTAGGGGATTTTCGCGCCCCGTGTATATATAGACACGATCTCGCGCGTGCACACGCATCCTCCGAAAAGGCCGAGGAGACGGACAGTTTCCGGAAGCGTATGGAGATATATTCCCGAGATAAGGCGCTGGGCCGAGAGGCGTTTTCCTGCAGCTACTCCGGAGGTGACGCGTTTTCTCCGTGAATTACGAGCGAAGATATAGGTACGCGCGCGCGGGGCAGCAGCTCCGGCGTGAACCGACCATTCTAATATATCTCTTTCGAGCCGGCTAATTGCTTCTCTTTTTTCTTGACACCCAGGGAGGTAATCCCTACTCCTTCGTCTCCGTCGGCGCGTTCGCGCGAACGCCTCCTACTTCGCTCTATTGCTCCGCGCGCATGGGAAACTTTATTTTATCCAGATTATCTTAAGAGCCCTATTCACCGATTCTTTCTCCCGGTGTGTCTACCTTTTTTCTCTCGCCTCGCCTCTCGCCTTTTCTTGTCTTCGTCGCCTGCCTTCTGTTTCTTTATTTTTATAGCGTTGCTCCTCGAGTTTACCTGAAAATTCACTCTCAAATTGATATCGAGCCGGTAATATTCTTTATTTTCTGTCCATTAAATTAAAAATGCTTTGTTGGAAGTTCCCCTGCAGTCGTTTTATTACATTCACGAGCGAAACTTATTTATTGCCGAGAAATTTCGTTGATCGCGATAGGCGCGGAGTATATTTTTTGTCAATATTTCAATGCGCTGGAAATGAATAGATTCATTAAATGAAATCGCAGATAGATAAAAAACCGCGGGATTTTCAAAATCACAATAATGAAAATCGACTTTATTTCATAAATGCGAAGTACATGACTCTGATACACCTCGAACGTTCTAATAATAATTGCATCAGGAAATGCTTTGCGAATTTTAAAGTTGCCTTTCGCTACCACATGATGAAGTAAGAATTTCGAGGTTGTTACACGCGCGTTTTATTGCGTAACTGCTACGTACGTGCCAACAAAAATAAACGAGTCTGTTGTAATATATCGAAACTAATAAGCAGAGTTATATTCAGTTTATTTCTATAAAACTTGATAATTTTTACAATGAAATCATAATAATAATTGATATTACGTAACCAGTAACAATTTATTAGTTTTCTCGATATTCGGTTAGTCACGTCTGGAAAATTTGTGGTTATAAGTATGTGTTTCTTAAAGTAGCTACATAAATTTCTGAATACCAAGCATAAATTTTATTCACGACTTTTTCTAGAAAAAGTTATAAAGTATGAGAAAGAATAAATGTTTCAAAAATTTATAGTAAAACCAAAGCTACTACATTGTACTCAATATGCATTACAATGTTGAATAGAAAAATATAATTCATGTTTTATCCAATAGATTACGAGCGGTAAGGTCACGTGTAATACGTTCTTTTGCAATATCTGTCTGTATTTAGAACTTCAGTTAATTACACTCTTAATTACTCGGTTTATTAAGTGCGAGTCATCGCTCGTAAACCGATCTATAGACAAATTAATACGAATATCATCGTTACCTACTGTTTCCCACGTGTGGAACTTCTGGTTGGCAGTTACGATATTATTCATATGACGCAAGAATCGCGAATACTCAATAACTTCTAAAAACAGACTGAATTAATCAAGAATAGTTGCAACTTATATTTCTATTGAATAGATGAATCGGGATAACGTGATAAGCTTCTTTGCACAACTTTCCTAAGAGCCATTATTAGTTCTTTTTAAACTCGGTCGTTAAAATAATTTAAGGTTATTAAAATTTTTTAATAATTGGTTCGCATTGAAGACAGATGTAAACATAATTGGAAATCTATGAAAGATATTTTTAGTCTGATAGTGCAATATTACTTGATTTTTTTTTCTTTGAAATGAAGGATATTAAAATTAATGTTCTACAGCGCTTTATAAACAGTTGACTTTATAATTGCGAAATAGTAAGCTGTCCGTTGTTCAAACCATAAAGTAATTTATGGAAATCGAGGCAGGTAAAAATAGAAGCTGTTAAGCATCCAGTATTATTGATTTAGAAAATCTTATTGTTCTTTTACCTCTCGGCATCGAGATTTATATAGATTCTAATCGCACCGCGAAGATGACGGGTTCGATCGTCAATAGTCACGAGAAGGTTTTAATAAATTTTAAATAATATGTGCATTAAAGGTAGAAAGCGTGTAACTGAATGCGATACTTATCACAATCGAGATGTTTCTCGCGATTATTTTATCTAGCAAAATATCATTGTTTTCTTCATTAGTATATAAAATTTTGTCAAGCAGGCAAAAATATCAATGTTATAAACGCACTCGTAATCATCACTCTACTGCACAATTATGCATTAACGCTTCGAAAAGTCGGAGAGCCCGAAAAGAAAGAAAAAGTCCAAAAGGCTTTCTTATGCGTGTGAAACGGCTATAAAGCGCCATCATGCGAATCGAACGTATAGACAAGTTTCACGTATGCGCACTATTAATTATAGGAGGCACGCCGCGTAGGAGGATGTTCCACCTCGAAAATGATCTCTGGGAAGGGAACGCGCCGCCCCTCCAACTTTGTCGCACAGCGCGTGCACGCGCGAGTATATACGTGTGTCGCGAATTCAGTATGAGACCGACCGCCGCACGCACGCGATAACCCGTTATTATGCGTGACCTGTCGTAAACACATGTGTGTGAGAGAGAGAGAGAGAGCGCGCGGGCGGGCGGCCGGTTCGCATTTTCGCAGAGAGTCAGAATTCGAGCGTTTTTTGCCGGGGAACCGTATTATTATGTCTTTACTTTCTAATGATTATGATTTTCGTATTTATTTTCTCATGGGATTATCAATAATTTTTAAATGTATATACGCATATTTACGAAGGAGTTGTAAAATTTCTTTAAGAATCTCATTGCGAGCGATTTATTTTATTATAACGCTCGTTTTACGATTGTCTTCCAAAAAAGTATTTTCATTATTAAATATTTCGTCCGGGTTTTAAAAATTTCGTTAATGTTTCGTTGAAGCAGGTTGTGAATCGAAATTAATCCATTTATCGTTTGGTTCAGAAGCATGGATATATTTCTTTTTTAGGAAATGCCTCACTCCAGAATGGAGTAAAATTCATAAGTCAGCGGGTATAGTATTGTTTAAACTTCTTTTTTTTACGATGCAAAATTTAATTCAGCTTTAAACAGGTATACGCGGTTCAAATCAGTAAACTTCCGTTACTTCCATTTAGCAACATTTTCCGCAACATTAATTTTACGCATAATTTTGTTTCATTTTTTAAGAGATAAATTTAAAAAAAATGTATGCGAAATAAAACTATAATAACCACACTGTCTTAACTCTTTGCTTAAATCACACAATTAGCAGAATAAGAAGTCACTTCACAGTACGTATATACATACACACACGATGCTCACCCCCACCGGCAGTCCACACTCGGCGAGCACATCTGATTGGCGAAATTTGAGGCGAACGCGGGCGAAAAGCAGCAGGCGGGCTCCGCGAGCGAGTGAACCAGGGAAAAAAGTAAACGAGATAAAAGTATATACCGCAGCTATATCCACACGCAGGCGTGCACACGCATACTCGCGAACGGCGATGATTCGAAAAGCAGCAAAGTGCCTTTTTCTGCGGGCGCTGTGCGGGCTCGCCCAGAGAGATAAGCGCGCGCGCGAGCGCGTGGAAGGCCCTCGGATAAAAGTCCGTCCGCTCGAGGAAGGCAGCGCGAAGGAAGGAAGAGGTGGGAAGAGGATCGCTCGCCCACGCGTGCGTAGGATAATTGCACGCGCTCGCCCCGGAGACTCTCGTCGGTGTGGGTGCGCGCGCTCTCTCTCCTGCCCATACCTATATCTGCGTGCCCGCGGAGGAGAAAGAGTCAGCAAAGAAGAAGCCATCGATAAAGAGCGCTCGGAGAGAAAGAGGACGAGGGGTCGGAGGTCAGCTGCGTTCGCCAGATAGAGGGAGAGAGAGAGAGACGCCCACGGAGGGAGAGCGACACCCACACACGAAAATCCTGCCTGCGCCTGCTTCCTCTTCCTGCGCGCGAGTTTCGAGCGAAGGGCCCGAGCCGCATGCCGAGGCGCGCTGAGCTCGTGTGTGTGTGAGCGCGCGGCCCGGTTATTAATATTGGGCGCTTCGCGGCGCATTCCTCGGAATCTTCGGCACTCGGCCCTTTCTTCTACATTTCCTCTCTGCCTCCACGCTTCTTTTGCGCGATTATCTAACTACCGCGATCTCGCCGAAAAGCATGTTCCCAGAGCGAGGCTTATAATTCAATTAGGATCGGTATGCGCCCGCTTTCGTTGCCATATTACTTCTACTGTCAGGAGGCCATTGTTTCTAACTTTTTGAATTTGCATGCCAACCTTCGTATAATATTATTTTTTTAATACGCTATACACGGCTCTATTTACATTAAATATCTGTTTTATTAAAAAAGTTAGTATTAAACCAATTATTTTATTGATGATAGAAACAGAAACAAAACAAAACTTTTTACCTTTAGATAAGTACTTAACTTGGGTGTGTAGTATATCTAAATACATTCTAATTGTTTATAACAATATTTTTACTTTTAAAAATTTGTTATTGCAAATTAAATTAAAAATTTTTTTTTATTCTTCGCTTGAAAATGAAATTGCAAAACTATGTATCAACTTATTATCTCTTATACCATAGTGTTTTTCAGAATATCGATATAAATCTATTGTTTGTTTATTGATCAAGGGTACAGAATTAAAAAGCAAAATTATTTGAGACTCGTGGGAGGCGAGAGCACGCGGGATTGAAAAAAGTCATAAAGGTAAAAAGCGCCAGAGCGCTTGAGCTAAAAAAGCATCGACAACAGCACGCGGCAGCTATATTGGAACTCGTCGAACACACTCGCATGCGCGTCTCCTTAATGTATCGATTTCTTGGCCCGAGGCATTTCCGAAGCTAATTGAAACTCTAATCAATCTAATCTCGGAGCGGCTCATTACTCACAGTCACTCAAAATCCCGCGAAACAGCGGTAATTGTCCGGCGATTTATCATTCGCCTATCAATTACTCCCGTGATTAATTAGCCGTTTCATTAACAGCGAGAAGAGTGAGCTGCGCGCGCGCGCTCGGCTCCGCCCACCGCCTGCTTCCGTACGGGCGGATTCCACTATCGGCGCGGACGCGATCGCGCTCTCCTAATCTCCATCGCGGGAGGAATCCGTTCGAGATGATTGCGCGCGCCTCGTAATGCCGTCGATGACATCCACGTGGCTTCTATGTTTGTCGGTGATGTGCTCCGGACACTTGTAGAACCGATGCCTACGAGTATATATAAGCGGCGCTGATGTGTTTTCCAAATGTATAACACTGGAATTTCGACCGATCGTTTGTCAGACAGCTTTGTTCCAAACTAATTTATCATCTTTTTTATGGGGAAGACTCTTCTAATTTTGTTTGTACGTATGCATTGATGAGCATTCTTTTTTTAAATGAATTCTCCAGACTAATATTAATTAGTGCGGCTCCTTATTTCGAACTACCCGCGTTAACGTTGAGTACACCAAGTTTTATTACGGGCGAGTAAATGGCGTGCCTAACTAAACGTGGACTCATCCATTAATATCCCAAACAAGTATGGGTTAGAAAATATAAGAGGAAAACTAATAATCAACGAATTTGTAACCACTTTTAATTAAGTCTTTACACGAATAGACAGCGCGAAGTAGATAAAATACATCTCCGGAAAAATTAATATATGCATAGATATATATAGCGAGTCGGCTAATTAGCCGGAAATTTGAATAACCAAGCCGCGAGTATCATACTAAAAGTACAGATCTCAATATTTCAGCGTTTAGCTCTCGAGTCTGGCTATCCGGTAGAAACTCCATAGTATTAACTTACGATATAATTAGAGAGCCGCACGGCGATTCAATCAGTAGATCTAGTATAGCATTCGTATAGACTACCTGGTTATAATGTTTTTTGTGACCCGATTGGCAGCGATAGGTTCATCTGATACGGGCATAAAAGGTAACTCGACTATAACAGCTTGTTTCCACGAATTAATTTATACATTTAAACCCGAGATCTTGCACCGATTATATATCGGCCGAACGGTAATTATACGCTTATATTATGAATATTAAAGCGATAATTCGCGAATAAATTATTCCGCGCGCGCCTCCATATCCAGCGACTCTCTCGGCCATTTGCATACGTCCCCGCATCCGAAACTCCCGCGTGCGCGCGATACCGTCGCGATAGACACGCGCGGATTGTCGCATAGAATGTGTCGCGCCGAGTCGGAGATCAAGAAGAAGAGAAAAAAAGAAAAAAAAACGAAGAAGCTCGAAAGAGGCGAGACGGTGAGAGATGAGAGTGTTCGCGGCGCGCGGAGAGTATTGTACCGGTGACGAACGAGTCGGCGAGCGCTCACCAAGGTTTTTACGAGCGAGGGCAAATATGAGAGCGTCGGTGGGCCGCCGACGAGGACGACGTCGACTTAGGAGGCAACTGCGTGTTTTCGCCGCTCGCGGGCACAGCGCGCGCCGTTCCGGATCAAATTACCGCCAAAGTCCCACACAGCGCGAGCGGAGAGCAAGAGCAAGCCTCGTATGCATTATTCGGCTGTGTTTGTCTTTGGCCTCGATAGCCTCGTCTCGTCGCAGCTCTGACACATATACCGAGGGGACGAAACTCTCTTAAGCCGGCGAATGTTCCTCGGTTATTTATATCGCCGGCGCGAGAACGAATAACCCGTGCGACTTTCTGCAGGACACGCACGTGTGTATATATACCTGCGGACGCTAGCTGATTATGCACGGGCGCACGGCAGCCGAAGTAGCTGCTTGTCGGGGAAAAACTCGGCGAAACGAAAAAGAGGGGCAAAAAGGCGGGTGGCGATACAGCGCAGAAATATTCGCGACTGCACTTTGCCGGGCCGAGGGAATTTTTAGTAGTCACACCTTCTACCGTGCGCACTAAAGATAAGGATCGCCACCTCTTTCGGGAGGCACGCGCCTCATGCGAGTGAGAGAGAGGACATTTCGGAGCTATCTCCCGAGCCTTTATTAACTGTTATCGAGCGCGCGAGCGAACGCGGATACCGGATAAGAAGTGTAAATTTCCGAGGCCTGTGTCGACCCGGCGGCGCTGATATATGGCCAATATCGCGGCGTTCCCCCCGAGCTATCGCGCCTAATAAAGTGACACCTCGCTAATTTTGCCCGGTTGCCCGGGGTATATAAAACTTTTTTCCTGGCTCGCTTCGCTCGGACGCTAGAGACGGTCAGGATTTTGTTAACTGTAGCTGGATCCGGGGACACGGCTGCTTTATGTTTAGTGTCTTTGGCGATTTTAGATATAGGAGCGATCCCAATAAATCACTTAGTTTATTTAACGCGCGTTTATAAAGGTTACTTGATTATTTTTATATTTTAATAATCATTCGTTGTGTAGTTTGTAAGCGCAGCTTCTCAATGGAGTATTTAAATGGAAAATCAAGTGATATTTCTAGGTTTATTAATGTAAGGATCGTTTTATTAAGGAGATTGGACAGAAAAAAACATTTTGATGAAAATTTTATGCACAAATTTGATTTTATATAATTATTTTTTATTGGTCTTCAACGTAATTGTATTACAAAAATCGTACACGGTGCGTTTTAATAGAAATATGACAAAGGCCGGCAATTTCAATACTTGCATATAGTCGTGCAGCCACGCAGGTATACTCATTGTTAAGACAAGAGTATATAAAGATGACCGTGCGAGCCTCGGGATCGAGAAAAAAGGGTTCGAGGCGCGAGGAGAGATGCTCGCATCCCCTCTCTCTCAGTCGGTCGAGTATTACGAGGGATTACACCGCTAAGCCGGGGCTAACTGGCAGCCTGACGTCATAATCTCGAGAAATATTCGGCTCTGGCCCATATACTCTCTCCTGCGCTTTTGCCCGCGCGCGGGGAGAACAACCATAGCTACGCGTCTCCTTTCCTTCCCTCATTCTCTCCCTCTTCCTTCCTTTCCTCGTCCCCACGCTCGTACATACACGTAAATACGCGATCGGTCAGCCGCACGATTATGGATCCCCGGCCAAAGTTGAAGCTACATGAGCGCGAGGAGGAGAAATAAAAGGAGAATCTGGAATCCCGTGAGAGGAGCGGATCGGTAAATGCTCGAGCAGATCCCCGGGCGATCACCAAGATTTTTGAATCGATCAATTAAGCGACGTGTGGGAACCGTCCGTCCGAACGTCCGTCCGTGATCCGTCCGTCGCTCCTCGATCGGCACCAGGGGCTCAGATCTCGATCTCTCCGCAAACCTGTAATCCTCAAGCTCACGCTCTTAAGCGAGCGCCTGCTATATGTGACGCGCTCTCAATCCCTTCATTCTCCCTCTCTCTTTCTTATACGTCTCCTTACACACCCTCTTATACCCCCTGTGTGCTGAAATCGACATTTTCTTTTTCAGCGAGGGGAAATGAGGGGCTCCCGCACACGATCAAGGCGGCGCGGTGTGGAATCACGATTTTCGGCACGAGAAACTCCCGACCGTCGCCATCGGACTTAACGCTTTGCTGCGTATACCGCCTTCTATTGCGCTCTGTCGCTTCAATTGTCGTGAGCTTCTCTCTTGGATTATAGCTTCCCGAAAAAGAGCTCTCGTTTATTCAATCGACAGATCCCTAGTAGAAATTAGTCCATTAAAAATGGGCAGGAAAACAAAAATTGGCCGTTGGAAATGGCTAGTTATTAGACACAAGTGTAACGTCTTTTTCCATCAACTTCTCCCATTTCATAAAATGGCTCTAATCCCAAAATCTTCACATAAAAATTTCATAACAATTTAATCACATATTGTAAAACTTATACTCTTAAGAGATAGTTTACCGGGATATAAACAAAATTTAGTAGTCTTTGTACTATTTACAGCTTTATTTTATAAGATATAAACCAAAATCGCTATTTTTCAACGTGACTCTATCTCTCTCACTCATCGCCGTACCAAATCGCTTCTTACTAGATTTTTAATGGCTTTCTCGGCTAGCTATTTTAACTAGTATTAAAATGCCAAATTAATAGAACGTACATTTTGATCATTTCTGCAACCAATAAATTTGAAAAATAGGTTAAAAAGATCGTTACACTTATGATAGAAAACTGGAGTCCATTTTTTTGCCATCTTGGTTCAATCTAGCCATTTACTACTTAAAAATGATTTCAATTTCTACCAGGGATACTAAACAATTTTTCGAATAATATAAATTTACGTCAAATTCGGTGTATGAACTATTTGAAAAACGTTCCTTTTAAATTCGGAAACCTCTTCCGGTGTATTACGCTAACTAATAAGCCACATTTATAGCTTACAAGCTCACTGTAACAGTTTGCCCAATTACCCAATTTACCGGTAATATTCCAGCTCCGATTAAAATTCAATCTGTCGAAAGCAGGCCACATGCTTATAAGTTTTCACTTTCCGAGCGGAAAGCGCGCCCGCCAACATGTACGTATAATACACTCCGACCTAATGAAGCGCGCGCGTCGGTATTAAAAGCTCCCGCGCTCGACATTACGATTCATTAGAGCTGCGCCGTCCCCGTGCCTCATCCCGCGCGACCACCATACGGCTCTCGCTCTCTCTCTCTCTCTCGCGCGCGGGGGCGTTTTACGCGATTACATTATGCGCGCGAGCGCTGCACGCGCGCCTCGTTAATCGCCGGCGCGCAGCGATAAAAGTGAGAGGGGCCCGCTTGCCGTGGACGAGGAAACGCGGGGAGACCCAGCGCTCGCGCGCCACTCCTAGCTCGGGCCCCGTTATACGAGCGCGCAGCCGGCAATTATCTGGCGCGCGCGTCCGAACGAGGAAGTTCAAATCGAAGGGATTCCCAAGCCGAGATAACGCCTAGCCAGCGCGCGAGCGCGGTTTATTATCCACGTGCGCGCGTGCAAGAGAGAGAGAGTCGCGCGATTTATGCGCTTATTAGTATGCCGAGAGCCGGGCATTATGCACCGCTCGATGAATACATTACACATTGTCTCCTCTCCGCTCTTCTCGGCCGTCGTCTTCCGAGGGCTTTACTGATTACCGTATAGATATTGTAATTTATATCTATTAAGCCGATGCGCGATTTTTTTCGGAACTCAGGGGAGGAGAGGCTTTATTATTATTTCCAAGCGTCGTGCACGCTTCGGGACGACATAGTTCAAGGTTTAGAATAAGAGCTTTGTCGAAACTGACGGATGCTGTACTTTTTGGATATCATGCTGGTACACGCTGAATTATATATAGGTGTAGTCGATTAGGCTCATAAATCATTTACAATATAAATTGAAGAAATTATTCAAGATTGAACAAAACGATTGGAATTATGTAAGAAAACAGAATTGATCTGTTTAATAAAAGTATTTATAATTTTATTTGAAACGTATTCCTTAATTCGCACATTCATATACATTACAAAAGGTTTTTGCAAAAATGTTATGCAAATAAAATTCTTGCGACAGGTAAAAAAACTGGTTCAGCGAAAAATTGTTCCTTTATATATTTTTGGTTATCGGTGCAAACCATCCGCGTCAAATCGATTTCGATCGACCATCGATCAATCACTGATCACATTTTGAATTATGGCAAATGACACTTTGCAGTGCATAATGAGTTGAAAAAAAGCAAGATTTTCTGTAATTGGATACACTGCGATTTTGATGTTTGACAAATTTTTCGTCCAACATTGTTTATGGATAAAAGATGTTGAAATAGTCATGAAAAACAGCCTCAAGTTCATTGGCACTTAGATACTCCAAACTTAGTTTATTGTTTTATTACAGTAATTATACTGGTTCCACGAATTACTCATATATTTTTATTAAGACTTTAAAAATTAGTAAGACAAATTTTTTAAACCACGTTGAAAATAGATAAAATAGATAAAATAAGTTATCGCTCGTCAAAATCAATCAAGCCAAGCATCAAATGTAAAAAAAATTGAAAAAAATCTTGAACGATCGTAGAACTTTAAATACTTTTAAAACTTATAAACGGTTGTCCCTAACAACTCGTGAAATGATAAAAACGAATTTTCAGATAACCTCCTTGAAAAATAAAACTTCTTCTTTTAATCTTGGTAAAAATGAACTGGTCATAGATATTTAATATATTTTCCCTTCTTAAATAAAAAATATCAATAAACATATATTCTGAAACGAATTTGTGGCCATGAACAATGGGAAATCTACCAATTAAAAAAATGTTTCTAGTTGAATCGTTTTCTTTTAAAAATAAAGGAAATAATCGGTGTTTGGTCAAATTAAATGATCACTTACTTTTATGAAACATCATCACTTTTGGAGTCATTGTAGAAAAAAGTTTCTCGGTGATACTTTTTAAAGGTTCCCCAAGTACTCATAAATAACGATCCCACTAAATACTTTCTATTAAAGAAAAATTACAAAAACTAAGCCGTATTCATACTAAAATCTTCTAAAATTATTAATAGTATATACAACATGAAGCTTCTTTCACATGAACACAACCAACCACAACGCGATACTCAGAAATACTGGTCAGCTCTACACGCGGTTTCACATCCAAAATGTCAAAACCTATATATACATAAATCCATAGCTCCCAGGGCCCCTAATAACATCTGATCAACAACCCATGACCAATAATAATCACTAACCCACAGCCAATAAGCTTTTTTTAGGAGATAAAAGTAAATATGCACTTGAGTATTGGTAGAATTCTTCACTTATTTTCACTAATTCATTTTTAGAGAGTATGTAGTGTATTTTGACATCAAATATGGTAAAACATATTTCTAACATGTTGCCAGGAAAATTTTGTTAGCATCGAAAATTATAGAAATATTTTTTAAGAGAACTACTATAGCAATGTTCAGCGTTTCTTTGTTCAGTGCGACCATTGAGTAGATACGAATGCGATCATTAAGAGAATTTAGGCAAAGTGATTGACGAAGTGCAGAAGGCTGAACGTAGAAGCAAGGAAAAATGAGAAGCATGAACGGAGGGAGAAGCTCAGGGGCGCGAGGTAGGAAGATTATCGCAGGGATCTCCGAACGCATATGCTCGCATGCAAAGGAGAGAAAGAGGGGAAGACTCCGTCAAAGTCGCGCGCGGGCGGCCCACCAGAGATCGGCGAAAGATCGGTTCGTCAAAATTTTCGGGTCCGTTCGAGCGGATAATAATGAAACGTTAATGACGCTGGGGCCACGTCACCGCGACGGTGGTCGCGACGCGCGCACTTTCGGCCACAACCCCGCACGCACGCTCGACTCGTGCACACCTCTCTCTCTCTCTCTCCCTCTCTCGTTCTCTTTCGAGATCGCGCGCTCGCGTCTTTGTGTGGTCCGCTCGTGGAGCGCGAGCCTAGTATCTTGTCACGGATACCAGCCTGCGCGCGCGCGTGTATCGGACGCGGGACATAGGTTAGTCCAAGAGAAAGAGAGAGAGAGAGAGAGAGAGAGAGAATCGAGTGGGCTGGTAATCGAGTAGTCACCTCGTTCTCTCCCTCTCACGCTTGAATTTAAGAGCGTCCCGTTTTGCGACCGATCTTGCTTTCCGTGAGCGAACGCGAATACACGCGCCGTATACACGGCCGCTTGTAAGCTCAAGAGAGAGAGAGTGTGTGTGAGTGAGAGAGAGGTAGAGGTATGAGCTCGACAGCGGGGAAGAATGCGTGGAAAATTAAAAATACAAGAGGGATCTCGTGTATTCCTTTTTCGTACGGCTCTTATCTCCAGACGCGAGCAAAACGAGCCCGAGGGACGATTATCGGCCGGGCCCGACGCCCGATGCATATAATGCCGATGACTGACCTTTTTGTTCAAATTATTCCCTCGTGATCGGAATGATACTCCGAGCGAGTGTGTTTTCTGCGCGCGTATTACCGCGACATGTCTCTTGTACCAAGCGAATGGAAAATACTACTGGTGATTTCTTAAACGCTCACGACAATTGCTTCTTAATACATCGGAATTGATTAGGCAGTTAGCAAAGATCATCGTAGCAAAGTCGTTGAACTTTTTCTCTGATTACCATTTAACGAAGATCATTTTTATAGATAAGAACAATCATCTCTATTTATTGGATTCTTAAATTTACATAAAATTTGATACTCAAAAAAATGTTATCTGTTTTGAGAAAAAGCGTAATGACAACCAATATAATAAAAATTAATTACAAAGGTAACTTGTAGACATAGTATAAAATTAAAATGTACACATTTCAGCTTTCACATTTTCAGTTTCAATAATTGTAGATTATGGTATAGTATACCGATATAGCTACACAAAACACTCCAGTTTAATGTTCCTCACCTATAATTAGTTTTTATTTTAATTTGTATTTCGGACCACGAGTGTAAAAAAAGTACAGAAGAAAATAATATATCGATGATTAGAATATAAAAATAATAATTAATTTGGTACTAAACTAATACGAGGTTTCAAATCGCTTTGGTCTCCCATTTCTCTCCGCCATGACTACACACTCGCGTGCGCGCCGAAAAAAGAGCAGGCACAGCACCACGGCCGCCGGGCTGAAATTTATTAGGGGCACTTAACGCGCAATCTAAGCATAATGCAATATTAGGTGTAAAGAGGCGCATTAGAGTGCAGCGAAGGAGATGAAAGGGGACGCGTGCTACACGCACCGCAGGCTGCATGAAAGAGAGGGGCGTAGAGGGAGGGAGGGAGCGCACGCACGCGCGAGCGGAATAAAGGCGGGCGAGGCGCATGCACCACGAAATTGTGCGCGCGGCCGCGAGGATAAAAGAAACGAGCGAGCCCCTCGCAAGCGGAGATTGTGTCACCCGCTCGCGCGCGCGCATATTATTCCGGCACGGGCGCGTCGGGTGGTCCCTCGTCAATCCGCGCAGGCCTGCTTTCGGCGCAAATATATGTCTCGGAGCTGCACGCACGTTCTCGCCTTCTTTGGCTTGCTGGGCGCACTCGACCTTCCTCCTCTACCCGCACGTTATATATACACACAAGTGACACGCACGAGAGAGAAGTGTGTGTGTGCGGGGGTGCAGCGTGTACCCAAACAGCGCGCCACGGGAGCACCGAACAAAGCCAGCTTTTCCGAGCTGCCGCTGGTGGTGGTAAGTAGTCCCCTTCGCGCGACACACACGCTCAACATAACTGCGCAAGCGGGGAAGCAGATTCCTCTGTAAACCGGCCGAGATTAGGATCTGCCGGGGAGAGATAGGCCGAGTCGAGACGACGACCACCCACTCTTATACTGCTGGTCGGAAAGGTGCGCGTGCGCGCGCGTGCGGGTGTATATACTTGGGGGGAGAAAGCCGAGTGGCTATAATAGTAGCAGGGCTCGCTTACAGGACCGCCCGCTGCTAGTTCGCCCGCGACAATTAACCGTAAAACCGCTTCCAGGGGCTTTTATACTTATTTGCTCGCTTTCCAGATCCCCGAAACAGAAAGGGAGAATGAGAGCGATATTTTTCAAATTTTCTCGCCCTCCTTTCGTTCTTCTCCTATCGTCTCGCGCCTTGTTCCCTCTTCTCGCAGCGCTTCGATCGATTTTCCGCCTCCGTGTTTCATTGAGTGCTTCCTCGAAGGTGTCATTCGTCAGTGTGATTCAGTGCTGCTGGGCGTGAGGTATCCGAGAAAAAAATGTTTTCATTTTATTTATAGGCCAGCAGGCTGCTTTTACTTCCTTCATGGCTCTTTGTTACGAAATAGTTTTGAAATTGTTTTTTAGGCATCGCCGGTACTAGGGGGAGCCATATTATATCATCATCGCAAAAAATGTTTCACCTCAAATACATATACCTTGTGGTGTTTAAGTTATTTTTGGCTGTTGTCTACAATGTACGCATGGATGTACGCATCTATATTATCAAGTTTCCTGATTATCTCAGTGAAATTTAAGTAAAACAGATCAAAATTAACCTGAAACATTGAAGAAATTCTATTGGGTGGGCTCCAATATATGCTTGGGTAATGAATTACCAATAAATGGATATTACATTATAAAAATGTCAATAAGATAATTCGTAATATATACTACTTACAAAGAACAAAAAAAAAATGATTTGTTGCGTTTACTAAATAATTGGTAAAAATGTTTCGTTTGTTCAACATTGTTAACATAAACCAATGAAATAGTTACAGTAACCAATAACTTGGTTGTGGTAACTATTTTATTGATTTATCTTACTAATGCTGAACAGGTGGGAAATTTTTACGAATCAGTTGGTAAACGTAACCAACCAATTTTTTTCGTGTATATATATTACTGATTACTTTTATTGTTATGTATCTTTCAAAAAGAGTGCATGAAAGCAATTTTAATAGGACTTTCAGAGTTCATTCAGTAAAAGGCCCTTTTTCTCGACATGTGACTTACCTAATCTTGAATATGTGTTATTTAAAAAAAAAATGATGTCTCTTTTAATGACTGTATTTCTGCAAGAAGAGATTAGAATAATTTAAGCTTTGTTTCGTTGAAAAATATTAACTTATACTCCAGAAGTCATAAGCAATTTAAAATAGCGTAAGAACATCGTTTAGAATTTTTCTTTATTTAACAATATTAGGGGGATATTTTTAATCATTGTCGTACGTCATCTTAGATTGTTTATAACTTCTTGAGTAGTTAATATTTTCCAATGAAACAAAGCTTTAATTATAATCTTTTCTATGTTAGAGATCTAGAGTTACAGTCAATAAAAGAGACATTTTTCATGAAAATAACGCATATTCAAGATTAATTGAGAAAATAATTCTATACATGCGATACTACAAAATTTCTTAAGCGTATGAGTCGAAACAGTTTGACAAATGGTATCGCTACAATACGACGCCTTGAGTTGTCGCGCTGCTACCTCTAGCGAAGCGGAGTGGCTTCACTGTAAAATCACCATGTTTCCATTGTTCGACTAGTTTTACTTCTACTTGGAATTGAGCTGATTTAACTCAAACTTTAGTGCTTTTACAATACCATTTTTCTTTTAGTATGCGTAGACTTTCTACCGCTGGCGCCTCCTTGACTGCCGCACGACACATGGCGGTGGCAACCGAAGGATGCGGGGTCCGCAGAAGTCAGAAGCCTGTCCATTAGCAGACTCACCCCCGCTGGCTTACTGGACGGATAAAGGAACAGCTGCATTTTTCCTTGCCAAGGGATCTTCATACATTAAGGCATCTAAAAAGTAAAATTACCGCTGCAATCGACTGTATCCTTATTTTCACTCCTTTGGAATTAGTTGCCCCATATAACGTATAAACGAGGACCTAGCCTGGAGCTAGAATACCTTTTATTGGAAAAAAATAACGTATAAACATAAAGATAGATTATTTTTCCTTAAGTAACAACAAGTATACACTACAGCAAATGTTTATTTATTTTTTTTTTTTTTTTTTTACTGAAAATTGATTATTTTTTATATTAAACAAATAATTAGATCTTTATTCTTGATTTGATTTCTATTTGCAATAATTTAAAGCAAACTCTTTACACTGGCGATAATATATTGACTTGTTAATGTCATAGTCAACGTAATCAAACAAATATTGCAGAACGTCAGTCCCTTTCATGTTGTACATTGATATGTGGGAAGCACATTGATTTTCTTTGGATCAAGATTCAGAAATATGCTATTAAGTTTTCTACATTGACATGTTTTGCAACATGCAAAAAGTAAGTATAAAATGTACAGTTATCATAATGACATGCTATCGTATTTATTGGATTACACAATACTCTTACATTAAGATTATCATTCGAAAAAACAAAAAGTTTTTGAATTAAGATATCACATTAAGATAATTACAATTTCTCACGTCAATAAGTGTTTATCGCGAAAATTATAACGTATTGAATCAGATTAAATAATATGACTTTGATGGCCGATTAAGCTGTAATAGCATTTTATTTTTAAATAATTTTAGTCGTCATAATAATCACATGCATTGTTACCGTATATACATATTAATTTGAAAGTTAACACTTCATCTGTTACAAAGAAAATGAATTTTCGAGGCATTCTTTTATTTCAATTACTATTTACTAAATCTTGAAAAAGTTTGAAAAAACGTACTGTTTTTATAGCATATTCATAAAACCATTAATGAATAATTCACGACTCTCATTTTTATAAAAGAATATAACAAATGTTTAAACTTTAAAGTTTGAGAAACGGTCCGAGTTACAAATGCCTCGTACATCATCAAACGTGTTAAAAAGGCGTTACACTTTTTAAAATTTTGATAATGCCATATAATTATGTATTTAAAGTTAAATAAGAACGAGCACAATAAAGCCGAAGTAAATCATCATAAGAAGATGAAAACGGTCAATGGAAACGGGGTGGGTCCGCAATTACAGAATGGAGTACAAAAACAGAGATGATGCGGTCCCAAAGGACCGTTCGCAGGTATATACCTTCCTCTCTCGTGATGCCCTCTCCTCGTCTCATCTCCCTCGTTCCACTCACTTGCTTATCCAGAGAAAAGGAAAAAGACCTGCAACGGCGACGACACATATGCGAACGCGCTCATGTCCTCGGCGTGTCTTCGGCCCTTTGAAGGGATGGTGCTTGGGTAATATTGCATTTTAAATATGTAGCTGCTTCACTCGATCCCCCCTTTCTCTTAGTCTCTTTGCGCCGTGTACGCACACACAAAACAAGCTGACGCGGGGGGATGAAGGGCGCGTGCCAGGCATACTTGTCGGGCCGTCGCGCGCATTGTGCCGGGCCGGACCCCGAAAAGGTACGCGCGGACAACAATCACATTCATGGGGCAGCTCACAATGCTAATCATAAAGACGCCGACTATTATAGCGGCTTCTCTCTCTCCCTCTCTTGCTGCCCGCCTTCTTCGTCCTCTCCTCCTCCTCCTCATCTTCCTTCGCCCGCGCGTCCACGTACCCTCCCACCGATTTTTCCTTTTCTCTCGCTCTCTCCTCTCAGCTGAGTGTATTTAGTTCCACGAGTCGTGCGCAGCGTGTGTGTGTCTGTGTATGTATATGAGTATGCGCAGAGCTCAATGGAACTTGCAACTCGCGCGCCAGCGCGCTTTGTCGGTTGTGTCAAACACGGCCCTTCGAAAATTCCCGATGAATAGGCCAGGCGGACAATCCTTTCCGTCGACGTTGGCTCGCTCTCGCCTCTATTCGACCCGCGCCTTTTCTCTTTTCTTCATTTTTAGTCGAGTCATATAAGAGTCATGCGCAGGCGCGTAGAGTTACTCCCTCGCGCTCCAATCGAATCGAATTAATTGGGATTTCTATTGAGCCGTCGTGTCTCTCTCTCTCTCTCTCTCTCTCTCTCTCTCGCATAGCTCCGTGTGCTTGTGTGTGTGTACACACGGTAGAGCCAAGCCGATCCTTTATCGGCTGCCTGCATACCCGTTCGCTCTCTGCCTCTATATCTCGTGCGGCTGATCTCGCGCTAAATAGCGGATCGACAGCCCGAGCACAATTTCGAGTTTATATGGCGCGCGGCGCCGCGCCTTCCAACCGTCACTCGCGCACGCGCGGCCAAAACAATACCCGCGAGCTTTTCTCTTCGCTTCGATCTTTTCAAACATCTTTATTCTTCTCGTAGCTCCGATCGTCGTAAACAAGATTTCTCTCCTCGAATGACAGTGTAAAGCTGTGGATTTTGGTTGTACAATATAAAAGATTTTTGTAAATCATGCTTATTGGTATGCTGGCTGTGTACTTAAAATACTATCTCGTCCATAAAGAACGAAATCTCGTGTGAAGCTGTAAACAATTGATTATTTCCAAACTGAAATATCAATGTTTATTATTTTGCAATGATAAACAGAGAAGATGTGTGTGTGGAAATTTAAATTGAGATATTATTTATGGCCTACTTTATTAATTAATAAATAAGCGTAGCTAAAACTGACCAGAATAACAATATTTCCAACTTAAAACACTTTGGATTTGATTTGCATTACTTATCTATTTAACTTTTGAATTATTGTAGAGAGTAAAGACATACGTAGCCAAGTTTATTGATGATATAGATGATATTTTATTATACACGTCCTATAATAGTGATATCCATGAAATTCTTTGAAATAGGACAGACAAGTTTTATAGATTCTGATTATCGTTGAAGTAATATAATTAACATACATTAAATATGGACATCGATAACTCCTGGTATTACAATTGAGGCCACGCTGTTTTGCTTCAATACAATTTTAACATAAATAAAATTGTAGCATAATTACAAAATAGATGGTTATGAAAATGTGATTTAAATTTTTTTTTTTTAAATTTACAATTTACTTAAAATGTTAAAATAAAAAAAGGTTGTTATAAACTTATAGATGAAAAGTTAGGCTATAATTCTAACAGGTATACTATAACAGTTTAAGCCTCGTTAACGGAACTTTTTGCCGGAGTAAGTGTTCCAGTTGTTGAATTCTTAAAAACCTTTCACACGTTAATTCGATTGTAAACTATTAATTATTAGATTAGGTATATAATAAGATAAGCTTTAAAATAAAAATCCGCATACTCCGAAACCCGAAAGTTATACAATGTATAGAGATAATTGGTAGGTGTCAGAGACACCTTAGCGCAGCGAAGGAACGAAGGAGGCCGTAGCACGGATTCCCAAAAAGAGGAGCGAGCAAAAAAGCGCAAATTGGTAAACATGAAAATTCTTACGGTCGAAAAAAAGAAGGTGGAGGCGGAGGAGGGAATGTGGCCCGAAGCCCTCGCAGCCAGGCAGTAAAAGCGGGCGGGTAAGGTGTAATTTGGCCGCTTGCGCGCGCGCGAGCTGGTACCAGTTCGTTTATATGATGCTTCTCTCTCCCTCTCTCTCGCTCTCGAAATCCCCCCCGAGTGGAATGCTCATTGGGTGTGCGCACCGAGTCCCGACGGCTCTCTCGCCGGCCACTTGACTTCGGCTTCCGAAATCCGAAGCGCTAGAGAAGCGATACCTTAGTCCTTGCTCCTCGTCGACTTTTGTCCGCGTGTATAGACCGGCCGCGCAGCACGTTTCCTCGAGTGTGAATTCAATACCTGTAAGGGAGACGCGCTGCTCTCGCCTCGATTAGACACAAGGGACGAGGCGGAGGAGGTGGTAGCGGCGACCATAGCACAGTGAACTAGGAAAGCGAGCCGCCGAAGAAAAAGCGAGCTCTGAAAAGTAATAGGGGCAGAAGAGTGGAGCCCCCCTGTGGATGCAGACGCACGGTAGCCACGGCTGTGAAGTACTGTCCTCCGGCTCTCGAGGACCACCGTGACATTTCCCCTTGAGATTCATCCCTTTTCAGCTGTAGCCGCCGAGGCCGAAACGACAAAACGAGTGGCCGGAAAAAACGGCGAGTCCCCTCCACGCGACCTCTTCGCGGCAGGCTTCCCATTCTTCGCTCTATTCTTCCCGGGACGTATAGCCGCGTGGCTTCTGCGGCGGCGAGGTCGACAGACGAAAATTTTGATTTTCGGACCCAAAGAAACAGTCGAGTGTCCGAGAAAAGAGCGACTTGTGTCTATAGAAACCTAGAAAAGAAGAAGAAGAGGAGGTGGAGAAGGAGGAGAAAGAAGAGGAAGAGTAGGAGACAGAGAAAAGTAAAGGCGCATTGTGTGGAGGTGCCGGTGTCCTACCGGTGTTGCACTCGGCTCCTAGCGGCTTTGTAGCGGTCCTCCACGAATTCGGTCCACTCGAGAGCTCTGCATGGAGCGCATTGTGCGCACGCGCACGGAGCGCATCCGGGAAAAGGTGTCTCTATACCTATACGTGTATAATATCGCGCCCCTCCTCCTCCGAGTGTCATCCTCCGCGGATTGAGAGGCGGCGAGCGTGAAAAAGGGGATTTGTATACAAGACTTATACCTGGCGATCTATCTCTCCTGCGGGCGGTAGCGAGAATAGGCTTGCGTTGCGGTTACACTTCACTAAAGGATCATTTGGGGATTGCGCTGGTACGTATATATGTATATACAAGGCGCCTGCAGGAGGATCGGATCGCTTTAACGAGCCGCGTGCGTGGTGGCGTGGCCGGCTATAAAGGAGCATAGAAAGACGCGCTGTGTTCCCCGAGCTGGAAAAACGATTTTCGAGTGTCGTACGCTCGAAGGTACAAGGTATAGTGACTGGCGGCGCGTCGAGACAGATATAGAGGGAGGAGGAGAGGACTTTTCTCGCCCCTATTGTTCGGGGGTACAAATGTGCGCAGTGCGGGTGCAGCCGGTTGGCTTTTGGACGGCGCGCGGCACAATGAAGCGTCGATGCGAGCTGTGTGTGTATGTGTGCTCGGGGCATTGTGCTCGCGCGTGTTCTCTCGAGTGTTTTATAATGCAATCTTACCCTTGGGGCTTTGTCGCTGTCGGGGATGTGGTTCCTTCTCGCTATATACCGGGCTGAGGGATATTGCTCTTTTATGGGAGTTTCGCACTTAAGACCAAATGGATTGTAAATAGTTTTTAAGTTTCTTTGAATTCCGCGTGCTTATACGCCGTTTCTTCAAAATCAATCATTTTAAAACTTTTGTTCGCCCTTTTTAATTTAATTAAATTTATTAATTTATGTTA
Organism: Torymus aiolomorphi; assembly: GCA_036365515.1. Taxonomy (NCBI): domain Eukaryota; kingdom Metazoa; phylum Arthropoda; class Insecta; order Hymenoptera; family Torymidae; genus Torymus; species Torymus aiolomorphi. Next base: position 38,389,730 of record CM070876.1, on the reverse strand, counting down.
ACTGTAAAAGGTATTAAGAAAAAAAAACGGGTTGTAAATCATTTCTTGCCAACCATTAAAATATGTTTGACTATTTTAATAAACATTAAATAAATATGCACTGGATAATTGTCATACAAAAATTCTTCTACTCTCTAAATATATAAAATAGCGAAATTCAGTATTTTTGTAATTATAAGTTTTTAATTGCTGCAGTAATGGGTATCTGCTATTTCATTACTATTCAAAATTGAAAAGTCAATGACTTTCGGTATGCAGTACGTCCTGTACACTGAAAAGAATAAATAGTAGATACTGCTTGTTGAACAGAAGCGATATATATACCTTAGTATAGGTATCAAGTAGTTTCTACTTGAGAGTTTGGCTGTTTCAGCTTGGCCGCAAGGAGCTTCGGATTTCGCTGTCGTTACTTCACTATAGTCACTCAACACAGCCAAGATAGATTCAACTCAAGTACACAAGCGATTCCATCCCAACAGCTACTACTCGGGTTCTTGGGTTGAAACAGTTTGCTACCAAGTTCATACTACCGCTTTTTTTGTAGGATTTCCTGCAGAAATATCTGTAAGAAATATCTACTAAGTGTTCGCCCACAGAAAAATTCTACAGAAATTCTTGCAAAGAATATACTATTGTGCATTAACATAATAAAATAACTAAATATAGCAAGTAATTATGTAATATATTGAAAATATTTTATCCGACTGATTGTGGTTAATTAAGTGAATTTTGTTTAGTAGCTACCTTTCTTTTGTCTAATCCATTTATCAGTGCAACGGTTTCATTCTACAATTAATTCAAAATGGTAAAAGAAGTTTTTGTTCGAAAAATGCGCAGTGAATAGTTATTCGATTAAATGCTGATAATTGCCATAGAAATAACTTAAATTGAGGGTGTTGTTCGGTGGAGGCATTTAGCCAGATTGGCCCCCTGTCTTTGATCGATTAGAAAATCACGAAAAAAATTTTCAATTATAAATGAACAGCCGTTTCTCCCAGGCACGCGAAATAAAAATCGGATCAAGTCAGGGGAAGAAATTATAAGCGATCAAGCGCGACGTAGCGAAATGTGAGAAGAAATGGGTCTGCGGCGAGTGCGAGAGAAAGAACGCGAGAAAGAGCGAGCATGGGAGAGAAGGAAGAAAAAGCCGAAGCAACGTAAACACTTAAACGTTTTGTGCGGGCCAGCGTGCGCGAGAGTGGCGAACAGGAGGGATTAAGGAGTTCTCTGAGTAAGCATTGTGGGAGAGGTCAGCGAAGGAGCTGTCACTCAAGGGAGTCGATGCGTCTAGCTACCCTCCTATTAGCCGCCTCCGCCTTGTACCTCTTTTTTAATTGTGTTAAATCGACGAGCAATTTCGACAGGCGGGGAGGGAATGGAATTCGACTGCGTATACGCATCGACGCCGCAGCCGCAGGAGAGTTGGATTTATAGCTCGCTCATGAGACTCGAGCGCTCTTCTTCCTCTCTCGCTGTTTTCTACTTCCACCCGCCGACCGAAATCTCTCCATCCCTGATGATGCCAGTGAGAGAGAGAGAGAGAGAGAGAGAGAGAGAGAGAGAGAGAGAGAGAGAGAGAGAGAGAGAGAGAGAGAGAGAGAGAGAGAGAGAGAGAGAGAGAGAGAGAGAGAGAGAGAGAGAGAGAGAGAGAGAGAGGGGCAGAAAGAGAGAAAGAGGCAGCAGTTTAAGTGCAGCGCGATTTTCGAGCAATGAGAAGGCATGGCTATAGCTTCCCAGAAACCTTCCTAGGCGGAATTGCTCTCTTGTAATATGGAAGTGCAAGATAAACGTTTCTAAACCTATAGTTTTCTTTAACTAGAAATATGCTGCCGCTGATCATTTTCTTTTGTCCTCTTTTGCACTCTTACACAAAAACATGGGGGTTATTAGACCAGCGGACTATTTTATTATTTCAAACTTTTTTTAAAGAATCAATTTTACGATTTACAAAAAAAGTACTCATGTATCTATCTTAAATTTGTCAATTTTTTGGAATCAATGAGTTGCTTTTGTTAAAAGCTTTTTAAATAATTTAGTGTTTATTATGTACATACAAAAATTATTAGCTATCTTTTTAATAAATTTTACAAACAAAATCTCAAATGCTCAGTATATTATTGTTACATGTTACTCAAGGGTGCGATGACAATCATATACGTATAATAATTTCCATCGTAAAGTTTCTCTTTATGAAAGTGCATTACAATGTGCTAAGTAATTGCGCTTAAAATGTGTTAATTTGCATGCGAATGTGCAAAGGCCATTGAAAAATAAAAAAGTCATTCGGAAGTCAGTCAGCAATTCTCGTAAACTTGTTAAGATAATGGAAAATACATACAAATGTAGGACAAAGCGCTAATAAAGTTCAACGAACACGGCCCGATAGCGATTTCTCACGATTATCCAACAGTAAATCCGGTGCACAAACAGACTCTCAGCATTGTCTCGAGCTGACTCGATCAATTCGACAAAAGGATTAGGCACCTTACATAAGCCTACCCCCGCAATAAAGCAATAAAAGCCGGGCTCCTCCTCAAAACGTATACCCATGCGCAGAGTTCGGAGCTCGTGGTAGCACCGACAGTCGTCCCGAGGGCAGCAATCGACTCTTCCTCTCACGCGGTGCGACTTCCCGGTAAAGGGCTGTATGCTTGCGCGCGCACACACACACATAAACAGCCGCATGCACACGAGCGATTTCGCGGGATGATTGCTGCAGTCGCGAGATTTACGAGTCTACCCTTTCGGGAGCGCCGAGTGAGAGGGGGGGAGCTCGACTTATTATCTTTGTCTAGGCCCCCCCGAATTATACGGCGGAATGATTGTCCGAGTGCGCGTACCTGCTTTTTAGGAGAAGGGCCCGTGCGCTGCTCCCGTCGGGTCGTAAACACAGGGCGCCGCTGCCTCGCAGGAGCCGAGTCTCGAGAGAGATTCGGGCATTTTTTTCCACGGCCTCGCGCTCTCGTTCTCTCACGCCCTCTCTTCTCGCGCGCTCACTTCCAGGAGGACCTTGACACGTCCCGCGGCCGCGGCTACACGTCGCCGGCGCGCCAATAAATACCAAACTTCCGAGCGAGAAAGAGTGCGCGCGTACCAATTAAAAGGAGAAAACGACATCATCGTGGTGTAACCCCCCCGGAGGCGCAGGCTTTTATTAACGCTATTCACGCGAGTAGCATGTCGAAATCTCGCCGCCTCCTCCCCTCGCTCGCGCGTGGCTATATTGCCGTGCTCCTCGTAAATAGATAGCTCTGGCTGACCGCCGCCGAGGAGTCTATATGCCGCGGCGAATGCTCGGAATCGATATTTTCGCCGGCGGGCCATTTACATAAAACGCCCAGCTGGCGCGATTGCATGTCATTTCCTTAATTCCTACGTTTTCGCCGGGGCCGGTGCCCACTGGCCATATTGACACTTTATCCGCTTAATGAAGGCTTTATAAGGCGCGCTAGACCGCGTGCGCGGCTAGTTAAACCAGGCGGGATATTTGTGGAGGCGCGGGATATACTTAGCGCGCTGCTGAACAGCCCCTATATTATTCGCTCCGAGTGGCTACCGTGTGCCGGCACTACTTATACGGAAACAAATATTTGCCTTCAAGTCGTATTCGGCAGCTGTCAATGGCACTTTTGGCCGAGGGTATACTTTTGTTGAACGATTGGGATGTCTCGCCATTAGGATACGGGTGTTAATTACAGATGAGAGCTTTATTTGCTCCTTTGGCTAATTTAATTTGTCGGAATTATATGAAATTCACGTCCACTTTAACCAGTTTTTAAAAGGTATTTATTATCAGCACTGTACAAAATCTATTTATTTACATATATTGAATTTTTTGTTTTATTTTATTAGTATCAATTTTATACATGCAGAAATATATACCTATTGGAAGTAAATAAAATCTTGTTGCGATTTATGAAAAATATTAAAATTATAATTACATTTATAAACCATTTATAATTATACCCCAACTTTTTAAATATTAACCAGTATCCTAGAGTATTAAGAATTCCTTTTGGGACAAAAGGAAAATTCTCTTGTACGAAGGTAAGTTTATACGTGTTTTATGAGGGTACACTTACTGCGAATTCTACAGAAAAATAATCCTTTCCTATCCGAAATTCAGATTTTAGAGTTAAAGCACTTATATTATTTGTTTATAATGAAAATGACTTTTATTTCAAGGGATTGAAATAAAACGATTGTGTTTGTCCTCCGAAAGAGTTATTTCTCTGAGTGCATTGGACTTATAAGTATTGTCAAGTAATTTATAAAGTAAATTCAAGAACAGAAATCTAGTAGTTTACCTATTAAATATTTTAATAGTTACTCTTACATTTTCATTTTCCATTTCAAAGTCTGTGCTATTTTTACTATAGCAATTATGGAATTAAACAATAAGTAATATTTTACAATATCAACATATATTTCTAAATTCCGTGTATAGTACTTAAAAAAGATTATTTTTTCACTAAGGATCAATTTAGGAGTTGTTAACAATACAATGAGCGTCTTATTTTCATAAATGGTGTTTACATTGTATCAAAATTTGAATGCAATGGGTTGATATATGAGCAAAAATGATGGCTTTTCTCATATAGAAGCTATTGAATCTCTGAGCTTATGATTTGATTTGCTGTCGACTTAGCTTTGGTGGCGCTACCGAAAAGAAATTTATGGTTTATTAACACATTTATGCATACCTATTCATGCTTTGTGATACAAGGAGTATACATTCAAAACATCCTAAAGCTATTATTTGCATCGTATTAATAGCGACTCAATCATTTTTTTAATACAAACTGATGATTGTGTTTAAAAAAGTTTCAACACTATTATTATATAATGTATATATATTTGTAATTTTAACTAATTTTTTTTATTATTTATTCATACCCTTTTTTTCTTAATAAAAGTAACATTATTTAAAAAATCTTTTTACAACAATATTCTGTAAAAGTTCGCTTTAAAGGTTCGAGATTGTAATTTTTCGCATTTTTTGCCTTATAACTGTGAACATTCCCACCCACTTCGAGCTCCGCAAGTGTTTTCGGTTATTACCAGCAGCCCTCATAAGTTTCCTTACCAATGCTTATTGCGCAAAAACAACGCAAACAAATGTTTGCACTGGTGCGCGCGCGAGAATGAAATCTCGGAGCAATAAAAGCGTTCGCTGCATGCGCATGCGAGTTGCGCAGATAGCGCGTCGGCAACACTTTACAATTCAAGTAAGCTTCTAATTATCGGCGCATCTTCTCCTCGCGTTTTACGAGTCCAGTGCACCGCGTAAACCGCGCGCATTCTTCCAGTCCGCTTTTTCTCAGAGTCCCGCGCTGGCTTAGCTCTTGACTTCCGAAATATTTCGGGTTATCACTCGGGCGCGCGTGCGTATCTTTAAAGAGCGGGCGTAACAGTACCCTCCGAGCGCAAAAGAACGAGGATACAGCGCACTACTACCGCATGCAGAGCTGTGGCGCACAGGTGGGCGGAGGAAATTTGGAGCTGGACGAGCGAGTCCATGGGAACGCGGGGCCCGCGTGTATGTGGGTAACGCAAAGGAGGCAAGCCCGTGGCAAAAAGTAGCCGAGGAGTTGCCGGCCTCTTTGCTCCGAGTTCCTCTCTCTCTCGCTCTTTCTCGCGAGGGAGGCAGTCATAACCCCAGCGGGTAATTGGACGTTCCCACTTTTAATTGGCTGCTCGAGGACCCCGGTTGTTAGGCGTTATATTGTGCGGGCCGCGTGTATAAACGCTTTGCTGGAACTTGGACGAAATTTAGACGCGAGCGGGGCCCCCGTCCGCTCCTCTGTCTCCGCCACCTCCGCAAAAGCCTACCATATAATTGTTACGTTATTAAACAGCGCTTAAGACCGCGGGCAGAAAGCTCGTCGTTGTCGTCGACATCGCGCCGTCGCGCTGGAATTCCGTATAACCTCGGCTCTGCTTCTCATAGCCGCGCAACGTACGGCCTTCGTTCTCTCTCTCTCGCCTTCTCCGTCCCCTTAATTAAGGGGGTGATGCTGCTACTCATCTCCACGTCGATTCCCGAAACTCGATCCGTCTCGCAGGCCGCGCGCTCTTTCGGCCTCTGCTGTATTCTCTGTCCTTTCTCGTCAATGGCGAAACGCAGTCGCAGGGAAAACGAACTTTTAATGGCGCTTATACTTGTTAAAATGTATGCGCCGTAAAATTTCGGCTCTTCCCCTAAACTTATTTAGGCTAATCGAGGCGCACGCGTCTCTCAGGGCTTAGAAAAAGTAGCCGCGGCCTCTTAATTATTGTCATTATTCATCTCTCGTCTTCATTATCTTTGTGCGCGTGCGTGAGTGTAGTCCGTTTCGGCACGCCTTCGTCTCGGACTATATTGCCTTTCTCTCTCCTTATGGCTCTACGGCTGCACAGATATGTGTATAGGCAAATGAGCTTCCTATACCATTGATTGATATTATAGGCGGAAGCGAGCCGCACAAAAAAAGGCAGCGGCTACTTTTGACGTTTATGTATAATGCCGCAACCTTTATAGATTCGGGACATTTTTCAAGAATTTTAATTGATTCATATATTTCTTCGAAATTTGGAACTCCGCTGCCGATGATAGATAAATAATAGCCCCGATGAATTCATATTTTACCGATCGAATTCATTTCAGCAATTTAAAAGGCAAACATCTGACGTAACGAAGAATACCGCGTATAAAATATGTATTCCGAAATTCCTGTATGGCATAAGAGTGAATTTTTAACATACTAGTCGATGAGAAAGCCTCAATGGTAATCCATGACGCATCGTAAAACTTGAGTTACGGATACTTTTAGTCTTATTTATCAATAATTTGGGACAAAAGTAGTTTTTAAACGTAAATCGTTCATTCAAAAAATTCGCTTTTGTTTACTTTATCCAAGATTAAAAAAAAAATTACCCCTTCCAAAGATGAAAGAAAAAAGAAAACAAAAGCATGTGTTCTCTCTTATAATTGTCGGATAATGCTTTTATAGACTGTATAATTTATGTTTGAAAAAGATTTTTTTTTTCTTTAAAATGTTTCTTGTAGTCTTTTTCTAAAATATTAAATAACTCATTTTTCAAATATACTTTGAAAAGAAATTTCAGAATTGACGTTAACGATAAAAGTTGCAAACAAGAATATTTTTAATTTATGACACTATCGAATAATTTGCTACACATTTTATTGGATTATCAATAATGTTAATTACATGAATGCAACAATTTAAAAATCCGGTTTCTACTTTACAAAGGTGAAATTTTATTAAATTTTAAAATCAGTTAATTAAACATGATTTAGGATTCCTATGAGGTCTAACTCTTTGTCTCCTAATAGCAGCATAACGCTCTAAAAATTTTATTTACAGTTTAGTCAAATCCTCGACTTATCGCATAACCCATCCTTTCAATAATAAACCCAGGACAAAACTCGCTATTATCCGCAATAAAAAGCCCCCCAAATCCGTCTGTCGCATTAATAAAGTTGGCGAAAAACAAACTGATATAATTTAAAACGCCATAGTTATAACGAGCCGAAAAAATGTTGTGGGAAAAGCCGGATCGCGCGGCGCCGTTGATTTGGGCCCACCTGGAGACCACACCGCGACTCCGCCTCCTCCCTCAATTTGGACTTTTCAATAAAAATGTAAATTTCGCCGGGCATTATAAATGGTGAAAGAAACACAGTCATCGTTCCACCGGCTCGGGGAAAGGGAGGCGCGCGGAGCCGCCTCTCTGCGCGTTTATTGTCCAAGAATTTGTCATTGTTATGTACATCTCAGCCGGGGAATGTGTATCTCCGGCTCACTCGTATTATGAATGATCGTCGGTCATTTATTATGCAGAATATCTATTAATTTTCAATCAGCGAATCGTGAAAAATCAGTCAGCCTCTCGTTCTCACCGTCTGTTGCGCGCTCGCCACAGCGTATACAGTCCTCACGAAGCCGAGGAATGACGAATCCGACGAGAGGCGCTCTTATGAATGATTTCTCTTCGGCGAAAAGGATTCCTCCCCCCGCCCCTCTGCCGAAGGCGTGTGCGCGCGCGCGCGCTCGGTTAATATTCCCTTTGTGGCGCAGCGCCGCTCGGCGACAATGTGCGCGCACGGGAGACAGAGACACACGTCGGGCAGACGCCCCCTCCGACTTGAAAATATACGGCGTATTAATTCGGTGTAGGAGTTTTGTTTTGAGAGAGACGAGCCGCGCGGGGAGTAGGAGAGAGCAGAGACTACCTCAGGTGTGCGCGGCTCGGCTCTTGCCATGCTAATGCCGCGGTAATTTATTTAGATCCGAGGGCCGCGCTCATTTCCTTCCTTCTGTGCTCCAGCCGCACTTGCGCCCAAGCCTCGCGGTGACGACGGGCTTCGCCGCGCCGAGCGAGTCAAAGCAGAGCGCGACGCGCGAACAAAGCTAATGGCCCGGCCTATTGACAATCTCACACAGGCAGCGCGCGCTGAATTAATGCTCGATCATTCATTTCCGAGCGATATCTCGCCCGCTCGCTCGCTCGCGGGATTCTTCTCTCTTTCTCTCTTCTTCTGCGCTTGTCTCTCCTTTACGTATATATAGAGGAGCTGCGCTTAGAGAGCCGTTTCGCAATTACTAGCCTGAGTTATGGCAAAAATAAAATCGCAGAAAAATGCACAGTCGCGGATACTTTTTCGCGGTGACAGAGACAGACGCAGAGAGCGAGAAAGAGAATGAGAGGGGCCTATTAGAGGCTAACAAACGGATCTATAAAAGTCTCCCGCGAGCTCTTTGATTACGGCCGTAAATTATGTATGCTTAAAGTGAATTAATCCCCATTAAAGCACCATACAGCAAGCTCCTAGCTGCGCTATAAATAAAATTTCTATAATTAATTGTTATTGTTTTCATTATCTATTTATTCATATTTACAACGCATAACTTATCTCTGTAATTTCAAGTATGTTTAGTTAGTATATAATCTCAATGAAATAATAGTAATGACGCTTATTAGCTGTGCTATACTTGAAAGTCTAAAATTTATTTGCATTTATTTGATAATTATAAAGCTATTATCAGAATTTACATATTGATTCTACTCAACTATAGTCGATAATACCGTGATAAAAAATTTAATTGAATATCTTTCTTAAAACAAAACCGTTTGGTACATAGAAACTGGAATATATAATATAGTCTATTAGGAATTTATGAATAATGTTGGATTTTTATTTACGTGATAATTAGTTAATATTATCAGAAGCTAAAAATAACTATATACTTTAAAATTTATGTGAGGTTAAAATTTAGAAGTCGCAAACCGCTCGCTAAGTTGACTAATCGTGTTATAAAAAGCTATATGATATATTAGAAATAAATAAACTAACTTATTATAGCAAAATATATACTTTAATGTATGCAGAAGTTCCTCCATGAAATATGAAAAAGTAAACGGCCGAGTTATGCGTAGAGTTCAAACATGCTTTGAAGTCAATGGGTATTTTAATGATTGTTATTGGTGAAAGGGAGTATTAAATTTTATAAATTTAAATGTGAAAGTACATAGCTATATATGTCAAAGTAGAATAAAGTTGAGTGCGGCCAGATATAATACTTCCAATACGCACAGTAACTGAACTTTTTTGAATGTTATTGTGTCGCGTGTAAAGATTTCCTAAATCATAGTGATAATTGTCTAAACGTACGTTTGGTCACCATATTCTCTATTAATCTATTTTTTACATGGGTATTAACTTCCGATTTTAGTAAATAAAAATTTTCCCGAAAATATGACCATTAGCCGAGGAGTAGAGAGAAACCTTCAAATATCTACAGATACATGAAAATAATATGTTTAAAACGTATATACTAATTATAAAAGATTAATTTACGAAAAAGTTGCTTGTTCGTAACCGAAAGCTCTTTAAACAATCAAACGTCTCTTTACACTTTAAACATTTACGCTGCACATTTATTGAATGAATCAGCTTGAATGAATCATATTCTAGCAATATTAATATAATACCTCTTGCAACTTTATATGCAGCCGTTAAAAATTTAAGCTGCATAAGCTTTGAGGATAAAAAGCTACAAATAAATAAACATTGAATTTTACCGTAACTTTCACCGAGTCACACGCGCATATAGCACATTGCAGGCGCGTAACGCTTTGAGAAAATGTAAAATCAGGCTCAGCTCAGACACATCGCGGAGTACGCGCCGCAGAATATACAGCATTCGAGTCGAAAAGCCATAAAAAATGCAAATTGAGCGATACGCGGGAATCCGGCGCGCGAATCTACATACACAAAAAGCAGGTATAGACGAGCGCATCGGGTTTTACGATCGCGCTCACCTCCGCGGATTTTCAATTTTTCCCCCATATCGCGCGGATACGTCGTAAAGGCGCACGGCGGAAAGATTACGCACGGAGCTCGCGCGTGAGAATTAAAAGCCGCGCGGGCGCGCGCTCGGCAGCGCGATATCTCGGTGGCGAAAATCGCTCTGCGAATCGGTCGAAAATTGAATGCCGCGTGTAGGAGCCGCGAGCGAGCCCGGACCGTCTTTAAAAACACATAAATTAGAGGCAAACGGCTGCGCGCGAGCGTCATGAGCGGTAAATTATGGATCGGTGCGAGAGTGAGAGAGAAAGAGCAAGAACGAGCTCGGGCTTAATGTTCGAGCGCCGCCTCCGCGCTCTTTCTTCCTCTCGCTCTTCCTCTTTCTCGCTCTCGGACCCCAGCGCGCCTTCTTCCATAATCTCGCCAATGTCGCGCGATTCTGCGGCTCTGACGACGACTACTACTATACTCGCGATATGCAATTTTAGTGTTCGCCGGACAGCGACACGCTTTTTCGATCGCTACTCCCCGGCGGCAGAACCAGCAGCTCGCTCACTCGGCGCATATTTATGCGCCAGTTTCGCACGCGCGCAGCGAGTTTCCAAAAACCAGCGAGATGCTCTTCGATCCTCCTTTTTGCCGAGCGTGCTGCGGGTATACATATTTTTCCTCGCGTCCCCGGGGACCGGTCAGAGAGTGTATGTTTCGTGATTTTTTGTCGATGCCATAATTCAGCGTTAATTGAGAACTGTTTGCTTTTCTATAAGGCTGCAAGCGGGACTTGTAGATTCGGAGCGCGGTTATTTATTGCTCGAGCGCGACACGCGGCTAATTCGTGCGATGAATTTATTCATTACTTTCGCGCCTTAGTCACTGAGGATAACTCAAAACGTGGATGCGTGACGGCTGCAGAAAAGATAAGTATTTTTAATTCTGAAACAATGTAATATGCAGAATGTTCCTTTTGGTTCTTTATTCGAGACAAAAATTTAATTGTTCTATAAAATTGTTTATTGATACACGGAAAAAAACTTTTGTGTAAACTTTACTTTTTTTATAAGAAAATTTACTATTTTCCACGGTAGCGCTGGGACACACTCGTCATTTGGGAGTTTTACTTTTTAAATAGCAATTTTTATCATTTTTGTAGTAAATGTTACTGATGCTGCGTGATATTTAGTTTCAGTAGTCGTAAAAATTGTTATTTCCAAAAGTAAAATTTGCTACGAAAATAATAAAAATTACTATTTAAAAAGTAAAATTGCGCTTCTGTGGTAAATAGTAAGTTTTGTAAATTTTTCTCCGTTTATAAGTGCTATTTTGAGTAAACGACTAAAATAAAGTGTAACGCTGTAATTATATTATCTGAATCACAGATTGGATTGTAAAATTAAACGAATCTTTCCGGTATTTTTTTTAAGTATAAATATTTACAAACAGCTATATTTATTTATTCTCAATGGTATTTATTTACAATATTTATTTATAGGTATTTTGGATTCAGTTAAAAATCTGTCTCCAATTTACCCGTGTAAGCTGCAATGTTCCAACCAAGATACTGATTCATAAAAGGGACTTAGGATTTAATTCAATCGGTGGTCGTGAACTCTGTCGGGAGAATTCATCGATGAAATACGCACGAAAATCATAATCTCATGAATTCTTCGGAAATTAGCATAAGCGTCTCGAGGATCTATGTGAGAACGAAGGAGGAGGCGACGCGCGCAAAGGGATTTAAGGCGCTTGCAACGAGGCAGTCGTCGTAAGTAAGGGAATACAGAAATTGTCCGGTAACCTTATACAGCTTATAGCTCCTCCATTCACAGAGTACGCAGGCTCACCTACATAATACTCACGCGTATATATACATACACGTTACAAACGATGGAATATCAGTCGCTCGGGGCTTCGACGCCGTCTAATACCCAATTACCCGCGCAGTCAGAGGCGCGATGCTTTACGATACTTGAGTTCGCGCTCGCATATAAGCGCTAAAACCAAAGGCTACCCTGCGCTCGTGCGCGTACGTATAAATATGTGGGTTAAGGGCCTTTCGACACTGGCCGCGTCGTGGAAAGGCCCTAACACAATGCGCGCTTACTTAGCGAGGTTAAAGCGAGGCGGCTCTTTCTCTCTTTCTCTCTCTCTCTTTCTCTCTCGCCGCGTTATTGCAGACACGCACGCGCCCGGCACACAATATAAATATACACGGCTTTATTACGCGCCGTAAATTACGGGGCGCATTATTTTCCATAGATCGGACATTTTTATCTCGAGCCGCGTGCGGCCGCGAACATATACGATCGCGGCGGCTGTGTAGCGCTCGTTATGCCGTGCTCGACGTATGCTGGCGCGCACGTGAGAAGATCCGCGCCCGTTTCTTCGTCTGCTCTCTATATAGCTTGTGTTTTAGGTGTGCAACCGCTGTAGTTTGCAGCCTCTAACAGCTGCGGTTATGCAGACAGATGAGCTTTAACGCTCGTAGGAAAAAAAATATTACTTTGCAAGTAGAAGAAAACAATGTTTTATCAGACTTACCTATGGTGAGTACTAGAAATAGAATAAACGAACTATAATTAATAATTTTTACGTAGATTACCAGAATACTATCACTCGTTAATTTATGTTTTCTTGAATGAAATTTTTACTTTAATATTTTAACATTACGTTGACAGTTATTTGTAGTAGAGTGTATGTTGCATCTTCAACAACTGGTATTGCTGCAATCGCAGAAGAGAAGTTTATTTAATTATAGTTTACCTAGAAAGAAGCGATGGATATGTGACTTTGCCGTTTTATTTATGGTGCCGATAAAAGTCATTTTGCAATTATTTTTTTTTGATTTGATAAAAATACGCATACTTGCTTAAGACAGAAATGTAACAAGCGAAAAATTTTAATGAACAAGAGAAGTCTGTGATTTATACGGCCATAAAATAACGCAGGAATTTATTTTATTTTGTCGTAAGCGTTGATTATATACCATGCCAACTATTTGTTTCACATTTTTAATGGGGAAAAATTATTTAACTGAAGATATGCTAAATAATAAATTACAGTATACAGTGACTTTTTATAAAGATAAATGTTTTCCGTAAATGACATATTGATTCACGAACTATAAAGCAGTACTATATTTCTATTCAAAAGAATGCGTTAATCTTCTGCTAAGATAAACCAACACCATAGATAAAAAATTTAATGTTTCAGTATTATCTTATTAGTTTGAAGAATGACCTTTTGCTTCAGCTTATGACCGTAACATTACCTACCGTAATCTGATGAGTTTATTCAGATAATAACGACCGTTCTCCTAGGTTTCGACCCGACTCGTTTGCGTTAATTTCTAATTATTCACTTTTGAAATGATGTTATAATATTTTCGAGTATTAAAAAGATATTTATAGTTAACAAGAAGGATACCATTAAAATAAAAAAGCGCTGACTAATTCTTATTTACTTAAAAAAAAACTATCAGTACGGTAGCCTAGAACCCATTAGGGCGTTCACCATATTAATCACCGCTACTTCTAATGATAACTCCTTTATAACGACTTTTTTTTAGCGTGTAAAAAAACTTTCCGAAATATGTAATTATTCTTATATTATTGTTTAATAATATCTTTTAGTCTACTTTAAATTACAGTTTACAAACGTTGGATTAACTATACAGTAAAGCACGATGATGTATTACAACAAATCATCTAAAAATTCTAATAGATGTTACAATTATTATAATAATTAATATCTTAAATAAAAGTGTTGGTTTCAAAGTCTGAGTACAGCAAATTGGCTGCAACGTAAAGGTGAGCAAAGTGATAGTGTCATATTAAAATTTATGCACTGAACAGAATACGTTTATTAAGTACCCTAATGAACGTAAACAAAGCATTAAGTTTTAACAACTTTGAACTATCTCTATAAAGAGACAACGGCTTGCTTACATCCTCGCCGAGCCTCGGCAAACTTTTTCGTTTACAACATCAATGAAATGATTGCTTGCATAAAAAGTCACCTTGACGTTTACGTCCAAGTCTTCGCAGCTCGACGAAGTTTACGCAGAAGGGCAGAAGAGTGCTTCCTCCTCGGAAATTTCTCAAGTGAATATATGCGCGATATAGTCGCGTGCGGGCCGCGCGCTCGCTGGAAATAGACTCGCGCTTACAATTGCCTTAAACGCCCGGGCAATAAAAAGCCGCGCGTGTGTAGCTCGGATTGAAAAAGAAGGCGCGAGTATATGTAAAAGGTCGCTCGGCGGAGCAGCAGTCGTTAATCGACGAGACGAGCGCATTGTCGCGCGCGCGCGCGCGATTGTCGCGGGGCCTCTTTCAGCACGTTGTCGCGCGCTTAGAGGGGGGAGGCCGAGTGTAGGGCCCTGATTTATACGAAATTACGTTGCTCGCCGGGGTTACCTAATTGAGAAACGCACCGGGCGCTGAGTTATCGCCATCGGCCGCTTTTACGCGCGGGTCCCTCTCGCGCGCGCGAATATAGTTTTACGGCTCTCTGAAAAGGAGCGCTCGCTCGCTCGCTCACGCGGGACATCCTCTCGTGCCGTTGTCCATTGCTTGCTCTCTCTCTCTCTCTTTCTCCCTCGCTTGCCTCTTTCTCGGGTGTGTATATGTGCGCGCGCGACCACACGCGTCGACAAGTAGATAAACTGATTGAAATACGACCTGCCCGCTCTCTCTTTCTCTCTCTCTTCCACACACATATACACACGCACACACACGGCAGTTTTCTGCAGCGCGGCTGCAGCCTCCTCGCTTTTGGAATTGCACGAGAGAGAGAGAGAGAGCGCAACCCCCGCGCGCGCGCCGCTCCGTAACACTACTTTACACGCCAAGCCCTTTACCGAAACCCTCGCGCCGTTAAGATTACACGCACGCATTTCTCCCGCGGCCGCGCCGTTTAGGCGGGCTTTATCTGCTGTGTGCATGCAAGCCCGCGGAGACTTAAACGCCCGGGGATTGTGTATACACGCGTATACGTGCGAGGAGTATAGAAATGGATTCTGTATAGCGGAACGCCGGATTTTTCTGTGCGAGCGTCGTTTTTTTTTTTCGGTTTTTGCTGGAATATAATGTCTTTTAAGGTGCGAGAGAGTCGCGGTTGTGTTTTTAATGACTAACGGCGCGCGCGCGAACGTTCGCATTTTTTTATACGAAAAAGAAATACAGCACCGTTGCCGGGTCGCTTATCAGAAAGAAATAAATTTAATTAACTTTGTCATGTTCAGTGATGCATGTTTTGATATTGTATATCCATTGAATCGGGTTTTCGAACCTCGTTGAGTTTCGGTGCCTCGCGAAAATATTTTATAGAACTTTTTTTATTATATCTAGAAATTTATTTTTACTTTGGCAGGTCAATTTTATTGGCAGAGTATTGTCACGAAGAATTAACTGTGTTCTTCTTATAGCTATGATTTCAAAACAGTAGTTTTTAACGTAGCAATTTATATGATAATTAGAAAAGTTAGCTGTACTGAAAACCCTCCTTCATTAATGAGTCATCAACCACATCAGAGACAGTGGCAGAATCTTTATTCTAATGAAGCCAACCAGAAGTTAATTCATTAGTCATTGCTTCATACGAACCGATAAAGCTGATATTATACTTGCTATAAGAAAAACATCACATCTTTAATAAGAAAACTTGCGCTTCAGTTTACAAACGTGTTAAATAGATCACGAAGAACTTTAAAACTGAAGATATCTGGTGACACCATAGCCACTATATTCAGAGGCATTTTTCCAGTGTATAGGACGGGGTGTACACGAAGATTCAGCGAAGTCGAGCGACGGGCACTTAAACGGCGCGCGCCTTAAATAACGAAAACTGCCCTCTGGCATTAACGTCGCGATAAAAGCCCGGGCGCCCCGGTGTAACATAGAGACGCGGATCCCCGAAGATGTAATTCGCATGGCCGCGACAGTAAAGGGACACGCGCGCTTGCAGTTTCCCTCTCAAGTGCATTAGTCGGCTGCGCCACCCCGAAGGGACTTGGCGGATGCGCCGTGCGGCTAGATGTTTTATAGCGCGCCGCGGCCGTGTTTCACGCTGACAGTGTCGAGAGTCGCACGCTTCTCTAGTTAGACTCCTCTCTCTCATTCTCTCTCCTTCTGCCTCTCGCGCGTATAAGTGTCTTCCGCCATACGTTTCGACCTCCGATTATCTTCCGACGGGCATGAAGCGCGTCTTTTCTTTCGCTTCTTTTCCGTGTAAGGCCGCGGCTTTTTTTTTCTTCTCTGGGCGGTATATTTCTTGCGCGCTCGCGCACGCGCCTCCTTTTCTTTCCGCCGGGCGTTCTCCTCTCGTTTTCGGCCGATATACGCTCTTTCGGGCTATTTAATTGATGATTCATGCCGCCAGCGCGTTTTTTCTACTTCTCATATACTAACTACATTGTAAACATATTCTTCACGCTGTCGAGATCCTATTTTATAGCATTAGAGCCTAATGAATAACGTGCGGACGTTGGGCTTGTGTGTTGGTTTTTATGAAGAGCTAGATGATGCGCGAATAAATTTTACTTTTTCAATGATAGAGCGGCCCATCAATCATTCATTCATTTTATTATTCACTTTAATTTGTTTCCCATCATATACATTTTAAATGTTTTAAACCTGTTTATGACATTTCGAAAGTTGCTTCAAAATTCTTCATATACTTCCTAATAATTTATTTATACACACAAAAAAAAAAATTAAATTCACATGTATGGGATTAATTGTTTTTTACTTTGTGTTTAATTGAAGAATAATTGAATTTATCAAAATTATGAATGAATAATTTGATACTATAATCAATTGTGACTCACTGAAGTAACAAGAAGGCAAGAGAATTTATTCTATAAGGAATGCGCGTAAAGGATGCTTATACACTGTAAAAATGAGTGTTATTTACGACACACTTATTTGCATTTCCACTTAAAATTCAAATAAGAAATTAATTTCTAGTATGAACTAGTATGATATTCAAAAATCACAAGGAAACCACAGAAAGTGAAACCCAGCGCATTAATATGAGCGACAGAGGTCGGGCAGTATTTTAAAAAGGAAAAGTGATTCTCCTGGCACACAGATGAGCGCGTTTGATCTGAAAGTAGGGACTCGGGAATATAAGCAACATACAGCTGTCCCCATCTTCTACCATCGACGATTCAAATGCACACCCCTGCGGCTCCCGGTGCCAGCTCATAAATTTCACTTTGCCCGCAACATGGCGGCACTTGTGCATACCAAATCATCGCACACGTGATGCTTGACAAAGCGCGCGCGCGCGCTCGAGTTGGCCTTCGAGGCGCTTTTTCCTTCACGTCTAATCTGTTATTCGCGCGAGGCCCCGATGATTTCCGATCGATTATATGTGTGTTGCGGCGAAATCTCGCGTGAGAGAATGACGCGCGAGTTGCCCACGCATACGTATATATATCGAGGGAATGTATATAGGCATAGCCGTGGTCGATGCGCGCGCGGCGAGCGCCGCCGAGATAAGGATCGCGACATCGCGCTCGAGCTAGTTGCCCGATTCGTGATCCCCTTACCCAAACGCGAGGAGGCCGTGAAGGTTCATCGACGAAGGATATACGCGTGCGAGGTGAGTATTGACGGGCGCTCGCTTGAGATGTGTTTATGTATCGAGAGGAGGTCTAGAAAGCTTGTCCGCTCTTTTTATTCGCGTGGGGCTCAGTCTCTGTTTGCCGATTAATATCTCCCGGCTTCTTTTTCAGGCCTCTCGTAAGTAGTCGTTTGTGTAATGCATTACAAGCCTTTTACCAATTATCGATTTTAATTGCTCAATGCCAGAAGTGCCAATAATCACTACGAAATGGTACATGTTAATTATTTACGTATACTATCAATCATATACATTTTTTTTTCTTAAAAAAAATAAATTTGTCTCTTTTTCTTTATTAACTAAAACATGTAGCTGATGAAATAACATTCAAAGGTTTTGTATATATACAAAAAGTGGTTTCAACATAAAGATATGCTAAACTGCAAGTAGCTTTAAAAGTATCACTCCAAATTGACAAATCTTCTTTCCTAATCGCCTCTGTCTTCCAGCTTAATTCGATCGAGCTTATAATAATTCGATACTGACAGCCGTTCGAGTAGCGGACACATCTCCGACTGAAGAGACAGGAGAATAAAGCGATCGACGATTGCTTACGATCGGTGAGAAAAAGATAGATCAAGCCTTCTACGAAGCAGCGATACAGCCTGCCTATATATAACTCCGCGGCGTACAAATACGCTACTCATAAAGACAAGGCGCGTGGGAGAATGACGAAACGAGAATAATCGGATCGAACGCGTGCACAGTTAACGGCAGCGGCTACAGCTACTCCGGCTCGCACGAACCCGGACGTCCTCGTCGTCGCTCCTCCGCTTTCGTCGACTTCTTTGTTCTGCTTTCTACACTACGCGCGAGATGAAGAAAAAAAAACGCTGGAGAGAAAAAAGGATCCCCGAGCGACACAAGACTGGTTTGACGTATGGCTGCGGCTTCCCGTGAATAACGTCCTTTCATTAAACGCTCGCGAGTAGTCCTCGACTTTTCAAGCTTACCTTCTCTCTCTCTCTTGCGCACGCACGCATGCACGCTCAATGTCTTTTTAATAAAGCCGCGAGCTTCCATAGGCTCGTCTCTTTACGGCACCTCGTCGGCCTCTCTTTTTGCTGCGTAAACGCTCAATTAAAGCTTCATTCTCGAGTATTTAAGGGACGGCGCGTCGTTTGAATATTAAACGCGCCCCCTATCATTGGCATTTATTTATCGTGTATCAAGTGTGTATCAACAGTAGATGAAATATGTTCTCGTGCGAAATATTGGAGGGGAATTGTAAATTAGCGACCGCCGCGGGAGGAACTAATTAATTTCGGGGCAGCTGGCAGCCTTGGTATGCCGCGCGCGCGTGCGCGGCTCCCTCGATCGTGAATGAAAAAATCGTAAATCTCTCTTCAAAACTACCGGATATCGAATTTATTTTTCCCGTATTAAGACGTAACTTTGCGGCAGAGGATGAGAGAGGGAGTGAGAGAGAGAGACGGACTATAGGAACTGGTTATTCGCGCGCGCGAGCGTGTGACATCAGCGCTGGGAATATAATAATCGACCGCGAGCATGTATCAACCGGCAAACTTTTTCTCTCTCTCCGTCTCTCTTCCTCTCGCTCTTCGTAATAGACGTAATATGCGCGGCGCATTACAGTCAGAGCGGCTGTCAGTAGGTAATTAAAAAAGCGTACGTGTATCTACTTAGCGAGGGGGTCGCGAATCGTGCCGGCCAATAAATCGATCAGCGTGCGCCGAGCCGTGAATAAAATATTATTAACGACGGCCATTTGGCCGAATGCGATTGTTTTTATAGCTCTCTCGGCCGAGGGAGAGAGGTTGCGCAATAAAGCCGAGTGCGGGAGGAATTTGCGGCGCGCGCACAGACGGGTAAAGGGGCTCCCTCGTGGCAATCATATTTGTTACGCAGAATTTCACGATGAGGAGAGACGAGAGAGTGCGTCGCGAGGACACGCGCTCGTTATATACGCGGCGTCGTCGCTGCCTCGTAAATAACCGCCTTATATATATGTTCTCGAGAAGAGAGCTCTCTTTCTCTCCCTCGAGGCTCACTCACTCTCCCTCTCACTCTCACCGGCTGGCCGGCTGCTCGTTTTTACGCGCGTCAACGGGGGTGCGGTGTGAGGTCCGTCTTTAGTGGCAGCGCTTTGCCGGCTAAATCATGAATAAATCCTCGAAATTACAAACTTGCGCTTTTTCATTTCCATCTTCACCAAATTGGCAAGCAATTGACACCCTCGAGAGAGCTGCTTTCTCGAAAAGGGTCAATATCATTGAGTTATTTACCGAGCTCCAATTTCGATTGGTTACATATGGCTCTCTTTGATTTATGTCTAGAGCAATATTTGGACCATTGCCGATACGTTCATTATGAAATGAGATAATCGATATACCAAAGCTCGAAAAAAGAAACTCAATATGAATGTAAATTGTGCGTTTCGACGAGGAGGAAATAGTAAATCTTGAAATATCTTCGAAAATTAGTGATACAGAGGGAGAGAGCATATATATGAAGACGAACTTCATCAATTTACATATTTACCTATTTATGAGCGGGGCGATAAATCATTCGCGATACTAATCGGATAAAGAAATCTCCGGCATTTAAAACAAGACGAAGGAGCAGAAAACAACTGTCGAGCTCATATAAGCCCCACAGTAGGCAGCATCAAAGGGTTGGGAGCAGGGGCCTGCAGCTGCGCGGCCCAAGGGCCCGTCGTATACTCCTCCGGGAGCTGCAGCGGATAGAGGAAAAAATTCCACGCTCGCGGATGGAGGCGGCGGGTGAGGCACAACACCGCGGCTGCGGGAGAGGGAGGAGAGAGAGAAAAAAAGGAGTAGTTCATCGGACAGGTCAAAAACTGTGTGGGACCCTGTATACGGACATTTATTATAAGCGCGCGGGCGCGCAATCGGATGAATCGCCAATCGATGCCATTCGACAGTAACAGAAAGAGAGGGAGAGAGAAGGAACGCGAGTACGGACACCCCGCGACGCTCGCGGCTTGACACGGCCTTATAACAAATGGCTGTTTTACCGACCCGGAGAAAATGAAGCAAGCATGACGAGTTGATTTTCGGAGTGCGCGAGTCCCTCTCTCTCTCTTGCTCTCTGTAGCCGGAGACACTCCTACGCATAGGGAATATCTCGAGAGAGAGAGAGAGAGCCCGGAGAGGTGTTACTTGTCAGTCTCCGGGCTGGTCCGCCCGAGGCAATGACAGCCATAGCCCGGGAATTAGCATGGGATAATGGAACGCGCGCGGTTGGCCGCGTGTACGGGCCCGCGGAGGCAGAGGAACGACAGTCATTCGACTGCGGGAGCAGCGCGCCCGAATACCTCTGAGTCACATGCCCCAGCTCCGAATCTCCGCAGCTCGTGTATAGAAGCTTGCGCGCGCGCGCTTGCGGTATCGAAAGTAGTCTCGGACTTGCCGCGCCTTTTACGGATGATGACAGGCCGGCCGCTGCTTGCGCGTTCCGTATACGCAGTCGCGCGCGTGTTATAGGTGTACTTGTCGATCTGTAGCAGCGATTCATCGTCCTGTCGTGCGAGCAGTCGCTATAGGCAGGCTCGGTGATGTTGATTGTACATAGACGTTTTGCATATGGGAAACGGATGTTGGGTGTTTTTTTTTTTTGTTTCAGAGACGGTGGGAAATTTTTTCCCAGCCTATTGGGCTCAAATTTGTATTGGGCTCGTTTTGGATATGTATATAGTAATAAATTTAGTGATTATAATCATCGAATTGAGTAATTTTGTAAATTTACTTATTGGTTCCTTTCTTGATTCAGTCAATAAAACATAAGAAATACAATATGCATTTGTTAGGAAATTATGTTGTTATGTTTTGAACATACGCAAATAATATCATAGTAAAAATGTAGTAGTAAACCTGTTGAAATTTAATTTATAATACAGCTATTCAACAATAGTATTCAAAATATGAAACGCATCATAATAAAGAATATATTGCTCAATAACGGATTGTTAAAATGAATGCATCGATAACGTTTTTCGAACTCTCTATATGCGGACTATAAAATAGGCCATATATTTATTATGTACATAAAACGATTGGCCCCAAATGTGCTTGCGTAAATTCATGAAACTTTTCGTATACGTTGCTTTACTTAAAAAATTTCAGCGTTATACACTTAAAAATCCAATGATTTAAGTTATTATTTTGCGGCAGTTAAATGGTTTTACAACCATGGCAGCCCGATACATCGAGCTATTTAGCCGGGCTGGCCTTATTGCTAATTTATTCGATCTCGGCAGGATTTACGCCCGTACAACACTGAAGTGTTACGTATATATAGATGGCGAGATGTGCATCCTCTTAACGGCACCTAGATATAAAGGCGAAAGGTTCGATCAGCGCGGATCCCACGTCGGAAAGCCGGCTTCTTCTATTTTTAACTTGCGTAAGACGGCGCGCCGCATCATAAACACTACCGAAAAACACTCGATTCGGATAATTGATTGCGTATAGGTAGTGATTTTCTATAAAAGCAAGAGTTTAGTAGACAAAAACTCTGTCCTTTTGCGCTGACGCGCGCGCCATCTCATAAAAGATGTAAATTACACGGCGCGGAAGAGCGAATCCTTTGTGTCTAATCGAGTTAAGCAGTGACGTAGACTCCGGCGACGTCAACCTTCCGCCTCGGGGGATATTTAATCGTCGAACCCAAATCTCCGCGAAAAATGTTCGATCGCAGCGAGTGAGAGTCGATCGAGACGTATCCTCCCCCTCGTTCTCGACGGGCTATTTAACTACACGCTCTCTTTCTCTCTCTCTCACGTGCGCGCGGTAGACAATCTCCCGGCTCTCCAATAATCCCGGATAATTCCCGTTTCACGCTCTGACACATGTGCCAGCCGGAGATGGACTCCTCGCGCTAATCCCATTCTCGCGAATTATCTATCAGTAACTACTGTATTTTGTAGACATTTTCGTTCTACAATCTTCTTATAAGTGGCGGATGTCTGATGACGGATTACGATATAGGTCCAACCGTTTCGCTTGCACATTTAACTGCGCGACCGCGATGTTATCGTCATATTGATTCACAATATATTTAATTTTTACTCAAGGTAAATTGATATCTTTCAATAATCTTTTCATTTGAATATATAATTCGATTACTGTAAACGTCAGATTTTTATTAGACGATTTTTCACTTTTTTTTTTACGATGACGTAACGACGCGATACCATTTCTCTGAAGGGGTCTACTGTTGTAGCGTTAATTTACGACGTGGGAATGAGACGGCTATTCTATAAAGTTAAGAAAGCCACTGTTCTTTTTTGTGGCGTGCTTCTCACTGCAAGAGTTTCCCATGCGAACCACTAAAAATTCTGATGTACAGTGACCATCTCTGATTCATTTTTAAGAATTCACAGAAGGGATCGATTAGGGTTTCTTTTCTTGTCGACATCGAAGCATATAGGTAATAATGATTTAATTTTTACTTAAAACTATTACAATATATAGAATAATACGACTTATAATTTTATTTATAATTTTACGGGAAGATAAATGATCTTAGATTCTGAGTAATTATGTTGATATAAAAATGAAGAAAATATATATATTGGATTACAAGTACATATCTATACTAGTTTAGCAAAATCGTTGAGTTACCCCAATAAAAGAATGAACGATTGTGTACAAATTGACTAACGCACATTAGAAACCAGTAGAGGATTCTATCTCAACGATACCTCGCTGTCAAATAATGTCTCTCCGATGTCACTACAAGACGCGACCGCATTGAGCCACACAAAAGGGGTTTTCGGTCGCCACGTGCCACCTCTCGTGCCCACCGAATAGAGGCGACGGTGACAGAGGGCCGAGCGACAGGCAAGAGACAGTAGACACGCGACGTATGTATATACATATATATATATAAGTATAGTCGCGATGCGCGTGCGACACCGGCGCTAGGTGTACCATTCGACACCTTGCCCCGGCCGCTCGGCGCTCAGCGGGAGAGCTCGCGCGATGATGAGGATAGATTCGTGGGACCCGATAAGGGCGCGCATCCTGCAGCCCGGTATCACAATATTGCCCTCGCGCCCCGAGAGATGAGACGACGCATACCACGAGGCGGCTTCCTCGAATTGCGGTGGCCTGCTCTCTACCCCCGGCTCTGCAGCAGGAATTTCTTTATCTACTTTCTCCCCTGCGCGCACCGCGCATTGACTTTCTATTGTGTAAACATTATGCGCTCGCCCTTTGTGTCCGTGGGCAGGCTATGGCCCTGGTGCATTCTATACCGGTTCATTCAACTACTTGTCATTGGTCTTTTGCGGCTGGAATTCGTGACGGGTCGTTCTTTCATCGTTACCGACTTATTGTATAAATCTCATCGACACTCAAATCGATCTACATAGAGAATTAATCGTCAGTTGTAATGCTTGGTGTACGTATTTCTATCAATATCACTGTTTGTACTTTTAAACTGTACACTAATATATTTGAAACATTTTTTTTTCTTATTAGTAATAAATTTATTTAAATACAGTTGGAAAATACTGAACATGTACTGTTACTAATAATTATAGGTATTTATCGATCAGGTTCAAAGCACTACTACGTCTCAGAAGGTTGCTTTTAAGATATGTGGTTTCTAGTTCTTCTGTAATCTTATACATGTTTTATCCTGACAAAAGCACTAATATTTTTATCGACAGCAAGACAGGTGTTTAATACAAGAAAGAAGGATGAAGAAACTTTCGCTATCTCTAGTAATATCTATGCTTATCCACGCTCATGTCTTTTGTTCTTCCCAACAGCAGCTACGCTATTCGAGTTGCATTTGTTATCGATCATCCCTGGGCAATGCTCGACGCTTCGATCCGATATTTCAAATTTATGGCACTGCTGAACTAAAGCGACGGAGCAAACAAGGGTACGGCCATTATGAAACTCTCTTTGACACCTGCCATGATAAGCAAAAGTTCAATATTTCGCCAAGTCTCAAGGTTATCATATCACTTGGGATTTCAACACCTACGACAAGAATTGATTCAAGCACAGTACTGTTTTATTGAAATGGTAGGTATTATTTTTTTTAATTTCTAGAAGTAATTATGTGAAACAGAATTTTATCTTTCTTCTACGTATAAAAAAATGTGTTTGTTTGACGTTCAATTTCTACCGAAAAATAAATCAAATAATCAATAGTAGTCCAGTTCTGATTCTATAAATCAATATTTCGACATAAATTTCAAAGAACAATAGTCTTTTTTATTAAAAACTAATTATACCTGATAGCGAGAATGTATAAAAACGCATTTTTAATAACCATCACAGTGCGTGAAAAAGTATAAAAAGATTTGACGAAAAGCGCTATATTTCTCGATACGTTAGTTGCGTAGTCGCGGAGCGGCGGCGTGGCCGCAGCGAAATACCATAAATCATTGCTCGGCGAGCTTCGCGCGCGTCCGGACAATCGTGCGTCGAATAAACGAAGAACTTGATCGAGCGATCAGATAAGAATGGATTTACAAGAGTCGTGTACCTTTGAAAGTGTTATAAAACGATCTCACGAAAAAAAAAGGATGGGATTAGACCTTGGTCGAAATTATTCAGGAATTCAAGTCCGTACACGCCGTACATAAAGGCTGCCCATACGGCTACGGCCTCTCTGCGCATTAACTTGATCTAATGCCTGCTTTTCCAAGCTTCCGTATTTATGTTTCAGACACGGCTATTACCGCGAACATCTTTGGAATTTTTTTTCTAATTATGGACCTTCTATAAATGTGTTTAACAACTTCACACCAGGAGATATTCAGACATGTTACTCATTAAAATATCAAGGAAGACGGAATGATTTAGGAAACGTATGCTACTTTTTTTTCATTAATGCTCTACTATTTTTATTGTAAAATATTCGGCATAATCAATATTCAGAACTAAGAACATAAAATATAACTCTATTTTTACGAAATTTAAAATTTTAACGACATATCCCTGAGGTCGTCTCCAATATTGAATATCAAATTCCACATTATTTTGCAATTTTAATTAGAAATTCATAATTAGCTACTGAGTTATAAACATGAGAGATGAGACGCGTTTACCGATTTGGCAAGTATATGTATAAGCGCTTTATTAGTTTCTGAAAGTGAAATCATCGTCTTTAAGGCAGCACAATGCCAATACACGAGATTAGTTCCGATTTTCTCTACTCTGTTGATCGTAATAACGTCTCCCGTCATCGCTAATAACCGGCTTCCTCGTTCATCGTGCAATTAGTGTCCAGCCAGGTACGAATTATCCACGGGCCCTCGTGAAATCAGAGTGCAAAAAAGGTGTCCATTATTATACCCAGAAATTAAAGGATATATATGAAGCTGCGTCAACGTTGATTGACAGCGACCGACGGCTCCTCAAAACAGAGGCACGCGCGCTCGCGTGCGTGTCGCAACGGCGAGCCGCGTTAATTTAGTTGCGCGCGGGCCCGAGAGCAAATTGAGCTTGAAGCGGCCGCATAAGTGGCTCGCTCCCGAGCTTCCGAAATGGATATAATTCAACGATTACAGACTCGTGCGCGCGCTCACATATCGTCATCGCGCGGCGTGAGTGCGATCATCACGCGAGTGGGCTCCGCGCGCACGCGATACATCTCCTCCCATCGGGGAGGCACACGCGCGTTGTACGTTATTAGTCGAGCGCGTGGGCCAGCGAAAAAAGGGGGTTATAAATTGGCGTGGGTGTGCAACGGGAGCGAGAAATCTGCAGTTGCGCGCTACCGGAGCGTGCGGGGGGGAGGGAGAGGATCGTGCGCGATGGGGCCTTATTACGAGTACGGGGATACTAATCAGATTTGCATAACTAGCGGCGCGGCACGGGCTGCAGAAAAGCAGTAGCGCTGCGGGTAAGTGTGCCAGGGCCGTGATGCTGTCGTGTGCGGGAGCGCGCTGATCGGTGGGGAAAAGGCGGCCTGAAATTTCGCTCGAGGCAAAGGTCGCGCACTCGCGTAGCCAGCTACCGACATGTAAATTTTCGCAAGAGAGAGCGGGTGCGTTTTTGTCTTTACTACTTCTTCGGGTAAAAATACTTTATTGGGTTAGTAGCTGTAGGATGAAATCGTGGGAATGTTGAATTTTTCAGAAGTCAAGCTTTTATTACTACCTATTGCTATACTCTCATCAAACTGCAAAAATAAGTTTCGCTAGATTTCATGTGAAATTTTAACGGTCTTCACAATAATCGTATATAGTACATTATATACAATAGATGATCAATTCTGTTAATATTGTATCCAAAATATGCCTTGCAACAAGTATATAAATATAACATTTGGTGCTAAAATATTTAATACAAGAGAGTTTAAAATAATAACTTTGTAACCCGCATATGTAGCATTCTTTTTAACCAAACACGAATGACTGATCATTGAAAGAGAGGAGATAAGTAAATAAACTTACAGCTGTCTTTTCATAATACAAACAGAGAACGAGTAGTTGGCCGAGTGAGAGTCGTTTAAAATTAGTCGAAAGGTTTCTACAGTAACCACTGATTTACTTTGAAAATTACTCAATACCAATCCCATTGTAATAAATTAGAAATTCAATTACAATGCGAAAAGAGGCGAACTTTTTCCGCAAATTTCGCACCATCATTCCACGTGTATCGCCGACACGGCGCGCCGCGCGCAGTAACAATAACGGCCTCCGATTATTCGTGCGTGGGATACTTTAGTTTTACGATCCCGACGGCTGGGCGCAACCTCAAACGCATATAATCGCAGTGCGCGCGCGCGTGCACCGCTAATAAGCCTTAGCGACAACACTAAAGTAAATCATACTCACGGGGCGGGAGGATCTTTTGCTGGAGGAAAATCGGCCGACTCGACTCTTTCTCTCCTTCCCCTTCGCACCTGAACGGTAGTTTATTTTTCAATCTCGCGCCTGATGTACTTTCGCAGGGAAATTTTCGCAGGCGCTTATGTACACGCGCGGGGCCCGATGTTATCGATTTTTATCTCTAACTCGAATTGATGTATAGGGGCAGACGCATGTGCATATATATGCACGTCGCTCGCGCGCGACTGACGTCAATTAATGATTCCATTGAAAAATTGACAGTGATGAATGGCGCGCACGGTGGCAGACACGTGCAAATCGCAGTGAGCATAATGAACCTGATGGCTCGCGCTATATTACAAAATGAAGATATGTAATTGTGTACGTTTGTCCGTCTCCATTCATCTTGAAATTGGAATTTATGCTTAATCAATTTTCCGTCGTTGCGTCTACCGGACTTTTACACTCGCGCGTGCGCGATACTTTATACGCCGGTAAAAACGCGGCGATAATGCAAGCGAGAGGTGGTGCTGGGGGTAGGTATATATATATACGCGA
This sequence comes from Torymus aiolomorphi, assembly GCA_036365515.1. NCBI lineage: Eukaryota > Metazoa > Arthropoda > Insecta > Hymenoptera > Torymidae > Torymus > Torymus aiolomorphi. The sequence continues at coordinate 38,361,456 of CM070876.1, read as the reverse complement.
GAAAGGCGAGAAGCCGCGCTTTTATCGTTTGCGCGCGCGGATAAAATTATACGCGGAAAAATGCAGTAGACGACGCGCGCGCGTGAGGTAGTCGTGCTACTTACGAGAGCCTGCCGCTACTACTGGTCATAGAATATGTTAATGAGCCGCTGCTGTGCTGCAGAGCCCATGAGAATCGCGAAATGCCGCGAGAAAGAGACTCGATCGTTCTCGCGCGCGGGGAGAATGATTTTGACCTCCCCGTAATCCAGGTGCCCGCACGACGCGGATATGCACCAGAAGAGGTGAACGGTACACCCGCCACATAATGTATATATACGCGTGTAAACCGCTGTTCGCATTCAAAGCCGGAGCTTTAAACGTCAGCGTCGATGCCCCGCCGACGTAAATAATTGTTATTATTAAAGTGGCGCGCGCGCGTGTGTATGTGCGCGTAAGCCGGGCTTGTCTCTCTTTCTTGCTCTCTCGCAGGAGAAGGAACGACGACGAGGTTGGCATAACAGGAAGAGTATATACAACTTGTTTGGAAAATGTATGCGTCTGTAAACATAATCCTGTAGAGCGCAAAATTCTAAGAAAAAAGTTCCTTTACCATTTTTTCATATGACTAGTACTTTTTTAGTAACTGATGTGTTTAAATTCTTTGTTTTTAATAGAAAATGTATATCTATGTTTATAAGATGATATCTATAGATATACAATTCCTATTAAAAACAAACAATTTAAACACATCAGTTACTAACAAAATACTAGTCATATGAAAAAATAGTAAAGGAACTTTTTTCTTACAATTTTGTGCTCTACAGGATTATGTTTACAGACGCATACATTTTCCGAACAAGTTGTATACACGAGAAGGGAAGGACGAGGGAGAGAGAGAGAGGAGTAGTCGCGATGATGCAGGCAGTGCGGAGGCGGCGGTGTTTCGCCTCCCTCGTAATTTATAGATCGAAGCGAATCGCCCGACGTTTTAGCGCGCTTTTTAGCTATATGTGTGCGGGCGACGGGAAACACTTAAGAAAAAATCTCGTCGCAGCGTGTAATTCTATGAAGACTCTTTAGAAACATGCGTGACGTTGAGTAACTAACGAATTATACTATTTTATTCCGTGAAAATCGTGTTACTATTATATTCTATTCCATTCTTACTGCGGTGACCGTATGCAACAATTTTTTTTTTCACATAACGTCGAAAAATATTTAAACAAATTTCGTCTACAGATGCTTCATTCTTATTTTGATACGTTAATAACTGTTATATCTTACCAATGAGTTGTGATTAATATATTGCATTAGGTCATTTGTAACTTAATTTGAAACTTATTTAAGCAGTATAGTTTATTGCTCTTCAACATTGTTAAGAAAACAACAATGAATAAAAACACGCAACATTTTACGCTACTTATTTTATCCTAACAAAATTAGGTCTCTTCTCACGTTTTCATCAGCACTATATACTTTGTCGATGAGGTCATTAAGATTTGTGGAATTTTTATAGGGAATTTTTAGGGGTGCTCGCGAGAAAACATGCAGAAAGCAAGGACAAGGAGCTAAGCGACAAGGTATTTTATGAAGAGAGGCGCGGCACGCGGAGAGACAAAAGTGCCAAGAATGAGAATCGCGCAGTAAAGTGTCGCTGCACCAGCACACATCGTCGTCTCGAGTTTCTGGCCCAGCCGCGGTACACGCGGGGGTGATTTCGGATACGGATGACTTCACCAGTCGCGGTCCCTTTCTCCCTCTCTCTCCTTTTTTCTCCTTCTTATTTCCTTATCCGCGCCAGCTCAAGTTCGAGAAACAGGGGAACGAATTCCTGTGCGCGAGCTTATCTCAATTCGGCCGGCTGTGTGAATTTACATATTACATTTCGCGAATATAGCTTCGCTGAAACTGCGTAGCTAGAAGAATGCAACAAAAATAGGAAGTTCAGGTTGTGGCTCGGTGGTATGTGTCCCGTAGGCAGTGTTAGGAAGTGCTTTATTATGGACGATGTCGTGCTATTCTGATAAATATCTTATCTCGTATAATTACTAACTACTCCTCGTCTTTGGCGAAATTGCTGTGTGTAACTATAACTATGCCGATTTTTGAATGAAATCCATCGGCATATTTTTTATGGGATTTTACTTGTTCTGTAGATTGTTGCCTGGACTGATTTTGTTTTTATATAGGGTATAACTCTACGTGTGTTGGCCATCCTGAAGGAAAAACAATTTTTTAGAACATTTCAATAAAAATGTATGGAAATTGAATAGGCAAATAAAGTTTTATGTAAAATCACCAGGAGAGCGTCAGGGATCCGGGTCACCGATTCGGCTCACACTTTAGGATATATTTTTGGACGTGGAAACGTGAAGAAAGCTGCAATATTAGACGCAAACGCTCCAAAAAACTCAAGCTATGCACATTATTTGTTTTATTTAAAAAAAATCTTTTTAAAAAGCCTCTTCTTGAAGCCGTAATCATTTAATCTTGGGAAGTCTTAAATACCGTTTCAAGTATATAAAATAAAACTAGAGAAAACCATCTTTCATTTCCTTTTTTCGGAATTCAAAAATATTAATTCCTTCCAAAGTTATGAAAGTTTAAAGTTGAGCAACGAAAATGCACCAAAATATGCATGAATTCAAACAGCAAATTTTAGTCATTTAACAGTGCATTTTTATTGCTCCAATTTAAACTTTCATAACTTTGGAAGGAATTAATATTTTTCAATCCCAAAAAAAAGCAAATGAAACATCGTTTTCCCTAATTTTATTTTTTCTAAATTTATTTTTCGAAATGGTATTTAAGACTGCAAGATTAAATGATTACGATTTTAAGAAGAGGCTTTTTAAAAAGATTTTTTCAAAATAAAGCAAAAAATGTCCATAATTTGAGTTTTTTTTTTGTAGCTTTAGGGTATAATATTAAAGCTTTTTTCATGTTTCTACGTCTAAAAACTATCCTAAAGTTTGAGCCGAATCCGTGATCCGGATCCCTGACACTCTCCTGTTCAGCCTAATTAATTTGGAATATACTTCCAGCTGTTGATATCACAATTGTAATCAGCATCAAGGGTTGAGGAAATGCAAGGAAATTCTGAAAGATGAATGTGTCCGCTTTATCTCCACAGTATTGTACAACATATTGTTTTTATTTGAAATTAAGAGTTATCTGATTCATATGAATCGGCTAAAAAGAAGTAATTATGGATATTGACGTAAGCGGATATAAGCGAATACAATAAATAAGTAATAAATAAGAAAAATCGGCAATAAATACGGTTTAGAAATAGCAATAAAAAATATATTCATGTAAACGATAACGATCAAAGTATAGGCCCCCTGTGAAGAGTGCGGTGTTCATTCGAAAATTGAAAATGACTCAATCAGCAATTACGTAGAATCTTCCCAGAGACTAGCCATCACATCAATAATAACGAAGGTATATATAGCCAACGCGCGCAGTGGCCGCGAGCCATCATAAATCCTCGGCTCCGCCAACGCAGTTCGCGCGACACGTATCGGACCGCAGAATGCTCGCGATATCAGGTTTCGTGATTTCCCAAGCGGAAGCGCGCACCCGCAATTTATGAATCCCCGAAATAAGGACGCGCGGCGCTGTGAGAACGGGGAAAAAGGTGCGAAGTAGTCCTCGTCGTAATAATGTTGACTCGATCGACAGGAACGCGCGCAGTAGCCGCGAGATGCCCAGAAGTCCGATGGGAACCCAAGTGGCTCGCTCTTCACATATTGTGGCAACAATTAGGTGAAAGGCGCTCCCACAGAGCAGGCGCGAGAGAGAAAGAGAGATATTCCTCCCCCACTATTCGCGCCTGTAAACAGAATCCTGCGCTCTCTCTCTCTCGACTTTGCGCGTTTTAATATGCCTACCCAGCAACCTATCTACCTATCTACCTACCGGCCTGCTGCCGCGCCGCCGCTGCTGAGCTAGCGCGGGCGGTTATACGACGTCGTGAAGCGTACTATACTCGCGGCACACATAGAGAGCGAGAAAGCGCCGCGTAAAAACGCATCGACTCGTGCTCGCCCAGGGGCCCTAATCTCTCTCTCTCTTTCTCTCGTCGGCACTTCACAGTAGTTGCGCGGCCGCGTGCGCATATAGCTATGAATCGAGCTTTGCGCCGCTGATCTTTCGCTGCCTCGTGCTGTGCTATCTGGCGCGATATCTGCGCGAGCAGTCAACACCCACCTGATGCCGCTTATACCTGCGCACTCGCGCGCATTGTACATTGTGTCTGTCTAGAACGCGCCAACTGATTATTCCGTTCGCGCGAGTACGTGTGCAGTATATAAATATATATGTGTATGTGCACGCGAAATTACGCTTCATCATTTCGCCTCTCGAATCGAATCGAGCTAATCGCGCGCGCGAGCTCTCGCGGCTGCAGGTTTCTCGCGCGCGGAGGTGTTATTTTTAGCGCGATATACTGCGAGCGATTCATGCGCTATGCTTGTGTCTGCATCTAGACGTTTTCATAATATAAATTAAACGCTATAACAGGCGCATTGCTCGAACGAAGGCGCATACTCCGTTTACTATGGGTATAAGAGTGTTAGGTATTTTTCATATACTAATGCATGCACTCTAACAGCCAAGTTTTAAAATACGCATAATTTTAATTAATCTGTACAATGTTTTAACGGAAGTATTAGCTAGTACTTGGTTTATTATATAGTTGGTTGATGTTAAGAAAAAGAGCTGTTGTTCAAATTTATTACATTCTTGGTAATTCCTGTATTACTTGTGAAACTCGCCTGCTGGAAATCGTACATTTTTCGCCCATTTGTGAAACGATTTTCCACCCATTTTCTATAGTCATTTAACGATGGCTAGAAAAAGGGAGAAAAATCGTTTCACAAGTGGGAGAAAAATAGATCATTTCTACCAGGGCCATTGATTTCCACTTACTTTCAACCAATTTAGTCACTTATCTACTGTTTTGCAATATTTATATTTCTGAATAATTTTCTACACATCATCAAATATATTTTTTAAATTTATTTATCAACCAAAAAATTAGTATTCCCATAACTACCCAGTTTATGTATTTAGAAATCTTAAAACAGGTATTTTCTTTCGTTTTAATTAATACAATTCAGTTACAAACGAATTAAATTTTTATTACATCGCAGATTATTTTCACTTCGAACCTCGAATATAATAAGCCATTAAATCCATCAAAGCGTAACACACTTAGAGCGAAAAGCGCGCAAGCAAAGCCCGTTGCACACACAATTCCCAATCCCTCAAACCTATACGCGGATCCGCGGGCTTGCGAGCATCGCTCATTTGGCGAGTATCAAAAAGCCTCGCATAAATCGTCCAAACGAAGCGCCTCGCAATAAATAAAAGCGTACTTTAACTCGCACATTAGCCACAACACGCTCTCTCGCGCTATCTCGCAATTGCGCTCGCTTCGGAGCCGCGATGTGTTATTGTTCCATTCTATTAAACGCATTGTCCGTGATTTTGCGCGAGCGAGCGAGCTCGGATCGATTAGCTTGTGGGCGTGTCGGGCATTAGAGTGGCATGGATGCACAAAGGCCTCGTATATACCTATAAGTCGGCGGCCGCGGCGCGCTTCCGCAGTGAAAGCGCGCTCGCGGCTACTCGATGCACCTTTGCGGTACACACATGCGACCTTTCACCCGAAAAAGCTGCGTGCGCCGCTTTTCGCCCGCGGAGGTGAGAGTCCATGGGAAGCTCCCGCTACTTATTATATGCGCGCGCGCGTTCCTCAAAAACCGCGAGCCTGCCTTATACACATAATCCGCGTCTGCACGGCTCATATGCGGTGCGAGCGCGCCCGCGCTAATTGAATGATACCCAACGCCGATATTTCAACAGCTATCATATTCGCGAGAAACTCTCTCGTGGGGAATTACGTATAGCAATGTATAGTGTGAGCGGGTACTAAAAAAAAGAAATGCGCCTAGAAGCTCGAGTTACGTAATTAGCAGTTCGCGAACCATAAATCAGGGATAGATAGAGCGCGAGCTCGCGCCCGCGCGTTGGACGTTAATTGATGTTCCATTTACGTACGCGTATTTAGTTATTTACTTTGCGGGATAATGAATGGAAATGATGTATCGAATATGCAGGTTAGTCTGCGGGTATATGTAACTTATATATACGCTCGAGCTGGTGCAATTCCGGCAGTCGGCGTTCGATATAAAAGCCCGGGCGAGGGCGCGGATTGCGTCAGCACGAGGCTCTATACATGTATTATATTCATCATTGGTATCTTCAAGACGAGAGAGAGAAGGACTCGAGAGGGGGAGGAGCAGCGGCAGGATATTTCGAAAGCACGAATTTTCCTTTATCCCGTCGACCGCGCGGTCAATATATACGGGTGTTTATATATATACATATTCCCTCTGCGCGTACATATTGATTGATGGGCATTGTCCCGTCGAACGTTAATGCGAGCCGATGTTTACTCAAGGTAAATTACAAGCTGTAAAACAATCGCGCCGTCCCGTCAAATAAAACGACTCTCGCCGATATTGTGTGCGCGCGTGCGCTCGTCTCCGTCTCTCGCTCACTCAGCCTGGCGCGCGCGCGCGCTATCTCGGCCGTAAAAAGGGGCAATATTTCTCGGGAAAACGCGATATTTCCCCACAGTGGCATTCCCCTCACGACTATTGCCCCGGGAGGTGAGAGCTGCCGCCGCTCCGCTCTGCTCCCACTGCACTCGATAGATGCGCGGCTTATCTTACCCTCTCTTTCTCGCTCTCTCTCTCTCTCTCTCTCTCTCTCTCTCTTACTGTAGAGCGAGAACGGCAGTATAACGCTTTGCTCTTCGCGCCCGGCAATTCTAGGCTCACCCACTCGCGCCGTGTCGGCTATACTAATCCTACGTCCCGCGCGCATTATTAGCCACTCGGGCTCGACTGCAGAGTTGGCTCTCGCTTTTACATGCATGCGAGCAAAATAGCAGCGCGAGCTATTTGTACGATATTCATTCGTTCCACTTCCATGCACGCTTGCGTAAGCACCTTTCGTTGCTTTGGATTTAACTTTCGCGTATACGTGTGCGAATCATGTATACATCGACTTGACAAAAGTAAAGTATTTGCAAAGCCAATGGATTTCCCTTTATGTCGCGCCGCCGGGGAGATGCGTCGTCGCAATTATAATCTCGGGCTTCGCGAAAGTGCATGTAACTTTCTCTGTGTGCGTGTACGGGTATAGGAAGATGTTCTTGAGCACGGCGCACCAGACTCGTCTCGCGCGCCTTCGTTTATTTCCTATCGTTTTTTGCGTGCGTGCAAGTCTCGTTCAGACGACGTCAGCGTGTAAGCGCAGTAATTACTAGGCTCAAGCCATACGCGGGTTAATTGAGTCACCGAGAAGCCGTATTTTTCACCGTGCCGCATTATTGCAGATCTTTTCTGGTTCTTTTCATATTTACTCTCATAGAAACAGAGATAAAGTTTGCCTCGTTAAGTAGAAAATTACAATTATTGCATGAGGGTTTAACTATGAAAAAAAAACTAAATTCGTTGTTAATTATCTATACTCATAAGCATAGCGATAATATTACTATGTTAATTACAATTGTTTTTACATTACAATAAATACACTCAAGTACTGTAACTAGATATTTATATAACAACCATTTATAAACAAAATTACTTAAAGTAGACTTTGACATAATATCAATTTTGCATTTCTAAGTGTTAAATTAAGCAATTTACTTCTTCCTCATTTTACTAGTAAGTATTTTAAATAAAATGAAAATCAATGTGAATGTCTATGGTTTGTAATTTTCAAAACCAGTGTACTTTAAATGAGTTACTTTTTTTGCATTAAACAACAGTGCAATGAAACCTCTAAAGACATTTTAAAGCTATTAAACTATGTTTACTAGAATTACCGAAGAAGAGAATTACAGAATTCAACAGATTATAAATTGTTTTCCGCATAAGTTATAAAATAAAAAATTTCATGGCGATAAATTTTCGTGTTTTCCAGGTATAATCTATAAAGGAAAATAACGTTTTTATATTTCTCGACCAATGGGAGTTCACGAACTTCGGGAACCGATTTGATCAAAGTTCGAAGAATCAATTTTCGATAGCTAAAAAGTAAGCTAAGCGTCTATCTTGTAACTAGGCCTAATGAGTGATTATCTTCAAGACACATGATGTAACTCAAGAAGGTGTTATTTTTTTAAAGAATCTGATATGAAAACCATTAAAAATATACTAGAAGAGATAAACTTTCATGTTTGTAAAAAAACATTGTTATTCGTTTGGAAAATATTTAAGCATGTTTCAGTTTAGATGAGTCATATCTTAAAAAGGAGCCTCTTTGATAAAATGTCGAGCCCTTGTCTTCATTTTTAGACTCCATAAATCGTTTCTTAAAGTCCAGGTGAAATCCATTTCCCGGAGAATGTGCCTTCTCCTTGTAACATACATTATCATCCATTTTTAATTCTCTTTTTGAATACTTATACTTTATTGAAGAGTTACAATTTCATAGTGATCTAAAGCTCAAATAAAAACATTTATTTCTCGATGTTTCTAATCTGATTGGTTATTTTTGATATATAAATATTATATAGAGTTACGGGAAATAAAAAAACATTATTTTTTCATAAAATTAAGCATGTTGGTAATTGGCCGGATTAGGCTACGGAGGTATTCCTGTGACGGCAAACGGACTAGCTTTACTCCTGATACGGCACCGATTAGTCGATCAGGTTACCGCTGATACGACCTGCATCAGGTCACCCAGATGCCCTTGATACGGACCATATAAGCCCCCCCCCCCCCGTATGGCCCGAATCAGGCTCGAGAGGTACCCCTGATGATTTCATCAAACTTTACAGATACCGTTGCTCGCAATACGGCCCGAACAAGGGTACTTGGTTACTCCAAATATGGTTCAAAAGACGCTGGGATCACCTGACACTGCCCGTACAAGGCAACAGGGGTATCACCCCTATGGCCCACATTCCACAATATGGCCCAAGTCAGGTTAAATGGGTACCCTTGATATGGCTTTGATCAGACTTTACAGGTACTGTTTCTCATAATACGGTTCGAATAAGGTTACTTGGTTATTTCACATATAGTATAAATGAAGCTGGGAGAGTTACCCTGATACGGCCAGGAATAGTCGGCCAGATTACCCGTGATACGACTTGCATCAGGGCACCTGATACGGCCCGGATCAGACTATGGAGCTACACTTGATATGGCGCCGATCAGGCCATGCGGTTACACCTAATACGGCCCAAATAAGGCTAAGACAGTTACCCCTAATGCGGCCCGTATTAGGATAGGTGGGATACCCTGATATGGCCGTTATTAGGCTGCGAGGATACTCCTCATACGGCCCGTATCGCGTAATACGGCCAGGATAAGGTTATCCTGCCCCCCTCTCGATATGCCGCGAATCAGGCTAGAGGGGTATCCCTCATATGGCTTTAAGCAGACTTTAGAGGTGTCTCTACTTAGAATACACCCACATATGGATTAAACCAGGCTTGGAGGGCTATCACTAATACCGATAGTATCATGAAACAGCGGTACCATTCGTATGGTCCATATCTCATAATATGGCCCGGAGAAGGTCAGAAGAGTTATTCCCGATGCACCCCGGATCAGGGTAGGTGGTTTGCCCCTGATGCAGCTCAGATCAGGTTTGAGTATTAATTCCTAATACTTATGAAGTTACGGGGTCACGTCTTACATGGACCGGATCTCATAATGCGGCTCGAATAAGAAGACCGGATTACCCCGGATATGGATTGAATCTGGCTAGATTGGTTACCCTTGATACAGCCGTTATCAGCGTATGGGAGCGCTCATACGACCCACGTCTCATAATACGGCTAGGATAAGGTAGTAGTGTGCCCCCCAGATAGCCTGAATCAGGCTCGAACCTGATATGGCTTTGATGAGACTTTACTGTTGCTCAAAATGTGGCCCGACTAAGGTTACTTGATTACTCCACATATGGTTTAAATGAGATTGGGAGAGTTACCCCTGATACGCCCCGTACAAGGCAATAGGTGTTCCATTCATACGGCCCACATCCCATAATATGGTCTGGATAAGGTTGGGAAAGTTATCCCTGATACAGCCCGGATCAAGTTAGGTGGGTTACCTCGTATATACCTCAGGTCAGACGTCAAAGGTATCCCTGATATGGATCAGTTTACAGGGTACCCTTGATAAGGCCGGGATCTCAATTAAGAAAGAATAAGGTACCGGGTTACCCCAGATATGGATTGAATCTGGCTCGAAGGGTTAACCCTAACATTGCCCTTATCTGGCTACGGGGGTACTTCTTATATGACCAACATCCGATAATACAGCCCGAATAAGGTTGCCAGGTTTCCCCAGATATAGATTGAATCTGGCTAGGAGGGTCACCGATGATACGGCCGTTAACAGGCTCTGGACATTGCCCGTATAAAGCAAAAGGGGTACCATTCATACCGCCTACATCCCTTAATTTGTTCCGGGTAATGTTTCCGGATATGACCCCTGATATGGCCCCGATCAGGATTTCGAGGTATCCGTGATATGGCTCGGATCAGATTACGGGATTACCCCTGATACGGTCATTATCAAGCAACGGATATCCCTCATATGGCCCTCATTGCATAATACGGCCCAGATGTGGGCCCTCTTACGGTCTGGGTGAGGCTAGAAGGATTACTGCTGTTCCGGTCTAGATTCGGCTACGGTGTTATTCCTGTGACGGCCCGGATTCGGCTACAGTGTTATTCCTGTGATGGCCCGGACAAAGTTATCCCTGATAAAGCTCGGATCAGTCCACCGGTAAACCTCTGATACAACCTGGATTGGGTTACCGGGCTGCTTCTATCGGCCTTCATTTGATACTGCCCGAATTAGACTAGGAGAATTATCCACAATACGGCCTGGATCAGACTATAGGAGAATTACCTCTGATACGGCCCGTATCGAGCTACGTAGGTACGGCTGATATGGCTCTGATCAGGTCTTAGAGGTTTACTTCGAATATTTATAGTCCTGAAAAATCCCATGGATAATTTAGAGCTGGTCAAATTATTCTTGTTTTCTACAAATTATAACATTTTTTATATCTGTGCTGTAATGTATGTTAGAAATTTGTAAATTCACATTGTCCTTTAATAAAATAACATTATCTGGAGATTTCGTTGTCAATTGGCAGTCCCGAAACTATAATTTTGCAATTTCTATTCCTTTGTCTTTTTCTGTCTTTTTTTTTTTGTTCTAGAAAACATTGCATTTTGTTCATTTGACGCTCATCTTCAAACAAGTAATTTTCTTCTAATCTTCGACACAATTGTGCAAGTGGTCCCTTACCATTTCTCAAGCACTTCTTAATTTTTCCGAGCATATTTTCAAACGTTGAAGCTGAATATCTGTTAAAGGACAATTAAAAGTTCTTATCGTCGGCTGGAAGCAAGAACCTCCCATCTCAGCTCGGCGCGTAAGAACGTCTTATTTCGGCTCGGCGCGTAAGATCGTCCTATCTCAACTTGGCGCGTAAGAACGTCCCATCTCGGCTCGGTGCGTAAGAACGTCCCATCTCGGTTTGGCGCGTAAGAAGTGCCCATCTCGGTTCGGCGTGTAAGAACGTCTCAGTTCGGGTCAACGTCAACATACGGAACGCCTGAGATGGGATGTGCTCACGTGTCGAGCTGAGATAGGACGTTCTTACACGCCGATACGAGATAGGACGTTTTAACGCGCCAAGCTGAGATAGGACGTTCTTATGCGCCGAGCTGAGATGGGCCGTTCTTGCTCCCACCCGACGTTATGTCATCAGTTAAATTAAATAAACTGCATATTTCAAACTAAAACATCTTTCCCATATAATCGGGGACCTTCGGATAATCTAACGAATCTTTCTAAATAGGCTTGTGAATTAACATATTTAATAATAAGATATAAATTTTATATCAATTTTTACAGCACAGTTTACGGCATGCTTTACTAAATGGTAAAAAGTGTTTTTGCATACAATTTCTGGAAAAATTTCTTTAAGCACAAACATACCACAATATAACGAGAAGAAGAGGTACTTTTTGGCTTTCCACTTGCTGTTTACACCAAGTATTCTTGTCGTTCTCTAAAATTCTATGCGTACTTGAATAGATAAATTCATTGTTGTGAAATACGGAGAATTTGTTCTTTATCGAGCCTTGTAGTAGACAACTTCATCCAATATTCTGCCAATAATTTTTTCAATATCCTTAGACAGCCAATATGCATAAAATCAAGTGGGAATAGCTTAATCATATTAATATAGAGTAGAATAGATGGCAAAGTCTATATATCATTGTGATGTTGAGCATCTTCTTGGTTCCTAAATGAAATGTCAGTCCTTAGTTGACCTTCATTTTCAGATAAACTGTTCTGTTTTTTATTATTTATTATATTATTTATCCATAATAAATAAGAGCATTAATTTGGTAGGGATGGCCAGTGGATTCTAAAATTATCATTAACATAAAATCCTACCATTCGATTCAAAAATCCAACTTAAACTGTTCTGTTGTTTGATCGAATGTCTGTCACAAATGAAGCACATAATTTTAATTCTCCACAGTTTGCTGTTAATATTTACACCATTTTTCAATGAAGCATTAAGTTCATTTATAAAATCAATGAAATACTATCAACACTAGAAGATTTTCCATATCCAGAGTGAATACCAATCATAAATGGTTCATAAATATTATTTTCTGGTGCCCTCATCTAAGAATAGGCCAAAATTCTTTTTTAATAGATTTAAATAACGGCAAACCATCCACATGAAATTGCAGGCTTAATACAGTGCTCTTATGTAATGATGGCTTGACTCATCTTTCCAAGTACTTTGCTATGCCAAAATATATATATTCTGAACTATCGTTGTACTTCTTGTTTTCATATCTTACTATGACCCTTTTCATAACAGTTCTAGATGAAAGTGGGAGACTTGGATGATAAACGTTTAAGAGATTCAAAAAATCATCTAAATAATTGTATGCAGTGACATTACACATAGCCTATTTCATCAAATCTGTTGCTATCTTTGATGCTTCTTCTTTCAAAATAGTTACACTATCATCATTACTTTGAAAAGACCGAATACTTTAATAAAATTTCATTTTTGGTACTTTGACCTACTTACAACAATTATTTGAAATATGTCAATCCTGTCGCCTGGAAGAAAAGTTACTGGAAACCTCAAAATTCTAACTACGTGTCATACATGATTTGAGTCGATTTCTGGCATCGAAAAGTGAAGCACAGTTCCTGTAATTCATTCCAATGGGCCTTTTTCTGAATGTATGAGTCATCTAATCTCAAATATGATGTCCATTAGAACGAATTACAGGGACTGGGCTTCATTTTTTGATGCCAGAAATCGACTCAAAGATCTATCAAAATCCATTCTCCTTATGTGACACTCTCCTTATGAGTTGAGAAGCAGGTTTCTCTGCTTCCAAGGTGTTCTCCTATGGATTTCCCTCACTGCACTGAGCGAATCTTGGGGGCGCTGCTGTACTTCGTAGGTACAGCTATGTTCCGTGCGTTTAGAGTTGCAGCTCTACAGAATTTGGGAGCTCTCATGCCCTAAAATACGGGACAGCTGCTGACTCGTATTTTCACCATAAGCAGCGGTACTGCGAGAAATTGAGAGAGCAGTTGCACCGCGGTTCTCGTGGCGCCAAAAAGGGTCTGCTGTTATTCAAGGTTAGGTTAGCAGCTGTCTCAAACCGAGGGAAGAATCTTTGTGTACATTTGGAAATTTATCGCTACTATCAATTATGAGAGACGCTCCAAACTTCTCTCAGTGTGAGAGCGACATGAGAGGGCTTCCCGCCAAAACATGCTGATTATAAATATTTCTCATTAAAGCAAAGTCACATTAACATTCTACGGAAACATTTATTTTTAATCCGATTTGAATGGGATAGGGTTCATTGTGCCGAATTAAAGTGCCCGAAGTGTGAGACTTCCAACTTGGAAATCGGAGTAGTGGGGCGGAGTTGAGATTCGACGCGCGCGGTGGTTGGCTGTCGGGCGAGCGCGCGCGCTGGAAGTGGAAGCAACTGACTCAGCGACTGTATCGCACTAATCTCCAAGTTGAAACTCTCACACTTCCAACGTTGAGTTGCGGTATGTCCGAGAAACCTCGAGGTTCTGCAATCCAATCTAGAGTTCAATCCACTCCAAATTTCTTTCCGTGTACGGAGATACCCCTCATACGGCACTGATCTCACTACGGGGGTACACCAAATATGGCCCGGATTAACCATGTAGCCTGGTCCATCCCCGATCAGACTACGGAGGTACCCCTAATTCAGTCTGGATCAAGCTACGGGGGTATACTTGCTGTAAATAATGTCTTTGATATTTATGCAAAATCGAGTTTACAGAGAGAATTCAGTTTTATATTTAATATACATTAAAAAACAATAATTTGATGTAATTGTACTCTTCTATTTGAGAAAGTATTCTGCTAGACCAGTTAGCAGAGGTTTTTTTATTGTAGTTAATTTTATTTTGCATTTGATACGATATGAATATATTATATATGTAGTCAGTCTTTGATGTACGAAAAAAAGTAAAATAAAATTTTTAAAATCAGAAGAAAATTAACTTTAACAAAAAAGAATCCCATTCTAAACTATGTAAGCAGAAGCAAACATTAGTGCAGAGCATGTACAAAAAGGAAGTAAAATATGTATTAGAACTGCATAATGATTTAAATTGCAGGACATTGTTACCAAATATTATTGAGATCTTAAATACTGCATCAACATTGGCATTTGGAATCTTTAATGATTCCTTTTCGCGAATGAGAAATGCTAAGGTCATAGAGATCTGCTCTGCAATGGTTAGCTATTACTATTACTTCTCGAACTTCTCGAGACAGCTTTTTATTATAGAATCAGGACGTAAATATCTTTATAGTCACAATTATTATTATGATTATTATAGTATTTTGAACTATAATTATATTTAGTGCAGTTAGATTGTAATAACTGATGCTACAAAATTCCGTAAACCATGTACTATCAAATGTATAGTAACAATATCTATATTGCTTTCTGAAAAGCGAAAAAATTTCTGAGCTCAAGATGATTAAAAATATTTGTTTAAGACCATGGCGTCAAAAAATTGCAAATAATAAGAATAGTTTTTGTCGCGCGCTTACTTGGGTATGTTTCTAATTTATTTTAATCACATATAGCCGATTTTTTTTATTTTCGATGATGGACCAGTAGAACAAATTTTAGAAAACTGATTCATTTTTTGTTCTTTATGACTAAAAAAGGATTTTCAAATTTTATTTTTTTAATTTTTTTATATGATGGAGTAAACATTTTTGGATTTTGTCCCTGAGACACTCAAGTCCTCAATAAGTCCAGAAACACTTTGGACTTCTGGACTTGATTGCGATCAAGTTCGAAAGTGCAAAGTGTTTTCGGATTTTATTACAATTAAGTTCGAAAACACTTTGCACCTTTGAACTTCTGGATGCATGAAGTGCTAAATCTACAACACTACTTAGAAAGGGCTTTTATTGTAGTTTAGTATAATTAACAGATCTATCGTCTGTAATTTTTTATTAAGTTCCATTTTATTCTAAAATTAATTTGTTGAAAAATATGAATTGATCTTAAAGAATTTTTTATTGGTTATTATCTATTAAAAGTACGTTAATCCTTGAAAATTTGAAGAAATAATATATACATTATTAGTGATAGAAAAAATCGTTTGAAGATAATATGCTTTTTCGGAGATGAACTGTAAATAAGAGTATATCGATCTATGCTAATGAAAATCTGCAGAAATGATAGAAGATGTTTTATATCTGCTAATCGAGTTCATTGTTCAGGAGAATTTGTTTTCCTTTGTGTGATGTTACTTATAATGATGATTTTGTTAAAGCTTTCAAGTACATCTAAATATTTTTTAAATTTGAAAACTAGTTTTTTGAAAAATTAAGTAAATCATAAGCCGTTTTTTCTAACTAATCTTATAAAGATTAGTTTTAAGAGGGTTATAATTAGTTTCACTTAATTAAAATTAATTAGTGTCGTTTAAGCATATTGCAGTTGTATAGTTTTTTATTTTATAAATTCTTCTATAGAAGATAATACTACAAAGAAAAAAATATTTACGACCAGACAATTAAAAAAAAAAGAAGCAATAACCACACTGCAAGTAAAAATATTAAATCATCACTGTAGTGTAATGTTTCTTCTGACGAATGAGAAAAAGGTATATACTTACAATATAACACGAAGTGTAGATACTTAATTGCCCTCGTGTCGAAGCAGCCTCGTCGAGGAGAGAAGAGACAAGAGGAGAGACAAGCCAATGCTTGAACGGTTATTAAAAGCGCTCATAAGACTCGTCGCTTCCATTATGAAAACGGCAAAGTTATTAGCCGCAGCCGGCTCGCGTTTGTTTGTTTACCTTAGGTGAGATTTAGAGTCGCGTATGCGCGCACGTATATATACATGCATATATGCGCTCGCGCGCTCGCAGGTGATTTGCATGCAACACTGATTGAAACGACTTGTCGAACAAGCCTCGTGGGGCTTGGCCGCCGCCGGCAGCTCTCTCTCTCTCCCTTCTGCAGGCCGCAATCGACGCGCGTATACGCGCTTTGTATATGTGTATATGCACCCACGGAGGAGAGGTGTGTGCGAGCAAAGTGCGCGCTTGTACCCACGTAAGTATGCACTCGTGTTCTCTCCTCTCGCGGGAAGAGAGAGATGGAGAAAGTTTCGTATTCCTCGCGGCTGCTGCCTGCTGCTGCTGCTTGTTCGTCGTCGATGTGTCCTCTCGAATCTCGTATGCAGATGAACAAATTGATGCATTGTTTTGCCATTTCTCATTTCTCGCGCCCATTGTCTCGAAGCGCGGCTGCGCTTTCTTTCTCGCTCTTTTGTGTCTGCGCGCCGCGCGCGGAGGAGACGGATCAGCGGTACCACTTGCACCCCGACATTTGCCATCTTAATAACACGTCGCGCGAGCCCGCGCGCGAGCCTAGAATTAGGCTGCTTTTTCTGGCGGAGATGATGCGTGCGTGTACACAGCGTGCCGAGGAAGTGCGGAATATTTATTAGCGGCCGAAGGAGGATGCGCGCGCTCGCGGACGGTGTGGTTATATACCCAACCGGTGAACGTTGGGTGCAAAGGTTCGCGCCGCGAAATGCAAATTGAAAATAAAGCCACGCGTGCGATTACTTCGAGCCGTGAGAAAGCGAAGCATAATGTAAGTGAAATAAATAAAATTCTTGCTAAACGTACATCGTATTCCTAGTAGTGTTAAATAAGTAGATAAGAGACGTGGTTTAGTCAGACACTCGCGCGCCGATTGCAAAGGTGACGTTTCTTTACGCTTCTAGGAGTTTGAAACATCGAAAGTGCTTTAAGTACATATTTTCTTATGACTCTTTCGGATTATAGAGATAAGAAATGTAAATTGGCGGCCACCGCTTTGTAGTTTTCATCTTATTTACCGTGAGATTTTCATATCTTTCTGGTTGTCTAATTTTAGAAATGTTTGACTTCGCGCGCTTTTGTGAATTACTCAAGTAATTTGAAGAAAAAGTAATAAACTTGTGTTTGTTTGAAGCTATCACTCGAGCGAAATTCTGAAAATTTTTCAAAATTTCTACTGATTTACTTTATTTGCTCAATGAATAGTTCTGACGAGTTCAAGAATGACTATATCTCGTTTTAATATTTTTTAGTATACTTTGAAGTACAACAAATTTTAAGATTATAAATAAATATAAAATTTTAATTTAATAGGTGTAATCTTTTTTTTTTCGTTATATAATCTCTGATGATAAGAACAATAATAGAATGAAATTTAAAAATAAAATTAAAAAATACGTTTAATACGATTGATTGATTTGCACAATCGAAAAGTCAGGAAAACAGGGAACAGCTGGAAAGGATAAGATAAGAGGTAAATAAAGTAATCAAAAATTATATCTGTTCTACGTCTTGGCGAATTTTTATTGGTAGATCGGTGTGTGGTGGACGAATCCACAAAGTACATTGCGTCATCGTGATTGTGCATCGCGCGCCTCAATAATATAGCAACAGTCGTTATCGTTTGTCGCTGACAATTGTTAACTCCATTTTTCTTCTTCACCTCGCGTGTTTGAGTTGTCATCACTTGGTGGTTCCCCTCCGTTTTCTTTCGAAAGGGGGAACCGGTAAAGAGTGGGTGTACTTCGTACACATGTGTAATTCGTGTATTTTCGCGCGTGTACGCGCGTGTGTGGCTGGATATGTACTCGTATGGTTACATTAATAAAATGCCGCGGCATTATACGGGGAGAAGAAAAAGAAAGTTTGTTTTAGCGCGTTCGTGCCTCGATCGTATAATGCGTTTTGTAAAGCTAAAGCGATAGAGACTTGAGATAGTAGTATACATCGTACATTGTAAGTGTGTATTTTATTGCTGTATAACTCATTTCAATTATATCACTCCTAATAGTACTAGGTACAACAGGATGCGACTCCGTTTCTCTCTCTATATGGGTAGTTTTCATTACTTCATTTTTTTTTTCGACTTGGCCTATCGACAGCTACATGACTAAGGACTATCCGATCATACTTTTATAAAATTATTAGAATATATAATATATATATATAGTATATATATATTTATATTCGTGATGTCCTATTATTTATAATATAATAATAATAATAATATTAATAATAAAATAATAATAAAATAATAATAATAATAATAATAATAATAATAATAATAATAATAATAATAATAATATTAAAAACGCCGTAATACGTTATAAGCTATGTACAAAGCGCAAACGCAGTCTCATTTCTTTTGGAGATACAATAGATACAAAGACGAAGGAAAGACGAAGGAAAGGAAAAACGTATCGCGTCGATCTGATTTTCTCTCGCGCGGCTGAACAGTATATAATATGCGTGCAGTCGCGTGGGCGACGCGCGAAAAAGCGGAAGTGAGCCGCGCACAATGCGAAGTAAACTCCGTGGCTTACTACACGCTCCCTCTTGCTCTTATAGCTGGCAGCGGGGCTCGAACGAACGAGACACACGCTCTCGATATTGGGGATCGAGAGGCCGCAGCTGCAGCGCGCACGCGCGAATAATTAACGCTCGGCTGGGCCGTTTCTCGCGATCGTTTCCTGAAACGCGATAGCCTCCCCGCCCGTGTTTCTCGTTTTCTCGCGACTGCGCTCGTTCGCGCGACACTTTTCTCGCCGCAGCGCGCTGCAGCAGTGTCGGATTTCGAATTGTCACCCGCCACTGCGCGGCAGATCGAGATTTTGCCTTTCGACAGGGGGGACACGCGAAGGTGGAATTGGCTTTGGCCGGTTTTCGGCGAGCGAAAAGATATTGTGGTTGTGCCAACCGAAACAATGTACGATTTAATTTTGAGAGGCTGCGTCACTGAAATTTCAGCCAAGCGTCCCTTTATCAATCTACGAGATTCAATAGCCACAATATTTTTTCACGTACAATTTTCAATGGGTAAATAATTTGAAAGAATAGCTTGAGATCAACGTCCGATCGCGATCATATTACATGATTTCGAGAAAATTACAATTGCCTCTATATATGACCTATATAAGGTGAAATTCTCTTTAATCATTCGAAAAGTAAATCAAATTTCATTTCCACTTCGATCATTAGCAAAAATGACGCGGGAACGTGTCTTAAATATCATTTTGGCGAGCGCGACAGATTTTGAAACTCAAGCTTTCTGAACATTGCCAAAGTCCGATGTGAGTGTTGGACAAAAAAAAAAGAAACGGGCTCGCGTTTCGGCGGGAAGCCGCACGCAGCCGATCATCGGCCGATCGATCGATCGATCGCTCGCTCGCCGGCAGAATGCAATTAATTATTATTCGTGCCATCGCGCGCTCTCCGCGACGTCGCTTCGCCGCGCGGCGGTCGCTCGTCACTTTCGCGAGAGCGCGCAGGCCCTCGCCGACGTTGCAAATAAGTCGCTCGTGAGATGTCGCAAGCGGAGCGCGCATATAGGTACTCACGAGGCAAACGAGAGGTGAACGAGGCAAGAATCTCACTCTCTCTGGCCCTCCTCGGTCGGCGACGTGTCGCCCGAGGGTTGGGCGTGGCTCGGTAGCTTAAAGAATCACTTGGTGCGCGCGTTGCCCGGTAGCCTCCTGCTCGTTCCCTTCTCCTTTCGACCAGCGCTCGCGCGTGTTATTACGTAGTCCAATTTCGGCCGGGAGGCCCCGAGGTCTCGACTATACTCCCTCCTTCTCGCGCGCTCTTCCCTGCTGCAGCGTCGATGTTTGCTGGCTGTTGCTGCTAGCGATGGCGACTCTCTGCTGATGCTTCTTCTGCTCGGTGTTTAGCCAGGACAAGAGTGCGGGACATGCTTTTTATGCGGGATCAGGGGGAGATGAAGATGCGTGTCGAGAGAGAGAGAAAACAGGTGGAGAGACACAGAAAAGTGGCGAGAGTAAACAGACAGACAGACAGATAGAGCGATAGAGACAGATGTGAGAGTGGGACTGCTGGACTAGCGAGAGCGCGGGAGTTTCTTTTTGCAACGAAAGGTCCCGCGTCAATCAGCGCCGGTACCTAAATAGCGTTAGCACGTTTGCGTCGCGCGTGTCCGACGACGACGAACAACAGCGAACGGACATACTGCCAAAGTGAGAAGGTTCAAACACTGGGATCGTCATTGGGATCGTTTCTTTTTTTTTCATCTATGTGTGAAAAGGTATAATCTACATTGTTTACGAACGGGTAGGTGTTGGATAGAGAAGAGTGTGCAGAGGGAGGGGTGCTTAGGTAGGAAGATAGGGGGGCACTGGCGAGTTGGCCGCATGGCTTCTAGTACCTAGAGTAGCCATTCGAATAGCCATTCGAGTAGCCGTTGGAACCCTTGTAGGGAACGGAGTGTATGCTCCTGGAACAGAGATCGTGCCAAAACGAGAGGTGAGAGGATGTGCTGCTGTGCTGTCGGCAATATTTCTTTTTTTTTACTGCTTTTTGCGTTCTTTTAATATTTTTTTTTTCAATCATTTTGTTAGTGTTAAGTTTCATTATACCCATATACATGATGCATCGTCACTGTCGGCGGGAAAGCTCTTCGTCGTCGCGAGTGCCCTCGAGCCGCAGCACGGAACGCGTTTCTGGCCAGTCGCGCAAACTACGTACATATAAATAACATATCAAAACCAAAGTTCTACTACGCACTAGGGGCTGCAGAGACGGTTTCTTTGAAAACAAGAAGTACCACAGAAGGAGAGAACAAAACAAAAAGAAAAAAAATAGAAAACAATCGTAAATATCACAGTCGTGCAAAGTTACAATAATAACCGCGCTGGCCCGTGTCGTTCGTGCTCTCGAGGATGCAGACGCGACTCTTTGCGAAAGCTCTCTCGCCGAGCGGTGCTTCGATACATATATCTCACGTCAACGTTGCGTCGCCATTCACATATATATTAATGCGCAATCGAAACTGACCGTTCATCTTTTATCACTTCCCACGTCCAAAGTACATAGTGTTAGTATCAGAGTGCAGAGTATGCGGCATGCGGGGTAGAGTCTGGGCATAGGGTCAAATCAAGGGGAGAATGTAACAAGCAGAGGCAATAAACAAAAAAAAACAATAAAAACTTAAAAACGCGACGCGACGCGCTCGACTAATAAGAAAGGCTCAAGTTTATAAAAAGTGCGCGCGCGCGAAAATGTGGCATGGCGAACAAAGCTTTGAATGCATGTATAGCGGAGTGGTGGTCGGGCGTGGGGTTCTGGGGGTGGCAGATATACTAGGTATATCATTTTTTGTTTTTCTTTCTTTTCGGCCTTTTTTTCTCTTTCTCATTGTTTTATAGCGCGCTGTCTTTTGAACAGTTTCGCGCGTGTGAGTGTGTGCGTGCGTGTGCGGCGTGTGTCTGTGTGTGAGAATGCGTGAGAAGGCAGGAGGTTCCGAGCGAGCTCCCGCTCACCGCCACCCACATCTACAACAGAAGAGAAAAAAACAAGACCACCGCCATTACACACAAGGTATCCATTAGCTGTACCAGAAGGGAGAGACCGCACGAGGTTTTGCGCACGCGTGTCTGCGCATGTGTGCCGCACACGCGCCGCACGCGCAGCAGAGCGTTGATCGTCTCAAGGGGACCCGAGACAGAGACAGCTCGTGCGTCCGCGAAAGAGAGAGAGAGAGGGACAGAATGAGACAGAGTTATGCGCACGCGCCAGTTTTAACGTTCGTCGTTATACGATCTGCGCGTTATCCTTCTGATTTATAGGTTACGTGTCGCGCGCGCGTCCGACGGAAAATATCATCTCGCGGGCGGTTTGCCGCGAGCGGGGCGGCCGGCGGTGGCGGCTGCCCCTGACCCTCGCCGCCGCCGCCGCCGACGGTGATTTGCGACGAGACTCGACGATCAATTTTAGACGATTTTCAAAGTTGCATTCTCGCGAGCCATTCGCCGCGAGGAGACCTATACCCCCGCGAAACTATACAATTTGGCGCTGGCTTTTATGATCTTGATGCTTCTATTCGCAGCATTAGTCTGCCGGCGCGCCCAGTAAATCTTGGCAACGTGCCTTTATTGTGATTATCTGAATAAACAAGATTTTTTTCAATCTAGATTTTTATCTCAATGTACGTTCTCGCGTAAGAAAGTTATTAATAATGCACAGGAATTTGGTTAAAATGCTCGTAAAACTCACGAGTAATTACAAAGTGTGTTAAGTGCTAACGTTACTTTATGTTTAACGAGAATAAAATTTATGAACTACGTTGGTACATATATTAAATGTAAATATTCAACAACAGATATCTACAAATCGACCTTGCACATGGCTAATAAATAATTATAATTACACAAGAATGTAACTAAGTGCACGATTGTACGGCGGCATGGAAATTTGTGTCGAACTGCAGAACTCGCGTCTCTGTCTCATTTTTCGGTACCACTTCTCTGCACGATGCGTCGCGTATACGTAATTTGAGGCAATAAGTGGGATAATCCTATGACGTAG
Source organism: Torymus aiolomorphi (assembly GCA_036365515.1). Classification (NCBI taxonomy): domain Eukaryota; kingdom Metazoa; phylum Arthropoda; class Insecta; order Hymenoptera; family Torymidae; genus Torymus; species Torymus aiolomorphi. The sequence goes on along the minus strand of CM070876.1, from coordinate 38,338,429 downwards.
TCATCGTATGGGTCATTAAGTATAATTCTACAAGTCGTGTTATGGTGTGTGTCCTCATGCTAATCATTCCAAGAGATAAGTACGTTATTTTTTGCTATGTTACAGTCATTAATATCAGAAATATATATATATTTTTTTTCGTGCAAGTGCAAATCTTGTTAATTTCGTTCTCAGATGGATTACGCAATGTGCGCGCGTGAAAACGTGCGGATTACGACGAGCAAAGATCTTTTGCCACTTCAAGTTCATTGTAGCCACTGAGAACGAAGATTGTGTTACATCTATAAATAAATCTAATGAAGTTTTACTTTGGAAAAGCGCAGGATGAACGCGTAACTTGTTTCAAAGTGCGATCAATTCTGAAAGGTTACACTGAGAGAAGAATATTTTTATAGTTAAAATATTTATCTATTTGATTAAAACTGCAATATTGTAACTGTTACAATATCCTATATTTGAATAGGGAAGATTTTGACGGTAAAACTCAATATAGTAACTATTACAATATCAATTTTTACCAGTAACATATTGTAAGTTAAATGTTACAATGCGCATATTTGGACATATCTAAACATACGCATGTTAATAGTTACAATGCTATGTTAACAGTAACCAAATCCTTCTCTCAGTGTAGATTGCTTGATCATCAAATAATGATGGTAATATATGAATTTTTTTTTTTTAAGAAAAATCAGTTCATTCTACGCTCTTTCAAAGTATTATTCACGAGCACAAACAATCGATAAGGTGGCCCAGAAGGAAGTCGCCATGGCACTTTACGCGCGTATCTCTCATCATCGTATGAGCAATTCCACGTCGTCTAATTACACACTTAGCGCCACGTCGAGGACGCGCGGGCGCGACACGCGCTCTCCTCCTCCATTACGCGGCATGCTCGCGGCAATGCCATTTTTAATTGTCGCGCAATCGCGTGTTCCGCGAAAAAAGGAGGAAGGATCGTACGTGCGCGCGCAAAAAGAGAGAGAGAATGAGACGCTGAGGAGAAAAACGAAGGAACGTCGCGCTCTCGGACAGACAGAGTCGACAAACCGGTTTTCCTCATTCGCGAGGCTCAACTCCTCCCGAGTAGTTATTGATCTTACGTACTCTCGCGCGCGCCAGCCATTGTCATATCGCGAGAATAGCCCGTGCGCCTGGCGATGATCTGGATGTGCTCCATCGGGCCACCTTCGAGCGTTGCGCGTATGCACCGCGGTAAGAGCCAGCCTTTTGCGTCCGGTTGCCGAGCGCGCGATATTCGCGAAAAAGTCACAGACCGACGCACAGAGAGCCATTGGCGGAAATCTCGCTTATCTCCGCGCCACGGTGCACATATTTCACAGTGCGCGGAGCGGCGTGGCCTCGGCGATACATTTTTCGTCGGCGACTGACGCGTAAAAGGCTGATTTACCGAAGTGCGAGACGAGAAAAAAGAGTACGCGCGAGTATGTGAGTGAGAGCGAGAGAGAGAGAAAAGTGAAAAAGTGTCGGAGAGTCAAAGTGAAGGTGTGGGCGTGTGCCTGTTACCTGTGCTGTTTGAGGTTGTCCTGGCGCTTAAAGGACTTGCCGCAGACCTCGCAGGTGAAGGTCACGTCGTCCTTGTGGCTGCGCTCGTGTATCATGAGGTTGTAGGGCTTGGTGAAGCGTCGCTGGCAGTACTTGCAGACGAACTCGACGGTGCATTTGGCACGCATCTTCTGCCGGCGGCCGAACTCCCTGCCGTGCCCCTCTGTCTCCATCGGCATTATCGCGAACATCCTTATAAATTCCCACCGCTGACTCGGCCCGTGAAGAAGTATGTGTGTAGTACGTGTGGCCGCTGCTGCTCGCAGAGCCTCTCCCTCCACTCGCTCGCCTCGCTCGCGCGTATCGTCTGCTCCGAGAGAGCGAGACGGAGATACAGAGAGAGACGGAGAGCTTCGCCGCTGCGCCGCACTGCTCCGCTGCTGCTCTCGGGACTACTACCTGCCAACAGGACCAGAGTCGTCGTTTTCTCAACCTTTTTTTCGTCCCCCAGCGCCTCTCCTCTTTCTCCGGCTCCTTATGTTTTCGGCTTTGTCTCAGTCGCGTGCACGCGCTGCGTATATAGTCCCGCGCTCGCCCACGATCGCACTGCGCTCGCGGCCGTCGCTCGTGGGCGCGATAAAGTAGCGCGAGTAGCTGTTCATTTGCGCGAAAGCGCGCCGAGCTTCCCATGGGGCTCCCAAGCGCTCGAATTGTGCGGATTATTGGCCTGCCCATTACGCGCCGGCTCTCGCCGCGCCGATGCTAATGTCAAGATCGCCGGCTCGTGTCGCGTACATTTGCATGAATTATTTACGGCCGCAGCGCGGGCCTTGGGAACCGATATCCGAGATTCTCGCGTACAGAAGTTATGTGCCCCCCCCCCCTCCCCCGACAATGACCAATCACGAGCGGCCGCGGCTAGTGTTTCGGTTTATAACCGCGCAGTTTTTTGAAAAATCGTCGAAAAAATGTGCCCGGAGGACTATTAATCAGGCCACGCGCGGTGCTGGCCTCTAGTAGTTCAATATTTACAGAATGTAAACGACTCCGCGGCCAGGAAAGAAAGAGAAAGAGTCGGCGAGCCGATATAGCGAGAGGCTCGTGCGTTATAAAAACCGCCCATTAAGTCTCCACGGGGGATCTCGCTCGTTATCCTCGAACCATCGGGAAAACGCTCTCGTTATAGACCCGACAAACGGCTCGCTCCTTTTTTTTCACTCTCCGGTTGCCGTCGACTTTTTTTTTTGTCAATGCCACGAGAGCGCTACCTTTTTTTCGTCGTAAACAAATCGCCGGTCCGACGACAAGAGAAAATTAAGTGAAAACATCGTTTGTCACGAAATTTATGGATAAAATTAATTATTTCGCGTATTCATTGGGCGAAGAGAAATTTATACCCGTTTATTAATTTTTTCTGAGGTCTATATCTCTATTACATTCATGTTTTCAATCTATTGCATCATATTACATATTTTGCCTCAACTGTTACATTATAAAGTCGAAAATATCTGAAACTTTGCTGACACATTCTAAAGCACAATGTATATTACAACTCGTTATCAAAACGTAATAATAATTTTATAAAATGAATTCTACTTTCAAACAAAGTCAATTTAAAAACTTATTGTATGCAGAGAGACTCTACAAACCGAAAGAGTTGGGTTGCACTTGGCCGGTGACGATAAGCCGCTCTCTCAGCGTTCGCTCTCGGCTCCCGTGTTACGCCCAGCCGAATAGCTCGCATGCAGTCGTTCGCGAGAGCATGAAGTGGCGTGTCCGAATGAGTAATAAGCGTGCCGCCACTGCGGCAGCGGCGGCGACGGCGGCGCGGGGCGTAGCCCGGTTGGCTGGTTAGCGGGGCGAAACGGCCTGGTGGGGCCTAATTGGGCTCCCGCGTTACGCCGCAGCCACGCTCGGCTTTTTCGTTTTTTCTCTTTCTCCGCTACCGGCCCGCCCTTTCGTTGCACTCTCGACTTTCCATTTTAGAAAACTTTTGTCGCTCTTTTTGCCCCGTTCACTCGCGAATCCGCGCTTATCCTCCGTCACGTCGTTGACGCGTCAATGAGCGCGCTAGCCAAGGCCTCAACGAGTTTGTCACGTCGGATAGGCTGCACGACACGATTAACTGCTTCTGTCGCATTGGAAGCGACTCTATCTCGTATTCCTTTCTTTGTCCCCTCGAGCGTATTATTATCGTCGTCCCGATCGCAATTTATATTCGCGGGTGAGCTAACAATCGACGCGACATGACAAATGGGCTCGGCCTTTGTCTCTCGTCTATTACTACTTACGCGCGCGGAAATTCATTGTAGGAAGTGCTGGGCTCGTGAAATCGCGCAGCGAGCTGCGTACATCGTTACGGGCGGGAAAGGGCGTAGGGAAGGAAGGGCGTAATAAAGGTAGGGAGCCGCGCTCGTCGCCTGGTCGCCCGCGGCCGCGTATCGCATCGCGAGTGCGACTGCCGCGCGGCGCGCGCGTCCAAGGGGGGGCGACGGGCCAACCGGGAGCGAGCGAGCGCTACTGTGCGCCGCCCTGCGCTAAAAGCCCCGGCTACCGGTTTTTCGACCAGTCGCCGGCCGACTCCCGACCACACCTTCTCCCATCGCTCCCCTTTCTTCGCGAGCGCTGCACGGTAGCCGCTGCCGCACGGTAGCAGTTGCTGCTGCACATGCCTGTGCGCCGGGGCCCGAGATATAAGTGTTGTCAGGGAGTAGAGACTTACGTCAAATGTCAGCGGGATCGCTGTCGTCACTGCCGTTGAGTACTGCTGCCGTCGCGACAGAGTGCACGCCGTGGCTTCTCAATGCTGATAGGCGTCTGCAGAGTAGCGGCAGAGCGAAGGCTCCTGGCGAACTGGTGCTCCACTGGTGGTATCACTAGACACTGCGCGCTGATATGCAATCGGACTCGGGGCGAGGGCCACGCGAGATGAATAGCAGTGTGTGCGTGTGTGCAGATAGGTAGGTAGGTCTGGACCGTTTGGGTGCGCGGCGTCGACTGAAGAAAAGTCCGGTTGGCCAGGCGCTCGGGTACTTGGTAGCCCGAATAGTAGACCGTCGGACGGTAGGTCGTAGAGTAACGCCAAAGGTCTCCGTCCCGCTGCTGTCGCCGTCTCTGTCTGGCTGGCTCGCGCTCCCTCGTGCCGTCTCGCTCGCTTCTTCTGGTTGGAGGACCGGGGACCTCCCTACCGAACTCGCTCGCTCGCGCTCTCTCTCGCTCTCGCGCGCTCGGTCGATCGGCGGCACACGAGCCGCCACCGCCACCGCCACCGCCACCGCCACCGTAAAGCGCCGCCGCCGCCACCGCACAAAGCCAGTTAGCGCGACAGAGAGAGAGAGAGGGAAAGGCAGTAGCGCTTTTTACCCGCACGAGAGTGAGAGAGCGAGAGAGAGAGACAAGTGGGGCTAGTCTCGTCCTCGTCGCTCGGCGCTCGCCGAATAGCAGCGCGCTTACTCACAAATCCTTCGCGAGACGCGGCGGCTTCTAGAGAGCTGCCGCTCCGGGGCCTTCTGATGCAGCCCCCGCCACCGACTGCAGGCACCGCCCCCCCGGCCCCATCCCCCGCCCGCACCCGAGCACCCGCGCACCCGTGAGAGCGAACGCGGGGGCGGTAGCCGCCAGCCTGGCTCCGGAAAACCTGGCAAAAATCCTTGCTGTCAGCTATACCTCTCTCTTTCCCTCTCAGGATCCCTACGCCCCCGCAGTAATTTCTTTCCGGCATAATTAACAGCAATTGTCAATTGCGACAATACCAGCGTTTTGCGTGCGGCCACGAAAGAAAGTCGGAGTGAGCGCGACTTTCTTCTCGCGACCGAACGTACACGGGTGCGAGCGAGCCAGCAAGCGATTGCTGCGGCGAGACGGAGAAAGAGATAGGAGAGAAAGAAGGAAGAGCAAGACAGAGAAGAGGAGAAAGAGCAAGTACGAGCGGGAGAGAAACGCGGGGGCCGGCGCGTCGTGCCGCGCGCGCAGACCGCCGCAAGGGTTCCCAGGGCACGTGGGAAATGCACAGTAGTCGGTGTCGGTCCCCCCTCCCCCCTCTCCGCCCCCCATCGGCCCCCACCCGAGCGCTCGGGGCCGCGGGTTCCGCGGCGCGCGCTCCGTGGAGGCCCCGCCCCCAGCGAGTTGAGGATACGCCCACAGCGCGATCCAGTCACTGAGCCATTGGCTCGCGCCCGCGCCTCTTGACGCTGTCCTCGCGAATAGCAGATTCTCTGCTCTGTACTCGCGTCAGGCTGCACTTTTCGCTTTTCGTCCCTTTTTTCCTTATTATCCGCGTGCACCCGCACGCCACCCCCGGTATACAGGACTGTATAACGATCACCACTACCCACCACCTCTTTTTCCTTTCCCGATTCTTTCTGCCTCCTACGCGCTTATACGCCGGAGCACAGTGCGACCACAGCCACGAAATTTCCCATGCAAATTCTCCCTCCGCCCTCCGCCCCCTCTACTCAGTCGCATTCTCATCACCGCACCGTGATTTGACTTTTTCATTTGCCAATAATATACATATGCAAATGATACTCATCGTCTGCGGATTACTACCATATATTAGTCGCTTACGAAGACCCTTCTGTGCTTTTATGGTAGTAAATTCCCCTTTGTTTCGTCAGTAAGAAAATATTATAATTATGTCTTGGGTTATAAAAAATTGGCCATAAATAATAATTGCAGTGCATCCGGTATCAATCTAATTAAATGGCTTTACAGAAATCTGAGAACAATGGGGTATGGTTTAAAAAATTAAAGAGACTGGAAAAGATGGTAAAAAAATGGATAAATATATACTTTGTTATATCTCGCTGTGGCGTGGTCAACATTCACGCAATACGCGAACTTAGGATCTTTATAAATTTACGAGTAATGTCAATTATTAATTTAGATGTCGTAATTACAAGAAATTAAACAAAAATTATTCTCACAAAAAGGAAATTTATAACACATTTTTTTGTATAATTAAGATAGTTAGATCCCAAGATAAGGATCTTTTAGAAAATAATTTTTTTTCTTCTACTTACATATGATTTGATAATGTGAGGGATGATAAATTTCGAAAGAAGTAGAGTTAGTAAATCCAAAATTCTATAATTGCCAATGCAAATACTGTTCACTAAACAATGATAGCACTTAAGTGTTTAATTCTTTTTATTTTTTATTCAATTTCAATATACAAAAGCCTATTTTGTTCCTTGAATAGTTATCTAAAGATCCATCGTTGAAAAATTCTAAAGTAATTAATTTACAAAGATAAAAAGTTTATTGTTGTTCCGAAAAATGTGCTGGAACCTATGAGCAATTAAGTTTTTATTCAACCCTTGATTTTCAGATAATTGTGTAAGGAATAAAATAAGCTTTTGTACGTTGAAATTAAGGGGTTACATGGGTTTTGAGGGCCAAAAAAGCATATTTTCTATAATTTTTTTAACAAACTGAATGAATTATTTTATTTTAACTTATCGCTTTCGAAATAGTAACATTTGTACAATATTACATAAATTTTTCATTGAAAAATATTGAATAATGATGAGAGCTGATCTGTGGAAGCACCTGCGAAAGAAGTACCCTCGCGGTATACAGGATAACTCGTGAAGGACTTATCTGAAACAAAAACTCGAACGTTTTCTGTTAGTAGATAGTAATAGTCCGTGATTCAACGAAGGATTTTTATTTTTATTGACCATAATTCATTTTACAAGCCAATACATGACCAAATTTTTACCGAAAATCGAAATTTTTGCACGAAACTCGGCCAAAAATTCAAATTTTATTATTTTTCAAAATCCTTCGTTAAATCTCGAGCTATTACTATCTACTAATAGAAAACGTTCGGGTTTTTGTTTCAGATAAGTCCATCACAAGTTATTCCGCCTACCGCGAGGGTACTTTTTTCGAAGGTGCGTCCGCAGATCAGCTCTCATCTACTGATTTTTCAATATTTTTCAATGAAAAATGTATGTAATATTGTTCAAATATTACTCTTTCGAATGCCATAAGTAAAAATAAAATAATTCATTTAGTTTGTCCAAAAAATTATAGAAAATATTCTTTTTTTGGCCCTCCAAACCTATGCAACACCTTAAATAAAAATAAAAAAAATTCGAGACTTTAAATGATTATTTCTTTAATGAACACAATTTCCATATGCAATTATGTAATTTTCGATTTTAATTTTGTTTCTAGTTTATTAACTCTACTTTAATTAACATATAACATTCCACACATTAATAGATCTTATATAAGTAAAATAAAAATTATTTTCTGAAAGGACCGTATCTTATGGTACAATACTACAATGACTTCAATATAATAAGAACAAAATACAAATTGTTTAGTGCTAACATAAAATAAATTGAACATTTGTATAAATTTTATATTTTAATTCTAAACACTGTTTGTATAATTATTTTAGAAAAACAAAGAGTTATATTGGTACATAACCCACCCCCTTGACACACTAAACTCGCGCGCACACACACACACACACACGGAGAGAAGTTTTGGTAAGAGTATCAACGAAATCGAAGCAGACAAATAGCTCACTCTTTCGGAAAGCTGAGTTTCAACTTTTGGTCATCGGATGACTAACTGAGAGACATCCGATTACCAAAAGTTGAAACTTGGCTTTCCGAAAGCGTAAGCTATGCGTCTGCTTCGATTTCGACAATCTGCTTGTCAAAATTTCCCTCCATGGCAGTCCGTGCACACGCACACATACATACGCACACACCCACACGCACACGCACATGCACACGCACATGCACACACACACACACACACATATGTGGCTATTTGAGAAAAATAGTGTATTTACATTTCTAACGTGTATTTTCGGCAAATATGTATTCGTATTATTGCGAATATTCATAGAGAAAATTTGATGTGATACAATTCATTATGGCCATAAAAAATAAAAAAATGGAATCAATTAATTTATGTAAGCTAAGTGTCAATGTATTTTAATGTGCAAAAGATAAAAAAAAGTTGGATTAAATTGGCCGAATCAACTAAACATGATAGAACATAGTCAAAAACGATCTTTATACAATTTGGTTTCGTCTTTAGATAATATCACTCCCTAGAGTATCCTTAATTTTGCTAACTCCTAGAAGAAGCTTTGTAATAGTAAAATTTTAAGTTTCCCCTACTGAAAAATCTCAGGTGAGATCTCAGGTGATTTCTCAGGTGAGATCTCATGTAAAATCTCACCCCAAAATCTCACCTGAGATTCTGCTCCAGATGCTACAGAAAACTTACGTTAATTGAAAATCAGCTTCTTCGGTATTGGGAATCGCCTTTTAGGATGTTTTACCCCCCAGATGAGCTCAAAAATACATGTTTAAAAGCATTTAACACAATTTTTCAATTTTTCAAAATTTATACATGATATCTCACCTGAGATCTCACATGACCTGAGAAATCACCTGAGATCTCATGTATCAAATTTTAAAAATTGAAAAATTGTGTAAAATGCTTTTAAATATGTATTTTTGAGCTCATCTGGGGGATAAAACATCCTAAAAGGCGATTCCCAATACCGAAGAAGCTGATTTTCAATTAACGTAAGTTTTCTGTAGCATCTGGAGCAGAATCTCAGGTGAGATTTTGGGGTGAGATTTTACATGAGATCTCACCTGAGAAATCACCTGAGATCTCACCTGAGATTTTTCAATAGGGTCGTTAAATCGCTCTAGAAACATGATTAGAGGTGTTAGAAGTTTGAATCTCATGATTTTAGAAAATGTCTGTATGGATGTCTTTGTGTGTGTGTGTGTGTGTGTGTGTGTGTGTGTGTGTGTGTGTGTCTACGTGTGTCTGTGTCTGTGTGTGTGTGTGTGTGTGTGTGCGTGTGTGTGTGTGTGTGTGTGTGTGTGTGTACGTATACCGCTTTATCTAGGAACCTACTCGATCGATTTTAATCGGACACGGATCATTTTTTTTTTGTTTTTGTTAGACAATTAGGGTCAATATCTCTTTTTTGTTATAGTCAATTCTTTTTGGTTTATTGCGATTTTTCGATTTTCAAAATTTTATTTTTCCATTTTTCTTTACAATTCAATGTTAATATCATTTATTTATTATGAATTCACTTTATAGAGGATAAAATTCTCTACAATTTAAAACAAAATTATACCTCTAGCTATCGTCACGGAGGGTTCCGTCGACGTTGGACATAAAGTGGAAGACGAGAAACAACTCAGTCAGCATAAACATACCTAACTAGCTGGCGATGCACTTGTTGTAGCATCGCGACGTTAGCTCAGTGGTAGAGGGCGAGACTACAATAACCTCGGGTTCGTGGGTTCGCGTCCCGCTCGTCGCATATTTTTTCACCTCGTTCATTTATTTCTCAAATACGTAACACTATATTTAGTTCTAAGTTATTGACGAAAACGGATTTAGATTTATTTTAAATGTATGAAAACTATAAAATACTGTGATACTTATTTGTAGCTGCATAAAACTTGATAGAAATTTTATTTAACTTAAAATATTTATGTTACGCTGGAGATTTTATTGTGTACTCTTTAAATGCTATGATTACCTCACTAAATTGAACAAAAAAGCTCTAAATTTACATTTGGAATTTTCCTAAATTTTACAAGACTTATAGATAGAGATTTTAAAATTATTTATTTCATATTAATAGAATATTGTGGGGCGTAAAATGCGATTTTATACCCGCGTGCTGATCGTCGCGCTGACCAGCACAATCTTGTAATTCGTACGCCCGCGTTGCATACGCTATTTTTTGCAACACTGTGAGTAAAATTTGATACATACATGGAAGTTACTATTTAAATAAAAATGTAAGAACCCCGTTAAACCACCAAATTATTTAAGAAAGTGGGGCGAAGGAACGGGATCAGGGGGCGAAGCCCCCGCCTGGATTTGGGGGGGCGGAGCCCCCCACATACAATGAAATGCGTTAATTAAAATAAATAATTAATTAAAACATGAATTGGAAAACATATTCATCCATTCATGAAATACACTACATTTACGATAAATAACTTTAGATTTGTCGGGAAGCCCGTAGTTCCCCGCAGCCTGAGCTGCAGCCAAAAGATATTGTCGGAAAGACAGGGGTGACGATCACTCATTTTGAATACTATGACTTAGCAAGTACTTAACAAGTGTTACACTGACGAAATTCAAAGCGACACAATTTACATAACGGGCATGGATCTTTTGTTATGCTTTTCACATACTTCGTATGTGTTCTAAATATCGTGAGAATGTATTATAAGATTTTTGATGAAAAAATTTTTCGATTTTTTTTTAAAAGGCCGCCTTTTGCTTCTTCCTAGAGGAAGCTTCGTGATAGTAATTTTTTGAGTTATTGTAAAAACATGTTATAATTGTTTTTCGAGGTGTTAGGAATCAAAATAAATGATTTTTGAAAAATGTCTGTATGGATGTGTGTGTGTGTGCGTGTGTGTGTGTACGCCTGGATCTCAGCTTCTACTCGATCGATTTTGACCGGACAGGCCTCATTTTTTTGTTTTTTTTTGTGTGATGGCGGGTCGAAAATTTGTTTTTTGATTCGTCGATGCGTTTTTGTTTTATTTCGAATTTTCGATTTTCTCAAAATTAATTTTTGCTTTTTTTTAATAATAAGATCGAGATATTTGAATCAAATGGATAGCATTCGAAAGAGCATTAAAATATCTATATTTTCTAAAAAAAAAATTTCTTTACTACCACGGTTCTTTTGTTATTAACTAAAACGAATTTTTTTTAAAAGCTTATAACTCCTAAACTAAACGGTCAATTTTCTTGAGAAAATCATGATAATGCAGAATATAAATAGCTGTAATCTGTAAAAATTGATTCATTTTGTCGACTAGTTTTTGAGAAAAAAATTGAAATGTGAAAAAAATGAGTTTTGTATGTCCAACGATAACGGGAGTAAAATTGACTTAATCGCTTTGAAATTCCTTGTAGAGGTAGATTTTTGATAGCTCTCGGTCGAGTTCTTTGGGCAAAATGATTAGTCTAGAAATTTCAGAAATATTTGAGGTTAAAATTTTTTTAAGCTTTTTATCAAATCGTAATTTCTTGAGAATGGCTCCATGTATCAGCTTCAAATTTATAGATAATTTTGTATGTGATATAGATAATATGTGTGCGAATTTTCATCAATATCGTACGATTACTTTTTGAGATATTTGATTTTGAAAATTTTCGTATTTTACAAAGTCATTTTCTTTCTCGCATGATAACTAGAGAAAACAAAAATTGGTTTAATCATGTTGAATTTTTTGGAGATGTAGAGTCTACATATTATCGTATAAGTCCTTTAGCTAAAAGAATTGTCTCATAATTTTTAGAGATATTTAAGGTTAAAATCCTTTTACCGTTTTTTTCAAAATCGTAATATCACAATGAAGACTTCATGTATCAGCTTGAAATTTATAGACTATTTTGTATGCAATATAGGCAATACCTTTGTAAAATTTCATCCAGATTATATGGTTAATTTTTGAGATGTTTGATATTTAAAATTTTAGTCTTTTTGAAAATGACTTTCTTTGTTCTCGCACAATATAACTACATTAAAATTGTTTTAATTTCTTTGAAATTTGGTGGAGATGTAGAGTTTGTATATTATTTATTAGAAAAATTCTTAGGGTAAAAGAATTCGTTTATGAATTTCAGAGATATTTAAAGTTAAAACTATTTTAGCCCTCTTTTAAAATCGTAATTATTCGGGAACGTATTTATGTATACTAGAAAATGGAAATGACATGCGCTATGCGCTATGCGCCGATGCGCACGTGTTGTATACCTGCTTTTGTTTTGTAATAGTCATTTACTATTTTTAAGGTTAGAACCTTTTTCTTACGCTTTCTGCGCTTATAACTCTGTCCAGGCTACGGTAAGCAACCTAACCTCTAGAATGGTCGCATTGGAGCAGAACGTGCCGGACTCAATTATAGACACAATTAACAGTGCAGAGGAAGCAAAGGAACAGTTACCTAGAGCCAATAATTTATTGTTATACGGTGTCTCTGAGAACACACCACACAGCCGAGGCAGTGACATACGACTGATTAGATAGAGATATTAGACATTTTTGGTAAACATTTTAACAATATGCAGGCATGTAGACTTGGAAAACCAAACTTTTCTTGAAGTGATCTAGGGCCTATACTAATCAGAATGGAATCTCGTAGCAGTGTTATAAATGTCTTGTGCAATAAAAATTTACTGCCAGCAGGGATATCTGCTCTTCAGCATTGGAAATCGTCTGTAAGGATGTTTTACCTCCTAGATGAACTCAAAAAACCATCTTTAGAAGCATTTTACACAATTTTGCAATTTTTATTGTACAAATTTGGTAAATGAGATCTCAGGTGATTTATCTGCGGAGATATCAGGTGAGATCTCATGTACCAAATTTGTAAGAATTGAAAATTTGTGTAATATGCTTCTAAACATGCATTTTTGAGTTTATCTAGGGGGTAAATCATCCTAAAAGGCGATTTCCAATACTGATCCACCTGATTTTCTACTTACGTACGTTTTCCGTAGCATCTGCAGCAGAATCTCAGGTCAGAAATTGACACAAGATGACATGAGATCTCACCTGAGAAGTCACCTATCCCCAAAATAATCATCATAACAGAAACATTGCTCAAACCGTCCATAAGCTCATCTGAACTTGGTCTAACGTCATACATCACTTACAGGTGTGATCGTCAGTCAAATGACGCTCAATGTGGAGGGGGTATACTCGTTGCCATTCATAGTTCACTTCAGGTCAGACTACTTGAAATTAAACCAACGTGTGAAGCCATTTTTGTTGAATTCAGAGTTAGGGACAAGCTCTTTCTTCTAGAAGCAGCATATATCTGCCACCTTCCTTCAGCTGTGAGATATTCTATAACTTTTCAAGCTGCCTTGAGGAAATCTCACTCATAAATTTAAATTATGAGTTCATAATATGTGGTGATTTCAACTTAACAAAAGTTCGATGGCACAATGAACCCTTACACTTTGAAGTTTTGGACTATGTCTCTCCATGGCGATACGTGAGAATGCTAATATACACTGCAGCAGACACTCTCATACCTAAATCTCCATTAGCTGTACGTAGAGCAGCCACAGACGGGATACTCGTTAGACCTAATCTTCACTCTATCTGCATCTGTGAGGAATATTAACATTTTTAATAATTTCATATTAACTTTCTTCCAACTATGAGCCCCGTCCACTTGTTACTGCGTTAATTTTAAGGAAAATTACAATTATTCCAAAGATGGTTATGTAAGTATTGTAAAAGCCATATAGGAGGCAGATTGGTCATCGAAGTTAAATGGTTCTGACATAGGTTGTTGTATTGAGCAATCTTATAATGTACTTAACCATATCATTGGCAAACATGTGTCTTCTATGCGTTCAATTTTTTTCCCTGTATGGTTTATACCCGAATTAAAGTCTTTAGTTTATGACAAGAAAACGGCACATATGCAATGGAAGCAAAGTTGGATGACGACCGACTACATTCCATTCAAGCGACTCCGAGCCGCATACATAAAACTATTTCTAACCCCATGTGGAAACAAGTTCATCAAGAAATCTCTGATATTTCTGGTCATTCATTAATAAATTAAAAAGTAATAATAGACTGCCGACGTACTTGTTTTTACATGGGCGGTCATCGTCTAATGATAGCGAGTCAGCCGATTTGTTCTTTGACCACTTTGGCTTTGTTTACATGAACTCAGTTCTGGTTGATATAGACAAAATTGACTGTAATGAGGTTCTAGATAGCTTAACAGTATCGTCGGATCAGTTAGTATCTGTGATAAATAGCTTAGAAGACAGTGTTAAATCAGGGCCGGATAATATCCCTCCATATTTTGTGAAACGATGCCTTTCGATTGTTTAACCCCTGCTTGCAATCTACAATAAATCTGTATTAACGGGTATTTTCCCCACATTATGGAAATTGGCTTTTTAGTATTCAATTCACAAAAAAAAAAGGAAATAGACAAGACGTACAACATTACAAATCTATATCGTTACTCAGCTGTTTTGCTAAAATTCTAGATTGTATAGTTGCTAGACATATCTTCGACTTTCTCTTGCTAAAAATTGTCAGAGAGCAGCATGGGTTCATCAAGGGACGATCTACTATCACCAACCTCTACACTAGTTACTTAGCAGAAGGCATTGAGTCGAATATCCAGGTTGATTCGATATACATATCCGCGGTAATCTATATCGATGGTTGACCTCGTATCTGGCACAGCGAGCTTCGTATGTCAGGATTGGTAGCAATTTATCTAGTGGCATCACTTGCATGTCTGGGTAAGAGTCTCATCTCGGACCAATCCTGTTCAATATCTTCATAAACCATCTTGGGGTCTGTATTCGCTTTGCCACATACGTACTAATTGTCAAATAAAAACAGAATATTGATAATTTTAAGAAGTTGATGGCCTTGTTATTACCAATCTCAGTGTTTCTTATAGTGAAATGTTTGTAGAATAAAACACCGAGATTGGTAGTAACAAGGCCATTAAATTCTTAAAATTATTAATTATATGGATTCTACCATCAGCAGCTGAAAACAATTAAAAAACAGAATATTGTTCTTAGCCATAAAGTTACTAAAAAATAGGTCATTTATGGTTAACATTTCTACCAGGGGTAATATCACCAGAATGTAAGATAAGCAATACAATTTTTCGTAAGGATAGATATTATATGTATACAATTCTACAAAAAGGTTCCCATAAATTGATCTAAAATCAATGAAAAGAAAGTTGACGCACACCTCTGCAATAAACTTTTTCTTGTTCTATAGGTCATACCTAGAATAAACGAAAAAATTTTGAAGGTAGAAAAGCAGTTTTGTGACACAGTTTTAACTACACATTATTTTTTTTCTTATGGAATAAGATATGGAAAAAAGGACGAATAACGGTTACTGACTACTAACCACGATTAAGCTCCCACAGGTGCAAACAAATTTTTCACATGAAACAAACTAAAGTAAAAGAAAGAGATTTCTTATTCTTGAAATCGGACGACCTTGGAAACGAAATTCGAAAGGAAGAAAATCTTAAGAATTACATACTTAAATTCGCAAAAATCGTTATTTTTTTATCATTTTTCACTATATTTATGCACGAAGTAGCTTTGTACAGGATCGCACGATTCCAACGATTCTTAGTTTAAATTAAAGCTCTTTTTTTGCTTTAATCAGTCACCGTTTTTGTCCATGTTTCTCATGTTAAATTTTCATAGGAAAAATTATTGCGTGGTTAAAACTGTCTCACAAGGCTGTTTTTCTGTGTTCAAAATTTTGCTTCCTCCTAGAGGAAGCCTTGTGATAGTAATTTTTTGAGTTGTTGTAAAAACATGTTATAATTGTTTTTCCAGGTGTTAGGAATCAAAATAAATGATTTTTGAAAAATGTCTGTATGGATGTGTGTGTGTGTGTGTGTGTGTGTGTGTGTGTGTGTGTGTGTGTATGTGTGTGTGTGTGTGTGTGTGTGTGTGTGTGTGTGTGTGTGTGTGTGTGTGTGTGTGTGTGTGTGTGTACGCCTGGATCTTAGCTTCTACTCGATCGATTTTAACCGGACAGGTCTCATTTTTTTGTTTTTTTTTGTGCGATGGTGGGTCAAAAATTCGTTTTTTGATTCACCGATGCGGTTTTGTTTTATTTCGAATTTTCGATCTTTTCAAAATTGATTTTTGCTTTTTTTAATGATAAGATCGAGATCTTTCAATTGAATGGATAGCATTCGAAAGAGCATTAAAATACTTATATTTTCTAAAAAAAAAATTTCTCTATAGCTCTCACGGTTCTTTTGTTATTAACAAAAACGTGTTTTTTTTTTTAAAAAAGCTTATAACTCCTGAACTAAACGGTCAAATTAAAAAACAATCATGATAATGCAGAATATAAATAATTATAATCTGTAAAAATTTGAATCCATTTTGTAAACTAATTTTTAAGAAAAAAATTGGAATATAAAAAAACTGAGTTTTGTATGTTCAACGATTACGGGAGTAAAATTGACTTAATCGCTTTGAAATTCCTTGTAGAGGTAGATTTTTGATAGCTCTCGGTCGAGTTCTTTGGGCAAAATGATTAGTCTAGAAATTTCAGAAATATTTGAGGTTAAAATTTTTTTAAGCTTTTTATCAAATCGTAATTTCTTGAGAATGGCTCCATGTATCAGCTTCAAATTTATAGATAATTTTGTATGTGATATAGATAATATGTGTGCGAATTTTCATCAATATCGTACGATTACTTTTTGAGATATTTGATTTTGAAAATTTTCGTATTTTACAAAGTCATTTTCTTTCTCGCATGATAACTAGAGAAAACAAAAATTGGTTTAATCATGTTGAATTTTTTGGAGATGTAGAGTCTACATATTATCGTATAAGTCCTTTAGCTAAAAGAATTGTCTCATAATTTTTAGAGATATTTAAGGTTAAAATCCTTTTACCGTTTTTTTCAAAATCGTAATATCACAATGAAGACTTCATGTATCAGCTTGAAATTTATAGACTATTTTGTATGCAATATAGGCAATACCTTTGTAAAATTTCATCCAGATTATATGGTTAATTTTTGAGATGTTTGATATTTAAAATTTTAGTCTTTTTGAAAATGACTTTCTTTGTTCTCGCACAATATAACTACATTAAAATTGTTTTAATTTCTTTGAAATTTGGTGGAGATGTAGAGTTTGTATATTATTTATTAGAAAAGTTCTTAGGGTAAAAGAATTCATTTATGAATTTCAGAGATATTTGAGGTTAAAACTATTTTAGCCCTCTTTTAAAATCGTAGTTATTCGGGAACGCATTTATGTATACTTATATTTTATTTATTTTTCATACATAATTTAAGAAAAAATGATACCTATTATTTTATTCATATTTTATACATAATTTAAAAATTAATACATTTTAATCTTCATAAATTATAAAGGAATAAGCAAATTAAATTTGAGGAAGCCACGGGCCAATGAATTGGCAGAGGTTTTTTTCGTCAGTTGAGTGACTTATAGAACAAGAAAAAGTAGATTGCAGCGGTGTGCCTCAACTTGTTTTTTCGTCGTTTTTACAACCAAGATAGTTAAAGCATTTCGTAGAATTGCACATATACATATATAACGAAATCTACGAGAAAAATCCATTAAGGTAATGTGTACTTACCGACAAATTTTAGAATGTATATTTCTTTTGCAAATAATAATAGAATTACTAACAAAAAAAATTGAGCATAGTATTTACATACACGAAGCGCCTGAAAGAATTGCTTTTCCAAATAAACGTTAGAATGTTTATTAATTAAATAATGAAATTGGGTTGATTTTGAGGTTCACATCGCCTTAATGCGTTCTCAAAATTGGATAAAAATTTTTTCAAGGCGCATCTTCCAGGTCTGGTTTTTTTTTACTCTTTGTAGCACATAATATAGGAGAAAAATCATGTACAATTAAACAATTTTTCTCAACTTTTAGTTATTTATTCCAGAAAAGTCCTGGATAAATTCGTAAAAAAGAAAATAAAACTAAAGAAAACCAGCTTTTATTTGCTTTTTCAAAAATTCTGAAATATTAATTCCTTCATAAGTTTTGACCGTCTAAAGTTAAGCGTGAAAGGGCACTAAAATACGCAAATCGTAAAATCAGCAGCCCCAGCTTTGAGCGTGTTTTATGCCTTTTTAACGCTCAAATTTAAGCGGTCAGAACTTGTGAAGGGATCAACAATTTTTAATTTTTAAAAAAGCAAATAAAAGTTGGTTTTCTTTAGTTTTAATTTATTTTGTACAAATTCGTCTGAGGTGTTTCTGGAATAAATAGCTAAAAGTAGAAAAAAGGCTATTTTGCATTTAAAAAAAAATTTCAATCTTTGAAATAAGGGTGTCACCAAGACTTTTTTAATTGTACATGGTTTTTCTCCTATATTATGTGGTACAAAGAGTAGGGAAAACTAGACCCGGAAGGTGTGCCTTGCAAAAAATTTTTCCCATTTTTGAAAACGCGTTAATGGATTTTTCGCGAAGATTAAGTCATATATATGTCAAATTCTACAAAAAGCGTTTCCCATATCTCGGTTGTAAAAACGATGAAAACAAAAGTTGAGACACACCTCTGCAATCAATTTTGCTTCCTCATAGAGGAAGCTTTGTAATAGAAAAATTTTAATTTTCTTTAAATTGCTCTAGAAACATGAATAAAGGTGTTAGAAGTTTGTGTCACATGATTTTAGAAAATGTCCGTATGGATGTGTGTGTGTGTGTGTGTGTGTGTGTGTGCGCGCGCGTGTGTGTGTACCGCTTTATTTTCGGATCTACGCGGTCGCTTTTAACCGGACGGGTCTCATTTTTTTTTTGTTTTTTGATTCCGAATTCGGGAAAAAAATAATTTTGTACGACTAACTGATTCGTTTTTGTTTTATGTCGAATTTTTCATTTTCGAAAAATTTATTTTTGATTTTTTTAATGATTGGATTTAAATTTTATAATCGGATGGGTAGCGTTCGAGAGAGCACAAAAAACCTTATATTAAAAAAAAAATTCTCTAGCTATCACGGTTATTTTGTTATTAACAAAAACGTGTTTTTATTAATGTGTAATGGATCGATCTGACGGAGGCAGGTAAAAGAAAAAGAAAAAAAAAGTTTTTTCTTTATATTTTCTTTATATTTTTGCAACGTTTCGTTGGCATGATCCGTCAACCTCTTCAGGCTTATTCATATAGAGTACATGGCATCGATATAAGCCTGAAGAGGTTGGCGGATCATGCCAACGAAACCTTGCAAAAATATAAAGAAAATATAAAGAAAAAACTTTGTTTTTCTTTTTCTTTTATCTGCCTCCGTCAGATCGATCCATTACACATTAATAAACAATTGGAGTGCAATATTTATACTACTCTCAACAAAAACGTGTTTTTTTTTAAACTTCCAAACTAAATGGTCAATTTTTTTGAGAAAAATCATGATAATGGAGATTATGAATAGCTATAATCTGTATAAAATTGAATCCATTCTGTTGGTTAGTTTTTGAGAAAAAAATTAAAAAATGAAAAAAACGTGTTTTAGGTGGCGACAATTTGCGGGAGTAAAATTGTATTAATCGCTTCAAAATTCCTTGTAGAGGTAGATTTTTGGTTGCCACCTGCACCTTTCTTTGGGATAGATGATTGGTTCATAAATTTCAGAGATTTTTGAGGTTAAAATTTTTGTAACCTCTTTTTCGAATCATAATTTCTCGAGAACGGCTGTATGTATGAGAATGGGATAGGTAGCATTTAAAAGAGAATTAAAATAGCTATATTTTCTAAAAAAAAAAGGTTTCTAGCTATCACGGTTCTTTGGTTATTAATAAAAACGTAAAACATAAAAAATGAAAAAAATGAGTTTTGTATCTCCAACGATTCCGGAGGGAAAATTGTCGTAATTTCTTCAAAATTCCTCGTGGAGGTAGATTTTGGATAGCTCTTGGTCGAGTTCTTTGGGCAAAATAATTGGTCCATAAATTTCAGAGATATTTGAGGTTAAAATTTTTTAAACTTTTTTTTTTAAATCGTAATTTCTCGAGAACGGTTCTATGAATCAGCTACAGATTTCTAGACAATTTTGTATGTGATATAGATATTATGTATGTGAATTTTCATCAAGATCGTACGATTACTTTTTGATATTCAAAATTTTCCTATTTTACAAAGTTATTTTATTTGTCGGCTGATAACTAGAGAAAACTTGTTTTAATTTTTTTTTAATTTGGCGGAGATGTAGAGTGTATATTATTTATTATATGCGTTTTTAGAGTAAAAGAATTCGTTTATGAATTTCAGAGATATTCGAGGTTAAAACTGATTTAGCCTTCTTTTCAAATCGTAATTTTTTGGATATATCTATACTAGAAAATGGAAATAACACGTACTATGCGTGCGTGTTGTTCACTTGCTTTTGTTTTTTATTGAGGGTAATTTACAGCGCGATAAAGTTTTAACCATTTATTATACTCATTGAAGAATATATTTGGTTGAAATTTCAAAAGATTATCTTTATTTTTTACTCAAAATATCGAAATTTTTTGTATAGAACATTGATTGGGAAAAAGTTTGCATTTTACTTGCAGAATATGCCAGTATTTTTGTTGTAACGTTTTTGGAAAGTCTCTTGACTGATTGACTTGATTGGTGACTTTATAATAAACATTCATATGTGTAATAAACGAATATATATGTAATACAGAGTTTGGTAATTTGTTCGAATTTATTTTTAAGTTTTCAAAATATTATGGATTTAAAATATTACTCAATGTTGAAGGTGCACCATAAAAATAATTCTGCTACTTTTTTTTTGTGAAAATCATCAGATGATTCGGAAACGTGATGTAGAGACAAGTCAATAAAATATTATACACGTTATTTGAAAAAAAAATTTGATTAATGAGCATTTTGTTGATGATAATATAATAATAGGGTAAACGCAACCGTTGTCGGCCACTTGTTTAATATGTTACAGATATTATTACTTAACATCATACATTTTTATTGAAAGGTATTTAAATTATGTACATTTTATTTTTTTAATATTTAAATTATCTTCACTCTGTCATTTATTATTAACGAAAGTGTGCTCAAAATTATTTAATACATTTTTCAAATAATAATTGATTTATCGACTTCAAGTTTTAACCACTTATTATACTCATTGAAGAATATATTTGGTTGAAATTTCAAAATATTATCTTTATTTGTTTTTTAAAAAAAACAATGTTTTATAAAATAAAAAAGTAGGAGTTTTGTTGTCACGCGATAACAATATTAAGAAAATCAACCAATAGTCCTAAAATTTGGGAGAGATATATTTTTTATATCTTCAAACTGAATTCGTTGCCCAATAAAATCGAACTATTACGACGAAAGATATTTGAGGTTCAAAATAAAACTAATTGAACATGTGATAATATTTTGAAAAAATTGATTTATAAAAATATCGGGTTGTCGCACGAGAAAAAGAGTAACAAGAATGAATTTTCAAAAAATATATATTAATTTATTACGAATATTCATAAAGAAAATTGGGTATGATACAATTAATTATTGTTATAAAAAATTTTAAAAAATGAATAAATACATTATTTTGAGGAAACTAAGTGCCAATGTATTGGCAGCGGGTTTTTCTTGTTCTATAGGTCATCTAAGTGACAACAAAATTTTGAACAGAAACAGTTTTGTGACACAGTTTTAACCACACATCAATTTTTCCTATGGAAATTTAACATGAGAAAAATAGAGGAAAAATGGTCGTCATATATACTCCATAGAATTACAGTTTTTCAGTCACTGCTACTATTTTTGCACTGCTTTATTACTTAATTTTATATGGTTTATTTTAAAAATATTCTTTTGGCATATCGAAAGGAAAATTTACCTTCCCACAAGAAATGAAGAGTCCTGAATAGAGGCACGAGCCGGTCTGCCATATAAAACTCGTACTGATGTGAGTAGTCTGTATACACCTCGACCGCTTTATGGTCGCTTGTGGGTCTTTAATTCTCCATGTATTTTTGTACCGCTGAGAAAGGAGGAAGTGACAAAGTCGAGTTTAAAAACGGCGAGTGTGACGATCTTGAGGTCCCTCTCAACGAGGAAGAGAACCGTCCGCGGGACGAGGCTGTCTTCGGCGCGGGGCGGCAAGGCGGCGACATGTAATGACAATGATTCGAGAAATGAAATAAAAGAGCCGGCAACGTGCACACAGCAGGAGAATAAAGCGGAAGAAGCACGCTAAGAATAATACGCGGTGACGATGAAGAAGAAGACGCGGCGGTGGCGGCGACGACGACGGTGAAGAAGAAGCGCGAGGCAAAGGAGGAAAGACGTAGAACTGGCAGAAAAATGCAGAATAACGCGCGTGGGCAGTGTACATACGTATAGTTGCGCAATCGAGCACGGAGAGAAGATCCGCCATCGCTGCGTGCTCGTCTCCGCTGCGGCCGCGTAATGAACCGGCGACGCGTGGATAACGCCGGCGGTTGCGCGCGCCGCACAAAATTATTGCCTCCGCCCCGGGGGTAATATTTCACCGGGCCTTTGCATCACGCGCGCGCGCGAAAAAGAGCGGAGGGACGCGCCTAACTGTATAATGCAAACGACTCGACTCCAATGAATGGCCCGACCGCGCGGTGGCTCGCTTCCATAAGTTTTCCGCTGCTAGTCGCGGCCACGCACTTAATCACTGCGCAATGTCGCAGAAATTTTAATTATCCCGGCGACACGCATTCCTCTCTGGCCTTTTGAAAATGCGATCTAGCTACCTCGTGGCCGCACTGCGAAACCCCCGGATCATCATCGCATAATTCATGCGATTTTTGCCATAGAAAAAGAAAACGATCGTCACGAGGCAAAGTTCCAATAAGCGCGTGGTATGTGTGCGTGCAGGCTCGCAGGGTTTTGATGAATATTCTATAATTTTCAGTTGTCACACAAATAAGCCAACGGCAAATATTGGCTCATTCATAAATATGTTAACACACGCAAATTAGGCGGCAATTTATGGCTGCGCGCGGCAGCCGCGGCGGTCGAACTCTATCGACCGTCGAATATGGAATTAATCACGCTCTAAGGAATCAAGAGTTCTCGTTAAAAATTTTTGGCCATATCGCGAGTCAACGAGGGGGTTAGAGAAACGGTGGCCGAATGAGAGCAAGGAAGAGAGAGAGACGGGGACTTCCTTCAAATTTTAAATGGTTTTTATTTAGGAGACCTCCCGTGCGGCGGAGGCCTGGACGCGCTGCCGCCCCATCGTGAAGAATCGTTCGAATCGTCGTTATTAATGAGGCTTGCGTGGACACTCTTTCCGAGGCAGCCCCATATCGAACTTCACTTTTTTCTTTCTCCTCTGTCGAGCGAGAGATTTTCTCCCATCGCGGTGGTGGCGGCGGCTGCGGCGATGTATAAAGTCTCTCCTCGGTTGTATAAGCAAAATCATCACTAGAGTCGTGAATGCCGGTGGTCTTGACTGTATAGGCGCTCGCGCGTATAAGTGTGCGCAAGCGTATGTACACGCGTTGGAGCGTCTGCGTCTCGCGGCTTCTCTGTGGTTTCTCCCCTCCTCCCCTCCCGCTCTTTCTCGATCTTTCGTATATTCTTTGGCTCTTTGCCGGGCGTTTGGTATGCCGCAGCCATTGTCTGAAAAGTCGAAACGCCGCGCCGAACCGCGAGCTCCTCTCCCGCCTCTGCATTACTGCGTATTTTATCTCGCACACGCCTCTGAGGCTTTAACAAATCATTTTTATATACCTATACTCGGCAGGCGGCTTTTTTGCACAGTGCTCGCGTTAAGAACCGTATTTAAGGCGCGTGGTTGCGTGGTAACTTGCCACTCTAATGTCGCGATATCGGCTTATCTCAGTGCGTTGATCATCGTTAATCGATAAGACGCCAAGAGCGAGCTATTCTCCTGCCCGCTTTCATTTGTATACATAAGAATCGATGCGAAAGCTCTCTTGTAATTTTCCTTTACGATTTCTTTTCGTCCGTCATTTTTTACGACTCATTGTTCTCTGATTTCCGCGAATTGTGAAATGTATATACTGAAAAGGCAAAATACTGGTTATCCAGATATAATCTTCTAGCTAGAAGTTACTTTATTTTTTTTACAAAGTATATATACATATTTCAAAAACGATTAGAACACTTGGTTAGATTTTGGACGGAATTGAGTAGTATTAAATATGTTTGAAATAAAAAAGTCATGGCTTATCCACGAGTAAATTTTGAAAGAGTAAAAAATGTTATGATTATGATTTTTAAAAAATTCCTTAAAATGAAAATTGAATTTGTATAGGATGATAAATATAAGAGAAATACATGTATATTTTTCATATAAGGTAACTTGAGATAACAAATAAAATTTGTTGTATGTTTCTGCAAGCATGTTTAGAAAAAATGGTTGAAGTGTCATCAAAATATATAGTATATCATCTACGAAGAAAAAAATTACGGTCGCTCTAGGAGGAATATTGACTTTGTACGAAGCCAAATTGTAAAAAGAGCTTTTGTCTATGCTTTATTATGTGTAGTAAATTAGACTAATTTAATCCGAAAAATTCATTCATTTTTTTAAGCAAAATTGACAAAAATCTATAGACATACATTAAAGTACGATCTATCTTTTACTGGAAAAAATTCTAGACACTTGAAAAATGAAGTTAGCCTTACTAAGAGTTAATACGACCACTTTCCAGCTTAATTGTCTTGTAAAAAATTCATAATATTTCTGAAAATTTAGAAAAAATTTATAAAGTATATATTTCACATTTTTTAGCTACTTATACATGTAATTACATTTTCCCATGAAGCGGGACCGAGAAAGTGTGTGTGAATAATTCTTTATCTTCAAAAATATAGTTTTGGAATTTGTTTAGACAAATACATTAAAATTATATGGATTTTGATTTTTTTTTTTAATTTTTCATAATTAAAATTTTTTTTTTTATTACTATCAGTATAAAATATCTCTTACTGGGAATAATCTTTCGTATATATGCTTTATCGTTTTTAATGTATACATATCAGTTCCAAATTTCGAGGGTCGGCTGCGTTTTTCATTTCTAAATATACATTTTTAATCTGATTGGTTAGGATCACGTAGGATAATGATAAGGATACACTTATAATAATTAAATATGTTCTTGTAGATTATCGTTTTCTTCTTGACACTTATACAGTACCAACATTTTTTTATTTCCACGCAGCCTACTGGCCTATCCTTATCTTTATTTATTCAATTTTTTTTACATGTATTCACGTCTTATATTCTCTAACTTTTTATTTCTATTTTATAATAGTCCATTCCGCATTTGCCCAGGGTTATGTCATTGGGGTGGTGAAAACCTGTATCCCAAATAGGAAAATCCGTTCCGGGATCTATTGGAATAATTTCAGTTTAGATATATAGGAATATAGATCGCATTCCGTGCTTAAATAACAAAACTCTACTATTTCACACCTCTTGCTCAATTCGTCAGAAGGCAATCAACACCTAACCGATCAAACGAAATAGTTGCAGAAAAAACGCAGTCATCTATCCGCAAGTATACTAATCGCGCCGATTTCGAGGTGGCGACTGCACTGCCTGTCAAATTGTCGGTCAAGTACTAACATTTCAATATCAACTCAATCTCCATTTAATTTACTGCTTAACTTTAACTTTTCGATACTCTAAGTTTTTTATAAAAACTTTACTTAGGATATTAAAGAAGTTATTTAAAAATTCATTATTTTACCAGCAATAATTTGAAAATCATCTTCATGAAATTTTAAAAAAATTTCTTCGACTTGTTTTAAATGATTTATGTAACAGTTTTTATATAAGTATAGAATTTGCAAATCAAATTTGAACATAGTGATAAGATTGTCATAAAAATGCAAAACTCACAGACCTTTGACGCGAGCTTGAAAGACAAAAAAAAAGGAATCCCAGACCATCAAGAGTTCACACCCCAGTTTAAACCGGCTGCATTAGAAGAAGCGCAGAGACGTGCGCGAAGGAATCTGCCTGTGTACACATTTGACATGTCTTCGCGCGATTCCGTGGCACACGATGTGCCAGAAAGTCTTCGTGGCGGTGACACATTCCGTCATTCTCGCGCGCCCGCGCGCACGTCGGTTTCGAGTGAAAAGCGCGCAAGGAGATCAGAGGTGCCGCCGTGTTTACAGTGCGGCGATAGCGCAGGAAACGGAAACTGGCGGAAACAAAGCCTCGGCAAACATCGGTCGAGCCGCCGGCGGACAATATTACAAGGGCAAATAGACCAAGTGTCGTTATGTACTTTCCGCGCCTTATCACCATCCGATACCTGAGCGCGTGCACAGCGAAGCAAGACCTTACGCACGCGTAAAGCGAGCTTAATCGATGACGACTTCCTTTTGTCAGTTGCACTTTCATTCGGCACTTTGATCATCAAAGTGGAAACATTTTTTTCATGTAATGATCGTAGATCAGCTTGCTTTTACGCTATTGTAGACATTTTGAATTTGAATTACAATGGTATTTGCCTATCAAGGAGTTAGCTTGATTTCCCTTTGAGGATAAGCCGACTATCATCCTTATTTGCTCAAGTGAAATTTATTCAAGTTATGATAAAACAGATGTTGCCAAGCACCGCTTGATTCTGGTTTTCAAATTATTGTTAAATTTAGAACTAGCATTTATTACGATTTCTTAATGTTTAAACTACGATTTATTATGCATAAAATTTACCGACAGAACTGAGTCTTTTAATGATTATAGTCTCCATGACATTATATATATTGATACAATTTAACTAATCTTTTTTTTAAATAATGAATAACGTGTCTAGACTTAAACTAGTCACTACTTTGTTATACTCTAATGGTATTCCTTGCCTCTTTTTATTCTTCATTATTTGTTTGAATATCCCATTCGTAACAACACTTTAGCATTTTTTTATTGTAACCATAAAAAAATTAGTTGCAGTCATCTGCAATGATTCAAAACTATAAAAATATTTTTTATACAATTCCTCATTGAAAAAAGAGAAATTAGTTTGGACAACCCTCTTTATTGGTATATGCTTTAATAAAAGATTTTATATTGAAATTCAGAGTTCGTTAACAGAACAGTATGCATATAACGCATGCGCGTGGATAATTCTGGCATTCGTATTTTTATCAGTCTTGTTTCGCTCGAGTAACACATACTGCACGTATGCAAGAACCTTCATAAGGTATAATTATCTAAAGTTTTAACAGTATTTTGAAAAACCATATTCCAGTTGATATGAATTAAGATCAGTGGCAAGGAGCGCGGAAGGCAAATACAGAATAGCCTGAGGGACAACTGCGCTCCTGTTTTACATCTAAATTGGTACACGAAAATTGCAGTTACTTCTAATTATTGTGAAACGCCATAAGCCACAAAATTTCCGACTGAGGATGTATCCTCAAAAAAATAAATAGCCGTGCCTAACGTAACAAATATTAAAAAACATGCAACCCCGAAAATTTCTGAACGCGTGATACCTAACATGAATCTTTTTCCCCACAACGGCAGATACCTACACGTTAGAGAGAAGAAAGAAAAAAAAACAAGGACCAGAGGAAGAGAGAAAAAGAACCGAGAAAGATAACGAGGCTCATTGATTAAGGATACCATGAGAGGTAGGCGAACTGTGCGGGCGAATTAGCAGGTAGACACGACTCACCCTCGGCGGGCCTGATCTGCCGCTGATAAAGATTTCAAACCCCTGGTCAAGGAAAACACAGAAACAACGGCCGTGCGGGTGAGAAAGGTAAGTGAGAGATGGGAACGAAAAGAAAGGGAGAGAAGGGACGGAAGATAGGATAAGGAGGAAGTGAATGCGGTAAGAAAGATGAGAGAGGAAGAGCCGCGTGCTTTCCCCGACAGCTCTCATGAAATATAAGAGATATATAACTGGCAGCAAGTTGCATTGGAAAAAAATTTTCGTCCATCAAATGATGTATCTATAAATGCAAGTGACAAGTGCTCTCATCTCATATATCATTCATTTGTCGCTCATGCGTTTATTCATATACTTGGTTTATATATGTATCGTTTTCTTTCAATATGCATCATGACTTATTACTCTTGTTTTTCTTGGCAATAAGAAGACCGTTTTGTCTAAATTATTTGGTGTGGAATTACTATATAACTAAAAATTATAATTTTCTAAAATAATATATAAAATGAGAGAACGTATAAACAATGCCAGTATTTAGAAAAACAATAAAAATACTTTAATCATTATTCACCATACTTGAAATAAAGTGAAATTCCAGTGTTTCTACTTATTAGTTTCATTTACAAACTAATTACAAAATTGTGTATTTCATGAAGACAAAGGAATACGAACTTTTCCTGTATAAATATCGTAATTGAACATTGAATAGTAAGACTTGGAAACAATATGGATGATTACTGGAAAATTTTTGTTCTGATAAGTACTTATAAATAAGCACCTTATAAATAGCTCCTTTGTAAATAATTAAAAAATTCTGATTAATTGTTGAAATATTATTCCTAGTAAAATTTATTCATGTCTCGTATTAATTCATTCGACATACAAGTAATAAAGTCCTCTTACATTATATTTTGACTTATTTTATTTTTACGAATATTAGAGGACAGTGTGGTTATGTTGTACACTCAGAGTCAATTTATTTGCAGCTAATACTTTTGCGTTTCGGTAACAATTGTTTTGCAATAAAATGAAACTTATGAGTATCCAAAACCTCAAAGTTACGAAAATTATAAATTGCAAAAGAAAAATTACAAAAGAAAAGTGTAAAATATAGCCCCACTCTCCCCTATTTATTTTCAATAAATTAAAAAGATATATAAGTAAATATTAATTATAGTATTCGAGCAAACGAGAAATATTTTAAAAACATGACACAGTAAATTTCACTGTTCATCCCACTTAATAGCAGTATAATGCTTAACAAAAAGCAAACACTTTTCCGAGAACAATTTAAATAATAGAAGACAGATTCTTTCGCGCGAGAACGGCTCACCGCAACCATTCATCTTTGTCGTAGCGAGCTTTATCTCTCTTCAGATTTTTACAATTTCAAGAAAGATCTCATGGTATCGGATGCGAGCGCGCGTCGCTCGAGCGGCCGGCGAGAAAGATAGAAGGAGCGAGGAAAAAATTCTGATGATTCACGCTCGATGAAGTCGTCAAAGGTCTCTCGTCGCGAGGTTTTGACAGGAGGGAAGGGGCCGGAGATTTTTCGGGGATCGATTGACTGGAACCGCAAAAGGGATTATACTGACCGAGAAAATGCTCTCTCCATGAGAAGCGAGGGATTCCAGTCGTGCTTCGGCTCGTTCCTCTCTCGCGCGCAGCCAGTTGTGGTAGCCAGACAGATCTCTTTTTACCGAATGATAAATAGCTACCGATAGCATCTGTGTATTGGGCGATTTTTCGGCTCCTGGTATTTCCCTTTCAGCACATTACTATCGCCTCGTCGATTGCGAGAAGGCTATACAAATTCGATAATTTACATGCGTTCCTGCGTGACAGCCAATTATTTAAGACAGGGGATCTTTACGAGCTAGCCAAAGTAACGCTCAGACATGTCTGTGTGGTGTGAAGAGAGCCAATCTGTTCAAATAGTAACACTTTATAGCGGATGCACGCCATGTACGCAACTTCCGACGTGAATTATAACAATAAATTAAATATAATTATTTAATGCTATCCATGATGTGCTTAAAGAAAAGTCAGATATCGATATCACGACTTTGATTTTAAATTTGGAATATGTTTATACGTGTAAAGAGATGAAAAAATACCAATACAAAAAACTGAAGTTATTTTGTAATTTTATTTTACATAAATATGGAAAAAAAATCTTCCGCTTCAAACATTAGTTTTAAACTATTTTCCAAAGTAAGAATAAGATTACACTCAATGAGCTTTTATTTACTTCTTCAAAATTAAAATACGGTAACTTGTTTGAAAGTTATAACAATTTCAAGGGATGCAACGATAATGTACTGATCTATCGTCAAGATTGATAGTTTGATAAGCATATTAGCATTTTGCTAAACTTTTGTTGTTCAACTTAAACTATCATAACTGTGAGAAAGATCAATATATTTTAATTTTGATTAAAGTAGAGAAACGCGCATTTGCTATATACTTTCATTTTAATTTAAAAATTATTACAAAGCCTTTTGTACTTAATGAATCACATTTCGAACATTCAATTTTTACTGACATTTTCATAAAATAAAACTAAAAATATGCATAAACTAAAATTTCTTAGAAATAATATATATTAGCACTTTCAATAAGTAATGGAATAATTTCATCATATCATTATACTTAATACACATGACCCTTGACACCTTTAATAAAGAGCTCTCAAACCTATAAAGAGCATCAACCCTAATCATTCTAACTAACAGTGTTCTACAACTGATTGACCACGGTAGACGCAAGCTCGACAATGCTAACTCATCAACACTGAAAAAGCAAAAGCGCCATTCGAAATTCATCGAAGCCACTATTTATGAAAGGTTACAGGCAAAAAAATAGGATTCTTTGACAGAGAATCAGCGTAGAGAAAGCTATAGAAGTAGATTTGCCATTGGCATTATCCGACTTGGCGATACCGCGCGATGTCGACCCCTTGCGGCGAGTCACAGGTTGCGTCGCGCGCACAATAGCTTCGGCTGCTATACACAGATGACTTTTGCGCGACTCTGTAGCGTGCGTGCATGCACGCGTGCTGCTCGGCGCGAGGGCTGAGTAGGGGGAAGCGACGCGCGAGGGGGGCAGGAACCCACGGCGTGCGCGGGGGTGGGAGACGAAGGGAGAGGAGGAGGTGGAGGAGGAGAGGAGGAGGGGCCCTTTCGAAACGATGATAATATCTGTCCCCCGCAACGGCGGCTAACATCAAAGCCACTCGCTCTACGTTTCTCTCTTTCTCTTCCTCTTTCTCTATCTCTTTCGCTCTATACTCGCAGTTTCTCTCTCCCTTTCTCTCTCTTTCTCTCACTCGCTCTTTCTCGCTGCGGCGAGAAGTCGCTTGAGTCGTATAGATATGCGGACGCGCCCAGCGCACGCGTGCGTATGCCGCCCGCGCCAAGGCTCACCCGACGATCCTAATGGTCCTTTCACAAGAAAAAAATCACCCGTGGGATCATTCGGAGGGAGAGAGAAAGCCAAACCCAAGAAGACGAAGAAGAGAGGAGAGGGTCTCTTCGAGCTGCATGTATAAGCATGTTCGAATATGACATTGCGATTTTTTTCTTTTCTTTTACGGCCGCGTTCGCCACTTTTCATCTGTACAGCGTGTGAGGGCACTGCATGCACGCATTAGGTATATACGTGCGCCTTTGCACCCTTCCTCCTTCGTCGTCCTCTTTACCGCCTCGTCGAGCGCCTGACTACACTTATAATTCTTCGCTAAATGACAATTTCGTCACTTACTTCTTCTCTCTTTTATTTCAATCATCTCTCATTTTTCTTGTGTCATTTAATAGGCAGAATACTAACCCTGTGAATGAATAATTTATCTATAAATATGTGCTCAAAAAATTATAATTTTTACATTTTAACCGATCTTTGGATAATATCCCATTAACATGGGATTAAATATTTATTAAATATTTTCGGAAAAGTTTAATAAAAATTATTCACGAATTAAATCTATATGCAGATCTTTATTTCATTGTCTATGAGTAGTTATAGTATGAGTAATTTTATTGTATTACTCAATGAAAAATGGGTTTTCTACAGACTGTATTCATTACTTGAATTTTGAAGTACACAAATTTTGAAAACTTTTTCAGTGTTAACTATATTTTGTAATACGTAAATGCATGAATACGGCGAAATTAAGATTTTGCATAAGAACTCGCGTTAATCATCTAAAAATAAAAATATCTGTATCTTTTTAACCGACTTCGAAAATAGAGGAGGTTCTTAATTCGATCTGTCTTTTTTCCAAGAATCCTATAGGCTTCTGACAATGAATTGGTAGTGTTTTTTGTTTTTTTAACTTAAAAGTTAGATCTACTTCAAAATGAATCTTCTCTTTTGAAGTTAGAAGAGCCAAATATTAAAAGTAGAATTTTAAACAATGTAAATTTGAAATTTAAAACTTAATTTAAACTTAAATTTTAAATCAATTTATATACAACTTTTATGATTTATACATTTTTTGGAAAATATATTGATGTAATTAAAATGTTTTCGAATAAAGATAAATTTGATTTCCATCATAAAAGATAAGAAACCATAGATATTCCATACTGAAAAAAACATATATACTTTCAATATAAACAAGCGTCTTTTAGAAGTATCTGAATGTTTCAAGAAGAAAGTTCGTAAAATTTCATCGATTGTAATCTTTTCCAGAGAAGCAAATTGTTAAAAAAATGCGTTATAAAAGATGAACGAATTATTTTAAACATATATGTGTGAACATTACATAATATTCATATTATTTTAAGATAACTCGTAAAGTTTATAGAATAACTAAAGTGTTTTATTTATTTTTGTTAACGAATTTTATTAAAAATAGTGGTTACATGCATAATATAAATAAAAACAAAAAATGGGAAAATGAAATCGTACAATCATTTTATAATTTTTGTATCAATTTGTGATGACAAAAAATGCTCAATTTGATTAAGTTGATTCTCATTTAAATAAACCACAAAAAAGATGCAGTCAAATACTCTATATTATGTAAAAAGTTTCGTTTTTTTTTTTTTTATTTTTAAATTCCGCTGGGATAAAGTTATGGATAAAAAAGAGAATGTTCTTTATTTTCTGATTAGTTTCTTAACGGTTTGTATGGTGATGATTTTATTTTTTGATTTTCAAAATTAATCAACAAATCGCAGATCTATCGCTGTAAACATACAAAACTCGACCCAGTCGAAAGAAAAGTAAAAAATAATACTTTGCGTGCGGTCTCCCGATCAACGAGATCTTTTGAAGGAGCTGAGAAAAAGGGATGAGCGTCGGTATACGTACGGGCATCAAGCTCGCGCACGCGTGGGAATCGAAGGGGTTCGGGGGATTCGCGCCGATCTACTTTGCGCTGACCGCGAATCGAAATCGCGCATGCAAAAGGAGCAGTGCAACTGTAAAAATAAGCTGGGCAGCGTCGCGGAAAAGAGGACTGCGTTACGACCCCAGAGAGGAGGAGAAAGAAGAGAAAGAAGAGAGAGAGAGAGAGAGAAAGAGAGGAGCTCTCGCATAAATGGCCCCGAGGGCCCGGGGATCCCGGACGGAGATATTGTGGACAGAGCCGCACCTTCGACGCACATACGCTCCGCCCGCAATGTACGAGCCCGAGCCGAGAGAGACTTTATTGCGACCACCGCATTGCATATAAAAGCCGCGATTCTTTCCCTGTCTCTTTCTCTCTCCGACTCGTTCTCTATCTTTCTTCTTGGCACTCTTTTGCTTCCACTCGGTGGGACCACGAAGCCAGAGAGTTTGCCGCCCGTGTCTATTTCTTGCCCTTGCTGAGTGCGAGTGTGAGTGCGTGCGCCCAAGAGTCCTGCCAACAAAGACCAATGTCAACCGATAACCTGCCGATTATTATTATCTTTTCTGGGTCCCGTCGTCGCAACTTTGTTTTCGTTCAGTTCCATCCACTTCGATACCATCTGTTTCTTTTGTTTTCCCTTCTCAACTTGTGTTATACATTTATTTGATCTTTCCTTTAATAATAGGAGATATGGAGAGATACTTATAGAATTTTTGTTGGAAGTATCGTGGTTTTAAACATCTAAATAATATATTTATAACCTAAGTAGCATTGTAATTTACCATTTTCTGAATCTAACAAACGTCTATTTTATAAACAGATAAATTAAACATAAGAATTAATAATAAAATCCTGTGTATATTTCGTATTTTTTAATGATCAATTAAAAAAATATCAAATTTAACTTTTCGATTTAATTTGAATCCTGCAAAATTTGTAGGAAACTCTGATTATTGGATCAAAAAAGGAAAAGAAGAAATGTAAAACAAAGTTAATTGTAAATAAATGCTTAAACAGATAAAGAATCACCTCCATACAAACTAATTGGAAGTATCTACTCGTTTCTTGGTCTGATTCAATAAGTTTACTGCTGTACAAAATTTGCATAGCTTTCAAAAAGGGACAAAAAGAACGCCAACAAGAGATAGAAAGATCAGGTACTGCGAGCCTGGGTGATCGTATACTTAGGTGAGCGGGGCGATTAGGAAGCGAAAAAGCTGTTTCGCGATAAAATCAACTGAGAGACAGCTAAGAGAGAGCGAGCGAGGGAGCGAGAGAGAGAGAGAGAGAGAGAGAGAGAGAGAGAGAGAGAGAGAGAGAGAGAGAGAGAGAGAGAGAGAGAGAGAGAGAGAGAAAGAGACAGCATCAAGGGAGAAATTTGAGCTGAGTATGTTCGACTCTTCCTCTTTCTCTTCCACTAGGTT
The DNA here is from genome assembly GCA_036365515.1 of Torymus aiolomorphi. NCBI lineage: Eukaryota > Metazoa > Arthropoda > Insecta > Hymenoptera > Torymidae > Torymus > Torymus aiolomorphi. The sequence continues at coordinate 38,303,934 of CM070876.1, read as the reverse complement.
TATTCTTTCGGTCACTATACTTATATGTACTTTCTCGGGAGAATGTCTGGAATCGTCTTTCCGCGCAAATCACGTGTGTGCATAGACATACAAACACCAAGAATAGTAGAACTGAGAGCAATGATTACTAAGAGAGGAAGTTACAAAGAAAAAGAAATGGAACGGGGAAGATGTGTATCCGCAGAAAAACGATGCCACTCTCTTACTCTCTTTCTCTCATTCTGTTTACTTTGTGTTTGCGCACGTGACGTATATATATGTGTGTGCTCTCACGTACGCACTCCACTCCGTCGCAGCATGTAAAACAGCGGAGTAAGGCGAGTGAACGAGGACATTTCTGAATGAGCTGTGAACGAGCGCTCGTTCAAGCCGAATACATGAATGAACGGACGCTCTCGCAGTACGCGTTGCGGACGTTTCCCTCGCTCATTACCTTTTCCTGCGGCACGAGCGCGCGCGACCTGGTATGAATGAGAATTCCCTGTATACACTGTAATAGGAGTGAAACGGTGCTACTCGAGGTGTGTGTATGCCACGTACATCACACTATTTTGATCTGCGATGCAGTTTACACTTTCTCGAGCTAACGAGCGCTACTCGACTGTTCTGTATACTTTCAACAAATGAGCTTTGATCTAATTGAGCCGTGATATAACTAGGGCCCCACTGTCTATATAGAAACTTCGTTTTTACATATGAGGCACGACCGCTACTACTCAGGAGAACCTTATATCTTTGCCATTGCAAAAACTGTTACATCTCAAATACTAATATATTATTTTATAATAATATACTTCCAAAAAAGTAAATTTATTTTAACTACTCTAATTGACTATTCGAGGTGTATTTAGGCGTTAAAAATCGTTTTTGTAGGTCTAGATCGTCAGAAATTAATTGTATATCGAAATGTTAAATGAAAAAAGTTTTATTTTAATGTCATCTACATCTTTTGTATTCAATATTTCTGTATAAAGTGAAATCCTATTAAATGATAAGCGAAAATCGACTATTTTAGGTATATCATTTAGGTGTTAAAAATCGTTTTTATAAGTTTAAAACTGTTTGCGCAGGTCCGTGAGTTCACGACCCACTCGTCGCTTATTTTTGTACACTTTATTGTTTAATTCCCATGTATGTACGTATCACAATGTTATCTAAAACTTTATTTAATATTTCTGTATAAAATCAAATCCTATTGAATAATAAGCGAAAATCAACTATTTTAGGTGTTAAAACCGTTTTTATAAGTTTAGTTTGTCAGGAATTGATTGTACATGAAAATGTTAAGTGTGTTACGTCCGTCACGTATTCTTAAACATTAAATATTCATATTCCCATCAGTAATTGTCTGACCCACAAAATTACGCAGCATTTCGACAACGCAAAAAAGATCGCTTTAAGGTATGTCTCGATTATGGCCGTTTTTGTTACTTTTTAAGATGACAAATCTCAACGAATAATCAAGATGATTTTAATATTTTTTTAATCATCGCTACATTCGGCCTTTCAAAGCATTTTTAAGATGGTTTTCAGACAAACGAAATTCATTATTTAATATCATTTTAAGATAAATTTGAGATGATTTTGAAATGAATTTGAGACGAATTCGAGACGAGCTTCCGTACTGAATTTAAGATGATTTTTAGATTTTTTAAGAAATGATAAGATTAACTTGAGACAAACTTTTATGACAACTTTAAGATGTCTGAAAAATGAATTTATTCAAAATTAAAATAAAAATTTTTTTATTCACTTCTTTAAACCCGATTAAGAGGTTTATAACAAAAGCAAGCCTTGAAGTTTAGACTCTTGTTAAAGAGTGGTTTAAAAGCTGAATCTCTGGGACTTATATACTCTCGGCGTTTCAATGTGTTTAGGGGTGCCCCGATTGATACGCCGCGTAGCGTCTAACGACGGTAACAACCGATTGGAAGTAACCGAATTCCTGGTTGTCGTCTGCCGCCGCTATGCGGCGCATCGATCGGGGCACCCTTAAACACATTGAAACGCCGAGAGTATATAAGTCCAAGAGATTCTGCTTTTAAATCACTCTTTAACAAGAGTCTAAACTTCAAGGCTTGCCTTGCTTTTGGTATAAACTCCTTAATCGGGTTTTTAAAGAATCGATTAAAAAAATTTTTAATAAATTTACAAATTTTCGCATCAATTCATTTATTAGACATCTTAAAGTTGTCATAAAAGTTTGTCTCAAGTTAATCTTATCATCATCTTAAAAAATCTAAAAATTATCTTAAATTCAGTACGAAAGCTCGTCTCGAATTCGTCGCAAATTCATTTCAAAAGCATCTCAAATTTATCTTAAGGATGTTCAATGGTGTCATGCTGCGGGGCGAAGCGAGGGACGCCCCTCTCTCTCCGCGGGTGCTCGCCGCTCACCGCGCACCTCCTCGCGCAGCCGACGAACTCGGTGTTTTGTTTACGTTTTCACCTACTTCTTTCCCAAATGCCCTGTAAGCGGTCAAGATCCCTCTAAGTTTTTATTCTTTGATTATTTTTCTATTCAAATACAGGTCTTTTAACCTAATCTCTTAACTTTTTATAAGAGATTTTTATGTTCAAAGGTCACATAACCTCACTCTCCCATAAGAGCCTATGTTAAAAACTCGATTTTCAAGAACTTTTTTCTCGAAAAAATGCTCAGTATAAAATATTGAAAAAATTCAAGCTGCTTTTATTTTATCTAAGTAATGATATATTAAAATTTCAAAGACTTCTGTTAACTTTGCTGTAACCATTGAACATCCTTAAAATGATATTAAATAATGAATTTCGTACGTCTGAAAATCATCTTAAAAATGTTTCAAAGGCGATGATTAATAAGATATTAAAATCATCTAGATTATTCGCTGAGATTTGTCATCTTAAAAAGTAACAAAAACGGCCATAATCGAGATGTATCTTTAAGTGATCTTTTAATCACCTCAATTTTTTTTACGCGGGGAGCCACAAACTTCACGAAAGCATACGCGCGTCGTAATTTTCTTTATACTCAGCACTTTTTAATTTGAAGTCAAACGGCTTACGTCAAAATGTTTATTTAATTTGTTTAAAAATATGATCTCGATTCATCGTCAAAATCATCTTGACCTAAATTAATAGTGTTATAAAATAAGCGTAATCACTCGCACAATTCAGTTCGCGCCAGTCCGCGAACTCCATAACACTCCCGACGACACTAGGAGTAGCTATTTTGTAAGGGTCAATAAGAGCCCATATCAAGTTATAAGCCAGATTTCATATCAATAAATAATTATTACTCAAATTCTCTGTTCCAATTCATTTCGGAGAATCTGCATCATCAAAAGAGTAAGTATTCAATTACAACCCAAAATAAAAATACCATATAAAAGTATTTCCCTCAACTGCCAAGATTTCACAAATGATAAAAGTTTTATTTTAGTTTTATCTACAACTTTTGTGTTTAATATTTTTGTGTTAAGTCAAACCCTCTAAAGTAATAGCCTAAAATTGAGTACTTCTGATGTTTTTACCTATTTTTCGTCATTGTATTGAAAAATGGTAGTGAATTTGTGTTTTTACGTGGGAATACGTTCTAAGCTGCTTACGTCACTTCCCGTGTAAAAGTAGGTGACCCATAATTTGAAATCCTCAAATAATTTTATGTAGTATCATTCATTATACTTATACCAATATTGTGATTCTTAGTGAATAAGGCTCATTTCTTGCTGAAATTTTAAGGAGTTCTTTATCTATATTTTTGCATTAATTTGTGAATATATGCATTTTTTACAAATCACATTTTCCTTGATACATACTCGATTAATTTATGACTTCGAATTAATGACCGTTCAGTATTTAGAACACGTTTGCAAATCATTTTGTCAACAGAACCTCGTGTATCTTTATTACTTCTTGATAAAGTTTAAATTCTTTGAAAAGCTGTGAACGGATCCGTAATAACAGTCTGAGAGGTAAAATTGCAATATAAAATTTTTCGTCAAAATCTTATTCTCAAGGTATGCATACTCAATCGTGCATCCACATTGTAGATAGTATTAGCAAATTGCTCTATTGTATTTTACAAGCATTAAAGCTATGATGCAGGCAGTGGCTCGAAGAAAATGGGTGCGTCACGCATGCACAGCAATATTCCTCAGCACATAATAATAAACTTTAATAGCGAACGACTAGTCGCATGCGCGCGCTTGTCAATGACATCGCACCTAATTTCTCTGTATGTGCAGTAAAAAAAATGGCAAATAAGCTCGAGAACTAATAACGCAGGCTAATCGCTCCGCTGCAGAGACTCAAGGTTGTATAAGCCATCTAATGACGGGAATTACAAGCGTACGTGTTGTTCTTCTTGTACTCTTTCTTGTCTTTTTTCTCCTCTCCTTACACTTCGATTATTTCGCTCCTTTTTATCTTTAGGTATCTTTTTTTACTGGATTTACTGACGACAGCAGCAAGCGCGTGAGCACGCCTATATTTGTCTTGGCTTTTGAGTTACGCCGAAATTTTAACAGAAATCCGCTTTCGACCGAAACAAAAAGAAAGAAGATATAGACAGAGAAGAGTCTGAGAGGCTTATCATCAGCTCCATTCATAACCTCTTGTTATAGCGAACGTAGCACGAGTATGGAATAGATTGTTTGTCGATTCTTAGTCAGCTTTACTGCCGCGTAAAGAGAGGCAGCGTAGCATGTGTAAGGTGACCAGGACGGCAGTATATATTATATATGAGGCTTTTGTCTAGTCGTAAAACTGCAGCCGCTCAACACATTTTGTGCGTGCAAGCAACGCGAGAAAATAAGGCGAGAGAATTACACCTAAGAAGATCATATAAATAAAATTAAATATTACAGAAATGAAACCTTACTTGGTTCATGATATGTTTGATAAATCGTACAATATTTCTATTCTATTGTATTGCTTCCTCATTTAGGAAGCTTTGGATCGGTGAACAATATTAAGGCGATATATATCGAAATTTGTTGATTTTGAGAAAAGTTTTTATTGCGCGCGCCATGCACGCGTGTGTGTGTGTATGTGTGCGCTCTTGATATCTCGAGAACGATTCCACCGATTTTCGCTAGACAAGGCTCATTCCCTTTGTCTCGAAGAAAACCTGCTGCCAATTCATTGGAAAACAGCTTCCTCAAACTAAAGTTATTGCTCTATTACATTGATTGTTTACATCAGTATATATTTAAATGATTGCTATTTATCAATCTGCATGCATTTAATATCCCGCGTAAAAATCATTTATATTGCAAATATAAGGCCAATATAGTGCATATATGTTGGTGCAATATAGTAGAGATATATCGCACAAACTTTTTGCAATGTATTCCCCGACGCTCGGCAAATACGCATCTGCCGTCATTATCCGCATATATTGCTCATATTTTTCATAATTATATTATTTATCCAATCAACCATATATTCGCGTTATATTGCATAATTTAAATATATGCACCGCTATCTCTTTTCACTTTCATTTAAGTGCAACAGACCAAATTATCCCCGATAACGATGAACACGAGAGTTGCAATAAACACCACATTAAAGCGCACAACTTTGGCACAATGGCATAAGTTTAGAATTTATTTATAATAACTTTTCAATCAAGTAAACATGTAAGTATATGTTTTGTATTTTTTAACATAATTCATTTTAATATGAAATTAAATTAATATAAGTATTCTTTATAATTTATCGAACATGAAATTAACAATATTAACGTCTTGGGTTCCTTAGCGAGCAACACATCATATTAATAGTGTTTGTAAAATCGACCGGTTGTAGCCTTTTTGAACACTTTTTATTGACGTAAACTAAAATAAAATAACAATTTTTAATTTAATATGCATGTATATATTTATTTAGGTTGCATATAGTAAATTATTAAAAACATTTCTTACCCTCGACAGCCCTTACAATATCATTTGGGATGGCTTCATGATTTCGCGAGTTGCCTCTAGCGCACATGTTTTTTAAATGATCTGGTCCAACTAAAGCTTTCATAAGTCTCCGAGTTATTTCTTTAGGTACATCTAACCATCGCTGGAAAAATGTCAGATCAGCCTGATCGATCCATACATTATAAGCTTTGCACAATTGAACTTTCCCATTGCCAGCTTCACGACATTTCATAAGTGGATCATCATTCCCCTGAAAGTAAGTAGTTTATTATTTATATGTATTAATAAAGTATCACATTTATATTATAAAAAAAAAAAATTAAAATTACATCATTTTGATAATTGTTTCCCATAGGTGTTCTGGGACGATCGAAATTTCGTCGCTGTCTTTGTCGCCTCCTTTCTCGATCTCTCATATTCTGCCTTCTTTCTCTCTCTTAGTCATAGTCTCGCATTTGATAATCTATTTCCTCTCTTTGCCAGTCTTCCTCTCTTTCCCACTCTTCCTCTCTGTCTCTTCCTCTCTTGCCCTGTCTTCCTCTCTTGCCCTGTCTTCCTCTCTTGCCCGCACTTCCTCTCTTTCCCTCTCTTCCTCTCTTGCCCGCTCTTCCTCTCTTTCCCTCTCTCGCTCTCTTTCTCTCTCTTCCTCCCTTTCCCTCTCTTGCTCTTTTTCTCTCTCTTCCTCTCTTTTCCTCTCCCGCTCTCTTTCTCTCTCTTCCTCGCTTTCCTTTTTTCGCTCTCTTTCTCTCTCTTGCGCTCTTTCCTTCTTTCGCTGTCTTTCTCTCTTTCGCTCTCTTCCTCTCTCTTCCTCTCGTTCCCTTTCTTCTTCTCTTTGTCTCTCTTTCTTTCTTTTCATCATTTCCCCTCTTTCCTCCTCTCGCTCTTTTTCTAACATTTCACTTTGTAATCCTTCTTCCGCGCTTATTTCTTGATCGCTGTGTGATTTGCATCCCTGATCGAATTCGTTTCCATCACTTTGCAATTGGAATTTTTGTATTTGCTTATTCCCCTTCTTTCCTTTTTTATTTTTACAACCTAATTCTTTCTTTTTCGGACTTTTTGCTAACTGATTTTCTATGTTTCCATCTGAATCTTGTTTTTCTTCAAAATTTATTTTATTTGTTTTTATAATATCTTCTGTATCTGAATCACTAAAAATTGATTTGGAATTAAAAAGTTTCAAACTCATTGAAGAAGAGGAGCCAACTTGATTTTCATAATTCATTTTAGATTTTTGTTTTAATTTTATCGTTTTTGATAGTACTGCTTTATTGATATTGATAGACTTTTTTTTCATTTCCAAATTTCTCCTGTAGAACTCACTTGTATACGGTTTAAAAATTCTTTATCATCTGAAAATATACATACAATTTCAATATTTATTATTTCGCTGGAATAAATCGCATTCCTTTTATTCCTATTGTTTGCATTCAGGGTTCTACGTCTTTGCACATTATAAATACTTATAAATATACTTATACTTATAAATTAGTAACTCACAAACTAATGGAATAAAAGAGCGAAATTTATTCATGAAAACTACTTGTGCATTATAAATATGTGTTTTACACGATTTCTCATACGTCTATAAGCTAATACAACTATGCAAACTTACGACTCTTTTTAATAATTTTTGCCTTGTACTTCTTCTTGTCTTTATATTTTACGAGTGTTATTTCTCCTTCTTCGACATTTGGGCATAAAGCGCTTTCCTCAACAATACTTTTCGTGTGATAATCCACCCAAAATATTAACACGTACATAATGATGCTGGTGAATAATCTTTGTACGTAGTTTCACACGAAACTGAAGTTTTTTCAAAGGTTAAGAAAAATAAAAACAAAACATCGCTAACATCACTGACGTCATGCATGAACAATAGTTTAATTAAAAGGTTAAGAACATTGTTTGAAATTTTTGAACGCCAAGATGTCCAAACGACCGATTCAATATAAAAATTATAGCTTGTACTTAAAGCGCTCGAAAGGACTTTTTGATATAAAAGCAACTTCGGTACAAGAAGAAGGAACGCTAGAACCTGACGTAGATAGATACAAAGTAAGTTGTAGTGTGATAAGGCGCGTAACGTGCGTAATTTTTCGGCTAAACGATTTTACACGAAAGCTTCCTCCGTGTGAAATCGATTAATTCACGTTTATCGACAGGTGCGCTACACTCTCACGTGAAGCATGATCTCAGATTTGCTTTAAATGGTCGCAAACGTGCGCGCGCTCTCGCAATCTCTCTCTCTCTCTCTCTCTCTCTCTCTCTCTCTCGTAACTCTTTCCCTTACTTCTTAAACACTAAAAGTGTGTGTCGATGGTTCTTCTGGGGACCAAGCAAGCATAATAGAGGTAACATCGCGCCCAGTATGAGAGTGTATAATGCGGGGTAAGCGCGCCTACTAAGATTTTCCCTGCAGGAGTTTTTACGAATGAGACGGCGGGAGAAGGCCGGGAGTGATGCCCGTAAACGTGCCACATGCATTGTTCAATAAAAAGCTCGTCCCTCTCTCTCTCTCTGTGTGTCACTCTTGCGACGCGCGGACGGTCTCACTGAAGCTGATTACTCCCACCTTCCCCACGCTCAGTCGACCGCCGTCTTTTAGGTTAAAGTGCCTTTTCTTATGCAGAGAGAAAGCTCTTCCTTCCGTGAACTTTTATTCTGGGGAAGCTGCTCGACCGATGCGGAACACGAGGGTGGACCACGAACGCACGTACGCACAGGCGCACGACGTCGGTACTCGCATGTGTGCGCGTGTCCGGAGAAAGGAGAGGCCGAGGCCTTTGGTGAAAATGCTGAATGAGCTCATATAAATTTGATAATAATAAAATTAGAACACCGTGATATATCCTCTCATACTGGACCTATAGGGTGGGCACATTATAGTCGAACCGAAGTAATAGGGCAGCCTGCTTTTTTGCTTTTCAGTGCAGTAGTTACAGTCAATAATAGACAGACGCAATAAAAATATTTTTAATATATTTCTAGCCGGTGCATATAAGTGATGATGATGATTCTGCGACTAATTTAGTACACGACTTGAGTATTGCTGACGAAGAGAACAGGCAAAATGAACGTTCAAGAGCAATTGGAATTCAATGTGGTAATTAATTTTGTTTTGACATATCTTACTGTTATGATGATTAAGTAGATATAAGATTAAAAATTCTCATATAATTTTTACATAGATATAAAACTAAATTAAAATTTTGTAGATATTGATGATAACGATAGCGAGGCTGAAAGCTCGGACGATTCGTGTGGCGGCTGCAGTGATAACGAGTACGATGACGATGAATTCATGAGCAGAGGGCTGTTAGACGAAAAGCTGTATGAAGGAGCTTCAATGACTGTGCGAGAATTCGTTTTGTGTATTGGTGTTCTAAAAACTACTTTGAAACAACCTGACTCTCACGTGTGTAGTTATTTAGAGTTGTTGTCAACAGTATTGCCGCAGCCCAATAATTGCCCCTCAAGTCTTTATAAATTTAAAAAGTACTTCAAACTTTCCAATGATAATATTGTGAAAAAGCACTTCTTTTGCTCTACTTGTATCACGCCTATGCAAAACGTAGATCACGATGTAAATAATGATGAGTCCATGGAATGCGAAGAAGTTTCACAAAACATAACTGCATGTGAATGCGAGGAAAAATTGAATTATTTTATTGAGATTCCCTTAATACAACAACTGGAATCTTTATATCGGCGCACAGGATTTTATAATCGATTAAAGCATACAGGTGCTTCTTCGTGTGGTGATGGACAAATTTTAAGAGACATACATGATGGTTCTATACACAAAGAATTATCAAAACCAAATAATATTTTATCCGACAAAAACAATATTTCCTTAATGTGGTACACGGATGGCGTTCGCATTTTCAAATCATCTAAGTATAATATCTGGGGTTTCTTTTTAGTGATATTGCAGCTTCCTTATGACTGTCGATATAAACTTGAAAATCTTTTATTAGTGTCTATATGGTTCGGAGATAAAAAACCGGTACCAAACCTATTTTTAGAACCGATCAAAGATTCACTAAGGAGTTTATATAAAGGTGTTCAATTATATGTAAAAGATTTAAGCAAGATTATTAAAGTTCGAGGGGTAATTACGTGCGGCACAGCTGATCTGCCAGCGAAAGCTTTATTTCTAGCAGTGAATCAGTACAACGGCAGATTTGGTTGTCAAGTTTGTTTGCAAGAAGGCACGACTGTTGAAAGAACTCGTATTTATCCCTATAAAGAAAATCAATGTTTGCGTACAGAAGAAAGCGTGCTTGAGTGTTCCATATCAGCTTTTAGTATTAATAAACCAGTTTGTGGTGTAAAAGGGCCAACTATTTTATCGAAAATATGTCACAATGTCGTAACATCTACAGCTGTTGATATAATGCATTGCCTTTCAAGGAGTTGCAAAGAAATTAGGAGAATTATGGTTTAATACTGAATTTTCGGAGAAAAGCTTTAATATTGCACACTTGATTGATGTTGTAGATAATATGCTTTTATCTATAAAACCACCTTCTTTCATAGTACGACGCCCAAGATCGATCAATACCCATTTTAAATACTGGAAAGCATCGGAACTGAAAAATTGGTTTTTTTATTTTTCTGTACCCGTTTTGCAAGATGTATTACCTCTAGAGTATATAGATCATTACAAGTATCTTGTCTTGGCTATTTATTCACTATGTCAACAGAAACTAACATATGAAATAATAGATTTCTCTGAAAAATTGATTATTGAATTCGTAAGACAATTTGAATACCTATATGGGCGTAAACACATGACTTGCAATATTCATAGTCTCCAGCATTTGCCAACCATTGTACGACGTTTAGGTCCTTTGTGGACGAGTTCCTGTTTTCCTCTCGAAGATGTTAATGGACAGATGAAAAATTTAGTGCACAGTAGCAAAAATCCGGAATTACAAATTACATCCAACCTAGATATATATATTAAAGTACACACGTTAAAATACGATTGGCTCAAAGAAAATACTGCTGCTTATTTATTCTGCGAAAGACTTTTATCGCCTAAAAAAAGACTAAAACTGACTCATATTGGCCCTTCTATTTACATAGTAGGCATGATATCAAGAATGCAAGCTCCAGAGGTAGAACAAATCATATTAAAATATAACTTACAAGAAGTAACTAATATATTTTCTTTCAAAAAAATTTATAAACATAAATTATTATTCACATCTAAAGCTGCGCAAAAAGATCAAGTAACTGAGTCGTATTTTGTAACATATACACATAATTCTAGTGTCAGAATAGGTTGTGTTCTAAATTATATACGTGTAACAAATTGTAAGTGCAAAAAGTTTTGTGAATGCACTGGAAGATATTACGCATGTGTACAACAATTTGCAACAACGAATCCTTTCTTTTTAAATGTAGCAGATGGTACTTTAAATTTTATTCATCAATATACAGAACTATTAAATTCAATAATTATAGACATCGATAATTTAAAAAATGTTTGTATACATATGAAATTTGAAAATGTCAAGTGTTTTGTATGCGAATCTGTAAATTCTTTAGAATTTGAATAAAGTATTATTATTATTATTATTATTATTATTATTATTATTATTATTATTATTATTATTATTATACATTATTCATTATTCATTATTATAAAGACAATAACCAATACTTTCATATCAAATTTAACAGAAAATTGTTATTATAAAAAATATAGTGTGTATAATGTGAAAAGAATTGACCACCTATTAAAAATATGCAATATAGCGCGAATATATGGTTGATCGGATAAATAATATAATTTTGAAAAATATGAGCAATATATGCGGATAATGACGGCAGATGCGTATTTGCCGAGCGTCAGGGAATATATTGCAAAAAGTTTGTGCGATATATCTCTACTATATTGCACCTACATATATGCACTATATCGGCCTTATATGTGCAATATAAATAATTTTTACGCGGGATGTTATCAAATTTAAAATTGTTTTTTCGTTATAAAAAAAAACCGCTGCCAATTCATTGGCACTTAGCTTCCTCAAACTTCATTTTTTTTATTCTATTATATAAACTATTAAAATTAAAAATTATATTGTAAACAATTATTAAATTTAAAAATTTTAACTTATTAAATTATTTTAAAAAATTCAAAATTCAAGATTTGTTGAAATTTTCATGTTTATAATTTTTTATAATCTTATCAAGTATTATAAATGTGCACAGAAGTAACTAAAAAACAGTATTTTTTCTCATTAAAGAAAACGCTTTTATTTTTAATTTTTGTGAATTAATAAATATTAGAAGTAGAAAATTGATGTTCTAATTTTTTGTATATAAATGGAGGATTCGTACAAATTTGTGTAAATTTCTGTAAAAAAAGTACGTATACAAATGTAAATAAATATAAATGCGTGTTCCAATTACAACATTTATTTACACTTATTTACATTTACATACATTTTTTTATAGAAATATACACTTATTTACATTTATATACATTTTCCATTTCCACTAGGGTGTTTATTCATTCTAGATGTTTTTTCAATAATTTAAAACTTCATTAATATTTACAAAAATTACACATTTTTTCTTATTTTTAAAATCTTTTATGAGCTGCCGCTGATATTATGTGAACACAAAATTACTATTTTAATATATTAATAATAATATAAAACCTCTACCTACCCGGAGCGCAACTATAACATACATGCACTACACCATCTATAATAACCCCTTTCCTACATTCCTATTAAACGCATTTTTTTTTCTTCAAAACTTTTTCTCAGGAATATATCCAAAAATAATCCAGCACTCTTAATGAAATTTTGTACGTATATTCTTCACAGTGGAAGCTATAAATTTCAATTATAGCTCACATTTTACTATTATTTTTTTTTCAGCCTATAAATTTCAATTTGATTTGTCGAATCGTTTTCAAGAAACTGCTATTTAAAAAAATTACAAAAAAAAATTTAACCTCCAATATCTTCGAATTTTATGAACATTTTTACTTGCCCAATGAAAAGGCTTCAGAAGTATAAAAGAACTACCCATCTGCGAAATTTCATAAAGATTGATTGATTTTTACTCCACTTATCGTGCGACAACGAAAATGCAATTTTTTTTTTCAATAATTTTTTCTCATTGACAAATCGATAAAACCTCTTGAAATTTTTAGAGGTAGAAGTACTGTTTATTCTAAAAAAAGTGAGAAAAATTGAAATTTCAAAATCGTTTTTTGATCATAAAACAAAAGAAATTCGATAAATTTTCAAAATCGTTGTGGATTTTAAAGCGGTATCAAAATCGAAGAGAATAATACGCTTTATCCCGTCGAAATCGATCGATTCGTTCTCGAGATATCTTCTGTACACAGCTCACACATACACACACACACACAAACACACACACATACACACACACACACGCACACGCACACGCACACACATACGTATGTACACACCCACATACGTACACACACACGCATGTACGCACGCACGCACGCACGTACACACACACACACACAGAGACAGGACAAAAAGTTTTCTCAAAATCAAAAAATTTTTATGCCTATCACTTTATGTTGGGTGTATCTAATGTAATTGATTGGTAGATTTTCAAATGTTTGCTTTCGAATAAATATCCAGAAGAGAAAAGAGCCAGACGTTTGGTCTCGGGATTGATCTCCCCCGTGTAAGACCCTCCTGTAAGATCCTGAATGAAAATTGATTTAAGGCTATTGGGGCCTTTTCCGATATCCTAGGAAAATTACAAAGTCCTGGCATATCACCCCGTAAGGCCCGAAGTAAGGCGAGTAATGGCGCGCCTACGCGGCCCTGGCAGTTTATCCGGACTTGTTATTTCTTCTTAATTTCCTGCATTAAATAAATAATCGCGCGCAAAGCTCTAAAGTTGCCCGAAATGATTAGGAAATCATCATTAAGTTGTTTTAGACAAGTTACCCGTACAATAACGCCAAAGTAAAAAGACAGTGAAAATTTATTTTAACCAAAAGAATGAAACCACGTGCATGCATTAATTAATTATATTAAGGCTTCTGCAGGGAGGGGATCCGGGAATGAACATCAGGCCATAGTCAGGGCTATATGTGGTAGCTCTTATATGGCGTTTCTCTGGAGTCACTAAGGCTCTATCATTACTATCGGGGCCGGACGGGAGCGCCGTTACGCGCCTTGCTAGGGGTCCTTACGGAGAACCTACTTGGGCCCTAACAAACATTTAAGGCAAGCCCTATTCTTTTCCGTTCGCGACTCTTCAGTGGGGCTGACGGTGGACAACCGCTGGGACTTTATTAAGGTAAGCGATATATCGCAAATCTGCGAAAAAACTGACGGCTATAAGCCACCAAAACGGCCAGTTTCCCTTCGACATTCGAAATATCGTTCATTTCGATAAAGCCCCTGCCTCGTACGCTGTGAGTACACCCTCGATAACGCGGCCTTATACATTAACTGAAGCTTCGGCTAGCCGCTTGCAAGAGTACCGTACTCCGCAGTGCGCTAGGCACTAACGACCTAGCGACCAGTAGGGCAACTACCCATGCATGCCCGAGACATCCCCTATCACCCAATGGCTCCTCCTCCAACCTCTCACAGACAGATAAACACACAACACATACATAATCTACAACTCGGCCAGACTGACGCCAGTGACTGTCCTCGGTCACCCATTTGTAACCCTACTGAGAGACGTTTAACCACCCTCATGTCAGTACTGGACCGGAAACAGGCAACACATGCCCAACAAGCAGAAATTGCAGTCCTCCCGACTCACAACTGTTCGCTGCGTCTCGTTCACCCGTCACTAGATGATCCGCACGAAGCACGAAGCAGGCTCACTAATACATCGTCGCTGGGCAGACCATGCACAAAACCAAACTGGTAACACACACATGGATAAATTACACTTCTGAATTGTAAGAGTCAGGAAAAAGAGCCAGGTGTTTCGTCTCGGGGTTGACCACCAAGACTCATCAGTGGAGATAGACAACCTCTGCCTCATACGCCGTGAGTATACCCTCGATAAAGCGGCCTTATGTATTAATCGGAGCCTCCGCTGGCTGCTTGCGAGAGAACCGCACTCTCGCTATGCGCTAGGCACTAACCACCTAGCGGCCAGCCGAGCAACTACCCACGCACCCAATGGTTCTTCCTCCGATCTCTCACAGACAGACAAACATTCAACACATACATACTCTAAAATAATGAATTGACATTATAGTAAATTTAAAGATATTTTTATTCGTATATACATCCCCCACACACACACTTAATATACGTGTAAAATTATATTTAAAAACATTTATGGAGTAAAAATCTTAATTATTTAGACGAAAAAAAATATGAATGGCTAGGAAATCAAATGTACGTTCAGAAAATGCTCCTACTTCCAACCTATTTTTTAACCTCTACTCGAATAAAATTATTTTCGATTTTTTCATATTTTTCTTTATTTTTTTAAAACGACTTAATGTTATCCGGTTCGGACGAAAAAAATATGAATGGATAGGAAATGAAGAGTACTTTCAGAAAATGCTCCTACTTCCAACCTATTTTTGAACCTCGCCTCGTAAAAAATTATTTTCGATTTTTTCGTATTTTTCTTGATTTTTTTTAAACCGACTTAAGAGGACGTCGGATATCGGCAGTAGGAATCTGTTTTACCATAACCTCCAAACACTTCATTTTTGGCTTTTCATTCAATATCCTGAATATTTCGACTAAAAAAAGGGCTTGTCCCCCATTCAATTTTTATTGGTGAATATAACGAACTGTTTCTCCCACGTGGAAAGCTTTTTGTTTTCTCAAAAACTTGGAACTACGTTGCGCTATGTGTAAGTCTTATGGGGTAGATGAGGTGACTGCTCCATTTGATTAATTACAAAATTCAGCAACACTTTTCACGGAAAGAGATAGTTGTCCCCCCTAGATAAAATTTTGAAGAATGTTATCGTAATTATTTTATATCATAAAAGTTAGTAATCTCAGAGGAAACTTGAAAATACAAAACGAACTGTAAAGAAGTAGAGACATTCTTCTTTACCATTTGAAATATTGATTTGTAATGTATATAGTGACCGCGAGAGGGCGTTACAGACATTTTGTGTATAAACAAGACACGAAAAGGACCTAGGATTTTTTTCATGCAACAGTACTTTAAATTGACGCAAACTTGATTTTAATATAGTATATTACGATACGTGTAACTTAAGTGGCCCATTATTGCACGGCGCTAAACGCCGTGTAATAATGAGCCACTTAAGTCACGAGCATAAATCCGCCATATTCTTATTTTATTTATTTGTGCTTATTTATAATGATAGTTGGAACTTGGAAGTGGGGTGGGAGAAGTGTGAGCCGGAGGGGGGGGGGCGCAGCCCCCCGCCCTGAAAAAAATTAATGAAACGTTATTTAAATAATAGAATACTTGATATAGAATATGGTTATTATTGACTCTAGAATATTGAATATATACATAAAAAAATCATAAAACTAGATTCTTGGCAATTTGATTTGTATCTTTAACAATAAGTTGAAGTTTATGAAAGTGAAAGATTTGTATACGTTATATCATTAAAGAGAAAGACTTTTAAAACTAAAATCCATACAGTTTAATATTGAATATTTAAAAAGTGCGCGGACTGCTATCCCATAGCAGATGAAACTAACCTATAATATAGACAAGCCTTATTATCATCATTTTTATTTATTCTTTGTGGTTTGTCAACTATTAACGAAGTTTTACTTCTTTTCCTGTCCATTCTTATATGTAAAATCGTATTTTTGAATAGTTTTGGTAGATAATTGGCGTTAATTATGTGCCTGTGACTTAAGTAAATTCATTATTTCACAGTGTAATAATGGGCTACTTAAGTCACAGCTAGCCGTGACTTGAGTGCGGATTTAGGTCACACAGTGCTATAAAAATTATATGTTACAGCGCATTAACTAAACAAAAATTTTTATTGTATAACTTTTCAATTTTAATAATAAATTAAAAATATTACTTGTTACAACACCTGTATTTTGATTGAATCATCTCCATAATATAATTACTTATATAACTCCATTTTAAAATTAAAAACTGAATCTCCTATGTTTTGCAAAAACTAGAATCAAAGCAGATATAATAAACAGTTCCTTATAATCCAAATTTAATAAAAAAAATTATACAAAAATATTTTTTTCATGTAGAGATTGAAAGGGGTGCGAGAGCGAATAAAAAATTTTCCTAAAAAAAGTTTTTCTTTTTTTTCATAAATGTTTTCCTTTAAAACATCTGGTAGACCAGCTTCGAGCATTGCTTCAATCTCATCATTGGATACGTCAGAATCCATACGGTGCAGACTTCTGACAAGGAGTGTATCTCAGATCCGGGTCATGGATTCTCACCAGCTCGTAGGATCTTTCTTCTTTTACCTAAAAATGAAAGCCTATGCGATATTAGACCTTAATGCTTTGAGGATTCTGAGATACAAGCCCTTGAATTATTTAAAAATTGAATGGTATTTTGCACTAAAATTACACTTTTGGCGGATGAACCTGCTTTAATACCTATAAACAAGCATACAGACATGATTACTTGCTTGATTATTGTATCACATGGTAAAATGTATAAAAATCTCTAATGAAAGAATTCTTAATTAGTTTATATTACCTTATTTGATGACGTAAAAGCCCTTAAATTGCTTATTTGACGATAAATCCTTGATTTATACCTATAAATAAGCATTCAGACATTATTATCACTTAAGTAATGGTTTTATATGGTAAAATATATTATTCTTTTTCTCAAAAATACTATTATTAAATTTACATTACCGTGTTTGAAGTTATACAATGCCTTCTTTCCTAATATTTCTCATTTAAACTACATTATAAGCAATTGTCGCCTTGGAACATGGCTTTACATTTTCAGCGTAGTCCATCCTTAGTTTTCTAACTCAAAGAATAATTAATGTATTCATGCTCCAATGAGTCCTCTTTATCCATAGATTATTGAAAAATAGTTGTGACAATATTCTATTGTCTATAATCCAAAAAGTGTTGATGTGCCGTGTTGCACTATAATGAGCTGTCTCCTGAAGATAACCTGTAACAGAGTAAAAAAAACAAACACAAAATACCAAATTTTTTTTAAAGAATTATTTAATATAAGTAACGAAGTTATACGTATCTAATATAGGCATAATTGAAGTCCTTGGACGTCCTGTTGATGGTGTAGTTTACCTCTTGCTCCTTGCATCATCTTTGAAAACGTCTTCTTGGACCTGCGTTTCCCGTCTTCTCTTTTCTTCTTTTCTTCTTTTCACTTGTTCACAATGCGTGCGTGCGTGCGTGCGTACGTGCGTGTGTGTGTGTGTGTGTGTGTGTGTGTGTGTGTGTGTGTGTGTGTGTGTGTGTGTGTGTTTATGCCTGGATCTCAGCTTCTACTCGGGTGATTTTAACTGGACAGGTCTCATTTTTTTTTGTTTTTTTTTGTGTGATTGCGGGTCAAAACTTCGTTTTTTGATTGGGCCGATGCGTTTTTATTTTATTTCGAATTTTCGATTTCTCAAAATTTATTCTTGCTTTTTTTTTAATGATAGGATCGACACACCTCGCTTGAAGGACACACAGGTTTGTGTAAAATGCCAATGAAAACGGAAAGTGAGGTTTTGTTGACAGGCGATTGTATATTAAAAATCAACTTGAAATGAAATCTTAGCTGATCCTTTTTTTAAGATAAGGGGATTTTTTACTTTTTTATCTAGGAATTTCAAACGAATGGACGAAAAACATTCAAGTTGGTCCAGTTATGGTCTGTATGTGTATGTGTGTGTGTGTGTGTGCGTGCGCGCGCGCGCGCGTGTGTGTGTGTGTGTGTGTGTGTTTGTAATTTAAAAAACAACCAAAGACTATTTAATAATATAATAATAAGTTGATCTGTTTCTTTATTATTAAAAATAACTTATTTATTTTTTATATATACATATTTATACATTCAAAGTATTATTTACACATACAAAACTTATAATTAATTTTAACTATAATATTATTTTTATATATGCTGAGAAGAAAAGGTAACTACCGCTTTTTTTAAACGGCTCGAAGATGACGGATCATCTATTAAATTTATTTTAAATCTTTCCCAAAATTTTAGAAATTCTCTGTGAACAGATTCACCAGCCCGTTCCACCATAAGCCCAAACCATCATTGTTCAATAATGAAATTCCCTCTTTTAGGTGATTAAGTATAATATGAATTTTTAAAGTTTGAGTTATTCCAGTACTTTCTAGTGCTTTGCGAAGTTTTATCAAGTTTTCATCTAAATTGGCAATATCTGCACGGTGCGTGCAGAAAAAATCCCGTACAATTTCATTCATTGCCTTAAAAGCAGCGATGTATGGCTGTAACTTCAATGGACCAACATGTTCGTATATTTCAGAATCATGCAATTTATCAGATTCTTTTAAGAGTTTTCTGCAGGCATTACCCTCGAAAATTTCGCCCTGATAATTTTTGGCGATTAACTTTAATTTTGTTGGCCAAAGCATAACCTTTTCAAGTCCTACAATAGGGACTATGCCATTCCAAAATAGATGATTCGTAAATCCTTGTATAAGATGCAGTTCAGGCAGAACACATTTTTGAAGAACGTACATGGAAATATCATTTTCCTCTTCATCATGATCGATATCTTCACTTTCCAATTCTTTTTCGTAAAAAAAGAGAGGCATATTTACAGTGCTATGGCATTCTTTAGCATACTTTTTATTTTTGCCATAAAACTTAAATTTATTATAATCATCTTTTAAATCTTTAAATGTTTTCAAAATTATATTTTCATCGTCAGTTTCCATTGATTCTTCTCCATCGACACTAGCAGTCCATTTTCCAAAAGTTTGCAGCTCGCTCAATGTAATGAAACAGTAAGAGCAAGGATATGTTGCTGTTGCAGTTTGCTGTCCGTTGATTATTAACAGAAGTTTAAAAAACAATCGATAGTATAATCAATCTGTAAACACTGTTCAAATTTTCTTTCTTTGACATACTCCCACCAGTGGAGTATCGAGCTCTTTTACTTTCATTGTGAGATGAATCTTCTTCTTCTGTCAAAATTGTTATACTAAGTTTAAATAGGGAATAGTGCTTTTCCGCTTTTCTCCGGTCCCTTCGAAATCGCTATCTTGATAACGGATTACAAGCCCAATCGATAGATTTGGTCGAAAAACGTACGTTCAACTCATCATCGCAGCGACCCAATGATTTTTCAAGGGGGTTTTCTTAATAGGGCTTTTCCACTTTTCACCGGTCCCTTCATAATCGCTATACTGACAACGGATTACAGCCCAATCGATAGCTATGGTCGAAAAACGTACGTTCGACTTGTCATTGCAGCGACCGAACGATTTTTCGAGTGGGTTTCCTCAATAGGGGTTTTCCACTTTTCTCCGGTCCCTTCATAATCGCTACCCTGACAGCGGATTACAAGCCCAATCGACAGATTTGGTCGAAAAACGTACGTTCGACTTATCACCGCAGCGACCCAAGAATTTTTCCAGAGGGTTTTGTCAAGACGACTTTTCCGCTTTTCTCCGGTCACTTCATAATCGCTACCTGACAACGGATTACAAGCCCAATCGGTAGATGTGGTCGAAAAACGTATGTTCGACTTGTCATTGCAGCGATCCAACGATTTTTCGACTGGGTTTTCTCAATAGGGTCTTTCCGCTTTTCTCCGGTCACTTCATAATCGCTACCTGACAACGGATTACAAGCCCAATCGATAGATGTGGTCGAAAAACGTATGTTCGACTTGTCATTGCAGCGATCCAACGATTTTTCGACTGGGTTTTCTCAATAGGGTCTTTCCGCTTTTCTCCGGTCCCTTCATAATCGCTATCCTGTCAACAGATTACCAGCCCAATCGATAGATTTGGTCGAAAAACGTACGTTCGACTTGTCATCGCAGCGACGCAACGATTTTTCCAGGAGGTTTTCGCAAGACGGCTTTTCCGCTTTTCTCCGGTCACTTCATAATCGCTACCTGACAACGGATTACAAGCTCAATCGATAGATGTGGTCGAAATACGTACGTTCGACTTGTCATTGCGGCGATCCAACGATTTTTCGACTGGGTTTTCTCAATACGGCTTATCCGTTTTTCTCCGGTCTCTTCATAATCGCTATCCTAACAACGGGTTACAAGCCCTATCGATAGATTTAGTCGAAAAACGTACGTTTGACCTGTTACCGCAGCGACAAAACGATATTTCAAGAGAGTTTTCTCAATAGGGCTTTGCCGCTTCTCTCCGATCCCTTCCTAATCGCTATCATGACAACGGATTAAAAGCCCAATCGATAGATTTGGTCCAAAAACGTACGGTTAACTTATCATCGCAACGATCATACGATTTTTCAAGGGCTGTTTCTCAATAGTGCTTTTCCGCTTTTCTCCGGTCCCTTCGAAATCGCTATCCTGATAACGGATTACAAGCCCAATCGATAGATTTGATCGAAAAACGTACGTTCGACTTGTCATCACAGCGACCCAACGGTTTTTCAAGAGGGTTTACTCAATAGTGCTTTTCCGCTTTTCTCCGGTTACTTCATAATCTCTATCCTGACAATGGATTACAAGCCAAGTTGATGCAGGCATGCGGTCTCGGGCTGAGAGCGACGACGCACGGAGGGAGGCAAATTGCCAACCGTGAGTTGCATGCACCAAAAGGGGTGCTCTGCACGCTGTGGAATGTTTGAGGGTGCTGGGTCGTGCTCTGATTGAAGCGGAGCGTAGCTGTACAGGCTAGCTGGACCCCGTGTGCGTGTGAAATTGATTGACGGAGCAATAGCTCGACGAGAATCCGCGCAGAATGCGAGCTGAGTGCGCTCGCGGCGTTCTGTGGGCGTGAGTAGGTGTTTGGCGGAGCAGTAGCTCGACGCCAACGCAGGCGATGAGCTGAATATGCTCGTGGTGCTCTGTAAGCGTGTGGAGATGTTGGCGGAGCAATAGCTCGACGCCAACCACGCAGAATGCGAGCGGTATGTGCTCGCGGCGCTCTATGAGCGCGAGGAGCGTAAGAAGGTGTCGGCGGAGCAATAGCTCGACGCCAACGCAGGAGATGAGTTGAATATGCTCGTGGTGCTCTGTAAGCATGTGGAGATGTTGGCGGAGCAATAGCTCGACGCCAACCACGCAGGATGCGAGATGGATGTGCTCGCGGTGCTTGGCGCTCGGGTGTACGCAGGGCAAGAACTGCCGGCAGAGGCTCCCCCGTTGCCGGTTGCTCGAACCGTTATCCCACGTTGAGGCTTCTATGTTGCGTGGAGGGCGGACACAGCTCGGACCCCTCCACGTCGACTCTTGAGCGAGTCTGGACGAGAGAAAGCCCGCCCAACTTAGTGTAGGCCACACCACCCAGTTGCAAGGGAGGGAACTCCGAAGAGTTTAGTTTTTGGAATTTGCCGGGGTTAGTCCCCTAAAGGACTAACCCAATAAAAAAATGCTTAGGGCCGGAAGGCTCCTTAGCGTTGGACGGTTAAGTCCAGAGCGTCATCCCTGACGCTGGAAGCGGGGACGACCACTTCCACCGAAGTGATCCGGGGCTTCTTCCGCGCTCTTCCTGGCTTGAGCGGAGCGGTAGTTGTTCGCCTCGACGGCGAGCGCAAGAGCGTCGCTCTTGGTGGTGGTCGTCGAGCCTGCCCGGCCTGAATCCGTTTTACCACTATTTGAAGTGGTGGCCGCTCTGATGACGTCGGATCAGGCTCCAGGAATCGGTAGGTGGAGGATAGCGCTCCTGTCTTCGGTGGCGGGCGAGCGGTGGCAGTGCGCTTCCCAGCGCTTACTGTCGAGTCTGGCAGCTCGACGGAGTGAGCGACCGCTGGGGTGCTCGGTGGCGGCGGTGACAGGCTGATGGACCCGCCCGGAGGCGTCTCGTGGTCCGTCTGCGTAGTCAAGTCTATCCGCTGCGGTGGGCCGAGAGAGCGCTCAGCAGACCCGCCCGAGGGCGTCTCGTGGTCTGTCTGAGTACCTGCGTCTACTCGATGTGGCCGCTGCAACCGCTCGACGGTGCGCTCCCGGTTGGTCTGCGCAAGCAGAGTCCGTGTCAAGACGAGCTTCGCTTGAAGAGCGGCTCGAAAGCGCATGGAAGGAGGAAGGAAAAGAATAGGGTAGGAAGGGGATCAATTAAAAATTGATCCCGCCCAAAAACGAGGCAAGTAAAAAGGTGAATCAAATAAATAGTAACACTTATTTGATTGCAAAAATAATCAACTTTATTCCACCGCGATAAACGCTGCGAGTGCTGTGACCATCCGCGTTCGGATGTTCGGGAGGAAAAAAGCCGTTCAGGCTTCGGTCGCGCGGCCTTATATCTTCGCGGCCGGCCGAACTGACTGAGGGAGCCGCGCGGCAAGCGACGCCTAGCGGCGGCGCGCGAACTAGACTTCCGCCGGAGCCGCGCGCAAGGCGGGAGATTTGAATTTGAATCTGGCGCGCCTTCGTATTGTTCATAATGGATTGCGCGGAGAGTCTTACAATAATATTAAATAAACAATTATTACTTAGGGCTATATCAAAGTCAATAGATTTCAGCGAAAAACGTACGTTCGACTTGTCATAACAGCGACCCAACGATTTTTCAATAGGGTTTTCCAGTAGTTTAAATGGCAAAAAAGGGTCAATTTTCGACTATCTAGATCGATAGATAATCGTTCGAGGATTCTTTTAAGCCTATACTCATTTGGCATTTTTTTCGGAAGTGAACTTCAAGTTTTACCAAGTCCCCCTATTTTCACTAGTTTCGAATGTAAAAAGGTGTTTCCTGGCAACTAGCTAGATTTTTACCCTATTTTCACTAGTTTAGATGCCAAAAAAGTGTTTGTTTTTGAAATTTGTTTTTCTAAGGAGGTATCCATCGGTTGGTAGTAGGCCCATTTTCAGAAAGGTCTTGAAATTTGCTATCTACCCATATGTTTATCGGGCTGATTAGATAATATTAAGTCATTAAAAAAAAAAGCGAAACAAATGGAAAAGTCAATAATAATTTTTTTCTCTGGGGGTTGGGATGTCGGTTGGAAATAGACCCATTTTCTGAAAGGCCTTAAAACCTTGTCGGTCCAATTGGATAATATTAAGTTGGTTAAAAAAAATAAAGAAAAATATGGAAAAATCGAAAATAATTTTTTCCTCTGGGTTTGGATATCGGTCGGAAGTAGGCCCGTTTTCTGTAAGGTCTTGACATTTTCTATCTACCTATATTTATGTCGTCCCGATCGGATAATATTAAGACGGTTAAAAAAAAGACGGAGTGTGTATAAGTTTTCCGCGTGTGATACGCGAAGGTGAATCGAGGAAGAATTCGCAAGCAAAACCACTCGAAGATGGCCACTGATATCGCGCTAAGTTTTATTCAGAAATTCAACGGAAGCGATTTCTCAACATGGAAATTCCAAGTAAGGACAGCTCTCACGGCGCACGGACTACTGGATATCACCTTGGGAATCCGGGAGAAACCGACGGGGACTACAGCGGAAAACAAGACTAAAATATCCGCGTGGAACAAAGACAACGCGAAAGCGATGTGTCTGATTGCGAGTGCAATGGTGCCAGACGAACTCGAACCGCTAAAGCAGTGCGAGACTGCAAAGGAGATGTGGGACCAGATGCTGCAAGTACACGAGCAGAAGAGTAACCTAAACAAAATACTAGCGCAACAGAGATTTTATGAATATAAAATGGACACAGGAGGATCTGTAGTTCAGCATATTGCAAAGGTCATGAACCTCAAGCGCACGTTAGAGGACTTTGGAGAAAAAGTGGAGGATTCGTCGGTTATGACAAAAATCATCGGAACTTTGCCCTCTAAATATGACGGTTTTATTACGGCATGGGATAATATGGACTCGTCCAAACAGACGCTCGTCAATTTGAAAGAGAGGCTAATCAAACAAGAGTTTCGATTCGCGCAACACGACGGGGAGTCAAGCGCGCTGGCTGTTTCTACCTCGGGCAGAAAGAAAATAAACACAGGAAATAACCTTGGGCAGGACATTGGAGCTGTAAAGCGAAATCCGAGTGACGTGATTTGCTACCGCTGTAAGAAGCCTGGACACTTCGCTCGAAACTGCCGCACGAAGAAGCCAAATCCAAAAAAAAAACAAGGAGAGCAGGGCTCGAATTCAAAGTTCGCCGGGGCTTTTGTCGTTTCTGCAGTCGATGGAACGGAGCAAGACAACGCGCGCGCTAGCACAGAGTGTGAGCGGCAAATCATGCAGGCAAGTACGGCAGACGTATGGATATGCGACAGCGGCGCCTCGCGCCACCTAACCTATCGAGGCGACTGGCTTACCGACTTCATAGCGTGCAGCAACGAAACGATTCAACTAGGCGACGATGGATCATGTGCTGTTGTGGGTTCCGGCACAGCTCACGTGAGGAAGCTAATCGACCGCGAGTGGGAAGATGCAAGAATTGAGAACGTTCTGCTTGTATCGAAACTTAAAAAGAATCTGTTCTCGGTCGGTGTTTGCACGTCTCGTAGTCTGCGTGCTATTTTTCAAGAGAAGGAAGTTGGCATCTACCATGAACAGGTCATGGTTGCTCGAGGGCTGAAGTAGCAAAATGAATTGTTCCGCATGTTGATGACTACTCGATCCGGGAGTCAAGAAGCAAACGTGGCGACCGCAGATCTTAAGAGATGGCACGAGAGGCTGGGACATGCATGCAAAGACACCGTAAAGAAAATGCTCGATAAGGATATGGCAAAAGGCATAATGGTTAGCAGCAGAAGCGACTTCTTCTGTGAGGCCTGTCAAATGGGAAAATCTCATCGTTTGCCCTTTTATAATCCAGAACCAGATAAGGTGGCAAGACAACCAGGTGAATTCTTCTACAGCGACTTATGTGGACCCATGCAGACAGAATCGCTAAGAAAGGCCAAGTATTTTCTGCTATTCAAGGATGCTGCCACCAGGTATAAATTCGTATACTTTCTCAAGAACAAGGCGGACGTGTACGACATTTTTAAAGAATTTGAGCGGGAAATTTGCAACAAGTTCGGACGACCCCAGAAATATCTGAGGACGGACAACGGAAGAGAGTTCTACAATCAAAATATGAAGAAGTATCTCTGAAGGTATGGAATCACACTGGAGACGACTGCGCCATACACCCCCCAGCAAAACGGTGCTGTTCAAACAGTGCTGTCCAAACAGACGCTCGTCAATTTGAAAGAGAGGCTAATCAAACAAGAGTTTCGATTCGCGCAACACGACGGGGAGTTAAGCGCGATGGCTGTTTCTACCTCAGGCAGAAAGAAAATAAACACAGGCAACAATCTTGGGCAGGACACTGGAGCTGTAAAGCGAAATCCGAGTGACGTAATTTGCTACCGCTGTAAGAAGCCTGGACACTTCGCTCGAAACTGCCGCAGTTACCCAACCATTTTTCAAGGGGGTTTTCTCAATACGGCTTTTCCGCATTTCTCCGGTCACTGCATAATCGCAATCCTGACAATGGATTACATGCCCAATCGATAGATTTGATCGAAAAACGTACGTTCGACTTATCATCACAGCGACCCAACGGTTTTTCAAGAGGGTTTACTCAATAGTGCTTTTCCGCTTTTCTCCGGTTCCTTCATAATCTCTATCCTGACAATGGATTACAAGCCAAGTCAATAGATTTCAGCGAAAAACGTACGTTCGACTTGTCATAACAACGACCCAACGATTTTTCAATAGGGTTTTCCAATAGTTTAAATGGCAAAAAAGGGTCAATTTTCGACTATCTAGATCGATAGATAATCATTCGAGGATTCTTTTAAGCCTATACTCATTTGGCATTTTTTTCGGAAGTGAACTTCAAGTTTTACCAAGTCCCCCTATTTTCACTAGTTTCGAATGTAAAAAGGTGTCTCCTGGCAACTAGCTAGATCGATAGGGAATCGTTCGGGTATTCTTTTAAGCCTATAGTCATAATGCATTTTTTTCGGAAGTCACCTTCAATTTTTACCCTATTTTCACTAGTTTAGATGCCAAAAAAGTGTTTGTTTTTGAAATTTGTTTTTCTAAGGAGGTATCCATCGGTTGGTAGTAGGCCCATTTTCTGAAAGGTCTTGAATTTTGCTATCTACCCATATGTTTATCGGGCCGATTAGATAATATTAAGTCATTAAAAAAAAGCGAAACAAATGGAAAAGTCAATAATAATTTTTTTTCTCTGGGGGTTGGGATGTCGGTTGGAAATAGACCCATTTTCTGAAAGGCCTTAAAACCTTGTTGGTCCAATTGGATAATATTAAGTCGGTTAAAAAAAATAAAGAAAAATATGGAAAAATCGAAAATAATTTTTTCCTCTGGGTTTGGATATCGGTCGGAAGTAGGCCCATTTTCTGTAAGGTCTTGACATTTTCTATCTACCTATATTTATGTCGTCCCGATCGGATAATATTAAGACGGTTAAAAAAAAGGCGGAGTTTTGAAGCAAACGCTGAGTTAGCAGGTGTATAGCAAAATATTTAAAAATACGAAAATAAAAATCTTCAAAACAAAACATGGCTATAAAAAAAAAAAGAAAATCGAAATTGACAAAAATAGACTATTGACCCCAACTGTGAAAGCAAAATGCAAAAAAATGATATCTCTCTGGTTAAAATCGGTTGAGTAGATCCTGAGATATCCGCGTATACGGACACACACACACACACACACACTCACACACACACACACATACAGACATACACACACACATATCCATACGGACATTTTCTAAAAATAGTGTATTTCGATTCCAAATGTGCTAAACAACATTCCTAACACATTTTCTCCAAAACTTTTTTTTACTATCACAAAGCTTGCTCTAGGAGGAAGCAAAAGATTAAGGAATACAAGCTGAAAAGGAAACTGTTTATCTTCTGACTAGCTGGTCAGAAGTTAATTAATCGCTATAAGTCTCGCTAAATGTCTCGCTGAAAGTCTCGTTGGCAGTTAAAGTCTCCTTTAAAGTCTGGCCTAAATATCTTGCTAGAAGTCTCGCGCAAAGTCTCGTTCAAAGTTGCCCTCAAAGTCTCGCAAGACTCTAAACGCTACATTGAGCGGGCCTTTGAACGATACTTAGAGCGAGGCTTCCAGCGAAATATTTAGGCTAGACTTTAAGCCTTACACAGTGATAATTTATTAGCACTATATTGGGAGTATATTGGAAATATATTGGGAATATATTGGGAATATATTGCCAATATATTGGCACCACTTTCCTACTTTTTAACAAACATAACAGCTTCAACTTCTTGAAAAATAATCTCATGGGAGAGCGTGTCACAAGCATCGGTTGCTATAGAAAAACTTCTGACTAGTTAGTATGGTCTAAATGGTTGGTCTAATTAATCGCCATAAGTCTTGCTCAATTTCTCGCTGAAAGTCTCGTTCGAAGTCTCCCTTAAAGTCTGGCCTAAATATCTCGCTAGAAGTCTCGCGCAAAGTCTCGTTCAAACCTACCCTCAAGCTCTCGCTCAAAGTTGTAAGGGCTCGTAGGATAGGAGAGGGATAAATGAAATTGGAAGTCACCTCAGTGCAATGGTGACTGTATCGTATACAATGATCTTGTTTCCTATTGATGATATGAATACTGCGGTTGTTGTTCTTGGCCTTAGAATAAATGTGTTATTTTAATTTATCAGAATATATTCAATCTTAATCTTTAGAATCAAAAGTGAAAGCAAATAATTAGATATTACCAAAATAATTGCAATTAACGTTAAATAAACAATGAAAGCATTAATTAATAATAATCAAGTAATCCTAAAATGTATTAATACAAGCAGAGTAAATGATTGTATATTAATTATTAATATAATAAATCAATTAAAGCATTAGTTAAGAATAATCAAGTAATCATAAAGTCTATTAATTCAAATAGAGTAAATAATCGTATATTTATTATCAATAAATGAACGTGTTAGGAGATAGGATAGGTGGTGGAAAGACGCCCAGGTAAATAATTATAAAATATTGGATATGAGATAACAGACTTATTTATTAAACACCCTTAGTTTGGCGCACATTATTATAATTACAAAAATAGAAAAAATAAAATAAAAATTCAAAAATGACCTGTTAATACAAAGATAGCTTGTTTATTTAAATAACAAAAAAAAAATCAATTTGCAAAATTTACACTTAGTAATTTATACCCGACTTGATACATTTCAAAGAAAAAGACATAAAAAAAATATAATATTTATAATAAAAGAAAGAAAATTGTTAACTAATACTCTCAATTTTCCAAAAGAAAATATAAAGAAAGTGAATCTAATATACCTGACCAAAGAAGATTACTATCGCGGTTGTCTATTCCTGGTCCTCGCGTGTCTAATATACCGGGTACAATAATAACCTATAGCCCCGAGGTGACCGTTGCAGGGCCTAGGAGGAGATTACGTCTCCCTATTTTACGCTACTGTACGCGGTGATGGGGTCGCTGAGTCGGGTGAACCAACTCGACTTGGCTCCGTTTGTCCCGGAGGATTAATCCGGAGCCTGGTCGTACCTCGCGCTGTTACTTGGTTAGTTGATCGCTGGAACTCACTGCTCAAAGTGAAAGTTGGAGCTGGAGGCTGAGGAGAACAGACGGAATGAGCTCCGCTATCCCCGCAACTCATATTTATACCAGTGATTGGTAGATGATTGATTATTTTACTGCTCACTCAGGAGGGTGCACAATTAACTCATTTACATATACTACAGGGCTATAAATGCGCAACCTTCCGAGAATCACTGGTTCCTAATTGGTTTACCTCGTCCTTGAGATAATTCCGCTAATCTTCATCTGGATCTCCTCGCATAAACATGTGAAATGTGGACGAATTATTTTATTTCATGCCATGAAAATATGATGAAGTATTTCAATATGAATTTGTTAATTAATTTTATCATGAATTGTTAAGAATATTATTTAGAATAAGATAATTGTTAGTCTGGTTAGCTAATGCATTTATCCTGGAAAAACGTATATATTAACTTAAAACGACACAAAAAACAGATGCGCGATAGTCAATTTAGCTGAAATATAAATTTTGTTCATGTTTTTATGGTCTATATTTGCTGCAATTAATTAAATAAAATGATTCACGCATTCTATCTCACTCGCACTCGCACCATCACCCATCATGCTCTCTCTGTCTAAATTCATCAGATAACACGTGGACTTTATGTACTCATCTCGTTTCCCATTTCCTGGAAACTTATCCGCTACCTGTAACAGGCACGAAATTCAAATTCGGTGCATATGAAATTTGGTGGTATCGGATTGCAATTAATAGGTTATGAAAACATAATTCATAAGTTATTTACCTCGGTGTTTGTTGTTAATTAAGAATGCGACACTTAATTGTTATTAACATGTAAAGATTCGGATTTTGAATTCCCCGCCATGACTATTAGCACTAGAGCGCTCATCTATTTCTCATTATGTTGTTACACTTATCCCTAGATGGCGCGTCGAGTACCATTTGGCAGCGGAGAATTGCGTCGGTAAACAGAATTCCTTCTAGACACTAATAGTATTCTTGAATATATTTAATGTGCGGCGTAATGCCCGTTACAAAGTCTCGTTCAAAGGCTCGCTAAATGTCTCGCTCTAAGTCGTGCTAAAAGTCTCACGCAAAATCTTGCTTAAGTCCCGCTAAAAGTCTCGCTGAAAGTCTCGCTCTAAGGGACTCGCCACAAATGGACCGTGCCATGCCGTGCCGTCGCCGCCCGGGCCGCCCCGTGCCATAGAGTTTGCCATCTGTAATCTTTGTTTATGACGAAAAAAATCAAGCATAGCCTGGATTGCTCCGAAATATTCTGCAGGTAAAATCGTTGTTAAATCATTGTAAATTTTGCTAAAATATCAACATTATGTTAGTTTTACGGTGTTATAACACCTTTTTTTTTGTTTAATAGCATGGAATAGCATAGATTAAAATAAAAAAGCAACTCTTAACCTACTGTATGTCACATGGAACTGTTGTGTCCTCGTTAGTCGTAACTTCCCATGTAATGGTAATTTTGTAAAGCATATGACCTATTTCACATTAAAAGCAGAGGAATGAATTTGTAATAAAATATATTATTGTTCATGTTTTAGTAGATACAAAAAAACACGATCATCGTTTAAAATTTGACTATCCAGGAGGTCAAGAGATCGATCGTACTGAAACATTTGCTTAAGCTGTCAGTATATATTATCAAATTTTGGGTAAATAAACTAATTTTATGGGTTACATTGTCAGTATTGAGTAGCTAAATCACTGATCTATTAGTCAATATACGAATTCTATCACCAAGCATTTCTGCTATATCTACTTCAATGTTTTTCATTCGCGTGCGTGTGTGTTTAGCTTGTTTGTAAATTCTGAGAACAGATGTACAAAGACAAATGTATTTCTTGCAATTGTAAAATTGTTGTAAAATAGGTTTGTTTTATCAGGTACAAGGATGAAAGGCTATAATTCAAGATTGGTGATTTCAGTGATATACGTACTTGTCTGTCTAGAACACGGATTGTACTAAAATGATTATGGTTCAACTATGTGAGAGGTTTTGTTGACAGCATATTACTACAATTTCAGGTAAATAAATTAATTTTAAGGTCGCTAAATGAAGTATATTAGTATTGATTAGCCAATATTAACATTACACTTATCTTTTTATAATCAGTTTACAGCACAGATCAAAATAAAAAGGAAAAAATTTGAAACTGCTATTAAGAAGAATATTTGGACCATATGATGTGGCTTGTGTGTTCTTTCGACTGTTTTTGCTGCAACTATAGGTAATTTTGTAAGAAGTACATTACTCAATTTCCAGGAAATTCATTTAATATATTATGAAATGAACTTGAATTAGCTTCTCGTTGTATCTATTTCAATGGTTTTCATTGAAAATATAATTTTAGCATTTCTGTAAATTCAGAGAACAGGTGTATAAAGACAAACTTGATTAAAAATAAAGTAAAATTTTATTTTTAAATTTTCTTTTGAAGTTAAATAATAAAGTTTGTCCTTGTTCGTCTACTCTGAGAATTTATAAAACATTTAATATTAAATTTTAATTAAACATTGTGAAAATTTTACACATAAAAAAAGTACAGACTTTGCAAATAATGTTTGGTATATCTTGTATCTTTATTAAATTAATAACTTTTTCATATTATTTAAAATTATCATTACAACATTTTATACTATTTAATTTCGTAAGTTTAATTGATTAATATTATTCCTTAGTTCATCCCAAAGTTCTTGTGTATGTGCTGGAGATGCAACTTCATTCCACACTCTTTTGATCCACACTCTTCAATGTCCGTATGCTATTGCGTCTTTGTACTAGCTGTCAAACAACAATCGCGACTATACCGCATGACGTTCATTTGTTTTCCGTCCGTTCCCGCGTAAATCCCGCATAAAGTAAAAACTAATAATAACTTAATATAATTTATTTATATTAATTGGGATTAAGATTTAAAATAAATAAATTCTTTATTATAATTAAAGTTTTTTATAAAATAATATTGAAAATAGAAATAAAATACAATACAAGAAGATAATATAACTTAATTAATATATTTTTTAAAGTCTGCAATAAACATTAGCATCTCTCGAGAACATTTATATTTTTTGTTTACAGGAACGTATGAAAAATCACTTTTTAATATATGTATATATTTATCTATTGAGGATTCTGAAGGATTTTCATATTTCGATAATTTTTCGATATTTTGCAAAAGTTCATTATTGCTTGATAATAATTGTGATAATATTTTATCATCATTTTCTTGCGTAGTCTTTGCTCTTTTAAATTTTTTGTAACAGTCAACATCTGTTTTATTTTCCGAAATCACTGACTCAGTGACGTCGGTGGCAGCATTTTTTTGCATATTGTCGCTAGAAATCTGTGGCAAATGATTTATGTAGGGAACCATCCATAGCATCAAATCATAAAATTCCCATTTGTTTTTGTTTATGGCTTGGGATCCAGATGGACAATATTCTTTGAAATTTTTATATTCCTCCTTAAACTTTTTGACCAGTCCAAGCCATATTTTTTCAACTTCTTCTTCTGTAATTGAATTAAAAATTATTTATAACTGATAAATTAAGAAATTACATAATTTGTAACATCTCAATTAACCTGATTTATTTTCGTTAAAAACCTGAAAAATGGCCATAGATATATAAGACAAATGTTCTTGTCTTTTTGTTCTATAGTTTTCATGATAAGCTTTTGAGGACTTATCATAAAATACCGAATTACCTCGTATCATATCTATGATTAATTCTTCTATTCTATAAGATTTGTCTTGCATTGTTCTCAATTTTTTTCTTCTACTTTTGCCGACACAAAAAATACACTGCAAGAAGAAAAGTTGATGTACGTTTGTTTTTATTCACTACACAATTAAAACATAACAAAAGCCTGTCTGTGTACATAACCTTACTTTACTTTTAAGGGTCTTGCGCTGTGTTCTGTGATAAAAGACGTGCTTGTTGTAAAAACATATTAAATATTAATTGATAATTAGTTGCTTTGTTATTGTTTTTATTAAAAATGTGTTCAAAGAAAACATTTTCCAATAGTATAGATGATTATACTGAAGATATTATTAACCATGTTAAACACTTCCCTTATTTATATGACAAAAGCCATAGTCAGAACCGCACTAGGGACAAGGATAAGGCTTATGCCGTAATTGCTGCTAAAATAAATAGCACATTAGACTCTACAGAACAAAAATTTGCTTGTAATAATTTTAAATGTCATTGAAAATTTATAAGCTACTGAAATTTAATAAGTTTTTTCGTTATTTGTTATTTATGTGGTTCAACTGTCTTATTTTTTTCAGATTATGATATCAAATCTAAGTGGAACAGAATAAAAGAAGCATATATGAAGACAACCAATAGCTCATATTATTTAAAGAATCAATTACAATTCCTTCATCCTTTCTTATCAGCTCATAAAAACTCTATTACAGATGATGTCAATTGTTCAGATGAAACATTAAGTCTAGATGATGTAAAAAGGATTCTAGAAAATCACAAAATGATTAAAAATAATACAAATGAAAATAACACAAAAACTGAAAAGATTGTACCAAATGTTACAAATATTTATAAGAAAAAGAAAGGTGAGATAGATTTATTTGAAACTGCAGGCATAAAACTTGTTGAGGCTGCTGAAAAACACTTAGATGCACTAGCAGGACCTTCAACTAGAAATATGAAAAACCAAACGGATTTATCAGGATTAGATAACTTATTGATACCTGTCAAAGAGGCTTTGAAAGATATTCCACAAAGTCATTTATTATATTGTGTCAATGGTCTGTTAGGTGTCATTGATAATTACATTGATGGAAAATAAATTATAAACTATAATTATTTTAAAATTTTAAAAAGTATGACACGTTTGTATTTTTCCCATTGTATGTAAATTATATTTTTTTATGTATTTCTTCAATAAAAACACCTTTCATTAGAAAAAGCTTTAATTTTATTAAACAAAATTATTACAAAATCATATGTACATATGTTGCCATGGTACTGAACCTTGTTCCGATGAAAAATATTCCTTAAATTTATTTCTAGTTACATGTGGTATATATCTTCCTCCAACATTGGCTGGAACATTATCAATTTCATACTCTGCAATATTACGATACTCTATCACGATTCGGTTTCTTGCTATTAATATGTTATGTAAACAAATACACGCAGTAACAATATTAATTGAATTTTCTAGATCATTCTTTAGTGTACTTCCCAATATTTGCCATTTAGCACATAAAATACCAAATGCGCATTCAATGGTAAACCGTGCACGACTTAAGCGATAGTTAAAAATTCTTTCTTCATAAGTAAGTCTTACTCTTCCTTTATATGGCTTTATAAGATTACTTGTTAATCCAAAAATTTCGTCGGAAATAATAACAAATGGCAAAATAATGTCTGTATCGGGAATTGGCCGTGGACTTGAAATATCTAATTGATTATTCCTTAGTTTTTCTGAAAAAGTTGTCGCAGCAAAAACACCGGGATCATTATTTATTCCTGTAAATAAAATATATATTTTAATAAAGCTCAATGTTCTAAATAGATTTCCCAATAAAATATAGATATAATTTAATTTTTACTCACCACAATATCCAATACTGAACCACGTAAACTTCGAATGAGCGTTACTCACTGCCATTAAAACTATGCTGTGGAATTTCTTATAATTATAGAATATACTTCCTCCATGTGGTGGACATTGGATTCGTACATGCTTTCCATCGAAAGCTCCTAAACAATGAGGAAAGTTTCACATCTTATAAAAATCTGAAGAAATTTGCAGCCAAGATTCTTCATTTGGAAGTGAAACATATAAAGGTAGTAAAATGGATGATAGAATTGTGCACGTTTCTTTTATTATATTTTTATATGTTGAAAGCCCAACCCGAAATTGCAATGCATTACTTGCAGTGCTACCTCCATTTCCTAAATAACTATTTTAAAAAAGATTAATAAAAGATATATCATACATGTAAAATATTAATTTAGAATAATAATATTAATAAATAAATTATTACTGCAGAGCTTCAAAGATAAACGTATTTCTGGAGCAATTGGTCGTCGTCTATTAATTTTTTTTGTAGCCTTGCTCGTGTCAAATTTAAAAGATGTTCAAAATCATCAACGGACATCCTGAAGAATTTTTCAAATTCTTCATGATCATGAACTTGAAAGTAGACACAAACCATATCATATGCTCCAAACATTCTTCTCAGTTCTGGATAAAGATAAGGTTTTACCCACCATCTCCTGAGTTTTTTTCTTTTTTTTTTTTAATATTCTAGCTATTATTAATAACGATACTGTTGTCACATGTAGTTTACAACACGTTAACATTTTTTCCATTTTACTTTGGTCCATTCTGTAAATTAATTATTATACAGTATTAAACAAAAAAAAGGTGTTATAACACCGTAAAACTAACATAATGTTGATATTTTAGCAAAATTTACAATGATTTAACAACGATTTTACCTGCAGAATATTTCGGAGCAATCCAGGCTATGCTTGATTTTTTTCGTCATAAACAAAGATTACAGATGGCAAACTCATATGTCCAAAAGGGCTTGGAGCACGGAAGCAATACTCTTGATAGACGGCGCACTCCGATTCGAAAAGCGGTCGGCACGCTATTGCACGGGGCGGCCCGGGCGGCAACGGCACGGCATGGCACGTTCCATTTGTGGCGAGTCCCTAAGTATCGTTCAAAGACTCGATCAAAGTCGCGCTTAGAGTCTTGTGAGACTTTGAGGGTAACTTTGAACGAAACTTTGAGCGACTTTGAGCGAGAGTTCTAGCAAGATATTTAGGCCAAACTTCAAAGGAGACTGACAACGAGACTTTCAGCGTGACATTTAGAAAGACGTATAGCGATTAATTAACTTCTGACCAGCTGGTCCCAAATTTTAACTACTGGTAAAGAATAAGACAATGGACCTACAATTAAAATTTTACGAAAATTCCCCAGAGCACAGCTTACTCGAGAACTACCTTAAAAAGTTATGCATGAACAAACAAAAACAAAAATACACACAACGAATTGATAACTACTTTTTGAAAGTCGGTTACAAAACAACTCGCATAAGATAATTAATACTATATTTCGAGAAACTTTAAAATAATTTGGCTGATTGGAGGTTCAGGTACCCTATATAATACTTTCTATAATCTCATTTTATCTAGAACTATCATTTTTTCAAGAGTATTTGAACATACGAAAATAAACTACTGTTTAAACTACTGGCTAAACCATTGGCTCAAATACTGGCTAAACTATTAGCTCAACTATTGTCGAACAACTTGTCGTCAGTAGTATTTTTGGATAGCATTTTATGTGTTATTAGATAACTATAGCATAACTGCTCATTATTTTTGCAGATTTTTCTTTCGACTTTGGAATACTGCAAAATATTTCCGTGAAAAGGAAGGAACATTAAATTTTAAGTGTTTTACTTTTTTTTTAAATCAATAAATTCTTAAAACAAAATTAATTTATTTCACGCAGATATGGCATACAAATTTTGAGTCCCCATTGTAAAAATGACATAAAAAAAGGCAAGCCCTGTAATTCGGACTCTTCGTAAACAGTCCTTTGAACGGTGACTTACACGGCTGATATACTCTCGGCCAGCCAGTGTACATCCACAGAAAGCACTACCGGAGAGCCACATAGCGGATAAATAGCCGTACCGAAGCTTGCTTATCGAGAGCCGCCCATTTCCCCTTTGTCACCAAAGTTTAGCCAATAGTTTAGCCAGTAGTTTAAACAGCAGTTTAACCAATTATTGTTTTTTTTGCTTGTCAAAAAATGCTCTAGAAGAGCCAAGGCTCAGCGTAAACCAATTATTGTTTTTTTCGCTTGTCAAAAAATGCTCTAGAAGAGCCAAGGCTCAGCGTAAACTTCTGATGCGCACACTCCATTCTAAAGATCAAGTATTTTTTACTACTTTCAGAGGCATAACTTTGTATATATTTAATATTTTGGGATTTGACATCCGTATATACAGCTAACCAAAATGGCGCAGGTTAGCCCTGTGTATTTAAATGGGGCTGCTGGCTAACTCGCGCCATCTTGGCTAGCTATATAGATATATTTTAGTATGTATTTTAGTTAGCTATATAGACGAATGTCAAATCCCAATATATAATATATTTTTTCATACAATGAATAGGAAAATATTTTATTTTTTCACTTCAGTCTTCTCTTAACATTAGCAGCTGGTTTTTTGATTGCAGAAATTTTATTTAATCTATAAGAAATATTAAGACAAGTAATTAATGATTATGGGAAATGCGTTTTTCAAATTTAAAACTACAATAAGCATTTTTTACCATACCCTGGCCGAAAGTATCATTTTAGCTCCCGACTCAAAAACGCGAATGTAGTATTTTCAGGCTGGGAATGGTGAAAATAGTATACGAACCACGGGAGGAAAATTGGCCAGCCCATATCTCGTGTGATACTCTCGCCTTCGGCTCGGGTGACAATTTACAGGAGCTGTAGACTGTCCTAGTTTTTTCCTCCCTAGATGCGTAATATACTAACATATAGAACAGTTAATCAATTTTTACCTTACTTGGAGAGTGTATGATGGAGCGAAACATTAAATCACATCAAACTTTGAAATATATTTTTTTCAACTCAGTGTGCGAAATTCTACTTCTCATGCCTGATTATAGTGTGCGAAGTGCCTGATTCGCGCGTTTTGCGCAGAGATTGCTCAGAGTTCGAACTACAGGCACTGATTTCATTTATAGTTATTTGCAACTAACTCTTAAAGTTTCATCAAAACTCATTTTCCAAAGACCGCGCACTACCTATCTGTAAGTTATTTAGAACTTATATTAATTTTTCTAATTGAAAAATTATTACTGCTTTCTTAAACTTTAATTGCTGCCTCGTTGTAAATAAATTAATAAAAATAGCTAGCACTTACGCTGCTGCCATCTTTAGAAACACGGAGGTACTGCAAGTAACTTTTTGAAATGCAAACCAAAACGATTCCTGCATTATCAACATTTTTATGTATTATCTTCAGTATTTATTCACAGATTTCTACTTTACCACTATATGAAATGCATATTTCTAAATTACAGAATTATCATAGTCTAATAAACTTTCTTTTCGAGATATGTGTAAAATTCTTTGTTATCAACAGTTGCATAGTATAATATTATTATTTTCACCATGAACAAAAACAAATTTCTATGCGCTATAATTAGATTATTTTACATTCATCTATACTGTATTTGCTGTTTACATTGTAACTATAGTATATATGAAACCATATTCTAAAACCGCTGCCAATTCATTGATACGTGGCTTCCTTAAACTTAATTTATTAA
This sequence comes from Torymus aiolomorphi, assembly GCA_036365515.1. Taxonomy (NCBI): domain Eukaryota; kingdom Metazoa; phylum Arthropoda; class Insecta; order Hymenoptera; family Torymidae; genus Torymus; species Torymus aiolomorphi. Next base: position 38,265,080 of record CM070876.1, on the reverse strand, counting down.
TTTCTTATATATTTATTTTTATTTCCAATAATTAGCATTTTTATACCAAAATTCACCAATAGTTAATAATTGCTCTGTTTTTTAATAGATTCTTTTTTTCATAACTTTTAAAATTTTAAATAAGTATAATTATTTTTTTTTCTCTCAGATAAAGCTTTCTGCGATCTGCATAAAAATTATCATTAAAAAAAAAAGTAATAAAATTAATTATCATGCGGATGGTAACACCCATACTGGGTGTTTTAGTCACCTGCTTCAACTTTTTAATGTTTAATAAAATATAATTAATTTTTGTTGTACAAAAATAATTGTATGAAATATTTTTTGCAAGAATTCTGCAGCCTTTTTCTGTGGGTGAAAATTTTGTAGGAATTTCTCACGGGTAGTTCGGCAGGATCTCATAGAAATGCTTGCAGAAATTTCCAGCAAATTTGTTACCTACGGGAAAAAAAGAATTACCCGAAATAAATGTAGAAACAATACGTTTTACACATTATTATTATTATTATTATTATTATTATTATTATTATTATTATTATTAATATTATTTATATGAATAGCAAAAGAATGACTACAGCTATCGGCAGAATTTTCTTGCAAATTATAGATATTTTCATACTGAAAATTTCGTCATTGAAAACCAAGAAATTGATACTACAGAATAAAAAAATTTATATAAAACATAAACTAACCTCAAAATCATATACATCATTAGTTTTGACTCCACACGGCCAAAAATACTATTGATTTGGCTATAAAAAATGCGTTATGATATCTCGCAAAGTTACGCGGAAATAATACGTAAAAAATAAAAATTAGGTTATAATGATAAATATAAAAGATTAGAATTTTAAAATATAATAAAATTTATTAAAAAATTATTGCTTTACCAAATTTTTTAATTCAGTATGTGCAACGATATTTTTTATGTCTGTTTAACATATAGAACATGCAGAACAAAAATTAGAAATTCTTGTGGCAACTAAAAATATTAGAAAATACCCAAAATTTAAAAATTAGTAGACGAATTTTCTCAATACGTAGAGCCGTTATGGAGAAATTACCGTTTGAAAAAAAAAATTATTAAAATTTTTTTATATCAAATATTTAAAAAATCTATGAACTGATCCTTCTGCCCACCGAATCTTGTCATCAAATTTTAAAGCGATGTAACACTTTTTACTCAAGTTATTGTGTCAGACCGAAAAACGATTTTTTTCATTATTTAATTTTCTCTTGAGATTTAATGCATATAATCATTCGAAATTGTATGATACACGATGTTCTTATAATCATACATTTTCATTATTTTTACTAGAAGTTTCAATGTTAAGTTATCGAGATATAATCTTTAAAAAAAATAAATTTTTAGGTGTATCACAAAAGAACAAAGATAGTTATTTAATTTTATTAACTCTAACTCTATCATTGAAAAAAAAGAAAAAAATGGATTATCAAAACTGAAAAATGAACATAAAACAAACGCGCATAAACAAAATCAAAAATGGGTTTTTGAACGGCATTTAGACGATAAAAGTGCACTTAGTCGCATTAAAGTCGGTTGAGTATAAGAATCGTTATGTAAATACAAATTTTAGTGTCAGTCTAATAAATTTGAAGGCGTGATAATAGATAATAAAGTTTATTATTTAAAAAAAGGTGTACTTATAAAAATGAATTGGAAAATGTTAATGGCTGGTATTTACTGCTATTATTATATTATTGATAATGATTATATATAATATTAAATTAGAAAGATATGGTAATAGTTTTATAAAAGGGCTAAATAATCTTTTTTATGGAAAGCCATTTTATTTCTTTTACATTTTTGATCTTATATATAATTTACAGGTTTTCTTATGTCAACAGTTTTTGAAAATATATAATTGTATGCTTACATAAATGCGCACGCTTAAATCTTATACTATTAAAAATGATAACAGGAAAGCTTATAGTCTCATACACAGTCGACATATTTTATGTATGAAGCTCTTGTACATTGTCAATTGTACATTGAAAATAAATCGCTATAATACATAACTGCTTGGATAATCTCCAAAAAGTATGCGTCAATCGTATATAAGTAGACGTATATTTTCTCTCATTGCCTTTCATACATTCTTTCTCATTTGCCACTGTTTGTACCTTTACATTATTGCTTACAGTATGTAGTAAAAATATTTTTGAAAAAAAAAAAAAAAAATAATGAAACGCATTGCTCACAAAGATTTTCCATTCAAATATAAAATTTTTCATTTCAATAAAAAATGATCATGGAAGACTTAATTTTTTAAAAGTGTTTCGAAGACGAAACATCTTATCACAAAATATTTCACAATTATATTTTTAAATTCTATAGTAATAACTTTATTATAGTGGGTTTACATCTTTTTTTCTAAAAATGACGGATGTGTACAAAACCACTTTCTGTTTTCAAGCAAAAGATCTAAACTTCATTTATAATCAATTATCGTAGATTTATTTTAAACAAAGATGCTGTGATGAAACACTCAGTCAACTGCATAACGAAAAGAGAAACGGTGTTTTTGTTCTGTACATCAAATTCTCAATTTTTATAAGGTTGTGGCAATCCAGAAGCTTCTTTCTCCCTCTCCCAGACACATTATATGAGCGGCTGTATCGATACCTGAATGAGGTGCACAAAGAGGACGTCCCTAATGGCTGTCGTTTCAGGACACAAAAAGCGAACAGAGGAAAAAGAAGAAGCTGTCAGGCTATTGCTTGAAGAGGGTCGACATATTTTTAGGGAGAGAGTGAGCGGAGAGCAGGTAGTTGTGATGGTAGCAGTCGGTATAGATATAGGTAGTACGACTCCATATTGCACCTGCCTGACGGTGATACAGAGGCAGTAACAGCTCCCTCGAGTGGCCGGAGAAAATTTCCATTCCCCTTTTATACCCGTAGTGTACTGGATATCGCCAGCACATGATGAGTCTTTTGCCTTCTCTCTCTCTCTCTCTCTCTCTCTCTCTCTCTCTCTCTCTCTCTCATTTTTACTCCATTTAGCCCTTTTGCAAAGATGAAAATTACGATGCAATTGAAATTTATTTTACGATACTGTTAATTGATTTCTAAAAAAGGCTTTAAAAAAATCATTTTTTTATTTAATCAAGTATCACGAAATGTATAAAATAAATGAAAAGGGCTTTCTTGGATGTGTTGTCAGTTCTTTGTTTAGTACCACTTTTCTTTAATAGATCAAAAAAAGCACCTGATCTAAGGTTCCGGTAAACGATGAATGGCTCTTGTCGTGTCCTATGTAAACCACGTAATGATGGGCTCTCCTAGAGTGAAAGAATGTTTGCGTTCTTTTTGCCTGGTAACGGCCACTGCCTCGTGCGTGCTCTCACTAGATCGAAGAACAATATTGCAGGTCTAGAACTGTACTTGGGACATGTTTGGAAAGAAAACTTTACACTTTTTGCAGACGCTGGCAGTCTTTGCTGACGGTATCGTGTAATTTTTTAGTTTTTTTCACCGCAGCGTGAAATTTATACACATGACGAAGCTGTATACACGCGCGTACGTTGCAATACGTATTTTACAAGATACAAAGACAATTATTTTGTTTTTCACGTGTCCACGATTGTACAGATTTGCTATTATAATTCATTGCTTCTTCCATTTCTGCATAGAGACGATACCGTAATTTCTCTTGTGTGGATCGTATCTAATTTTTAAAGCCTAGTCAAAACACGTGCACGATTCCTATTGAAATCTGTTGCGTTGGTTTTAATATGTAGGTTATGGACTAATATTTGAATAGAATAAAATGAAGGAGAAAAAGTACGCGCGCCCGTAGCTCACAAAATACTCGACACAGACCTGTGAAAGCTGCACGTGTGTCAATACACTTTTAAATACTTGAGCTGAGTTAGGAAACATAGAGTTTTCAAGAGGGAGGAATTATTTTACATCAAGAACATCATATTAAAAATAATTCTCTGATGATTTGCGGGCATAAATTTATATTTCGACTTGAAGCCTACTTAGTAGGCATTCAAGTACTACTTTATTTTCGCAAGCATTAACAAACCAATATAATTTACAGAATGTATAATGCAAAATAATATTTGTTATAAGGTTGTAAAACTCTATGCCCTTCAGAGGAAAATATTTATTAAAAGAATTTCAATAGCATTTTGAAAGATTATCTTCATTCTTTTATAATACTAATATTTTTGAAAATGTTTCAACAATTTGATGTTCTTGACTTAAACTAGCTTGGTACGGATACACCTTACATTCAATTAACATTATAAAATTGGTATTTACAAATAGTAAAAGTAAAAATTTGTATCTATATATTTAGCGGCTAAAAATACTCTTCTTTTTGTTTAATCTACTTTAGTAGAAAATAAAATCGATAAATAGGTATCTCTTTAAGTCACTTCACTTCTCATTGTCACACGTACTCGCATTTTACTACGCTTATACAAAAACATATTTTCTTTATCATTACGTGCCAATTATAATATCACTCACGATTTTCGCAATTGCACCGGGCGATGTATCATTCACGTGTCCACAAATTTATTTATAAAAAAAAAAACAAACACTTTTCGCCTGCTCTGTATAATACTAATAGCAGCTCCGCACTTACTATCTAATTAAAGTCTTTATTGTACGGCTCCGTGTTATCCTCGGATGTACATTATTCATCACTTTGTTCTTGGAACACTATACGTTATATATATCCATATGTATATCAGATAAAATCTTTCTTGATTTTTACAAGTATAACAAGTTCGATAAGAAAATCATTCTTCATGCAGGGAATTTTAGAGTATCGACGAATATTTAGATATAGATTATTTTTTAATACATTCAAGATCACTTTGAGATTTTCGTAAAATTTCGAAAAAAGCAACAGTAAACGCTCTCTAAATTTTTTAATTTACAATTTTTTTTTTTCATAAAATTTACAAAACATTTACATATAGTATGATAAACATAATAGTATATTTATTACAATTTCGAACGAAATATATTTTTGAGTAAGTAGATGGCCTTACTTTAAAATCCAGCCAAGATAACAATTTTCATGCCGACGTTCGTCGTTTTTAACGATCAGCAGCAGTATAAAAAATCTGCAACAAAGTAAAGATTTTTCCTTCAAGAAATCTAGAGCGCATTTGTATAACAACAAAAATGTGCCATCATCAAGTTGAGAAAAAGGGATAATAAATAGATGAGCTTTGTCATGACGGTATTGGTCTACCGTCGCATGATCTCGGCAATGGTAAATCCGTGCCTCGCGGGTGCAGGCCGCGGTGGTGGCGGTTGCGGCGTGGGTGCTCGCGCCACCCGCGACTCTTCTTCCCTTTCTCTTTCTCTTTCTCTCTCTCGTTCTCTCTCCCTAGCGCGTTCGCGCTCCAGTTCGCGCTCTCGTTCGCGCTCGCGCTCCTGCAGCTCCAGAAGCGCCCTGGAGGGCCCGGGGGAGCCGATTCGCCTGCGGTTGTACGACGTGAGGATGAGCGGCGGTGGCAGCGGCAGAGCACCTGGGGGATTTTGCCCGGCCAGATTGCCGCTGCTCGTGATCGTGCTAGGCTTCACCTGCAGCAGATCCCGCCGGATCTGCAGATGCGGTCGGGGCGGTAAACTCGACGGGGGATAGCCACTGCTCGACGACGATGTGCCGGGATTCGAGCTTGTGGAGGGAGAGCCCGCCGCACTGGACGACGAGGACTGGTGGCCCGACGGTCCAGGAGTTGAAGAAGAGCAGGCTGAGGACGGGCCCGGTTCGGAACTTCCACAGTCTTCTTCGGGGCTGTCGTCGTCACGCAGCGCTTCTTCGAGAGCCTCGGGCGGTACGTCGCCGACTGCGTGGGTGAGGGCGTGCCGGCGCAGATCGCAGTTGCGACGGAACACTTTGCCGCACGAGGTGCACTCGTAGGGCTTGTGGTCGGTGTGGGTGAGCAGGTGAGTCTTGAGGTTGCTGCGTTGATTGAAGCTGCGCGCGCAGACCTGGCACTTGTGCGGCGACTCCTCCATGTGTAGGATCTTGTGCACTGCGAGGGTCCTACTCTGGCAGAAGCCCTTGCCGCACTCGCCACACTTGAATGGCTTCTCCTTACTGTGAATGTACCTGAAAATTGATTAAAAGTAGACAGAGTTAGTGGAAGTGTGCAATATAGTTGACATCTAGGATTTTTATTATTTTCTAAGAGATAATTATATACTTGGCAAATTTTTAAAAGAAAATATTAAAAAAAAACATTTTATAAACATATAAACAAACAAAATTTAATGTAAAAGAAATATTTTAGGGCATCATGTTGATAACGAGGCAGAAAAATGTATTATATTGCAAGACATGATTTAAATATATAGTATTCATCTTTATTTTATGAACAACCACAAATTAACTTTAGTAGTAGTTACAAAGTAACTTTAGTAAGTTTATCAGATATAATTTCTTATCGTAATTTTATGAATTAACTTCGATTATAATTGTATGTATAGGTGTCGTAATATATTTCTCGCGTTGATTAATTCCGCATAATATCTCTTGCCTAATACTTCATTTGAGTAAATTTATAATAAATTTAAAGGTTTTTTTTTTTCAAATAAATGAATAAAAACTATGATTGGTATTCCGGCACACCTGCACATCGTAATGAAGGTGATTTCACACTTCCACGGTGAGAATCTCGGAGTAAGAGCATCTACTATTAGATTAGTGACTCTTCATCTATTTAAAAAAAGATTTCGAGCTCATGAGAAACTGATCGTCATCGTCGGCCTGCTGCGCTCTACGCATCTGGTCACTACTGTGACTGAAATGTAACCGTATAGGATTCATGGGATAAGAAGGTTCCTCAATAGACAATGATCGAGTCTATGCGCTACATTAAAATTGTTACTTTAAAATTGATTGATCGTTTCTAAAATTTACTTGGAACTTATTAATGTTTCTTTTGTTGCCAATAGCATGAAGAAAATTTTTTGAATTTTTACCGTTAGTCGTTACCGACAAGTGGAGGGACCAGTTTTTTTTTTTCGTTTAGTTTAAAATTTTAAGAAGATATCTCTTTGATACGCTATAAAAAACTATAGCGTGTTAAAGAGATTTTTTCTTGAAATTCAAAATTGAATGAGAAAAACGGTACCCTGCAATCGTCGGTAACGTTAGGTAACTACCACGTCACTTTGCTAAAATGTGTATGTGTGTACGTGCGTGCATGCGTGTGTGTATCTGTGTGTGTATCTGTGTGTGTATGTGACAGAGTATGTGTGTAGAAAAAACTTCAAAATGATTAAATTAATTTGACTAAAGTCTTTGAGCAAGGGAAATCAGTTTTTAAACAATATTTTTTTCTTCGTAAATAATTGAATAAAAGACTTCAAAATTGTACCAAATTGATCTAGAGAATATGAATCCACATCGCGTGCATCAATAATACGTATATACCAGCAATGTAGTCTCTAAAGTATGAAAACATTAACACTGACAAAAAAGAAATTTTTTCCCAAATTAAGTAAGCGAAAGAAAAAATAAGCTGTGTGTAGGTAAAATAGGTCTAGTAAGTCCTAAGTTTCCGCGGTCACATACCCCCGCCCCTTCCCTTCCCCCAACACACACGTATGAAACGTATATAAAGACAAATATCTATTTTCTACAAATTGTTTATTTTGTCTGAAAATAATATAAAACAAATTTTTTGAACATATTTTCGGAAAAACTTTTTTAAGAAAACCTTTGTTACTATCACAAAGCTTTCCCTCAGAAAGAGCAAAAAAATAAGTTTTGATTAAAATGTACTTATCCTCGCTTTGTCATTTTGTTTATTAAAAAAAATTGAGTTCAACTACTAAATAAACTAGCAAAGTAGAGTAAGTAATAAAATTCATACCGATGATCCCGCAAGTGATCCTGTCTTCTGAACGCCTTTCCGCAAATATCGCACGAGTAAGGCCGTTCGTCTGTATGTGTCCTCTCGTGGATGAGCAAATTATAACTCTTGGTAAACTGTCGCTTGCAGAACTTGCAAATAAACTGCTTCTTGGGCCTAGATGCTCTACCAGGAGCCCTTAGCAACCGACGATCTAGGTGTTGATGAGCCAGCGGATTAGCGGGCTGGTACAGCGCTGAGCCCGCCGGAAATGGTCCCGGAAAAACGGGATATCCCGGGGGAGGTTCTAGCATTGGCGGTGGCGGTAGCAGTAGCGCCCGCGCCGCCAGCTCTTTTCGCTTGTCGGCCATCATGGCCATGATTTCGAAGCTCGAGGAGCTTTTGCGCACCACGGGACCGTCAGGACCTGCCTCATGCTCCTGGCCATTGGAGTTCGAGGAAGAGGCCCCTCCGGAGGAACCAGGTGGCGGTGGTGCCGACGGCCCTTGTAGATGCGCGTGGATGTCACCTGGGTAGGCCGCCAAGTGGAGCCGCGAAGGGACTACCGGCACGAACGCTGAAGACTCGCGATGATGATGATGGTGGTGGGGATGGCCCAGACTTGAGACAAGGCCATGATGTGGGTGGTGGTAGGCGCTCAACGAGCCTTCGTAGCTGCCGCGCGACGCCGAACTGCTGCGACCTTCGCTGGGGTCTCTAGCCCCGGAGGAGCTACTGCCAGAGGCGGAAGTGCTGGGGCGTGACGATGATTGGCTCAGCGCCCGCGATGACTCCTCCGTAGCCGAGGCCGACGTTACCACGAGGTCCGTCGGCATGTTGCCGTCTATTGAAAAATCAAAGTATTACTCATTGCTGCATAAATGTTTTATGTCATAAAATTGAAATTATTATCATTTGCATGCTGAATTAAAGACTGTTTAATATTGATAGATCGTAAAGATTATTCAATGTTTTATTACTTTGAAGTAGTAAAATGTAAAGTTGGAGAAGTTAAAAATCATGTCTACACAATTAATGGATTTTTATTATTATAACTACGAGAGGTTCTGGGGCCCAAAAAGAGACCCGTGTCTCAGTGTTTGCAATAAGGATTTTCAAAACATAAAAGTTCTTTTAAATCATAATTCTAGGAAATTAAGTAGATTATACATGGAAAAGTTTGATCGATACCACGGATCTCTTTTTTGGCTAAAAAACTGTTCTGCAAGGTTCAATCAATTCGATGATCAAGAAACTGATCAACATCCACTTTTCGTCGCATAGTTGTTCGATTTGAAAAAAAAAACTTAGAAAGTATCTATTCTCTAAAACACTTATAAAGTTAATAATACATTAGAAAATAAATAATAGTGAACATTATTTATACTTGTATAAATTATTTGAAATTCTTGAGCGGTTTATGTAGGTTACTTTTTACAACTGATCGTTATAATAATCATCATAAAATCTACAGCAGTAAACTGTTGAAAGTAATGCCGCATTCGAGAGGCACAAAAAACCAACGATGCATAATAAGGTAGCTTGTAGTAGCAATTGCTCTATGGAAATTAAGTGAAGAAATAAAAGTATTCTTTCACAGGCTTTTTAAACATGAGGCAGTTAAACGTTTTTAAATACCTTTTTGATTCACAGCGTGGCTAACCGAGGAATAATTAAGTTACTCGGAAGAACAAAACAAAAGTTTAGGTTTTATAAATACGAAGCTATTAAAACGACATTCAAAAATGACCACTGCAGAGTCCATGGATTTAATTATTGAAAGCCTGTTCTGCATCCGCAAAAATCTTGAATTAATTTATATTTAACAAAAATAATAAAAGTGCCTCTGCAATGCTAATTTAATATTGATCAGAAAAAGTGAAGTAAAACTAGAATATTTATTACAAACGTAACTGTTTTTGTTAACTTTCTAAAATGATAAATTATTAGATATGGTACATTCTTTTACTAAAAAGAAATATTGGCCAATTGAGAAGTAATAAAGAATTGTGTAACGACTAGGATTATAAATAATTGTTGCTACATTTGTTTTTTTTTTTATAAATAAATCAATTACTATTCTATTATTTTATTCTCTAACAAACAAGGGAGTTTATCAACTGAAATGTTTAGCTACCACAAAATATGCTACAACAATGCGGTTTTGAAATTGTACTCCACTACAACTGCAGCCCATTTGCAAGAATTCGACATTAATCACGGATACCGAACATCGTATATTTATATATAAGAATCACGAGACCATTATAAAATTTTATCTAATTGCGATCGGCCGATCAGAAAGGGGAGCAGGTTGGTCGCGCAAGCGCACGCATTTGCCGTTGTGAAATTAATAGCAGGGCAGCGTGCAAAACGTAAATGGAAATCGGCGGCGAGCGCAAAAAAGCGAAACGTATTTCTTCATTTTCCCTCTCGCGTATACATGTATAATACCTACAACATGCACGAGTTACGCCGATCGTTCGCGCCCTTGATTTATAAAATCCTCTGCCGCTAGAAAACAATCGTCGCCGCAACGTATATTACAACCCTGCCGCGTTGCGTGCAGCGTTCGAGAGATCGGCGAGGGAGGCACGAGGCTATTCACAATACACATTGTGAATTTTTGTCGCACGGCGGCGTACAGCGTGCTCGTTATCTCCCGACAAGCACACCTGCCAACATGGCTTCCGCGGAGCCCCTACGTGACATGGCTGGTCCCGGGCGGCCATATTGGAATCGGAACTATCTCGGCGCGGCGCGCAGCCTCCGCTGCATATCGCTACACACGGCCCATTAGTTCGCTCACCTGGAGGCTTCTTCCGATTTCCGAATTTTCCTCGGCTAGACTCCTATAGACTGCCGAGCTGGCATTCTCCCGCCCTCGAGGCGGATCGACGATCCCCTCGTCGATCCACACGCGAGCGCTCTTATGCTCGCCGGTCGAGATATCAACGATGTCGACGAACTGGACCACCAGTTGCCGCTGCTCACTTTTGCTTCCTTACATTTATGAAGGCGATGTTGGGCTGAGAGTAGTTTCCAGCTAGAGTAACGGCAGCCGTGAACTATTCTTCTTATCGTTGCACGGTAGCACAAATACACTCTCACATGGGGGGGGGGGGGGGGGTAGAGGCACCACACACACGGTAGCTGTAGGAAGCGAGAGCGCTAGAGAGACACTGCAACACACCTGTAGCGCACTACTGTTACGATTATTACCGAGCACTGCTACTTTTAACGCACAAAACTCTTCTCACTCACAGAGGATTTGATTCTATTCTGCTATGACCTTGTCCGGTGCTTTGCCAGTCGCTCCAAAATTTTCCGCAACGATTTTCCAAAATTTCTAGCACTTTTTTTTTACTCCATTGCACTTCCAACGATATCGTTATCGTTATCGTGAGGAAGAAAGAGTCGTGGGTTTCCGAATAACTAAGGGGCCCACGAGCTAGCTGTATATGTAACAGCAGCAATAGCGGTGGCGGCGGCGGCAGCGGCAGCAGCGAGTGGCCGAACGTTACGCGGCTTACTGCGTGTCAGACGGCGGCGTCAGGTAGGCTTCTCTTCTCTCTCTCTCTTCTTCTTCTCGCGCGCTCCGCACGCACACTCACACTCACATACGTCCATGCACGCGGGCTACGCACACACGAGCCCGGCTCACCGGACAGGCAGAGCGAGAGCGTGTGCACCTATACGGCGGCGGGCGCTAGTAGCGCTGGTGGCTGCTGGATGCTGTGGCGGCGCGTTTCTTTCTCTCCCGACTCGCGCTCTCTCTCTATACTCCCGCTTCTTGATTGCGCGCCAGGTAAAGAGAGAGGGATGCTAGCAAGGGAGTGAGATGAAAGAGGAGAGAAAGAGAAGGAGCGCGCGCGCAGGTTCAACACAGGACTCCAAGAGAGCCGCGAGAGCGGAGCTTGGTATGAGAGAGCTGTTTTCAGGTGCGCTGAACGCTCAACAGGTGCCCTGCGCTTCCTACTGATATCCAGCTTTACCTGTAAAAAAACTTCCCAGATACTGGTTCGTACATATCTTTGCGTTCCAAAATCGCCGAGTGGTCAAACCAACTGAAATACCGCCTTGACATGGAAAATTTTCATGCAACCCATACCTACAAAAAAGTGCTCTTACACGCTCAGTCTCGCTTATCAGTTGCTACAGAGTCTGAAAATCCAAAGTACAAAAATGTCCCATTGAAAAGCAAAGCGCAAAGTACCGCGAGCGCGCACAGCATAGCATTGATAAACGAGGCGACGCGGAGGCCCAGGTGCCGGGGCGCGCAGGCGTCAGCCCTGGGCAGCAACGGCAGCAACGTCTTGGCGCGCGGCAAGCTCTCTCGTCCGGATCGTGGCGTGCGAGCGCGTTCTCCGGTCCGCGCGCGAGCGAGGCTATATACAGTGTCCGGTCGTGTGTGCTGCCGTAGCTGCTGCCGCCACCGCCGCGAGGGGCGGAGCGCAGCCGCGCGCAGGGAAGAGCGAGGTCGGTGCACTGCTCGCCGCGCGCGACCGCCAGCCAGAGGCACTATATACTCTTGCACTCTTTCTTTCTCTCCTGAGAGAGCTGCGCGCCGACGCCCAGCCGGTTTTACACGCACCGGAAAACACAGCCGCGGCCGAGAGAGAAAGAGAGAGAGAGAAAGAGAGGGAGAGAGAGAGAGAGAGAGAGAGAGAGAGAGAGAGAGAGAGAGAGAGAGAGAGAGAGAGAGAATCGGGAGAGGCTGCGGAGCGCTAGCCGATCGTGCGGGACTATCCCAATCGGTGGCCTTTCCGGCGCGCGCAGGGAGCTTATCATTGTCCGCGGAGAGCGTCCCATTAGAGTGCCATTAGTGGCGCGTGAGAGTGGCTGGGAACGAGAAACACGGAGGGAGCAATAAAGGTGTTAGCCTCCTGGCAATTCTCTCTCTCTCTCTCTCGCTCTCTGTCTCTCTCACTCTCTCTCTCTCGCGCGCGCGGCAAAGTGCCTTTTTTACGACCCACCGCCGTCTCTCCCATCTCGCTCTTACGCGATATGGCTCGGCTGCTCGGAATCATATACATATGGATGAGAGTAGCGTCCAGCAGATCGTTGCAAAGCGAGAGAGAGAGAGAGAGAGAGAGAGAGAGAGAGAGAGAGAAAACGAGCTGCCCCCCAGGAGGCAAATGTCACTCCCGTCGCGCTCGCACGAGTGTGCAAGAAGGAAAATACGACGAAAGAGACAGAGGCGTGCCAGTGGCACCAGCAGCTCGTTATGAAAGGAGCTCTCTCTCTCCCTCTCTCTCTCCCTCTTTGCGGCGATGACCACAAGTAGCAGCAGTAAGAATTACCGGCAATCTGGAAGTCGACTGCCACTGCGCGCGTTTTCTTTGTGCGCACTTCCCAGGTGTAACCACCGTTTTTACGCGCGCAGCGGAGCGCTGATGATCGCTCCTATACTTAGTACCTCGCTTTCTTTTGCGAGCTACTCGCTACCTCCAACACGCACGCGCGGGAGATCCCCCTTTCGAGCGATTGTTTAACTTTTATTGACCGACTACCGCGAGCTTGCGCTTTTATATGAGCCGCCACTGATAAGAATTGTAACTGATGTTCAAGCGTCTTTTGCGTGCACGCGATTGCTCACTGTGCACCTCAAGTTTAATGGTAATGGCGAGGCTGCTGTATAATATTGAATTTTTTATTCGGAATTTTCACTTGATTGTTTGCACGTAGAGGAAGACCGCACTTGTACGGGAAATTAAATGGTAATTTTGTAGATTAATTACTAGTAAATTGCAAAAGTTTTATGTAATAAACTTATTATACGAATATACTAATGATAAAGTTTTGTAACACAAGGCAAAAATTTTCGAAAAACTATCATTGGTTACTTTTAAATTGAAAAATTAATTGAATCAGCTAGAGAATGAAACTTTTTATTAATATTTAGAACAATTAAAACAAGTAGAACTATTTAATCAAAATGTATAATCCATATTTGGTGTCAGTTTATCTGTAAAATATTTATAAAAAAGTGAATGAACATTAAAATAAATAAAAGGTGCACTTATTGTGATTAAAATAGTAGGTAAATAACTTCCTTCATTTTAAGTCATAAGAATTACATCAAACTCAAGTTATTGTTCTTTATCAAAGTGCATGTGTTTTACACGTTTTATTTTTTCAAACTTAATTTACAAAATGAATTTTATAGTACATTACGAAAAATCACCTTTCGCACCATTGTCGTACAGTATTTTATACCACGAGAGCCGAATAATAATATTAAAGTTATGGTTTTGAGGTTAGAGTGGTATAAATTTTTAAAAAATCTTTTTTTTTTGTGTTTTTTTTTATATAAAAGTATAATTTATACAATATTGTACTTGATAAGTGTAATAAGTGGTTAAAAATTTGAGTCGATAAATAAAATATTCTTTTAGAAAATGTGAACAAAAAATTTTTAATCTAAAAAATCTTTGGTCGTGACTATTGGATTTCTTTGAACAAGTAACTCAGTTCGAAGATATAAAAAAGCTATATCTGTGCCAAATTTCAGGATTGATTTTTAATCCTGTTATCGTATGAGAACGAAAATGCACTTTTTTCTAGAATAATTTTTTTCTCAAAAACCAATGAAGATCTCTTGAAATTTGAACACAATGTTCTACTCGATAAGTGTAATGAGTAATTAAAGAAGTATTAATCACATTTTCATTAATAACAAATGACGGACTAAAGATAATTTAAATATTATAAGAAGAAAATGTATGTAATTTAAAGACTTTTTAATAAAAATTTTTAACGTTAAGTAATACTTGCTGTAATATATTGAAAAATTTAAAAAAAAATGAAAAATTGAAAATCGTTTTATGGTCATAAAACAAAAAAAAATCTATAAAATAGAAAAATAGGTTATGTAATTCAAAATATTCTCCGGACGAAGAAAATAAACTTTGTCCGATGAAAATCGGTCGAATGGTTAAAAAGTTATCGCCTGCACACACACTCATACCCACACCCAGACACACCTACGCATATACACACACACATACACACGCGCATACACGCACACACCCATACACCCACACACCCACACCCATACACCCACACACCTACACCCACACCCACACCCACACACACATACACACACATACCGCCAGCTATGAACAAAAGAGAAAAGAGCTCCCGGGTGCCATCAAGACAGGTAAAAGAAAGTGTTGGCAGGACTTCTGCGAGGAAGTGAATCGTAACCCCTGGGGACGACCGTACAAAACGGTCATAAACAAAATCAAACCCAGAGGCAACAGCGCTCCATCATGTCCAATCTTCCTCGACAGAGTGGTCCAATATTTATTCCTAGATCACTGGAAACGGCAAGCTGGAACGGGCTTAACGGAGAACATTGGTGCAGCCGAGTCAACAAATGTTATCGAAATCAGAGTTAAGATAGCTGTTAACAAGATTGCCATAAGAAAAGCTCATGGACTGGATGGGGTTCTGAGTTTGGCTATAAAGACCGCAGCTCTGAATCCTTTTCTGTGACATCGATGGCGGCACGCATTCTTCTAAGATCACAGGGGATGTGCCGCAGGGCTCGGTGCTGGGTCCCTAATCTGGAAAGTCCCGTATGACGGCCTGTTTAGCCAAACACGATGGGATGTCAATGGTGGCCTATGCGGATGATGTTGCTCCATCGTCGTAGCAAAAATCATCGAAGAGGTGTAATACCTCGGAGGTACCGCAATCGAGGTAGTAGGGGATTGGTTTAGTGATTATGAAATCAGTCTTACTACCGAAAATACCAAGGCAGTGCTCATTACCCAGGCAAAAAAGAGGAGGTACGCCACTTTCATGGTCAACGATAAGAAGATCGGGACAGGGGGCACCATTAAATATCTAGGAGTCACAATAGATGCGCGGCTGTTGCTTAAAGATCATCTTATGAACGAGGACTAAAGGCATCAAAAGTGTATCGAGCGCTCACGGGCATTATGCCGAACATAGGGGGACCGACGATCATCCCATGTGTCGTGGAGTGGCTGCTTTCGCAACTACCTGAACAGAATAGGGGAGAAGAAGAGCTGAAGAGAGAAGAGGAACGAACGCCAGGAAGCGGTGTATCTATAGAGGGCCGCAAAGGCGAAGGCTGTCCCACGCGAAATAATATCTAACGGTGGTTTCCGCAGGGGGAAATATCAACCGAGGAAGGACCTACTCAGAGCATTAGCAGGAAGGTTTTAGTGGGTATTGCTAACAATGGCCGAGTCCCACATAACATCTTTGTTGACAATTTTTCCTTCAAAATTTTGAAACTTTTTGTATAGAACATTGGGAAAAAGTTTTCAATTTTGGTGTAGAATATAGCAGTATTTTTTATTAATGCTATTTGCATGTCTCTTATTGGCTGATTTTTATTATACCTTAATCGAAGAATATTGAGACTGCGGCTCAATATTTTTTATTCGACAAAATTTTTTTTAATTCTTCTTTTAAAACCATTTAAAATGCTTTTCATTTGATACTGGCGATGCTAATTAAATACAATTTTTTGAAATATTAAGAAAAACGACTAATTAGCATTTTTGATAATATGATTTATATAGAAACTTAAGAAGGTCTTACACCTAGTGTCTTCTGAGCAGGGTTGCAGATTTTGCACTTCATGCATCCTGAAGTCCGAAATTCCGACGTGTTTTCGGACTTGATTGGAATCAAGTCCGAAATCACCTTGGAATTCCGGACTTGAGAGAGGTCAAGTCCGAAATCACGTCGGAATTCCGGACTTGATGGGTGTCAATTCCGAAAACACATCGGAATTCCAGACTTGAGGAGGATGAAGACCGGAATTCCGACATGTTTTCGGACTTGAGGAGGATGAAGTCCGGAATTCCGAAGTGCTTTCGGAATTGACTGCCATCAAGTTCGGAATTCCGACATGATTTCGGACTTGATTTCGATCAAGCCCGAAAACACGGTGCATTTCCGGAATTCAGGATGCAACGAGTCCGAATTCCGAATAATTATTTTTTTTAGACTTTTCTGAGACGTACAAAGCTAACAGATCTTATCACAACAACGCTCAACGAAAGACTTAAGTTTAAGAAGTAATTTTTTAATATTTTATTCAACTCACTGCCGTATAATTAAATGCCCTTTTAATTATACAATCTTTAACTAATTAATTAAAACTTTTACAGGTACTTTCATGCATTTGGCATTAATTTAATTAAATCTCATGATACCTTAGAGGTTTTTTGACCCGCTGAACACGTTTTCGATGACTATTTCGGTGTACAATGAAATCCTCATGCACAGGAGATGATTTTCTCGTAAATCATAACATCAAGTGCACATTTCACGGTACCTGGGGGGTTTTTCGACATGCTGAACACGTTTCCGATGACTGTTTTGGTATACGACGATATCTTCATGCCTAGAAAATGATTTTCTCACGTATCATAGCATCTAGTGCGGATTTCACGGCACCTGGGGGATTTTTCGACCCGTTGAACACGTTCTTGATGACTATTTGGGTGTACAAGTAAACCCTCATGCCAGGAGATCATTTTCTCACCATTTAGCATCTAGTACATATTTCATGGTACCTGGGGGGTTTTTCGACCCGCGGAACACGTTCTTCACGACTATTTTGCTCTGCGACGAAATCCTCGTGCCCAGGAGATGATTTTCCCGCAAATCATAGCATCTAATGCACTTCTAACGGTACCTGGGGGATTTTTCGACTTGTTACACGTTTTCGATGACTATTTGGGTGTACAACTAATTTTGCTTCCTCATAGAGGAAGCTTTGTAATAATAAAATTTTAATTTTCTTTAAATTGCTCTAGAAATATGAATAAAGGTGTTAGAAGTTTGTGTCACATGATTTTAGAAAATGTCTGTATGGATGTGTGTGTGTGTGTGTGTGTGTGTGTGTGTGTGTGTGTGTACCGCTTTATTTTCGGATCTACGCGGTCGATTTTAACCGGACGGGTCTCATTTTTTTTTGTTTTTTTATTCCGAATTCGGGAAAAAAATAATTTTGTACGACTAACTGATTCGTTTTTGTTTTATGTCGAATTTTTCATTTTCGAAAAATTTATTTTTGATTTTTTTTAATGATTGGATTTAAATTTTATAATCGGATGGGTAGCGTTCGAAAAAACATAAAAAACCTATATTAAAAAAAAAAAAAATTTCTCTAGCTATCACGGTTATTTTGTTATTAACAAAAACGTGTTTTTTTTTAAATGCTTATAACTCCCAAACTAAATGGTCAATTTTTTTGAGAAAAATCATGATAATGGAGATTATGAATAGCTATAATCTGTATAAAATTGAATCCATTCTGTTGGTTAGTTTTTGAGAAAAAAATTAAAAAATGAAAAAAACGTGTTTTAGGTGGCGACAATTTACGGGAGTAAAATTGTGTTAATCGCTTCAAAATTCCTTGTAGAGGTAGATTTTTGGTTGCCACCTGCACCTTTCTTTGGGATAGATGATTGGTTCATAAATTTCAGAGATTTTTGAGGTTAAAATTTTTGTAACCTCTTTTTCGAATCGTAATTTCTCGAGAACGGCTGTATGTATCAGAATGGGATAGGTGGCATTTAAAAGAGAATTAAAATACCTATATTTTCTAAAAAAAAAAGGTTTCTAGCTATCACGGTTCTTTGGTTATTAACAAAAACGTAAAACATGAAAAATGAAAAAAATGAGTTTTGTATGTTCAACGGTTCCGGAGGGAAAATTGTCGTAATTTCTTCAAAGTTCCTTGTGGAGGTAGATTTTGGATAGCTCTTGGTTGAGTTCTTTGGGCAAAATAATTGGTCCATAAATTTCAGAGATATTTGAGGTTAAAATTTTTTAAACTTTTTTTTAAATCGTAATTTCTCGAGAACGGTTCTATGAATCAGCTACAGATTTCTAGACAATTAAGTCACAATTTTGTATGTGATATAGATATTATGTATGTGAATTTTCATCAAGATCGTAGGATTACTTTTTGATATTCAAAATTTTCCTATTTTACAAAGTTATTTTATTTGTCGCCTGATAACTAGAGAAAACTTGTTTTAATTTTTTTTTAATTTGGCGGAGATGTAGAGTGTATATTATTTATTATATGCGTTTTTAGAGCAAAAGAATTCGTTTATGAATTTCAGAGATATTCGAGGTTAAAACTGATTTAGCCTTCTTTTCAAATCGTAATTTTTTGGATATATCTATACTAGAAAATGGAAATAACACGTGCTATGCGTGCGTGTTGTTCACTTGCTTTTGTTTTTTATTGAGGGTAATTTACAGCGCGATCAAGTTTTAACCACTTATTATACTCATTGAAGAATATATTTGGTTGAAATTTCAAAAGATTATCTTTATTTTTACTCAAAATATCGAAATTTTTTGTATAGAACATTGATTGGGAAAAAGTTTGCATTTTACTTGTAGAATATGCCAGTATTTTTGTTGTAACGTTTTTGGAAAGTCTCTTGACTGATTGATTTGATTGGTGACTTTATAATAAACATTCATATGTGTAATAAACGAATATATATGTAATAACAGAGTTTGGTAATTTGTTTGAATTTATTTTTAAGTTTTCAAAATATTATGGATTTAAAATATTACCCAAAGTTGAAGGTGCACCATAAAAAATAATTCTGCTACTTTTTTTTTGTGAAAATCATCAGATGATTCGGAAACGTGATGTAGAGACAAGTCAATAAAATATTATACACCTTATTTAAAAAAAAAATTAATTAATGAGCATTTTGTTGATGATAATATAATAATAGGGTAAACGCAACCGTTGTCGGCCACTTGTTTAATATGTTACAGATATTATTACTTAACATCATAAATTTTTATTGAAAGGTATTTAAATTATGTACATTTTATTTTTTTAATATTTACATTATCTTCACTCTGTCATTTATTATTAACGAAAATGTGCTCAAAATTATTTAATAAATTTTTCAAATAATAATTGATTTATCGACTTCAAGTTTTAACCACTTATTATACTCATTGAAGAATATATTTGATTGAAATTTCAAAATATTATCTTTATTTGTTTTTTAAAAAAACAATGTTTTATAAAAAAATAGGAGTTTTGTTGTCACGCGATAACAATATTAAGAAAATCAACCAATAGTCCTAAAATTTGGGAGAGATATATTTTTTATATCTTCAAACTGAATTCGTTGCCCAATAAAATCGAACTATTACGACGAAAGATATTTGAGGTTTAAAATAAAACTAATTGAACATGTGATAATATTTTGAAAAAATTGATTTTTCCGCCCTTTAACCTCAAAATGCCATCTTAAATGTCATTTTGCGGCCTCGGACGGAAAAATACGTTACTGAAACGTGGACGTAAGAGAATTTTTACCTCATGCGACTTTTCGACCTCGCTTCGCTCGGCCGAAAAACGTCGCATGAGGTAAATAATCCTCTTCCGCCCGCGTTAGTAATATACTAATTTCTTACTCGCCCACCCGAAAGTACGTACTTTCGGCCCGCATCTCCGGGCCGAAAGAGAAACTTTCGCATCCTATTTTAGACCAACCGCGCGCTCTGATTGGCTGCCGAAATTTCCTGACCCGCGGCGCTTGAGCGTCCGCGCGCATGTCTGACGAAAGATGTTTGTGCGGTGTGGAGGTTAGACACGTACGACATAAACAGAGGAAAGTGCACAGGTGACGACAAAAAAGAGTTAAATGAAATAAAAAGTGGTGTTGTTTGATCGTGGTCATTGTTTTTTCCTCTTGTTTCCTACACGTACTTTCGAGTCGTGTAGAAACAATTAAGTAAACGTACGGACGGAAGCGTTCGAAGAAATATGTTTGTGTGGTGTGAAGGTTAGACACGTACGAAATAGACAGAGGAAAGTACACTTGTGACGAGAAAAAAGAGTTAGTTGAAATAAAAAGTGGTGTTGTCTTTTTTTAATGAATGTGTTTCTGATGCCCGCCCCGACCAGCAAAACCTCGGCTTCGCCTCGGTCTTGCAAATGTCTGGCGGGCAACAAACCATCTGTGTAACAGCGAAAGTAGCAGACGGCCAAAAAACCAGCTCTCCACGCCGGGTCGAAAGAAAAAATGGTCGGTAATATCGACTGAGCTACCCAAAGCGGCCGACAGAGGCAGTACTATCGAGCGGGTCGAAAGAAAAACTAACACTCAAACGTCTCAAACACAGCTAGCAGACGACAACGCAATTTTATCAATTATTTAACAATTACAGAACGTACTTTCGGCCGGGGAGTAAGAAAAATAGTATACAATACTTGGACCGGAAATTGGATGCCCTGGCCGTGCGTCATGACGCCCTCGGCTTCGCCTCGGGCGTCATACCACGCACGGCCCGGAAATCCAATTTCCGGCCCACGTATCGTAATGTACTATATAAAAATATCGGGTTGCCGCACGAGAAAAAGAGTAACAAGAATGAATTTTCGAAAAATATATATTAATTTATTACGAATATTCATAAAGAAAATTGGGTATGATACAATTAATTATTGTTATAAAAAATAAAAAAAAATTAATAAATACATTATTTTGAGGAAGCTAAGTGCCAATGTATTGGCAGCGGTTTTTTCTTTAATTTAACCAAAAATAACCTGGGCACTCAAGTGTGATAAAAGTGTATCTTCGTAAAATAAATGTAAAAATAAGATCATTATTTATGGGCACAGGACCTGTATGATCAGTGAACCTCGGAAATTGGGTTTCATTTTTTTGTACTATGAAATGACATAGTAAAAGCTGAAGCTACTCTATGACAATCTAAAGATTCCGCACTTTCCTTGTTCATATAATTTAGTGCTTGCACTATAAGTCACTTGAATGGCATATTGATGATATATTATTCAAGTGTAAAGGAGTAATTTATGAATACACAATGCTATTAAATTTTAGAACAGGTAAGTTTTTCATTTATAGCTGAATCGATAATAAAGCGATTCGAAGATCATTAATGAAAATGTTACTTCCTTTTTGATTAATTATTCATCTATAACTGTAATAATGTATGCATTTAAAGTTTGTAATTCAGGGCATACATGACATAAATGAAAAAATGCATCTAGAAAGTTGATTATTAAATAAAAAGAACTAGTTTGTAATCTCTAAAACCAATCACGTCAAAATGAATTATTTTAATATTTTTAGAACTGCGTTGTATACCTTTACCAAATAAACTCAATATTCATTGAGATCTTCTTAACACCTTCCTTAGCAGAAGAAATATTTTAATAAACAGGTTATAAGTAGAATGAAAAGATAACAATAAAGAGATAATGTCAAAAAATTGATAAAATTAAAGCAATAAACAAAGCAGTGGCTGTTAGGGACTTGCTCGTGAGAATAGGAACGTCTGAAGTGGTCAAATTGTTGGTTTTTGGGTGTTCTTTTATAAAAGGCAGTTATTTTTCATGCGTATACATAAGAAGTAATATTGGTCTAATTATAATTAACTTAATTTATTTATTGACTCGGAAGAATACAATAATAGCTGATTTAGGAGTTTTATTGTGATAAAATGGTTTTTTACAAGAGAATCGCTTCTTGCAATATTCTGAGACCATATATTTGTCCGAGAACTGACCATTGTCCTCCTATGGAATTCAGAAATTATGTGACTATATCTATTTGTTATTTCAGTTTATTTTTCAATATGTAACATACCTAATAAAATAATTACTATAAAATATTGCGTTAAAAAATGATGTTACAAATATCAAGTTTCCATTTTTTGAGACAATAGGAATGACTGCATACCAACAGTTAATTTTTGAAAATACTTAAAATGCTAGTCCATCTACGACGAGTCAGCACCACACATTAGGAATGCTTGTCCTGTAGATGCTCCGCAGCACAGTCAATGCCAACGGTTCAGAAAAAACAAGCCGACGTTAATCGGCTTTTTGAAGTACGTGTTCCCGCCTCGCAATTAGATATTTCGACATTAAACGAATTCCATCGCGTTGCCTCGTACCACGAACTCCTGCGTAAGCTGTACACATCAAAGGGGTTGACCTTGTGGCACAGATATAAGTTGAACGGACGCGAAAAAGGAGTCTGCGCTTACCACTCGCATCTTATAGTTCAGTCGCGGTAGTGGTTCTGAATTTCTTTTGTGTTCCCGCGCCTCTTCTTTGCTCTCTCTCTCTCTCTCTCTCTCTCTCTCTCTCTCTCTCTCTCTCTGTCTCTCTCTCTCTCTCTCTCTCTCTCTCTCTCTCTCTCTCTCTCTTTCTCCCTTCCTCTGGCCGAAGCGCTGTCCTCCGCGCTTCTCTTTCTATCTTCCATCCTTTCTCTCGGCCCTGCATTCGCGTTTTTTACTCTCGTTTCGCTACGCACGCTACATACACAGGTATACGTACGTATGCGCGTGCGCGGAGAAAGGAGATCTGGAAATTTACGCGGCAGCGACGACGCGGTGTGCCAGCGCTCTGCTTCGGCACGCGAATTGCAAACCACCAAAGAGGGAATCGACGCATTCCTCTGGGGATTCACTGGCCGCTCGCCCTGTGCGCTTCCTTCTCGTCTTCTTCATTCTTTCTTCTTGCGCTCTTCTCTCTCTCTCTCTCTCACGATTAGTCTCGAGAATGTGTCTGCACGCGAAGTTCGCCAAAACTTTAGGGAGCAGAGGGAAGGAAATTTCACGATAAGCTGAAATTCGAAACATGTGCTTATCTTCTGACGCTGCTGTTTCCGAATTACGCAAATTTTTCTCTCCGCTTTATATTTTATATCATAATCGTTGGAACTGTTATTTATAAGTTATGTGTATATTTCAGTTTTTCTGATTTTCTTGCGCTTTACTTTAGTATGCTTTTAAAATTTTTAGATTTTTTTTTAGATTATCAGTGTTATTATATAGTAGATGTGTTATTATTAAAAGTTTTATAGGGCAATATGTTTTTTTATTTAAATATCCAAAACTTGAACTTCTGCGTTTAGATGCGTTTTAATTTCACGAGCATAAAATTAAAGAAATAAATTTCTTACTCTTCGTGAAGACATTTTATAACGCAGAGATATATCTTTTTGAGGTTTAGATCAAATGCTGATCACATTAGAAGCGGACTTAACGGTAAGACGCATGACGCGTCCTATCGACAAGAAACCTTGAAGCATTCTTAACTAACGAAATTATCCTCGTCATTCTCAAGCAAGAGTTCAACAAAAGGTCACAAGGAGCGTGAGATTATTTTTTATAAGCCGCTAAACAGTATATTTCTTCCTTGACTTTTTTAATATTCTATACTTATAAATATTGGTCAAATATTGATAAATTATAAGTGGATTATTCAAATCACAATACTTCTCCAAATAAATCAGAAGGTTATCAGCAACTCGATAAGTTCTGTTATTTATACATCATTTTTAATGTCACTTTTAAAATTTTTTATTTAATACTTTTTCTCTTATTAACATTTTATTATAAATATTTTATATATCATAAACATCCAATATATTTACTTGAAAATAATTTTTAAAATTACTTTTTGATTTACAATTAAAGAATATACAGATCATGAAAACAGATTAAAATAAAACTTAAAATAAAATACCATTGTCAATCTTAAAATTCTTGAAAAATTCATCGGAATAGTCCGTTACCATACGTAATCTAATACAATTTTGTGCGTATATCACTACCCAGCTTTGGATTCTCACTCCGATCGAAATACCTACAAATAAAAAATTACAAATGAAGTCGAGAAACTCTCGAAAACTATCAATCAGCCGTATAAATCTTACGTAAGAGTAAACATACGTTAAAAAGTATACTGCCAGCAATCGAGAAAGAACGCAGTCAAGCAGCCAGTTCACTTGGAAAGAAAGTAAGTAAAAGAAGGAGAAAAAAACTAGAAGCCAGCTAGATGGAAAGAGCGATATCTTGACTTTGAAGCCAAAGGCAAGAGAGTAAGAGAGACGGCGAATGGGGCCTGCGAGGAATAATTTAGAAGATGGTACCCCTCTTAGAAGAGGAAGAGTAAGAAAGAGAGGGGGGGGGGGCAGGAGCGTCTCGGGAGAAGCGACTGGAGCGCGTCGTTGCGAGCGTGCAACTACCTCGAGGCTTTCGAAGTCGTTTTGTTCACTGAACTAGTTCCCTCCGCCCGTACCCCACCGCCGTTCTTGTCCCTCCTTCTTGCCTTCTTTTATCCTCTCTTCGATGCGGCTCTTCGCTTCACGGACGTGCGGACTCTCGGACCCTTTGAGACACACGCTAAACCTTACCATATCACCTATTGTAGACTACACTCTGGATTTTCTCTTGAGTAAATGGGAATGAGAGAGAGAGAGAGAGAGAGAGAGAGATGCAGAAGGCACATGCCGAAACGACGCATAATGAGAACATACGATCATTGTGCGGTCTGCTGCGCTCCGACTTTTATTTCCTATCAAAACGGATACTTCGCAGAGTCGCATGCATACACATTTGGAAGGAATTTTTTTAAAAATGGTGAATTTTAAATCAAATTTTTGACTTTAAAAATATTAATTGGAAAAGTTAACGGATGCGAATAGCTTCAGTCAAACAAGATATAAAAATCAAAGATTTTGGACCGTATCCCATTAAAAAATATCAAATGAGTCAGCCTGTAGGTTATGGCAGGATACAAATTTTAAAATCTCAATATCTTTGGATCAAATGGGTTTACAGACCTCTGGTAGGGCCTATTTCATCAAAAATGAACTATATTTGTATAATATATAATATCATTACAGATCAAAATTTATATTTTTTAGGTAAATAAAAAGAAAAATTTTAACTGTAGAACCCCCTGCAAGACTTTTTAAAGAACCCTAATTTCAAAATTTTTTTTTCATAGTTATTTTAAAACTGTTGTAATTTCACAAGTTTTTTAAGCTTCCAAGTAAACTATATGCGGGTTTACTCTGATAAACGTCCTCTTTCACCCCTTGCACAATATTTGTATACAAATTAAAAACTGCTTAAGATATATGTAGTTTTTACTAAAAAATGCCTTTTTTAGTAAAGTGTAACTTTCTCAGAAACCCCATTTTTTGATGATTTTTTTTGTGCAGGAAATGCTTGCTGGTAATTAATTGGTTAATCTAATAAATGATCACGACGAGCCATGAATTTGTGTAAACTTCTTTACACAAATTTATGGCTCGTCGTGATCATTTATTAGATTAACCGATTTTTTTTGTGACAGGTGTCAAACCATGCATGTCAGATTGTCCTCTTTTTTTCATAGAAAAAGAAACAAAATATTTAATTTAATGAAATTTTTGCCTTATGAGGTAGGAAGTGGTAGTCAATATAAATTGTTTTGTTTACATATGGAATTAATGGGAGTTCTACAACAAATCCACATTTAGGCGTTTCAAAAACAAAAGAAACAAAAAAAAATCGGTGACAAATCTCTGCGACAATCTCGTTCGGTTGGTCATATAATATATGAAAAATTGTTTGAACCCACGAAATCGAACTTGTGACACTATTTGAACCGCATATCAATTTTAATGTGACTGATTAGTTAATATTTTTCTCTCTAAAGTGCTACGAATCATTGAAAACAGAAGCTAGTGTGCAAAGTTATGAGAAAAAACAGAAACTCGTGTGCAAAATTATGAGAAAAAACAGAAACTCATGTGGAACATTATATTAATGATTTACGTAAATTTTAAGGTTGTGATCATTTTTTTTTGTAATTGTTCATTATGTTCAAATACACAAAAGCTTCTGTTTTCAACGATTCTAAGCTTAAATGAAAGCTTTTTTCTTCTACTTTAATTTTCATGTTTTGAAAAATTTATTGGCATTAAAATATTGAATTCCTATAAGAAACATTGATGTGCGGTTAAAACAATGTCACAAGCCCGATTTGGTGGATTCAAAAGTGTGGATTTCTTATAGAATTCCTCATATATTAATATGTAGATGAGAATCCAATAGAACGTGGTAAGATTCTTTACTTTACGGTGATGTTACAAAAGTATTAAGTTTTACTTAAAAAAAATAAGGGTTTTGAGTTTGTAGATTAAAAAGTCATATCTTTTATTTCTTACTTATCCTAATATTTTAGACAAATTAAGAAGGTGGTGAAGAAGGACGTGATAAGATTCTTTACTTGACGGTGATATATGTTACAAAAGTATTAAGTTTTACTTAAAAAAAATAAGGGTTTTGAGTTTGTAGATTAAAAAGTCATATCTTTTATTTCTTACTTGTACTAATATTTTAGACAAATTAAGAAGGTGGTGAATTATTTAAAGTAGCAACTAATCAAATAATTAAAAGTAAATCTCAAAACAAGTGTCTGGTTTACATTGCGCAACTACACTTTGTGAGAAAAATTGGCATAGATATGACTATACTATATCATTTAGTTATCACAATATAGTTATACTTTCTATGTTTTTCAGTAAAGTATACTATATTAAAGTTATTTAAACTACAATTGTGGTAAATGCAACTATAATACAGTAAATGTGAATATAAAAAGTAGCTGTAACGATTTTACATTATACGCTTTTCTAACTTTTAGGCTTAGTGTACATGCAGAATGTACCATGTGCCAGTCTTAGTAATCTTAAACAGGTACCCTTCTTACCGATGCAAGATATACCCGAACATACCAGTAGAATGATTAACACACACACTCACACACACATACACACGCACGCACGCACGCACGCACACACACACACACACACACACACGCACGTATATATATATATTTCTTTTCACTCTTGAATATAATGGGAACAACAGTTTGATTTGACTTTCAATCCACCAGAATCAACTTTTTTTTTTCTC
This sequence comes from Torymus aiolomorphi, assembly GCA_036365515.1. NCBI lineage: Eukaryota > Metazoa > Arthropoda > Insecta > Hymenoptera > Torymidae > Torymus > Torymus aiolomorphi. Next base: position 38,237,457 of record CM070876.1, on the reverse strand, counting down.
AGTATAAGTTACCGACTGTGGGACTCAAACCCAAGGCCTTCTAATGGAAAGTTCTTGCTACTAAGCTACCGAGACTAAATATAGATATAGTATATAAAATAAACAAGCGATTATTTTTCTATTTAATTTTGAGAATTTTGAGTGTCGACCCTCTCAAAATCAATAATTTATATAGCATATTAAATCAAAGTCTTTACTTAAATAACCTTTATAAATGATTTTTTTTTTCAAATTATCTTTGTAATTTTGTCGTTTTATTATACAATAACAATGTATACTTGTGGATAATTTCTTACCAGATTCAATGAGCTGCTGATAATGTTTTACTGGATAATAAGATGTGGCAGCTGGTGAATGAGCTAGAATAGACGGAATAGCAGCCTGCAACAAATATTTTTAGTACGATATTAGATTGATTTATGAAAACCCATATTCAAATTATGACACTTATTATTTTTAAATCACATTTGATTTTTTCTTATATATTGACATTTGATATCACTAATTATTCATACTTTTAAAATTTTTAACAAGGGAGAAATAATGCTAAAAAATATGAAAAATATAATCTCAAGTAAAATAAACGTACAAGTATCTGGATACTTTGAGATTCTATATCGATACCCCAAACTGTCATTAAAATACATACATTATCTCATGAAAGACATATTGAATCTTCATACGATTTCACAATAATGTTCTTTACAGTAAAAATTATGAAGGTCAAAATTACCAATAAATAAAAACTTCTTTATCTTAAATTTATAAAATGTATTGTAAATGTATCTATGTAAAACTGTTACCGATGGATATCTATAGAGATAAGAACAATTACAAAATGACGACGATTAGCAGAAAGCCGAGTGGTGGCCTGGCTAAGTGGTAGAGTATTTGACTTGCAAGGCACTTTTTATTACAAGTTGCAATAGCTCAGTCGTAACAGAAACGTATAAAAAAATGTTAAAGAAAAGAAACAAACGAATTTTTGTATTTTTTCATAGATTAATACTAATAGATTTTTATTATTACAAGTTGCGATAGCTCACTCGTAAAGGAATAGTATATTACGATATTTTATGGCACGTTTTAATAAATCCGCTGTCACGCCGAGCCGTGGCATAAGTAGTCCATTATAGCACCGTGAGGTAGCGCACGAGCGTAGCGAGGGCAGAATCCACAAATGCACCGTGCTCTCTGCGCTGCACCATGCTGTGCCGCGGACGTGCCTTGCTTCTTGTAAGCAAGGCACATTGCGGTGCAGCACAGCACAGTACAATGATAAGGTGCAACGTACTGGTACTCGGTACATTTGTAGATTCTGCCTTATGTGGCCAGGGTCTAAAGAGATATGTTAGTATGCAGTGGTAGTATGGTATGCAATATGAATTGCCTATGCCTTGTTTGCATCACCTCTGCTTCTGTTACGATTATTGATATAATTAGTGATTAAAAAATAATGTTCTATATTAATACTATGAATTAAATAACTAGTAAAAAATATTTCTGATGAAAATTTGTTTTTGTTGTCGAACTATAATTGGAGTAAAAATCACTAAATTTTGCAAAGCACGAATGTGCCGGTGTTTTCTTGAAAAGAGAGCTGGGCTTAAAAATGCTAAAAGCTAAATATTTTCATATTTTTATAAAGATTATTTGATTTTTCCTAATTTTATCGTTTTATGACAGAAAAGAATTTTTATGTTACTTGCATTGAGCAATTCATAATTTGGCAAAAACATTTTTATGAAACTGTTTTATAAGACATTCCATTTTTTGAAGTTTTTGTTTAAATACCGTTACGTTTATGTTACATGTAATATTGATTAACGGAAAATTAAAACTTTTTTTCAACAAACAATAATCAACTTAGTTATAAAACCATAGAAAATAAATCAATTAAAGAATTGTTTTCTTTCATAAATACAATATTAAATACACAAATAGACTCTGATTTATATGCACACCTACATAGAGATAGAAATGAATTGTTGAATCTTATACATTTAGAGGTGTATGTTTCGTAACCAGCGTATCTGTAAATAAACAAGATCGTTATGAAAGTGTTTCGTTGTTGTAACCAGCATATCTGGGGCCTTATTCAGTAACCTTATCCGTCGATAACGTCCCTTTAACGGAAACTCGATAAAGGGTTTCGATAAACGGCTCATGCGATAAAAACGAAAATCTAATGTTTTGAGGGTTGTGGCTGAAAATAATTTGTGTACTATCCCGTCTGAAAAACATTGGACTTTATATTATGCACCAGTCTACCCTCTTTGATCGCTACGTCAGAGAGGGCAGACTGCGTGAGGTATGAAGAGGTGTCACGAGGTATCGCGAGGTATGACCGCGTGATTTACATATTATACGCATTCAATTCCTAATAATTTTTGAAATAATTACCATAAATAAATAAATAATTCGGCGTTTATTTGCGCGAATTTTCACATGTGACTTTAGGTACTATAGATCTGTTCTGGTCTTTAGATGATGAGATGATTCAATTTATGTTAAACCAGCTATATTCAGCGCGCTTCGCGCGTATTATTTATCTATTTGTTTTTTGTTTTTGAGGTTATGAGCATGATCAAGTTAGTTTCAATTTAAATTGTTTGATAAATAAAATAATGACATTTTTCTTATACTATTTTAATTATTTAGTTTTGAATTCTCAAACTCAAGAATTCAATCTTCAAAATCCAAACATATTCGATTTTGGCGCTTATTCTATGTAGGTCAATCAAATGAGCCAACAACAAATTTCATCCATCACTTTTTTAAGAGAGGACTTTTTTAAGAGAAGATAATTAATAATGTGGCATATCGGTTACTTTTAACATGTTTATCCAAATTATCATTTCATTGTTGATATCTGTGCTTTTTAACGAGTGTTCATATTGGCACACCGAATTTAATGACAGTACTTTTACAACTCTGCCCCTCAAGCACACTCTGGATAGCCAGTTTCATCTGTTCCTCAGTATAGTTTAGCCAATTCTCGATTTCTTCTTGTAAACTCTTACCATATTTATTGACTATTTACTCTACTTATTTATAATTAAGTATAAATAAACTTAAAACTACTTAAATTTAATAAATAAATTGGGCAATGAGTCAACCCATCGTATATATAAATCTCCAAATTGCAGGTAAAAGCCGATCAGCAATTTTTTTTTTTTTAAGAAATAATGTATTTTTGTTAAATATCGTAGTGTAATTTAAATAAAAATATATCTTATTTTTTACTTTATCTATTTTCTGTTTATTATGTGCTCTTGCACACTGAGAAAAAAGTTTTGTAAAAATTATTATTAGTTTGGTAAAAATTACCCTACTGTCTTCTAAAGCCACCACAGACTGTAAAAATCAAAAAGATTACCATACTTTATAAAAAACTTTGATAGAAATATAGGAAAATTTACTATACTGTATTGTAAAATTTACTGTAAATTATGGTAATTTCTTGGGTTTTTACAGTCTGTGGTGGCTTTACGAGAAGTATGGTAATTTTTACAAAACTTTTTTCTCAGTGAGTAATGATCATTTTCGACGTATTTCTTACATTTTAATCGTATGTCGACATTGAATTTGTAAGGTGATACACATTTATTTAATTAATTTGCTTAATTTGTTTACAATTCATTGTTTAACGCAAATAATTTATGTAATTGTACAACAAATTAAGTTTTAGGAAGCTAAGTGCCAATGAATTGGTAGCGGTTTTATACTTATTAATTAATTTTCATTTTTTGTATTTTGCTAAATTCGTTGATTACGCTCATAAAAAGACATATATACATATACAAACACACGCGCGAGGACATGTATATCAAAATGCTACTGCAAATGTCGCATTTTCATATAAGCCTGAATACTGATCGCTAGACCGTCTTAACACGCAAATACAATCAGTCTTGCGTATTTTTTTGTCATATAACTCATATATCAAAGAGAATCTACTAGTCAGTTCTAAAAACATGGTCGATTTGCAAGTTTATCATGACCGATAAAGTTACTGAATAAAGCCCCTGGTGCAATTTAAGTATTTTTTATATCCCTCTACTAACATTTCGATAAACATCTAGCCGTTATCCCTTATATCGAGACGATACAGCCAATGACATGTTTATTGGCTAAGAATAAGGCCTCAGATTTATGGTCAGTGTGTTAACGAATGGAAATCTGCACTCAGCTCCGCCAATCTTACATGCTGCAAAGCTTCTGCCGCAGTAAAGAAGACACCAGCAGGAGACGGAAAACCAGCCATTTTAGAGAAAGCCGACTGCTCCCGCCAAACCCGGGAAGACCGGAAGGCTCATAAACCTTAGGGTTTAATTTTTAGACCAACCTTTACTCGAAGTGGACGCCGAAGTCACGTCAATTAGTTTTCGAAGGTTTTCTCTTTGAAGAATTAACTATTTTACCGGAATTTTGGAAGAATACTTAAAATTTGCACACAAAGCGTGAAAAGCCGGAAAGTCTTGAAAATTAAAAAAATTATTATCTTTTCATTTTTATAATTTATAGATTCTTTTACAAGTTGACACAGAGCAAGAAGGTTGCAACGGCTTCACAACAGGGATCAAAATTTTTAATCATGTCACCCACGTTACGAAGCTTTGAACAAACCGAAGGATACGTTTCGCACGTCACTAGATAGCGTATTCCAAAGTCTCCAAAGTATGGGAATATTATATATATATATATCCGCCATTAATGTATTGGATTACCTAACTATGTAAAGCGATTTATTGAATAAATACCTGATAATGCGAAGATGCTATTTTATATTTTATAAGCAAAGATATAGTCACAGTAAAAGTAAAGTGACCAGATGGAATGTACTCTGTATAATGGAATTCAAGGAGCGTAATCATGGTCCAGGTAATAAATGCAGGTCACTGTACTGTACAGATTCAAGGGGATTGAAATGTAATTGAAATTTCGGACATTAAACGACATAAGCGCAAATTGTGGTAGAACTAGAGATTTGTACAGTAATAGTAAAGATGTTGGATAGCGAAAATCGATAGTCGTGTGAATAAATCAGAGAGTTCTGAGGGTTTTTGCAGTAGCACTGTGAATATGTTCATTGTATTTTGGGTATGACTCTAGAAATAATAGCTCCATCAAGGATGTAATCAAAGATTAAATGGTCCCGCTAGCGATGGTATGATAAGATTTAACGTATAATAGTGTGGTTAACTCCTGAGCGGAGTTTGGGAGGGAGGTTGAATAAAATAAAACTCAAAGCACTTAAACACAGCACTATAGACATTTATTAAAAAGCAAAATAGATAAGTTTCGCCGAAGATAGATGACGTAATCACAAAATTTTTTAGGGAAACTTGCTTTCTTTATTTTAAACTCATTCCAACCCTGGTAGAAAATTAACCATAAGTTGGCCAGAATATGCTTAACCAGCATATAGCTTAGCCATATTCTGGCCAACTTATGATTAATTTTCTACCAGGGAACTCTAGATTTGAATTTCATAGCCTTAGTTCGCTTTTTACTTCTCCTCTTTTTTTTTTTCAAACTCATACCAACTTTAGATTTTAGTTTCATAGCCTTAGTTCCCTTTTTATTCTCTTCTTTTTCTTCTTCAAACCCATAGGAACTCTAAATTTTAGTTTCATAGCCTTAATTTGCTTTTTATTTCTCCTCTTTTTCAAATCCATACCAACTCTAGATTTTAGTGTCATAACCTTAGTGTACTTTTTACTTCTTCTCTTCTTCAAACCCATACTATCAGTAGATTAGTTCGCTTTTTATTACCACGTTTTTATTTTTCTGTAAACCGATGCCAAATAAACTGTATATAAAATATTTAATTCTTAATAGCTTATTACTTATAACGCAACAAAGAGAGAACCAAACCTTTGCTAATTTTTGAAGCGAGCGGTTGTATATTTACATTGTATAAATATATCTAATTAAAATAATAATAAAAGGGTTTAAAAATATAATAGTCTTTCAAAACAATATTATTTACCATATAAATCTAACTACTGGAAAATATTTATAATTTATAAAAGAAATATATTCAGTTTTTTAAAGCTATTTTTATAGAACAGAAATATGTAATTATATATTTTTTTGTGTATACCATATACACAAAATGAGTAAAACAAAAACTGGAATATAGAAGATCCGCTCTTCATTATTACAATATTACTTTTTTTTATTTATTTGTATTTATTTATCCAGAGTACATTGTAGAAGTACGTTACATTGGGGTAACCCTGCAGAGGAAAATAAATTTCCTTTTCGCAGGTCCGGAGTATAAAGTTACTTAAAACTAAAACTAATACTGATTCTTAACACTATTAAGTAAAACATCTCTAATTTTTTAACAGTATAATAAAATTTCTAAAACAGTAATATGTATATATGCTATATACAATTATTTAAAGTTTTGACTTGAGTTCCTATAACAAAGTTATAGTATCAAATCATATTCAAAGAAAATTCAACTCGTTTTCAATAAATATTTTTCACAATCCATTTTTTTAACGTGTACATAGTGGATCTTTTGTCTATATCTAATGTTTTGAGCTCGTTTGAAAGTAGATTGAATGTTTTTATTGCAGTTATGTGATTGTTTTTTTCGCTTATTCTTTTGTCAACTTTTGGTAATAAAATAGCTTTATTTCTTGTCTTACTATTTGAGTTTGTGAATATATTTTTCATTTCGTTGTAATAATATTTTAAGCAGTCCCATGTGAATAGTTGCTTAATATTCATTGGTTTATTTTGCTCGAAAGTGTTTTTAAAAACTAGTTTAAGTAGTCTGTTTTAAATATTTTGGAGCAAATGTTGATTGTTTTTATATGCACCCCCGAGGCAATTATCCCATAGTTAATCACACTGTGAAAAAACGCATAGTAAATAACTTTTAAAGTATTTATATGCATAAATTTATTAATTTTGTAGAAGATGAAATTTAAATAACTTGTTTTTTTGATTAGGTAGTTAATATGTTCATCCCATTTTAGATTGTAATCAAAATTCACTCCTAAATATTTACACGAGTCCACTCTCTTTCATTTTTCTTTGTTAATATAAATATCTATATTTTTTGGTACACTGTACAATATTATAATATTAAATATTAAACATATTTATTACTTTTGTATAGTAAAACTATTTTTAGTATTTATTATTATACTGTAAATAATGTTGAATGAATGACCATGCGTATACAAGTATTATGAGCAAAAATTATTTGACAGCTAGGCATATTAGATGTGCCAAAAAATAACCAAAAATACATTTTTTTAATTTTGTCACTCTTTAAAAAGTTCACAGCTTTTCTCTGTGACCTTCAACCATCATAAACAAAATTTTTTGTTAAAGATAATTCAAAATACTTTTTAAGCTTTACTACAAAAAATAGGTTGTGTCGAGTTTGCCTTCTATATGAAGTGAAGGATTGTTATTCAACTACCAAAGACAAAAATTTGTTTGATCAATTTGTAAAAATTCTACGTAATTCTACTCACAATTTACAAACTTTTTCCTATTTGATGTGCTATACAAAAAGTTTCAAGTTTTTGAGTTAAAAAATCATAAAAATTGAAGATTTATGAAAAAAATCAAAATTTTCAAATTTTCAATTGGTAGAGTCAATGCCGGTAAATAGGGGTAGAAATACGCAGTTAGTAGACACGTGAATTATGATAAAAAAAACACTGGAACTTCCGCACAATACAAATAAACTGCACATTTAATTGTAACTTTAATTGGCACTGTCTTGAGGTGATAATTCGAGCCGATATTGGAGAAGAGTCTGTTGTGTACGTGGCCGGGTACTGCGGTCCACGTTGTGAGGAATTCCGTTAATAATTAAGTAGAGTCCGTTGAAGTAACTGTGTGATGACGATCCGAGGAGCCAGGTCAAAAAATCATGATGATATTTTCGGCCTAGAATTGGTGATGGTTGAGTTCTCCGATGATTTGATGTTACTGATTAAAAGCACAAGGCGACACAAAGAATGGCGAAGGAAGAGTGCACAGGTAAACGAAAGTTACTTTGCAATCCAGAATATGTTTGATTCCCAATAATAGCGGTTCATCTGTATGAGAATCGGCTAATTTTTTAATTTTTATTTGTCGAGATTGTACTACGTAATTACGTGAAGTATTTGGCATTTTGAAAAATACAGCAGACAAATAGAAAATTATATCACTCACTTTAATTATACAAGACCGCTGCAAAAAAATAAAAAGATACTTGATAAGAATATATAGTGAGGAGGGGCAGGCGAATAAAATAAGTTCTAATGATGTTCACTTACGTTAGTTAATAGCAGAATAATTGGTATTATTGTTATAATAATCAGTTAGCACGAGTTATCTGTAGATATTTGATAGGCAACATAAAACCGATAATTTGCAGATAACTAAAATGGCATCTATAAGATATCATTTGAATACCATTCAAATTCATTATTCATACTATCTTAATTATGATACCAATAAGTTAACTTATTAAAGATTGACTGTTTATAGATATCTTATTACTATCAGATATAAGTTATCAATTAACTATCTTTATTATGATACGAATAAGTTAACTTATTAAAGACTGACTGTTTATAGATATCTTATTGTTATCATATATAAGTTATCAATAAGCTATTAAAGACTGCCTGTTTATAGATATCTTATTACTATCAGATATAAGTTAATAATTAGATAGTTAAACATTTATAAAATAACATAATATAGACAGCAGTACAAAATGAAAAATTGATATCCATATTACGGTGTCGGAAAGTTAACTTATGACAGATATCTGCAATAAAACATAAAACGATATATGAAATTAATGATTTTTTATAGCAAAAAAATACATGGTGTTTTATGCAGACGTGTACTACACACCACGTAAAATAGTCAAGCAGATCTGGACCTGACGCAAATTCTGTCTAATTGTTGTTCAATAAGGTAATTATTATAAAATAAATTGTTTATAACCAAATTTCTGACTGACATTATTAAGCGCCATTCGTGAGAACGGGAAGGGCGGACTATAGCTAAGTTCTTTATTAAAATTAAAGGGCGCTTGCAATTTTACAGTAAATATTAAAATTACTACTTTGGTAGAATATTTCTTTTTAAAATCACTAACTTGATAGTATTTATATTATCTTTTTGCTCATCTATAATAACGGATATTAATTATACACTGGTTAGTAAAATAATTGTGCGGAGCATAGGTCGGATTATTACCCAGTTTCAATCTTGCAATTTTGTTTTTTAGCTAGTAAATTGACGCGCGAGGTGTACATTTACCTATAAAGGAAATTAAATTTAATATTGCCTAGAGAAACTGCTACATTTGTCCAGTAATATTAATATACTTAAACTAGTAAATCATCAATGTAATTTTACCATGTGCTATTAATTTTGAATTCGAACTTTTTACAGTGTATCTTTTATTATACTAGAAGTTGGACGCGCTATGCGCGCCTTTCCTCGTTTTCCGCGCCAAATCTATCTCTGTCTCTCTCGTACACGACGCCACGATGCTACGTCATGAGATGCGCGCGCAATACAGTGTAATGTGATAATCTTCTTTTTTTTATAGAGGGATAGGATAAAATTTTTTCAAAAACAAAAACGTACTTTTTTAATTAATTGATTAATCAATCAAAATATAAATCAATAAATACTGTAATTAATTATTTAAAATACATTATGCATTTATTGTATTTTTATTTGTGTATTTCTATTATACCGCCCGCATAGAGCGATCCATGAAAAATATGCAAACAGTATAAGCGATATGTTTTGTAACTTCGATTGAAGATACGATACTGAATAATTAGAATTTCTTTCCATATATCAGTATTTCAGACATTTTACTATGAATGCTTCGGTTGTTATCGCCACCTTGCCGGGGAAGCGTTCATCCGTGATTAGAACTAATGAACCAATGGGAATGTTGTGAGATAGATGATGCCACTGAAGATGGATTGCAACTGTTGGAGGTAGTGTTGAGAAGATCACTATTTCCAAAACTGCTGAATCTGTTGCTGGATGAGTTGCTACCGTGATAGACGAGATTCTGTTAGATCCAATAGAGATGGTTCTGGAAGAGGATTTAGAGCGGAGCCAGTGAGGCTTTAATGATCTTGAGATTACGATTGCTTCCACCTGGGCTAAGAGTGTTGAGAGTTCCTCAAAGGTAAACAGGACCTCCCCCCCCTAAAGCGACGAAGATGGAATTTTATTGATTTCACCACCGTTTCCCATTTCCCATCCATCTGCGGAGTGGCAGGTGGATTGAATTTCCACTGAGTAGAATCCGTGAGTAATTTGGAAGCAATTTGATTGTTCTCCTTGGTGTATTGAGAGAATATGACTTTAAGTTTCTTCTCTACTCTAACGAAATTTGTTCCGCAATCAGAGTAGATGCATGGGGGAATATCGCGTCTTGAGACAAACCATCGATAAGCTGCTAGAAATCCTTCCGAGGTATACTTCGCTATGGCTTCAAGATGTACAGCCCATGTAGAAAGGGAGACGAAGACACAGATCCAACCCTTGAGAGTTTTGCTCCCCCGTCCCTTCCATGCAAGCATAATCGATGCAGGTATGCGTGAAGGCCGGAGATGGAGTGACTCGAGACTCCGGTAACTGGCCCATGAGTTGTTGCGCGCGAGTGCCTATTTGACGAGCACACGCAACGCACCTTAGAATGAAAGATCTTACCGGAGCTAGTTCGCCGATGATCTAAAGCTGGCTGAGACGATGATTGAGTGATTGAGTGACTGCGTGGCTCATCTTCTTTAGTGGCAGCGTATTGGACCCACCAGCTGGCTGTGTTGAAGATTCGATCAGCTCTAGTGCCCGTAACCGTGATATTAAGATTTTCTTTTTGTAACTTATTTATTTATTGTCGTATCTTTCAGTGGGTATTAGCGACATAACAATAAATTACATATATTTATTCTAATTTGGATACATATTACGATACATACATAAATTACAATTACATTGGTTACAATAGATTTGTTTGCTAAAAGTCATATTTGATGTCTAATTTGAATTTTGTCTATACACTGCATCACTTTTTTACATTGCTCTATGTTGTTAAGCATTTCTGATAGTATATTTTTTTTAATTATAATTCGGTTCGAAGATTGTCACATACAGAGCAATCCAGAAATATGTGATGAACAGTGAATGGAGGTTTGCATTTAGTGTATTCATTTTTTCCACTTTTACTGATTAGGTGTTCATGGTTGATTTTAGTGTGACCTATTCTTAATCGAGTAAGTAGGACTTGGCCTTTTCTCTTGAAGGCTATGGTAGGGCTTCGATTTTAATTTGTCATCTATTTGTTTATAGAGATCTTCCTTATTAAATATCTCACGAGGGGGGAATTCAATGTTATTTTCTTCGAAATATTTTCGTGTTCTGTAGTAGAAAGGTTCATAAGTTTTGAATTCGTATTTTTTAGTATTCTTGCAGTCCATTATAAGTTGATATGCTTGATTATTTGAGTTTGAAACTGTGACGGAGTCACAGGCAGCTACTCGTGAGCGCTGCCTTGTTGTTGTTGTCGTCGCTGAGGACGCCGAGCGGGTAGCGCACACGCTCGCGTACGCACACAAGCATAACACCGGGTGGAGAATGTAGAGAGAGCGCGGGTCGAGGAGGGGGATCGCGAGCACTGGAGAGTCGCGCAACGTAGAGCACGGCTGCGAGAACGGCGAGGAGAGGGAGAGAGAGAGAGAGAGAGAGAGGGAGAGAGGGAAAGAGAGACGTAACGTACGTGAGAGCGAGCATGGCATAGAGTCAGTAGAGCAATAGATAGAATACGCGGCGCGGGAGCAAGCCGGTGGGTGGCGCGACGAGCAGGATAGATAGCGCGCATGCTATTAGTTTAGCCTATCATGACTCAAAGAGATAGCAAGTCATGGACTTTAATAGAATTCGGACAAAACGCATAGCTAGGAACCAATGAACAGTGAATCAAGGCCGGGAGGGGATAAACATAGGGTTTGAGTTTCGAGAAGCTGGAAAACGCGTTCTCTTCGTCAACGGATTCCACCGCAAGCAGTCGCATTTCTCGCCAGAGTCGTAGTGTCAGTTTGGTTAGGAGAGATTTCTTGTGGCGCAAGTACGAAGGTAGTGGAATAGTTGAAGGTTGCACCTAACAGTTGCCGTTGCATCACGTGAGTAATATTCAAGTAGGAAAGGTGAAGGAGTATTGCGAGAATTAGTGTTGCAGGTTCGTGTCGTGTTGTAGTAGGAATCGAGTAGTAGGATAAATCGAGACTAGCAGAGTTGCTATCGAGAAGTAATGGCTATCCAGGGTTGCCTTCAACACTAGCAGCTTCGGCAAACTGAGCAGTATTTCGATCGCGGTCTTGTGTTACTTTTTCAGATTCAATAGCGGAGAGCCGGCCAGTCGACGGAAGCAGCCATTTTGGAGACGCCAAGGCAAACGGGCAGAATAACCGCCATTGCGGTCATATTTTCTTAAGAAATAAATTTAGAAATAACTATCAATTGTGAGAGTTGTTCTTATTAGTGAGTGTTGTTTTCCCATGTGTTTTCTATCGAGTTTTCTTTCAGGTCTCGTCATTAAGAAACTCTGATCATCGCAGGGAAATCAGCAAATTGCTATCTCATCGTAGGTATTTCCGGGTGTGGTTGTTGCTGGGGTTTTGACCCCCCTTGTCGAGAGCGGAGTTTCAGCCGCGGTAGAGGACCGCTATTGGTAAGATATATAGTGGAAATAGTGGCAGTTGGTTTAGTTTGAGTCACTAATAATTCCGAGTGATTCGATTGAGGGTATAACTAAATACAACATCACAAAATTATTCTCATTGTATAATTCATAGTAATTTTCTTTCCCCTCTATTCCAACGGCAGTACATTGCTTTCCCTTCGGATACTGCTAACATGACTTGTTTTATATACAGTAGCTATTCATATGCTGGTGTTAGAAATTGGATCGAGACTTTAGGAGGATTTTGCTAGCTGAGCCGTACCCCTTACGAAAATAAACTGCAGTTTAAATTACTGCCTAAACTATTGGCTCAACTACTGCCTAAACTATTGGCTGAACTTCAGTCGAACCACTTGTCGCCAGTAGTATTTTCGGATACCATTTTATGGGTTTAATAATCCATAAAATGGTATCCGTACTATAGTATAACTACTTATTATTTTTGCAGATGTTTTTTTTTTATTTTGAAAAACTGCAAAATATTCCCCTAAGCCTTTATAACTCGAAAAGAACATTCAATTTTTATTTTTAAGTAATTATGTTTTAAAATCAATCCTTAAGTTGGTTTCATCGAATTGTCAAGTTGATAAAAAAAAATATTAAAAAATACGTTCAAAAAGTTGGAAATTCAACCTTTCTTTTGAGACTTTGCTGAGATCCGATTGCCAGACAACCTGAAGAAATTTTTTGCTTATACAATAAAATCTTTCTATTCTTATTATACAATAAAACTGATTTTTGACTGTTATGGTAGTTGGTTTCCATAATTTTTCCATGGTCCCACGGATTTTTTACTCAACAATACTCTCTTAGAGTAAATATTACATGCAATGAATATTCAAAACACACTAGCTAGATAGTAAATAGTAAAAGCAATTCATGAAAAAAATATGTTTGTTAGATCTGACAGGTGACTTGGATATTTTAGAAGCAACATAATTTTCTTCAAAACAAACCTAGAATCCACTACTAAATTCACTACCGTAACCACCAAAAATCAGTTTTATTGTATATCAGAAATAGAAAAGAAATATCATTGTACAAGAAAATTTTCTTTTCTATCATAGTGCAATAAAAATTTCTTTTGTATAATTCAATCCAATCAATTTACAGAAAAGAAAGAGCTGACAATGAACTGACTAAGAATTTCATCAGAAAAAACGTTAAGAGAAATAAAAACCACCCATCAGATTTAGCAGATAGGTAACTTTCATTATGCATTACTTTTATATCGTTAGAAACAGAAGATTAGATACGTCATGATAATTTAACCGTTAAATATCATCTTCTGGTCTGCATTGATATAAGACAAGATGTTCTTTGCATCTACTACAGCTTCTACGTGTGCAAAAACTTCTTCATGTTAACTGATTGAAGAGTGAATTGTGTATGACAACTATCAAGGCAATTTGCATCAGGTTGTCTTGTTACATCATTCAGTGGTACACCACTGAATGCAGAGAAGGCCGTAGTTGCATTCGTTACATATGCAGTACTGATATCTTGTCATTCTGCATGTGATGCATTCGTTACATATGCAGTACTGATATCTTGTCATTCTGCATGTGGTGCTGCTGTCCCTGTTCATAATAGGGCTCTTGCAGAAGCGATGGCATCGTAGCTAGAGGCTCTTGGAGTATTGCACTGATGCTCTGCACTTTCTTAGCAGGCGAGAAGACCTCTTGTTTTCTGGTCACATAATATCACTGTTCACTCACTGGAATTATTTCACTACTGCTGCTGCTGTTGGAGGATGTCGTATTCTTCAGCATTTGCGCTGTTGAGACTGGAGCATTTGACGACTTATGGAGACCGTGAAGGCTGTGTGACTGACATTGAGTTTTTCTGGAGTCACCTCAAGAACCATTATTATGTCTTTGATCAAATCTGAGATATGTCCATGAAATTAACACTCCATTAAGAAACATTGTGAGATGGGTACCATCTAATAATGTAGAAGCGTACAATGGCAAAAAATGTCATCATTTTCATGACACTCTAGAGGGGCTTGATGATTTTGCCGTACAAGCCTACAGTAATGACATCTACGCATACCTCCCAGAAGTGTATCTCCAGGAAGCAGGAGATAAAGGCTATCCATATCCAGAAAGCCGGAGGCAGTAAATAGCTCGAAGTGACGCTGAGCACGAGGATAGCATTTTCGGAGTAGGACAGCCGAGGAGTGCAGCAAACTGGTGGCGCAGGTACGGCCGAAGCCCTTGATCCTAGCCATGGCTGGGTTCACAGAACTCCTAGGTCAACCCCCAGGCGACGATCCAGCGGCAGAGGATGCCCCTATCAGTTCCGCTCCCAACGTCACCTGCGATCATCCATGTAAAAAAATTATGTATAACCTATACATATATTATACGCAATGCTCTATGTATAGACTTTGTTCGAAATTGAACATGCATAGTTTATACATAATCTATACATAAGTTATGCACTGCAGTGTGCTAATTCATGTATAGTAAAAAAATGACAATATTTTACTCGTGATGAAATCATTTTTTACAATAAAACATATTATTTAGTATCTTCTGCGGTTGAGATTCAAGAGTGGCGTAAGCTCAGCATCGGCGGAGAGCATGAGAGGAATTGGAATGAGGTTAGGTTTAGGTTATTAAGTAATGTAAAACAAAATTAAATTAAAATTAAAATAAATACTTCAAATAAACGGTAGAGCAAATTAAATAGTAAAAGGAAAAAAAGGTAAGATAATAAGAAAAAAAAATGAATAAAATGAGTGAAGGTGTTATGCGGTCTCGTCGAGTGGTGGTCTCACGAGATTCTCCAGGGTGTTGCCACGTCCCGGTGACACCGAGCGTGGCTCGAAGTGTCACCCCCTTTTTGCCTGAGCGGAGGGTCTCCGCACTTGGCGAGGGTCAGGACTCTCCGTACGCCTGTAGCGAGAGTCGTTGATGGCGGGAGAGCAGGCTCACCTGGAAAGAGAGCCTGGTGAGAGGAGGCCCATCTCCGGCCGAGCGCGGAGGGCGAGTGCTGCTCCGAAATTTCGGATTAAACAAAATACCTCGATGCGGTTAGGGGGCGAGCGACGGCGCTCGCTCATTGGCTGCCGCCGGGCGGCGTGAAAGATGTGCAGATCGGCTGCAGCTTGGGCCGTACTCGCAGGCAGCTCGGTCCTCACCCCCGCTTAGAGGGTGCGGCCCGTCGGCCAAGTCGTGACGCGAGCTTCTCCGAAGCTCGCGGAGCCGATCGATACTCGCGACGTTCGGGGAAAAAAGTCGGGCAGACTAAATTCTCCAAAATTTGAGTAAAAAAAAAAAGAAAAAGAAAAAGTGCGCAAACGTTGCGGACGTCAAGAGGTTATTTTTGATGTACTGTATCCTCAACGATGCCCGCACGACGTCACGTCTTGTACTGCACCAGAGATCACTCCACAGCCGCGGAGCTCGTTGTGAGACGCGAGACCCATGATCATACTCAATGACCCTCTCATTGTCCTCCATTGTCGCAGTCGTTGTCGCCGTTGTCACCACGTCTACTACCTCCGCCGAGCGATCGATCTCTCTTTTTTTATGCGGTTATGTCACTAAAATTTTGACGTCGTTGTTGCCGCCGTCGCAGCCGCCGTCGCTGCCTCCCCTCCTGTAAAGATAATTAACCCACAAAGAATTTCAACAAAACGATAATTACTTTTACTTAATTTGAACGCACCTAACAATTTCTTAAAACGTGGTTCCTCGGAAATTTCAATAAGTAATTCGTAACCAAGTCATATCGCAAACTTTAATTATCAAGAAGCTCAAGCAACATGAAATCAGTTAACCATTCTTTGATTTCAATACACCTATAGATATATTTGATCAAACTGCCAAAACAAACCATAGAAACGACTTCAAGTTGTTTCGACTTCTCGATAGTTAACAGTTTGCGATATGACTTGGTTACAAATTACTTATTGAAATTCCCGGGAAACCACGTTTTAAGAAATTGTTAGGTGCGTTCAAATTAAGTAAAAGTAATTATCGTTTTGTTGAAATGAGAACGAAATTCTTTGTGGGTTATTTACCTTTACAGGAGGGCGGCAGCGACGGTGGCTGCGACGGCGCTAACAACGACGTCAAAATTTTAGTGACATAACCGCATAAAAAAAGAGAGATCGATCGCTCGACGGAAGTGGTAGACGTGGTGACAACGGCGACAACGACGGCGACAACGGAGGACAATGAGAGGGTCATTGAGTATGATCATGGGCTTCGCGTCTTACAACGAACTCCGCAACTGTGGAGTAATCTCTGGTGCGGTACAAGACGTAAGATCGTGCGGGCATCGTTGAGGTTACAGTGCAGCAAAAATAACCTTAAGAATCTCAACCGCAGAAGATACTAAATAGTATGTTTCATTGTAAAAACTGATTTCATTACGAATAAAATATTGTCATTTTTTTACTATACGTGAATTAACATACAGTGCATAACTTATGTATATATTATGTATAAACTATGCATGTTCAATTTCGAACAAAGTCTATGCATAGAGAATTGCGTATAATCTATGTATAGGTTATACATAATTTTTTTACATGGGTAGGCCAGTGCCTGTCCTCACCACCTAGCTGCAAACATTGTCGGAATAACATCGGCTAGGAGTTACTAGCACCAATCACAAGCCTCAATACCCGTCCTAAATCATCAGCCCTGTCTAAATCATCGAAATCATCTGTATCTATCTAAGCTAAGTATCTGAGCGAGCGAGCGAGTAAATATAGAATAGCGAAAATGTCGATAAGTAGTGAACAGGCATCCGGATCTTGGTCAATTTCAGACTATTTGAAACCCGCGGAAAAGGACAGTACCGGTCTGACAACATGGAGATACTCCTTTTAATTGCGCTCCGAATTTTCGGAATATTCGAGAGAAATTAATTGCACGTGATCACTCGGATAATAACTCCGTTAATTCAATGAACAATAAATCAGTAGAATCAGAGGTACCCAATTATAAAAAAAATTAATGAGATAGTGCATATACTTCCTGAATTTAATGGGAAAAATATCTCTATAAATCGTTTTATAAGGGAATGCAAAGAAGTCGAGAATTTTGTAAATCTGGGCGACAAAAGTTTCTTTTTAAAGGTAGTAAAATCACGAGTCACCGATGACGCTAATGACTATTTCCAATTCAAAAGTTTTAACGATTTGGATCAGCCTTTATTAGAATTGAAAAGGGTATTCGCGCCCACCCAGAATTTACCTCAACTCCAAACTGACTTAGCACGAGTAAGACAGAAGTCACAGGAAAAGGTCTCTGAATACGGGTTAAGAGTCACTCGGATCGTGCAGAAAGTTTGAGAATTGATAGATGAAAATTTCAATTTCATTGTAGCTCGGGGGATGGTCGAAGGAACGGCGAACACGGCCATTGAATGCTTTAAGCTAGGTTTAGAATCAGATATAGTGACGCGAATGATAGGGAAACAGTTTTCCACCCTCGAGGTAGCTATTAGTACCGCTATAACCTGCGAGCGATATGTGCAGCAACGAAGGGAGCTGCACGGGGAAAGAACAGAGGAAAATAGGAAGCGAGCATATTGCCGTATCGCAGGGACTCAAAAAGAGGACGAACCGGACAGGAACAAACAAGGTTGCTACCGATACAGAGAGATAGGAGTTATCGCGCGGAATTGTCGTAAAATAAAAAATTCGAGTCCCCACTGCGGCTATTGTAAGTTGTGGGAGCATACTTTCAAAACATGTAGGCGGCGATCTTGCAATACTTCCTTCAACAACGGTCAAGATCTTGCTATAGAATATCCTCCGCGATCCTCAACAACAAATAATTTAGGTCATTTAAACTCGAAACCGGTTCATCATATGGGCGCGATGATGGACCAGCCCCGTCGTGAACGTCATATGCCACGGTTCCTTATTGATACGGGCTCCGAACTTAATGTAATCAACAAAGTTTAATTAAACCTGATTTATGCATTGACAAACATATAGTATACAGTCTAGCTGGGATAAGTCAAGGATTAGTTTTAACCCAGGGATGCGTGAAAATAAATTTAGATAAAGTTTATTGTCGATTAAATGTTGTACCCGATAATTTCCCCATAGAGGCAGACGGAATTTTGGGTATAGAATTTTTAAAGGAACAAGATCCAACCTTGTCTTTTCGGAACGACACTCTTCTATAGGGAAATCCAAGGGAGACCGTTCCTTTTGTTAATCATGATGTTCTTTATTTACCCGCTAGAACAAAGTCGTTAGTTAAAATCACCATTAATAATCCCCATCGCCTTTCCGGTTATTTGCCCAAAATAAATGCAGGCCCAGGAATTTTTATCGGGGAATGTCTAGTCACCAGCGATAATAGTAAAGCCTCCTTATTTGCGATAAACTCCATGTCGGAAGACGTAAGTCTTATTCTTCCTCCGCTCGAATTAGAATCTTACGACAGTACAATCAGACCTATATGCGTCATTAAAACTACAAATGAACCCGAGACTAAGGCTAATCTTCAAATTAGAATCGATAAAATACTTGAGTTACTTGATTTTCAAAATTGAGAAAGAATAATGAAAAATGGTGATGTGGTGGTAACTATGTAATTTTTTTATATAGGCTTTGACTTTTCGTAAATATCTGAAAAAATTCTTATGAATTTTATAAATAAAAAGAAGGCATAACAGTTATATAATTAAAATAATATTCGCCCATATGGGCGTAAAGTGCATAGGTTCTATAAAGTTTTGTAGGAGTATGAGAGCTATTGCGCCTGTTAGGCGTTAAGTAGTACTTTATGCCCGCTGGCTGAATATTTTTGAAGATACAACGTGGGCGTAAAATGTAATTTTACACGCAAGGTACTAAAAGTTCTATTATGTCAGTCAAGTTAACTTATGGGTACTTGACTACAATAAATTGATTTCAGTACTTTCTTTTTTTTAATTTGTATAGAAGAATGAACAAATTTGAATACAGTTCTGAGAACAGTCGTACAGTTGTTTCGGAGAGTCGTTTGTATTACTTGACTATCGGTAATTGATTTCACAACTTTCGTTTGTTTGATTTACAATGAAAAATTTGAATGCACTTATATAATATTATATAATTGAAATAATTTTTGCCCACACGGGCGTAAAGTGCGTAGGTTCTATAAAGTTTTGTAAGAACTGTATATGAGCTATTATGTCTCTTGGGCGTTAAGTAGTACTTTATGCCTGCTGGCTGAATATGTTTGATAAGTAGGTATGAAAAATTGTATTATGTCAGTCAAGTTAACTTATGGATACTTGACTACAATAAATTGATTTCAGTACTTTCTTGTGTTTAATTTGTACAGAAAGATGACCAAATTTAAATACATTTCGAGATTCGAAGAAATAAAACGACTAGGCAAATTGTGCTGTTTTTTTATAGATTATGCAGAAAAAACGTCTATACTTGCCTTATTTTATACTTTCGTAGAAAGTTTTATATTTATTTCTATAGTCATGAAAAAAATTATTACCATTTGTAGAGAGAGCTTATTGAATAGATGAGACTAGAAGAATTAAAAGGACTAGACAAATTGTGTTGTTAGAACGTACTTAAAAAATTAGCTTTTAAAAAACGTGTTGATTGTTTTTTGATTATACTTAAACGTTTAAAATCCTAATAATATCAAAGTTATTGATACTTCTGTAACTCCTTTAGAAAAGCTTTTAGAAGGATATAAATAGAGGATCCTTTTTGAAGGATAATATACGTACAGGAACAGTTGAGGAGATGTATAATCTATTATTTTGTACTAAATTAATCTTTTACTTCGCTCAAAATGTATATGTATATATTATCTTTTCCACGCCACCCAAGAGGTAGATAGATAGGCGCGTTTTTTTGTAAAGGTTTCCCCCTTTTTTACTAATTTTGAATTCATTTTTGATTAAATATTGCTTTGTTCTTTCTTAATATAAAGTTAGTAAAAAATAGCCTATTCCTCTGTCAAAGAAACTATAAAATATTACTTTTGTTCTATTAAATAAACATATCTTATATTCTTAAACATTTTCATTGTTATTTAATTAACATAAATTAAAACCCCCTAAACAAAAACCCCCTAGTATATATATACTATCTAACTTTAGCAGTCGATACATTGATGATTCTAAAATGTTTATTTCTTAAAATTAGACAGACAATTATCCGGTTTCTCTAAATATATGATTTCTAACAAAAAAGATATCGATAAAACAAACACGTTTAAAAATTCGATTTCAAAGTTGTAAAATTCTAGAGTAGACTTAATTTTTATAGTGAATCGTCGAAACATCCCTCCCCCTCCTCTACACCGATTCCATCAAAAGTTACATCAGTTTAAAGATGAGTGTATAATTACAAAATACTTTGAAAATGCAAAGGAGCGGATTTTGATCATTTTTCGATGTATTTTCAAAAACTATTGTATTTTAAACTCATCTTTGAACTCATGTAACTTTTGAAGGAATCAACATTTTTCATCCGGTAAGAAGCAAATTAAAGGTCTCATTCACTTGCTTTATTTTCTTTTTATGAAATCTATACGTGGGACTGTTCCTGGCAAAACGATTTATGTTTGAAGAGGGAGGGGAGGTCCACTGTTTAGATGATGCACTATAAAATTGAAATTAACTAGCCAATTTTTTAAGTTCGATATACAGTGTTGCAGATTGTACTTGATATCCAATTTTTTAATTACGAAATTCATATTTCCAAATACACCAGTTTATCTATACTGTACAAAACATCGACTTTCATCAAACAGAATTTTCGTAAGAGTAAAATAAAGATATTTCGAAATAAATCATTAGAAAAAGTTATTTCTAATAATCCATCATAGTTTTTGTAACTATTATTTATATGTGCATAAAAATAAAGTGCATAAAAATCGTATATAATTTTTAATTTTTAAAAATTAAAATTTAATTAAAACAAAATATAAAATATTTTGTGCATAAAACTACGAGTTCATTTTTCCGTGTACAATGAATTTGTGCATAATTCTTATGTGCATGAACGACACCATGTCAAAAGTTACATCCGCATTAAAATAGTTTTGATGGAATTCGATGTTTTGTGCTGTAGTTAAAGTGGCATATTCGAAAATATGATCTTCGTAACTTAAATATTCGAAATCAAATAATCTCCAAAATCATATGTCGAATTGAAAAAATTATTATGTGACTTCAATTTTATAGTACATCATCTAAACATTGGACCCCGCCCCCCCTTCCAAAAAAATTTACGTTACATCATTGATTTATTTAAAGCTTGAGTATAACTAGACGCAAGATATGAATTAAAAATCTTTAATATAAGTAAATATGTTATTTATACAGTAAATATATTAATCAGAAAATTTACAACATCGTATAAATAATAATAAAGGATTGTAATTTAAAGACTTCAAAGAATTTCGTGGACATTTATTTGATGATATACTTTTTACATGCATTTGAAGTTTGAATTACTATTTTTATAAGAATTGCGAATCCAGTGACAGCATTCCTACTTAATGTTATTTTATAATTTGCTATAAAATGTACAGATTGAAATTTTTTAAAAATAATTAAATAAATACACAGTAACTTTATGAAAATATTTAAATTTGAAGGAATTTCACAATGGTAGATTTATCTGACTATATAAAATAGAGTATATTAAACTTTATCATTATCAAATAAATTTGACCTGAAAATGTAATAAAAAGTCATGAATTTATTATGAGATTTGTTATTTTAAAAATACTTTATTTAGATACACTTTTAAGTTAAAATATCCATTTTATATTACACATTTAATATAATACTATTAATATTATTAAAATAAAAGTGGATAAACAAAAAATCACAACAGGTAATAATTAAAATAAATGTCAAACACATGTGCCGTATTTCAAAATTTGTAAATATTAATTTTTTAAATTCATTACTCTAAAATTCACATATATAAAATTGTTCTAATTGTGATTTGTTTCTAAGATAATAGAGGATAATGCTATCCAT
Organism: Torymus aiolomorphi; assembly: GCA_036365515.1. Taxonomy (NCBI): domain Eukaryota; kingdom Metazoa; phylum Arthropoda; class Insecta; order Hymenoptera; family Torymidae; genus Torymus; species Torymus aiolomorphi. The sequence goes on along the minus strand of CM070876.1, from coordinate 38,214,719 downwards.
CAAATGTTTTACGATCATTGTTGTTTGATGATTATCCATTTACATTTACGTATGTCGTGGGAACAAAGGACAAATATTTTAATCTTGAAAAAGTATCTTGTGATTTTGTTAAAACATATATTCAAATGAATCAGTTCACAATACATAAATGTCTCTAATTTCTACATAATTATAATAACTAACATTCATAAAAAAAGAAATAATGTAAATTTAAATTTATTTCCAAACTATTAATAAATATAAATGTACTATAGTATTGAATAATTTTTATAAAACGTAAAAAATATCACAATAATTTTTCGATGCTTTATTTCCTATTAGTTTTTCCGACGATTTGATTAAATTTGTAAATCGAATATTCACCTGTAAACTGTACTTATTATGTTTCTTTATTCGTTGCTTAGAAATAAGAAACCTGAAATAAAAGTTTTTGTAAGCATAACTGCAAACGTCACATAAAAATGCACAAAAAATCTAATAGGATGATTAAAAAAAGAAGAAAACATTTGCGAAAAAATATTTAGTAAAGCGTTAAAAAAGCTGCATCAGGCAATTGCTCATCGTCCAATGTTCCCTTATTATAGAAAATACAAGAGCATGCAAACGTGATATGCACATGGAGTTTAAATGCCACAAAACATATGCCTTACACATAATTAAAAGAAAAAGTATAGAAAGGGTTTTAAAGAGGTGGCGTTATGCCGTTAAATAATTTGTATTAAAGTCTTTATTATTATCTTATATTATTGAGCGGGTGATTTAGTTTTTTCCTTATTTTCGTTTTCTTTTCTTTCATTTTTGTTTCTTTTAGAATAATTCGATCAAATTCCTTGTTTGGCGGACTATCCATAGAAAAGGAGAGAACGCTGCTTAATAGTGCGTTGCAGTTGCCGGTCGTTGGCGAAACAATAATTTTGTATAACGTCGCTTTCTATCTTACAATTTCGTTTCTCTCTCGTTTATGCCATTCTCCGTGTAGTTTAATTCAATAACACTTATTTACGTTAATATATAACTCGCGATTATAGCATCCTCTTCATCCGCCATCTATTACGTCTTTCAATGATTTCTCTGGGCTTTTTCTATAAACGTTACTTTTAAATGCGGCCTCCGCGTACAAGGCGAAGGCGTGCGCGCGAGGTATACAAATTCTTTGACTATCACCCTTTTTGTTCACTCTTGCACTTCATTCTATAACAATTAACACTTAAAACACACGCACTCATACATTTACTCATTTCGTTTCAGGCTCACTTGTAATCGCACATGTGCTGGACCTCTTTCTCGGCGGTGATGATCTTTCAGTAGTAATAATGGTATGATTTTTTCTTTCGAGTGATATTTTTTTCATCGTCTATTGCTTCAGTCGCAACCGCTCATTTTCGCTCACACACATCAATAAAATATCCGCTCACATCGCTACGTTCGCGGATCTCTATACAATGTATATATAATATATATAATATGTATATATATATATAATATTGTTTTTACATTACATGTAAATCATTTATTTATGTTTATGCGCCTTTCTTGCAGTAATTATCATCACAAACTATTTATTAATAAACTATGAACACAAAATCAATAGACAAGCATATAAACTTTACATACGTAGATTCTCTTTGAATAATTCACATGATACTTTAACTTTACTATACATATATATTATTTCTTATTTCTTTTTTTCATCTTTTATAAATTGTATTATCAAACATAACTAAAAAATATATCGTTTTTAAAGTCTACGTACATCGTATTAATGAAAGTTAATCGAAAAGTCACTCACTTTTCAATTTCCCAGGACAAAGTAAAGTTTTGGCTTATCTCGTTATAGTATTAACAATATACGAAAGTTATTACAATTTTTATGCATGTGTTATATTCAACTTATGAGAAAAGTACCATACCGAGTGATCTGTGTGTGTTATTTTTTAATATTAAAAGAGGCAAACATTGGTGTAACGTTAACATTATAACGTCGATAATAATGCTAAAACTTACTCTCTAATATTCGTCGTCGTAATAAGTTAATAATCATCGCATGCGGGACGGCGAGGGGGACGATCGCGCGGAATCAGTGGATGATGCGATTTAGGATAAGACGCGGGATGTTGGGTGTAGGAAGTGAGGAAGTAGGGGAAGAGTCGAAACAGTTGATTCGTATTTTACGGCTCATACGGTGACCCGCTCTTTCCTTCTCCTGATGAGTTGGCGGCGAGTCGTAGACGAGCCTAGCTACTGTCAACCTATTTTTATCCATCGATCGATCGAGTATTCCAACGCTGCCAGCCATCTACAAACAAAATCATATTATTTATGTAATTTCTCGTACTGTTAATGATGCGTGCGCATGCGATTATTTTGGATCTTCCGATAGTGTTCTTTTTTTTATTGATTATGTCAATAATAAAGAAAGTTGCGTTATTTTATTGTTGTATGTACATACTGATTATGAGCACAATCGAGTTGAAATAGTATCTGACTTCTGACAGCATTAAAATTTTCTATGTAAATGACATTTAAGCTAATGAATTGTCAATAAATACTATGTATTCTAAAACTATCCAAAACGTCAATAATTATGAAAATTTACAAAGTTAACAAAATGTAGTGGCTTAAATAAGCATTCATAAAATCTTTGCAAATTATTAACAACATTTTCATATAATATTTTTTCGTCATACGTGTCCGTAAAGTACGTACTTTACGTCCTGTTTTGAGGCCATATTCGAAATATCTTGAAAATTTGATTTAAGCCTCATGTATTTATATTAAACATGTTATCCAATAACTTTCGGATTATATATGAATACACAAAGATTTATAAACTCTATACGTATAAGAATTTTATATATAAATTTAGGTAAATAGTTATAACTAATATAAAAGTGTTTCATGATATTACAGGTGGTGAACTTGGTTAATGATGGAATCAACTTAGAATCCGTTCTAAAAGGTATGTACCTACCAATTGAGGAGTAGATTTTTTATTCAAATTTTAGACATTAAAATACTACTAAGAACCTTTTTAGTGAATTATGTGACGTTTATTTTCTATAAAAATGTACATTAAGTACACTTTGTACATTTTTGAATACATATTAATAACTTGAAGTAACTAAAATTTTGAGTAAAATTTCAATGTTGAAATGGTATATTTTTGAAGCAAATTCTGAGTTAGTACTACGTTTTATGAAGCTTTCCGATAGTATTGATTAATAAATTCTTTAAAATTTGTTTCAATTTAGTATTAAATTGTTTTGAAAACGTAAAAGAATGTCGGAGTTTATCAATAAAAGAAAAAAAAAAATATCGGAGCGTATACAGAATTGCGTAGTTACCGAAATTATCCACTAATTCTTTTAGCCATCCACTGTTTCTTAACTCTTTGCATGCAGTGAATAACTGGAATAATTTTAAAAAGCCTAAAAATATAAATTCTCAAAAAATTTGGTTTGGGAATTCATAATTGGCTCCGACATTGAACTGGTTAATGAATTGTTTATGATTACATCAGAGGGTGCTGGGGACATTACAGATATCTATAGTTCCTTGTAATATCAATCTGTTTTTAAACTTTAAAAATTATGTCTATCACAACAAACTCCGACATTATCTCAATTTGTAATTTTTTTCAGTATAATTTCTATATCTTATGAAAGACTGCATTTGTGTTCAAATAAAATTGGAATCAATTTGGTAGAAAATGGTCGAAAAAAGTATGTACCAGAGCTAGATTGTGATAATAGAATTTATAAATTAAAAATTTGATTTAGATATCTCTTGCTGAAGGTAACAAGTTTAAAATATCAATGGTTGTCTTATATCGTCGCACTGTACAAAAAAAAGTCAACTTTTAAGTTCCGCGCTAAGAAAACCCAAAGTATGGGTCTAAGGCGAAGAAAAGCCAGCAAACGGCTATATCGCGAAAAAAATAGTACATTTCGACACGGGTGCGAAAGGTGATTATTCAGCTCTGTGACGTTTTTCGCACGAGCCAAGCGAGTGAGAAAAGTCACATGAACTAAAAATCTTCTTACGCACCAGTTTCGAACCGTATTTTATATCACGAGAGCCGAATAATCATATTGAAATATGATTTTGAGGTTAGAGCGGTATAAAGCCAGTTTGCGCCCTCCTCTGGGCGAAGAAAAATGGGTTTCACTTTTCCCAGGCGAAGCAAAGTCAGTTTACCTATGTTTATAAGATGATATTTATAGATATACAATTCCTATTAAAAACAAACAATTTTAACACATCAGTTACTAAAAAAGTACTAGTCATATGAAAAAATGGTAAAGGAACTTTTTTCTTAGAATTTTGCGCTCTACACGATTATGTTTACAGACGCATACATTTTCAGAACAGGTTGTATAAGCCTGGATGGGTCGTAGACAAATGCTTAAGGAGCAAAATGAGACGTTAAACATTAAAATCGAATGAAAAATAAAAAGTTGGCAAATAGCGAAAGTAACTTTTTTACTTATTGAACAATATCATACGTGTTCGATTATCTATTTTTTATCACAATATTTTTTTTTCGGTTCAGAAAATATTTGGCTTTCATATCCGTGTGTACTTACACTATTATATTTTAATAATTTATCATATAAGAATTAAATAGTGAACCCATTTTAAAATCACGATAACCCCCTTAAGCGCACACATTCCCCCTTCCTTTTGGCAACCGATCAGCGAGTTTTGGGAGAAAAATTAGACCAAACCCGAGCGCCAACCGTTCGTCCGCGAGTGCTCTTGCTTGAGGGCGCTGCTGCGCTCTGGTATTGGCGCAATGATTCTACGTACGAGCGTCTAAAATTTCTCCCAAAACCGGTGACTGTCTCTACCAACTTCGAATAGAGTGAATAAGCTTTTCTATTAGTCAACGGTTGTGCTTTTTGGTACAATTTTTCTCTCAATGTTTTTTCAGTGTGCAGCTCGGAGCCGTTGCTCTTTTTTTGAACATATGATAAACTTGCGATTGCGAGTACACTATAATTCATGAACGGCGTTGCAGTGCTTTTGGCATACTTATGTTCAAAGCCAGTGGCGAACCAGGAACTGTCAATACACCGATTCGGGAATCCTAGTACCGCTTATTAATAGTATTAAGAGTAATTTTATTATGATAATTAAAATTCATAAGCATAATACAACATTATTTATCAATAAGAGATTTGGATTCTTTTTTTCTCGCGCGAAATGTCATCAGTTGGTATTTTTCGTCCAGAGACGACGCAAACTGGCTTTTCTTCGCCAGGGAAAAGTCAAACTAGCTTTTCTTTTTTTCGTGGTATAGCCGTTTGTTGGCTATTCTTCGCCTTAGGCGCAATTTTGGTTTTTCATCGCGCGAAACTCAAAAGTTGGCTTTTTTTTCGTACCGCGCGATGATATATCAACAATTCTACAGGAATCATTAAACAATTGGGTACAAACATAAAAAAAAACGGTTTTTTTGTACCTAGTTGTTTTATCATTTCTGTAGAATTGCTGATATATGTACGTTATAAGTATTCAAAAAATTCATCATGCGTGATAGTAAAAAGAATAAGAAAAGCGCAGTACCTGTAGGATTCTAAACGAAATATTAAAGAATTGTTCTTTTTCATTACCGTTTCTTGTCCATTTCCGTATCGGTGGCGAAAGTGTAGGTCCTCTGAGTTGGATCAGGGGGTTGCAGCTCGAAGGCATGCTTCCTGCCGCCGGTATTGGAGGCGCAGCCGGTCACCCGGTAGCCGTGCAGGCAGGCTACGCCAAAGGCGCGCTCCGCGTTCGCGTCGTCGTAAAAGTACAGGGCGGCATCCTTTAGGAGGCAGTAGCGCCGAGACCAACCGGTCGGCGACGACGTCCTACGAACGCGCTCGTGTTGCTTGCTTAGGTAGCCCGCGCAGTCGGGTCGCGGCACCATGCACGCCGGTTGCTGCTGCAGCTTCAGCGACGCGTCCAGCCACGTGTCCGTCTGAAGCAGAGAGAATAGGTCAGAAGCACATATGACTGCTGTTTAAATATCGTAACGAGCGATCGATAAGCACGATTCGTGCCCATACTACGGAGGGAGACTTTCTCTCTCTCTCTCTCTCTCTCTCTCTCTCTCTCTCTCTCTCTCTCACTCTCTCTCCCTCTCTCTCGCGTTATTATGGAAGAAGATATACATATAATATGGAACTCGCGTGACTACCGTGCATTTTCTCGTGGGTGCGCACATGGCTGTATTTCGTGATACACGACTTTCAATTAGCTCTAGTGCACGCGCACTTGCGGCGCGAGTTTTGAATCTCAAGCTATCGCGTGTTCGTGCCGTGCGTTTGAAAATTTTCGTGTAAGCACAAGTTTTCCATGAGAGATGTTTCAACGATTTTACTGCTGTGTTTTGCACACAACATCATAAACAGCCATGCTGGAATAGCATTTTCCAAAATATTTATAAGACAATTAGCTTCGTTAAATTTCATTTGTTTAACCCTCATATTAAGCTTTATCTTATCAAAAATGTATACAAAACCATGTATTTATCTAAATTATACCCAATATCTTAACTTAATAAAACTCGGTGTGAAGGCATGGAATATCAGGAATTGTTGATAACATCACCGAAATACTCAGTTCAATTACATTAAGAGCTTTTTTATTATACGCTTTTCACGTTTTCTCTTGAAAATTAGGTCAAAATCGAAAGATTTTTATTTTACTATCTCAGTATAATTTTACCTTAGATGCAAAGCCATTTATTTGCATTTAAAGCGATCATAAAGGCAGCTTACAAGTAAATCTTCTCAATTAATCTATTGAACGATATCGAACTTCGGACGTATACACACCATGATTTACAAATGCACCGTCGTATTTGTTCTTGACAGCGCTTTTGCCTCTACGTATATTGACAGCCAGCATCAATCTAATTCCTTTACTTTCGCGTTTTTAAGCCATTTGTCGCGGAGGAGCGAGCTACGCCGTTTTTTTATTAGGGCGGATTTGTTTTAAATCTCACCTGGCTATTCCTCTCTACAGCCTCGCGAATGACGTTGGTCCAACGGGTGGCGGCATCGTCCGTGTCAGCAGCTAGGTGAAGCGTCGGGGCGCCGTGCTTCCTGATGGCAAAACTGTGCGGTCGTGATTCATGAGTGGGCTCCACTTCGTACTTGAGCAGCATTACCGCTCCCACCGGCTGCGAGTCCTGCGAAAAAGAGCGGTAATTTACCCGAGGGCTAATGATTGTTTCTCACAAAAGAACTGCATTTTTCGTGTTTTTATAGAAATTCGCGCACGCAATAGTGAGCCAGTGTTATAAGTCTGCAAAAAACAATATGCTGCTGCATTTATTGTGTTCTATAATCGGAGTGAAGTGGAAGAGATCCCAGGCGTTATTTATTCGTTCGATACCTTTTTTCACTACAGTATTTTATATTTACGTGTGATGTTTTCGTTGATTATTATAAATATAAAAGTATTTTAGTCAACATTTGCATTGACAAGACTGCATCCCATCGATCTAAATATAAATTATGATTTTCTCCGTGAAATCATGGTTATTTGAAATAAGCGTGAATATTTGAATTTTTTAGATTGAAAATGTGTTTCTTTTGTATATTATGAAAAAAAAATAATGTAGTTCTTTTTTCCACTCTTAAAAAAAAAACTATGGCCGAATATTGTGAAGCATTTAAAGATTGATTTGATTGGTCTGTATGAAATAGGTGTGAGGATCCGCTATAGGTTTGAATTTAGAAACTCAAGTATTTATAGAACTACTAAATAATTAAAATAGAATAAAAGCATTTGATTTTTTGCTTAAAGAATGTTAATTATCTTATGATTTAAACTAATTAAAACTAAATTATAGTGAAAAATAGTTAAAATTTTATTAGTAATTAAAAAAGAACATCCTGATTGACTTGGATCAAATATAAGCATTAGTTAAAAATTTGGAATGTAAAATAAACTTTGTAGCAAGATTGGTGGTGTAGTTGTGAGACATGAAAAGTGAAAATTGAGTCAAAAGTCTTACCGAGTCAGTCTTGTAGTAATAAAGGCAATTGTCGCGACGTAGCGCGAACCAGCGGCGCACCCATTTGTCCTGCGAGGCGCTCGTCGACCTGGACTTTCTCCACAGGTAGCCGGCGCAGATGGCCGGCTCTTGCTTGGCCTCCTTGGGTCCGTCTCGGCCGAGCTGGGGCGCGAGCACGTTGCACGTCCTGACGAGCTCGAGTTCGAGGACGTCGGGCCCAGAGTGGGCGAGTCTCACGACCTCCGAGTGCGTCGCCTCCATGACGCTCTTGCCGTTCACCGCGACGATGATGTCGCCGACCTCCAGGCCTGAGTTCTCTGCGGGCGTGTCAGGTTCAATCGCCGACACGACCACTGGCTTCGCACCGTGGATGCGGAATCCGAACTCACCGCCGACCTCGCGTCTCACAGTTACCCTCTTGTCGCTCTCTGTACAGACAGGTCAGTGGTCCCCAAGAGGGGGTTCCGAAGGTTAATTTCAGGAAAGAAAATTGCAAATGCTGCCGAGTGAGGCTTCGGACTTTGAAACTTTTCAATCTTTCAGAGATATCAAGGCTAGGTCTAAAGATGTATGCAGAACAGTTAATGAAAAATAGATTAACTTTTGCTCAATAAGAAAGTAAAAGATTCTATTATTGTAAAAGTGTCGACGATATGTCTGAGAAAAAAATAAAGCAATACTTTTTCTACAAAAATTATTTATTTTTTTTTTTTTTCGAAAGTAATATAATCTTGGTAATTTTAGTTAAAGCTATAATGCCAGAAACTATTTAAATAACGACATGAATATTATTTTTATCTTAAAATAAAGAGTTACATAATCAAACTAAATAAAATTATTTAGTAAAAAAACTTTTTGAACCAAAACAATTTTTAATAACTGTTTTTGGAGCAATATATAATTAATATCCCTAATTATGGTTATTGTATTAATATACTTATTTAGCACAGTAAAGAGAAAAATTAATGTATTAAATGGATTTTAAATTATCTAGAATTATAAATTTAAATCATCTGGAACTATGAACTTCATTTATACTTTAGTCTGCATTACTTTTGGAATTTCCAAAAGATGAAACCAATGTATGAAGTTAAAACGCGAGGAAAGTTCATTAAACCTTAATTTTTCCCATTTATTCGTAGAGTTTCGTATTTGGGTTGTGTTCGATACTAAACTATAACAATTATTGATATCTATATTTTATTAAATAGTGTTACAATTAACATTCATAAAATTAATTATAAGGATATGACACGTAGTATTTCGTTTTACGAAAGATCTTTTAAATCTTTTTATAGAATTTCAGAAAATTTTTGTACCACAGTTGGAAGTATATATCTTTCCTTTTTAATATTTGGCCCTCAATATCAACTCTCATAAAAATGTGAGTTTCCTAGGTGAGCAAAAGTCCATCTATATTATTAAGAATTCTGTTCACTATCCTAGTTATGGGCGCTTTCTATACGGCACTAAATTTCTACAGGATTCCATGCTACATTTGATTTTATTTATCGCGAGAGCATGGTACAGTAAATAAAACTTTCATAAACAACCAGACTTCAAGAAAATTTACTTCGACTCTCATTAATATAATTCTAGATATTCTAGTGAAAATTCAATAATTTCTTCAAGGAATGTAAATTATTTACATGCATAAATAATTAAAACTATTTTTGTTACTCAGTGAATACAAATTTAATATAAAATATCATTAAAAACATCTTTTGTAATTAGAATAGTCATGAATTTATTAAATCATCATTAAAAATGAGTTTTAACTTAAATAAGTTTAGTCCTATACAATATAATTAATATCATTCTTATGATTACTATTATTTTAAACAAAATGTATTTCTTATTATAGGAAAATTCCATTTTAATTAGTTCAAGTATTTTCCGTATATGTAAGTCCTTTAATGTAATTTTAATTTTATGTTGGATTTCAAAAATTCTGTGATAATGTTATTCAACGTAAGTTGGTGGAATCGAAGCCAAAGTCTACTGGTGGTATCGGAGAAAAGTTTACTGCAACAACAGTAATGTCAATAAGGATATCGATTAGTTTCTATAGACTACGTGAGGTTCAACAGTATTACAATTGAATTCAGATTTGATTGTTACAAATGGCCAAATAAAGCAATTTTTCAGGGCTCGGACTTTTGAATTTACAAGGGACAAACACATAGATTTCGGCAGTATTGGCTAACTTGTACGTCATAAATTTGAAAAATGATGTTTTTTGTTACTTAGGCTACATGTAAACAGTTATATCTTCACAAAATAAAAGTATGCAGAAATTTTCACAACAAATTAATTCATTTGAAATTATTTTTAAGAAAATAAACTTTAAGTGAAATGAATATTCAAATTTAGGATACCCTTATATCTAAGATACATCGAGTGGTTTCCGAGGGCGACTATAAGAAATGCTCGTATACCATCTAAACACATAGGTAATTTTCTAAAGTGTTAATCTACAATGTTGTTTGAAAATCTACTTTTGGCTATCCTATAACTAATAAATGAATTAAGATACCTAATATTAGAATTTACGATAAGCTCGCAAGTACAAGCCATATATACATTTACTGATGCAAATGCATTTGCTAAAACACATGTACATATATATATATATATATATATATCATCACTGGGTTTTGACGGAATGTAGTAGATTTTAATAATTTCCTAAATTATTAATTTCATAAAACTACATTAGTACTATATGCATTATGAAAATAATATTGAGCTTACTAAATTATTTCCTATGTGCGGAAGCATTTATAAAGAGGCAAAAACATACTTTAGTATACACTGTATATTAAATTAGATCAATAGTGTCACATTTCCTTTTACAGTAAAGTTGTGAAAAATATTTGCTTACTTATTATTGCAAAAAAAGAGTTTTAATGTAATTTCCGAAGCGCTTGAATGCTGTATTTGTATTATTTGTAAAACGAAATGAAGCTTCTTTATAGAAAACCATGCAAAACTATGTTGATTTTTGATTGTTGAAATAAATAAACAATTTCAAAATCTTGAAATAAGTACTTGTAATTAAATTTATATCAAAATCAATAGAATCAAACTTTGAATCATCATTAAGATATGTATTGACTAAATGATATTACTCGTTTCGTTCAGGTAATAAAAAGTTTCACTGCAGATACACAAAACATCGCGTTAAACAATTTATGGAAACCATTGAAGTTTATTTAAGAGATTTATATACATAAAAGTATTGAAAAGGTAACAGTAAATATTTGTCAAAATTTTATAGCAACAATTAGTCTATATTTGACTATAAATATCTCTTTTAAATTAGTCTTTTGATGAAAGGGTAGGCACAGCACTCGACTAAAGGTGAGGTAAGGCTTATTTCTTAGAAGATTTTGCGCAATGTACGCTGTCTGAAAGAGCTAAAGTTGCATTACAAATATAGATCATCATAAAGTATTTATAAATGTAATACATTCAAACATTGTGCACAATACTTGGTTTAACATTTTTGGCTACCAAGCCATTGTTAGTGAAGTATTTATTGAATAATATTACGTTTACTCTTTTTTCGTTTGACAAAATATGAGTTAAAAAAGTTTTTTATTTTTATAAAATCTTATAATATCGTTTATTGCCTTAGTATACGCTTGGATATAAATGAATCCTTAATGATGCCAAAGAGTACGTTTACAGTAGATGCCCAGCCGCCTAATTTCCGACAAATGACACGCAGCAGAAATAGCTGGATCCCCAAAATAGATTGACGCGTAAGTAAGTCGATAATTAGTTCGTACGCTTTTGCTTTTCAAGGACGCGCTAGCCGATCAAGCAAGTCAAGTTTAAAGCTCGCGCAAACGGGTGGAACGCGGCATCCCGGTCTCTCGCATGTATGTAAGTGCACACGTGCGCGCGGGGGAAAGACACGTGCTAATCGCGTCTGCATCGGCGCGCAGCCTCCGGTCAGGGGGTCAGGTGCCAATCGGCTTTTTGGCTTTGATTCCACGCGTGCCAGTCGTAGTGTAGCCCGTGTCGTGAGCGTCGTTGGAGGCGGCACACGCGCCTAATTGGGCTGCTTGGCAGATAAATAATCGCGTTTGGGGCCACACGCGCGCCTCGAATAATTGAAGGGCATCGATCGGCCGCGCGCAGCCGTACCGCTGTACCGCCGAAATGGATGTCTGCGTGATAAATCTGGCGACTCCGCGCAGCGTACGCGCGCGAGCGATGATTAAGCGAAATTGACTTTCATTGATTTTCCGAGCATTCAAACTGTCGAATTAGCGCGGCGGCGAGCGGCGACAGCGGTGGTGCTGGTACATATAGCCGAAGCGATGTGTTGGCGCCCCTCTCTCTAAAATTGCTTCGGAGATTGAAATTCGTCGCCGCGTATACGCGGTCCCTCTTGCCCCCCCCCCTCTCTCTCTCCACTGGCCTTTCCCTGTTATTGATTTATGCACCGCTAACGATGAACGCGCTGCGCATTGAGAGAGTGCGCGATTTCCTCTCCGTTTTAACGAGGCGATCCTCCGCAGATGCAAATGACTCATAACGAGTGCGAACTTCCGGAGATTATTACGATTTGTTCGACGTGACGCGCTGAGAAGTCTACCCGTTAATTGAAATTCAAGCGGGGATCGCTTAACTAACCACTTGAGTGCAATACTATTTTCGCTCGATGCGGTTATATTAACAAAGCAACTATGTCCCGGGGCATACGCGGGAGAAGTCGCCGTTGGATTGACGACACGCACGTGCGCGGCATATGGCGGCCGGCGTCGCAGATTGTTGGTCTTTCCGTGGAAACAGGTCGAGCGTCTGCCAATTACGTATCATACCGTATATAAGTTGGCCTAGTACCGTCTGCGAATTACGTATCATACCGTATATAAGTTCTCCTAAGAGAGTGCATAGGGGTCAGGCAATTCGTCGAGAAGATTCGGAAGCTCGGTTATCGAAAACACAGATTAGTTACTCGACGCATCTCAAGACTAAATAAGTAATTTACTTTGACTTTTTTTTTATAATTATAAAGCATAAAATTTCAAATTATATCGACTTGCAATAAAAGGTATTTTACGATGAAATTTGAAATTTCGTATATTTATTACGTATTACTTTATCCATAATCAAGTAGTTATTTCATGTTTAACCTTCTGACAGCCGGCATGACGCCATATGGCGTCATTCCATGATCGGCCCACATATACTATTACTTAAGAAACATTTATATGGAAAATTTCAAGAAAGTTACACTTTTTCAGTAGAAAAAATGCCGGCTGTCAGAAGGTTAATACAACTTTTAATACGGATGTTTTATTGCGCGTTGTAAAAGCTGTTACAAGAAAGTACAACGGCCTGAGATTTCCAGATCAACAATATATGCCAACACCCCGACTGATAAGAGTTAGTCCGGCACGTGAGTCGCTTACGCGGCCAGCTTAAGCGAAATTCAGGCAATTTTTCAGGCGCACACTAGCGCGAAGGCGCTGACAGAAAGCTTATATACCGTGAGGCTTGAGAACGCCCAGCCTCGTGAGGGCCTGTCCCTCGCTACACCAAACCCTGAGCATCGACTTGAGCAGCTCCTCGAGGGACGACTTGAGCGTGCCAGCGTCATCCCGCTGCACTGCGCCCACTTCCGGTGGGCACTCGGCGCCCGCGGAATCGCACACCATCCTAGCTGATGACAGCAGTGCAAGCGACGACAGCTTCTCCGTGCACAAGCGCGCACGCGAGTAGAAAAGTAAGCGAACGATGCGCGCACACTATTGAGCGCGCGTTGTACGCGTCTCGCGGGACACTAGGTATACCTTCGCTACGTGTTTCTGCGAGGCAGTGGCCGCGCGGAATGCAAAGCCGAGAGCCGCCCTGACCCACTGACTGCCACAGCCAAAAAGCTTAACGCATACACTCTCTCTCTTTCTCTCTTGCACTCTCGGGCGGATGCTGGGAGAGAGCGAACCGCCTACTCCAAGTCTAGCTTTTCACGCAAAGTTCCGACGCTGCCGCCGCCGCCGTCGCGCCGCGCCGATTATATTTAGGTCTTTGCGTCGCGTCCGCGCAGCACCGAGGGCTTATTTAAGAATCGGGAAGAACGCAGCTCCCTCTCCCATTCTCTCCTCCCACCGCTGATGAAACACGAAGGCATTCGTTCTTTTTCCTCCCTTTTCGGGTACTCTGCCGAGAGATATGGTATTTCAGACCTCTCGGCCTGCGCCGCCGCACAAGCTTGAGGCGGCGAAGCGCTGGAATTCTCGACTGTCTTAACTGATTGGAAGCGGACCAGTTTGCAGCGCTGCTGGAACTATGCACACCCTGAGTTATTTAGCCTTTGCTTGATTGGGATTTCTAGCGTTTCGCGGTATGATAGTTTGGACACTTTAACGAATGCAAGTTTAAATGTCAAGTAGAAACACGAGCAGTTTATATTCGGCGGACTGTTGTAAATCTGATGCACTCGAGAATGCGGCCGATTCTAAATATGATCTTAGCGTTTTGAAAATTCATTGTGCAACGAAATTCCTGTACATTCTTTTGTGGTAAGTAAAACCGATAATATTTAGGATTCATTCGTCAAAAGTACAAACAAAAGGTGTGTTCCCAGTGGCTTGTTTAATGTTCAATTATTATCGTAAAAGCAGAAAGTTATATATTTCCGTATTTTCTAAACATTTTTAGACAGTTATTAATATACTTGGAGAAAACAGTGTAGCGCAGGTTTGCTGCAATTTAGTAAAATGAAAATCGCTTCGTTTCCTAATGATTTATTAGCTCCATGAACAGCACTAACGAATTAATCGCTTCGTGAGCGATTTTGGGAGACTGCCCAATTCATTAATGGTACTCGTGTGTGTACATCGGGTAGTCGCTGGCCAACATCGGCAATCGAATGAGCGGCGCCCGAGAAATTGAAGGTGTGAGAAGGAAAAAAGACACGAGGTCATGGCCCATTTCTCCACTTCCCGTCTGCCCCTAACTCCTCGTCTTCGAAGACACGTGATATAGATAACATCGTTAAAAATAATATGGGGATCGCAGGAATGCGTGCGCACGAGATATCTCCACAAATAGCTGGAGAAGCCGCAAAGGGTAAAAATGCCGATAAACGTTTGACTCGCGCGCGAAATTTATATATTAAGACTAGCGCGCTCTGACAGAATATCCGCTTGAAAGCATGAAAAAATTTGGCTCTCGAAGAACAACATAAATGTTATGCGGTCACCAGTGCTTTCAAGCGTTCAGAGACCATTCGAATATTTTTACTGTGTTTACACCAAAATAGTTCTATTCTAATTTTGAGATCTTACAAAAATATAATTTCATGACTTCATTTCAAAATGTTTTGAAAACACCTTCTTTTTAATTTTTTATTTAAAGAATATTATAATTATATATTAGTTATTATTTTTTATTATCTGACAAAATAATGGTAAAAAAATCCCAAAAAACGTTTTTTCTACTGTAACGACAATTTGAAAGTAAATTAATTTACAATTTGATTTAAAAATAAGAAATAAAAATAATTCCATAAGTAATTTGATATTTTGAGAAAACAAAATATTTATCATTAAAAGTTTTACATTTTAAGTACACTAAAATTGTTTTTCATCGTATAAAATTTGAGAAATTTATATTTATATCTAGATATCAGTATAAATAATTTTTATTTCATATAAATATATGTTCGTACTATAAAAAAGTTGTTATAAAATAAAAAACTCTCCGTCCAGTTGCAGTTTGTTTTTCTTTTTCTTACATATCTTCATTTATGTAATTTATAACAGACTAACACCTTGGTGAAAATGTAAAACATTTTGTAACTAATAACTGGCTACTCTGGAAACTTGCTATAAATGGAATTTTCCCTTGTCCAATTTCTCTAGTTCCGGTGAAAAGTCCCCCCCCCCCCCCAAATTTAAACATTTAATAGATTTGAAAAACAGAATCCGTTTTTTGAAGACTAGCACAAGCTCGTTTTTGAGTATTTCAAAGTTATAAAAGCTGATCAGTTTCAGGAAATCACTAGTAGGAGACTTATCATTATGAGGAGTCAGAGAAACATAATCTAATGGCAATAAATACATTCTAGATAATATCTATACGAATAGACTTCTGTAAATGTTTTTCTGTCTGCGTATAGTGTTTATATTTCAATAAGCTATCAGCTATAGTTGATCCGAAAATTTTGCGACAAATGAAGCGGTTAGACAAAATTACCGTGACAGTTCGGTCAAAATTGTAGGAATTTCACTGTAATTTTTACCGGAATGCGATAATAATTTTTTCTATAAACGTTTCAGTTGTTCCAGGTTTACTAAACTGTCAAGATATTTTTTACCCAAAAATTCTCTTTTCGATATACTTATGCCGTAAAAAACCCGGTTCCGGGTACAACTTTCCATAAACATTATATACTACCTACGTGTGGTAACATATCTACTTTATTTCTCTCTTAAAAAAATGATGGCCGGCAGTAGTGGCTCATTTAAATAATCGATGTGATTGGTTGTTTTGAATGCAAATTTTTCAATCTTAACAATAAAGAAGGTTTAGAGAATGGAAATGTAAAGTAATAGAGATTCTTTAGAATAAATTATGTCAATATTATGTTCAGATTTTATTTTTTATTTAATTATTTAATACTTCATGAAAAAAAATCCAATAACCTTATAATTTCTAACCTCAAAATTTAGTATTAATTAAGGATATATGTACTACAGTATCATATATTATACTGGTGGTGCAACCAGTTGTCGGACTTCTAACTTACAAGAGGAGCACCAGGAATGCGGGTCCTGGATTTACTTGAAATTGTAGGAGGCACTTCTTTATGAAAAATAATGAGACACATGTCTCAGGGTTTTTGTCAATGGGCCTTATGTTCCGAGATCCAAGCTATTTTATGTCTAAAATGAACTATTTTTGATGAAAATGGGATCTCTTTCTTTAGTTATAGCTTTACGAATATTTCGGTTATATAAATGAACTAAAAAGTTTATAAAAGGACGCAGAAAAAGCTTTAAAATTTTTTCTGCCTCTTTTCATAAACTTTTTAATCCATATACATAACCGAAATATTCGTAAAGCTATAACTAAAGAAAGGGACCTCATTTTCAGAAAAAATAGTTGATTTTAGACATAAAATAGGTTGGATCTCGGAACAAAAGGCCCATTCAGAAAAACCCTGAGGTACTTGTCTCATTATTTGTCATAAAGAAGTGCCTCCTACCGTTTCAGCCAAATCCAGGACTCGCATTCCTGGAGTTCCCCTTGTTAGTTGTCTGAAAATAACGTAAACAATTACAGAACTTTACGTTATTCTGGGAGGGGCACAAGGGTGGAGTTGAAGAGCGAGGAGAGGGGAGGGAGGGGGGTGAACTTCAGGAAAAATGATTGAAAATGCCCTATTCTACGCAATTTTTTAAACTTAAAAAATATATATATATAAAGATATTGAGATAAACATAATCTACCGAAAAAGTTGAAGTGATTAAGATGACTCCCCTCCCCCGTTCACACTTAACAAGGACGCGGTCACTCCTCACTTTCATGATTCATACCCGCCTTCGAACGGTACTGCACCCTTGATAGTGTAAATTTTATATTTTCTTGTACTTTATGCGGATATACAAATATTTTGAGTACATATCCTCCCTTGGTTAAAATTTTAAATTACAAGTATTCATAATGTTCTAAATAATTTTGAACTGTAATACAAAAATTAATTATACCAACAATACTGCAAAAAAATATTGAATCTGTGGTATTCGATACGCTAACTATTTGTAGAAGAAAGAATAGCGCTACTCACCGAAACATTTAGTTTGTATTCTTTTGTACATTTCGCCGCTGCTTTTCCGGTGCACCATTCTGCGCGCGGCCGCCTGATATTGTTTTCGGAAGTTGTGTTCGCTCTCCGTGGACTCTTGTGAGCCTCGCCTTTCCTTTGCGCATTCAAGCTCGTCATCGCCGTCTTTGCTATCCGGTTTCTTCCAGACGGCACTTTCCTCAAATTCACCAATGTAGATCCACTCGCCGCTCGTATATGGTTCTATATAAGCATCTTCGTCCTCTCGACCTGTCAAAAATAATTTACATGGAGTCTGACATATTGATTATTAGTTTACTTTCTCTTAGAGGAAGCATTGTGACAATAAAACAAAAATTCGAGAAAACATGCTAAAAATGTTTCATAGGACATTGTATCGAAATACACTATTTTTACAAAATGTCCGTATGTATGTTCGTATGTGTATGCCTGTGAGTGGGTCACACACGTTATTGTATATGATTATACCAGGTAGGGCTTATTCTTTTCGATTTTGCTTACCTAGTCCGGGAAAATATTTCTCTTTTGTGCTTAATTTCTTTTTGTTTTATAGCGATTTTCGCTTATGTATTATTAATGCATTTGTAGACGGATAAAACTCTCTACAATTAAAACAAAAATGAGGTTGATAGTTATACCTAGTCAGTACTTAGAGAGGTAGTATACTCAATTATTACAGATTGAGCTAATTAAACAGTTTTTTATCTATGTATAAAAAAAATTAAATATAAAACCATGATTTTTTCCCTTTATATATGATGATCCCTTTATAAATGATATACTCTAATCTACTAGCAAATTTTAAATCAGCAGACCAAACAATTTATGGTAGTACCATCGGTATAGAAATACCGTTCAGATTTTAATAAAACTTAACATACTGGTAATATTGGTCCAAAAGTGACTCAAACAAATTTTTATGAGACTAGGGTAAATATGGCCAAAATTTTTAGTATTTTTTTTCATTATCACGAATTTAACACGGTATTTTATGGGAAATTACATTTTTTGTAGTTTCAATTAATTATTTTGTAAAAATTACCGTTCAGTTTTTATTGAGAATTTTTGTAGTAAGTGATAAATATTTGAAGAATATTTATCATTTTCGAAAACTATGACAAGGGAGATATATATATACTTATTAAAAAAATTAAATGAAAGCAAAAGTCACATTTAATCTAAAAAAAATAAGTCAAATCAGCTTCTGCATGGAACTTTTTATTAATAATTAGGACGAATAGAATTATTCAGTGTATGTTCATGTATGCAGCTTCTTTACCAAAGTATATCTCGTGAATAAACAAGAAATAAAAAGTGCGCTCATTTTATCTAGGGATGTAGCGACTGTACTACCTTAAGAATACCATTAGAACGAAATTTTTAAGTAAGTCAGATAATTAAAAATGTTGCTCCAATGACATTCTTAGACATTTTAGAATATTGACTTCAAACTTTGCCGAAGAATAGAGTTTATAATCTGTAATAATAGAGTATTGCACCCACTTAAAATGTTGAAAAGTACAAAATAATACAGACAAATAAACAAATAATTTATAAAAAGTTATTATATAACTAATTACATGGACGCGTTATTAAATATAAAAAATTTTGTATAATTCTTTTTAAAAATTTAAATTACGGCATTTTCTAATTTGTACACATCGAAGTACAAGCACTAGATCAAATTCCATGTAAAAATTGTAATTATTGGAATTAAAAATATGTTTCAGGAAGCGACATCCGAACAAATTGGGAACGGTTTTTCATGATTATTGTTCTGGTAGGACTATCTTGGTTAAGCAACCTCTATTAAATTAGTAAATAGCATCTCTTTTTTACCGCCTGAATGTATGCAACCACTGCACCATAAATACATTTCGTATAGCCATCTACAAAATTTAGATTTATAGTAGTAATTCATGTTAGAAATAAATAAATTTATCGATCAAGTTATTTTTTATGCTACAGTTTTTGTATATGCAAAAAAAAGCATAACAAATACATAATATAATACTTTATACCGAAATGT
Source organism: Torymus aiolomorphi (assembly GCA_036365515.1). Classification (NCBI taxonomy): domain Eukaryota; kingdom Metazoa; phylum Arthropoda; class Insecta; order Hymenoptera; family Torymidae; genus Torymus; species Torymus aiolomorphi. The sequence continues at coordinate 38,194,853 of CM070876.1, read as the reverse complement.
AACATTAAATGTTAAATATTCTACATTATCTAATATATATATTTATATTATTAACAAATAATGGGCTATATTAGTAACACAATTATTTATTCTTTAAAAATATTTATAAAGTTTAGGATTTTTTAGTTTTTAGATCTTCAAAAGCATATATATTGCATTGAGAAAGTCTACTTTAGTACATAACATTCTTGAAGTTTAAAAGTTTGAAAGATACTGACCCGATTCTACTATATCTGGAAAACTTTATAGAAAATACGCGAGAAAACAACAGAAAGTTAAAGTTAGGTAACTCATGTCTATATTATTGAAATCAATAAAGCACGTTAGTCTATACAGTTATGTGCAGTCGCATTTGCATTTTTACAAACACATTTGCATATTTTTATTGAGTTGATATAAATTGTCGTTCATTTATGCTGATACTAATGAAATCTTATTTAACCAGTAAAGGACACATTATTTGCATGAAATATTTAAATACTTACAAAGTTATAGATTGATTTTCTTATATTTTTACGTGAAAATTTAATTGGATACTTTTGAAAATTTATTCTTTAAAGTTAACATAATTGTAATAGTGCACTTGCACTTACTGTATAATTAACGTATACTAAATTAATTTCAGATCGATACTGAGATGATCAGACCGAAAATTAATCAAACTTACGTATTTATTTAATTAAATGCATCTATTGCGTTCAATATCAAGATCATAATGGAGGTCCTTGTATCAGAATAAGAACTGGATGGTTAAATAAAAACCGCTGCCAATTCATTGGCACGTAGCTTCCTCCAAATTAATGTATCGTTCCTATATGTATAGTATATATTTTAAATATAATATACATTTATTCAGCTAATAAAAATATTCACATAAATTTCTAAAGGCAAAATGAGTATATAAAATTATATGCCCATGAACCATAACCGTTTCAACTTTAAAATTTTTATCTCAAAATTGAGAGAGGTAATTCTTACTATATTCACTTCAAATCGCGATTATTCGAAAAATTAGTTCAAACTCAAAATAATTGGCCGGCGTATTTGACTAATTTCGTGTTTCTGCAGAGTTCGCTGTAAATTAATCTCAATAAAAAACAAAAGCAAGTAAACAACGCGCGCGCGTATCGCGCGTCATTTCCATTTTCTAGTAACATATACATAAAACCTTTCCCGAAAAATTACAATTTGAAAAGATGGCTAAAACAGTTTGTCCTGAGCTGGCGACCATAGCAGTCGTGTTTACAATTGCTCCGCGTAATATCTAAATACACGTACATATACTTATATATATAAGTTGTAGTACTAACTTATTTCAAACCGATATACATATATTTCTATTATCACATTTGAAACAGTGCTAAGACTTACTATGTCTGGAAAGACTTGCATACTTTGTCAGTTATCTATTAATACTAAAGATCAATCGGTAACCTGCAACGGTTCTTTTTCTTTTATACATCTTAGTTGCTCTAGTACGGCGTCATCAACTGGTGGTGTATATTCTTGCTGCTTAAATAACATTACACTGCGTAGCAGTAAAAATAGGAGTACACCTAAGGAGCACTCGAAAAGCGTGGATACACTGAACACGGAGGCAGATGCAAGGTCACCTGAGGACACACACGGATCCTTCCTGGTCCCCGGAAGAATTTTGCCAAATGACTTGCAAATTCTACAAAATAATCTTGCTATGATTTTCAGCTCACAGTTTTATACTCTGACGACTACGCTTCAAAATATCAATGACCAGCTCTCTTCTTTTAAAGAACTTATCGACGGAAACAGGAGGGATATAGACGCTGCAAAATCCCAAATTTCTTCACTGTCAGATAAGATTGGTAATTTAGAAACTAAGGTATCAAACCTGAATGTATCAACTCAAGCTAGTTCTGTCGACAAAACCATAGATAGCACATCATGCTTTTCAAGTCAGTCCATATGTGACTTTTCTGTCGAAGTGATTGATCGCCTCCAACGTTCCTCGAATATTGTCATCTATAACCTCACCTCTAAACCTAATACTACAGACAAGGAACTTGTATTAGACTGCTTGAGCAACATAGATAACTTAGATGCCGCCACAGATATCCATGTCAAAAGACTCGTTAAGCCGTCCACTCATAACAAAGACCAACCGATTTTGGTAAAATTCTCACCCAAAGAGGAAGTAAATTGCGTCCTAAAAAACTGGAGTAAATTTCCCACGGGAATAAAAATCTCAGCGGACCACACCCAAGCGCAACGGAATCTTTTCAAAAAACTAAAAGTAGATGCCGATAAGCATAACTTAACCAATCCTAACAATCAGAAAATGGTTAGATATATCAATGGAAATCCTACATTAATTGACAAAAAAAAACAGAAGTCTGTAAATAGTAATTTTCGTCAATAACAACAGAATTAATATATATTATCAAAACGCGCACTCAATAGTCCACAAAATTCAAACATTTAAACATCAGTTCTATTTACAAATAACTAAATCAGATATAATTGTACTAACGGAAACTTGGCTCCAACCAAACGTACTTACAAGCGAACCTGGCCTATCGGATTACAATATCTTTAGATATGATAGAGATTTGGCTGCGTGTAACCTTTCTCGAGGTGGAGGTATTCTAATAGCGATTAAAAAAAGTTTACCTGCTGTGGTAATTCCGACTTTTACAACCTTTGAACAACTATTTATCGAATTATCGTTACCGTCTGAGAAATTTGTTATTGGAGTTTCATATTTCCAACCAAATTCTCCTCTGCAACTGTACACTGATCACTGTCAAATTGTAGAAAGTATTTCTCTTGAGCAACCAGACCATCAATTTATTATGCTGGGTGATTATAATCTCCCTCATCTCACATGGCTTCATTCACCTCTCCGTATAAGTGCAAACTCGTATATTGACCCAAATGAGCAGGCCTGCGCTGAGGCCATCCGCAATTGCTACTCGGGTCTTAATCTCACCCAACACTTTCCGAATCATCCGAGTAAGGGTTACTCACTGGACTTAGCATTCGCCCCTCTTGGTATCATGTCAACGTTGGACTGTCAAGATCAGCTTATTCCCACGAACATTCATCACATTCCAGGACTCTTTGAAGTCAAAGTGCCTTCTGCTGTAAATATTTCTCCAAGTATAGTAAATCGCAATTTTCTAGATGCCGATTACGAGACTATTCTTTGTAGTCTCTTGGATATGAACTGGGATGTTTTACTACAAGATGGTAATGTTGACTCCATTATGGAGAAATTTTATACCACTCTTCATAGCGTTATTGATACGTATGTGCCTATCGTTCAGCACCGACCCGCGACATATCCTAAATGGTACGATCTGGAAATTATTAAATTAATTCAGGATAAAAAACGCGCACATTGTAAATGGAAACGATTAGGTACTTTACAATGCTACATAGAATTTAAGAGATTAAGAGCGATGTGTATCCGTCTATTCAGGTTAAAATATAAAAATTATATTATTGCTGTACAAAGCTCTGTAAAAAAGGATATTCGTTGTTTCTGGTCGTATGTAAATAATAACAAAAAGGAATCTGGTATTCCTTCCAATACGTATCTTAACTCTGTTAGAGCACATAATGACTCTGAAACAACGAACCTTTTTGCCACATATTTCGGTTCGGTATATGTGAATGAAGAAATTGAAGGCATGGTGTGGTTTGTGCACATAAGAATTATGCACATATTTATTGTGCACACTTTAGCATTGGAGTATACACATAGATATAGATATACACCAATGCTAAAGTGTGCACAATAAATATGTGCATAATTCTTATGTGCACAAACCACACCATGCCAAATTGAAGAAGTTACAAAATCTAATTTTAGTAATGAGGTCCTGTCTGATTTACAACTCTCTCAGGAATCCTTACGATTAATTATCTAGTCACTAGACACCAATGTTAAACCTGGTTCCGATGGTATTCCCTCATACTTTGTTAAAAGATGCTGGTCAGCCTTAGAAAAGCCAATTTCTATTATTTTTAGAAATATTTTCTCTTCGGGATATTTTCCCAAAGCTTGGAAGTTTTCTTATGTATTTCTCATTTTTAAGAATGGAGATAAACAAGACGTCTCAAATTATCGTCCTATCTCGATTATTAGCTGCCTCGCCAAAGTGTTTGATTTTTTACTAACGAACGAATTAGCTTCCAAGTTGTTGGGAAAACTATCTATATTCCAACATGGCTTTATCAGGGGACGATCGACGCTTACAAACCTCTTAATATTTAATGATTTTTTATCATGCTCTCTAATGGGTTATAGACAAGTAGATACTATCTATACCGACTTTTCTAAGGCATTCGACCGCGTTAGTCACAAACGTTTAATCTCGAAACTGTGGAACTTTGGTGTTCGTGGAAACATTCTGTCTTTACTTGCGTCTTATTTAACCGATCGATTTCAAGCTGTAAGAATTAATAATTGCATTTCCACGCCCATCTTAGTCTCATCTGGAGTCCCTCAAGGTTCGCATCTCGGCCCACTATTGTTTTGCATTTTTATTAATGATTTAATACCTCTTATTACCTACTCTAACATACTATTATATGCAGACGACATAAAAATTTATAAAGTAATAGAATCTCCCGAAGATGCAATGAAATTACAGTATGACTTGAGCGCTTTAGTAAATTGGTCTAAAGAAAATGGCTTATCGCTAAATACTAAGAAATGTAATATTATCTCGTACAGTCGTCGCAAAATGGTATCTAAATATATGTATAATGTAGATGGCGTCATTTTAGATCGCGCACACGAAGTTAAAGATCTGGGAGTCTTTTTCGACTCTACGCTATCTTTTGCAGGGCACATTCAATATGTTATTTCAAAGTCGCTGAAAACACTAGGATTTATAAAACGCATCACATCAGAATTCACTGATGTAAATTCTATTTTGTATCTTTATAAAACACTTGTTTTACCTAATTTAATTTATTGCGCACAAATATGGTCCCCTTATACAGATGTCTCATTTAACGAGCTTGAATCTGTGCAACATAAATTATTGCGGTATATTGCGTTCAAAATGAATACACCGATGTGTCGTCTGGACCATGAATATTCTGAAATTGCGGAAAGGTGTAATATACAAACGATTAAATCACTCCATTACTATCATGATTGTTTATTAGCATACAAAATTAAAAAAAATTATTTGAACTCTGAAATCGTTACGTCTCTCTTCCAAGAGAGACAAGTCACTTACACTCTACGCAATTTTAGAGTCCTACAGGAAAGTACGCTAAACTCCAACATAGGGTTTTATTCTACTGTTAATAGGTTAAGACGATCGTGGAATGATCTCCCCCGAATAGCTTTATATTCAACCTCTATTGCGGCATTTAAAAATACTCTTAGAGGTATTTCGACACAATATTAATTCACTGTTTCTACTGCATCACTATATGTACTATATCACATGTTGTAATATTACTAAAAGGCTCTATTTGTTGTTTATATTCTTGTAAAGGGCAATTTGCCCGTCAAATTATTAAATAAATAAATAAATAAATAAATAAAACAGTTTTAACAGTTTTAACCTCAAATATCTCTGAAATGTATAAACTAATTCTTTTACCCTAACAATTTATGTAATAAATAATATACAAACTCTACACCTCCATCAAATCTAGAACACCATCAAATTTCAAAGTAATTAAATTTTACTCTAGTTATTGTGCGACATAGAAAGTCGTTTCCAGAAATACCAAAATTTTAAATATCAAATATCTCAAAAACTAACCATATAATCTGGATGAAATTGTACATATGTATTGCCTATATTGCATACAAAATAGTCTATAAATTTCAAACTGACACATTAAGTCGTCATTGAGAAATTACGATTTTGAAAAATACGTAAAAAAATTTTAACCTTAGATATCTCTAAAAATTACTAAAGACAATTCTTTTACTTAAAGGACTTATACGATAAACATATAAGCTCTATATCTCCACAATATTTCAACATGATTAAACCAATTTTTTTTTTCTCTAATTATCATGCGACAAAGAAAATGACTTTGCAAAATACGACAATTTTAAATATCAAATATCTCAAAAAGTAATTGAACGATCTTGATGAAAATTCGCTCATATATTACCAATCTCACACACAAAATTGTCTACAAATTTGGAGCTGATTCATCAAACCGTTCTCGAGAAATTACGATTTGAAAAAAAGGTTAAGAAAATTTTAACCTCAAATATCTCTGAAATTTATTGACCAATTATTTAGCCCAAAGAACTTACACTACCTCTACAAGGAATTTCAAAGCGATTAAGTCAATTTTACTAAAGTAATCGTGCTTCATACAAAACGCATTTTTTCATTTTTTAATTTTTTTCTCAAAAACTAGTCGACAAAATGGATTCAAATTTTTACAGATTATAGCTATTTATATTCTGCATTATCATGATTTTTTTTTTTCAAAAAAATTCATATTTATTTTTGGAGTTATAAGCTTTTTAAAAAAAAAACACGTTTTTGTTAATAACAAAAGAACCGCAATAGCTAATGTAATTTTTTTTTGGAAAATATAGGTTTTTATGCTCTTTCGAATGCTATCTGTCCGATTCAAATATCTCAATGTTATCATTAAAAAAACGCAAAAATGAATTTTGCGAAAATCGAGAATTCGAAATAAAACAAAAACGCATCGACGAATCAAAAAAGAGGATTTCCTTCCCCCATTCACACAAGAAAAAAAAAATGAGATCTGTCCGGTTAAAATCGATCGAATAGATCCTGAGATAAAACGTTAAACACACACACACACACACACACACGCGCGCACACGCACGCACACACACACACACACATCCATACAGACATTTTCTAAAATCATGTGATTCGAACTTCTATCACCTCTTCATGTTTTAGAGCGATTTAACGAAACTTAAAATTTTACTATTACAAAGCTTCCTCTAGGAGGAAGCAAAAATGCAAGAACCATATTACCATTAAATACGTCCTCTAAAAAAAAAATTAGATACGATTGCCAATTAAAATAGCGAGCAAATGCCTCTTGAAAATCAGCTTATTACGTGTATTTTATTTATATTTTCAATTTTTCATCGGAAGTCATATAATTCCTCCACAGAAAAACTGAATCTCGAAATCGGAAACTATAGGCACAGAAAAATGAAATTTAAAAAATCTTCCCCGAATAGTCCGAAAAGATATTTTCTCTATTCCTCGGGCGAAAATACGCGTTTTCGCTGTTTGTTTACACTAGAAGAAGGAGCACTTTTGCCCACTGCGTGCGTCACTTATTTCACGCACGACCGAAAGCTCTGTGAGCAATGTTTTGAATAGCCTAACCCCATATACGATACAGCGGATTGTGAGTTTGCCGCGCGGAAGTCGCGAAGTGTGCGACTTCGGCGCGGAACTGTCTCGCATCGGGAGCGTAGTGCTCTCAAGAAAGATGGTCTACTATGAATTCATGTTTATTTATTTGGAAATATCCTCTCTCTCCCTATCTCTCTTTATCTCTCTCTATTTTAGCCTATTACCGGAACATTATGATATTCGTATAAGTATTTTTATAAGTATTTTATTTGCCACATGTTCTCGTATTCATTATTTCAAAGATGATCTTTTTAGTTTTCTTTTGCATTGTTATGTTTTTGATAAATCTTTTATATCTCTTACGTATTTTACGACATAATGAACTAAATTGTTATTGTATTCTATTGTAATTGACTGAAATTTATATTGGGGCAAGAATTTATGTATGTTAACAATCTGCTTGTTCATGTATTTTCGATGCCCGCCCCAACTAGCAGCACTCGCTACGCTCGTACCATCTTACAGTGGTACTCAAGTAGCCTGTTGCTGGTAGTAGCAAGAAAAATGCTGCTCAAAGCTGGTAAGCTCAGAATAGGATCGGTCAATTGCCGAGTCCAGTGACGTGAAGGAGTGACTCGTTGCTTAAAATGCCACGAAATCGGATATCTGGCAAGGAATTGTAAGAGTGCAGTCGACCGGTCGTCCCTGTGCTTCCGGTGTAGGAAGGAGGGTCACAAGATAGTGAACTGCCCGATCGCCAACGAGCGGGCAACGAAAGCGATCGGAGAACCAAACAACGATGGCTAAAGTACTTCAAATCAACCTGAACCACTGTATGGTATAGTGGTAGCCCAAGACCTTCTGCTCCAACTGGTCCAAGAGGAGAAGGCGGGTATAGTCATCATCAGTGAACAGTATAGGGATCTTACAATAGTGAACCAAACTGGGTAAGGGATTGTACCAGCACGGCGTCCATCTGGATATGCAGAGAACTTCACATATCCAAAAAAATGGACGACCCTCTTCCCAGATTCATCTGGATGGAGGTAACTGACTTAAGACCAGCAGCTACCTATCACCCAGCGATTCAATAGGAGAGTTCCAAAGATCCCTAGATACTATCGTCGCCAGCGCTAAAACCTCCCCACTGCCGGTAGTAATCGGAGGGGACTTTAACACCTGGGCAACCGAATGGAGAAACAATAAGACGAACCACCGCTGGCACGTAATACTCGACTTCGCGATACTAGAACTAGAGATTTCTAACACAGGGACAATGTCGATCTACACCAAAGGAAACAAGCCGTCCATAGTAGATCTGAACTTTGTTGATCCCAGATTGAGTCGGGAAGGCTCTAACTGGGGAGTCAGTGATCGGTACCAGATCCAGCCGACGAGTAGGACAGCGGATATGATCCGGATGCCGAAGAAAGGGAGAGTAATGGGCACCAGCTATTTTCGTCAAGGAGACTTTTCTCTGCTCCCTGGAAGGAGCATCTGTCGAAGGAACAGCCGAGATAAGAGCTTAAAGCCTCTCACGAACCATCACAGCAGCATGCGACGCTTTAATGTCCACGAAGACAAATCATCGCCGACATCTACGAGTCCACTGGTGGGATAAGGACATTCCGATAATACGCAAAGACTGCCTTCAAGCTAGGAGACTAAACCAAAGAGCAATTCGTGGACCACAGTACAAAGAGTTAACCCACAGTTATAAGTAGAAGAGAAAAGAGCTCAAGGTTGCCATCAAGGCAGCCAAAAGAAAGTGTTGGCAGGACTTCTGCGAGGAAGAGGATCGCCACCCGCGGGGACGACCGTACAAAACGGTCATGAACAAAATCAAACCCAGAGGCACCAGTGCTCCAGCTTGTCCAACCTTCCTCGACCGAGTGGTCCAACATTTGTTCCCAGAACACTGGGGACGGCAAGCTGGAGAAAATTGGTGCAGCCAAGCCAACAGAAGTTACTGAAACCGAAGTGAAGATAGCGACCAAGACGATTGCCATAGGAAAGGCTCCAGGACTGGATGGCGTGCCCGATTTAGCAATAAAGACCGCAGCTCTGAATGTTCTTGATATATTCAAGGACACTTTAAACGCATGTCTAAGTGAAGGAATTTTTCCGGCACAGTGGAAGGTACAGAGGTTGGTACTCCTTGCTAAGAAAAATAAACCTCCAGATGAGCCATCCTCGTATCGACCATCTGTATGCTGGATATTGTTGGGAAATTATTAGAGCGGATCATATTTGCCAGACTGGAGACAGCTATACAGCAGGCGGAAGACTTGTCTGATAACCAATTCGACTTTAGAAAGGGTCGCTCAACAATCGATACCACCGATAGGGTCGTGTCACGGTTAGTGGTAGTCGGTGTACAAAACGCGTATGCGTTATCATCGGTTGAGATATACTGAATGCATTTAACACGTCCAGGTGGGATGATATCATGCTGGTTTTGAAAGACCTAAGGGTACCACTGTACCTTCGAAGAGTCATCTCGAGCTACCTAATGGACCGAACCCTTTTTTATGACACCGACGACGGCAGGTATTCTTATAAGACCACAGTGTGCCGCATTGCTCGGTACAGGGATCTCCAATCTGAAAAGTCCTGTACGATGGGTTGTTTAGGCAACCACCCCCAGATGGCGCGTCGATGGTAGCCTATACGGACGATGTTACCCTCATCGTCGTAGCACAAAGCATCGAAGAGGTGCAATACCTCGGAGATACCGCAATCAAGGTAGTGGAGGATTGGTTGAGCGATCATAGACTCAATATTGCTGCCGAAAAGACCGAGGCGTTGCTCATTACCCGAATAAAAAATAGGGCGGACGCCAGTTTCACGGTCAACGACAAAAAGGTCAGGACGGGGGCATCATTAAATACCTGGGAGTCACAATAGATACGCGGCTGTCGTTCAAAGACTACACCTTAGGAATGTAGGACTAAACGCATCAAAAGTGGTTTGAGCACTCGCGTGCATCATGCCGAACAGGAGGGCCTAAGCAGCCGCGACGATTCCTCTTTTCCTCAGTGGTATATTCGGTGATTCTGTACGGAGCCCCAATCTGGACTGACGCTATAAGTAGTAACCCGAGCTACGGTGCCGCTTACCGAAGGGCCTGCAGAACAATCGTACTGAGAGTGGTCTGTGCCTACCGTACCGTGTCAGACATCGCTCTCTCGGTAATCGCCGGATTACCACCCGTAAACCTAATAGCGACCGAAAGAGCCGAGATGTACCGCAAAGGCATGGTTTCAGAAGAGAATGACTACCAGGGACAACGTCGAAACCGATGGTCCAGGAATACCGGTGAAGAGTGGCAGCGCCGATGAGACACGAACTTCTCACCTTTCATCTCAACCAGGTCCTCACTGTGCACAGCTGCTTTCGCAACTACCTCAAGAGAATTGGAGTAGATCGAAGCGCAGAGTGCCCAGCATGTTCTGAAGTTGACGAGGACGTGGAGCATGCTTCGTTTGTGTGTCCCAGGTTTCGGGAAGAGAAAGAACGATTCACGGCCTTCCGGAAAGGCCCGTTGTTTCCCAAGGGCAATGGGAGGTGTTTACTCTCCTCACAGAGAGGATAGAATACAGTGATTGGTCTAGCCACCAGAGTGGTGGATAAACTGAATGGCATTAGGAGAGAAGAAGAAAGAAAAGAAGAACAGAGAAGAGAAAATTGTATGACTGAGCGCCAGGTATAGAGAACCGTAAAGGCGAAGGCTGCTCCTCGGAATGCTTAACGGCGGTTTCCGTAGGGGAATACTCAGCCTAGGAGAGGACCTGTTCAAAAAGTCAGCAGGAGGGTTTTTAGTGGGTATTTCTAACAATGGCCGAGCCCCACATAACATCTTTGTATGCGTAAAATCATTTTTTCCTTACCTCCTCTAAAAAAACACCACACACATACACATATAAAGGCACACACACACACACACACACACACACACACACACACACACACACACACACACACACACACACACACACACATACACACACACACACACACACACACACACTCACACGAGTGCAACTATGCCAATTGTTCTAAACATGTTTTCGAACATTTTTTGTCTCAAAAAATTTTTTTCATTCTCCTAAAGTTTCCTCTGTGGGAAAGCAAAAGTTGTTTAATTTCCATAGTTTGGATAAGAATATATGTATATACTTATTATACTTGTTGAACCGATAGCTGGTATAATGAAACAATAAATAAAGTATGTGTAAGCTAAGTGCCAATGAATTAGTAGCGGATTTTTGCAAAAAAAAAATTGCTCAATTGTTCCGATTCATAAATTTGCAAAAAGGAAATACTCACATACGATTGTCTTAGAAATACTATAAAAAGCGCTATTGAACGTACTGATATCAAGTTAAAGTTTCTAATAGAGCCCTTCTAGAGCAATTTGTGTACGTACGCTGGCGGAACGTTAAGCTAATGTTATTATGAATTTAGCTGTGTCAGATAAAGTGTATTAGTTCAACATCGATACACACTCTCGAAACTTTGGAATTGTCGTCAAAGCCAGTTTCTGGTACACAATAAATACATTTTTGATTTGATTGCGTTACTCAGGCATTAAAGTTATATAAGTAGAGATGCTTTCATAATCCAAAAATACTAATGACGATGATAATAATAATATTTTGAGTAAAGCAAGGTAGGGCCAAACTTACCCGTCAGAATTTCCATGCTCGCGTCGGTGCTTCGGGCGTGAAGCCTCTTCCTACTAAAGTCGTCGTAGCGACTGCTGGGCTTAGCGCCTCGCTCCTCCGACTTGGCCCGCACGTCGGAGCGGCCCAGACTGCTGCGGTGATGACGCCGATCACCTCGATCCTCCGATCTGTACCTCTTGTCGAACTTCTTGAACAGTCTGTGGCCCGACGAGTGGGACTTTGAGATCGACGGCCGGTGTCCGCCCTCCGGCGAGTCAGCGAACCCGGCCGGCGGCTGAACTATCTCCTCGGATACCTTTGTATATTACACATAGACTTTATAATAAATTGATAATGTGATCAGGGTATGATTTACACTATACACAAGCACTGACATTGCAATCTTTACAAAACAATTTGATTAAATTTTTTATCTTTTAAGTACAGTTCTTTAAAGATGCTCTATTTATTCGATGTTACAATATATAGTTTAGCCGTTAAGAATTAAAGTTATTTTTTATTGCCAATATAGACACATTTTTAACCCATTTCTATGAATTGTATCATTGTCAAAGAAGTATACGTTTGAGATGTCCGATTTATTGGAAATTCTTAACGCAGCGACGTATTATACGTTTAGTTTTTAATCAAGTTATAGAAACAATTGAAAACATTCGACATCTTTAAATATTTTATTAAACGATTTTAGACTTTTTATATAGATTTAATCAAAATAAATATGTCCGTATATTTCTTTTAATTTAATCACATACTCTCTTCTACATCCTTTAATGATCTCTCTTTCGCCTCATTCATTAATATTATACTTTAACTTTTACCTTCTTATAGAAGGTCAAATCGTAGATAATCATCATCTTATATTAACGTATCCCCCAAAAACTCGTGCTTTACCAATAAAAATGAAATTTTTTATATGCACTTGCGAACATACAGGAAAAATAGTCTTAGTTTTTATTTAGCGAATTGCACATACGGTTTTCAATGCGTCCATTGAAGTTCTCCATTAGAGTATTCTTCATACATTTTCAATAAAAATTCGATATTGCTGTCAAAATCTAGTTTTAATACTACATTGACGGCTTGGCATTCGTACAACCTATTAAGCGTATCTCGCACATGAATGATATGCGTAAAAACGAAAAGAAGAGAAAAAGGAAAAAAAACCATAAGATAAGAATGAGTAAAGAAAAAAGAGAGAAAGAAAGAGAACGAAAGGCTGAGGAAAGCAAGGAGAAAAGAAAGATGAGTGACCTCTCGTCCGCAATGATGGCAGTGCGCTTGGTCCAGGGGCGCGTCTTCAACGCTGTAGAAGACACTGTCGCTGCCGGGGCTGACCGACCTGAGGCTCTCGGCCGACAGCGCCTTCAGCCTGACCTCGGGGCTCGGCGACTTGACGATGATCGTTGAATGGCCGTTGTGGCCCGGACTCTGACCGTGGCGGCTGCTGCCCCCAGGACTCAGCCGGCTCGAGCACACGTACTCCACGGCGCGCGACCGCCTACGCGGCAGGCTGCCCGTCAGCGCCGCGTTCTTATCCTGTGGGGGTGACGACAGAGTCGTACGCGCGAGGCGTTATACATCATGCTCTCGCATAAACCACGTCCGCTCTAGCACGTATCGACAGCTACCAAGGGATGAGGGACAAGTTCTACTTTTCGCAGGACGATTAAAAAGGCTACGTGTTTACTTCGATCTTGCTTCTGCGCAAAGATTCTTGTGAAAGAGCTTGAAAAATTTAATTTTTTTAAAAAATAATACGTTCAACACGCATGCGTACCAATATTTTTCAAGACGCAAATAAGTATTTTTGACCTACTCCACACATTAGTTACACAATGTACTGTCTTATTTTTAACTTAGTTTAAAATATAAAAACATTTATTATTTAGAGCTTAATTGGAATATAATAATCAATGAATTTTCTTCCTTTTTAATCATCTCCGCTTGAGTTTCACTATTTACATTATAAAAGTGATCATTCCGTTGTAGTAATACCAGAACAATTTTATTATTATATACCAATATTATTATTGCAAAAGATAATAATAATATACAATTATATTATATATTATTAGAAGATAGTGAAAATAAAATTATTCTGCTTTTATTATGTACAATCTGGTATTATTTGAAAATATAATATTTTTACAAAAACGTAATACGATTCTACGCTGAGGGTGATTTCGTGAACTAGTTTCTTTTACCGAGAAAAGGCTAGAATGGTGAGAAAAAAAGATATGAAGGATACTTTGATAGTCGATTAACATTTCTACAAAGAAAAAAGATCCTTGACATCTTATTAATCATGCCGAATCAGAAACAGTAAATGCTAACTACGATGAGTAATGAATAGTGATAATATTAGCTAGTACAGTAGTTTAATTTAAAAAATTTTTATTTATTAAGTTTAATTTAAATAGTAATAACTGTTTTGTCTGTATAACAGAGTTTGACACATAACTTTTTGTTTAATTAATCTTGGATGAACCTATGTCTTATTTTGAATAAAATGTTAGTCAGAAGATGGTAAATCGATAACACATCAATACTTTCGCTTTGGAACAACATAAGTTGACAAAAACATGTTTATGAATGTTCTTATTTGCTTTATAAAAAAAGCAAATTATTCAATTGCTTTTTAATAATTTTAATGTTGTATTGAATACACGGTTTGATACTTGTTGTTCTTTAAAGTTCATATATTTACAATGAATGACAACTAAACTATTAAATTATATATCGTCATAAATCTTTCTCAATTTATTAACAATGGACGTCACAATATAATAGAAAAATATAGTCCGATATATGCCATTCGTATAAACAAAATATAACAAAAAAGGTCAAGTTTTTTTATTTTCAAATTCAAAATTCTCTAATTGTTATAAAATTCTTTTTTATAATCAAGATGAAATAAATATTTGACATAATTACGTTAAATAGAGAAAGTGTGGAAGTTACTCTGTGCTTAACATAACGTTTCAGAGTTCTAATCGAATACATCCATGCCCTGTAGTTTTTTCAACACATTTCATTAATTAGAACATACATCTTGAGTAATTAAAACATATATCCTTTATCAAGATTGAGCAGAAACTTCTAAATATTACTACAAACTTTGGGTGATGCATGCGTTAATTACTAACATCTCACAAGACCGCTGCTATTTATTACTGTGCCTTAGTTACTGTGCTCTGTGTTAAAAGATAGAGTAAGGGGTGAGAGTATTTTATTTTTAAAATAACTTTTTATTTAAGAATTATTTCTGATGAAAAAGATACCAGGCAACTTTTTAAAATTTTTCTATTTTAAAATTAATTCTGATGAATGATAATGTTGACCATCAAATGGCAGAGTTATCATAGACTATAAATGTACAACTGCAATATGGTATACCCTTTAAAAAATCAAAGCGTGATGCACAGACAATAAATATATATAATTCTCTATTTGTTGGATTGTTCTCTACATGAGGGAATGAAAGCACGGGCGACACTTTGTACACAGCAACGTTATTTACATTTTTGTTCGGGCTGTTCAGCCACGCAGTCAAGCTGGTCTAATTTGGTTTGCGTCTCGGGTTCAAACGAAGCGACAAGTGCCCAGGGTGTTACAGAGCAGCCGCGCTTGTTGTCAGCGCGCGCGGAGGTGGGGGTGGCGGGGAGAAGTGGCCGAGTCTGAAAAGCCTACCTCATTACTGCGTCGCCTGGCGGAGACGCTGGCGCCGCTCTTCCTCCGGGGGCTGTCGCGGGTACGCCGGTGTCGCAGCGTTTCCGCGGCCTCGCGATGCTGGTGGTGGTGGTGCTGATGATGGTGGTGCATGTGGTAGTGGTGGCTGCAGCTCGAGTCGTCGCTCGTGGGCACGTGGCCCGGGTCGTCCGCCGGCTCGCGCCACTCGTCCTTCTGCGGGCTGCGGCTCAGCTGCTGCTGGCCCGCCGTGGGCGGTGGCTGCCCGGACGGGGCGTCCATCATGACGGCGGCAGCCGAGCGCCGCCTGACGTTGCGGTGCGGCGAGCGCGTGGCTGCGTGGCTCTTGGAGCGCGTGCGGTGCGCCCGCTCGCGGTGGCTGGGCGACGGGCTCAGGGCGCTGACGGCGGCCGCGGCACCGCTCGTCGACGCGCCGCCCTCGTGGGCGTCGGCCGTGGCCGGCCGGCTGGGCGGCAAGAGGTCGCTGTCGCCGGCCGAGGATGGCTCCAGTCCAGCTGGAAAGTCGAGGGTGAAAGTCTTCTTTCGACGGCGGCGTTCCTCCTCTGTCCAGATCTGCGGATCCGGCGGTGACTCAGCGTAACCGCCGGACGATGAGTGATGGCTCTCCTGCACATTTGGGTTATACGTTTTTATGATTCGAGGGGAAGGGCACCATTGTAAGAGAGAGCTGTGATCGCCCCCTTCATTCAGGAGGACCGCTTCATCTTTTTCATGTGGAAATCGCTTGCTAGAGGAATTCCTTATACGCAGTTTCGAAACCTATATATATATATATATATATAGTCACGTTTGAGTGTAGTCTCCACCATAAATTGTCGAACTTTATAATATATGTTTTATATTTTTCAAAATTGCCGTTTTTTCTAAAATAACGGATTTTATGGAGAACGAATTTTTAATTTGTTTGCAAATATTGGTACAAAGATATTATATCGACTAATTAAAATTTTGTATCAGGTCAAAAGTTTTCAGTCTATATTTAGTTATAGAGTGCGTATTGAATATTGAAACTTATAAGTACTATATGATGCAACATGAATTGTCTTTTTCAATATCGGTTTTTCGTATATATTTGTGTCAACACGCAATTCAAAGGAGTCAGTGTGATGATAGGTTTTTGTTATAGCATATCATAACATAAGTATCAAATAACACACAATTCAATATTGGAATATTTTATACCTATACATTCAAATAGTTTCAAAAATTGTTTTCTTGTAGTTTATTTAAAAACTATAGTTAAAACAGAGAAAAAAGAAAAATTTTTAATCACCAAAAATTGTTTAATACAGTGGCATTGTTAAAGTAGGCTTTTGGGTCAGCCTAAAACATTGATTTTTTGCGAGATTGTGGTTTGATCCTTGTAGTCCACTAATTTTAGGTGAAAAATATAAGCTTTGTGTCTAATAACGATTTTATTTTTGAAAATAATCTACTGATCGAATAGTTATATAAGATAATATCATAAACTATTTATTTTATTTACAGGGATCGCACGGTTCATGTTGAAAATGTCTTTTTTTTCAAATGCATTCTTTTGGTTAACGCAAAACACAGAAAATATATTTAAATGAAAGTCTAAAAATAAAAGGTTGATCAGGCGTTGTTTACAATCCGATACTCTTGGTCGAAAACAATCTCAAAGCCAACGCGAGCTGAAAGCGGCTTTCCGTAACATTTTGCGCTGAAAAAGCACGGGCGGACTGGCGCAGCTTTTAAAGAGGTGCAAAAATAAACTCACGTCAATCTCCTGCTCGGCGCCCGACGCCTGGACGCTGTGGGCCGCGGACTTGAAAGCCTCGTCGCGTGTGGCGTCGGGCATGGCGTCGTCGAGGTCGTAGCTGCCGCTGCTGCTGCTACTGGACGAGCGGGCCGGCGAGGCGGTCGGCTGTTGGTGCATGCTGTACGGCGAATCCGACTTGTCCTTAAGCGTATGCGGACTACTTGGCTCCTCCAGTACGGCCTGTCGATGCAATTTCGATGCCGATTTTATGCAGGGTATCGAACTCTTCAGAAAGTTCATCGCGCAGCGAGCTTGCGTATCGCGTGCACGAATACTACGAGTCTAAATGCGCAGTTTTTCGAATTTTGCACTTGTTAAAGATTGACTTTCGGGAACCGCGATAATGCACGTCCAGATGCTTGGAAGATCAAATTCATAATGCATGTAAGACTTGTAAGTTGCACATGCGCGGATGTTCCGCGGGATCAATTGTACACCGCTCGATTTTTTTCCCGACTAGATTATGCGCGGGACATTTGCGCAGGTTGTGTACTATTTTTGTGCGGTCTAGTTTGCGCGCTGAGTGTTGTCACGTGTACTAATTACCTTTCTCATTGTTAACAAATGTGGAGATACTGTACAAACAATGTTATATATTTTTGTCTTTTATGCAGACAATGTTTACTTTTTTATATTTAAAGTTTTTTCATAAACAGGTAATTATTGTTTAATTATTATTAATATGTTTTTATTTGATTTTATACTTCAAAAATCAATTACAAATTATTTTTCAAAATAAGAATATTATTGCCCATCATTGTGAATAAATACAATTAATTTCGAGAACTTGACAGATTTCGACATGTTATCTAAGATAATTTTAGTAATAAATTTAAAAAATTTCCCTCCCAGGCATAAAGTACATCAAATCGATTACTTTTTACAGGCAGAAAGTGCATCTTTACGCCCTAGGACAGTAAAATTTGCCCACTGTAAATCCACAAAAAATGATCGAATCGATGCATACTTACTACGCCTAGAAGGGCGAAATAGTATATTGTGCAACAAAGGGAAAATGAGCTATTTCAAGCGAGGGTGAGGTGGTCAGCACGAGTTGGAGTCGAGGGCGTTGAAGGCGACCGAGACGGAGACGACCGACCGACGACTGACCGATCGACCTACCGTGCGCGATTTTCTACCCGACTTTTAGGCATGAAAAAAAGTCTATTTCATTCACGTCTTCAAAAAATAGTATATTACGCACCTAGGGAGGAAAAAACTTTGACAATCCACAGCTCGTGTAAATTGCCAGTCGAGCCGAAGACGTAATATACTATTTTCTCCAGGGGCGTAATATTTATGCTCTTGTGTGATAAATAATCCCTTGGGCCGACTTGGTCAGACCAGGGCTCGTTATCACAACACGAATGTATAAAATAACTCTACGCCCTACCTAGGTGTGAAAATTACTATTTACGGGCACTATAGGTGACCAACGCCTAGGAAATACCTCCACCTTCGGGTTGCGACGCAGGATAGCTTCTACGCGTGGTGTCATATGGAGTCGGGCCCCCAATAGGGGCCACCTTTGTTTTTGTCAATTTTTGAAACTTTAATTTTAGTAATTACCTCCGAAATATTTCGGTAAGTCTTAAAAAATCTGAGTTTTGTTCAAAAATGAAAGAAAGCTCCATTCTTATTACTTATATAATGTTTGTCTGCTCTCAGTGCGCATGCGCAGAAGCACGTTTACAAAGTCTATTGCTAATATCTCTTTAATTTGGTTGTTAACTCATATTTATGATGACAGCACTGGATTAAAAAATCTTCAATTTTATATCCTATTTTATAAAAACTATTTGCTTATACTGGAATAAATACATAATGAATGACTTTTCCCATAAGGCTGCATGTTAAAAGAAACATTTTATAAACCTAGTTTTTTCTATAATTTGGTCGTTGACCTTGCATTTTCTTGACATAAATGAAAAGTTTAATGTTCAAAGAATAGTTTTGTAAAGTTTCAGAAATGTTTATGTATTTAACTAATTTGACTAGCTGCAACGTTATAAAATACTTGTAGGACAAAAGTAACAAGTTTATCAACCCTCAAACATGAAATATGTTCATAAATTACAAAATTATCTTTTTTTTATGAATTATTCGAAAAAATTATCTTTTAGCTAATGGTGGATAACGCGTGCAAAACTGCGATTTCCTAAAAATATTGTGAAACTTTTAATGCGAAGATTCTGCGTATTTGTGCAACAAAAACTAATTATAGAAAAGTCAGAAAAGGTAACTGATTAGACTAAACTAAAAGTTTGTCTTTCGCTTACTATATAGGTGAGGTACTACAATGGCACCGTCTAATACTTTTAAAAAGTTGATTTATGGATCATTTATAAAAAGTAGAGAACAAAAGTTCAAAAAAATGTAAAGCGCGCGTAACATTATGCTAATTCAAAGATATTCAAAGATTCATTGTATTGGAATAACTTTTGACAGATTTAAAACTTCTAGATTCTAAATAATGCAAATAAAAGTTTCAAATAATACTAAAGATGTCCATAACGTGACCTTTTATCCATGTTTTTGATATCCGAAAACGTATAATCCCAAAGTACAAGTCATCCGTAGTCCATGACTTCTACCGAATAGCAAGTATATGTCTGTCACGACTTCATTATTTGTTGGAACAAAATTTAGAATTTCAGATTTAAAGTTTAACTCATGGCTATAATAATGTTTGGATTACCTCGCTCCTGGCCAGGCTGTATATCGAGCTAGCACTCTCGAAGGAGCTGCCGTCCGCGGTGGTGGCAGTAGCTGAGGTGGGTGCGGGCGGACCCGTGGACATGTAGGGGGGCCTCGTCAGCGAGCTCGTCGTCGTGCCAGTTGTGGTCCCTGTACCGGTTGAAGTATTGGCAGTGATGTAGTCGTCAGTCGTCGAAGTCTCGCTTATGTCAGTTGTGCCCGAGCGGCTCAGTCCAAATTCGCTCGAGGATTGCGAGTGCGGCTGGGACAGTGGCGGTCCCGGACTGCGACGCAGAAAGCCTATCCGGGGCCTGCCGTTTGTGCTTGGGAACGTCGATTCGGCGCTGCAATTGTGACCGATGTCTCTATCAATCTTCACCCACGACTTTAGTGATCTTACTGTGAATTCGTTTACCTAGGAGTAACGGTGACGGGAGTGGCTGCCTCGAGCCGTATCCTTGGGCTGGACGGGTAAACGTCCATCTCGTCCTCGGCGTCGAGGGCATCGGTGTCCATCGAGGAGCGCTGCTGGTGCTGAAGAATGAGCAAGTGCCGGCGCTTCGACGAGGGCGTAAGCACGGCGATCGAGTCAGCCTGCAGGACGGTCGCCTGCGACTCGTTCCAGATGCCATCGCTGTGGTCCCGCGTTGCGTCGTTCGCCAGCGAGTCGCTCGAGGCGAAAGGTGACGGCACCGCACAGCCTGCGTGCAGGAAGTGCCGCATGACTCCGGGCCCCGCCTCTCGAGACCTTCGCCGAATTCTGGATGGAACTGCTGGACAAACGGTCAGAGGATGCCACAGCTTAGCGACCCATACATGTGTACATGCCGGCGAGGGATAAGGTTTTGTTACTTGCGGGGTTTAGGGCAGTTTTAGTTTCAAACTGTGGCTAACTGGAGATGCTTTTACTGAATGTTTGGATAACTTGAGTTGGTTAAGGGTTTAACAACTTTTCTAATAAACCGTGTATTAGTATTGCACTTATCTTATAGAAAACTTTTTTAAACCTTAGCCAAAGGCTCTTTTAGAAGCAGAAATTAATGTTTATGGATTAACATTAAGTAAAAAACAAATATTTTTTCAATAAACATAATGATTTGTTAAGTAATGTATCTGATATATTCTAAGAGTCAGTAAATATTTTTAAGCCACCAAAACAAAATATATTACGAGTTAGAAATGTTATAATAAGCATTTATAATCACTTTTACTTGACTTATTATAATAGAAAGGTAGATTCAAGCATCTCTTGAATTTTTCTCAATTTTCCTGTTGTTAAAAAGTTACATAGTTTCTTATTTATCTACAATGTTTTCGGTAAGATATGTAAATAAATCCTGTCAGATAAATTTAATTTTTACTGTTTTCCCGCAATTGTAGTCTGTTAAGCATGGGAGGTAAAATAATTATTCATTTTTATGAATAATTATAATTTTACCAATTATATCATAGCCAAAATATTCATGGGTGAGCTTGAATATCTTGATAATGTATTTATACATTTTTTGAGAAAAAATATAATGTCTTTGGCACCTGGAAAAATTCATAAATTTGGCAAAAGAAATCAGTGTTTTAATCAAAAATTTCCATGGTTTCTTACCACCTAGTGTGTACTCAAAGGGTTAAAAGAATATAAACGTTTATACAAAAATTTTTACAGTTTTTTAACTAATTAAATGTTTCTTATCAAGATTCCCTTTTGAATGATAAATTTTATGCACGACTTTCTTACAAGATAATATGTACATACGTGTAATCAATAGAACAATTATAATTCTGGTATTTTTAGATTGGCAAACAAAAATGACGCTTGTAATTTAAAAAACAAAAATAAAAGTTCGCCCTCATATTCTTTAGAAAATGAATTTTCTCTGATTTGTTTTTATATGCTAAATATTAAGCATTATTTTAATTTATTTTTAAGTTTCATTGAAGAAAACAAAATAAATTTATCGCTCTTTTTTTATGGTTTACTTCCCAAATGTGCATGCATTTCCTTTTATAATCTGGCATACTGTAATCGGTAGACATTCACCTTGTAGAAAAAAAAAAACAGAAAGTTCACTTTACCGTAATCCTACCACCTCCTCCCTATCTTTTTTTTTCATATCTATTAATACTACCTGACATAATCTACACAATAAAGGTGTAGCGTTAAATAAAAATATTCAAACCCGTCAAGAGGCGATAACAGGCGATAATATCGTAGGAGCAGGATTGTGGGCGGATATGTGGGTAATAAAAAGGCACATTTGAACCTGTAGCTGAGGTAGGTGATGTTGGTGACGTAGGAAGAGACCTTGGTAGGATGTATTCACTTGTTGAAAGAACTTGTACGCCATCCTCGAGGGACACGCTTCGCTTTCGAAACAGACCTCGACGCACGAGGTTTTCGTGGAACTCCTGAAAATGATGTTTACATTATTATTTTCGACGAGATCAGTTGGAGCGTAGTTAATTATAAATGAGATGCAAACGACGTTATGCTTGATGGCGGGATAATAATGTATTCAATGTTTAATATTTATTATAATAATTTTATGTAATAATAAGCGATTTTAGATAATTATGTAGGTAGATGAATTTTTAATGTAATAAAATGAATGATATTGTAAGTAAAGCGGTTTGTTTAGAAACGGAAAATATATTATTACATAGAAAAGGTCCCGCTTTAATTGAGACGCAATTTATATTACTTTATCACTGATATTTTTACGAAAAGTTAAAATTAAGATGCTGTCTGTTATAGTATAACTGAATTTACAATTTAACTATACAATTCTCATCTTTAAGGGAGTGTGAAATATCAACGCAACTCCTCACTTATCAGCGCCACAGTTTTATTTATTTCATTAATTTCTTAACATTTATTTAGAAAAATATCAACTTCAGAGCATCTGTTTGCACAGAAACTATATCTAGAAAATTGATTTTCAAATTTATATTACAAATTAATAAAATAAATGAAAATCATGATGTCAGTAAGGCAGAAATCGCAAAGGAATTTCAGATTTCCTTAACCCTTTGCGGCATAGTGGCTAATATATCTGCAGCATATCCGGAACTCGTTCTTTTTTACTTTTCGAACACAAAATACTGTTTTTTATCACTTTTTTGTGATTTTACTTGAGCAAAGGTCTCACAAGGAGAGTGTATATATAACCTTTGGGAAGCGGATCTTACCAAGGCTTTGAGGACCGATTTTTGTGTCTAAAAATAAAGTGCAGTACTAGTAATTAGGTCTCATAGACCCATTTCTCAAGATATAGGTTACCTTATTTTAAAAATGCGTTATTTTCTCTAAAAATTATGTCTCTTCTATTGACTATCACTTGGCAAGTATTTATGGTACGAAAACGAGCAAAAAGGATTATAAAAGGAGAAAGTAAGAGCTAAAATTTAAGCTCTGATTCGTTGAAAAATATTGATTTTTCAGAAAATTATAGGCAATTAAAGAAGCCTAAGAAAATGGTTAAAAAATTGTTTTTATTTTAAGGATCGTATTTTTAATTATTTTTTAACGCTATCTTTGATGGCCTATAATTTCCTAAAAAATCAATATTTTTCAACGAATCAGAGCTTAAATTTTAGCTCTTGCTGTCTCCTGTTATAATCTTTTTTGCTCGTTTTCGTATCATCAATACTTACAATATGACAGTCAATAGAAGAGACTTCATTTTTTAAGAAAATAACGTATTTTTAAGATAAGGTAACCTAGGGTAAGTGTCCCGATTTGTGTGCCTGAATCTATTTATGTGCTTAATATGCGTTTTATATGGAAAGCACACAAATATGTTCAGGCACACAAATCGGGACACTTACCCTATATCTTGAGAAAAGTGGCCTATGAGAATTACTAGTACGAGACTTAATTTTTATGCACGAAAAATCGTTTCTTAAAGCCGTTTTAAGATCCGCTTCCCAAAGATTATGCACTCTCCTTGTCAGTAGTATTAGGAGGGCTATAATTTTTGTTTATGGTTTGTTAGTTTTGTTATATAAATAAACAACTTCTTAAAAATAGTGTTATCCTCTGGAAAATGTATGTCGCAAAGGGTTAAACGGATTGACTAGTAAAATTTTATTTTCTATACAATAAAAATAAATGTTAAACGTGAATTTCATCAAACACAGGATTTATTGTCAAACTTTTGCATTATTTGAAGTAATAAAAGCATTTAAATTAAATGTAATTTAAGCTTTAAGAAAGATTTTTTTTTCTTTCATCGGCAACAATAAATTAAGAGTTATATTAAAAAATTCAATTAATGTTTTCCAATAAATTTTAATATGATTATAACCATTAAAATCGAGGGAGAGTACCTATACATTTGCGTAAAAAAGGTATGTCTAAAAATAAAAGAAAACATCTTATTAAAAATTCCCTCCATCAGCGTTAAGCGAGAAAAGGAGCTCAGAGACTAGGGGGAAGAGGCGAGCGAAGGGAGGTCTCGGACAGGAAGATAAGGCTGAAAAGGCTAGGGGACGAGAGTGGAAGAGAGAGGGGGAGACAGAATCACCTCGTCGTTATGGTCATCTGGGGGTGACGTAACCCTGAGCAGCGAGAGGTCCTCAGGCGTCGAGGAGAATTGGACGGGCGCACGCAGCTTCCGGTTCCAGGGGTCTTGATGATTGCGCCGGCATGTGTGGGGGTAGCTCGGCTCGCCAGCCTCGCCGATCAATTCGCGCCTTTCGACTTGGATCTCGCCGTCGGAGAGGGTCTTCTGTAACGTGACGTATCGCCGGTACGGTTGGGCCATCTCGTTCAGCAGGGCACGCGCGTCCGGTGAGACCGGAGCCGGCTTGAAATCTATCAGGATCTCCTGGTCGTCCAGCTCCAATTCCTTCTTTTTGCCCTGCGTGCGCGTAATTGCACCGATTATTCTTCATTCGGCAACCTTTCCCGAATTAGCCTCGTCGTCGACCACGACGACAATCTCAAGCACTTTTTTATTCAAGCATCAGACGATCTTAATTTATTTTTTCCCTAACGCGAGCACATTGAAGTATCTACGATTGCAGCTCAAGAAAATTGTTGTATTTTGTCAGAAATAAAGAATTTAGTCTTATATTTGTAAATCCTATACATTATAATTTTCTTTCATTTTGAAGTATTTACAAAGAAAAAAAAACCAATGAAATTTTCTTTTATTTGATTGTTTATTACCATCTACTTTTTCATTACTGCAAAATTCCGTTTTTGTCGAAGAGCATTTTATTCGTAATTTAAAAATGAACAAGCATACCGAAGCGCTAATGGATAGCTGGCGTTTGCAGACCGGATAGAATAAATGCGGGAACGTGTAATACGGGCTACATCAATCACTTGGGTAACGTTGGTTAAGAAAGCCAATCTTTTTCAACGTGCTCTTTTATAGGATTCCCAGCAAATGACTTGATATACTACACGGCTTTTGTGAAGTAAATCTTTGCCAAGCTTTTCAGTTAAAGTATTTTATAGTTTTCTTTAACAAGAGAAAATATTAGTGCCATCAAATATTAAATCGCCTGTGCTAAACTTTAGCCTAACAACATTTGTCACCGCTTTCATCGCCTAACCCGTATTAACCAATGACATTAAAACTACGAAAGTAGTTTTCCCAAGATTCGACAGACAATTCCCTGGAGTGACGGATCTTCCACCATTTCATCTAAATTAGTAAAACTACATAACCAAAGTACAAATTTCATTTATCTTCTATCTGAATTCACTTAAAAGTTAGTTTTTCAATATTTCTAAGTATTTTATTGAAATTAATATTTTAATAAGCCCAGAAAATGCATGAAATATGTAAAATACAAGAATTTATCTTATGAGAAGTTATATCTCGAGAAAGAGCTTTTTCTATACTACATTTGCCTTCATATGTCGGAAACTAATAAAAACAGTTGTCCCGTGAGAAGAAAGCTTTTCAATCTTTTATTTAAAAAATATAAAAGCACGATTTTTTAACGTATTCAACAATAAGTACATAAATTGTTTAAAGCTATATCAGTAGTTCATTAGTATAAGTCAACATCACTAACGAAAATTTAGTATGACTAATATGTGATAAGAGTTTAATGAAATAAATATACAAAGAACAAAAGTTTTTTGTAAGTATTAACTTTCTAAAAATACTCCTCATTTGCTCTGTAAATACTAGAGTAAATTATAATTTACTTATTATAATACTTAAAAAGTTGATTATAGTAATAATTGCATCAAGGGGCGGCCTTACTCAATTACAGATTTCTGTATTTGATTTTTCATATTTCTCAATCAATTTTCGTATTTTCAAAATTATTGAAGCACACGCCCAATCTGTTCACTTTAATGAATTTGCCTCTGCTCGAATATTATAGAAAATATGTATAATATATAAAAAAATAAATTTGAAAAATCAGTGAATGTCGGTAATTGTGTATAACCTATCTGAGTACGGCATCCCCTTAATTGCGAGGAGTAAGAATATAAGCAACCTGTCGCTCGTGCAGTGGCACATCGCCGTTGAGTAGCAACTGCTCGTCCCCGATGACGGGCGACCGTGGCGGCGTATCCACCATGAAAGGTGACCTCGGAGGCTCCTCGCTCTGCGTGCGCTGCAGGGGCTCGTGCTCACCGGGTTCTTCCCTGATAAGAGGCCCGCTGCCTAGCGGCGTGCCCAGCTGGCCTGCCTCCGAGTAACTCTTGGTCAGTTTGCGCCCGTTCAGGATGCCGTTCGTCTGGGCGCCCTGTGACACCATCTTCACGCGGTGGATCGTGCGCGGACTCAGCGTCACTGGTGCCACACGGCCCCGCATCGGCACCTCCGTCTGCGTCGCCTGCGCCTTCATTGTGCCGCGCTTCGGCTGCTTTTCTACATTGCACAGGCGAAGAACGAGCAAGAGAAAAGAAATAGGATTAGATCTTTCGTGGCTGGATGGCAAAGTTACGGGGCAAAGAGCTAATGATGTTTGCGCGCTTCTAGGAAGCTATACCAATAACGCAAACGAAGAAGTACACGAACTCGTAAAAGACAGCTTGCTGGGGACGAGATAAAAGTTTACTCTACAAATCGGGCTTTTATAACTCAGCTATTTGTTACTGAGAAAGTAAACTGTATGATGTGACATGAGACATTTTCTCGATGTGTCACTTGATGTGCAATCAAGGTAGTTCCGCAATATTCGTGCAAATGGGTTTGGGACACCAAAAAATTCTATTACAATCTTTAATAAACAAAGAATCTTTTACAATTGTTTATATGTAGGTTGCCGAGCTACTTTTTAAGAAAAAAGATCATTGAAAATGGTTACTTTCACATGAGAGTAATTGAGCGTCATATTAACTATGACAGGAAATAATAGTATTACTTCATAAAAAAATGGGATTTCAAAAAGAAAAAGATAGCTTAAGAAAGATGAAATTCGGCTCTTTCTTTTAAGTTTATCAAATATGTGTCAAGCTGAACTTGTTAAAAAGATATTAATGATTATAAACACAAATAGCAGGCGACATGCACGAGAGACAGAATGACGTGCATGGTATAGTGTGCTCTCGCCGAGCGCACAAACTATATAACGCGCTGAGGAACCACCTTAATTTTCTGCTAATTATATCAAATTATATATACCAAATTCTGATAGGTATTATATAAACAGAGTCTAACATTTTTAAATAAATTAAATTTTATCATGATAATTAACGTATATAGTCATTAATTTTTTAAAATCGTAGAATGTTTCAAAAATTGAAATATCAACTTGGCCGAAAATAATACGGAAAAACGTAAAAATTACTAAAATCTGATATGAATAACATTATGTAAAATAAGAAACGCCCAAAAAGAATTTTAAAATAGCCTTGCAAAAATAAATTAAAAATGAACCTTGTAAAAATTTTAATTCTTTTCAAATTAATCTCACAATTTTAATTATGGAACTCCATCTTGTTAATATAATTATGATTGTAATGAAAAAGTATGGTATTCGCGTTCATACAAATTAAAACAAGAACTTTTAGATCGTGTTTTATAATCTTTAATTTTTGACATATCCACTATAGATTGTAAAAACAATAATTGTTCAGATAAAAAATGTTTTTTGAAACTGTTCAAAAACAGTATCAAATGGATAAACCAAACTCAATTAGAAAATTTGAATTTATAATTACGTTTTCTTTTATAGGTATTTTATCAATACGATTGTGTTGCTACAGGAATTTTTCGTGGACTATACTCGAATAAGTTGTAGTAACTTTGATTTCGAATGATTGGAGTATAAAATAAATCGATTCTCAAAGGGATTCATTTATAGAAGCATCAAGTTATAGGCTATTGTTAATTTAATGATGGTAGCTCATGTGGCGGCACCAAAGAAAAAAGTGTATACTGAAGGAAAAAAAGAGAATATATAATCTCGTGATGCTGTGACGAGGCCTACATACGGCGGCAGCGGCGCGTACGAACTTACCGAGGACAAGAAAGCGAGGTGGCTGAGGCTCGGGTTGAGGGTAAGGATGCGCCATTCCCAAGGCCGAGGCCATGGAGGTATGCACCGTTGGCTGGGAGTCGATCAGCCGCTCCTGCGGCATGTCAAACGAGGTCAGCGTGTGCGATCGTGCAAAGCTCACGTGCTTCGGCTTCGTTATTTGCGGTTGCTGCTGTTGCTGCTGCTGCTGCTGGAGCAGCGGCCCCGGTATAAATTGCTGCTGCTGCTGCTGGGAAACCGTCGGCGGCAGGACTGGACGCGGCTTTTCCATCTTCGGTAATTCTTCGTCCTCCGGCAGCCATGTGTACCTGCAACACGATTTGCGAAACCCGTGCGGTTACGTGTGTGTATGCTGTCGGTTCATAAAGGGATTGGCACAGAGGCAGTCGAGTCTATATACTGCGTCGGGCTTTTCATGATATTCGAAGCGTGACAGGGGTTTGCTAGTCTTTATATTTCATATAGTATTTATATGTCACTATCTCTCAGAAATATTTTTAATTCCATTTGGGTTTGTGCATATTATTTTTAAAAAACGTGCTTAGCATTTGCTTTTTAAAAATAAACGAAAGTTATTGATAAAAATATATCTTATGTCTTATCTTATCTTATAAAAACCATTGCAATCTATAATATCGAATAGTAAGAAGTATTGTTAGACGAATTTATCGACCTCTTATTCGTCAACGTATATGCATGCGGCTAATTTCATAATTGCGAAACGCGCTTATTCACCTCTTTTTTGATTCTTACCTTCTGGCTCAGTAAATCTAAAAAAAGCTATTTAAATTCTAACATAAACTGCTTTATTAACTTCCGATTAAAATATACATGACTGATTCCATTCAAACTCATGCAGGCCGTCATAGATCGAATTTATTTATTTTTTTCTAAAAACTATGAAAATTTATTTTAAATTATGATTAAGAAGACACGTATATCGGAATTTTGCTTGAAAATGTTTCTTTTTATCCTACACAGTGTTAAAAATTCCTATCCAGAACTTCACACATGTATGTGAAGTAGTCTTACAAAAAAGCATATTAAATTTCAATACATGTATATTAATAAATTTTTAAATACTGTTTTGAATTTAATACATGTACATTAAAACTGCTTTAAAACACGCATTTTAAAATTAAAATACGTATATTAATCATTCCTCCACGTGTCAGTAAAAATTGAAAATGTATTTAAAAACATTTTCAATCAGATTTATTAATAACGGTATTGTGTTTTCAAAATATTCTTTTAAACTTAACAATCAGTTTGAAAGATCAATTCACAAATGTGTGAATCCTGAGCTACAATACCATGTTTATGAATATAAATTCAAGTTTCTTAAAATTAATAACATTTTTAAAAGTGCAGCCTAATCAATATGGGATGTAAAAATGGAGGTTACAAAACTTATAATGTAGCTCAAATTTCAAGCTGCTGTAGTTTTGTCAATCTTCTTTTGAGAGATTTGATTTTAAGTAGCTAGGGATAGGCCACGCGTGCAACCGCTAGGTCGCTTATAAGGTAACATCTACTATATTGGATAAAACTGATAATACTTAAATAATCTTTGGCAGTATTTATCTTTAGAAATAAACAGTTACGTGGTAGCAGTGAAATTATTTAACCCTCTACCAAATGATTTAATAATACAGCATTGTAATAAGCGAGGTAATAAGAAAGAGGCAATATCAAGAATATTAAATAGACAATAGAATTGAAAAAAAACTTCTCTTACGCAAAATTCCGAGACACCATACTAATATGTAGAATAAGAAGAGAAAAGGAGCACAATTAGAAAATGACTAAGAGTAGCAAAAAGATGAGCGGTGGCAACCGTGACTAGTTGGTAGAGTGTCTATGACACTCATTAGTCGGAGTCCCTGATTCAAAATTAAAATGACAAAAATTATAATGACTCTCTGGTGTAGCACACGAAATTTCTTAGATCACAAACTCTCGCTTCCTCGGTGAGTAAGTATTGTATTGTCATTATATTATCATTCACGTTTTCAAATAACCATA
The DNA here is from genome assembly GCA_036365515.1 of Torymus aiolomorphi. Lineage (NCBI taxonomy): Eukaryota > Metazoa > Arthropoda > Insecta > Hymenoptera > Torymidae > Torymus > Torymus aiolomorphi. The sequence continues at coordinate 38,164,182 of CM070876.1, read as the reverse complement.
CTTTCCTTTTCTTTAGAATCAGATATACATATCGAATATAATGTAGATTCTTTTAAAAAGTAATGAATAACATTTTTATGACGATTTAATATGATATATAAGGGCACAATGTTTTTAACACTAATTGTTAAGTAGTGATAAAAAGTATAAGCCTTTGAATCCTCTTTACATTAGCATTTAATAATCTTCTATGATTATTGCTTTTGATATAATCGGAAATATTGCTCCACGCGGTATAGGCTACAAATGTCTATTAGCTAAGCTCCGTATACAGTAGGGTTGATCAAAGGCAATTTAAATATTTAAGAATACGCGTATTAGATATTGAACTAGACCCACGTACTCGCACGCAGAGCGTAAACTCCGCGCATAGTGCCGAAAATCGCAGTTATAAGTATAGAATTCGCAAAACAATATTCAGCTCAATTGTTTGACGAGCAAATATTAGCTCGAAGTAGGCGAGAGGCGCGCGCTGTATAATATAGAGAGAGAGAGCGCGCGAGGAGAAGAGTCTCTGAAGAGGGGACGAGGAAAAAAGCGGGTGAGAGGGGTCGCGCGCGCTCGAAAAGACGAGGAAATTAACGGGATAAAAGGGGCGAGCCGAGCTGAAAGTAACAAAACCTCCTTCATAATCGACTCGCAATGTAGGACAATATTCTCATGACAATCAGTTGCTTCGCCACTGAAACGCCAGCAGCGTTGCAGCCGTGGCTCGTTAGCTCGCTTGCTCGTGCGGTCGATAAACGGTTAATATAAAATCCACGGCCGACGTGCGTGACACGTGTCGACGATGCGACACGCGCGCGTATGTATATATAGAGCGACGAAGACACCTCTCGCTTTTTTCCTCATTGTACGTATACCTGCCGGCAAAAGCGCGCGCGGGAAGCGCCTGCGTCACTTGTCTTTTGCGACGCTGGCTAACAGCTAACAGCGGCGCTCTCGATTCGGTGACGCCGGCGTACATGTATACGAGGACGTGGTTATTATGCTCGCTGCTGATGCGCAAAAGCGATGCATTCGCAAATATGCTATTTCGCTCGAGAGATAAGTTATCAGGAGTGCCCGTGTTGCCAGATAATGTCTGAACTAAGACGAATAGAGTATAATAAATTTCATTTATGATTACGAACGTAGATAGATTCCTAATAATATTATGAACTAGTGTCAGTAAAAAAAACTTGATACAGAAGCATATCATTTGACGAATATCTAGAGTATAGACAGTTTTTACAAAATTAATATGATAATAATAACATTTTAATAATAATAGAGTTTAATCAAGGTAAGGGAAAATATAATAAGCTATGAAGTCAATGAAAAAAAAAACACAATGTGTTGTACAAAAGATAACTTGGTCGCTAAAATAACATAAAAAGAGCATAGTATAGAAGAAAAAAGCGGTTAGTCAACGATTTGCGATTAAAAAATTTTAAAATCATGTGCTAAAAACATGCGCTAATCTTTGTGCCCAAAAAATCTAATTCGATTCCTGACTCCTGTTGAAAAAGAGGTATCACCGAGAAATATTTCCAAAATACGTCTTTGAAATGAGACAAACCTAGTTATTTAAGTTCTTTATATTTTATTTCTATACTTTACTATATAGTTGATTGTCCTTCCGAGTATACGTCCTTCTGAATTTAAGAGGTCAAATGTTTCTGAAAATTTTTAAATTTATACTTTGACCATCAAGCTAAAATTTACCATATTTACCACTGCTAAAAGTTACCACTGCTAAAAGTAAAATCTGTTTTTGTATAACTCAAGATATATCTATTTAATAATTTCTAATAAAACGTATAATGGAATATTTTTCTGACCGCCTTTTTAAATTTGTAAAAGGAAAATTTTTAAAATGCGTTAAATATCTGTTATTTTAAGTTTCAAATTTTTCCATGCCATAATGTTACGACATATTATGTACCGTAGATGCAAACATACACAATAAAAATGAAATGATCAAAACAAAGTAATAATTTCTTAATTAAATAATTTCTTTCTGTTTTAAATTATTCCAGTATTACTGTTAAATTTTGTGAAATGAATTTCACATAGATAAATTCATCTTCTAACTATATATAAATGAAAATAAATCTGGTAACTATACATTTTCCTCAATTATATACTTTTTACCTCTTTTTACGCTCCCTAATTCATTCGTTACTCTTCATCTAACTACCTCTAATTATTCGAGAATAATTTAGCAGAATCTCAAATAGACGCTATGGCCGCGACGAGGAAATTTCACAAGTGAACAGTTATTCGTATGGCGCAGACAATCGCGCAGTGCTTGCTAGCCCTAAATGTTTTCCCGGCATACGAGAGAGAGAGAGAGAGAGAGAGAGAGAGAGAGAGAGAGAGAGAGAGAGAGAGAGAGAGAGAGAGAGAGAGAGAGAGAGAGAGAGAGAGAGAGAGAGAGAGAGAGAGAGAGAGAGAGAGAGAGAGAGAGAGAGAGAGAGAGAGAGAGAGAGAGAGAGAGAGAGAGAGAGAGAGAGAGAGAGAGAGAGAGAGAGAGAGAGAATGAGAGAATACGCGCTGTGAAGAAAGAAAGGGAAAAATTGGCCAGGCTCTTTTCATTTTCGTCCTACCGGCGCTGATGTGGTACGCCAGTTATAAATAATGAATGGAAGAAGAGGGAGGGGAGTTGGGAGAGACGCGCGCGCGCGAAGGGGAAAGAAAACTCGAGCGTTCTCATAAGAAAAAAATCGATCTTGGCGCCGACGTGGTATACGCACTCTAATTCGAAGGAGCTGATTTTCTTTCCGCGAAGGCAGGACCACGCTGAGCAGAATTGTGCACTCAGCTTTACAACGTCTAACAGGCTTTTCCTCTATCGATAAGGGAACGCGGTGAGTTGGCGGATGCCTAGTCAAGCATTCGACTTCGCCGTTCTATCTGCCACAAGTCAACAATCGTCAATAATGCGCACCCACTTATTTCTATACGTCTATTTTTCTGCCAAAGAAAGTGAAAGAAAACCGGAAGCTTATAATTGGCTTGCAATACTCTCGCTAATTACTGAATGGCAAGGCCGTGCAGCGTGAATGACGCTTAGAATGGTCTTCAAGAAGCAATATTATTTTCCTGTCAATTTAAGTATACATTTTACGAATTTAGCTATGCGTTACGCGTTTTGCGCCTTATAATCAACCTATAAAATCTATACGGCTATCTAGGGCGTGAAAATGGGGGATCGACCCACTTGCCCCTACGAGAGAGCAAGATATTGCAGTTCAAGTTCACAAAGTAGTGCACGTGAAGTGATAATTGGAATATATGGAAGCAAGTAGTACGATCCTAGCTTAAGTCAGACACTTGATTAGTAGAAGAAGATTTTCGTGAGTGTAGTTGGTTTTTTAACTTTTAAACTTCTACACTGAAAAAAATTTGACACGGCGTCTGTTTCCATCACAGTTCATCAGCGCCCCCTTCGCTGCGTGTGTCAGACCACCCATTTTTGGCACAGCGTTTGTCCCTAACGGGAGAGGAGCTGTGCCAGTACGGGGCGCGCGATGCTTTTACGGGACAGGAGCTGTGCCAGTACGGGGCAGGAGATGTGCCGAACCGCGGTACAACATTCGACCCTACTTTCGGCATAGCGTATGTACTTATCGGGTCAGCTGGAGTGCCAAATTTTTTTCAGTGTATAACAGCAAAAGGGAATAATTTTCAAAATATATAAAAATGAAGAGGGGCGGGGGCAGGCTATGGATGAATTTCTTTGTCATTATTACACTAGTAAGAAGTTTTTTTATAAAAATCCCGTATAAAAACATAAATATTCTAAATAAATTCCACATGAAACTATTAGTTAATTCCAAATTTACTTGTATTATATTTAAGTTAAATAACAAATTTTATGGAGAGAAATATAGATATTTTTTTTATTTATTTATTTTTTGTCAATTTATTCATTCAAAGCAGTGATAAGAAAATAATATTTCTATTTTACATTATTAAAAAGTCTTGGTTCCAGCGATGGCACAAGAGCATCACTGTGAATATTTATATGTTCTTTGCTGAGAGAGAGAGAGAGAGAGAGAGAGAGAGAGAGAGAGAGAGAGAGAGAGAAAATAACTTTGTTTGATAAATATATGTTTATAACTGTGTTTGATAAATATATATTTTTTACACGCACAAAAATTTGGTTTTAAAAATTACCATTAATCTTATCAAAGCTAAGATAACTCTAATTCTGGGGCTTTTTACTACTATTATAAGATTGTCTACCATTGTAACTTGCTGCTTTTACAACTTTCATTTTAATTATTACAAGTATCGGAATAATAATGCTTTACTATATTTAATATAACAAAATGTACACATTATAATTAACTATTAAAACTACCATTATTTAAGGCGATCTTACACATAGTGGCTTCTAAGGCCAAAATCAGCTGAAAAAAAAAAAAAAATGTGGCTTTAACATTACACAATATAAATATATCTCATAAATAGGCACTATTTCTAATAAAATGGCCCAAGATATAATCTGTAGACCTATTTTACTCAGAGATGTAGTATATTCAATAAGTTGACTGGTGCGCATAGTTTTTTGAGAAAACCATTCGATGGATTTAGATGAATCAAAGTAATTTAAATTACTTGAAAATATTGTAGTTATGGCCCGAAGAGTTGGAAATATAAAATTTTTTTGAGCAAATATTTTTTTAATGGAAAAAACCACTTTGATTTTATTAATTTTATGAGTTTTTATGTTTTTTTGTGGTTTTTAGCATTTATAAATTACTTACTCAAATATTTTTTATATTTTCAACTCTTCAGGCCATAACTATATGAATTTCAAATAATTTAAGCTTTGGTTTATGTAAATTTTCTCTGTAAAATCTCTGAATAAAATAGATCTACAGATTATATCTTGGGCCATTTTATCAAAAATAGTGTCTATTTATGAGATATATATTGTATAATGTTAAATCCACGTTCGTCTATTTTTTCAGCTGATTTTGGACTTAGAAGTCACTATGTGTAAGACATAATATGCAGAAATTGCAAAAATGTTGATAGTTTATCCTAACCTTTACAATGAATCATGGTAAAGATTAAGATATTTGATATGCACATGCGCGGAAACGATTACCGGCAGTCTGCTACTCTGCCTTATCGATCTCGCTTATTTTTAGGTTATGTAGATCTCACACAATATTTTTCGCACAAAACTGATTGGATATAAGAAATTTCTATTTATTTTTACCCTTATAAATACATTATCAGTTGCTAATTTTCCAATACCATATTAATTGCTATTCAACAATGCGTTTAACTGAAATCTACTAATATATGTGGAATTCTACCAAAATAACTAAACAACTCCTAGGTACAAAAATTAAAAAAAAATTTTTTTTGAGGGCACGCCTACTAGATCAGGTGTTTTTTTGGTTCTTTGGACCATTTTCAGTGTACAAAAAATCGGGCACACGGTAAATCTGATGACAAGCTTTTTGCGGACAATAACTTTATTTTTCCCCACACGGCGCGTAAAGTGCGTACTGTACGCCCTGCGGGCGAAAAACAGCCTCCGCATTTTACGCTCCTCGTGGAGAAAATTAGTATATGCACCACAATTTACTCCCTAGGTGCATAATCTACTATTTCAGAAATGCTGAAAAATGCCTTCAAATATAAATCATTTTGTCAGGGAGACTCGAACATACATAAAAAAATAAAACTAGAGAATGCGAGCTTTCATTTGCTTTTTACCAGATGAAAAAATGTTGATTTCTTCAAAAGTGAGATGAGTTCAAAGATGAGCGTAAAATACACAAAATACTGTGAAAATGCAGAGGAGCGGATTTTTGCCATTTTTCGATGTATTTTCAAAAACTAGTGTATTTTACACTTATCTTTGAATTCATATTTTCATTCGGGAAAAAGCAAATGAAAGCTCGCATTCTCTAGTGTCTTATTCTTTTTCTGAAATGTATACGTATGATTCTTTCTGGCAAAACGATTTATGTTTAAGAGAAGTTATTTTTTATCATTTAAAAAAAATAAATTTACTCTATTACAACTATTCCTTATATCCCTTACGTCGATTCCTCAATGGTGGCGAGTAGTAATCATCTAGACGCAAACATAGCGAACTACCCGTAATGAAAGACTACGATAATGAAGAAGCAAAACTTCATCATACATTACCTCTTGGGATCGGCCACCGTACAGATGGGCCTGGTCCGGCGGTGTATAACGGTTTCAGCCCATTCGTGCTCGTCAAAGTCGCCGATGATGCCACGGGGACGACGGGCCGGCCAGTAGTCGAAGGGCTGGGGCCGCGGATACGTGGGGTACGGCTGATAAATGATCCCTGGGGTATTCCGGCGCCACTGGCCCGGCGGGTACTGGGGGTAAGGGTACGGGGCGTCAAAGAGGTTCTCCTCGCTGGGGGCGCTGCGCACGCACGCCGACAGGATGGACGTCTTGGCGCCTGAGCTGCAGGGCGAGGGTCCCCGACTGGTCAGGCAGCCGAAGATACCGCCCGAGGACTTTTCCACTGCGTCCAGCTGCCGGTTCGTGATGCAGTACTGTTCTTTGATGTCCTCGCGCGAGTACAGGGGCGTCATGCCGCGCTGCAGCGACGACGCCCCATCGTGCAGGTCCACCTGCGTCGACACATCCACCTGAAATACACCATTTTTACTCTTTAATTCTCGTGACACTGTGCAACTTTATCATGAAATTTTTGTGTATGTCAATAAGAAACTTATTGGTGTATTTAAAAAAAATATTTTTGAATTTCATGGTAAATTATTTTTTACGAATGAAGGTAAAAGAGATGCAGATGCCATTACTTGGTATTGTCAAAAAACTAATTTAAAAAGGCGACAACGTCAAGTAATTCAAAACTTGATTTACTTATTTATTTGTTATTGTACACAGAGACGTTTGGATATGAACAAATGAATGTTCATTTATAGACAAATTCGTTAACAGCTAAGTTTGATTCGTTTACTCAAACAATTCGTGACTTAACTGTTAACAAATTTTTCTAATTATAACACTCACAAACACGATCCTCCTGTCTTGAAATAAAATTCCTCCCCAGACAATCTTCATGCGACAAAAAAGGATTCCTCCTGCGCGAAAAAATGTCCTCCTGCGCGAAAAATCATCATCCCGATGCAGGAAGCTTGACTTCTTATTGTTAGACAATTCCTCCTTCCATAGGAAGATATCCTCTTGGCCCTATTTTTAGCGGAAATCCTCTTCCGACAGGCAGATTCTTATTGATACAGGAAGATCGTTTTCTGAGTGAAATGAACATTCATTTGTTCATATCCAAACGTCCCTTCGTTAACTGTAAAGATTTTCTTTTCACTGTATACGAGCAAAATCCTTTAAGATGAAACAAAACAACATCAAACGGATTTGGCATATTATTTAAGGCTGTGCAATCCGACGTAAGAGTCAGTGGAAAAGTGTCGATGGCGGGGTTCACATTATTTTTTATTTTTGATAAGTCAGGAGGACTCGAATTTGTTAACCTCAACAAACTGTAAACAATGATAGTGATTTTGAACATTTGCTGAAGGAAGGATACAGTGCCATGATACCACAAACTAATAATCAAGAGAAATTCTTTGAAACTAATCACATCTACTAATTTTCTAATTAGAGAAAGTTAGAAAAATAAAAAATTTGGTAATAAATTGACAAGCAATTAATAAACGTACATTTGTTAATTAACAGGCTAACATAAGAAACGATAAATTTGTCAATTATATTTATACACTATATATAATGAAAGACAGCAACCATTACATGAATTTTTTATTACAAGAAAAAATTGAAATCTTCTTCTATAATTATAAAACATTTTAGGGATCATAACTCTTTTTATAGTGTTATGAAGTTCAACAAAACACAATTTTAAAAAAGTGTTTACATACTTTGAAATCATACCGAAAATGATATTTTTGCCTATTGTTTTTACAAACAAAATAAAACTTTATTAACAAATAAAAAAGAAGTTTTATCTTTTGTTGTTGATTTATTTCTCTTAATGTAAATTAGTTCGAGGTAAAAGTTTAGATAGTCGTTGTCATGTATGTCAAAACATGCGTTGTATATCTATAGGCACTGCGGAGAGACCGAGGGACTTTTGAGTAAACAGAACGCGAAGTAAAGGCGACCTCAAGCGCGCGTCGACCCGCGCCGGTCCAATATCGCTCATTTAAATTGCAATTTAATTTCATTTTAACTCGTGTAATTTTCGTCAAAACATACTTGATATCTAAAAAAATTTTTCGTTAATTTGTTAAGTTAGCTATCAAAAGAGGGATTTTTTTTTAGATTTAATAGCCTAATGATTAGTACCTTTCTTAATAAATGTTCAATTAAAAAAAAAAAATTTCTAGTAAGCGAATTACTAGAATAATTATCTGTATTAGTGTCGATTTTAGAAAGTTTTCTATTTTATCGCAGGATACTAAAATTAAATTAAATTAAAGCAATTATTTACTGAAAAATTTTAATTTATACTGAATAACGATAAATAGAAAAAATCAATTTCAAATTGCTGTAAACTTGAATATGTTTATGCAAATACATAAACACTAAATAACCTAAACAAGATTAGTTATCTGATAATGAAAGATATAAAAATGAAAACAAAAAATGATTATTGTGTAGTATTGCTATCCTAGACATAGACAACCGTACCGCTAGAAGTCTTTTTTGTTTCTAATCGTGCGTCTAATATTATTCTGCATCGACCCTTCATTTTCCGGAAGGGTAAATATTATATTTTATACGTTGGAAATAAAAACTAAATATCTCGACTTTGATACAGCTACCATTTATAGTTACGATTTGAAAAATGGATGGGTAATGATACAAAACGTTTAGTTTTAAGCATTTCTCTAATAATTCTCAATAAATATTGTTTTCATGGGAGAATTATTAATCAATGATTTTATCTTCAAAATATTAATTATTATACTTTAGAAGCTTATTATTTCAAAAAGATTAATTATTGATATAATATTTATATCCTAAAGGTCGCTTTTTCTTTGTAGATTATTAATATACAGTCGATAAAGTGACACGAGTGCGACTAACAAGCATCCTGTTGTAATGTTTGAAGCTGAATGTTACACTTTATAAAACTGTAGCGTTTTAAAACTATTATTTAATTAAAAGATGACTTCAAATACTTTAAATGTCAACAATCGAATATTATAAAAATAATTTTTTTAAATATTTTCTAAATTACATATAACGTTAATGCATTTTGTAAATTTTTAAATCCAACATAGCCCAAGAGAAATAGATTAGTAGCTATTTGTCGTCACACGATCCCTGGTGGAAATCGATTCCATTATTTACCTAATAAATAACTAGTTTCCCCAATAATCGTTAAAAACTAGACACTTTTCTTCGCCATTTCTACCCATCGATGAAACGATTTTTCGCCATTTAATAGACAGAATAATAGAATAATTTTTTTCCCAAATTTACATTAGCTTATTTATGAGTATTTAAAAGATATCAAAGGTGGCCAGTTTTTTTAGTTAAGAAATGGCTAATGATAGGCTTGCTATTATGGCGAGGAGTGAGAGAGACAGAATTAAATGGAAACATCATTGTTTTCGTTTGTATCCCCTGTAACAGTACTATAAACGAATAAATACCAATAATTCATGTTTACGGTTTGGTTAGCTATCTTTTTTTAATATTTGGCTTTAAATACATGATCAGATTACAGATAAAATTTAGTACCAACATTTTAAGGTTGTGCTATCTCCATTAAATAGAGAATATGATCAGAAAAATCGTTTCACCACTACCTAGAAATTAGTTATTTTTACTAGCTATTTATTATTTTCCTAGCTATTTCCGATAGAGACAATTTCTACCAGGGATGTGTATGAGATTTCACGGATATATTATGTATACACACACCTTGATGCCGTATAGCTCTATACCATAAAATTTAATTACCTATAAACCTTACATTATCCCACGTAGCTTGATTAAACTTTCGAGACAACATTGGCTCCGTTTTAATATTTACAAGTTCAATATTATCCGATTAGTGAGTCTTTGTTTACCCAACAACTCCGTATGAGCAATCGACCAAATAGCAAAAGTTTCACGCATAGCCAAGCGAATAAAATCGAAATAAAGCTGAAAAAGCCCTGTTCGCTTGCTCCACTGAGTTGAAGCATAGTAAGAATCGCACATGTATATCATGCTATTTGCATGAAATTAATTATGCATGCGCGAGAGAGAGGCAGAGAGAAAGGGAGCGATAGAGAGCTAGAGTGGCAGAGGGGCAGAGGGCATTGAATAAACGAGGAAAATACAGGCATTGGGTGTAGCCTAATTGAATCCCCGTGTATTATAATTCGCGAGTATGAAAACAAAGCGAGAGCGAGGAGGGCGTTCACAAGGACCTAAGTATCCTATAATCAGGTCACCTACATATAGGCTAGGGCGCGCGCACGAGAGAACAAACGCAGCCCGCCAGGATGCGAAAACAAGTGCGGATAGCCATGATCCAGGCCGAGCGCTCTTTCTGTGCGCTGTTTGCACTGCAAATGTTTCCCGCTGTTTTTAAAGTCCGTTCCGTGCATGTTTAATGGACAAACAGAGCTCGCGCGGCGTGGTCGCCGAGTATCGCTTCGCGTTCTAATTATTTCGTCAGAGAGACAGAGATAGAGAGGGAGAATTGCTTATTTTGGAGCGAAGATAAAGAACAGAGTGGAGCCACGGTAGGGTTGTTATTGCAGGAGACGAGTGATATCGCGGTCGCAGGAACAACATTGGTTCCACGCATTAACTGCGCGCTGCAGCGGAGTCTAATAAGGGCAGCGCGTGTTTTTCGAGAGTTCCATTGCATTATAGCTGGCGATTGTCTCTGTAGGACGATGCGCATGCCACGCCGCTACCTACCATGGCAGGCATCGCGAGCGTCGTCCTGGCTGCAGCGGCGGGATCCTCGAGCACGGCCCATGAAAATACCTCACTCCCCCCCGTCAACGTGTCGTCGCCGCGTGCACACGCCCGAGCTCGCTCGGCAGCCGCGCGGGGCCGACGTCCGCAGCAGCATCCCGCCTCACTCGGCACTAGCTCGCGCGCCCGATGCGAATGCCCCCGCGGCCGAAAGCCAGCTCTGGCCCATCAGGCCGAGGGGAGAGGAGCGGGCTGGCGCGCGCATGAATGGCAAAGTGGGTTATGTGTATATAGGCGCGCGGGGGGACGGGCGCTTGCGCGGCGCGCCTCGGGAGCGGGCGCGCGGGATTCACTGACCTGCGTGTGATGCGTCGGCCCCGGCGCGTGGCCCGTCGGGGCGGCCCCGGGGGTCGGCGTGCTGCCGTCCGGCCGCTGCTGGAGCTGGTACGGGGCGCCCGGCAGGCTGCGCGGGTCCATCTGCAGCTCGGCGGGCCGCATGCCGGCGGGCATGGCGACGAGGAGGACGAGGAGGAGGACGGCGACGGCCGGCGGCCGCACCCCCTGTCGCTCGCGCCGTGGCCGCGCAGCCACCCTATCGATCCCCCGCGGGGATCGCCGTCCGCGGCCCTGGCTAGCTCTCGCTCGGGGCGCCCATGGCGGCTCTTCGACCCACGCCGCGCTCCTCGGTGCCCGGGGCTCTCGGAGACGACGGAGATGCTGCTGACGAGCCGCTGGGGCCGTGACTGAGGGGAGGAGAGAGAGAGCGCGCAGGGGCGGCGTGAGCGCAGCGCGAGAGGCTGCGCAAGGGGGGACAGAGACGGAGAGAGCGTCCGCCGGCGCGCGACGCCTACACTGCTGCCTCGCGTCGGCGGCGGCGCGGATGACGGGAGAAGGAGAGAGATGGAGATAGAGAGAGGGTGCAACTCCGTCCTGGAGCGAGGATGCTGCTGGCGCCTGCGTGGAGAGCGCGGAGGCAGCTGACGCCGCTGGACCAGCGACTTTACCCGCGGCGAGCGACGGGGCTTATCAGCGATCGGGGGTCGGTAAGCTTGCCGACGGATGGCGGGGGATGCTGGCTGCTGAACGAGGGCTCGAGCTGTTAACGATGGGGGCTAGCATCGGGCGGAGACGATACGCCGAGCGTCCTCGGTGTGGCTCTTCCTGTACCAGGCATCGATCGCACCCGGTGGCTGCCGTCGCCCCCTGCGAAACCTTCGCTGATTTTTGACGCAAATGAGAGGGGTAGGGCTTTCCAAGTCTAAATGTGAGAGCATTTCCTTATCAGTTTCATAACCTGAGTTTCAAAATAAAACTGAAATTTAGTCTACGAGAAATACATCTTCGCAATAACACAATAATGCTACATTTGTAAGGTTTTGTACACTAAATTGCTAAAATAGAAGAAATAATTTGCGTATTTACAGAAGATAGTCAAAGAGTAAATTTATTAAAAAATAAATCAATACTTAAATTGTAAAAATAAATACTAGTGAAGATGAAGATACAAAATTCGATTTCAATAATCGTATTTAGGAAGGTCTATAACTAGATTTCAGCGAATTAAATTTTGATGAGGAGATTAAAAAAACACTGCAATCTCAGTGCTCACTTACCGGAACCGTGCTATTGGGAACTATATTTATTCATATCTATCGCTATAACGTGAGGTCTGAACGTGTAAGCCACTCATAAGCATTGTACTTACAAGTATAGAAAACCCAAGATTCGGAAAACTAATTTTGAAGGGAGTTTGTTATAACCACTATAACCATGAATACCAAGCTTCATTTCTAGATACTAGAAACCGATTCTCAAAAATCCTTCAAAATCCGTTCTTCAAAAGTTATCCAGTCTCCTTGTTAGATGCTATTACAAATGTTGGTTTGGTAAGGGTAAATACCGTTTTTAGAGAAACACAAGGGAAAAATACACGTAGGTTCTAAAGCATTTGATGGAAAGTATAACATGTGTACCCACTTCCGCATCTTTGTTCATATGTATACTTTCTACAACTGTAGTACAAAGTGTTCAAAGTTAACGTGAGAAGAATGTCCACGAGTGCCCAGCTAAAAATCAATATGGAACCTATAAAACTAATAAAAGCATGAAGAATCCTAGTATTTTTATAAGCATTTAACGGAGAATTTACCCTTTTGTAAAGAGGGTAACATTTACAAAGTTAGTTTATTCAACTGTTACTACTAAATGTCGAATGAAATCTCTATTTTACTACTTATTTTAGCGAATTTCGCCTTCGTATACCTCAACTTTCCCTTCACTTCTCCAGATTGATTTCACTTTTAAATCTCATATTTAGGCAAGCTATAAATAATAGCATTGGTTTCATATATCTTCCTCTTCCTTCCTCTACTTAATACCAATCCGTGGGCACAGGTGCGATAGAATAATAAGAATTGTTCTTTGTTATTTATGTGTCCAATAATAGGAAAATCGAATATTTTACAAGAATTTTGTTCATTACTTCACACACTGAGTTGAACAAATTTATGTTTAGATATTTGATGCTAAAGTCGACTATTTGAAAAAACAACCAAATTCATGTACAGTTCGCGTTTCCATAATAGTTTCACGCACTAGTATCGAAATGTACTATTTTCTAAACTAAGAGCGCACACCCAGTCTGAAGCCAACTTAACACGTATGAAAATGGTGACGCATAGGGCTTGCGCGGATCGATTAAGTATGTCAAATAAATAAAAAATCCATCGAAACGAAAGTCCTAGCTGATCCTTTTCTTGAGTTATGAGTGATTCAAAAAATCAGATAACACGCACTCAGCGTATTATGATCTACGTATGTCTGCGTGCGTGTGTGTGTACATGTGTGTTTGTGTATGCGTGTCTGTGTGTGTGTGTGCGTGTGTGTGTGGGCATGCACATATATTATATATATACTAGTGGGGTACCCGCCTACTCGCTCCGCTCGTCGACCCCCCATTTTTAGAAAGTGATTGAATTGTAAATTTTGTTCTATTTTTTTTTCTCGAGAAAACCTAAGGTTTTTTCAAATTTTTCACCGCCATATTGGTTCCACCACTTTAAATTTCGAAAGTCCGAAAACAAAATCTTGATCAGCGACCTTGAAAACTCCTGTATACTAATTTTAAAAGAATTCTATGCTTCATTCGAACTTTTGACCACCATTTTGAATTTAGAATGTCTGATAGCAAGATCGTGATCAGCGACCCTGTATTCTAATTTCGAGAAAAAACTAAGCTTTCCGAATCTTTAACGGCCATATTGGTCCGCCATTTTGAATTTCGAAAATCCAATAAAATCTTGATCAGCGACCTCCAAAATCTCTGTATACTAATGTTAAATTTTTAGAAAAACTTAAACTTTTTTCGAATTTTCACTACCATATTGGACCGCTATTTTAAATTGCGAAAGTATAATAGCTAAATCTATACTAATATGAAAATTCGAAAAAAGCTTAAGTTTTTCTAAAAATTGGAATACAGGACTTTTCGAGATCGATGATCAAGATTTTGCTATTAGGCTTTCAAAATTAAAAATGGCGAATTGAATATGGCGGTCGAAAGTTCCCAATATCGCCGTCGACACTTCAAGGGAAGCTTAGATTCTGTTTAACATTAGTATACAGATAAGGTTTTTGAGGTCGCTGATCAAGATTTTATTGAATTTATTCAAAATGGCGGACCAATATGGCCGTTAAAGATTCGGAAAAGCTTAGTTTTTTTCTCGAAATTAGAATGCAGGGTCGCTGATCACGATCTTTCTATCAGACATTCTAAATTCAAAATGGTGGTCAAAAATCCGAATGAAGCATAGATTCCTTTTAAAATCAGTATATAGGAGTTATCAAGGTCGCTGATCAAGATTTTGTTTTCGGACTTTCGAAATTTAAAGTGGTGGAACCAATATGGCGGTGAAAAATTTGAAAAAATTTTAGGTTTTCTCGAAGAAAAAATCAAACAAAATTTACAATTCAATCACTTTTTAAAAATGGGGGGTTGACGAGCGGAGCGAGTAGGGGAGTACCCCCCTAGTACATATATATATAACATATGTACATGACCACCCACACACACATACATTTTTTAATCACTTATAACTCAAGAAAAGGATCAGCTAGGATTTTCATTTCGATGGATTTATTATTTATTTGAGATACTTAATCGATTCACGCAAGCCCTATGCATCACCATTTTCATATGTGTTAAGTTGGATTCAGGCTGGGTGTGGGCGTACGCTAAGTGTGGGTTTCTCGCATTCTCAACTCGCAATGTAAAAAACACTCACTTTGCTCACCGAGTGTATAATAGTACATTACAATACGAGTGTGCAAAGTAGGTGATTCCTACACGAGTAGAGTTTGTCGACAAAAAAGCGAGTGCGGGATCACCTACGCAGCGCATAAGTATCGTATACTATTTTCCTATCGAGTTGTGCAAAGTTCGAACCTGTACACGCATCTGCGTGCGCAAACCACCATCCTTCCACACGCTCCTTCGGTGTGTGGAAAAGTGGCAGTTTGCACACGATGATAGGAAAAGTAAGCAGGGGCGGATCCAGTCCTGGGGCATAGGGGGGGGGGCGATTGCGAAGGAGTATATCCAATGACCTTTTTTTAAGGAAGTGATGTGAAAAAAACCCAACAATTTTTAAACCCAAGTAGGCGGGGGATATGAGGTCCACGCATGTAAAGGAAATTACGTAGACGTGCAACAATAAGCAAGATAATCATATAAACAATTTTTAAACCCAAGTAGGCGGAGGATATATGAGGTCCACGCATATAAAGGAGTCGTGTAGACATGAAAAAATAAGCCAAACGATTATTTAAATAGGTTTAAACCCAAGTAGCCGGGGGATATGAGGTCCACGCATATAAGGTAGTCATGTAGACAAGAAAAAATAAGCAAAACGATTATTTAAATAATTTTTAAACCCAAGTAGCCGGGGGATATGAGGTCCACGCATATAAGGGAGTCATGTAGATATGAAAAAATAAGCAAAACGATTATTTAAATAAGTTTTAAACCCAAGTAGCCGGGGTATATGAGGTCCACGCATATACAGGAGTCATGTAGACATGAAAAAATAAGCAAAACGCTTATTAAAATAATTTTTAAACCCAAGTAGCCGGGGGACGCGAGGTTCACTCATATTAAGGAATTACGTAGACGTGCAACCATAATCAACACAATTATTTAAACAATTTTTAAACCCAAGTAGCCGGGGAATATGAGGTCCACGCATATAAGGGAGCCATGTAGACATGAAAAAATAAGAAACACGATTATTTAAATAATTTTTAATCCCAAGTAGCCGGGGGACGCGAGTTCCACGCATATTGGGGAATTACGTAGACGTGCTACAATAAGCAAGATAATTATTTAAACAATTTTTAAACCCAAGTAGGCTGGGGATATGAGGTCCACGCATATAAGAGAGTCATGAGGACATGAAACAAAAAGTAAACGATTATTTAAATAATTTTTAAACCCAAGTAAGCGGGGGATATGAGGCCCACGTATATAAGGGAGTCATATTATAGGCACCAAAAAATAAGCATAACGATTATTTAAATAATTTTTAAACACAAGTAGCCGGGGGACACGAGGTCCACGCATATTAGAGAATTACGTAGACGTGCAACAATAAGCAAGATAATTATTTAAATAATTTTTCAACGCAAGCAGGCGGGGGATATGAGATCCACGCATATAAGGGAGTCATGTACGTAACTCCGTTATATGCGTGGACTTCATATCCCCCGGCTACTTGGGTTTAAAAATTATTTAAATAATCGTTTGGTTTATTTTTTCATGTCTACATGATTCCCTTATATGCGTGGATCTCATATCCCCCAGCTACTTAGGTTTAAAAATTATTTAAATAATTGTTTGGCTTATTTTTTCATGTCTACATGACTCCCTTATATACGTGGACCTCATACCCCCCGGTTACTTGGGTTTAAAAATTATTTAAATAATCGTTTGGCTTATTTTTTCATGTCTACATGACTCGCTTATATGCGTGGACCTCATATCCCCCGGCTACTTTGGTTTAAAAATTATTTAAATAATCGTTAGGCTTATTTTGTTATGTCTACATGACTCTCTTATATGCGTGGACTTCATATCCCCCACATACTTGGGTTTAAAAATGGTTTAATTAATTGTCTTGCTTATTGTTGCACATCTACGTAATTCCCTAATATGCGTGGACCTCACATCCCCCGGCTATTTGGGTTTATTTCATAATCAACTTGCTTCCTCCCAACCGTCTGCGTGCAGTCTTTGGGGGGGGGGGGGGTCGATCGCCCCCATCGCCCCCCCTTGGATCCGCCACTGAAAGTAAGTTACATTCGACACTCAGTACGGAAAGCAATAACTTTCCACACTGCCAGTTAAAAATGCGAAAAACCCCTCCAGAAGACTCGACTACACTTGTTGCGTAACGTACCTACTATTTTTTAACTTGGTATGCAAAACTCGATTATCCATGCGAGTTTCAGTGGTAGATTTCGGTTAGGTGCGTGGTTTATATGCGTCGATTTTTTATAAGAAGAATTGTGCCGTTAATCAAAAGATTTGACATTAACGTATATTTTTATTTGTATTTTATTTATTAGTTTTATTGCGAATATTCATAGATAAAATTTGGTGTGATAAAATTAATTATTGGCATATAATTTAAAACAAGGTATCAACACATTAGTTTTAAGAAGTTACGTGGCAATGTATTGGCAGTGGTTTTATATGATCGTCGGTCTGAAAGTGTTGCTATTACTTCTAAATCCTTCTCATCTTCCGTGAATGCTTATGCAAAAAAAAGATAAGCGTGAATTATTCTTCATTTATTATAAAAGAATAAAAACTTATGTTTTATAAAATAAAACAAATTCTAACAATAAGTATACATTTGATGTAGCAATGAAAGTATAAACAGTTTTTACTATAGAAAGTTAAAAAAAAAATTCACACAAAATATTAATAAAATCTTAATTAATATGTTAATTATGTAGTTTAATCATAACAATGAATGTAATTGAACCATATGCCACTATAATTTCGTGTCAATCATTGTAGCACAGTGACGCGCAGATGCAGCTAGTTCTTTCATTCGACTTTTAATCTTGATACCCAGGCTTTGTTTTTTACAAGCTTCTCTCATATATCTTTTTCATACTTACGCAAGATTAATGTCATTTGTGACTATATGATCGACAATTTAATTTTAACACATGATTCATTGAGAATGATTCTTCCACGTGGATTGCATTATACGGGAAAAGTTTGTACTCGACATAATAAAATGCATTTTAATCGATAAGCCGTTGTGTACTTTGTAGAGACAACAGCTGAGCCTACATAAGATAATAATTTCTAACGAAATCGCGTCTATGCTGATAATGAAGTGCGCACGTTTGTATCTCAGGTTACCTGATACTCGTTCGATTGTTTAAGTATACGTGACGTGTGGCGCGCGCACGAGTGAGCTCCCGACACCCCACGACACGATTGCCCCAATGTTTAATCGAATTTCTTCACAAGTGCCACGATTGTGTACTGCCGTTTTGAGTAAACAAGCCCTAAAGTGTCTTTGTAATCTAAATTACACAGCGCGTAGGTAGTTTATACGAATAATAAGAAACGCCTGTCGAGCTCTCAATGGAGTTTCATTGATTTTCAAGTTATATTTGGTCGTTGTAATTGTAGACAATGGAACCACTCAGGAGAGTATTTGGATGGCTATTTAACTTACGAATAGGCTCTTTTACGGCTTCGCTATTAATTTGATTACTCAACAGTAATCGTTATTAGATTCTTAGAGTTAATTAAACCTCGTTCGTCGTTTTACGTTTAACACTACCAGGAAGTGTTGATTGCATCATCAAACAAAACTCAAGTTCTACTAGCTTCAGAAATCAAACATGATTTACTGACAATATAGAGCCATAGAAAACAGATAAAATAGTATTTATTTAACAATAAATTAACAACAAAATTTGTAGTAATTGAAATATTATTGAATTTTGATCGATTTTATTATATATATATATATATATATATATATATATATATATATATATATATATATATATATATATATATATATATATGCTGATTTAAAGATATTTGCTATTTAATAAACAATAAAAATATTAAATTCTATAAGGATTTTTACTAAGATATTACCTGTGCTACTTCGACTTTTGTATAGTTATGCATATTATGTATGAAAAATGCACCCACATAAATTTTAATAAAGTACTTCAAGTCAAAAGGAACTTAGAGAACTTTTCAAAGCGGAAAAGAAATGAGTTAGAAACATGTTTTCAAAAATTTGTGAAAATTTCAGATAAGGAAGTTAAAACTTTTGAAACTGTATAATCCACAAAACTTCTCACTGAAGTTCGGTATTGGTATCTTTCAATTTATGCTTGACAGAAAAGACGCTGTATATCAATCCACCAGTTGACAAGTGAAATTGTGCCCAGAAAAGAATTGAATAGTTTGCAAATTTAAAAAGTTCAAAGAATCTTTAACTTCAGTACTCTCTCACTAATTTTTAATATTAGTCAGCTCTCTGAAACATATGTGAATTTACGTCTTAACTTATGTGGGCTAAAATTTCGGCACTGCATTAGATAATATCGATTTTTTTATACAAAACCAAGTAATTGAGCTTGTACATAAGATAAAATTCAAGTTTTAGTTTCTAATGAGATATCCACCAGCAATCTATTTTATTGCATGATTATTTATATAAATAGATAACGACCTATCATATTGTTAATATTACTTTTTTATAATTTTGTATTCCAAAGCGGAATAACTGAAAACTTTAGAACATAATAGAGACATATTTTAAATACAAGTAAAAGGTTATATTTCATACTTTATTCATTATGTTAAATTGAAGTTAAATTATGATTTATATGATAAAGGAGAATTTATTTTTTTACGTAACAGAGTATATAAAAAACAATTCAAAGTAACAGAGAATATAAAAAACAATTCCTTTACACCATACTGAAATTATGGTTAAAAGAAAGAAAAATGAATTTAAAAAAGTTCACAATACATAGGTAAATCAAACTTAGATGTCATTAAAGTATTTTTAAAACAATAACAATGTTTCAGTCATAGCGATATTTAGTCAGGAAAAAATGAACATTTTTTCTCTAAAATATAAACTTTGAACCAATGCTTATAAATTTTGTCATAATTTAAACGAATAGCTTGCAGTTTCGCAAGGAGCGAGTTCCGACGTGGGGTGCACTGTTAAATTTCTTATCGTCTGAGAAGTTCATTCTTCCACGCGCGGAGTAACTAAAAGTCTTTCATCCCAACTTCTCGCAGAGCTCGATGTAGCTTCACGTTTATTCTCGCTAAATTGTATACACCGACAGCTTTATAGGATCTCCGCGAAACGACCACCACACATCCGCGCAATGAAATCCCATTATTTAACACACACGTACGTGTACGCGGGAGCAGGATTTTAGTTTAGTAAATTTACATTACGAGCCACGTTACCGGTAAACTATACTTTCCTCAGCTCTGATGCGCGCAAGGTGATTTAGCTTTCGAGTTGCATGAACGCCGACAGATTGCGTCATATAAATCTGCAAGTACTTCCAGAATGGAGACTGGACCGACGGCCAGTATAACGAAACCAGACTCTTCCTTTTATTCTGAGAATTTCGGTCCTCCTGACGATGCCTATAGCGATGTCGCCACGCAACTGATCTGCTGACTATACTGTCGCGCAAACCGACCACCGTACGTAAGCTGTATACTTCTTAAACTGTGTGTGAGGTATTATTGTTATTATTATTATTTTTATTATTATTATTGTTACCATTACTATATTATTGTAAATATACGAGAAAATAAAACATGGTCCAAAATACATATAGCATAAAATCATATTGATCCAAGCCAGTATCCAAATTTTTAATATGAATTCTGTATGATGCATGAATTTGTAATATTACTAAAAAAATATAATTGCATGAAAATGATAATTACATGATCAATAAATTTAAATAAAAGTATTATTGTCTTAATTGCATTATAAATGCTATTATAAAGCTTTCAGTGCAGAATTATGTAGTTTAATAAAGTCCAAGAATTTCTAATCATAGTGTAAAGTTTATGTATTAATGCAGTCATTGTAATATAAGACATGCACTTATCATGTCTTTCTATATCACTGCTAAAGTAATAACATCATAGTTATATGTTACATAAATACACTCAAAAAAAGAAGCTGCCTCATACAAAAAGGTTGAGTCAGGAAGACCAGTTTTTTATTATAAAAGGATAATCTGCTATCCGGAGTTACAAGAAGGTTCAAAATAACCGACACATACACAATTAAACCAATTACTAATCATAAAAATATTGTTAAGCTCTGCTCGTAACCGGTGGCTCACGCTAAGTAGCATTATTCACATATTATACACATACATTCGTTAGTTTATAGATATGTTAATAGTATTTATTATTATTTTTTGTTAGAGTCAAACATTGTTATTGTAATTTATGTGGAAATATAATGAAATGTTACTGGTACTGAAATCAATGTTGCCACAATTTATTTATTCCCCTCATCTTTTAAATACTGCACGGACTCTTTTACAGAAAACAGAAATCTTTCTAGCACATGAGGAATTATTCTTCCTAGTCCAATTTTTGTTATATAAGACAGTTTTTTCTGAATGCATGCATATGCATTACGTATTATAGGATCTCACAACTTTAGCCCCATGGTATAACTTAGAAGAATCTACGAGGATGTATCCATGTGTTTATCCATGTGCACGTATGCGTCCGTGTATCAGAAAAAACCAAAAGAGCAACGGAGGAAAAGGAGGACTACCAGAACTACCCTCATAATTGGCATTACACTCTTGACTACTCTTGTGAGCTTCAAACCAAAAGTTATATTCTGGATATCATTGGTAGATTCTACAGCTTTTCGGTTCACCACAAATGCTGCTTGTCAATTATTTGTAGATTTCATTCGTGCACTTGTAAAATTTTCTCTGATAACAGTTTCACAATTTTTACACTATAACACTAGTTTTACACACAATCCGTTTCTCTCAGTTATTGAAACACTATCCCATTTTCTAGAACAAGCACTATAAATTGTTTCTTTTTAAAAATTACAAAAGAAACTTGTGTGAACCAGAATTAATTCATCACTTTCACTTATATCAACAGGGCTGTTTAGTTTTGTTTTCACCGCTGTCTTTCTTTTCAGGGCCTTTACCGCTATCAATCTTTTCGTTTATCCACTATCATTTGCATTCGTTTTTTCTTTTTTTAGAAACATATTTGCTTTTTAGCACATGCCACTTACTGGATAAAATGTGCATTTTCAAAAAAAAATTGAATATTTACAAGAAGAAAACACTTTTAATAATGATTTTTTATTATTATTTAATTATTAATTAAATATTAATATTGTGTGATAAGTGTTATTAAACTTTTTCAATGGATTTTAATTACAATTTTACTGCAGCAAAACTAAACAAATTTTTGAGGATAATATACAAGATTTTTTTATCAACTCCGAAACACAATAAACGTGAAGTTATAAGTAACGGAACAGATACAGCAAGTAACATAGGTTACTATATCTACATATGTATATGAGGAACAGCACTTATATCTTATGTATATAGATATAGTACCCATGTACTATACCTGTTCCCAGTTCCTTATTGCGTGTAACGAACGGGCCGTAGTCTATAAGACGGTCGATATAGATGGCTCGATTCAAATGGAGTTTATTATAACAGCTGGATGATTTATTTATAAAATTATATGAGTAAACTAAGTTTAAATATCAAAATAGCTAGTAATTGTGTATTTTCAAAGGGAAATTAACGACGTAGAGAGGTATAATTGTACATGAACTGGATTTATCAAAAAGAGAAAAGTATTATAAAAAATGTAAAAAACGCTAAATTGCGTTTTTAACGATAAATGTTAAAATAAATCAAATTAAATAATTATATGAAAATTATAACATTAGGAGTAGGTTTTCGGGTAGAAAAATGGCTAAAAAATAATTTAAAACGATAAAAGAAAAATCGATTTTTTGGCCAAAAATCGGAACCTTCTTCTCTTAATCCCTGATTTCAGGGTCGAAAACGTTACAAAAGCGAAAAGCGCTATTGTTTCACAAGCATTTTAATGAGAATGAGAACTTAACTAATGAAACTTCCTGGAACAGAGACGCTTTTGGAGAACTGATTACAGAACACGTTTATTAGTTTGAAGTTTGGAGTTCGGAGTGGTTTGGATCAACAAAGAATTACTTTAACGAGGACATAGTTTAACCCTTTCAGTCACAAATTAAATTCACAAAAATATGATTTTTTTACTATAAATTTATTTATAACAATTATAAACAATTATAAATCCGAAAAGTATTATTATATTTCTCAAGCTTAAGTATTTATCTAACAGAAAATGTAAAAAAAAGAGGGATATGCTTTAATAAAAAAAAAAAAAATGATGAGAAATATAAAACAATTTTGGGTGCCGATATATCGGCTTCTGTGACTGAAAGGGTTAAGGAAGAAAAAAAGAGAATTAGTAAGTCAAATTGAAATATGTATTATTTTCAGTCAGGGTATGGTGAAAAAAAAAGAATAATATTTGTACATAGTTTTCTTTTCTTATTTTAGAAGATATTGGAAATAACGCATGAAATAAGGATTGTTTTCACAAATAAAACTATTTTTTGTCCCTTGGACGAAGATAATATATTGAACGTAAAATATTTGAAGGGGTATTTTCTGTCAGCAAAAGGTTTATTGTATGATAATCGTGAAGGAGAAACGGGGTTACTGATCGTAAATAACAAAATAGCTGTTAATCGAGAAATGAAAACATATAAGAAAAACATATTGTGTCTCATAATCATTATTATCATTTCTAAAATTTAAAGAAATTTTTATTATTCTGTATTTAGAATTAAATCTGAGTAGTTAGTCATCAGTATATAGAAAATCCTGTAGGAAATGCTGTAGGAAATCTGTAGGCATCCCGTAGAAATCCTATAGGAATCCTATAGGATACTTCTATAGGCAGTTCTATATGAAATTCTATATAAGAAGTTCTATAGGAAATCCTACGTGAATTTCGCGCTTTTCCTGCAGGAAATCCTATAGGAAATCCTATAGGAAATTCTGTAGGTAATTCTGTAGGAAAAACTGTAGACAATTTTATATGGAAAATCCTACAGGGAATTCTGGAGTATTTTCGTGAAAACATTTTATAGAGGTCGCACAGCAGAATCAGTGGCAAGGAGTTGCACCCGGGGACTGCCGTGCACGACTGCCGGCTCCTTAAGCTCAGTGAGCTCAGATATCAAAATCAAGATAATCCTTGTTACATTTTCTCTCCGTAAAGAGTCGTTCGAACGGTTGAATCTCACGGCTTTACATACCCTTGCGGTTCCAATGTGTTTATGAGAGTCCCGACTGTGCGCTGCACTGCGGTTTGCGGCAGAAGCTTGATTCTCCAGAGCCTCGTTTATGTATGTTCGCTACTATGCCGCTATGGGGCGCAGCAGTCGGGACTCTCATAAACACATTGGAAGTGCGAGGATATGTAAAGCCATGAGATTCAACCGTTCGAACGACTCTTTACGGAGAGTCAATGTGACTTATGTGACAAGGATTACCTTGATTTTGATATCTGAGCTCACTGGGCTTAATCGGTAAGGCGCCGGCAGTCGTGCACGGCAGTTTCCGGATGCAACTCCTTACCTAGGACTGTTTGCCATTGATTCTGCTGTGCCATGTTACAGCGGTAAATAAGATGCTAAACCTGTATAAAATGTTTTCACGAAAATCGTGAAAATACTCCAAAATTCCCTGTAGGATTTTCCATGTAAAATTGTCTACAGTTTCCTACAGGAAAAGTGCGAAATTCACGTAGGATTTTCTATAGAACTTCCTATACAGAATTTTCCCTTTGGATACAGAATCCCTTATGGATAAACAGAGACACTACGGGCAAACAAGAAGGGATTAACATTAGGGAGCAATTATTGAAGATAATAATAAGGACACAAATTTTGAGCGAGTTTCAGATAAAATTAATAAGAAAGATAAATCAAAGGTAAAATAATAAATGAATAGATATGCTTATTATATTTTCATTGAGAGTATCTTTTAATATTAAAAAAAATTAATTACTGATTTTAGATGAGGCACATCGCATCATCGACATCCAAGCAAAAATCTATTTTTATTGGGTGGAAATGCAAATATTCAGATACACAGAAATACTGACAACAAAAATCTCCCATTGGATATATTCATGAAATACAACTAGAGACATCAATTTATAGGTTAAATATGACAAGTGAAGAAGAAATTATTATTCATAAATATTTCAACGAAGGATATTCGTATACAGAAATAAAATCAATTTTGGAGAGACAGGGAATTTTAATTACATATAGACATTTACAAAGAATAATTAAGGATTTACTTGGAGAGCTTTCCTTTGCAACAGAATTGTGGCGTAGCTTTTTATTATGCTATAATAGAAAGAATCTTAAACAATATTTTCATAAATATATACAATGTCAGCATGCTTCCTTATCATGTCAATAAAGTAAAGAAACCATGCGTTAATTACAGCTCTCTCACGCAAAAATTACATGTAAGTTTGCCTGACAACGGTTGCTTGCAATCCATACTATTTTGGTAGGTATGGGCCGCATGCAATCGCTGCATATGTTTCATTCCATACCTATGACTTCATTTGTTTATATGTGCATACAGGGAATACGCATAGTGTTGATATGTCGTATGTATTAATAAATGTAAATTCTCTGGTAGAAATTTCTCTATAAAGAAATATAGGAAGAAAGTCAGTAAATAGGTAGGAAAAATGGCTATTTTATACTAGGGATGAAACGATTTTTCCTCTATTATTCGCCCTTTGAATAGATTGGAAATAGAATAGCATAACCTCAAAATATTCAATTTAAATTTACTCATCAACTTGAAGTTACATTTAAGGTGATGCGATATCCATGCTATTACTCAAAATTGGGTTCCCGTTTTTCTCATTCAATTTTTAATTTTAAGAAAAAAACTTTTTGATACGTTGTAGTTCTTTATTAAACTTAAAACATATCAAAGAGTTTTTTTCAAAAAGTTTAAAATTGAAGGAGAAAAACGGGAACCCAGAATAGAGTAATAGTGTGGGTATCACATCACTTTAAGAGCATTCAATTGTAATAGATAGCTTACAAAAATGTAAACAATAAACACAGGCTAAAAGAACATTTGCAGCACTTCTTTCGTAGATATTAACCGAAATTCATATTTTTCCATTAGATTCTGTCTATCTCACTTCTTGCCATAACATGCCTCTTTTTAGCCATTTCCTAACTAAAAGAACCTGAATGAAAAATTACCCAGATATAAGAGTTTTTATTTTCCAATATTCAAGACATAAAAAGTTAAAATCTCTTATATCTGGGCTATTTTTCAAGCCACATCGATCTACCAGGTCTTAAATTGAAGTTTTCGTTATAAAAAAAAAGCTCTAAAAATTTGACAATGATAGTGACTTTTTTTTCTACATCAAAAAACACAAAAAAATACTCGAAATGGACGCATTTTTCACTCTTAGTAATTTTTCGTAAAAAAGTCTTTTTCTGCCATTAAGGACGTTCTCCGAGTCGAAACAGCAATCTTAGTTTTTATATTTTTAAATAATGTTTTATTAATTTGATAATCCAAGAGTAAGTACATGTAACAAATATATACTTGAAAGAACATAAGACAATTTTTTTCAGACAAATTCAGGCAATAGTCACTATGCTATTGTTACAATTAAAGACAGAAACTTCAATAAGTTCTTTAAATTTTTTTATTTTTTATCCGATCTTAACGAAATAAAGCTTATTTTGTTCGTTAAGAAATTTCAGGGGGAATATCGATGGGAAAATTTATGATATGAGTTACCAGTACGGCGCAATATCAATTTGTTTAAGAAAGTTTTGATGAAAACTTGACTTGCTTTTCTTAAACAAATTGATATTGCGCCGTACTGGTAACTCATATCATAAATTTTCCCATCGATATTCCCCCTGAAATTTCTTAACGAACAAAATAAGCTTTATTTCGTTAAGATCGGATAAAAAATAAAAAAATTTAAAGAACTTATTGAAGTTTCTGTCTTTAATTGTAACAATAGCATAGTGACTATTGCCTGAATTTGTCTGAAAAAAATTGTCTTATGTTCTTTCAAGTATATATTTGTTACATGTACTTACTCTTGGATTATCAAATTAATAAAACATTATATAAAAATATAAAAACTAAAATTGCTGTTTCGACCCGGAGAACGTCCTTAAGTTGAACTTTTTTTATTACTCTATTTAAAGATGAACATTTTCTTTTTTGGTTCAGTCATGTGCTTCGTAAAGAACTTGAGTTATAACCTTTTAAATCTAAAATTTTTGAGTTACATAAAATTTTATAAGTTTGTGGAATTGGCTCATATACGTTGTAAAGAATAATCGAATTCGTAGCAGCTAGATACGACTTTTAAAAGTTTTGTAATTTAACAATAAAAAGGCTTACTAATGAAAAAATGATTTTATTTTTACAATTATTATTCTATTACCATTGCTCGATGAATGAAAATAATTTTAAATAGGTTATCACGCGTAAAATAACGATTTGCATAGTTTGCGCATTCGTAAGTAACGTGACTACAATTGCATAAGTGCCATGCCAAAGCAGTATGGATTCCATGCAATTGCAGTAGGACCGATTTCATGCAATGGTCGCATGGTGACGCTGCTATTGAAGCATGGTTTGTTAACCTTATTAGCATGAAAATGATATTTGCTAAAAATGTATAATTTTGTACTAAATTAGCGTGGGGAAGTCATGCTGTAATAGTATAAAGTGGCTCCATGCTATAATTGCGAAGGAGAGCTCTCCGTGTAGGATTGAAAAGAAAAAATATAAATGAAAATTTTGATGAAATTATCCTAGCCATATTAAATGAGTGGAAGAAAGTGGAAGTTGTCTTGATTATAGATCGATGTGGATGAGATTAAAACTACATTATGGGTTGCAAGTGTATCGATCCACAGTACTTGACCTATTTAATATTCTTGATCCTGAAGGAATTAATAACACAGGCTCACAAAAAAAAGTATATTGCTTTGGGGTTGAGACAACATTATTCATATGTATTTTGACCCGCTGAATACGAATCTGCAATAAAAAAGGGGGATCGCTCAGTGAATTTCGAAGATACCCTTAACAAATCGTAAAAAAACACGTTTTTTAGTGGTAAAGGTTTCAAAACAAAGAATATGAGTTGTCACAGGTTCAGACGACATTGTGAAGGCTTAAAAAAGGAGAATTTAATTTGTCTTAGGTCAAGACCAACCAGAATTTTATTGGTAAACGTACAAAGACACATGTGTCAGTCTTTCCTGATGTTTAGACTATAAGAAAAACTGAAGACAACAGCAGGCTTAAGGCGAATCTGAAGATGGCATGGTTATACCTCTGAAAGCGGGAAAATTTTGTAATACTCGCATAGTTGTCATTTGTAAGTCCAGTTTAATGCTCAAAAGATTACTGTAACGGAATTTAGTGACTGAAAACCTGTATGAGTCCGTAAATGAAGGTGATCTTATGAACTAGAACTAAATTGGTTTACGCTTGTGTATGCGTTTGTCATCGAACGACCTATGTAAAGGATTTCTACGACGTTTTTTGCCTCTTGGTTGTGTTTCTCTTTTCAGCACCCATCAATAGTCTGCCATCATATTCTCGCCCCACTTTCCTTGCCATCTACGTTCAAATTCCTTCAGATCCTGATGTAATCTTTCACCTTGCTCTTCACTGAAACCCTCAAGGTTTAGTGGAAATTCATCAAGGTACGAATCAAGAAAGTGAAGCTTCAAATTCATTAAGCAGCCTAAATTTTTAAAGTTTTTACCATATGTTTTACGATACTCCTATAGTTTTCATCTTTGTTATTCCCCAAAAATTTGATTGCGACATGTTTGAAGCTCAATCAGGCTGCCTTCTTTGTATCATTCATATTTTTGACAAACTCTTCGGCTTTAAACATTTCGCGAATTTGAGGTCCATTGAAGATACCTTCCTTTAATTTAACTACAGTTACATTTGGAAACATGCTTTCCAAGTACTTAAAGCAGCAACCTTCTTTATCGAGAGTTATCTACAAGAGGTTGCTTAACGACATTACTTGAACCAGGGGTGAGTGACGGCCTGGCTGGCCATGCTTTTACTTTATAATGATTCACCCTATCTCGACTATCAAACATGTATAGATAGCATGGGTACTTAGTGAAACCTGATTGTTGCCCTAGTATCATGGACAATATTTTCAGGTTTCCACAGATTAACCATTCGTGCTCACTATATTTTATTTTGTTTATAACCATTTTTATATTAGAGTATTCTTCTTTAAATACAGTCGAATGAGCCAAAGGTAAAGGAGAATACACATTTGTATTGTGAAGAAGAACTGCTTTTAGGCTTCGCTTGAATGAATCGATAAACAACCTCCATTCTTCTCGCTTGTATAAATTTGGTTCGAATTCATCGATAAATCCCTTTACATCCGTACAATACAGTATATTAGATCCTTCAGTGAAGTATTTACGAAACGCTTCTTCTTGGTTTCGATAGAATGTAACATTAACGTTCTTTTCGAATACATTAAACGCCTTCAATTCTGAGGTCATTGACTCCGCTGCATATTTGGGTAATCCTACCCTCCTAAATATATCATTCAGTTGAGATTGAGAGATCTTTTTTGGACTTTGCTCTCTACCGTCGGGAACATATTCCTCTTCAGTATCCGAAGACGGTTCTTCTTCACTCTCGTCGGTTTCACTTTCTACTTCCACCACTAACTCACTTTCCTCAGCAAGACTTTCTTTTCGGACATCGGAATTTTCACATTGTTCTTCCGGATCTTCATCAACTTGCATAGCATCAAGCCCTTGTATAAAGCTATCTTGTGAATTCTCATCTTCGAAACCTTCGACTAATTTTATCTGTGGATGCTGTACACTAGATACAGATGCATACACTATTTTTTCCTTGCTCATCTTATTTATCCGACTCACATTTGTCATACAATAGTAACAGTCATTTTTGTCCAATGGTTTTTTCCAAAGTGCTGGTTTTCGAAATTTAAGTTTATCTTTATTCTGGTTTTTTTAAATCTTGTCAACATACTATAACAAGCAGCACATATCACATGTAGTATCCAATTCGTATCTTGTTCTAAAACTTCTATACCGAAACACATTTTGAATAAACTTCTGATCTATTCTGTAATATTTTTCCTACTTTTTTCAATATATATTCAGCACAAACGTAACAAAAACAATCCGGATTACCTGTACAATCGTGGTCAATGTCCTGCCTAGATTCGGAAGAATCAGGTATATTTGTATTTTCTTGTGTACCCATAAACTCTATGAAAACCCGCACGCTAGAAATCCTATCCCAATCACAGGTGAGTCCGCCGTCCTAGGGGTGATAACCGTCATACCTCCCTAAACTTAAGTATGAGGGCTTTCCGACTTTGATGAGGACAATGTCAACTCATCGTCGGACACAGTATTACCAAATTTTCCCGCACTCAGACGTATAACCATGCCATCTTCAGATTCGCCTTAAGTCTACTGTTGTCTTCAGTTTTTCTTATAATCTAAACATCAGGAAAGACTGATACATGTGTCCTTGTGTGTTTACCAATAAAATTCTGGTTGGTCTTGACCTAAGACAAATTAAACTCTCTTTTTTAGGCCTTCATAATGTCGTCTAAACCTGTGACAACTCATATTCTTTGTTTTTAAACCTTTACCACTAAAAAACGTGGTTTTTTACGATTTGTTAAGGGTATCTTCGAAATTCACTGAGCGACCCCCCTTTTTTTATTGCAGACTCGTGTTCAGCGGGTCAAAATACGTAAGATTTGGTTGTCTCAACCCCGGAGCAATATACTTTCTTTTTGGCCCTGTATAATTAGGTATTATTTATTGGAATATTTATTGGGATGAAAATGATTAAAGTGTAAAGTATTAAATAAATAATAATCAGATTAATGTCGGTGGCAGCTTAAAAAAATAAATAACATGTTTTAATTATTTGTTAAAGTCATGGCCAGAAGTAGAAAAGTATTTCGAAACACAATACGATTATATTAATATTAGAATAAATTATATCAATATTATGTTCAGATTTTATTCTTTATTTAATATTTCACAAAAAAAAATATTCGAATAAGCATAAAAATTTTGTATTCGTTAAGAGTAAACATACTTCAGTATTATATCAATTATTAAAGATGCATCAAAATTAAAAGAAAGAGATTTCCAGCATATAAGGAATAAATTATTCTTAGAATGTTCAGTAAAAACTTTACATAAAGCACGCGCAGCGCGCTCGGATTTGGCTAGTATATAAAATATTTAGTTGAACTTTTTCTTTTGGGACATCAAGTGGATAACGCAAAAGGTGAATTACCATCAGATATAATTTACGTAACGTACATCAACATTGACAATAATAACGGTTGGTTAAAAAAGCGTACATATGCTTAATCAAGCTCTGCATACGTCGTGTCAAAAAATACAGTCCAATACATGAGCGGGAAGGTGATTTTAATCTCGTGTTATCTTTTCATCCTCACTTCGTTGTAGGACAAACGGCCGTACGTAGTTCCGTCAAGTTAGCTTGAAAGGGGAAGAGCTAAAAAATAATGGTAAGCAGCATGAACCCATATCAATTTATCGTAGAGTTTCGTATACATCATTGTTTAAACAATGTTCTAAGTTGAACAAAATTGTTTTTCGTCTATAGCTTTGCCATACGTCAAATTCATTAATTTGCAAATAAATTAAAAGCCGCAAGAACAAAATTTACAATTTAATGACTTCCTAAAAATGAGGGGTTGATAAGCGGAGCGAGTAGTATATTATATATGCCTTTAATTAAGACATATTTTCAAATAATACCTGTTAGGAATGCGTACGTGAATGCGTGAGAGGCAAAGTGCATTCACATACACTCACTAATCCACCTATGCCAGGATGATGCAAACATAAACATCCACTAATACACATTTTTCGATATCTCCCCTGTAAGAAAACGAGCTTGACGAAAAAAGAAAAAAAATAGTAAGGGGTAGAAAAAAGACATGCCGTCGCCGAAATACTCGTACATATAGTTACAAATACATGCGAACACACCCACGCAGAAATCACACAGAGGCCAATACCGGCAATTTATCTTGTCGAGTGGTGGTGGCGGCGGACATGCACTGTTCCGATAATCAGTCAGACATCATCTTTCAGACCTGCCTGGAGACTACATGAAATTGCCAGAATAATTCGTCAATGATGAATCGCAGGACGCCGCGAATCGGAACAGAGAGCATGAATAATCGGCCGCTCTAGTTATACCGGGAGGCCGACTCAGGGCAGCGATTGAAAAACAAACAGAGCTCTCCGCACACGCTGTGAATTTGTGGAAGCGACGAGGCGGCGGCATCGTCGTCGCTTTTCCCTCCTTTTTACACGCACGGCTGCGCAACGCGCTGCTATCTCACTGACGTACATACACGTGTTGAGAGTAGTGTTAAGCGATAGTTGGAGCGAGCGCAGACGATCAGTTGCCGGAAAGTTCGACTAATCGCGCCCACAGCAGTATTAGCGCGTGTGTGATTCCACTCTTCCACATCACGCGCGCCCGCTTACTTACTTTCCCGGAAAATTAAAAACGCCAGCAGGACCGAGAGGAAGGAGAATTCCATGGGCGTCGTTCTAATAAGAAAACTTTATCGGTGCTTGCGCGGGCTCTTCTTGACATCGTTCTCGTTCTACTACTCTTCGCGCTCTTTGCTCCGTCTTCTTTCAACTAATTAACGTTTCCTGACGCGCATTTCAAAAGGCCATGAGAGACGGAATCACCGGGTCGATGGGGGGCGACATAACGAAGTTCGTGATTTCGCTTTATGACAATCGCATGCAAGCAAATTGCTTTGAAGCTAACGTTTCAATTAACTAAATTTTCCGGGAAGTGACCGACTGACGAGTCGCGCGCTCAGACGTGTGATTCGTCGCTGATGCCGCCGTGCATCAGAGGAAATGAGCGTTTATCATCAGTTAAACCCGTAGGCAAGGTATGTATCCTAAAGGGCTGATTTGTTCAGCAATATAAATTCTAAAAAATATGAAAAATACAGAAAATCGACGAGCTTGAGTAAAATAATTATTGCTTCTAGATGATACTTGTTTTTTCTTTAATTTGTATATGAATATATAAATTTAAATATATTTTTGTAAAAGAGTTACCGACGTACACGATTCAAGGATGCCGTTACGAATATTTTCAATTATCACTAACAAAGACAGGTTTAATACTTATTCTCATAGGAAAAACGTTATTATTTCTGAAACTGATTATATTCTACGACGCACTTGCACAATATTAAGTATTATTGTATTATTGATTTGTGACTATGTCGATTGATTTTACTAACATAGAAAATGTTTTAAAGAATTTCTGCCATAATATTAATATAAACTAATTTTTTTCCGTTTAAATTGTTTAATTTTTAATATGGCCCGCCTATAAGTTATCTTTATAGATTTTTATAATTTAAACATATTACTCCGTTTCAAGAGGAATTTTAAGGCATTCAGTGTATTTAATGACTAAATATCTTTTAAATTATATAAATAAATCTTTTTTGTTGAGTGAAACATAATTATATCGGAATTCTAAGTGCGCTTTTTGCTTACATGATGAGAACCTGCATCAGCAGAAAGAGTATTTTAGACACAGACAACCTCTATTCATCAATATAAACGAATTTTATTGATATGATTCACGTACTAGAATTACTTGTATTACTCATCTATGCAGTTATTTTAAAGAAATGGAAATAGGGGGTATTTATCATCTCAGTGTTAAACTACTTTTTTTTAAAACTATCAAAATTACATTACCATTTAGTAACAAAGAGAGTTCACCCCTTCGCGAAACGAATTTGAAGTGTTTGTTATTCTACTCATAGGTCCTTTTTTTGAGATACGGACCAACTAATCTCAAATATGTTTCATTTTCTTAAAAGCAGATGTTCCTTATATTGATTGTCACTTTTCAATTTATCTACTAAATTACTAATTAAATCGAAAAATAATTTTGACATTACTTATAGTTAATACAATATTCACCAGGTATAAGGTATATTCTACAAGAAATCCGACGATTCTTAGGTTAAATTAATGTTATGCAAAATTTGTTCATGCCTTTCGGAGCTTAATATTTTTTTATGTTTTGAAACGTCTAAGAATGGATTTCTTGTAGAATTTCTGATATACGTTTGTTAGACTAAAGTTTCTTATTTAAACTACTATTTTTTTTTCTACTATTTCTTACATTACATTTAGATTTACGAAAATAAATAATATGTATATTTTCTTTTTTCCATTTTCCTAAAATTCTTATGATAATTATTGAAAAATACGATGTAAGTACACGGAGAGAAAATTTTCAGTAAAAATTACAAAAAGTTCGATAATTTTTACCGAACTTCACGGTACTATGGTAACAGACTGACATTTTTGTAAATTTTACAGAACAGTTCGGTAATTTTTCTAAGCACTTACTTTTTACTGAACCGTTCCGTAATTTTTACTCTTTTTTGAGTTATAAATTTGATAGAATATGGCGAATATGGTAATTAAACAAAATTTATCTATTTATGGGAATAATTTATATTAATCGCACTTATCGCCATTTTAATAGTTGGGAATCCAGTGTTGCTTTCCTTGTGGTGTAAGATAAGATGTAAATATGCACGCCGCTTTTACATAGGAAATTTTTATATCTAAAGTCCTAAACATATCTAACTACTATACTACTCATAACCTAAGTAATGCCTTACATTTCGCAATACGCAAACGCTTACATATGAACTTTAGAAACTCAGCGGACTTATATACTAACTGAGGAAAGTCGTGGTCACTTGCGAGTTTCAATATTCGCCATCTACCGGTTGTGCACGGTAATTCTCGCTGAAATTCAAGAACGCGCATGCGCACAACAGTCAACAGCGCCACCGCGCGTTACGCCAACGAAAACTTCCAAACCTTCTCTTAAAAGTTACTGAACAGTTCGGTAATTTTTACTGAAAATTCTATAAAAAGTATAGAAAGTCAAGTAAATCCGCTCATTTTGGCAGTCTGTTACCACAGTACCAAAAAGTTCAGTAAAAATTGCGGAACTTTTTGTAATTTTTACTGAAATTTTTCTCTCCGTGTACGTTACCTTTTTTCTTTAAAAATTAAATTGGCTTTACGGTTCTAAAGAGAAGCAACAATGTTACTATTAAAAATACGTTGCAAAAATATCTTATGATATATTGTATTAGTAAGAGAAAAGCGAACAATAAAACATCTCAAAATTAAAAAAAAATATAAATATATAAAAGATATATATTATATATTTTTTTTATCTTTCTAAATGCTTTGTCTGCACACCAAGCAACTAGAGTAAGTGATCCAATTATAGAGCCCTTTTTTGGAAATATTATGAAAAATAATTTAAGCTAAATCAAGATATTGTATATTAGATGTATATTGTAGATTAGTATGTTAGATATTGCATCAAAAATCGTTGCATCTTTTGTTTGTTTGTAAATAAATTAATGAAAAATTAATGTATAGAATTACAACAAATTTTTATTAAGAACAGTTTATTAAAATATAAGAATAGATTTATTTTTAACCAATTTGAGAAGAATAAAAGTTCTAGTAAATTTCGGAGTTAAGGTTGTTCTTATCGATGCAATTATTATAGAGGACAGGTACATACATCCCCTATAATCGTGTTCAATATCGTGTATAACATAAGCATAATTGACTATCTATTTGATTTAAAATAAAATATATTGCACAGATCTTATTTAAATTCAACAGCGCATCAGTCACAGCCATCATATGGAACACATGACGAATGGACACAGAAAATCGGGTAGTGTTAAACGTCGGTGGTATCAGGCACGAGACGTACAAGGCCACCCTGAAAAAGATTCCAGCCACGCGACTTTCGCGTCTCACAGAAGCCGTAGTCAACTACGATCCTATTCTCAACGAGTACTTCTTCGACCGACATCCGGGTGTCTTTGGCCAGGTGCTCAATTACTATCGTACTGGTAAACTGCATTATCCAACAGACGTCTGCGGGCCCCTCTTCGAAGAGGAACTGGAATTCTGGGGTCTCGACTCGAATCAGGTTCTCTTTTCTTTCTTTACTGTTTTTCCTTGCTTACCTCTCAAATCAAATCGGTCTCGCACGTGCACACGTGCGGATATTCCTTTTGCATGCAGTTTCATCTCACTCGCTGCTGCTGTGTACCAGAGCTTCAAGACTTGATCGGCTTTTCTTTTTGATACCGTGGGTATGCTATTACTCTCTCTCTCTCCTCTCTCCTCTCTTCCTTTCACTCACTCTCTCACTCTCTCACTCCTCACTTTTTCTACTTCTTTTTACCGACTTGGATATTCGCTCGATAATATTGTACAAGAGGAAATCTCAAGCAGAAGAATCTTAACTTTTTTGGTTTCTATTTTAAAAGATTCCCTTTGTTTTTCGTGTTTGTATTGTGTTTCTTTGAATGTCTAAATTCGCAGCAAGTTTATCTCTTATATTTGGTTGAATTGCTATTTTTTAATTTTGCTTTTTAGGTTGTAATATAAATGCAGTTCTTTAAAAAACTCATAATTTAGGTAAATAAACAGCATAAATAAATTAAAATAATTTATTCTAATTTTTTTGTTGACTATTAATAGTTCACTATTGCGTTTTATAAATTTTGTAAGGGGATGTATCATATGAGTGGAGGGTGGGGGTGGTAAAAAGCAGCTACAGTAGTAATTCATAATAAATAAATAAATAAATATACTAAATATACTAATTCACTATTAATTGAAAGCGTATGGTATCTAGATAAAAAAACACATTTATAATTAAATAGGTATACGGTTGAAAATCGTGTTTTGCGTAGTTCAACAAATGATTACACAAATTTGTGTGTAGGATAAAAACAAAAAATATTTGTTATAATCCTACATATACATCTACATACACATCTACAATCAAAATATATTTAAACGCGTCATAAAGAGTGGTTTGAAGTATTTAGACGTCATTTC
The DNA here is from genome assembly GCA_036365515.1 of Torymus aiolomorphi. Classification (NCBI taxonomy): domain Eukaryota; kingdom Metazoa; phylum Arthropoda; class Insecta; order Hymenoptera; family Torymidae; genus Torymus; species Torymus aiolomorphi. Next base: position 38,126,989 of record CM070876.1, on the reverse strand, counting down.
TGTTATTTATTAAACAATAATTTTTTTGGAATGATAATCCTGCAATATATTAGTTTACACACTCTGGTATTTCTCTTTACTTATACATTGAATCGCTTTTTTACAGCTTGGGTACCCTACATAAAGAATAAACTTTTTTGTCCAAACACAAGATAACGGTAACTAAAGCTACAGTATTCCATTAGGCTATTATATCTAGTTATAAAAAGCGAACGATTAAGCTAATATTTTCACAGTAAATGTAAGGAACCATAGAAAGAACATAGCATTAATGTCAATATCTAATAATAGATTGTCTAAATTTCATTTTGCTATTACGTTGCTATACTTAACGATGTTATTAATAACTAATATTTTACGACGTATAAATTTATAATGATAATATAAATTGTCAGAAATTAAAATTCATTAGTCAATATTAAAATAATAATCAACACATCATGATTGAATTACCCCAAATCTCATCTGCATCAACAATTTCACAAACTTACAATTTATTGGTTATCGAACAAAATGTATGAAAATACTATTCATTATCTCAAATGCGGATCTAATTTGTATTTCAATTACGTGATATAAGTAATAATGTCGGCGTGACACAACATAAACGTTCCTGCTAACGGGCGACGGATTTCTATAAAGATACCCCACGCGAAGCACGTGCAAACTCTCATGCACGTGTAAATTCAACCATACGCATCTCAATTACGAACCTGTAAAACTACTAATACGAATTTGAAATGCAGGCTTTATCTCTTCTCGTTTGTCCTAAATACCGTGTTCGTACCCTGTCCACGTGAAGCAGCTAATACTCATTACACGGTGTGGTACTGAATGTGTCCATCACGCATCCACGTGCCAAAAGCCCCATAAAAAGTCTATTCGTGCTCGCATGTCGTCCGCGGTGACTGATTTCGGAATGCTGACATGTGTGGGCCTGTGTGTACTGTATGCACCTTTTGTCGAAAGTAGGTTAATGCGCTTTTGCTCTATATTGCTCGTGTTCTTCTGCTACGGATACTATAACAAAAGTTTGCTCTGTTTCTTACCTTTATTCGCATGAAATTGAGCTTATCGTCGAGAAAATTATAGTTTTTCCTATACTTGCATGCATGATAAAATACAGCCTACGAAGCGGAAATGGATAAATGAAAACTCATAAACAAAAACGTATTTTCTAAAGTAAGTATTTTTTAAAGAACCAACAAAAGGCTTTTATAATTTGCATGAAGGAATTGTGATTGTGACACGATAAAATGTCGAATATGGCAACCAATTCAAGAAATTAATTTAATATATTATCTAATTACTACTAAAATGATTACTTCAACAATTTTTTAAATTTTGAATTTGAATCAACAAATTTAGCCTATAATGGAATCAGTAACAGATGTATTTTCAATAAAATATAGTTCAGGGGATCTTACACACCTAGTGGCTTCTGAGTCCAAAATTAGCTGAAAAAAAAGAAAAATATAATTTAAACAATATACCATATATATATATACTATAAATGTACACTATTTTTTATAAAATAGCCCAAGATATAATCTGTAGCTCTATTTTACTCAGAGATATAGCATTTTTAATTTTTTGGCATTGACGCAACTTTTTGAGAAAATCATTCTATGGATTTTTATGAAATAAATAATATTAATTTCTATAATTAATAATTAATTTCGTCGACGTTTGAATCCTTTTGATATAAACCTACAGCATACAAAGAAATATAAATTATGCGTTTATACCACCAGTCAATATACATTCAATATACACTACATTATATATTAGTCTATATACATTCTACAAATAGAAAATTTTTAAATTAATTTTAATAATATATCTTTGTTCAATTTTAGCGTTTTCTTTTCTTATAAAAGAATCAGCACAATAGAATAAAACATTATTTGATTACACATAATATTACACAAAATCAATTTGTGCTCTTCATCAACGTAAATCACATATCAAGTTTTCAGTTAATTATTTAACAAATCACTTATGGATACTGTCTGTATTAAATAATAAATTAGCATACTAAAATTAAAACAGTAAAATTTTAGTGTGGTATCACTGACAATAAATGGAGGCAAAAAATATCACATAAACATAATAAGAAGTTATTTTTCTCACAACCTTGTGAGTACTAGTCAGCTCTCCCACTGGACGACGTGCAGCTTCTTTATTCCATGCGATCTTCGATCACTCTTCTTTCCCTCCCCGAATTAAATCTGACGCTATACTCGCATGCACTCAAAAATCGAACCGCCGTTGATAGAAGCAAATATCTGAGGGGAACCGGAGCCAGCACGCAGGCGCAGTTCTATTTTCATCGACCAAATATTTCTAAGTTAATGGATATATCCGCGAGCGCTCGCTCGATAACGATATAGTTGATCGTAAATTCTCCGACATTAGCGCGTCTTAACGCTCCTCATAAACGATCCATCTCTGCAAACTGCCTATTTCAAACCGGTGTCAGCCAGTACTGCACGCACAACCGAACAATGTCATTGCGGGCACTGGATATGACGTCGTACGCCCATCCTTCGCTCTCTTTGAATTAGATTTTGGTTTTCTAGGCTTAGTGAAATTACGCAATCAGGCTTTATTCGGATTTTATGTGAGCAAGTAAAGATAGATATGAGGCTAGCCGTAATTTGCATCGTTCGGATCTCTATTTTTAAGTTATCTGCTTTGATGTTTATAAGTAGTAATTTTATTATACTTGTTGCTCTAGCGCGGTATTAATGATCACGCGAATAAATAAACAGAAACAATTAATAATGCATATAATGTTTAATATTGTATTTGTTAAAATCCAAGTGTATTTTTTAAACCGATTAATGTTGGACTACTTACATATTTTTAATATAAATGTAAATTTAAAAAAGGAAAGTAAATAATAATGAAACAATTTTCCAGCCAAACATGCTGAAATCAAACTTTTGCGTCAGTTATTAGTTGAAATTTGAATCATACTTTTCCTTTCTACGCGACTTATCGAATTCATTATCTTTTCCACGAATTTTTTGCACTCCTCTGGAAACTTTGTTCAATCGAAATTCAAAAAGGTTTTTCTGATTTACCTGAAACTTTATTTCACTAGCTTTAAATCATAAGCTCAGTGATGTCAAATGGCTGCTGCGGAATGTTCACGTACACTCTAAGATTTTATTATAAACTATTCCATTTTACACAAATAAATTTCTGCTGCAATTAATCCTTAGCAATTAATTTTTATACAACATAGGTAAAAAGTCAGTAATATTTTCTATCTTTTATGCGTGAACCTCCAAAGATAAATCGTAGAATATGAATGTATATTTGTCTGATTGCTTCTACAGAACATTGATTATCCCGCAAATCTGAATATATACACATTTAAAGCAAACCATAATTTAAAGGGTATTTGCTCACGGTTGTACGTGTACATATTTATTTTTCTTTTACTAACATTTGCGTGTTTGAATTAAAAAGTTGATTCTGAAGCAAGTATTGCTAATAATAAAAATGGGGTCAAACGCACTTGAAAGGCTTGGTTACTCTAATTTCAATATTTGCCTATCTTTTCTTTCATTTTCAAATTTATCATAATCTTTCTTGTTAATTATTACAACTTGAAAGTCAATTGCATACTTTAATGAAAACTTGAACTTAAAAAAGGTAAATAATATTATTATCCCCATTTTAGTTTCTAACGACATAAAACAATTTTCTTACCAGCAAAGCACCTGTCGACAAAAAGTATGTATGTATAAATATGAAAACCTCGAGAATATATTCAAAAAAGAAAGATATTTTCGCATATCCAGCATACTTCCAACTCCCTATCGCTTATCCGTATCGCCGTGAACGTGCAAAAGAGAGCGAAAGGAAGCGAGAAAGGAAGCGGGAAAGCATAGCTCAAAAGGAGGTTTTGCCTAACACCACATCATCTTGTAAATATCGCGAAATTGACGAGAATGAATATCTTGGCTCGCGTCGCTCCTCACTTTTATACGTCATAAAATCATATTCCAAAAGTGGCGTACACGGTACGTTCCCAGTATAGAAAAATGCTAAAACTCCAGATTGAGCTGAAGGGAAGAGAGAGAGAGAGAGAGAGAGAGAGAGAGAGAGAGAGAGAGAGAGAGAGAGAGAGAGAGAGAGATCCACATTCGTAAGGTAGGGAAAAAACGAGATCCTATCAATTTCTATACGCTGTGGCTCGCAGATTTGAGGGGGAGACTAGCTCAAGATCGATTTGCGATTTAAAACTCGCGCTAGGTCTCATCGTTACTTACATTCCCTTTGGCTCTTCCTCCAGCAGTGCGAGGCAAGTGGATCAGCAAGACTTTTTCCCCTTTTCCGTGCAAGTTTGTAGTCGGTGCCCATAAGTCATTCCAGCTCGCCCTGCGAGCCATTATCGTGGTGGGAGCGAACGCTGGCCGATTTTACAGTTCTCCCTCGCCTCCGCGGCTAGCGCGACCGACCCTCGGGGATAGCCACTGCGCAAACCAACGAGGATGTGACGAAAACATGCGCACGCTAGCTAACTTTTGCATGAGTCCCGTAGGAGGGAACGAGAGAGAGAGAGAGGAAGCACATGCGCGCGCGCGAAGGCGCACAGGGGGTTATCGTTTTCATTGCTCTGGAGATTCGCACGATGCGATTCGAATGTATATCAGAAATCAAGCATGCAAGCCCGTAACGCGCTTTTGGTCTGATCGATTGGATTAGCTTTTCTCACCACCGCGCGTATTTATCGACCAAAGTTTACGCTCTGAGGCAAATTTTCATGTTTTTTCTTCTCTCGTGAAAAGTTCGCTGAAAATTCACAGGGGACTGCGCCACGAGCTTGTTTAACGGAGCGTTAAAACAGCAAGAAATACAGCGTTTATTGTCTCAGGTAGTTGTGCACCGGGGCGGGTGTAAAAGCGGATCCTTGGTAAATTACCTGACAGTTTACTTGATCTCTAATAATTATAAAAGAGGATTTGTATTTAAAAAAACTTGTAGAACTCATTTTCAATATTCAACAAATCTCGAAAGATCGGATTAAAAGAAGCGATAAAAATTCTTTTCAACACTCATTCAATTTAAAAAAGCAGAACCCTAGCCTAAGATGTATAACAAATTCAAGCCTATGAGTTCGACACAGCTTTTGATTCCTCCGGATTTACAAAACGCTGTCTTCGAATTTGTGACCTTGCTTCATCCTGTGCCTTTCGAGGAGAGAGAACTGCGTGTCTGCACGCAAGCGAAAGAAAGCCCTCCAGAATTCTGCGGCTGCAGCACACACACGCGCGCGCACACACCCTCGTATAAGGGTCGTCCGAGCAACACACAAGGTCCTCCCGCTCTCGGCTCAGATCTCGTTGATACCAGTTACTTTTCCCATGCGTCCCCCTCGAAACTCCTATACGCAAGATTAGGAGTTCAAGGACGAGCGCCTTCGCCTATATAAGTCACCGCGCGTTCTACGTGTGCGCGCAGGCCTATTGGTAAAGATTTTCCGAAAGCCCGTGCGTGCTTTCATCTATCAGCAATGTTGTCGCTGTTGTTTCCACGTGCATGGTTCTTCTTGGATCTTCCATCCCCTCTGTATCATTTTTTTACCGGGAAAGAGCTTTGTTGTCATTTGTCATTATATTTGCAATGAGGTTCTTTGATATATTTAGTTGTTCATTGCTATCAATCATTTGCATGAGATGACATTAACGAATTGTTTGTTCTTAAGATAATATTCGAAATGTCCATGTCTCATCACATTTTAATTACTAATTTACACAATATTTTGTCTACTCTTTATAATAATTAACTACTTTTACACGCACTCGCGCGCGCACATAAAAAGGCGAATGAGACTTATACAATCAAACTGCGTCTAATGAACTATATTAAAGCATCTGTTGTAAATTGTTTGATTCATAAAATAATAAGTTTGGATATTTTATTCTCACCGAATTTCCTTCAGTTTCGAACTTGAGAACGAAGGAACATGCTATGCACACGTAACAGTATAAAGCGAGAAGTAAATATTGAACGTTGTAGAGAATACAAAATTATAGCGTTGTTACAGAAAGGTACGCATGCTCATATTAAACTTTGGATCAGATAAACAATATAGCTTGCATGTTATATAAAATATGCAAACTTTCCGTAACTTTGTTACAAATATATGTTAGATATAAACGCTTTATTTCTGCTGGTAAAAACATTGGAGCCGAAAATATTTGCTCAAGAAACTGGAAGTTCTTATAAAATTAAAATATTGATAATTATACATTGTCGGTTGATTTTTTTCAAAACTTATTATTCCTTGTTATTAATAGTTAGAATAGATATTTTAATGGCAAATTTTTAATCGTGAAATCACTTATAAGGGAACTTGAACCACGCATTGGTTGGAAAAAACAGATAAAAAAAATAAATCATTAAAAAAACTATCAAAGAAGACATTTGCTTATCACAATTGTAGAAAATACATAATACGAAAGGTGTATTTATAGAAAATACATAAGATGAATGCCACGAATACAAAAAATGCTATACACTAGTATATAAGAAATAACTACGGTTACTTCGAAATATATATTCGTCTTATGTATTTTCTATAAATGCGCCTTTCATACTATGCGTTTCCTACTCTCTAAATTAAATTCAGTGAAAAATGACTATTTTAGAGTGTAAAGTTGGGCACTGTCGAAATAGTGCATATGCACTCTGAAATAGCGTATATGTTCAATTCTACAGAAAATTACCCTTAACTGTGGTCGAAAAATCGTAAACATTCAAAGTTGAAGCACACCTCCAACAACTTGCTTTCCTATTCTGTAGCAAAAATAATGCATGAAAAGTGTGTCGAACGAAGGAAATCGGAATAGTGTTTTTCAAGAAGCTACATTTAATTTTTCTTATGGAAATTTAACATGGGAAAAGTAGACGAAAAGTAGTCATTGATGATTAACCAATAGCAAGCTACTGAATTATTTTGTGGATATATTTATGTATTTTTGCATTCTGTTAGTCATACTTACATTCCTTTTTAAATTTAATAAGCGCGTTTTGATAACAGAGCACGCGTGTTCTATTTTTGCTTTCTCAAAGAGAAAGCTTAATAACGGTGAGATTTTTCGACCTCGAGATTTCGATGATTTTCGATATTTCTGAGCTCCCTGAGTCGAGATATGCATTTTCTAGAAAATGTCTGTGTGTGTATGTGTGTGTGTGTGTGTGTGTGAGATAAATTTGTCCGCAGCATAACTCGAAACTGGCCAGAGATATCAAGTTTATCTTTGGCAGGTATTTAAAGCTTATTTTGAAGTTGTACAATTTCAATTATATAGTTGATCGGATAATATTAAGTCGGTTAAAAAGAATAAAGCAAAATATCGAAAAATCGAAATTTTTTTTTCGTTGCCGAATTTGGATATCGGTGGGAAGTATGCCCATTTTCTGAAAGGCCTTGAAATTACCTATCAATCCATATTTTTATCGGCCTGATCGGATAATATTAAGTCGTTTAAAAAAAATAAAGAAAAATATCGAAAAATCGAAAATAACTTTTTTCGGCTCTGGGTTTGGATATCGGTGGGAATTGGGGCCATTTTCTGAAAGGTCTTGAAATTACCTATCAATCCATATTTTTGTTAGCCGAATCGGATATTATTAAGCTGGTTAAAAAAAATAAAGAAAAATATGAAAAAATCGAAAATAATTTTTTTCGGCTCTGGGTTTGGATATCGGTAGAAATTGGGCCCACTTTCTTAAAGGTCTTGAAATTACCTATCAATCCATATTTTTGTCGGCCCGATCGGATATTATTAAGTCGATTAAAAAAAAAAAATAAAGAAAAATATGGAAAAATCGAAAATAATTTTTTTTGACTCTGGGTTTGGTTATCGGTCGGAAGTAGGCCCATTTTCTGAAAAGTCTTAAAATTTCCTATCTACCCATATTTTTTTGGCCCGATTGGATATTATTAAGTCGATTAAAAAAAATAAAGAAAAATGTGGAATAATCTAAATAATTTTTGATTTCTCATAGAAGAAGCTTTGTAACGGTGAAAAAAATTTTCGAAAAAAAAAATGTTCAAAAAGATGTTTTAAGGTGATATATGTGTATATTAGTTGATTTTGATAATTTTTGTTTTCGTGGTTGTGTGTGTGTGCGTGTGTGTGTGCGTGTGTGTGTGTGTGTGTGTGTGTGTGTGTGTGTGCGTGTGTGTGTGTGTGTTTAAACTCTTCATATCTCCGAAACGAATCAACCGATTTTCATCGGGTAAAGCTTATTCTCTTCGTCTCGCGGGAAAAGAAAGGTACCCTGATGGATTTGAGTTTTTATTGATTTTCTTTTGTTTTGTAACCAAAAAACGATTTTGAATTTTTAGTTTTTTTGATTTTTTCATATCTTACAGCCATTATTACATAATATAATAAATTTTTCTTGAAAGGTATTTAAATTACCTATATTTTCTTTTTTTTAAATGTAAAATATCTTCACTCTGTCATTTGTTATTAAGGAAAACTTTTTTATATTTCATAAATCAATTTCTCAAAACATATTTTATTTATCGACTTGAAATTTTAACAGTTATTAGACTAATTGAAGACTATATTTGGTTAAAATTTCAAGAGATTATCTTCATTTGTTTTTTAGAAAAGAATTATTTTAGAAACAATTTTCGTTTTCGTTGTCGCATGATAACTAGAGCAAAAATTATCCAATCGTCCTAAAATTTGGCACAAATATAGCTTTTATATATCTTCAGATCGAGTTCGTTGCCCAAAAAAATCCGTCCATTACGAAATAAGATATTTGAATTTAAAAATTTTTTTTTTAAATTTTCGAATGGCGTTTTCTCAAAGAATACTTGATTTATCTACTTAAAATTTTAACCACTTATTACATTTATAGAAGACTATATTTGGTTAAAATTTCAGGCGATTATCTTCATTTGTTTTTTAGAAACAAATCATTTTAGAAAAAATTTGCGTTTTAATTGTCGCACGATAACAAGAGCAAAATAGGAGCACTTTCGATGATCAATTTCAAACTTTTATAACGTTGGAAGGAATCGATATTTTTTATTCTTTAAAAACGCAAATGATAGCTTTTTTTCTCTAGTTTTATTTTCTCTACTTGAAATTATATTTAAGACTTTCTAAAGTTTAATAGTTGCCATTTTTAGAGAAGGTTTTTTCAACACTTTCTTCAAAATAAAGCTAGAAGTTCCCAGAACTTTAGTTTTTTTAGCGTTAGGGTCTAATATTGCAGCTTTCAACATATTTGTATATCCAAAACCATATACCACAGTTTAAGCTGAATCCGGACCCATGACCCTCTCCTTGTTAGTCTAACCGTACAAGATAAAGTATTAAATTTTAAATATTAGAAGTAAAAATTAATTAAAGGGATCAATAAATTAAGTTTGGGGAAGCTACGTGCCAATGAATTGGCAGCGGTTTTTTTCTTCGCCGGGTTTGGATATCGGTCCGAAGTAGGCCCATTTTCTGAAAGGCCTTGAAATGTCCTATCTACACGGAGAGAAATTTTAGAGTAAAAATTACCAAGGTGCCTTGGTAGCGCATGGACAGACTGTCAAAAGCCGTGTTATTCCCAGGTTTCTAATACAATTTATAAGTTTCCCAAGAAAAACTACCATAACCACTTAAAAAAAATACCAAATTATCTGAATAAAAATTACCAGGGACACTGGTAAAAATTGAGATCTAGTCATTTTTACAAGGTAACCTAAGAATTTTTACTAAGAAAACTGATAAGTTTTACCAAATAACCTGGTATTTGTGTACTCGCGCATGCGCACTGCGCATTATTGTGTTTCAGAAGATTGATACTAGAGGCGTGCGCGACGTTAAAATGAAAACAATACACATATTTTCAGTAAGTAATAACGGCGATTCAAATGACTGTTGGTAACAGCTTCTGTGGCGCAGTCGGTAGAACGTCGGACTCTCAACCCAAAGATCGTCGGATCGAATCCCGCTTCCGTAAAAATTTTTTTCAGTTTAATGTTTTTTCATCATTGTTTCTGTTTCTATTTCTATATTAAAATACTATATATCCATCAATATGGATAAAAAAAGTTAATTTTTTTAATTTAAATTAACTAAAAAAAAATTTTACTAAGGCACTTTGGTAAAAACTTTGAAATTGTCAGTCTGTCCATCCATTACCATAGAAACTGGTAATTTTGTCTCGAATATTTGTAATTTTCACTACAAAATTTCTCTCCGTGTACCTATATTTTATTCGGACTAATCGGATATTATTAAGTCGGTTAAAAAAAATAAAGAAAAATATTGAAAAATCGAAAATAATTTTTTTTAACATCCTAGAGCTACCACCACAAAATTAAAGAAAAAAAACCGCGCTTGAGTTAAAGGATATTTGAAACCTTTGCCGAGTTATATGGTTTTTGAAACCACTCTATGAGTTGGTGGATTTTCGAAGTCTTCGCTGAGTTGGCGGGGTTTTGAAGCAAACACCGAAGAAATTTCGAGGAAATACAATTAATTTATAAATTCAATAAATAGCATGGGATAATACCTTAAACTTTTTTATTTGCAATTTAATAATTACTACATAACTATTTTAAATATAATTTTCTTGATTATTTTGAATAATTGTATTTATGGAAAATCAGATATTTATTTATTTATTTATTCATTTATTTATTTATTAGACGGGCTAAAACCCTTTGTACAAAAGATAAAAGATAAATACAGGAGGCTGGATTACAAACTTGCTTATCATAAAGTAATAAATATATAATATTTTAATATTTAATAGAGAGAGAGATCGGACGGCACTCTTAAAGAGCGAAATATTAAGAATCGCTGTAATGTGAGAAGGGAGGGTGTTCTATGAGCGTCTTAAACAATTAACAGTCCCTTCTTAAAAAAGTGATGTGCAGCCATATTGAAGCATCTAAAGGCTTGATTTTGATTGGTCGATAAGAAAAAGGCGCGAGAAATTTACTGTTTGGAATTTAATGTTTGAATTTTTTAATGGAATTTTTACATTTAGAGTAGTATAAAAATGATTAAGTTCTGACTTTGAAAAAATACTTAAATAAGTTAAAAGTAAAACGTAATGAAGATAGCATACATAACCTCAAAAACAGAAAAGTACGCACGAAGCGCGTTTGAATATCGCTTGTAGAGTAAAAACCGGTATTCGAGCTACAGGTTTGTTCACATAATGGTCTGAAATGACGTAAGTTGTACGCGAGTTCACGTTCGGTAAACAAATCATCAATTGAAACACAATTAATTAAGTCATTTAAAACTTTAAATGTAAAAACACAATCATGATAATAATGCAATGAACTGATAGTTTGAATGTTGACGGATAAGGCTATTTCAGTGTAATCATGATTGAATCTATGCATAGGCTTATTAATTTTGTAAGAGATGTAATGAAGAAATTTATGCTGAATTGATTCTAGTTTATCTGCTAAAACTGAAACATGTGGTGACCAGATGGGTGAACAGTATATTAAATTAGGTAAAACTAACATATTGTAAATATGAATAATCGCTCGTGTATCTTTAAAATTAAATGTTGTACGCTTAATAAAACCAACGGGGCTTAGCGACTTCGAGACAATCGTACCGATATGGTAAGAGAACGATAGTGTCGTATCTAAATAAACTCCAAGATCCTTAATAACATTCACTCTATTCAGTTTTACATTATTTATGAAATAATCAGGTAGTAATGAGTTTTGACATTTATAAAAAGAGATAGTGTGACATTTTTTTATATTAAGGTTAAGCTCGTTTTCAATAGACCAGACATACAGCGCGTCAATGTCGCGTTGGGGATTTATAATATCATTTGGTGAATTAATCGTACAAAAAAGTTTGACATCGTCAGCATACAACAAAATATTAACATTCTTAATTCTACTGACTAAATCATTTATAAATACACAAAACAATAAAGGACCTAAGTGTGATTCCTGCGGGACACCGGATGTAATAGGAATGGAACTCGATACACTATTTCCAATTTTTACAGCTTGTGACCTACCCGATAAATATAACACAATAATATTAAAAATATTTCCTCGCACATCAACATTCCAAAATTTGGATAACAGATGATAATGACTCACCTTATCAAAAGCCTTTGAGAAATCTGTATAAATTGCGTCAACTCGGGATGAGTTACATAAACCTTCAGATACAAAATCATTAAAAATCACTAAGTTATATGCAGAAGATTTAAATTTTATATTAAAATATACATTTAAAAAAATTATTTGATGTAATTTATCAATTCTCTTTGAGAAAGAATTCTGCTAAAGCAGTTAGCAGCGGTTTTAATTTTGTGAAGGATATGGTTTCAATAACTATCTGCTTATCGATAAGTCTAGTTTCACCAATTCACCTGAGAGAATAATCGACTCTACTCTCGTTTACATATATTACTTTATTCCCGACTCGAGTGTGGCCACTTTGTTAACTTGAAAAACGGGACTAAGGAAAAAAGCGGAAAATAAGAGAGAAACATAGAGGAATTGAAACTTTTTTTCAGATTGCTTTTCAGGTCATTAAAGTGATCATTATTACAGTGGAGTCGGGAATAAAAAAATTACGATATATGGATAATATTGTAGAACAGAAATGGAAATATTTTTCAATTGAAGGGCCGGAAAGAAAAAGGGCGCGTGAACCTTTTTCGCCGCATAAATAAAGATCGAAATTTCGTGTAAAAGTGAACAAGATGCGCAATAAAGTTCTCTACATTAACCAATTATTGCATTTAGGATTCCAGCAATTACAAAAATCAGCCAGCTGGACAATACTTATACGCGACGAAAAAAGTTTACGCGCCCTTTCTCTTTCCGGCCCCGCAATTATGTAGAACTATATTGAAATAATTATTTTTTAATAAATGCTATTCAAAGTTAACAGTCTCGTTTTTCAAAACCAGTTATGAGTATTTTTGCTTTTTTTTAAATACATCTTATTTTTGTCTCATAATGTTATTCACGATCATCACAAAGCAGTTTAGAAATTTCCATCTTGTTCAGAAATTAATTGCTGTTAATTTAATTTTGAAAAAACTGATTTGACTCTTCATCAAAGTCGATCCTTCGTTCATTCTATGATATGCTTTCTTCAAATGAAATTTTAATTGAAAGTAGCTACACGTAATTGAAGATTATCTCAAGTTAGAGTGCGAAGCAGATTATTATTAATATTTGGGCTTTCTAAACATGTGCGCCGTATTAAAGAGGCACGTAGGTGAGATCACGAGTTGAACAAGTAATAAAATAATCCAGAGAGAACTGTAATTGTAGGTGGAGCCGTGCTGCTGGAGCACGTACAGCGTGTACCGAGACACCCAGGCGACCCTCGCAATCCTCGACAAGCTCGACGTGGACGGGGAGAGTCAGAGCGAGGAGAACATTGCCCGGCTCTTTAGCTACGAGGAGGAGTACGCGCGCGGCCGGCTGACTCGGTGGCAGCGACTGAAGCCGCGCATCTGGGCCCTCTTTGACGAGCCTTGCTCGTCCGCCCCGGCCAAGCTCCTCGCCAGTCTCTCCGTCCTATTCATATGTCTGTCCGTCTTGTCGTTCTGCCTGAAAACGCTCGACGCCCAGCAGCTCAGACGACCCTCCGCTCGACTGGCCAATTGTAGCAGTAGCAGTACTTCCACTCCTGATGGTAATAGTCGTGCTTGCAGCGAAGACGACAATGGCGCTGGCGGTTTGGAGAACAATGTCACTTCTTCGACAAAGTGGGAAGGGTCTGGCGCGATCCGCTCGAGCGACATGCTGTACTATCTCGAGCACACTTGCAACGCATGGTTCACTCTAGAGATCGCTGCTCGCTGTATAGTAAGTGCAAGTTCTTCTTTTTCCACTCGACTGCTTTGCCGGATGATTCGATTTCCAAATCAAAAGATTTTATATAATATATTATATGAGTGTTAAAGTGTACATTTTAAATAAATTAACTTGAAATTTTATTTCGTCATTTTTTGAAATTAATTATTTTATAAATTCCTCATTTTATATTATAAATTTACTAAAGATTGTAAGGAATTTTGTTTTATAACAAAGTTGTAAAAAATTTTATACACTTTTTGTACATAGCTCTTAAACACTAACGTCTATAGATATAGTACATACGGTTATTTCATAAGTAAGAACAAATTTATAGGCTCTAGCGTCAAGACTTCAGAAGCGTAGTTTACGTCATCAAGATAAATGTAAAATTCATTCTAGATTTTATCTCCTTTTTTTAAAAATTTAATACAAAATTATGAAATATTTTTTTAAAGAATTCCGGACACTCAGTGAAGCAACTGATAAGAGGATAAAATTAAAGAGGATGTATAATAAATTATTTCATTGTACGAGTAATTTAACTACTGTTACACTTTGCGTTTTAATCTAACAGATATGAAGCTCCAACAGTTTAATGTCATTTAAAAAAACTTGACAAATTTAAATTATAATATATGGCTTATACTTTACAGCTTTAAAAAGTTTTAATTTACGTACACTTTGAATTATAAACTATCATTCAAAGTCGTTGTTAATAGTATTTCCACATTAAAATACATATTTATTTTCAAGATTCCTCTTTGTAGTTGGATAGGTCCGAGCTCCTGAACACAGTTATCGAAATCTCTTATAAAACAATATTTAATAAACTATTTCCATCATTGGTCAGTAGGTTACAGAGATTTATCTGGCACCATGCTAATCAAAACAAAAATGCTGACACAAGTTAATGATTTATTTTATTCAAGTAATTTATTTATTTCCATTTGTTTGATATCAAATCGACGTGAAATTAAAGAATATTGTTATAGATCCAATTAACGATTAAGACCTAAATAATGATTATTTTTTACATTAATTCATTGAAATTGTTTGATTATTTCGAAAGGTTGAAAATAAACAAGTAATAACAATTAATAATAATAGAATAACATAGATAAAATACATAGCAACTCGTAACAACATTTAAGTCTATATAAAAGAAGTTGATCATATTTATAGCTCTTGTCGTCTGATTCCGTATCTTATTTGTTTGAGTCATGACGGTACTTTTATAAAACACATTTTTATTTACGATATAAATATTGTTACAGTATATTTGCTAATTGTTAACGAACCTCGCAATAATAGATACGAGATATTACATTGTGTTCCAAGGGAGAAAAGTTGGCTTTTTCAGACCGGATGTGGAGTTTACAGTACGAGTCGAAGGCGAGTGTGTTTTCCAAGCCGAAGATAAGTACTACGAATACACTAAATCAAAAAGCCCACTAGCCCTTGGTTCACACCATATTTCTTTTGACACGTGTAATTTTATGGGGGATGAAGTATTTCTTCGATTTTACAGAGGTTTAGAGCAGCGGACGAAAATAGCTCATTCCCGCCTGCCGGGCAAGAATAGTTTCTATTTGTAACCTATCGATCTAATTCATAAAATTTGTAGAATGCGTGGTATAATCTAACTAATGTGGCAAATCAGAAAAACATCACCAAGTTGAATTATAAAGCAAGCATGATCGGGGGGTGATGAAGTAGCTACTTCCGGCACGGAGCATTTATATTGCGAAATACGCGTGTATCTCTCTATACTTTTTTCTCACGCCATTTCTTGTGCACAAGAAAGAGAATCAGCGACACGTGATGAAAATATTGTTCTTTTGTTTTTTTTTTTTTCTTATTTCAATATGAGAAAATGAATCGCAGGAGAAGAGCGCGAGAAATGATCAGTGTTGAAATATTGATAGGGAAAAATATGGGTAAGAAGTTAAAGATGATGAGGTAAATTGCAAACTTTGTTCCAAATTTTTCATTATGCACTATAATATTCTATAAATGGGTACATCTTGGATATTAGGGTGTTAACAAACGTTCAAAGTAATTTATTTACGAAGATGAAGTTTAATATGTGCTTTGAAACAACTTCAGCATCTTCTTTTATCTCTTATTGCATGTACAGAGTGCAATAGTTCATCTTTACCGACTGACAAGGGAAGTGCAGAACCTTTGGGAAGCGGATGTTAACTGGGCTTTGAGGATTGATTTTTGGTGCTTAAAAATGTATCCGAGTACCAGTAATTAGTTCTCATAGGCCCTTTTCCTAAGAAAATGTTTAAAAATAAGATTCATTAAATAGCTTAAAAATTATGACAAATTTTATATCATTTTCTTACGTTATCTTTGATTGCTTATAATTTCCTGAAAAATCAATATTTTTCAACGAATCAGAGCTTAAATTTTAGCGTTTGCTGTCTAATTTTATGATCTTTTTGGCTCGTTTTCGTATCATAGATACTTGCAATGTGACAGTCAATAGAAGAAACGTCATTTTTTAAGAAAATAATGTATTTTTATAGTACATTTCGACACTGGTGCGGAAGGTGATGATTTACTTCATGTGACGTTTTTCGCACTCGCTTCGCTCGTGCGAAAAGTCACATGAAGTAAATAATCAACTTCAGCACTCGTTTCGAACGGTATTTTATACCACGAGCGCCGAAAAATGATACCAAAGTTGTGATTTTGAGGTTAAAGTGGTATAAAGGTAAGTTATATTTTCAGAAAAAGAGCGTATGAGAACTAGATGCTAGTACTGGGCTTCATTTTTAGGCACGAGAAATCGTTTCTCAAAGCCTTGTTAAGATCCGCTTACCAAAGATTATGCACTCTCCTTGTGAGTATATTTCATAGTTTTGGAGCTATATAAGAAGAAATGTTCAAATTATACAAAATTATGGGTTAATAAAGTTTAATTAATTAATAAAGGTTAATTAAGTTTTACAATATTCTATCACTCTATAGATATTTCAAGTCAATATATCAATTCAAGTTTATAGTTTAGAATTGGACTCATTACAAATTTTTTAAGAATAACATGAAAAATATTTGTAATTTTGTAAAACGTTTTAATACTTAAAGTAAAACAACATAAATTTATCGCGTTACAATCACATCCAAAAGTTTAAATACTGGATGAAAGCAAACTTTTGAAGTGTACTATATCGTGAACAATATCTTTAGCAAAAATCAAAACCTATATAAATCTAATATGGAACACACACACACCCACACCCACATCCACACACACATATCCACGCATACGCGCACACACACACGTACACGCTCACACACACACACACACACACACACACATACACACACACAGAATATACATTTATTGGAGTAGAAGTTATAAAGAAAAATTGATAAAGAAAGGAAGAGAGGAAAAGAGATGGAGCACCCATACGTCACATAATCAACATACAGCATTTTGTCTTCATGGGCAACTGCTTTGACGCTGAGTTTGCAGATGAGCACACGTGTGCCTGCGTAACGTAGGAGGGGAACTATATCATTTCTCTCTCTTCCTCGCTTTCCCTCCCTCCCTCTCTTTCCCCCTCTGTCTCTCTCTCTTCTTCTCTCTGTATCTCGATTGCAGGTCAGCCCGAGCCTGAGGCGTTTCGCAGCCTCTCCCGTGAACATGATCGATCTGGCTGCGACGCTCAGCTTCTACGCGGAATTCCTCGCCACGGAGTCGCTTTCGATTCGACTGAGCCTCTACCTAGAGCTCCTCTCAATCGTCCGGGTGCTCCGGCTCTTCAAGCTCACGCGTCACTCGCTTGGCTTGCGCATACTCATACACACATTCAAGGCCTCAGCCAAGGTGCTCGTCCTCTTGGTATTCTTCCTTGTCCTCGGCATCGTCCTCTTCGCTAGCCTCATCTATTACGCCGAGCGCCTCCAGGTAATATTTTACAGGTTCGCCAAAGCATCTTTTCGACAATCTTCAATTTTGCTCGCGGATTTTTATTTATTACTTCTGTCTCTCTTATTTCACGTCGACGTCGCCACTTTTGCGTGGAAATGAATTTTTTCCCGTCTCTGCGGCAACTGCTTTCCATTACAGTATTCTCGGGTCTTAATCAGAGAAAGAAAGGTCGTATACTTAGAGCTGTATTAATATTGTAATACTGATAAGCAGTTTGAACTTTCCCAGAATAACATTAGCATCCTTAATTTGAATACTTACCCTCTGTTTCGTTCAGACTTCCCTTTTTAAGTTATTAAAGTGAAAGTATAATTTTATCAGTATTCGAGTTTTCATTCATTAGAATAGAAAGTAATGTAAAAAGGAAAAAAAATTTAATTTGCAGTGAAATTGTAATTTTATTATGTATTTAATGGCTAATAATTCTTATACATGTTTATCTTTTAGTTTTGTTGTGCAAACAACTGTGAAGTCATACAATATTTGACTTTTTTGGTCAACATATATACATCTTTAAATAATGTAAGCATTATGTTCAGAAAGAACTGGGTTACGTAGTTGTTACTGAAAAAAAAAATATCACGGCTCCTCTAAAATTCCCTACAATATTATACTGTGTATAGGTATATATACTCTCATACGAATGTAATAGTAGATCATACTCTGTAAAAATGTTTTCTATTTATAGAAACTTTTTGTAAAAAGCTTATGAGGTATTATATTTATACAACATTAGTAATAATACAATTAATTTATATTTGCATACATTTTACCATAAGCTTTTTCTTAGAAAAGCAAAAACGTTTCAATTAAATTAGTATAGTATCAAAGCACAAGTTTCATGAATTTATACCTTATTTTCGAATCGATTTTATAAGGTCACTATCATATTAAAAAAAAATATTTATGCTTATGAAAGAAAACAAATTGAGAAAATAAGTGAAATATATTTGCAAGTTCCGCCTTTCGCCAATTCTTCGACATCTTTTCCTCGGACAGCAATTTTTCACATAAAGTGGAACAAAACCATGGCCCATATAGTACATTCAAAGTCTTTATCTCAAGAAAAGAAGAAATTCTTTTCATAGATGAAGAACTGCACCTGATGTTTTCGAACGCTATAAATGAAATAGTTTCGTAACATTACTTTTCATTAAGTAATATTACCCTCAAATTTAAATTTGCAATATAACCATTATCTATATTACATTAATAAAAATGATATGCGTTCCAGTAAATAAATCATAGGCATATGATTTTAGCGATGTATTTTTATACAAGATATATTGCACTGTGATAAAATACTTTGTATCTTACAAGAAGAATATCACACCTTCATGTCATGGACTTAGATAAAATTCAAGAAGGTCTTTTCTGATATGAAATCGCGAAATTCACCACCTATACTTCATTATAATGGGGCATGAGTACGACGTTAGCTACTTTAGTAATATTTTCAGAATATATTATAGATTCGACATTTCTATAGACTTAAATAAAGTAGAATAAATTTTCATATCTCTCGACTTATTTTCATCGCATTCAATCACGTTCTAACAAAATTAAATTTTTTAAGTTGAATTATTTTTACGAAGAAATCATAACCTAAATAAGCGGAAAATAATACTTTTATAATTTTTATACAATAAATATTTTATATTATTAAACTCATCAATTACATATTGGCATTGTCCCTTTAATTAATAATAGCAATTCCTTAAATATTCAACCAAACTAAGTACATTATAGTTATTATTATTTGTCTGTATATTTTTCAAGGAAAACCCTGGTAATAATTTCAAAAGTATCCCGGCCGGCCTATGGTGGGCACTTGTGACGATGACAACAGTGGGCTATGGAGACATGACACCGAAAACATTCCCAGGCATGTTTATCGGCGGTCTCTGTGCTCTCGCCGGTGTACTTACGATAGCTTTACCAGTGCCTGTCATAGTCAGTAATTTCTCCATGTTCTACTCTCACACACAGGTACCACATATACTAGATTATATTTGATTTTTAACTTGAAAGCAAATTTTACATTTGCATTCAAGTCACCCGAAAATTCACGTCAACATTTATAATATATTAAACTGTTACCTCATGATATACACGGTACATCATTATACCTGATTGATTCTTACAATGACAGTAACTTAAATATGACTGACTAGACTTTGACTGTATCTACTAGTGAATAAAAATTGCTGTTTTTTATGCCTTTACATTTACGTATTTTTTGAAAAGTTTAGATAACAAACTTCTATTAATCACTATAGTCTTTTTTTATTTGAATGTAGATTACAAAATCTTAAATAATCAATTCATTTGTAAATTATGTAGAAAGAAGTTCTAAGTTACACCATTTTTTTTTTTAATATAGCGAGCAATTTTCTGTAATTTTTATTCCTTATAGAAATACATTAACATAGTTTCACTAATTTTGAATGTGTTTTAAATTCATAAATGACAATTCTATAATATTGTCAACATATAGAATTATAACATATAGGTTTCAGAATTGTCAATTCACTAAGATGCATGTTGAAACCAAGAAAGCTAAAGAACTCAATTGTATAAGGCACATTACAAAGTTTTGTTTATATGAAATTTAAGTGAAATTCTAATAAAAATAAGAACTAAATTCCTTCCCACAGTAGTCATAATAATTTTACTACATCAAATGAGGTTTAAACAAAAGTCTTTTTCCGAAGTTTCAAAAGATAGCATATTATTAACAGCATTTTTAAACTTTAATTTTATGCCTACTCTAAAACATTTAGTTTTATTTTATAACAATATTTTTTTAGTAAAAAATAAAAATGTTAAAATTTTCTTCTTTATAAAAGTATTTAAATCTTCTAATAAAAACCGTTTCAAAAGATTCTAGTTGTAATTTATTGAATGAAAAATTAACTACTGCTACTGCAACAATAAAAGGTTATTAGGATGATTCATTCAGTTAGCATTGTTTACATAAAATTATGAAATAAAATATGAGACGCAACAAATACAAACTATGATTAATTTCCTTTTTAATCATGAAACAAGAGATATTATTTCAACGAAACAGAATCCACTCGTGACAAAAATGTAATTTATGTATATATCTGATATTGATATATTGAATAATTCGAGTTCGCGAAAAAAAGTAATTTTAAAGATTGCTACTGCGCAGGGCATTTTGCAATATTTCATTCGCGTTCATATTCATCCTCCTCGGCGTACACCTCAACCGCCTTTCTTGCTCCGTATTTGTACAACCTTGCGTGTGTGTATTCGTGTGCACACAGGCGCGCAGTAAATTGCCAAAGCAGAGAAGAAAGGTGCTTCCGGCGGAAGTGCCGCGACGCAGCAGTCGATACAAGTGTCAGCTGGGTTACCACGTGCAGGAGGTAGCGGCGCGGCGAGGTCATCTGGTCCACGGCGGAGGCCCAGCTAGGGCCACCACGCCGCTCATGCCCCGGCCTGCAACAACTGGACTGGAAGACACCCTATATCACCAACAGGTTTGTTTTTTCTTTTTCTGTCTCTGCTTGTCTCTCTCTCTCTCTTCCTCCCCATCCTCTCTCTCTCTCTCTCTCTCTCTCTCTCTCTCTCTCTCTCTCTCTCTCTCTCTCTCTCTCTCTCTCTCTCTCTCTCTCTCTCTCTCTCTCTCTCTCTCTCTCTCTCTCTCTCTCTCTCTCTCTCTCTCTCTCTCTCTCTCTCTCTCTCTCTCTCTCTCTCTCTCTCTCTCTCTCTCTCTCTCTCACGTTCGACCCACTCGCTCGGAGGAGAAAAGAAACATTTTCTCCTTTGTGTTTCACGGAAAGGCTGAGCGCGCGCGAGCTTCGTCCTTATTTCGCTTTCGATATCAGCATCATATTTTTACCCTTGATGTAAAATGGGCATATCGCTTTGTGTCTCCTTAATGCTATTTCTTAATCTTCTTATTTGACTAAGCGCGGCTTAGGCTTTATATATTTTTAAAAAGGCATAAACGAAATACGACGGAAAATACTTATTATTGTATATTTGTCACTAATATCAGTAAAATATTTAAAATTTACTAACTCTAGGTGGATTCTTTTACAACTTGCATTGTTAAATCATGTTTCAGAACTGAAATGCTCGATTTCAAGTATTCTATAAATAAAGATAAATTTTCTCTTTTTTCATAAAATATAATCTTTAGTTTTACAACATAAAATGGATTATAAAAAAGTAAATAGGAGAAGACATTCAATTTCACACTGAATAAAGATAAATTCACTTCAGTAAGGTTGAAGTTAAAGTATGTTTGTCAAAAGAATTTTCATAATAGCATTATAAACTTTGTTGTTTCAAACTTAGTTTTTTTCAGAAAATTTTTAAATATCATTACACAAAATATTATTTTTATCATTATTCTACGCACATATTTAAACTAATGTTTTAGCATTTTATACATTTTACAGATTATTAAATACCGTGTCTGCTTGAAACTTGTTATACTTTAAATTCTTTTATATTTTTTATTATATGTAGCATTCGTCAATAAACCTCATAGAAGTTTTGGAAAATTCTATAATATGCAATTTATCAAAATCTTCTTTAATGAATAACATTTTTTATTAATATAATACATGAGATTTTATTAAATTTATAAAATAATATTGATCAGAATAAAATTCTTAAAAAAAACTATATTATTAACAATATTTTACCTCTTAAGAGCTCTACGAAGATATGTTACCAATTTGTCAAAGGAATTTTGAACTAAACAAATGTTCGTAAAGAGTTAAGGGTTTAACATGAGTCTTTCTTCAGCTTTTATGCTGCACTACTGTGTTTGTCGCATGTACACGAGACATTTTGTACGGAATGAACTTAGTTTACTTAACGTACGAAAACTGATGTAGTGCTGAAAACTTTTTAGAGGCCCTAAAATTTATCTCAAGCTATCAAGTAGCATCTGTAGTCTTAAAAAATATAAGGTAAGAGATTGAATATAAAGTACTCGATTTCAAAATTTAGAAGAAAAATTTTAGAAACATAGATATTATAACTTATACATATGGATATTGTAGTTTTTTTATGTATTAATATTTTTATGGAAGAAATAAGTAACATTTAAAAAAAACTATCTAGACATAAATCTTGAACATTACAATTGAATAGGTATGGTAAGGATTGTACTCTTGTCACATTCATTGTAAGCTTATTTAATGTTGTATTCATCTTAAATACAATGAAAATTTCATTCAACGTAAAAAGGCTTATAGTAAATATCCTTAACTACGAAATCGCATTTTTCAGGCGAGAATCGGCACACCGATCGATCTGCTGTCCCCTGTCACCATCACTGACGATACTTTTTCAATTGAGAAGAAACAGGTATCGGCAGAGGAGACCACCGCGAATTCGATAATGGCGTTGTAGGAGCAACATCGACAATATCAGCCAAATGAGGAACCAAATAGACGTCTCTATAATAAGTTTCCATAATCGCAAACCAAACGCCCTCTTGCTGTCGGTCTAAAATATGTTTCTCTCGTCAATCGTCACGGGCGGACACTTTGAGCGGAAAATCTAACGGCTTTTGCTACAAATCGCGCGTTCTGCTAGTCGTTCCGCATACCCCCAACAAATCTAACCGCCAACATCTCAACGGTGCGAAGATAAACGTAAGCGTGGCGCTCTACGTATTTATATCTGACGCTCGTTTGTATTATATACCAGCGTGTACACGAACACCACGTAAGAGCAAAGAGAGGAGGAAAGAGGGAGGGGGAGATATCATCGTCGCCGGAGGGGAATCGGGAGAATTGAAAGAACAAAGGAGCAGCTCGAAAGGAAAGAGATGACAGAAGTAGAATGCCTCTATCTTTCCTGGCCCATCTCTCTCCACCGTCGATGTTCTCTCTCTCTCTCTCTCTCTCTCTCTCTCTCTCTCTCTCTCTCTCTCTCTCTCTCTCTCTCTCTCTCTCTCTTTCCTACGGCTTTTTACGCGCACCTTTCCCCCAGCAGATACTCGAGTCTCGCTCCACTTGCCACCGCCTCCCCTTTTTCCTTGCTGGCTTTCCTGTTCTCACTGCCTCTTGTCGCGTCGTCCTCTTTCCCATCCCTCTCGGAATTGTATTTCACTTAGGAGAATTCCGTTTTACTTTATCCGTTCATTATTTCCTCTCCTATCCCTCCTTCTCTCACCGTCTCTTCTTCGCACTCGCACATTCATACACTCTATCGTTCTGTCACTCCCAATATGTTCTGGCCTTTGCGTGGAAAGGACCAAGAGTGCGAGCGACGCGTATACTGGCAAAAAATTGGCGTTAAGGAAATCTGGAGGCTGAGAAAGAGGCGCGGATGGCCCACTACTACACGGGCTTTTGTGTGTGTCGTATAGCTCTTGACACGCGTGCGCATTGTTGCGCAGCTCCTATATAGGAATGTGCCTTTTGTATCAATGTAAACGAAAGCATGAAATTGACATTGTACCGTGTATTGTACTTTCATGATCTGGTAAACAATCACTGCGAATAGTTTTGGAATAAATGTATATCAGTGCCAAATACGTTGTTTATATTATTTTATGAGCATAAACTACACGTTCGCGAGGCAATATATTGAATGTTTGAATCAGAGAACAGCATATATTCATCAATTGTGTTCCGAGCATTACATTTACGTCTGACGGAACCCGACTGTTTCTACTAAGGCGCGCGATTTCCGCGCCTCGCGCTCTTTCCAAATTTACATCCCGTTAATTTATTCCCATCATAGCACTCCTTCGAAAATCTGTCAACATCCCCAGCGGGTAAATCTTGCAAATCAAGCCACGCGTCCTTGCTCATCGCCGGCAAACAAATGTCCTCCCATACGCGCTCTCCACTGTTGGTCTACACGCTGCGTGTAAACACATGTGCAGCTACGTCCCTCTATCGTGGCGCGTATATATACCTATACAACGGCGCTCCTTTTATTTTTCCGTCCCGCCGCACGACGCGGACGAGAGCGGTGCCCGCAGCCGGCCGCTACCGTAAGCACCGCTGCAGCGCTCGCCGAGGGCTCTGGCTTGACTTTCGCTCTCCACCCCCCTCCTGTATATATATATACAGAGCTACACGAGGGCGCAAGCGCCTCTACTCATCGACCCGGTCGCGCGCTCGTGCGCGCAAGCGAACGAGAGTGAGAGAGAGAGGGCAGGAGCAGCAGTTTGCTTAGGAGCAGTCTGCCGTGTGTATATCCCCCACACGCGCGGCAGTCCGATGGCCTGCCGTAGCTCGCCTCGTACTACTGACGCGCGCGCAACCACACGAGCGCGCGCCCTCTCTTTTTCCAGAGACCGTCGAACACGCCTAAACGATCCGCGTGGCTTTTCTCCCAAAGCGTGCCCGAGTAATCGCGCCTCTTTGTCTCGCTCCCTCCCTTCCTTCTCTCGGCTCTATACCCGTATTCCCGCGATCTCGGCTGTCATCTCATAGAGATTGATTACATAGGCGCCGCCACTGAGGCAGCCCCGAAATATACCTTTAGCGCGCGAACATCGTCGTTGTCGCTCTCGCACACAGACGCACACAAGCCCACCCTTTACGCGAGAGCCGGCTCGGCCTGATTTTTCATCGGCAAGTCAAATTTTCCAAGCGTGTCCTTTCTTTCGTCAAGGGAGGGGAAAGAACCGCGCAGAGCGAAAGACGACACTAGACGAGCTACGTGCTTTTCTTGCTCCTCTTCCATTTACATTTTTTTCCTCTCTCCCGCCGATAACCCGAGCACTCACCCGCTCGCTCACTGTTTTACTCCCTTCTCCGTCTCTCTCCATTTTCCGTTTGTCGATACTTTACTTTCTGCACACACGTGCAGGCCGTGCGCTGCACGCGGGAGTAATCGATGCAAACACTGGGGCCACAAGCTCCGAACGTTTCATTATATTTTTATGAATTTTCCGCGTTCTCGTCGCATAGCCGTTTCTTTCTATATACTCGTTTTCTTCTCGCAGCCGTTAACTTTTTTCACCTGCGTAAGAGCAACTCGTATACATGCCTGACTGCGAGCGCGGAATCTTGAATAAAGATAATATAGAAGAGACGTAGGATAGGGTTGCATGCGTTCTCTCCCTCTCCTCGCAAATTCCCGCGCTCTCGCTGAATTATTAATTGTCCAAGCGAAAATATCTCGTGCGGCACGACTGTTCGTTATAAATAGTACTTTTGGCGAAAATTGAGAAAGTTCGTTTACACTTTTTATGGAACTCTGAGGAGCTTTAAAACTTTTAACGTACTTAACGCAGAAGTAAGTTTTGAAACCCGAATTAAGATATTTCTTTTATAGACGCTTCCTATCTTGAGACTTACCTGCACCGTTCGCACTTTCGCGAAGTAAGTTTGCGAAAAATTTTAATGAATGAAGATTTTGGATGCCATTGCAATATCAGCCATATCAGGATCTTTATTTCGACTATAAAAGAATTAACGTAATTATTTTTAATTTGCCTTCAGTGACCTTAAACTATTTCAGTAAAGAGAAATTACAACAGTACTTTACAGTTTAGAAATCTTTTAATGACAAAGGCAGTCCTTTTAACAATCTACAAACTACGAGATTGAGTTGAGATGATTATCGAATCGTAAGGAATGCAAGACACGTAAAATGAAAGTACGCTATCCTTACTGTATAAATTACACGAGTACATCCATCTACCGCTTTATTCGTCTATAAGTTCCAATCTCTCAACTCCCAAAAAGTATAACACATTAGATTAAGTACTTATGAAACGAAAAACTTCTTTTAATACCTTTTGAAAGATCATAGGTATCGTCACTTATTTTATGAGTTAAGTTTTCCCACCTACAGAGCTCAACCCATTCTTCTTTCTTTTTTCTTGATGATTGCACGGTAGAATTCCAACGGCGTTCCTGCTTTTCATCAAGTTTCTTTATTTTTGCTCGTTCACGTAAGTCGAAAAAAAAAACAAAAAAAGTTTCTCGAACAGCAACATCAAAAGTGAAATACTAAGTGCCTAATAAATTATATTCGTTACAGCAATTCTTTGTTAGGGTATCTTGTGTAAGTGAAAGTGTGGAATTATATGCCGGAAATTTTTCTCGTAAATGTGAATTTTTCCCATAAAATTTTGTAAGTTAGCGTTGGCTTTTTCGCTCTCTCATATTTTTCTATATTTTATGATAGACCCCGCCTTGTTGCTGCATACAAAGTCTTGATCTTGTAAAATTCTCTTATAATAAATATCTAAAAACAATAGAAATATGGAAACTAGTAGGAATAGACGATAAATGTAAACATCGTTTATGGTATAGCGCAGTATATGTTAAACTCTTTATTATAGATAAGATGTATAAAAAAGTGTAAATATACTGATATTTTAAATCAACATACAGAACATGCAGAAACTGTTACACCTCAAAAACTAATATATTATATTTTGGCAAAATCTCTAACGAATTCATGAAAAATTATTTGTTTTCTATAATGGCCAAAAATCGACTATTTTTATTGTATTTAAGCGTTTTTAATCGTTTTTTAGGTTTAACTTACTAGAAATTATTTTACGCAAAAATGTTCATTACGAAAGAGTTTTGTTTGTTAAAATCATTTATATGTAATATTTCTGTGTTAAATCAAATCCTATTAAATGATAAACGAAAATCGACTATTTGAGGTGTATTTACGCATTAAAAAGTCGTTTTTATAAGTTTAGCTCGTCAGACAATGATTGTACATGGAAATGTTAAAAGGAAAAAAATGTTGTTATAAAGGTACATTTCGACGTGAAAATTCGTTTTTATAGGTTTAACTCGTCAAGAATTGATTGTTCAAAAAAATATTCAATAGGAAAAAGTTTTGTTTTAATATTATCTATAACTTTTACATATTTAACATTTTTGTATAAAATCAAATCCTGTCAAGTAACAGGGAAAAATCAACTATTTTGTCGATTATATCACTATTGCGTTTACAAATATTATTCATAGAAAAAAATGTTCAATGTAAAAAAGAGTGTTTTAATTAGTTTTAGCAGAAGCATGTGTGAGATTTATACTTAAAATCAATTTTTGATGCAGTACGCTTAAAAATCAATATTTTCAGAATTTTATTTGTGCTGGCATTTCTATATTTGTGAACGGATCTTTTCGAAAATAGGACCATCACCTACGTATGACTAGACAAAGGTGTAATATCATTTGTACAGACATTCATAAATTATGGGAAAAACTTGAAATGGACTCATCTTAGATGGAAAAAAGCTTTTATACAATAAATTATCGATTTTTGAGGTGTTATAATTTTCGTTCTAGTAAAAATATAAGGATCTCCCGAGAAGCGGTCGTGCCTAATAATTAAACAATTTTACCACTTGTATAGTAGTGGTATAATTCTTTTTCAATTTAACAATTGAATAATGTTAATTGTATTAAATAAAAACTTACTCGAGCAAATAGAAAATTCAGGCTGCTAAGAGATTTTCTAATTTCAGAAATTTTAATAAAATACAAAAAAAAATCACAATTTTTTTTTTGGAAAAAATATAATTAACTAAAAAATTCGAAAAATTCTATTAGACCTTCTAATTAGGTTCTATCCTAGAGACGTGATGCTTGGGGGCTCTCACACATATTTTATCCCTGGACGAATCTGTCGGTAAATAATCTAACGAAAAGTTAGTTAGCAAAACGGGCCGTGCGTTATTTATGCGTGCACGGTTTTGCCACAACGTCCTCCTCTGCACGTCCAGTTACGCTTATGAATAAACATCGGGGCTTGCACGCGCGCCGACGGAAAATAACGGCTAAGCGGGAGCGGAGAGGCTGCTGAAATCTTTTTTTTGTATTTTTACAAATGCGTCGGCCGAGCCGCGACTGTAAAAGCGAGCAAACGTGGCGGGTGTGAAAAATTGGGCAGCCTCGAAACGATATAAAACTCTGGAGAAATTTCCAGGCACACCGCTGCTGATGTTCTCTCCGCGCCTTTATTTGATTTCACAAAGCAGAGCACTCACGTAAAGGCTGTAAATTCCTCCCTCGGATTACTAAATATTTTACAACTCGAGGCGGGCGCGCGCAAAAGCAGCTCGCATGCGTCTGCAGCGAAATATCATTATGCCCCGCCGTGTTCCGCTGCGATCTATAAAAACCAATCTCTAGTAAAAGTTTGCTAGTAGGGTTGATAAGATGTTGAAACTTTAAGAAGAATATTTTCGTAGTAATATTAACTTTTTGCTTCTATATGTATACAAAAGTTCTCAATGATACAACATATACTGTACAGTATTTTTACATTGTTAATTTATATCATATTTCGTGGAAAAATTGTTCTAGGCACGAAAACAGATAAAAATGAACTTTATCTTTTAACGAATAGGCAAATGTGCGTATAAAGAGCCTAAAAAGCTCAATTAAGATAATCAAAATCATCGATCCGCATCAGTGCCTTGTCGATAAGCCATCGCGGCCGTCTGCAGAATTAGCTCGTCTCGCGTTCTGGTAAAAAAGCAAAGCAACAAATACTTGTACGAACGGAGCCGGCAACCCTCGCATATAGATCAGCCGGTCGTTACTTATCAGCTCGTATATATAAGTCCCACATAAACCGCCCCCGTCGTCGTCTTTGGTGGCGATAAAGCGGCTTCGCTGCGAGTTGTACTCCTCGCCTGATTAAAAAGAAACGCGCAAGGCGAGAGAGCGAGAGAGAGTGAGAGAGAGAGAGACTCGAGGACCTAGATTAACGATTATTTAGCGAGATAAGGGAGTCGACGGCGGCGATGGTGGCGGTGGTTGCGGAGAATTGCCGGCGTCGTCGCCGCCGCCAGCACCGCTTGAAGTAGGCTGCGTGTATCTGACGCAGGTAGGCGCGAGCGTGCGCGTGAGAGAGGGCGAGGCAAAAGAGAGAGAGAGGGGGAGCGCCTCGTTAGATCGATATGTACCCCTAACAAAGTAGTTCACGACAGAAGTTAACGGGCTGTGAAAACGAGGCAATCCCCGGCGATATATATTCGAGGTTATCCCCGCGCGCGCGCTGCCCGTCAAGCTCACTCTCTCTCTCTCTCTCTCTTGCCTAACCCCTCGCTGCCGAAAGGAAGAGGAAGCAGAAGAGTAAAAACATGCGCGTCATTCTGGTTTTAGTAGCGACAAGTGGAACGGCTGCTATCTTCTCTTCTCCTTCTCCGACGGAGGCCGAAGTCGAGTAACGCCCGTATATATACGCCTGACTCTCTCTCTCTCTCTCTCTCTCTCTCTCTCTCTCTCTCTCACAACGCTCTTCGCGTTTTTGCTGTCGCGCGCGAGAGCGTGTTTCTCGTCGATCCGTTACGTCGTCGTTGATGCGAAAACTCTCGCCCCCTGCTTCGTGTTTCCATTTTCCCGACCGCAAAAGAATCTCTCACGCTCGAATCTGTAATCGCACGCCCGCGCCTGCCTTTTGACTCGAGTCAAGTCCCCGGTACATATAGATGGCTATTTTTCCTCTTTTAACGCTTCCCTGTGTTTTGTGAAACGGAAATACACACGCGTCAGGAAAGACTTGAGATGCTAAAAATACCGACGATACCTCTGGATTCCGAGTACTGAAATATTTATGCGTTTTTATGTCCTCTGTGCTCGATTCCTAGCTATAAAAAAAAAAAAAAAAAACAGGGAAAGAACACTTTGAAGTTGAAGAGAAGGTTAATTGCGAATAAATACTGTAAGGTGAACTTTTATAGGTTTAAAAGGTATAAGAAAAAGGATAATTAAAAAAGACAGAAAGTGAAGTTTTAAAGAAATGCAACTTTAATTGAGTAGACTTGATGATTTCTATTGCCCTCATATGTATTTATGTCTAAAACAATAAAATCTTTTACAATACAGCTATCAACTCGAGTAGGTGAACAGCCAATATTGACCCGTCAGCGGCGGAGAATGTGCGTGTTAGTGTTAGCTCGCGTGTGTGTATGTGATATAGTAAAAGTCTCGGATCTGAGAAAAAGAAGGAATAGAGAGTGGACTAAAGTACACGCACCACCTCTACTTCTTAATGGAGGGATGGGGGGCTAGTTCGGCGAGTTCAAGGTTGCCGAAGAGCGATTTTTCACTCCGGCCAGAATTTAGAGTGTGCCACATTTGATGGGGCTAACTCGATTATTTTTTCCTTTATGTCCTCCAGTGAATTCGCATAGTCATCTTTCATTCTTACGAAGGATTTCGCTGGCATGAAAATAGCTTTTTATATAAAAAATTGTCTAAATAAGCTTGTGAAAAAACGCTCGAGCCTCCCGGAGCTGCCATTTAGCACGGTGATAAGAAACTCATATTGTCATTCACGCGCTCGTGCGATGACGGGGCGAATCGATGTGAACAGTTTTTTTTGCTATCTCATCAACTTATCAGTTTTCAAAAATCTGCATGCATAATGTGTTTCGATTTTTCATATTGACTTTCACCACATGCTTCCCAGATTTTAAAAGAAATCTTTTATTCCCAATGTATTGTTAAAGTACAAATAAACAACAAAATTTTCTTCATTAATACTCGAACTAAAATTGCTTCTTATGTAGTTTGCAGAAAGCGTATTACTTTTGATTAAGTGAAAACATTGTTTACTTTAGAAAGTGGATACTTTTAGTAAATCATATTTAATAAAAAATAGTTATGTAAGTTTACTTAAATCCTTTTTTTATATTTTTACTCTTGTTCTATATGAACATGTGGTAAATAAAATACTTATAAAAATACTTATACGAATATCATAATGTTCCGCCAATAGGCTAAAATAGAGAGAGATAAAGAGAGATAGGGAGAGAGAGAGAGGATATTTCCAAATAAATAAACATGAATTCGCAGTAGAGCATCCTTTTTGAGAGCACCCGATGCGAGGCAGCTCCGCGCCGAAGTCGCACACTTTCGTGACTTCCGCGCGGCAAAGTCACAATCCGCTGTATCGTATATGGGGTTAGGCCATTCAAAACATTGTTCACAGAGCTTTTGGTCGCGCGTGAAACAAGTGACGCACGCAGTGGGCAAAAGTGCTTCTTCTTCTTATAGTGTAAGCAAACGGTGAAAACGCGTACTTTCGCCCGAGGAATAGAGAAAAGGAACTTTTTTCTTAGAATTTTGCGTTCTACAAGATTATGTTTACAGACGCACACATTTTCAGAACAAGTTGTAGTTGAATGCAGTATTGGCTTTAATTTTTTAATTTTACGCGATCCTACATCTTCTATTTCTCGTATCGACCGCAACAATTCCATATATGTTCGTATCAAAATTAGTTTCTTGACACTCGTCGGTTAACGGTCAGTTTGTAGATTCGCATGTAGTCCCGTGCTGCGAGGACTTTTACGGCCTGTTCTCAGACCTGGAGGACGAGCGAACAAACGTCCAATCGTCGCTTGACCGTTGTCGGCGTGTGCCAGTCGGCACGTAAGTAGCACGAACGCGGCGCGCACGACCGCAGCGAGCGACGACGTGCCGCAGCGCCTAGGTGTTTGCGCCGGCTCGAGACGTTTGTAATAGCAGTTTACGGCAATTTTACACAGGCTTTATTAAAAACGCTTCGGACGGTAAGTGCAGCCTGACGATTTTATTCGCAGCTGAGCCAGGAGCATGAGCGTATATCCATACCACGCTATGGTGCTTTTAATAAAAACTTTAATTAGCCTTTATTTTCTGCAGCTGCAAGCAGGCTGAATAAATAAACGTTTTTTATTGAGAATTCTACGGTTACTTTATTTATTCTACCCGACTAACAAATGCACATTCATTTTAGAAAACGTACGCAGAATAGTTTATTTAGGATTTTATTTATTCCGTCTGCAAAGAAAATCCGTATACATAATAGTAATATAACAATATATAATTTATGTGACTGACAAAGTTTAGAATATATTCACGCTCATAAAATTATTTTCTACACAAAAATTGCATTGTCTTGGTACTTTAGCATCCCATATTTTACGTTTCATAAACCATAAATCTAAACTTCGCGATTTAAGCAGCTTATTGATTTCGCCTCTACCGCAGCGAAAGCTTCATAAAAACTTAAATTTATGATAGCGCTCTTAATTATATCCTCCAAAAAGGCTCGAAAGTTTATAAGTATTTTTGACTTTCGTTTTTTAAAGCTGTAATTAACAGTACAAGATTTTCTTGGCAATTTCTGCACATTAAAATTATTAAAGCAAACGTTGCTCGTCGGCCTAACCCTCATTAACTATCACTCAGGCGCATAATTCGTCGAAGCAAAGAGAAATTCCCGTCCGCGCGTGCGTTTTTGCGAGACGGCTATGAGCTAACGAGTGCGATCATCTTGTGAAGAGTGGGTCGTGTCTAACGCGCGCGTTCGTAATCAGAGGGTCGCCCGCCATCGCCGTGTCCCCCGATCTCCTCAATCGTCTAATTAGCAATGTCTGCTCAGAGAGATCCTCTCGCTCTTATCTCCAGCCGCACACCTACCAACGGCGACCCTGCTCGCAAAGCAGTTCGAATTTGAAGCGCCCTTCACCCAACGAGCGCGCGTGCCCACACAGACTACACACACATACCCGGGAGAACTCGCTGACGCGGCCACTTGGCCAGCCGCGTCTATGTGTGAGGTTGCCGCCGCGCACGAACTGCTTACACCTAATCGTCGGTTAATCACGTCGCGGGGCCAACTGACGCCAACCGCGGTAGCTTACGACCCCCCGCCCCCGTCTCCCGCTCCCTCGGATCGTGTCACTGCATATCAACAGCCCCCGCTTGCTTCTCTGTACCCTGCTACAAACATGCGCTGTCCATATAGATGGAGGTGAGAGGGCAGACGACTCCAGGTGCCAATAGGTCCAGGCACGTGCGGCCAAAACGCAACCAGTGCCGCGACGAGGAGCGAGAACTACAGTCGCCAACCCCCTTGACGCTCGTCAGTCCTCCAGTCGATTGAACTCGCGGTCTCTGCGGCGGGTAAAAGAGATGCGCGCCAACGACTTTACGAGAGATTCTCGTGTAGCTAGCTGTCCGTCCTGATCTATCTTACTAGGCAGGGGGGTAACAAAGTAGAACGGTTTGAGGCACAAAGAGAGGAATGATATAGGAAAAAAAAGAACGTGAGAGAGATGTAATGAGGCGCATATAAGACGACACCGCGAGATTGAAGGTGCGCTTCGTCTAGGGACCGGAAAGGGGACGAAACTCGAGAGCCCCGTGGTAGTATCGAAGTATGGATGGAGCGCAAGATGGAGGGGTAAAGGGTACATAGCAGCGTGTAGGTGCGATGCTCCCTGACCTCGTTCGCATCTACACGGATTAAAAAAATCATTGCAGAATAGCACAATTTTTGCTTCCTCACAGAGAAATCTTTGTAGCAATAAAAATTTTAGTTTTTGTTAAAAATATTTTGGAAATGGTTTTTGAGTTATTTGGTGTCATAATACAATTTTGATTTATTGCGTATGTGCGTGTGTATGCGTGTCTGGGGGACGGGGGAGGGTGTGTAGTTCATCAAGGTCTTAGCTGCTACTGAGCCAATTATAGTGAAAGCTCAATTAAAACAAAGTTCAAATCTCAATTACGGTCCAAAATCCATTTCTTATTTTGTTAATGCGTTTTTCTTTTATGTTTATTTTTCAGTTTTGGTAATCAACCTTTTTTACATTTTTATCAATGATAGGACAAATTAAAATAATTCAGTGAAAATTTATCATATTATTTTAAAATGATAAAAATATAAGTTTTGTTAAAAACATGTTAGAAATGTGTTTGGAATGATTTGGAGTCAAAATACAAATTTTTTAAAAAATAGCTGTATGGATTTGCGTGTGTATGTGTGAGTTTTTTTTTTTTTTATTTTAATGTAAAGGTTACAAAAATTAATTTAGTCAAATTGTATCAGAAAGAGCATAAAATTACCTTTTTTTTCTTTTTTGAAACTTTGAATTATCTATTTTTGTTCTTAATAATATCTCTGTAATTTAACATTGAAACTTTTAGAAAAATTTTGGTATTTTTTAATACATCTTCTTCACCTAAAAGCTCTCCCTGGGAGAAAGTAATATAGTCGTACTTACTACAAATTTCGAAATGTAATAAATAACATAAATTTATAGTAGATTATTATAAAACTTATTATAAAAGGGGTGGCATTATTAATTCTACAAAATATTGTAGATTCCTATTTTAAAACTTTTAATCACATCTTCCAATTCCTATATTTATGGCATTTGTATTTTCTAATTCATATCTGAATTAGAAAATACAAATATATACATGACGAGTGGAATAAATATCATTATTATTAATGATAATAATAAAAAGCAAGGAAAAAATGTTAGGAAAAAAGTACATGATTTATTCACTTGAAGTAATTTACATTAAATTGTACAATGAGTATTCTGAAAATGAAGGAGCGCGAGCGAATCAAAGTCCCCTTGGTAGGCGCGCGCATTCACTTGAGGAAAGCTCCAGCCTAGGGTTCTACCAGGAAACTTCTCAGGCTCTCGTTGATTCCAGGCTAAAGAGCCTCGTTCTGCCGAAGCAGCGTTGGTCGGAAGATCTCGGGCTCCCACAGCTAACATCATTGATGATGGAGAGGGCAGTTTTGAGGCGTGAGACTGCGCAACGTTCAGCAGCAACTCGGGAGACGAGATGATAGCCCCGCAAGTTCAATTTCAGGAGGCAAGTCCCGCTGGAGGAGAGAAAGGCCATCACCATCCTTGCCAAGTTGTACTACAACTGCCACGGCGGATCACATCATACTCTACTCCACGACGGCAGGGACAAGCGTACAGGCCCCCCCGGTGCACTCCGGAATTCCTGCCAAGGTCGCCAGGGAAACTGAGTGTGTGAGACCGGGGCCGAGTGGGGAGACGATCCCCTTCGTCTCCCAGTTCTCATCGAGATCAGTGATGGCGGCCACTAACGACCAGACGTCCGAGCCCTGATCGACCCGTGCTCGGAGAGCACCCTCATTAGACTTCATCTGGCTCGTCAATTCGGGCATAGCGGAGAGAAAAAGCAATTCGGCATCGCCGAAGTCCTGGATCCCCCCATTGACGCCACCGTTCTCTGCATCTGAATTTACCTTCACCTACCTAGTCAAACTGATCGGATCCGCATTCAAGCCTGTGGTTTCCAACGCCGAGATTGAGACACAAAGCGCCCTCCTCGACGGGCGCCCGTCGGAAATATTTCCCGAGCTCTCTCTGGCAGACCCGGACTTCGTCACTCGACAGACCCTCGACCTAGTGCTTGGAGCTACGCATATAGCTGCATCATTTTACCAGAAGTGCATTGCCGAGAAAGACTCGTGGCTCAACAGATTGTTTTCGGATGGACCATCACCGAGAAAACTGCGGGCCGTGCTCCTAGCCAACCAGTCATCGATTGTGCGACCTCTTTCGCCGTTGTTCAAGGGCCGTGCCCACTGTTACGCGCCAATCGCCAGATGACGTTCGCTGTCAGACCATCTACTTACTCAGGTACACCCGAGACGGCACTGGACGTTACTGCGTACCGCTGCCTGCGCGTCCGGCTTGTTTGACTCTCCTCGGAGACAGCTTTGACAACGCTCGTCGAGCCCTCGCTACCACACATCAACGCATGACCCGGGACCCCCTTCTCAGAGACAAGTACGTCAGATTCATGGGAGACTACATTGAGTTAGGCCACATGCGTCCATTCAGCAACGAAGAGCTGAACACTCTGGCAACGGAAGGACGGCGGTCAAAAGCTTCGCGTCGTCTTCAATGGCAGCCTCAACGACGCCTTATTGTCTGGCCCCAAGTTCCATAACGACCTCGTCACCGTGATTACACGCTGACGGAGACAGAACAATGACGTCACCAGCTCATCCAGCTTCTCCGCCAAGGGGGCTTCCTATTAAAGAAGTGGATTTCCAACACGCCTCAGCTCCTCGATGATCTACCTTACAAGGATCGCCTTCGTCCAGATTGGCTGCAGTTTGCGTCGGAAGGCCCGATCAATGAACTCGAGGTTGCCTGGAACCTATACGCGCGATGAAATTCTGTTTGTTCCACCGGCATCAGGAGACTCACTGCAACCAACCAAGCGCCGAGTCTTCTCCGATACCGCAAGGCTTTTTGTTCCTGCAGGTTAGCTCCAGA
Organism: Torymus aiolomorphi; assembly: GCA_036365515.1. Taxonomy (NCBI): domain Eukaryota; kingdom Metazoa; phylum Arthropoda; class Insecta; order Hymenoptera; family Torymidae; genus Torymus; species Torymus aiolomorphi. Next base: position 38,090,146 of record CM070876.1, on the reverse strand, counting down.
CTCGCGCTGATCGTTGTATCCGCCAAAATGTTCTTGCAGGACCTCTGGAAGGACAAGTTGGACTGCGACGAGCTGCTTCCTGCCCCTTTAACTCGCAGATGGGAGTCATTTAGGCGGGACCTTCAGGACGTGTTTGACATCACGCTACCGCGTTGGCTACTGGACCACGACTTGCCATGTGCAGCTACACGCCTTCCCAGATCCCAGACGTCGCGCAATTTCCGCTGCGGTATATCTTCGCGCCGAAGACGGCCAAGGCCCTGCCCAAGGGTTCCAATTCAGGCTGACCTCGTGCATCAGGCGGCAGAGTACGGCGCTCTTGAAATTAGTCACGTGTTACTCCAAATTTTGGTGGGCATTCCTCGACGCCCGATAAAGCGGGTGAGGGTCCCAAGGAAGCTGGCGGTAGTGAGGTCTCCAATGAGTTCGAGATGGATCGCCTTGGTGTTAAGACAGACGAAAATTGCGACGTAGCCTTTTGATGAACGGAGGCCACTACCCTTCGAGCGGAGCATCTGGGGGCCCAACGTAGTCGACGCTGCATCGGCTAAAGGGCGCGGAAGCAGTGACTGGAAGCGGGAAGGGTCACCATGATCTGGGTCGATGAGCGGGCGATGGCTTTGGCACAGACCATGCACTCCTAGAGTCCCACCTTGGTGAGAGCCCTTCCACCCACCGGCCAAGCTCGTCTCATGACGTAGGAATGAATAATACGATAGCCTCCATGTAGGGCCCGCAGATGGGCCCTGTCAATGAGGGGTCCAGCGAGGCCGTCAAGAATCACTGGATGCTTCTCATCAAACGGCAGATCGAAGGCCCTTGTGGCTAGGTCAGCGGCCCTTGTGGCTAGGTCAGCGGACTTTCCCGGCATGTTCACGTTGGACCAGAAGTAACCGGAGAAGACTTTGTGAATATGGCTTACGTAGTTGTCCACAAAATTGTTGCCCACCGGCCCGTTTGAGCAGAACCAGTATAGGGTGACCTGCGAGTCGCTCCAAGGATGGCAGTCGTAGTTGGGCATCTCCAGGCCTTCGGCCACTAGCCGGAGCGATTTCGCACCAAGCAGAGCTGCCTGAAGCTCGACTCTGGGGATGGTCATACGGGCGCAGGAGCGGTTCGAGCTCACCTGCCCATGTAAACTTGATAGCCGCCAAAACCAAGCTAGCTTCAATCCGAGCCAGATCAGCTCAGACCGCCATTAGTACTCATGACTAATGTATGTTACTATGTAAATATATATACTTACATAGTAACATACATTAATGTAAATATATATACTTACATAGTAACATACATTAGTCATATAAGTATATATATACTTACATAGTAACAGTATTCAAAATGGAAAAATACTTAAATCAAATGATGCTCAAACACCTGCAAAGAATCAAAAGACTTAAGCATATTTTTATACAATTAAATCACTTTTTTCATTTTTTGTATTTTCAATAATAATTTTACAATCATGCATTTCGCTATATGTGCAATTCTCCCGAAAATTTCCCTTAATCCAGTCATAAAAATGACAAAAAATAAGCGAGTTTTAGCAAATTTATGTAATTCTTAAGATTTTTATCATTTTTGGTAATTTTTTGTCATTTTCGAATGCACGTAACTTTGCACAGAACCAACCGATTTTAACGAACTTTAGCTTAAAGTAAAGATCTTTTCTTCTACTTTAATCACTTTTTGTGGAATATTTTTTGGCACCTTTAAGAGCTTGCTATTGGTTAATCATCAGTGACTACTTTTCGTCCATTTTTCCCATGTTAAATTTCCATAAGAAAAATTGATGTGCAATTAAAATTGTGTCACAAGATCTTTTTCCTGTGTTCCAAAGTTTTTTCGTGTATTCTGTGGTCTATAGAACAAGAAGAAACTCAATTTTTTTTTCGTCGTTTTTATGACCGGATTAGAAGTAAGAATGTTAATTATTGAAATTGCAAATTAATATTAGATATGCGAGAATTAAGTTTGAGGAAGACACGTGGTAATGAATTGGCAGCGGTTTTATTTATTTTATTTGTTTTATATTATTTTCCCACCACCTTGTGATGAATATCATGATGCTCGTTTTTACAATGTCCATAGTATTTTTTCCACGAGGAGTCAAACATAATGATTAATGATTGTGATGTTAGTTTCTGTTTTATATCGATTTTTTGAATAGCTGTGCTATTTCTGCAATATTTTTCCCTCCATATGTATTATTATCCGCAATCTTCGGGGTACCATTGAAGATGCACCACATTATGTACTTCTATAGTGTATATTATGTATTCGTGTACAGGCTATGCGTATACACGAGTCCTACGGGACAGACGACTCCTCCTGCGGCCAGGATAAAAACTTCATTTAACATTTCATAGAGTCGCTTTATACAATGCCACAAGCGCGACTCCTGGTTACAGCTCTGTGGTCTAATTATTCGTTTAGAAGTGACAATGCCCTTTTTGTCACCGCTTCTACTATGTGTTTCCACCTTGCTGAGTCTCAGTTCTCCGCTCGCGCGCTTCTGTTGTGCGTAAAAGCGTGCAAAGAGGCGATGATAATATCTCGTGTGGAAAATTAGTCCGAGAAGTGTTGTGGTAATTGAGATGCGAAAATGTAGTCGGTTAATCTATTAATTTCAATATTTATAAGATCATTTTGTGGTTTAAAATTGCTTTTCAAGTGTTTTTTTTTACTTATTTAATTACTCAACTTTTAAGAAATGTATATACAACTTGAACCATACGATGCTATACTTTTATCTTTAATAATCGGAAGAAATATTTCTAAAACTAACCCGCGTGAAAAAAAAAATTATCGGCAATATTGGAATTTGACATTTTCGGTAACGAAAAGTGGAAATACGTGTAAAGCACAGTACAGTATATCTATATATGTATAACTAAAATGGCGCAGGTTCCCTGGTAGAAAGTTAACCATAAGTTGGCCAGAATATGCTTAACCAGCATATGGCTTAGCCATATTCTGGCCAATTTATAGTTAATTTTCTACCAGGGTTAGCCAGCATTTTAACACAGAGTGAACTAAGTAGCACCCTCCCGATGTCAAATCCCAATATTGCCTACAGTGTTGGAAAAGTATAGGGCCATTGCAAGCCACATGAGGGCAATATAGGGAAATAAGCGGCTTCGGCCCCTGAGCCGAATTCGGACCATACAGTGTCCCACATAATTCCCATATAAGTCCCATATGAGGGTGGAGACCCCATATGACGAATACGGGAATAATATAATCTCTAAATTTAAGTACGTGAAAAGTCACTTATTAAATGTCAATATTCACTTATTTAAAAAGTAAAAAGTCATCCACTGCGAATAAGTGAGTATTCATTTATCCGACAAACTATTTCACTTATTTAACGAGTACAGAATTTAACTTATTCGATGAGTAAAAGCTATTTCACTTATTCTATATGTAAACATTATTTCACTTTGTTAAAATGAGAGAGAAAAAGTCGTGGTTGTTGGTAAAAGGATATTTATTAAAATAGAAATATAATACAGCGCCATACGCTTGGGCACCGCGTGCCGCTCCTGACGAGAGCTGAGAGCCAAGAGAGCGGGGCTCGCGTTCGTCGCTGCCGTGCACGCTCGCAAGTCACACCATAGGTGCTGGAGTGGGGGAACCTACAATGTGCGTGTGTCGCGCTCACTGTTTTCGTCTCTCGTGCGACTTCCAAATATTTACATTCTCGCGCAATATAATATGTATCATTATTTCAACACGCCTCCTTACATTTATATTGCGTATAAACTTAACTTAAGTATCGAATCTAATTTAATATTCTAAATTTAAATTTCTTCTAAACTTTTCAAATTTTATTCGACCTAATGACTTTGTAAATATGTCTGCAGGGTTTTCATCTGAGTCAATTTTATTTACTGTAATAACGCCTTCTAGATAATTTTCGTTTACAAAATGATAATGTGTTTCTATATATTTAGAGTTTTTTGTCAAATTACCATATTTACTGATACTGATTGCACCTGCATTATCTTCATGTATACATATCGGTTCCTTAATTTCTATTTCAAAATCTTTCAACAATTCTTTTATTAGTTTAATCTCACTCACACATACTGACAAAGCAACATATTCTGCTTCGGTTGATGATTTTGTTACAATATTTTGTTTTTTTGATTTCCAATAAACACTATTTCCATACATTTTAATTACATAACTAGTCGTAGATTTTCTGTCGACTACATCTCCTGCCCAATCAGCATCAACAAAACAATTTAAAATATCATCATTTAAATTTTTTTCGTACGTTAATTTTAATTCTCTTGTATAGTACAAATATTTTAGTATTCTCAATGTATATTTATAATGACTCTGATCATAACAATTTTGGAATCTACTAAGATAATTTACTGAATAGCAAATATCTGGTCTAGTACTCGAGCTTATATACAACAATGCTCCAATTAGGTTCCTATATTTTATATCGTTTGATGCTGATAGTGCCGGTTCACATTTTAAATTTTGTTCCATCGGAGTACCATACAATTTCGCATTTTCAATTTCATACTTCCTTGCTAAAGATTCAATATAGTCCTTTTGTTCTAAGGTCATAATATTCTCCTCACAGTCATAATCAATATTTATTCCTAAGTAAGTTTTAATCTTGCCCAAATCTTTCATTCTAAATTTTACAATTAATTTCTTTTTGATAGATTCAATCAATTTTACATTTTTACTGCAGATTAATAAATCATCCACGAAGATTATTAGATAGATTTTCTCATTGTTAATTTTTAGTGAATATAAACAATAATCGATCTTACTTTTCTTAAATCCTAAATCTTTCAAATATTCATCTAAGCATTCATACCATACACGTAGACTTTCGCACAGTCCGTACAATGCTTTTTCTAATTTACACACTCTTCCTGAATTATCGTCATAACCTTGAGGTTGTTTAACATAAACTTCGGATTTTATTTTTCCATTAAGGAATGCTGACTCGACATCCATTTGATCAATTTTAAAATCATTTTGCACACAGTAATTTAATAAGATTTTTAATGTTTGAGTTCTTGCAACAGGTGAATAAATATCATCAATTATCTCCCTTTGTTGAAACCCTCTTACTACAATTCTAGCTTTAAACTTATTTTCACCTTTTTTTGTAAAGACCCACTTTAGATCTAATGCCTTTTTATCAATCGGTTTTTCGACTAATTTCCACGTCTCATTTTTATTTAAACATTCAATCTCTCTATTCATAGCTTCTCGCCAATTTTCACACTCATTGCTATTTATCGCTTCGTTATAATTCTCGGGATTTTCAACGTTTACATAATTCACGTAAATACAATTTGTTATTGGATTTCCATATCGATTTATAGGACTTTTCTTTCTTTCAGATTTTCTTACTACCTTTAAATTCTTTTTACTTGTACTGGGTACGTTATTTTCATATTCATTACTTTTTATATTTTCTTTTTCAGTTACTTCATCGATTTCATCAAATTCATTTTCTACATTTTCATTATGTATATCCTGATTTATTTTTTCAATTATTTCATTATCACTATTTTCATCGTTACCACTAAAACCAACTAACTTAACATTTTCCTCAACAATATCAACATGTTTTGCTACAGTTACTCTATTATTTATCAAGACTCTATAGCCTACATTTTCATAACCAACTAATATTCCTAAATCTGCTTTTCTGTCCCATTTACTTCTCCTTTTGATTTCCGGAACTCTAACGAAAACTCTACTCCCGTACAATTTTAAATTTCTAATATCCGGTTTTTCTCCCATCATAATCTCATATGGAGTCTTTCTCTCAAACGTGTTCGCTAACGTTCTATTCTTTAAATAAACAGCCGTCTCAACGACCTCTGGCCAATATCTATTGTGTATTTTCGCGTCTGCTAATAAGCATCTTGCTGTATCCATAACCGACCTATTATACCGCTCGGCAGTTCCATTCAATTCGTGAACATACGGAGGGCATGGTTCAATATAAATCCCCTTTTCTTTTGCGAAACTATAAATATCTCTATTTAAAAACTCTCTCCCATTATCGCACCTTAAACGTTTTATTCTCTTTCCCGTTACATTTTCAACGAAATTAACATATGTAACAATACAGTCAAAGACTTCATTTTTTCCTTTCATTGTATATACTTTTGCAGCTTTACTATAATCATCGACTAAGACTAGAAAATATTTTTCCCCCCTATATCCTTCTGTTTTCTGCGGTCCATTCACATCCGCATGTATAATCTCTCTAACATCCCTAGCTCTATGTCTATTATTTTCAAAATTAGTATTTGTCATTTTATTCCTCACACACGTGCCGCATTTTAGATAATCGCTTTCTAAATTATTTGGCAAACCTTCTACTAAATTATTTCGACTCAAAATATTCAGATATCCAAAATTAACATGTCCTAGCATTCTATGGAATTTTTCCTTCACGGTCATACCGATATTTACATTTTCAGTTATATAGGTCTGTTTATTCTCTAACACAGTGTTTATCTTATACAAATTATTTACTTTATTTGCTACTGCTATTAATTCATTTTCACGGTTATAAATTTTCGCGGTATTTCCTCTAGACACAATTTTCAAATTTTCTGCTACTTTCCCGAAACTCATTAAATTCCTATCCATTTCTTTTACAAAAAATACATTTTTTATTATAATTTCTGTTTCAGTATAATATGTTTTGAATTTAGCTTTAATCTCGCCTATACTAGTTGCTCTTAATACACGACCATCTCCCACTTTTACATTTATCGGATTTTCTATTTTATTTACTTTCGCAAAGTATTTTTCATTATTTACAATATGGTCGGAGCATCCGCTATCTAGAACCCATTCTATATTATTTTCGCAGCTATTTACCTCTACGCATGTATTCACATTACCCTCGACTTCTGTTGTTAACGTCGTCGGGTCTCGGCTCGTAGGCTGTCGATCCTGTTGATATTGTCCGCCTCGTCCTCGTTGACCTGCGCCTCTGCCTCGATAGCCGCCGTTGCCTCTGCTATGGCTGTTTCCGCCTCGCTGCTGGTGTTGTTGATGGTGTGCGCCTCCTCGCGCTTGTTGCTGTCCGGCTCCTCTTGAGCCTCTAAGAATTTCTCGCGTTGCCTTGGCTCGTACATTCGTACTGGTAGTGACCTTGCTTCCCGCATCTGAAGCACGATCCATCATTTTTCTTCTCAATTTTAAATACGCTTGAACTTCTATTTCTCGTATTTTGATTTTCTTCTTTTTCTCGGTCTTCATATATCTTTATTTTGTTTATAACATAATCCGCTGTCCTTTCTTGTTCTGGCATCACATCTACTAAATCACCAATATGGCTTAATGAACTTGGCAATGTTCTTAACAAATAGTTCAATCTTTCTTTTTCATTTATTGTAGCACCCGCATTTTTCAATTCAATTATTAGTTTTTCAAATTCACTGAAGAATTCACTTGTTTCACTATAATCTTTTAATTTTAATCTATCCAGCTTATTTCTCACACAAATTTGTAATGCGGTTGATTCACGCAAATACAATTTATCCAGTTTCTTAATTATTTCATAGCTTGTGTTTTCCTCATTGACTAATTCCATTTGTCTGTTCGTCAGTGCAGCGTATATGTAATTCATCGCTTTCAAATCTTTCTCGTTCCACGTGGCTTCATTATCACCTTCAGCTCTCGCTCTCTGTATAACTTCTTCACATTTTTTCAGTTTCAACAATACTATAATTCTCTTCTTCCACGTACTATAATCTTTTCCATCGAAAATTGGTAGCGTTACTTTGTACTCGTCCGCCATGATGACTCTTCTATTTTCTCTTCCGTTTTCTTCAAACACTTTACTTGTTCTTCTTAGTCTTATAATCTTATTCACGATATTCACAAATCGTTTTTCACACTTTTCTTCGCTTACTGTCTTTTCACTTTCTTCGTCTGTTTCTACTTTCATTTCCAAGTCATCTTCCGAGTCAATGCAAACTTTTTCACCTTGCAGCAAACTGCCCCCAATACTCGCCGAGGCTTGTATTGGGTCAGAGTTACTGACGAATATCCTTTTCCATGTAACCACGCTCTGCTACCATGTTAAAATGAGAGAGAAAAAGTCGTGGTTGTTGGTAAAAGGATATTTATTAAAATAGAAATATAATACAGCGCCATACGCTTGGGCACCGCGTGCCGCTCCTGACGAGAGCTGAGAGCCAAAAGAGCGGGGCTCGCGTTCGTCGCTGCCGTGCACGCTCGCAAGTCACACCATAGGTGCTGGAGTGGGGGAACCTACAATGTGCGTGTGTCGCGCTCGCTGTTTTCGTCTCTCGTGCGACTTCCAAATATTTACATTCTCGCGCAATATAATATGTATCATTATTTCAACACACTTACTTAATAAGTTAACATTATTTTATCTGTAAAGTAAAATTGCACTCACTCAATAAGTGAAAATTTAATATACTGGAAGTTACCATTATAGAATTACTATAAATACTTAAGCAAAGTTTTTTTTTACTCTATAGGGGGCAGGGGGAAGATTTTTATTTAGGGGGGAGTCGGACTTGGACAGAACCTTTTTTAGTAAACAAATAAGTCTCAATAGTTTTCGAAAACCAGAACAAGGGCATTTCGCGTATTTTAATGGGGGAGATTTATTATAATAAACATTTGATTAATACAGCTTTATTTTGTCAATAAGCTTACGTTGATAGCATTAGGGCATACGGAGATCACATACCTCAGCTAGCTTTTCCATACAATTGCTTAGCATCTTAAGGATGTGTACAAGCGAGAGCGCTCATTTACTAAGTTTATTTTTGTTATTAACGCTATTGGAAAAAGTAAAAACTTCACTTATTCATACGTGAGAATTTCGTTTACTGACAGAGAAAGTGAAAATTCTACTTATTTGCAAGTGAAGAGCTGTTAACGTATGGAAAAAGTGAAAATTTAACTTATTAATTAGTGACAAAAGTGTTTACTTGGCTCAGATGCCGAGGCCACGTATTTCTTATACATATATTGCCCTCATATGACTTGTAATGGCTAATGTATGGCCCATACTTTTCGAATACTGTGGGCAATATACAGTCCACAAATTTCTTTTTACGCGGGAACGCAAAATATGATTCTTGCTCTCTCAAGATATCATTCCTCCTGAAAAAATCTCCCTAAAGTCGAAAGGACTGCTTCTGAAACGGAGGATCTGTCTGCCACTTGCAGAAACAGTAGCTTTCTGCCACAGAACGATTTTCCTCCTCTGGTTGGAGGATTTATAGATAATTGTATATAGATAATAAGATAATATAAAGATACGTAGAGTAGATAATTAGATTAGCAGTGAATAATTCTGATCTTAATTTTTTGAAAAGTATATTTTGAAATATTTCGTAATATTACAACTATATATAAGGCTACAATTATATAATGAAAATATTATGTAGATTGGTGAGCTTTCCACCTCATGACAAATTATTATATTGTGCAGAAATAATCAAACAACTGGGTTCAAACATAAAAAAATTAAAAAATTCAAGGGACGCACCTACCAGGCCAAGTTCTTTTGGTTTTTTGGACCATTTTAAATGTACACAAAATCGGGAACATTGTCAATTGGGTGGTAAGCTTTTTTGTGGACAATAACTTTATTTCTAAAAAATGCTTTAAAATGAGCTCTTTCAAACAGAAATGATTTTGTCAGGGAGTCGTACGTACATTTCAAAAAAGAAAATAAAACTAGAGAATGCGAGCTTTCATTTACTTTTGACCGGATGAAAAAATATTGATTCCAAATTAAAGTTTGTATTCTCTATAGTTCTATTTTCTTTTTCGAAAGATATGTGTGACTCTCCCTGATGAAATGATTTATGTTTGAAAGGGGGTAATTTTTAAGCATTTTGAAAAAATAATTTTATTGGTGGCAGAAAAGCTTGCCACCAGATTCACCGTGTTGACAATTTTTATATTACGAATCGTCCAGAGAACTAAAAAAATCAGGTCTGGCAGGTGTGCCCCACAAAAAATTTTTATCAATTTTTACTACCCAAATTGTTCAATGATTTCCGTAGAATTGCTCATATACTCAGAAAACGATCTTCCTGTACCAACGAGAATCTGCCTGTCGGAGGAGGATTTTAAGTTAAAAATAGGGCCAAGAGAATATCTTCCTATGGAAGGAGGAATATCCGCTTGGTACAATGTCGCATCGCAATAAGAGGAATTCCTCCCGTATATAATAATTATTAACAAAAAAATACATAAATAATTAATGTAAAAATAAAGTTGTTATACATGAATGGAATAAAAAGACTTTAGTTATTTTAAATATTTATATAGTATTTCTAGTGTCTTCTATTATCAATAAAACTTGTCTTATGCTGCAATTTAATGATATTTATAAAATAGAGTTTTGGGGACCTAAGACCCAAAATATCATTCCTCCATTACAGACACATAATATTCTTGTAATAAAACGAAATCACAGTTCCTGTAATCGAATTACGATTCTACCGAGCAGGAGGAAGTCCTTTTTATTGCAGGAAGATTTTTTTAGGAGGAATTTTATTTTGATACCGGAGAATCGTTTTTCTGAGTGTATACTACAATATATATATTATATACCCAACAGTATTGCATGGTGCATATAACACACCTCTAGTAAGAGGAAATACTGGTCCTATTTTTAGCGGAAAATTCTTCCGCTACAGGGGAAAAAATTTCTGTGAATTTAACGCTGATGATAAATAGCCCGCGTGAAAAAAAATTGATATCTACACTGAGAAAAGGATATGATTATAGTTAACATATATTGTAACTGTTAACATACGTATTTTTAATTATGGCGAATTGTACATACGTTAACAAATAATGTATGAGCTATTACGACAATTGTGTGCGTATGTTAATATCAAAATGTCATATTGTAACAGTTACAATATCAAAAATTTGCCCACAAATCTATATCTTGTAACTGTTATAGTACTAGTATTCTTTGAAATATAGTATTTTTAATAATGTGACTACGGGCGGATCTAATACGTGGTTTAGGAGTTTGGGGTAGTCGATGACGATGTCTATGAGGTGCGCTCCCTAGTTTTTTGCCTCTAGGTGTTGAAACGCATCGAATGCGTGGTCTGGGTTTTTCAGGTGGCCGATGATGAAGTCTAGGTGGTGCGTTCCGTAGCTTTTTGCGTTTAGATATCAGGGCATATCTGCACTGAGAAAAGGATATGATTATAGTTAACATATATTGTAACTGTTAACATACGTATTTTTAATTATGGCGAATTGTACATACGTTAACAAATAATGTATGAGCTATTACGACAATTGTGCGCGTATGTTAATATCAAAATGTCATATTGTAACAGTTACAATATCAAAAATTTGCCCACAAATGTATATCTTGTAACTGTTATAGTACTAGTATTCTTTGAAATATAGTATTTTTAATAATGTGACTACGGGCGGATCTAATACGTGGTTTAGGAGTTTGGGGTAGCCGATGACGATGTCTATGAGGTGCGCTCCCTAGTTTTTTGCCTCTAGGTGTTGAAACGCATCGAATGCGTGGTCTGGGTCTTTCAGGTGGCCGATGATGAAGTCTAGGTGGTGCGCTCCGTAGCTTTTTGCGTTTAGATATCAGGGCAGATCTGATACGTGGTCCAGGTATTCGGGGAAGCTGATGACGATGTGTAGGAGATGCGCTCCGAATTTTTTTGCCTCTAGGTGGTGAAACGCATCGAATGCGTGGTCTGGGTTTTTCAGGTGGCCGATGATGAATTCTAGGTGGTGCGTTCCGTAGCTTTTTGCGTTTAGATATCAGGTCATATCTGATACATGGCCCAGGTATTCGGGGTAGCCGATGACGATGTCTAAGAAGTGCGCTTCGTAGTTTTTGGCCTGTAGGTGTCAAAACGCATCAAATGCGTGATCTAGGTCTTTCAGGTGGCCGATGATGAAGTCCAGATGGTGCGCTCCGTAGCTTTTTGCGTTTAGATATCAGAGCTTATCTAATACGCGGTCCAGATGTTCAGGGTAGCCGATACGAAGTCTAGGTGGTGCACTCCGTAGTTTTTACCTCTAAGTGTTGGAACGTATCGAAAAGGTCGTGGACGATGAAAACTACGGAGCGTAAATCCAGACTCCATCATCGGCTACACCGAACACCTAGACCATGCATTGAATGCAGTGCAATACCTAGACGCAAACATTACGGAGCGCACCATCTGGACTCCATCATCGTCCACCCCGAACACCTAGACGATGCGTTGAATGATTTCCAACACCTAGAGCCAAAAACCTACGGTGCGCACTACCTAGACTCCATCATCGGCTATGCCGAACACCTAGATCATGCATTGGATGCATTCAGATACCTAGACGCAAAAGACTACGGAGCGCACTACCTAGACTCCATCATCATCCACCCCGAACACCTTGGACGATGCATTGGATGATTTCCAACATCTAGAGGCAAAAATCTACAGAGCGCACAACGTAGATTCCGGCATCGGCCACCTCGAACACCTAGACGACGCATTCAATAATTTCCAACACCTAGAGTCAAAAATATATGGTGCGCACCACCTAGACTACGCATCGGCTACCCTATACACCTAGACCACGCATTATGTGTGTCCTGAGGCCAAAACGCAAAAAGTGACGAAGAGGTCATCGGTTATCCCGAGCAACTCTCGCTCTACTACACCCACTTATTCAAATGTCATATTGTAACTGTTACAATATCGACGTTTATTATAAAGCTGCCATAACTTTCACACAACTGATTTTGGTAAGATTGATCCTATCGTACGTATACGTTACTATTAACTATATTCTTTTCTCAGTGTATGTACGGGCAAGATATGCGTCATGTGTAGCCACGGTGTCGGAGCAAAATATTGATGATTTCTTTTATATGCTACCTCCCATATAACACCCATATATATCCGATACTCTAAGAAAACAATATATGGGAAAGATATGGATGTTATATGGAAAATATAAGTATTGCCGATATTTGACTCCGGCGCCGTGGCCATTTATGAGCCACGTATTGCGCATACGCGTATACCAATTCCCGTAGTTATTGCTTAAACGCTGCCTTATCATTACAGAGACTTTTGACCTCTGGTAGATTCTCTTTGATACAGGAGAATTGTTTTCTGGTTGTGCAGAATTTAGTAACAATTCTCTCGAAAGTTGAATTAGTGTTTTTTCTACTAATTCAACTTTGGAGAGTACCTTTATATGCGTTAATTTAAAAAATATATATTTGCTTTCGACGTAATCAAACTATTTTATATAATTTGTTTAAGTTGAATATCAGAAATTCAAATATTTGCAATGAAGTGATATTAGCGCCATCTTGCCTAATGACGAGTGAACGTTTACACTAAAACGATGAACGCGATCACGCAACCGCATCGCGAGAAAATCGGGGAAGATGAGGGAAAGCCATAGAAGAAGCACAAGCGATATCTCTCTACTCCCCGCAACCTATTATTGAATCCAGTAATCGACTTTAATAAACTGTGTTTATATGTGTTCCATTTTATGTGCCAGTGTTCTTTTTATTTCTGGACCCTGCGTTCATGACACCAGAATATATACATATTTTATTTTATTTTTTATTTAGTATGAAGAAATTGGTTTTTAATAGTTTAGTTTGTACATATCCAAATTAGATTAATCAAATGGAAAAATTGACCTGTTCTCCCTCACTTTTTCTCATCATTAAATTATCATAAATAAGGTAAAGTAGGTAGTAGTCCCTTATAAAAATATCCTATAGAAAATCCTGTAGGAAATGCTATAGAAAATCCTGTAGGCATTCCGTAGAAATCCTATAGGAATCCTATAGGATACTCTATAGGCAGTCCTATATGAAATTCTATATAGAAAGTTCTATAGGAAATCCTATGTGAATTTCGCGCTTTTCCTGTAGGAAATCCTATAGGAAATCCTATAGGAAATGCTGTAGGTAATTCTGTAGGAAAAACTGCAGACAATTTTACATGGAAAATCCTGCAGGGAATTCTGGAGTATTTTCGTGAAAACAGTTTATAGAGGTTTAGCATCTTATTTAGCGCTGTAACATCGCACAGCAAAATCAGTGGCAAACAGTCCTAGGTAAGGAGTTGCACCTAGGGACTGCCGTGCACGACTGCCGGCGCTTACCGATTAAGCCCAATGAGCTCAGATATCAAAATCAAGGTAATCCTTGTCACATTGACTCTCCGTAAAGTCGTTCAAACGGTTGAATCTCATGGCTTTACATACCCTCGCGGTTCCAATGTGTTTATGAGAGTCCCGACTGCTGCGCCCCATAGCGGCATAGCAGCGAACATACATAAACGAGGCTCTGGAGAAGCAAGCTTCTACCGCATGCCGCAGCGCAGCGCAGCAGTGAAAATAAGATGCTAAACCTCTCGCAGCGCTAAATAAGATGCTAAACCTCTTAAACTGTTTTCACGAAAATACTCCAGAATTCCCTGCAGGATTTTCCATGTAAAATTGTCTGCAGGTTTTCCTACAGAATTACCTACAGAATTTCCTATAGGATTTCCTATAGGATTTCCTACAGGAAAAGCGCGAAATTCACATAGGATTTCCTATAGAACTTCCTATATAGAATTTCATATAGGACTGCCTATAGAGTATCCTATAGGATTCCTATAGGATTTCTACGGAATGCCTATAGGATTTTCTATAGCATTTCCTACAGGATTTTCTATAGGATATTTTTATAAGGGGTGGGACAGTTTTGACCATACTTTTTTTATAATCTTTTCTATTGCCAAAACTAAGCACAATACATAAAAATTAATTACCTCAGCAGGTAGCTGATGTCTCAAGGTGTATTAAAAGAATCTCATTAAAAGAAAATAACTATCGACTAGTGTAGTGGGACACGATAACTTATTTATGACCGGTAGTGGGACGCCCATTTGACGCAGTAGTGGGACAATACTTTTTAAACGTGTCCCACTACTACGATATGGGAATTAAGAGGTACCTATAGTGGGATAAAGTTTTCGGTATGCGTACAGCTCAAAGATAACCTCAAAAAGTTTGAATCTTGTTATACATTAGTTTAAGAAGTAAATCAACACAATAATGAAGTGACTACGTAGCTAACATCATAAAGAATACTAATGAAGTAATGCTTTTATCACCTTAACCGTTCATCGTAGTTTTTTACTGCTGTCCTACTTCTGGTCCAAAATAGGTTTTGTCCCAGTACTGCCTCCTTTACCTTATACAGCTTACGCGTACAACAGCTAATGAATCATGGCTTTTATAATCTACTTCCTAGATAATTTGAATAAATTAAGCAAATCGAATACTATATAAACCACATTAACGTTTAAGCCAGGATAAGCAATGACGTAGCACCGTATTAATTTAAAATAACAGTTTATATTATACTTCCAGTAACTCTCTATATTTGAGGAATAATTATTTCTAAAATGTTATTTAGAAAATAGATTTGTTTTAGTTCAGTAAACTATGTTTACGTTGTAAACATCTCGCTGTTTTGCTTTGCTTATTAAAAAATACCATTACATTATTGTACAGATATCAGTTATAATACACTATAATTATATAAGGTTATCATAAGAATAAATTATATAAAATAAATTCATTAAAATTTAACAATCATGTAAATTTCAAGTAAGTATAGCAAAATATAAAATGGATGTAAACGCCTCTACGAAGCTGTAAAAATTTTATTTGAGAAAATTCCGAGCTCGCATGAACCAATGTAAAGCTTACGCAAGCATACCTCACGCGTCGAGTTCGAGAGATAACACATCGAACGAGTGGTGGGTGAGGGAGAAAAAACACACCGCTTTAAATTCTCTCTCTCTCTCTCTCTCTCTCTCTCTCATTCTGCCTCCCCCTCTCTCTCTCTCTTCCGCACTCTGTCGTGTACGCCATAAAAGAGCTTACGGCAGCGCATTATTCGATAGATTGGTAAGCTCCAGGGCACTGTTTGCGGAGCGTCTCTTTTAAGCGCTCGTTGAAAGACATCAGCTTGTTTGGATTGAAAGAGTCTTGAAATCGCTGCGCCCGACGAGTGCCTCTCGTGCACGTGCGCGACGCTGCTTGCGAATCTTCGCACGTATAAAAGCCAGGAGAAGAAACTCTCCTGTCCCCCGCGACGCCAGACCGGCCCCATAGGCTGACACCAGGCGACG